>CM038146.1:210010299-211478243 GCA_021437245.1 Aegilops speltoides | reverse complement strand
CGGCCCCGTAGGAAAGGCATTCCGCACAGATTTTATTGGCCGACGGCTCGGCAGATGCACAGACTTGGTCCAGCGATGCGTTGGTTGCCAGCTCTTTGCTAATCGAGCTATATGCCACCCACCGCCTCAAAACCATACCCATTACCCGCCGTCGCGGTCCGGGGCTTGACATGGTCGGACCCTTAAAGGGGGAACCCACAAGAAAAAGTACCTATTGGTCATGGTGGATGAGTTCACCAAATGGATAGAGGCCAAACCGTCAAAACGGCAGAGTCCGGACCAGTGATAGACTTTATATCGAGGTGGTACACCGCACGAGTCCCCACAAGATCATCACCGACAACGCACGAACTTCACAGCCGATGAGGTCAAGTTATGGTGCAAAAATATGGGCATTAAGCTCGACTATGCGCCGCCTATCACCCTCAAACCAACGGTCAAGTGGAAAGAGCAAACGGTCTAATAATGAGCGGCATTAAACCCAGATTGGTGAGGTCACTCACCAAATCCGATACCAATGGGTCGAGGAGCTCGACCAGACTGGGGTTGCGGACAACGCCTAACCGTACTACCGATTCACACCATTTTTATGGTATACGGCGCAGAGGCAGTCTTGCCTCGCGACATTATTCATGACTCACCTCGAAAGCGCATGTATGAGGAAAAAGAAGCCGAGCTAGATCGGCAGGACAGCTTGGACACATTGGAGGAAGAACGTGGCGTCGCGAAGGCTCGCTCCGCATTCTATCGCCAGCAGTCCAAGATATCAAAGGTAGAAGTACGGGCCAAGACCTATAACGTTGGCTAACTAGTTCTACGCTGCGGACAAGAAAAGGACAAGCTCAAGCCCGTATGGGAAGGCCCTTCATTATTGATCAAGCATGACCGGCGGAGCGCATCGTTTATGAAATGCGCGAGCAACCGACTCGAGCGAACCCATGGAACGCAGCCCGACTCCGACGATTCTATGCCTAGCGCCGACTAAGAGTTCGTCCCCTTCCCCATCCAACCTTTTATATTTCGCTGTCTTTTTTCTTTTTCTCCTTCTAATTAACAAGCCCCTCGGGGCCTATTTTCGATTTTTGCATACATACGATGTGCCATCAAGACTGTTATTCTGGGGCTTTTTACGTAAGCTCAATTATGGTTTTATACCCAACACATGTGTCACGCTTCCACATGTACCTTTTACTCTCCATTATATGCATCGATATGACTTAAGTTTTGGCCAAGCTGGGTTGCCTGGCTCCTGTGCTTACCCCTACGTTCCCGATTGTTCGGCTAGGCGGTAAAGGGAGCACCTCTGTGATTGTTACCGCCGGGTCAGCCGGATGTGTACCTCAGACTGGGTGAAGCCGAAAGCTAGCGTTCTTAAGGGAATATTAGGTCGGTGATTTAAAAGATGACTTTTTACCTATTTTTTCCCATCTGCCCCCAGATGTTTTATCGCTCCTTGGCAGTCGGGACATGCACTTTAGGGCATGCCTCCCAAATTAAAGGAACCCTTAACGGAACTATTCTCCTAGAAGATGTTTCTTACAAACCATGTAATATAACATAACTAGTTGGGCACTTGTCCGATAAAGCACTAATGACCCCACGCCTAGTCTCCATGCATACCACGGTTATTTCTAACCAAAAGGTATTCGACACACTCCGGACTCTAGGGTCCCGAGGTCGGCTTAAAAGGTCGGCAACGACAAACGATCTACAATCCGCTAGAAGGCATTTCACATGTCATTTTTAAAGGATAACATACATTGTCAAGTTTATTGATTGTACTCCTCCTCAATCCCGCCTAACAGTGCTGTCTAGTTTACAGCCCTGCTGGGAAAATTTAGCAGCCAGTTCTACCCGGCTGTACACTAAACTCACAGGATCTCCTTCCCGCGGGCCCCACCGTCCAACTCGCCATATGGTTGGGATCCGCCTTCTTGTACCGCTGCTTCACCATGGCCCAAGCCTCCTGGCACCTTGACGGCAAGCGAAACCTTCCACAAACGGAGGCGCTGCCGACTTCGCAGCTTTCTACAAGCTCCCGAGGCCCTTGGGCGGGCGAGGATGGCCATAAAGCTCGTGACTGGCGCCACTCATTGCTCGCCGAACTCGCTCAAACAGCTGCAATCGTTAGGAAGTTGATCACCCATTGATACGGGCATCTCCTCCGCAGGATGGCCCGTGAGTATACCTACAAGACATATTATGTCAATCGCTTCCTTGCCGAACTCTTCTTCCTTAGAGAGTTCGCCAAGCACTTACTATAGATGCCGCGACGGCCGCTGATTCTCCTTGACGGAGCGGACAGCTCGGCTCAGGCGCCTTTCAGCTCTTTCTCCGAGCTTGGCGCTGGCATCTTGGAGCTTGTTCCTTTCCGCTGAACTCGTTCAAGACGCTCGCCGACCTTTAGTCTGGCGCAGAGTGCTTGCCTGTCCAGATCTTGTTGGCGGCACTGCAAGTGTCGTTTTAGACTCAAGGCGCATGCCGCACAGCGCTTATATTAATTTATACAAATGTGTTACCAGGAGGGTCTTTCCGTCTCCTCCTGCGGCTGCAAAAGTGCAGCCTCAAGTTGGGCCTTGCAATCTTGCAGCTCCCGAGACAGCTGGGCATTCTTCTCGTTAAGAGCCTGAAATTTCAAACGATCCTTAAATCAGTTAACATAACTAATTTAAGTCTCGGGGGCTACTGGTGTATACAACCATTAAAATATCTTTACCCGTATGGCTTTAACATACTGCTCCGTGGCCCGGGTAAAACCATTTTGAGCAGCCCGGAGATGCGCTGGCCCTGCGTTGAAGGCATCCAATGCCTCGGGAAAAGCACGCCTTGAAAACTGTCCGTGGCGTCTATGATTCATAGTGCTCTCCACCTCGACTTGGTAGCGACAGTCTTCGGTATCCTCCGCTGGAGTAGGATCCGGTTCATGTTTGCGCTTGCCTCCCCCTCCACCCAGCGCTGAGCCCGGCTGGTATTGGTGGGGTCGGCAATTCCTGTGCTTCGCAGATCCGGCGGCGCTTTTTCTTCTATAAAGATCATGAGCACTTAGAAGTTTCTTGAACGTTGCTCAAAAGATCAAACACGAGCTATACCTCTGCGGCGACGATTCCGCCCAAGACGGCGCTCCTTTTCTTCCTGCTAGTTCGGGCCGACCTCTATAGGTCGGCCGCCGCAGGCTCGGCTCCCGGCCGTAATGGCGCTTCCTGCAAAATACCATCGTTCGCGAAGGTCAGAAACAGGCAAGGATAAAATACCGGTGTCCGGACTTCGGTCTTGGTCACCTGGGATGCCGAACTTAGCCCGGGGTAGTCCGCCGTAATGGCAACCAAAGCATCATCAATGCTGAGCTGGTGATACACCCCGTCGATTAGCTCCACCCCGATGTCCGGATCCTCTTCGGAGGCCGGACCCAGGGATCCTTCCGGATCCTCGGGTTGTGGAGCAGGACTCACCATGTCCTCCATAGTCCGGCGTAGACCCTGCGCCGAAGACGTAATGTAAGAAGCTTGAACTTCGAAGATACGGGTAAAGGCCCTTTTGAGGTGTTCGCTTACCCATCCTCTAGGATTGATCATGGAAAACCCATCCACGTGGTTCGGACGGGAAGTCCTCCTTCTCCCCCTTATGCAGACCGGACAGGATCTTCACCAGATCCTCGGTCGAATCCGCCCTTGCGGTCAGTCGGTGGCATCATCCTCCCATTGAAATCCCACATGGGTGGCCTCAGATTGCAGCGGCTGCACCCCCGCTTAATGCACGCCGCCATGACTCCAATCATGGTCAAGCCGAATGAGCCATTATCTTATCCGGCCCATCAAGTAATGGATGCTCTTGTCTTCCTCCAAACGGGGGCTCCGCGGGCGCCAGCTGAGGCGTTTCTTCAAGGGAGCAGCATCAAACTCCGGGAGGCCAATCCGGACTGGGTCGGGCAGCGGAGCGTCTACAATATAAAACCACTCCGAGGGCCAGTCTTCGGACGCCCTCTTGGGGGTGCCGGATAGGTATCCGGTCCCAGCGATGCGCCATATTTCGGCGCCGCCCACTTGATATATGGACCCCTGGTGAGAACGGGCACGAGGCGTAACAGCCTCTTCCACACCAAATGGGGCTCGATGCCCAGGAATAGCTCGCAAAGAGCTACATAGCCCGCGATGTGCAGCACAGAGGCGGGCGTGAGGTGGTGGAGCTGGAGTCCATAGAACTTCAGGAGCCCGCGGAGGAACGGATGTATTGGAAATCCAAGCCCCATTATTAGATAGGGGACGAAACACACCCGCTCCCCCTTGTTGGGGCTTGGGGTGTCCTCCGCCTGCCTCCCACCTCGATAAGTAACCAGTCCGGCTCGGACTGAACCTATGAAGGCCGGAGGAAGCAATCCTCCGCTTGGAGCTTTACTAGCTCAGGCGAATAGAGCACCTCCTCCAATCCCGGCGATGGGTTGGGGCGCGTGAGGAAGAGCGCGCTGACGATGCATGGTGGAATGGACTTCTGTGGTCGAGGCGCTCGATGGAGTATACGCGGGAGGAAGATGGTGCGGTTTGATCTCGATCCCTGCCCTTTAATAGGCAAAGACCCGCACAATTAGGGGGTAAATGTAAAGGACTCCTGCTTTTGATTAGTGGCGACGCGTGGAAGAGGGCCATAATTTGGCATAGAAGCCAAGGAGCACAGTATTCAAGGTGAAGCCAGACACTATTCGGCCGGTACATGGGATTTGAAGGGAGAACCCGCCTTGCAACGCCGAAGACTACAAGCACGCTGGACTTATCGTCATTGAAGCCTGGTTCGGGGGCTACTGAGGGAGTCCTGGACTAGGGGTTGTCCGGACAGCCGGACTATCAATATCCGCCGGACTCCCCGACTACGAAGATAGAGGATTGAAGACTCCGGCTCGTGTCCGGAAGGTACTTTCCTTAGCGTGGAAGGCAAGCTTGGCAATACGGATATGTAGATCTCCTACCATTGTAACCGACTCTGTGTAATCCTAGCCTCTCTGGTGTCTATATAAATTAAAACCGGAGGGCCTTAGTCCGTAGGACACAACTTTACATCTCAACAATCATACCATAGGCTAGCTTCTAGGGTTTAGCCTCCTTGATCTCGTGGTAGATCTACTCTTGTACTACCCATATCATCAATATTAATCAAGCAGGACGTAGGGTATTACCTCCATCGAGAGGGCCTGAACCTGGGTAAAAACATTGAGTCCTTCGTCTCCTGTTACCATCCACCTAGACGCACAGTTCGGGACCCCCTACCCGAGATCCGCCGGTTTTGACACCGACAGGCACCGATTTCAAGAACTACACCTTGGATGAGTTTCTTAGTGATGAGGGTATCAAGCATCAATATGCTGCACCATATACCCCTCAACAAAATGGTGTCGCGAAGAGGAAGAATTGGACGTTGATGGATGCGGCAAGGACCATGATGGCAGAGTTCAAGTCTCCATATAACTTTTGGGCCGAAGCCATCAACACAGCATGTCATGCATCCAATCGGCTCTATCTCCGCAAGGGCTTGAACAAGACTCCTTATGAAATACTCACCAGTAACAAGCCAAATGTCAAGTATTTCCGGGTGTTCGGGTGTAAGTGTTTCATTCTCAAGAAAGGTGTTCGTTTGTCTAATTTGAGGCCAGAGCTTATGAGGGCATATTTGTTGGTTATGCTACAAACTCTCATGCTTACTGTGTCCTCAACAAGTCCACCGGACTCATTGAGGAGATGTGTAACGTAGAGTTTGACAAAAATAACGGCTCCCAAGTGGAGCAAAGTGGTAATTGTGATGTAGGTGATGAAATTCCTCCCCAATCCATAAGAAGAATTGGTATTGGTCATATTCTACCCATTGAGGAACCCCTTGTGGCCGAAGGAGAAGGACAATGCTCCACTCAAGTGGAGCCATCACCTTCCCAAGACCCACACGCTTCCGAAGAACAAAGTGAAGGCCCTCAACCTCGTGAACAAGACCAAGGGCAAGATCAACCTCAAGATGGTGGTGAACCTCCAAATGATGCCCAGGGTCAAGTTCTCCCCCTCGAGCAAGTTCAAGATCATGAGCAAGCTCAAGATCAAGAACAAGCTCAAGACGGCGCTCAAGATAATCAAGTTAACCCTCCTCCTTCCACATCCGAGGAGGAATTAGAGCGTCGTGCCGTGAATATTGCTTCCAAGCTCACCACCAAAGGACATCTCATGGAGAATGTGGTTGGAAGCCTAAGAAAGTGGGTAAGCACTCGTAGACAATTAGGAAACTATTGTGAACATCACGCATTTGTCTCTTTTGTTGAACCCCGAAAGGTCTATAAGGCGCTCGAAGATCCGGATTGGCTCAATGCCATGCATGAAGAACTCAAAAACTACGAGTACAACAAGGTGTGGAGATTGGTGCCAAGGCTGTCGGGGAACCACAACGTCATTGGAACCAAGTGGATATTCAAGAACAAGCAAGATGCTCATGGGAACATCATTCGCAACAAGGCAAGATTGGTAGCACAAGCCTACTCCCAAGTCGAGGGTATCGACTACGGTGAAACCTTTGCTCCCGTTGCTTGCCTTGAATCCATACGTTTGTTGATTGCTTATGCTTCCCATCACAACTTTAAGTTGCAACAAATGGATGTGAAAAGTGCTTTTCTTAATGGTCCTATTAATGAGTTGGTCTATTTCAAGCAACCCCCCGGGTTCGAGGATCCCTACTTCCCGGATCATGTGTATCAACTCAATAAGGCACTCTATGGCCTTAAACAAGCCCCACGTGCGTGGTATGACCACCTTACAGAGTTGTTACAAGATCGTGGATTTGAGGTGCGGCAAATTGATCCCACTCTTTTTACTAAGAAGGTCAAAGGGGAGTTGTTTGTATTCCAACTATATGTTGATGATATTATCTTTGATTCCCCTAACAAAGCTTTCAATGAGGAATTTGCCGCTCTCATGACCTCCAAGTTCAAGATGTCTTCGATGGGAGAGTTGAAGTTCTTCCTTGGTTTTGATATCAAACAAAGAAGAGAAGGTACCTTCATCAACCAAGCCAAATACACTCAAGACATGCTAAAAAGATTCAAGGTAAGTGATGTCAAGCCGGCTTCTACTCCAACGCCTACCAAGTGCCAACTTGACATTGATCCCAATGGTAAAGCGGTGGATCAAAAGGTATATCGCTCCATGATTGGCTCCTTGCTTTACCTTTGTGCATCTAGACCGGATATCATGTTGAGTGTGGGAATATGTGCACGGTTTCAAGTCAAGATCAAGGAAAGCCACTATGTGGCGGTCAGTTTAATCTTTCGATATTTGGCTCATACCCCAAACTTTGGCTTATAGTACCCAAGAGGGGCAAACTTCAAGCTTGAAGGATATACAGATTCTGATTGGGCGGGAGACAAAGTGGATAGGAAGTCCACTTCCAAGGGTGCCAATTTCTTGGTTGCTCCTTGGTGAGTTGGTCTTCCAAGAAGCAAATTTGTGTGTCTCTCTCGTCCACCGAGGCGGAATATGTGGTGGCCGGTAGTAGTTGTGCTCAACTCTTATGGATGAGGCAAACTTTAAAGGAGTACAGTGTCATTTGTGATAAAGTGCCTGTTTGGTGTGATAATGAAAGTGCCATCAAGATTTCTCCCAACCCGGTGCAACACTTCAAGATGAAGCATATTGACATTCGGTATCACTTCATTCGGGATCACATTAGGCGAGGGGAGATCGAGCTCAAGTATGTCGACACTCATGATAACCTTGCAGATATTTTCACAAAGCCTTGGATGAAGCAAGATTTCGTGAGTTAAGGCATGAGATAAATATCATTGATTCGAGCAATGGAACTTGAACCCTTGCACCTCCCACCACACTCAACTTGTTGTCTAGTTTAGATGTAGGCATGGACATAGGGGAGTGTTGTTCTCTCAATGAACTCTCCCTCCCCCCCATTATGCATAAATCGATCAACTCTTTCACATTAGCCATCTTTGATGGTACTTGTGCTTCAAAGACGAGTTTTGGTCATGGGCCTAAGGATAATTCTTCGCGGTGCCATACCAACTGACTCAAACATAGGTGGCTCCGGCCACCGCCCTCTCCTTTTGAGAGGTAGTGATGCGTGGTTGCTTCTTGTCGTCTTTCTTCCTTTGGGTTGTGCGTGTTCTTGTGGTGTCTCTTGTGCTAAAAGTTTCCTTGCGAAGACCTCTTTTATGTGTTGAAACCTGCTTTTTCTTGAGCTCACGGTACTACCGCAGCCTACTACGGTACTACATTATCAAGACGGCAGTAATTTTTATCGCCGCCGAGAGCGGTACTACCGCTTTGTGCGTTACTTCCGCCAAGCGGTACTATCATGATGATGTGCGGTATTACACTTTTAAATCCACGCACGTGGGGATAAGGACGGGCAGGGGGAGTTCTAACTCCCCCATACCCATTCGTTAGTTTTCCCCAGTTCGTCTCTCTCTCCCTCGCTCAAGAACGGGGCCGGCGTCCTTCGCCGGATCTCCACCTCCGGCTTCTCTCCTGTGATTCCATCTGGTGCGATCGTTCCCCACCACGTGCTCTTGCCATGGACCAAGGTCTTTCCCAAACTCCATCTCGTTTTGGTTGTTTTCTTTGCCTCTAGGTTTTTGGGGAGACATATGTGTTCTTGAGATTTTTAGGCTAAATCTATGCAAGAGTAGGATGTAGGAGAGTAGTATTGAGTAGGGATTATACTTGACATATTTTCCTGTGCTAGATTTGATCAACCGTAGTACCGCCGTGGTTTCGCGGTTCTTCTCAGATTCAAACTTTGGTTCGGATCTGACGTGGTGCGGTACTACCGCGCTACATGTGCGGTATTACCGCTTGTCCCAGATTACCGCCCGTCAGCGCAGTACTACCGCACGCCACTTGCACTAGGATCTTACTACCGCTCCCCACCCATTATTGCAGGACCTCACACGGTACTACCGTGACTTGGAGCGGTACTAAAATTTTAGTACCGCAGCATCCGGCAGTACTACCGTGGGTCCAATCTATCTCATGGAAACTTCCACGTATACTTTCTATGTGTTTCTTGTGCTTTCCCGTGGTCTTTGCATTGATCCTTTTTGCTTGTCGTGGGTGTTTTGCATTTTGTGTCTCAGGAGGTGGCTCTCGCCATTCCAATCCCGTGACACTGGCTCCAAGCGTCTGCGCAATCAAGGTGAAGCACCAGAGGGCTCCACTGCCCCCAAGCGCCATGTCAAGACCTCCGCTAGTAAGCACAAGGAACCCACTAAGGGCATGGATGAGATACCCCAATCTGAGTTCATCCGTCTCTGTAGCTCAACTCAGATGTGAACCCTCGTGCATCACGAGGTCTGTGAACTGTTTTGGACCAAGCAGCAGACTCTCACTTATCTAGATGTCATCAAGAACAAGCAAAATACCTACGTGGATGTCAAATGGATAGACATGCAACCTGAGGAAGGACAAGTTTCGTGAGTACTTTGGAGAAGCTCTGGACTTGGTGGAGCAGTTTGGTATTGAACATGTGATCTCTTTTCACCTTGACTATGACCCTGAGCTTATCTGTCAGTTCTTTGCCTCAGTATACTTTCACCCTGATGAGGAATGGAGGATGACCTGGATGACCAATGGCCGTAAGTTGACTGCTACCTGGAAGGAGTTCATGGATCTGCTCCAGATTCCTGATGACGGGCTCGACACTCCCGTGGGTGTTCGCCCCCATGCTAATTCTGAGTCTGCTAACAAGGACAAGCTTCAGCCATTCTATGTTGAGAAGGTGCTTCCCAATGGCAAGTCGGCGTGGGTGCTCAACTGTTTTCTGGATATCATGTATCGCATCTTCCGCAAATCTTTGTTCCCTCGCATTGGTGACAAGGACAAGGTTCATGCCTATATGGTGGATATGATGCTCCTATGCGAGGAGGCTCGTGTGTCTCAGACTCAGCCACTTGATGTCTCACACATCATGTGGTGTGAGCTTCGGTTTGCGGTGTTCAACCGCAAGGTGCCTATCTATGGAACATATCTATTTCTGTTGATCTCAAAGACTTGGGAGAAGATGTACCTTGGTGATGAGTTCCTTGCTCTAGACTGGATTCGACATGATCCCATCTGTCTCCGGTTCAAGCCCAACTGGGCCAACACTACTACTCGTGCTGAGGCGTCTGCTCCAAGGAGGGTTGTTGATGAGGAGGAGGCTGGAGCAGAGGATGTTGCTGAGGACCGTGCTGCTAGGTCTTCCCATAGTTCCCCTGTGCCCTCGTGGGCCAAGAAGCTAAAGGACAAGATGAAGACTCTTTTCTGCATGCAAGCTAAGGGGCAGTACAGGACTCACGTGGCATCCAAGGAGAGTCGCCGCAAGGACAAGAAGATCTTGCAGCTGTATGGCGAGGATGTGTCTGGGGGTTCTGAGGATCACATCACTCCAGAGGCCGAGTGGATGGAGAAACAAGGCTACATGTGGACTGATTCTGAGGAGGACGTCGAGGAGACCATTCCTGCCGCCGAGTTTGACGAGGAGCATTGGGATGATTTCGCTGCTTGAGCCACCCCATGTGTGTAGGTGTCCTCTCTGCCTTTTTGGCGTCTAGATGCCAAAGGGGGAGAGAGTGTAGGGTTGCGAGTCGTGTGTCGTTGTTCGTGTTTGGTGTGTTTGCTTTCTCGTTTGAACCTCGTTTGAACCTCATTTCGGTTGCTTTGGGTTGCTTTCCTTCATATGGTGTAAGACATATGCACTCTATCTATCTTAGCGAGCTTGTGATATATTGTGCTACCTTTGTGCTATGCTCTTGCTTAGATGTTAGTAATCATGCCTTTGTCTCTAAAATATAGGGGGAGTGTTGATCCTAGTTTGTGTGCTATGCAGTCCAAAGCATCCATCTAGATTGCACACATCTAGGGGGAGCCCGTCTATATTCTAGAGAGGAGGGGTTTGCCTCGCTCAATATTATCCCTTTTGTGCAAATCAGATTGTCATCAATCCACCAAAAAGGGGGAGATTGTAAGGGCATATTTATCCCTAAGGTGTTTTGGTGATTGATGACAATGCTTTTGCGGACTAATCGTGTGCCTTGAGTTTCTCAGACGCTTCACCGCTAGGCACAAGATGGTTCGGTGCCCCTCGAAGACTATTGAAGACGACGTTGTTCTACGTTTCTTTTTGGTGAATTTGAATCATAGGAGAGCCGTACTATTAAGAGGGGGTCCGCGTTGGAAAGGTTTGGGTGGAATCATCATGCACACGTTTCCCTCCTTGTCTCCACCTTTCCCTTGCACTTTGGAGCTTCCCCCGGTTATCCTCTTTGTGATTGTCCTGGCTGCTATTGCTGAGCTTGCGGTAGTATCGCTCCTCGAGCGGTAGTACCGCTAGCACCTTGTAGTGTCGCTGGAGCCCACGGTAGTACCACTCCTCCGAGTCGAGTACCGTGGCTCCTGTGCCTAGTGCCGCTGCGGTGCGGTAGTAGGGCAGATGTAATTTTACATCCGCAAGACCCACGGTAGTATCAAGACGCCACGCTGTAGTACCGCGGGTGCCAACGGTAGTACCGCTCCCCTGGAGTCTTAGTACCGTGGCCCTCATGCCTAGTACCGCTGCTTCGCAGTAGTAGGGGCGGATGTAATTTTTTACATCCGCGCCTCCACGGTAGTACCGCACTTTGTGTGCGGTAGTACCGCGCGCGGCCTGGTTCAGCTGCCATACGGTAGTACCGCTCCCTAGCGGTCGTACCGCGTCAGATATTTGCATTGTTTCTTTTCGAGCGGAAGTAGGCACGGATGTATTTTTATTCATCCGCGCCCTTCGTAGGCTAGGACTTTCCTGCCTTGCGGTAGTACCGCAAGGGGGAGCGGTAGTACTACGCTCACGGAAGTACTGCTCTTAGTCAGGCATGTCCTAGTCTCTGCTGCTCCCGCGGAAGTACCGTGCTCCCCCACGGTAGTACCGCCTGGCCTTGCGGTAGTACCGCATTCCTGGAGCGATAGTACCACATGTCACGGGCTGGACATGTGGATAATGGTTGGATCTTTTCCATAGCTATAAAAGGGGCGTCTTCTACCTCTAGTTGACCACCTCTTCCACCTCTAAGCTCCATTGTTGCTCCAAGCTCCATTTTCACCCGATCTCTCTCCCTAGCAAATCAAACTTGTTGATTTGCTCGGGATTGGTTGAGAAGGCCTCGATCTACACTTCCACAAAGAGAGATTTGATTCCCCCCACTTATCCCTAGCAGATCTTGTTACTCTTGGGTGTTTGAGCACCATAGACGGTTGAGGTCAGCTCGGAGCCATAGTCCATTGTGGTGAAGCTTCGTGGTGTCGTTGGGAGCCTCCAATTAAGTTGTGGAGATTGCCCCAACCTTGTTTGTAAAGGTTCGGTCGCCGCCTTCAAGGGCACCAATAGTGGAATCACGACATCTCGCATTGTGTGAGGGCGTGAGGAGAATACGGTGGCCCTAGTGGCTTCTTGGGGAGCATTATGCCTCCACACCGCTCCAACGGAGACGTACTTCCCCTCAAAAGGAAGGAACTTTGGTAACACATCCTCGTCTCCACTGGCTCCACTCTTGGTTATCTCGCGCTTTACTTTTGCAAGCTTACTTGTGTTGTATCCCTTGCTTGCTCGTGTGCTTGTTGTTGTTGCATCATATAGATTGTTCACCTAGTTGCATATCTAGACAACCTAATTGGATGCAAAGTTTAATTTGGTAAAGAAAAGCTAAAAATTGTTAGTTGCCTATTCACCCCCCCTCTAGTCAACTATATCGATCCTTTCAGGCTTTCCTGACCCCGTGCGGGGTGTACTGCTACACCTGCATGCCGTTTGGGTTGCGCAACGTAGGCGCAACCTTTCAGCGACTGATGCATATTGCCTTGGGCCGGCAGCTTGGGAGAAACGCCGAGGCCTACGTCGACGACATCGTGGTGAAGTATCGGGAGGCCAAGACCCTGATACAGGACCTGGAAGAAACCTTCGCGAGCCTTCGTGAGGTGGACCTGCGGCTTAACCCAGAGAAGTGCGTGTTTGGTGTCCCTTCTGGCAAGCTTCTGGGCTTCCTCGTGTCCCACAGAGGTATTGAGGCTAACCCAGAGAAGGTCAAGGCAATCGACGACATGAGTCCGCCGCAAACTCTCAGGGAAATGCAGAAGCTCACCGGGCGAGTAACCACGCTAGGACGCTTCATCACCAAGCTGGGGGAACGGGCCCTGCCCTTCTTCAAGCTGATGAAGAAGAAGGTTCCGTTCTAATGGACTCAAGAGGCTGATGAAGCATTCCAAGATCTCAAGAAGTACCTGACCAGCCCTCCGGTGATGGTGGCCGCGCGCCCTCAGGAGCCCTTGGTGCTCTACCTCGCCGCCACACCCTACTCCGCCAGCACAGCTCTGGTGGCAGTTCGGGAGGAGCACCAGATCAAGGCCGCCTCTGCCGCAACCCCGACCGCGGCAGCTCAGAGCATGGAAGGCCTCGCGAGGGCCACAGCCTTGGCAGATGGGAATCAACCTCAACAGGAGGGCGCCTCCGGGACAGAGGGGACCTCACCAGGCAGTCAGGAGCTGGGGGCTCAAATGCCTTAGGAGGCGTTCGGCTCTCCAGAGGGTGCGGGTCAGTCGGTGCGCCCACTCTTGTCGAGCATCCAGTGTATTTCGTCAGCATGGTGCTGCGGGATCAAAGGGCACGGTACACCATGCCACAAAAGCTCTTGCTCGCGCTATTGGTGGCCTCTCGGAAGCTGCGACACTACTTCCAAGGTCACCCCGTCAAGGTTGTGTCAGCCTACCCATTGGAGAGGGTGCTCAGGAGTCCCAACTCCGCAGGAAGGGTCGCTGAATGGAACATCTTGCTGCAAGCGTTTCAATTAGAATTCAGCACGACCAGAGTCATCAAGGGAGCCGCACTTGCAGATTTTGTGGCAGAATGGACAGAGGCGCCAGTGCTCGAAGTAGGCGAAGATCGGTCGCTCTTCCCGGGAAGCGAGGCACCGGACGGCTGGGTTACGCACTTCGATGGAGCATTCTCACGACATGGCGCAGGGGCCGGCGCAGTGCTCATATCCCCCACTCAAGACAAGCTCTATTATGCCGTACAACTCTGTTTCCAGCAGGGCAAAACGGTTTCCAACAACATAGCAGAATACAGGGGCCTTATAGCAGGCTTAAAGGTCATGGCCGCATTAGGAGTGAAGCGCCTCGTCATCAAAGGGGACTCACATCTCCTCGTCAATTTCTCCAACAAAGTATACGAACCCAAGGACGAGCACATGGAGGCGTATCTTGCTGAAGGGCGCAAGATGGAGAAGCAATTTTTGGGGCTGGAGCTACAGCATGTGCCTTGCGGCACCAATCAGGAGGCTGATGACATCGCCAAGAGGGCATCAAGGCGGCTGCCTAAGGAGCCTGGCATTTTCGAGGAATGACTCTTCAAGCCCTCAGCAGTACCGTCGCTATCGAGAACAGTGCAACTTCGGGAGGAGCTCCCTCAACTGCCTGCCTCAGGGGCCTCGGCCTGTGGCCCAACCTCGGGAGCATGCTTGTTCCTGGCACTAGAGCCTCAGGAAGGATGCTGGACTGCAGAGCTCAAAGATTACCTGATGCAAGGAACTCTACCAGAGAAAGAAGAGGATGCGAAATGCATGGCCCGGCAGGCCACGACCTACTGCATCCAAGACAGAGAGCTCTACCGGAAGTGACCCAACGGTGTTTACCTGCGTTGCATCTCCAGAGAACAGGGGAAGGAGTTGCTGGCAGACATTCACGGTGGAGACTGTGGGCACCACTCGTCAGCACGGACCCTCGTCGGCAACGCATTTCGCAGCGGGTTTTATTTTCTTACGGCACTCAATGACGCAATCGAGCTGGTGAAGGCTTGTGAAGCCTGTCAATTCCATGCCAAGCAGATTCATCAGCCAGCTCATGGCCTGCAGACCATTCCACTCTCATGGCCGTTCGCAGTCTGGGGGCTGGACATTTTGGGCCCATTTCCTCGGGCGCCAGGGGGCTATCGCTACCTCTACGCCGCTATTGACAAGTTCACCAAGTGGGCAGAGGTGGATGCTGTCCGCACCATCCCAGCTGGTTCCGCGGTCAAGTTCATCAAGGGCCTCGTGAGCCGATTCGGGGTGCCTAATCGCATCATCACCGACAATGGTCCGCAGTTCACCAGCAATCTCTTCAAAACATATTGTGCTAACCTTGGAACGCATATATGCTACGCTTCGGTGGCACACCCTCAGACTAACGGCCAGGCTGGACGCGCCAACGCCGAGGTCCTGAAAGGCCTCAAAACCAGGACATTCAAGAAGAAGCTAGAGGCCTGCAGCAGGGGCTGGTACGACGAGCTCCAGTCCGTGCTATGGTCCATCCGCACTACCACCACCAAGTCAACCTGCGAAACCCCGTTCTTCCTCGTTTATGGAGCTGAGGCGGTCCTCCCTCACGAGGTCAGGCATCACTCCGCGCGGGTCCTGGCGTTTGACAAAGCACAGTAGGACGCCATGCGGGGGATGGAACTCGTGCTGGGGGAGGAACACCATCGGGAGGCCACGCTTCGAGTGGCAATATACCAGCAGGCGTTGCGGCGGTACCACTGCCGCAACATCCGCCCCAGGACTCTCGAGGTAGGTGACCTCGTGCTCAGGCGGGTGCTCTCCAGGGAAGGGCTGCACAAGCACTCGCCCATGTGGGAGGGCCCGTTCAAGGTTGTTCATGTTTCCAAACCTGGCGCTGCGTGCTTGGAGACCCAGGAAGGGGTGCCCATCCCGAACGCGTGGAACATTCAGCACCTCCGGAGATTCTACCCTTGAAGTAAGGCCCAGTGCCTGTAAAGAAGGCCCGATGCCTACGAAGAAGGGCCCAGTGCCTGCGAAGCTCATCGCCCCAAGAAAAGGCCCGGTGCCTGTGAAGAAGGCTAATGCATGTGAAGCTCGCCGCCCGTACACTCTCACGTAATAATGAGTTGGGGCTGTACATGCTCCGGAGTCTCCGGAGTGCCACCCTTGGGCCTCAAGGGCTCCCACCCACGCCCAGTGGCAGCACTTAGTTCCGCGCTGGTGAGAAGACGTCGAAGACTAGACTAGGTGCCAGACGCGACTTTTCATTTGCTTTCTGTAGTTGGCTTGTTCCCCCTTTGTTTGAAGCTTTATTGGAGTTGCTTTTAGTGTTGTTTGTCATCCCCAGCACGTGATCCTTTGTCTTTGTTTTTCGCCTGACTCGTCCTCTCTTTCGCAAGCCTCACGAGGGGGCTGCGCGGGCACCGTCGCAAGTGCCTTCTTGCCTAATTTCGTGAGGCTTCCTCCGTCAAGTTCACAGCGGGAGCACCCCTCCCGGTCCATGCCCCGCGGGCGTCGCGACGCGAACAAAGGACTAGAGCCGGTTACCCTCACGACAAAGGTTCGAAAGCTATCCTCCCGGCTAAACTTTGCAGACTTCAAGACGCCCGGCGAGGTCCCAGGCAGGTACCTCGCGAGGCAAAAATGGCGGCGAGCCCCTCAACCTAAGTTGTTATTACACGCAAGCACGCAGCCTCGACATCATAACACAGCATGGGAATAATAGAAATAGCATAACAATTAAGGGCAATAGTCCAGCACGCCCCCTCGAGGCCCCATACTTCTCTCTTTCTAAGCAGGAAAAGGAGATAAACAAAACAAACGCGGCGTGCCCGGCGACGGCTCATGAGGAAGGATTCGCACCACCCTCCTGAGCTCAGTCAGACTCCTCCTCACGCTTCACTGAGGCACGACAGCGGGATGAACCGCTACCACCCTCGAGGCGTGCGCGTCAGTGTTGTGGTTGATCACGGCCACCGCTGGAGGAGCTGCCACCGGAGGGGGAGCGGCTGAAGCTTGGCGAGCTGTGAGTGCCGCCGGCAGCGGTCTCGGCTTTGTCTTCGTGGCGGCCGTCGCCGAATCCCAACAATTGGCTGCCTTCGTCATCTTCAGGGCAGCACACGGCATAGCGGCCATCTCCTCCGAACACCCTCACGTAGAGGGTCGCGTCACCATCAAACTTGAAGTGCAAGGTGCACCGCCGGCCCAGGCCGTGCGCGCGGGCAAACGCCTGCCAGCCGCGGGCTAAGGCCACGTTCCCAGCGACAGATATCTCCAACAAGACCCAGGAAGCCCTGCTGCAGCAGCCGTCCGCTTGGAGCCAGAGGCCGCCAGGAGCGCCAGCCGGGAGTTTGCCGGTGAAGAAGCGGGGAAGCTGGAGCCAGCTACCGGCCGGGTCCGCCGACCACAAGACGAACTCCGGCAACACTTCGGCCGAGTGGAAGCGCGGCCTGGGAGGCCGCGCGGCCACAAGCCGCCTTCCCTCACCACCGAGCAGCCGTCACCGCGCGAGGGGTCACCACTGCGACCACGAGGAGCCACCACAGGGGTCGTGGGGTGCTTGCGGGGGCGACCTCGACCACGCTTGGGCGGAGGGGAGTCAGGCCCTTCCCGATGAGCCTTTCCCTTCTCCGCGGCTGAGAACCCCTTTGGCGGCATCATAAGACACGGTGGGCGGCTGGAGCAGGGAGAAAGAAGAAGCAAGCGGAAGAAGGGAGATGTGCAGCGGGGGCTTGCACTCTCCCGCATTTATAACCCGAGGGAGGCCAACCGCCGGCCTCCGCGATCGCAGGTAATCATGACTCCTTTTGCATGCGGCAGGGACTCGTCAAATCGGGCAGTTGCCGAGGCAGCGTGGGGAAGCAGAGACACCCACGTCCAATCAACCGCCACGCGGCGACCAAGGCTGCAGGCTATTGGGGCCACCGGCGCTCCGCACTTGCCCCTTCGCTTCTCTGCTAAGCCATGTCCTAGTGCGCCTTGGGCCCGGGGGCTACTGTCAGTGTTCTGGGAACGGGGGTCCCCAAACTTGCCTGCCTGCGGCCTGCGGCGTGGCTCAAGTGGTGGACCAGTACGGCCCATCTTCATCAACTCATGCTCAAGACCCTCTCGAGGGGCCAAGCCTTGGGGGGCAGACGATGCAAGGCTTCCTCAGGCATGGCCTCACCAGGACGGCTCATGAGGAGGCGGAGAGATCAAGGCGAGGGTAGCTCGCGAGGTGCTCGTGACGCAAGCCATGAGGATCGAGACCAAGCGGGCGTCAGGCGGGCGCTGGCCTATGCAGTGTCCTTGTTTCCTCTTTGGTGCAAAGGGGGCAAGCACTGGCGCGGAGTACCGAGGCATCAGGCAAAGGTTACCATTTCGGTGCAACGAGACCAAGACTAGCCGAGCGGCAGGACGGAGGTCACCGTGGAACCCAAGACGGTGTCATCGCCAGTGCCTTTGGCAGCCGAAGACCAACTTTAGTCAGGATAACTTGTACTAGATGTTACCCTTCAAAATGGCCGTTGTTGGCGCACTTCCCGCTCAATATTTGGGAAGAGGACCAGGGCCTCTATATATAGAGATAGCCACCATAGTAGGAGGGGATCGGATCCTTCCCAAGCAAACCACCACCACAAGAACACCTCTCGCGAGGCTGTTCTTCCCTTGTACTACTCATCATCAGCCCCTGAGGCAATCCACCACACCACACACTGGAGTAGGGTATTACACCACAACGGTGGCCCGAACCAGTATAAATCTTGTGTCCCTTGTGTTGTTCATCATTTAGCTTAGATTCTCAGCGAGGCATTGAGACATGGATCGGTAGGGGGAGGATCTCCGCGCGTACCCCAGAGTTCAAACCTTAAGGGTTTTGCTGGAACCCAATATCCGACACCTGAAGCATCGTCACCGTCGCCATCTTCCTCGTCTACTCCGACGAACGCCGTCGCTCGATTCGCCGACCTCCGAGCGTCCCCGAGCACGCTGAGCTACTCTTCGACCCCCCCCCCCCCCCCCCGTGAACTCCGCCACTTTCCCCTCTCTTCCCCGCATCTTTTTCGCCTCTTAGCCGCCGCCACCGCCATTGAGGCCGAAGCTCACCTCCACCCGATCTCATCGCCGGCACAGCTCCGGTGACCTTCGGGTCCCGCGCGTGTATCCGTTGGGTTTGTGAGCACCCGTGGGTTCGGCAAGTGCAAGCCTGTCACACCCTGATTTTCATGCCACAACACTTAAGCTAATAAATCATGATAAAATGTGGTTTGACAAAAACTTTTGAGTGTTTTAGACCTTGCCTTGATTGGATTTTGTGTGTTGTTTGCAAGTGCTCTAAAAATCAAATAAATCCTCCAACTCCTATACTTCTTCTCCTTGATCCAAAAACCTTTCCCAATGATCATGCCATGTGTATAGGACATAAAAATAATTTCTTGCAAAAATAATTTGGCCAAATAGTATTTTCAAAAATTAGTTTTTCAAAAACCCCTCAATTGAGGTTTGCACTGCAAGTACTTAATTAAGGCCAGTAAAAATCTTTCCAAAAATATATTTGACTCCTATTAGATATAGGATACCTAGAAAACACAAAAATATAATTTTTTAAAGTTATTTTCCTATTTTATTTAAAAGCTTTTTCTTAAGGCCAGAAATGGTCTTTAATAGGGAAAAATTATTTTATTGCTTCAAAAATATTTGACAAAATTTAGGGAAACCCATAGGACATATATTGTCCATATATAAGAGTTTCAACACATGGTCATGTTCAAAATATTGGCCAAACCCCTCAAAAACCCTTTCTGGATATTTCAAGCTTTTGAAATATTTACAAAGGAAATATTCTCCAAAACTTCCAAGAAAATTCTATCATGTCACATATGACATGTTTGATGATCTTGACAAGTATCATGTCATGGAGAATAGTATAACCCCATGAAATCCCCTCAAAACCATTTATGTCCATTTTGAAGTTTGAGCAACTTTACATTTCCAAACATGTCCAAATGTTCTCAAACTTGGTGCACATGCTCCAATGGTCTAATAATGCATCTAGACCAAATGGCACAGGTTGGAGAACAAGTTAACTTGATCAAAGTGCCACAAAACCCTTCCTGTCCAGAACCAAATTTGAACAACTTTGTATTACCAACTTTCTCTCCTTGACCCCAACTTTTGTGAGCATGATCACATGACCAAATGAGGCCACCACACCAAGTGGTGCGTCAAGGAGAAGTGATTTACTCAACTGGATCTGCACAAGTTCATTTCTGCTAATTTCTAGGGTTTACCAAAGTTGCATTGTCAACTTCCTCCAAATGAGCTCCAACTTGGTGATCAACCCCATTTCTGTATGACACTTGATCCTGTTAATCTTCATATCATTTGGAATCCATTTGCTTGCCCAAACCACCATCAAACACCTTCTGGCAGAAATTCAAAATGCATGTTCTGGCCATTTCCACTAATCTCCATGAGCTAATCTTTCTCCCACAGCACCATCTGGTCCTCCTCTAACCCCTTCATCTTTCCCTGCCCGAGGAGCCATGATGATGGGGATGAAAATCTCTTTTTCCCTCTCTGGTCAGCACCATTTCTCTCTCTCTCAACCTCCCTCCTCACTCCAGTGGATCCCCAGGGCATCCAATGCCATATCCACATTGTTTACTCCCCCCTGCAACCACCAGACACAAGTGGACGCGCGGGTGCGTGCAAAAAGCCGCGGGTGTCGGCCATTTGCATGCTCTGGAGCGCCTGGCAGGGCGTTCGACCGTTGACGTCGCGTCCCCTGACTACCTCGAGCCTCCCCTTGCGCTAGTCGAGGTGCCTCGACATTCGCAACACGCCACGGCGCTGTCCCCGTCTTCTCTCCTCCTCCCCGCGCCCCCGCGCTAGCAAACACCGGCCGCCCGAGCGCGCCAATGGTGCGGCTCACACGCGCGCGCCTCTGACCTCTCCCCGCTCCCTCTCCCTCTTCCTGGCACCCTACTCCACCCCCACGAACACCGTAGACAACCCCACTCCCACCCTCCTGGCCGACCGAGCCGTTGCCGTGGCCACCCGTGCGCCACGTCCACGGTGAGCCACGGGTTGGCTACATAAGGCCACCCCCGAGCCCTCCCTCTGCTCCTTTGGCTCTCTCTCCTTCCCGTGCACCCCCTGGACCGACCCACTCCCCTCCTCGCGCCCTCCTTGCACCTCCATGGCCGAACCCGAGCCGCCGACCGCCGCCAAAATTCCGGCGACTTAACCCCTCTCTCTTCCCCCTAGCTACTCCAGAACCCTCTCACAACCACCACTCCGGGCTCCATTTCATCCTATCCCTCGCCGCATCGCCGTGCTGAACCCCACCATCGCCTGTTCAAGCCGCGGCCGAGGCCTCGCTTGCTCTGGCGCTTCCCGGCGGAAACTGGGTCCCCAGGTGGACGCGGACCATCCTCCCGAGCTCGACGGAGTCCGGGCGGTCGCTGGAGGTGGCCAGAGCCACCAGAACGGGCGCCGGCAAGCGCTCGGCCCCGCCTCCTCTGCCTCCTCTGTCGCGGGCGGGAGGATGGTGACGACCCTGCGGGTGGACCCCGTAGGTCAGTGACCGGCCAGCGGGCCCCGCCCGTTTAAGTGGAGACGGATCAGGAGTAAACCCGCTTCCAGCAGGAAGGCGTGCCTCAGTCTGGGCGCCGACGTTGCCCTACCACCCGCGCAGCTGAGCCGCTGGGCCGGCCCACGGTCTATCTGTCGCCTCCTGCGCAGGATAAGGTTAAAGCCTTATTTCCCTTTTTTCTTTTTCATGTCAACTTCAAAAATCCATAAATAATTCAACCGAGCTCCAAATCCAGTGATTCAAATTTCTAGTAGTTTCTAAAATCATGCCCTACCACATGGTGCTATTTTCACCTTTTTCCAGAGACATTTTCTTCAAAAATATTTATCAAATCCTATCTTTCCTATTTCTGTGATGAACTTTAGAAAATCACAGAGAGCTCAAAATTGATCCAAATGCCATGATTCAAATTCCTAGATGCTTCTAAGTTCATAACTTAGTTTATGAACATTTTTCTTAATACTTTCTGTACCCCACAATATAATGAGCCATTTCTTCATATTTGTCAACTGGAAACCAACTCCTAGGTGCTTCTAAAATCATGATTTGTTAAATGGGTGCCTTTGCTCATTTTCCAAATATATATTTCTGGACACTTCTTGCAAATCCATAAATCCCTTGGTTCCATCATATCAAAATGTTCAGAGATGTCCATTGATCAAATCCTAATGAAACCACTTTGGTCATCCCTCATATGACCAGAGGTATCCTAGAAAAGTCCAACTCATATTTTTAGAGCACTTTTATTTCCTGCCTTGTTGTGTTGCTTATTATGGTTGCTTTCGACGATAGTTGACGAAGTAGACGAAATGCTCGGAGTTGGACCAGAGATATTTGAAGACCTCGAAGACTTTGTTAAAACAGGCAAGCAGCCCTTTGACCATGATGAACCCTTTTTTATCATAGTAACATTTCTTTCCGTGATTATTGAAGGCATGATATCTTGAATGGCAACCTTGCTAGGTTTGCCTTCGTTGCATACCCCATTGATACTTGCATTGATCATGACTCTATCCTTGTTTAGAGTTGTGTTGGTGGGTTGTAGAAATATGCTATAGTTGTTGGCTGAGCAAAATGGGTCGGGGTTATGCATGGGAAGAAACCAAGTATGGTTTGACATACATGCAAATAGCCTAGTGGGTGCCACTAATGCCCTGGGAGATGATGATGAACTAGGTCACTACTTGGGGGAGAGGTAGTGTACCGAGGCTTGATGAAATTGTTGTTTACAGAGACGGATTAGATTTAAGATTTGTCGACTGTCCCAACCTTACATGCGCAACCACTCTACCCTTATATGGGAAAGGGCATTATTGATTACCTAGACCGATACTAGCTTGGAGCCCGCATTACTAGTGACGGGAGAGTTGTTGGTGCGCTCTCTCGGGACGGGGTCGTGCCAGGTAGGGTGGCCATGACTCTTTTTGTAGGGCACCGGACACACCGTTAGTACCCCGTGCTTGTGGTATGTGATGAATATGGGAGCGAGGCTCCACAACTTTATGATGTGAAATGTTAGGCACGGGGGTTACTACTAATCGAGTGGACTCCATGTTAGTGTCGTCTAGGGAAAGGTAGTGATCGGGTGCTTACCCCGGGTACTTGAGGTATCGCGGGTCGTGGATGACACGGAAGTTCCCCGGATCTTGTGGGTACAGTGTGCTACCTCTGCAGAGTGTAAAACTATTCGAATAGCCATGTCCACGGTCAAGGACAGTTGGGCGGTGCTGCTTAGACTATGTCCATATGTTTCTGACAAACAACACTGTTTGGTGATATTGATGATGTGACTCGTGAGGAAGTCACAATGAGCTTGAGCATGAGTTGTTCATAACTCTTTCTCGATGTTGATGTCTATAACCTCCTGATGCTTGTTGCAGACGCATTCATGTCCTTGATAAATGTTGATCATACTTACATGAGAAAAACTAGCTTTCCGCAACAATGCCAATTAAGCAGTAGAGCTTTGCATAATTATTTTGTTATCACTCTTGGGTTGCTTGCGAGTACATTCCAAGTACTCATTGGCTTGCCACTGGTTATTTTATTGGCCAGGCTTGAAAGGACAAGATATACTGATGAGTTCCTTGGTGACGATCGTGCGAGCTAGGATGCTTTCCCAGTCAGAATGCCTGTAGGGTAAAGGCAGATGGCATAGGGTCCAAGTTATCGACGAAGATTTCCGCTGCGATGTTATACTCAAGACTCGACCATAATGGTCCTACTTGTGTAATATGGTATGTATGGATGTAAGACTCTTGTTATTCAGCTTCTGTGTGTTCAGTGAGCATTGATCTCTGGGATCACTGTACACGTGCATTCGGTGATCACGACTTATGAGTCGGGGTCCCCACTAAGCCGTTGCTTGATTTAACCGCTGTAGCCCCGTTGACCTGCTGATGCAGTGCTGATGTCATGCTGATGCAGTAAATAGTTTATGTATTTAAAATAATTCAGAAAATTCCAAAAAATACCCTAACTTCTAAAATTCATAGAAAATTATCTGTAACTTCAAATGAAATAAGTTATATATGAAAAATGATCAAAAAATCCAATCTTTCCATCTGCACTGGTTTCATGCATGTTAAAGCAACTTAAACCTGCTGTTTCTATCAAAACATTATAATGCACTTTATAAATTCATAGGTTGAGTTAGAACTTGAACCTTGGGTTCAAAATAACTCAAACACTTCTGGTTTTAGTTGCATTAGCTCAATCCATAGCTGTCAGGACCGGATTTTCGGGATATCAATTTCCCAGAAAATGGCCCTTGTACTCACCAGCCCCAGGATTACTGATAGCTGATGAGGCACCAACTTGATACAGAAACTCCAAGCAAAGTTTATAATGTGTAGTACAAGACCATTATTGCCTATGAGTACAACAAATGGTTTCTAGTGGCTGATGGTGGAAGCGGTTTGTGGATCATCAGCGTCTATGGGACTCCATTTCCCACAGGAACAACTGACCTAGATAACTCCTATCTTCGCTAGGCCGCTATCACCATTGCTTAGGTTCCGGGGCTGTCATCACAATGCTCGTCTCCAAGCAAGAAATCTGGCGAAGACAATAGCCAGGGACAAGCCAGTGAGTACTTTGAATGTACTCGCAAACATTATGAACACAGGTATAATATAACAAATGATAATCATGCTCTAAAATATTCTATGATCACAACGTCAGTCACGAAATAAAATCCATGATGCACGCAAGCAGGTTGTTCATATAAAACATGAATATGCAATCAGAGAATAAAAATAGAATGCACCGATCGAGTGTGTGAAGCGACACCTCGAAAGGACAATAATATAAAGCATGCCTCAGTCGGGCGTCTGAGCGACACCACATAAAGGGCTTATAAACTAAATAAATAACAAGCATGCCACAGTCGGGCGTCTGTGTGACACCACATAAAGGGCTTATAAAGTAAATAAATAACAGACATGCCACAGTCGGGCGTCTGAGCGACACCACATAAAGGGCTTATAAGAAAATAATCATAGTGAATATCCAGGAGGTAGAATCGTCCCAGGGATACTCAATAATAGTATAAAGGGTTAGTCCATAATAATAATAACCATAATCATCATAAGTCACAAGTCATGATCCATGTTCTGGTTTAGCAGTATCTCCTCCGAAGACCGACACTAAGACCGACACTTGACCCATCCCATACTGTAGTCCTTAACCATGGACACAGTTATTCGAATAGAAATGATCTCTGCAGAGGGTGTACTCTTTACCCACGAGTAACGGATTCCTTTAGTCCATCGGGACTAATTCCATTTACGGTCTTTTAATTGAAAACACACGACCAAGACACCGACTTAACTTACCGAAGGTGCGGAATCATCCACGACACCTGTCAAGCAAAACTCTAAGTGGGGAGGCTACAACCTCGATTAGCATGGGATCAAATTTATACCGCACGCTACTAAGGGGTGCCCCCCCCCTCGGTCCCAACCGGAAACACCCATGCCCCTGGACCATGTGGCCTGCCTACCGGATGCAACCAGTATCTTCCACCATGGCCTCTCTGTAAGGTGTGTGTCAAGAAAGGGGATGACAATTTATTGTACTGTACCCTACCTGCGGCAGGGACAAGTGGTAGTACGAAACAAGTATGGGGGTTACTGGAACAAGACTCGATCTATGGTCGACTCAGGATGTTTAAGTATTCCCTGCATGATTAGCATAACAAATGTATTTTCAACCAACAGACAGAATCACCACTCATCATACCTCATCATGCCATACCGGACACAACCGTCTCGACGAGGAATTAGAGACAAGATCGTGTCTACCCAAGACAGAGACTTTCCCGGCTTCCTTCCGGTATGCGTGAAAAGCATACGAGGACAATTACTATCACAACGTATCAGATTTCAGTAGCACGAAATCATCAATATGCACTTATGAGTATGTTCATATCATCACATCAATTAACGAAAACTCCGAGACAAGGGGTGTTGTAACCGTATCAAACAACACACGACAATATTATGCCAAGGTTCAGAATGCTTGCCTTCAAGTTGTGGAGAGGCAGGGTGCATTCCAAAACTTTTGAAAGTTTTCTTCTTCTTACAAATCCTATTTTTGAAAATATTCAAATTTACCCATAGTTTCAAAACAGTACAAAAAAGTTGTTTGAAATTTTTTCAAATAAATACGAAAATAAACTAGACAAAATTTGAGAAAGGTAGGAAAAAGAATCAACTCATTTGGAGTTATATTTAAAAAGTAGCCAGTCAAAGTTTAGTCAAATTTCCGTTTAAAAAAAACAGAACAAGAAAAACTTTTCGAAATAAAAACACGTCGAAGACGTACTCCGGGTTTACGCCTCCACTTATGCCAGTGTGGACCGATGCTGGGTCATTGACAGTGGATCCATGGGGCTCACTGGTCAGGTTTGACCAGTCGCCCCCGCCTCCCTCCTCCTCTGTCCGAGCAGAGGCGGTGCTCCGGCGATCGACGCCGGCGTACGGCGGCTCCCTGCGGGGTTCTGAGGGCGGGGATGGATCCGCGGGTCCAGGGCGGTCCTCTCGGTGGTCAAGAGGGTGGCGGGGACGGAGGGAGTCACCGACGGTGAGCTTCGCGGCGGACGGCGGCTTCGGGAGAATTGGGGCTTCACGCTGCAGTGGCTCCCCATCGAAGTTGAGGGTTTGGGCGGCTCCGCAAGATCGAGGGGAAGAGGACGGTGGCTCTGGATGGGCCGGGGAGGCCTTGCTTGCGACGAACTGGACCGGAGGGCAGCGGCAGCCGAACTGGCTGGAGACGGGGAAGAAAGCTTCCCGCCGTCGATTGCTGGCCGTGGGGGCTTTAGAGGAACGACTCGAGGTCGCCTGAGCGTCTGGACGGGTTCGGGGGTCTCCATTTATAGCACAACTACGTCGGTTCCGCGGCCGTGGATGAGGACGCCGACGAACCGCCGTTCTGTAGCTGCAGGTCAACGTGGCGATGGCTGGCGGGGTCTAGCAGGGCGAGGGGATGAGCACGAGCTGTTCAGGGCGAGCTGGCGCGCGGTTGTGGCTCGGGCGGCGCCGTCCAGGGCAGGGGCCTGCTGTGGCCGGCCGCTAGCTGCCATGGCCGACCTGACGGCGGTGCTGTGGAGCTCCAGGGGCGGCTCTGCAGCGAGGGAGGAGGCGGGTGTGTTGGCTACGAGTGGGAAGGGACCAGAACGGGCGCGGGGAGGCGGTAGTGAGACGCGGGGGCTCGGTGCGGGCGCGTGCAAAACGTGCACTCTAGGCGCGCCCAGAGCACACACACTGTGTGTTTGGCAAAATGCCAAGGCATGCCAGAGGGCTCCAAATCACATGAGCTTTAGCAGGTTGGGGCCATAGACTATGGTAGAGCCATTAGACATGCTGGTTAGGCAAAGCAAGTTGGTTCAATGTGCAAACCAGAAACTATGTCAAAACTGACCATGCACAAAAGGTGCTTGACAGAATGCCATGTGCATCTAGGCAACTCTTTGGGTGGCCAAAAACTCCAGACCAGTGTCTCTTTAGATGTAAAAGAGGGTCGCAAGGTTAGTTTGTCAAAAAGAAAAACTTGTTAGTGCAAGTGTTTGTGAAAACCAAATCTGGGCAGAAACTAAAGGCCATTATTGCAAGGACTAAAAATGTTCCGATGAGTCCAATCTCCTAGACTTAAGGGCTTTGTAGGGTGAACTATAAGCTGGAAAAAGAATCATGGACACTAGAGCAAAGTAAATTAAGGTTGTAGTAGAAAATGCCAAACTGGACCCGAGAGCAAAAGAGGATGGTTTGCTCAAATTTTTCAAAGAACATCAATGGGTTTTTGCATAAAGCTGAATAATATACTCCTACTGACCTCCCCAAAATTTGGTGGAAGTTTTAAAAGAATATTTAAATAGGTTGTACTGCAAAAGTGCAATCTGGACCAGATTTGAAAACTTGGTGTAGAGCTCAAAATCTCCAAATGCTAAAAGATCTTTTTGCATAAAAGTGATTTAGGGACATCATATGTCATCCCCAAATTTTGTTGGGATTTTTAAATAAACTTATCAAAGGGTTGTAGTGCAAAAGAGGCTCTAAAGCTTGTGAAAAATCATTTTTAAAAGAAATAAAGCTCAGGGAAAATAATCATATAAATAATTCCACTGATAAAAGAAATGTTTCTTGAAAGGGTATACAAGTCCAACAACATTTGAAAAGTTTTTACTTGGAGTGAAAACTTCACAATTCAGGAGAAAAGAGGGGTTGTGAATCAAAGAAAAATCCAGAAAATAAAGATTTAATTTACGAAGGCAAATTTTTTAATCAATAAATCATGGTTAAATTTTTGGGGTGTTACAATAGCATCTTGCCATGTCACATTCATGCATCATATCGTTGCGTTGCATTGATTGTGTTCTCTCTTGTTTGCTGGTGGTTGTTCCCCCTCAGTAGACGTATGTTTCGACAATGCGATCAATGACACCGATGAAGAACTATACTATCTTCAGAAGTGACAGGCAAGCAAAACCCCCTTGTTCATTTCGATACAATCCCACTCTCTCGCTCCTGCTCTATTTTACTGCATTAGGACAACAACGATTCAACCGTTACATGCTGTGGTAGTTGAACCCCTTTCCTCTACATGACCTGTCATTGGCACAGTAAATAGATGAAACCCACTAGCATGAGTAGGAGTTGTTTGAGCCCTGATGTGCCTACTCATTTATGCTTGGTTGTCATGCCTGCTACTGCTTAGAGTTGAGTCAGGTCTGATTCATCGGGGATGAATTGGAACAGTGAAGAACATGTGTCCTATTGTGTGTGAGCTAAGTGTATGAACATGATTTGTTAAAGGTAGCGGTGAGAGGCCATGTAAGAGTACATGGTGGGTTGTCTCATTGAAGCCATCCTCAGGAACTGAGTTCTATGTTTGTGATCCATAAAACAGTTACTACCACGAATTGGGCCTGAAAGCAATGGACCCTATTAGTTTCTTAATCACCCTTGTCCTCTGTCCAAGAGTTGCAAGTAGTTTCTGGTGTTTGTAGTATACTGGAGGCCGTGCGCAGCGCTGGCCCGAGGGGTGGGCTGTTATGCGGTAGGCATGTGGCACGGTGTACCGGGCGCCCGTTTGGTGTCTCGGGAACCCTGCACACATCATTCGGGGCCGTATATGAAACTTCGGCTGGACTCCCTACGGATGGAACATGAATAGGCGATAATCCAGGACTAGATACTTGAGTGTTTATGTAGGTCGTGGCCGACACCCTCGTTGGGCTTCCGCTTGAAGGTTGCCGAGTACATGTCGTGTAAACGGCGATAAGTGGTGAGAGCGTGTGTGAAGAAGTACACCCCTGCAGGGTTAACATCATCTATTCGAATAGCCATGTCCGCGGTAAAGGACCTCTGGGTTGCCTATACAGTTCATAGACAAGTGAAAGTGGACACTCTAAAATACGCAAGATAAGCGTGAGTGCTATGGATGGCGTTCTCGTAGGGAGACGTGAGTGGATCCATAGTGGTGTATTGATATGGTGAATATGTGGACTCGTGTGTGCCACCTCAAAAGATTTACTTGCATTCGTAGTTAGGATAGCCACCGAGTCAAAGCTGGCTTGCTGCAGTTAAACCCCACCATCCCTTTGTTGATAATGATGCATATGTAGTTAGTTCTGATGTAAGTCTTGCAGGGTAAATTTGTACCCACGTTTGCCTATCTTATGTTTTTGCAGAGAGACTTCAGTCTCTCTAGTAGTTCCGCGTGGACTTCGGCGTTTAGCTTGTTACCCCAGCTACGATCTTGTGCCCTCTGCAGGATCTAGTAGATAGTCAGGCTTCTTAGCCTTTTTCATTTGTAGATGTCTGTACTCAGACATGTTAAGCTTCCGCTTGTGCTTTGACTTGCATGCTCTGAAGGTTGGATCATGTGACCCATGTTTGTAATATCTCGCTCCTCGGAGCCTATTGAATAAAATAGTTGAGTTGTAGAGTCATGTTGTGATGCCATGTTGTATTTACACATATCGAGCATATTGTGTGTATGTTATTGAAATGCTTGGTATGTGTGGGATCTGACTATCTAGTTGTTTATCCTTGGTAGCCTCTCTTACCGGCAAATGTCTGCTAGTGCTTCCACTGATCCTTGGTAGCTTGCTACTGCTCTGGAACACTTAGGCTTGCCGGCATGTGTCCTTCTTCGTTCCTGTGTCTGTCCTTCGGGGAAATGTCACGCGGTGTATACGGAGTCCTGCTAACCCAGTTCCTACAGCCCGGATTCACTCGCTGATGACCGACACGTTCGTTGCTGGGTCATGTATGCATGTCCCTATAAGTTAGTGCCATTTTGGGTTCACGACTAGCCATGTCAGCTCGGGCTCCTTGTCATATGGATGCAAGCGACACTATCATATACGTGTGCCAAAAGGCGCAAACGGTCCCGGGCCTGGTAAGGCGACACCCGTGGGAATACCGTGCATGAGGCCGCAAAGTGATATGAGGTGTTACATGCTAGATCGGTGTGGCATTGAGTCGGGGTCCTGACAGATAGCCTGGATGCAAAAATTCCGTCATCTGGTTCATCCTCTATTCTCCTTAATGGTGTACCTGGACATCATTTTAAATGTAAGAGGGGAGTTAGGCAAGGGGACCCTATGTCACCTCTCTTGTTTGTGCTTCCTGCTGACCTGTTATAGTCTGTAGTCAATGATATGTGCAGAAAAGGAATTTTAACACTCCCAATCCCATCCCACAGTCAGGATTACCCCATTGTGCAATATGCTGATGATACACTTATTGTGTTGCCTGCTTCTAATCAACAACTTCTTGCCCTTAAAAATATGTTGGATGTTTTTGCTACCTCCACTGGGTTAGCTGTGAATTTTGCAAAGTCTCTTATGGTGCCCATGAACATGTCAGATGTTGAGGCTAAGAGGCTGGCTTCAATTCTTGGATGCAAATTGGGAGGCGTGCCTTCCACATATTTACGTCTTCCCATGGGGACTACCAGGCCATCAATTCAGGATCTGTCACCACTTGTGCATAGGATTGAAAGGAGGTTATCTGCCACCTCTCGCTTGCTGAAATAAGGAAGTAGATTGCAGTTGCTTCAGTCTGTTTTAACTTCAATGCCCATATACTTTCTTTGCACACTTGTTATCCCTCCTAGAATTTTGAAGCAGATTGAAAGGATTCAGAGACAGTGTTTTTGGTAGGTTGGGATTTGGTTTGTCTACCAAAAAATAAAGGGGGTCTTGGTGTTCTCAATTTAAGGGTGTAGAATGAGGCATTACTTATGAAATTTCTGCACAAGTTTTATAATCATCATGACATTCTCTGGGTTAGTCTCATTTGGAATTCATACTATGATAGCTCTGTCCCTCATTCTACCAGCCTTTGTGGGTCCTTTTGGTGGCGTGATGTGTTTAAGTTGGCTCAAAAATATTGTCAGCTGGCTTCTGCAAGGTTGAGGGATGGCAGGTCTATTCTCTTTTGGACTGATAATTGGGTGACTGAACTTAAGGGCTCCTCCATTAGTGGAACATTTCCCCGACTCTTTTCATTTGTTATTGATGGACAGCTTTCTGTGTCTGATGTGCTTTCTCAGGAATTTTGTCAGCTATGCATTTGCATCTGTCTTCACAGGCTTATACTGAGCTGGAATGCCTATAACAAATGTTAGCTTCTTATGATTGCACTTCTGATCAAGACACCTGGATTTGGCCTTTTAATAAGGGGTGTTTCAGACGCAAATCTTTCTATGTGCATGAGCATCACCATATTGTGGTTGATCCTATTTTTCAAAGGATTTGGAAATCTTTATGCAACCTGAAAATTAAAATGTTTGGATGGTTGCTGCTGAGGGAACGTTTAAACACCACAGACATGTTATAGAGGAGGCATTGGCATGTGGAGGATCACTCTTGTGTGCAATGCCCATATATCATTCATGAGGATATTGCTCACCTTATTTTCTCATGTAACTTCAGTGTGAGAGTTTGGGATTATCTGCAGATACATTGGGATCCTCAACCTGGGATGACCACTTATAACATGGCTGTAAAGGCTAGGAAGGATTTTGGGCATATTTTCTTCACTGAAGTGGTTTTTACAGCTGCTTGGAATATTTGGATTCTAATGAATGGCAAGGTTTTCAGGAATGAGGGGCCTTCTTTCAAAGCCTAGAGACACAACTTTATTCATGACATAACCTTGCTCTCTCATAGGATTAAGTGTAAATACAGGGATAGCTTTCTAACATGGATCTCTAATCTTCCATAGTTAGTTACCCATTTTGGTTGTAAGTATTTCTTTTTTCCTTCTTTTCCTTTTGTATTTAACTTGTACATGACTTTGTTCTCCTCTGTTATTTAAAGGCAGTTGCCTTGCAGTATATAGTTAAAAAAAACCTCCCTTCTTAGGGACACAATGGACAGGACTTACCCACTGATTATCAGCATCAGGATAAATTATACCTGCCTCCAGAAGCTTCAGTATTTTATTTCTTACACTACAAAAAAAATACACTTCCGTGATGATACGTGTTTGTCACAGTAGGTTGCGTTTTTTGTCATGCATGTACATCCATGACGATTTTATGACAGAATCAAGATAGCCATACATGTCCTGTCGAAGAAGTGTTCCATGACATTAACAAAATTGTCATCACGGAAGTGTCCACTTCCATGATGATAAATCACGCGTCATAGAAGTGCTTTCGTCAAGGGTGACCGACACGTGGCATCCACCGTAATGGAACGCTGTTAAGCTATCGGGTCCGGTTTTGGATCCGATAACCCGTTAACAGCCCGAACCAATGGGGATTTTCCACGTGTAAAATCATCATTGGCCGGAGGAAACACGTGTTGCCTCACCATTGGGATAGATGTCATCCACTCATTGTACAGGAGGCGCGTATGATAGGTCAACACGTGGCATGGCCAAACAGTGGCCCATTCCAGTGAAAAAGGTTGGCCCAGTAAAAATTAGCAGGCCGGCCCATATAAGGCCTACTTGTGTTAGGTCCATTTAAGCCCACGACCCATACGAGATGTGCCAATTCGGCTCGTCAACGACCCGTTAAAGATTTGTCACCATTGCAGCCCATCATCAGTTCGACCCCATTAACAGCCCGCTATATATTTGGGCTTAATATCGGCCCGATGAGATTTTGGCGTGTGATGGGCCAATTTTTAGGATGTACATCTTTCAGCCTTTTAGCGACCCATTTAAATGTTGGGCTAATTTCCGACCCGGTGTGTCTTTCAGCCTGTTAACGGCCCATAGATCAGTTGGGCCATTTGTAGTCAAACCTGAGTTTTGGCCTTTTAGCGACCCATTTAAGTGTTGGGCCAATTTCCGGCACGGTGTGTCTTTCAGCCTGTTGACGGCCCATAAATCAGTTGGGCCATTTGTAGTCGGACCTGAGTTTTGGCCTTTTAGCGACCCATTTAAGTGTTGGGCCAATTCCTGGCCCTATGTGCCTTTCAGCCTGTTAACGGACCATAAATGAGTTGGGCCATTTGTAGTCAGACCTGAGTTTTGGCCTTTTAACGGCCCATGCCCTTCATGGTCCAATACCAGCCCAGTTTCTCTTTCGTCCAGTTAAAGGCCCATAACATAGTTGGGCCATTTACAATACGACCTGACTTTCGACCCCTTAGCGGCGCATGCTCTTCATGGCCCAGTACAAGCCCGCTGTCTTTTTCGGCCTGCTAAAGGCCCACAATATAGTTGGGCCATATGTAGCCCGAACTTAGTAACGACCTATTAACGACCCGTGAAATCAAATGAGCCCACCTGTTGCCCGCTTCGATCTCGGCCTGTTAACGACCCGGGAGGTTAGAGGGCCGACCATTAACTTTCGGCCTGGTAACGACCCATTAACTTAATGGGCCCACTAAAGTTCGTACATGTCTTGAGGCCAAATTAGATAATTTGAGCCCATTACGACGAGCAATTATGCACACGACCAAAACTGATCAAGCAAAGGTACGACATACAGGGAAAAACGTTGCACATCCAGCATATATTATAGGAAATTACATCCACTAGGCAATCAAAGATTGATGCCAGTGCAAATAAATGAACAGAACCTAACGATCTACAACGTCACAATCTGCAACCTCAGCACGGATGACACCCATAAGCATGTGGGCAAGTTCTTGCTGCTTTGCTACACTGTCTCTGAAAACATCGATCAGTTGTTGTTGCGCATGACTCTGCACCTATGATTCCTCAATCGTTTCCATCATTGCTTCAACTATTAATTGGTTCACAAACATACATTTTTTCTGTTGCATTCGAGACATAGGATATTGAACAGATTTTCAGATGGCAATTTTGGCAGGCTTGTATTATTAATAGTGGAGAGTGTCTCGACCACTGCATCATAACATAAATTAGGAGGGGAACAAAAAATATTAATCATGAGTTATTGCCATATTACCTTCCCAAGATTAATGGAAAGAAACAATGGTGTTGCCTTGCTGTTTTCAGAGTTTGTCTTCTTATCTTCAGTAGCCTGCACCAAATTAATGCACTAGCATTGCTATCATTGGCCAAGTCAGATAATAGGAAAGCAACATTGACACAACGAACGTGGGCAACTAGCCTACACCAAATTAACACAATAAGGCACAAATATCATCAGCCAGGTAAGGTAATACGAAAGCAACATTGACACAATGAATGAATGGGCAACCAGAGCAGCACTACAATTTAGTAATGTTCATGATATGAGATACTACACTCATGAAGCTCAGTATGCAAAACTGCCAGGCAATTTTCTTTACGAAAATCAGCATTGGCGCCTTTAACATTTTTCTACAACAAATTTTAGATCAGATAACGGTTGGATTCACGCCGATTAACAAAATACATGCTCATGTAAAAATATAGTGATATACAACATGTACTTACATCAGCATTAAAGCACAAAGAATTCCCGGAAGATATTTTCCTCGAATACAATCCCAATGAAGGAAGTCTTCTATCATTTAATACATAGACGTAGAGATAGTGCAAAAGTTCTGAAAGTTTGAACCCAAACATCAGAATGCAATTTCTACTAGACTCATCCAAGGACCTAGGATGATGGGATTCGCAACTACAGTAAAAATACCCGCCCAACGCGCGAAGCATGTGAAGCTAGTACAAATAGTGTACTATTGTTGATTGGCCTCATCTGATAACCTGTTGCAATGCACGTATAATTATGTATTCGGAAAATATTTTTTTGCCTCGTCGCAGCACCCACTCAGAGAAGCGACTCGAAAGCCATTCATAAATTTTGTAAGTTTATCACAGGCATATCATTTTATTACATACAATAGGTCATCAACCCACAACGACATCGAGGTTACATTATAAATACTCAAGTTTACATCACACAACGACAACGAGGATACATGTTGGATTATAGATTATTTCCAACAAAACATTCTAGTAAATACTGAAGTTTCCATTACACAACAAATAACAGGCAATGAAATGAACTTCAACTCAACCAATCCTCGGTGTTGGAAACGCTTGCTTTGAACCACAAGTGATTCTCTGGGAAGGGCCAGCTATTGTCAATATCAAGAGCAATGCAGGACTAATCATCCAAGCTAAAGCGGCATATATCAGGAGCAGGGTAGGGAACCATCGCAATGTCCGAGGTACAAATACAATTGCTTCTCATAAATGGTAGTAACATTTTGTCAACAACAGCTGGATCTCCTTTAACCATCATTGGATAGTTTGGTCCAAGGAATAGCGAGTTTTATCTAAGACTATCAATCATGTACCAGGGAGAAGGTGTTGGCACTAGCACACTAGTATCCATCCTGAATACCCTGCAACGGGTGTTGGAATAGGTCCGGAGAGGGCGACCATGGGAGACAACACGTGCTCCCTTAGTAGTGACAATCTCAGTGCACTGTATATAGACAAGAAGAGGTGATCCATCAGAATTAGTTGCCAAGCACCACTGATTATATAAGTCCTGCTCGTCCTCATGCTCATGATCATCACCATCGTCATCTCCCCCTTGGTTATAAAAAAATTCAAGTCTAGGTGGTGGAATGTTCACAGGACCTTGGAAATACAAGAAGAAGGTTAATTAGTAAAGGGAAACTTGCTAATCCGCAAGCATGTGGATGAAACAATTATAATTACGGTGGAAGACAAACGTACCGAAACTATGAGAATCCCATGCAAAAATAGTGCCATGAGTGGTGGAAGCAAACACAAGACCCTCGTATTCAATAGCATCACAGTACACATCCTTGTACAGAAACTGATTTTGAGAAATATCCATCCAGTCATACCACGAAGGACGGCAAGAAGCTTGTGAAAGATAGCAAGAACTACATAGTTCCTGTAATGCCAAGAGCGGTTGGGAACTCGACAAATTGCTATCTTCCGTAGAAGACAGTCACCATGATCGTATTTGAACGTGCGTAGAATACCGGTGTGCTCAACCTTTGGGCAGTCTGCTGAGATTTTTGGAAGTGGAACCCGGTGACGAGTGTACACATTCACAAGTTCCCACTCGAAGTTGTACCCAATATAAACAACCCAATCTCCATTTGCGCCTATCCAAGCCTTGCCCTGAAGCGATGGCATCTTAACATCATATGTATCACTACCAAGCGGCATCAACTTCCACAAGGCGAGGTCTCCGTCGTCCCTGCACCAGTCAGCAAGGTCACGCCGAAGAAGATGGGGGAGATCAAACCACTCCTGGACCCTCGGGTTCCTTATAATGATGTTATTAGTTGAGTCGAGAATGGACCTGAACGAACCTGCCCTGCTAGCCGAGGTGATGACGTCGCACCGATCAATGAGTTCCTCCACCACGTCATCTTTCAGATCGGGGGAAGAATAACGGGGTCGCTTCTGGCCTGTTCCATCCATGAAGAAGACGATCGAACAATGGCATAAGGAAGGGTGAAGGCAAATGGAGGAGGGAGGAAGAGCGTGCGACAGCAGTTCCGAAACGAGTGGGAAAGGCGAAGAGTCGGTGGACGGTTGCTAGTTTGCCACGGTACATGAAGAGTCACCCCGGCCTACACGTCCGTTCGGAAATACTAGTAGAAAAGGACTCGCCGTCGTCTCACTGACATGTTGGAACGGGACCACATGTCAACGAAACATGGTGTGTAATTTCTCGTGCAAAATAAGATCTGGCCGCGTTGGCCCGAGGTGCCGCATTAGTTATCGACCTTTATTTTTTTAACATACAATCTGAGTGGATAACTCATGTGGTCTTCACATGTGAGCGGATATATAGGTGGGCTAGGTGGGCAGGTGGCAACAACCTGAGTGCTAAAAGAGTTGATCCAATGCTTGGTTTTGTTTTGATTTTCCAACTATGACCATTGGATAGAGTAAATCAATGGCTTACGTTCAAAGTTATTCTCATACTATAGAATGGATTATAGATTATTTCCAACAAAACATTCTAGTAAATACTGAAGTTTTCATCACACAACAAATAACAAGCAATGAAATGAACTTCAACTCAACCAATCCTCGGTGTTGGAAACGCTTGCTTTGAACCACAAGTGATTCTCTGGGAAGGGCCAGCTATTGTCAATATCAAGAGCAATGCAGGACTAATCATCCAAGCTGAAGCGGCATATATTAGGAGCAGGGTAGGGAACCATCGCAATGTCCGAGGTACAGATACAATTGCTTCTCATAAATGGTAGTAACATTTTGTCAACAACAGCTGGATCTCCTTTAACCATCATTGGATAGTTTGGTCCAAGGAATAGCGAGTTTTATCCAAGACTATCAATCATGTACCAGGGAGAAGGTGTTGGTGCTAGCACACTAGTACCCATCCTGAATACCCTGCAACGGGTGTTGGAATAGGTCCGGAGAGGGCGACCATGGGAGACAACACGTGCTCCCTTAGTAGTAACAATCTCAGTGCACTGTATATAGACAAGAAGAGGTGATCCATCGGAATTAGTTGCCAAGCACCACTGAGTATATAAGTCCTGCTCGTCCTCATGCTCATGATCATCACCATCGTCATCTCCCCCTTGGTTATAAAAAAATTCAAGTCTAGGTGGTGGAATGTTCACAGGACCTTGGAAACACAAGAAGAAGGTTAATTAGTAAAGGGAAACTTGCTAACCCGCAAGCATGTGGATCAAACAATTATAATTACGGTGGAAGACAAACGTACCGAAATTATGAGGATCCCATGCAAAAACAGTGTCATGAGTGGTGGAAGCAAACACAAGACCCTCGTATTCAATTGCATCATAGTACTCATCATCCGTGTATAGAAACTGATTTTTCAGCAATATCCATGGCGAACCGTGGAATCAGTAACGATGGCAACAAGCTTGTCGAAGATAGCAACAACTTCATAGTTCTTGTAATTGCAAGAGCGGTTGGGAACTCGACAAATTGCTATCTTCTGTAGTCGACAGCCACAATGATCGTATTTGAACGTACATAGATCATCTGTGTGCTCAACCTCAGGGCACTCTGAGATTTTTGGAAGTGGTACCCGTTGATGAGTGTACACATTCACAAGTTCCCACTAGCAATTGTACCCAATATAAACAACTTAATCTCCATTTGCACCAGCCCAGGCCTTACCCTTAAGCGATGGCATCTTGACATCACACGTATCATTATCAAGCAGCATCAACTTGCACAAGGCGAAGCCTCCGTCGTCCTCGCCTATGTGAACAAGCTTATAGCGAAGAAGATAAGGGAGACCAAACTGCTCCTGGACCCTTGGGTTCCTTGTAATGATGTTATTAGTTGAGTTGAGAATGGTTTTGAAGGAACCTGCCATGCTAGCCGAGGTGATGACGTCGCACCGATCAATGAGTTCCTCCACCACATCATCTTTCAGATCGGGGCAAAAGTAACGGGGTCGTTTCCGGCCTATTCCCTCCATGGAGAAGACGATCGAACAATGGCAGAAGGAAGGGTGAAGGCAAATGGAGGAGCGAGGAAGAGCGTGCGACAACAGTTCCAAATCGAGAGGGAAAGGCGAAGAGTCGGTGGACAGTTGCCAGTTTGCCACGGTACATGAAGAGGCGCCCCGGCCTACACGTCCGTTCGCAAATAGTAGAAAAGGACTCGCCGTCGTCTCACTGACATGTTGGAACGGGACCACATGTCAACGAAACATAGTGTGTAATTTCTCGTACAAAATGTGATCTGTCCGCGTTGGCCCGAAGTGCCGCATTATTCCTTGACTTTATTTTTTAATGGCGTACCGTTCAGTTTTGAAGCACGACTAACTGGTACTATATGTAGAGAAAATATAAACTACTCTACCACTACTCCACCTCTAGTACTAGTAGTATAAAAATATGTATAGGGTGGAGCTTCAACACTTTCTTGCTAAGGGCTGCCCACTTGCTTCTCACACTATCACCCTCTCTCCAGATCTTAGAAAGACGGCCTCTCTCACCCTTCTCACTGGTGGTCACAGATCGTCTGGGGAAGAAAAGGACGTGCAGCGTTGGCGCACTCGTCAATCAGCGAGCGAGGGGTGGCACCCCGATCCGCATGGAGCAGGGGCCTTCGCAAGTTAGCCCTGGATAACACCTGACACACGACAGGTCCATGATACAGCATTCCAGGTACAAGAATATTCATCAATAATACATGTGTATATGATTACATCAGTGATGAATATAATCTTCTGGCATAGCCCTAAGGCTATTTACATGGCAGCGGAAGTCTAATTAACTGGCGGCGGAAGTCTTGACAGCATATCACTCTGGCTGGGATCCACAACTCACAGGACTAGCAAGATTACGGCCTAGCACGACGGAACAAGTGAACGACCTACAAAACTGGCATGACACGCCAGGCCAGTATATTGAATGTACTTGCAAGACAACCAAATACATAGCATCCAAAGAAGCAGAAGACAAAGCAGGAACCAAGCGAATGCAACAACCTATCTCATATGAGAAACTAGGCATGATATCAACCAAAGACATAAATCAAACTAACATCATGGCATCCACTAGCATGGCAACAACATGGCATATCAAGTTTACTTCTAACATGGCAATAGCAAAGCATATCATATCATCATGGCATATCAATCAAAGCATGGCATGGCATCATCAACTGTGCTGAAAATAAACTACCAATCATATCCAATGCAGACATATTACTCATTCAATGCAACCAAACTTCTGCACTGAGTCCCTCGGACTCTCTTAGCAATGGTGATCACCTCATTTCCTGATCACAAATAGAGACCCAACTCGTGATCCTTACGGCGATCACAACCCGACCAATAAATGGCCCGTGATCCTTACGGCAATCACAACCCGACCAATAAATGGCCTGTGATCCTTACGACGATCACAAGCCGACCACATCTGGCCCGTGATCCTTACGGCGATCACAACCCGACCATATGTGGCCCGTGATCCTTACGGCGATCACAACCACATTAATCAACTTAATTATTTCTTGTTTATCCTCCATTTTGACGAAGACCCGATAGTGTACCCTACTATGAACTTATGCCATGACGGAGGACGCGGCTATCGATAGTTTACATACTCTCAGTAGAGGTAGCGCACTGTACCCACACCACGGAACCCATGGCCTCGTCATCCCATTCGGGTGGACCAACGGCATTCCGATGAAACCGATCTACTATCATGACACTCTTCCGGCCACTCTGACTCACTCCCCTCTGGGCTAGTCATGGGTGGCCCCGTGTCTACCTAGAGACACAACAACCACCGTCGTGGCTACGATCCACACTGGGACCCGGTACCAAAACTCAACTTAACAACGGGCTAACAAGTCTTATGTCCGCCTACCTGATCAGGGTAGCAAGCGCCCATAACCTTCCCTAGTTGGAGGCACCGGCAAATGTAGTTGCACTAGAAAAAGTTCGATTTGGCGGCACTATGACTCGATCCCATCGATGACGGAGGAGGTTTGTTATTATCAAGTCATTTTATTTCCTTCTCCATCATCATGAACATGAATTCAACAATGAGCATACATCAAACAAATGCTTTAACAAAACATCGAGCTTCTCAAGTGAACACTTGCAGCATAAAGAACATGACAATACCAAGTACTAACATATCCACGGTGCATTACCATCATCATAGCATTTTATAACGATGACATGAAAATAAATTAGAGTAGTGACATGGCATCATCAATAACAACATTCTAATTATGTTGGCAAGAAGTAGCATGAAAACGCAAGCATGCATGGTAAGCATAACGGAATAACTGCAGATGAAAACGAGAAGAAATAACTGCAACTACACACACACAAGGTGCAAGCAAAGTTTCACGCCCAATATGCGACCCTATCCAAAAGGAACTCGAAGGTCCCATCAAGGATAGACCCGCATATTGAAACACTTTTGCAAGGTGGATATCATTACATCAACATTACATAATAGGTAGGGATACATACAAGAGGCGTACAATGCCACTTGAATACAACAATACATCGTACATAAGACCAACATCCGACTACAGATGAAACACGAAGAGAAGCTCAAAGGACATCCACCCTGCTAGCCCAGGCTGCCGACCTGGAACCTATCCCCTGATCGAAGAGGAAGCAGAAGAAGAACTCCAAAACAAGCAAACATCGCTCTCACATCATGATCATCGCATAACCTGTACCTGCAACTGTTGTTGTAGTAATCTGTGAGCCACGAGGACTCAGCAATCCCTTTACCATGGGTATCAAGACTAGCAAATCTTAATGGGTAAGGAAGGGGTAAAGTGGTGAGGTTGCAGCAGCGACTAAGCATGATATGGTGGCTAACATATGCAAATAAGAGCGAGAAGAGAACAAACGGAATGGTCGTCAACTAGCAATGATCAAGAGGTGATCCTGAACTCCTACTTACGTCAAGCATAACCCAAAGACCGTGTTCACTTCTCGGACTCCACCAAGAAGAGACCATCACGGCTACACACGCGGTTGATGCGTTTTAATTCGGATCTGGTGTCAAGTTATCTACAACCGGACATTAACAAATTCCCATCTGCCACATAACCGCGGGCATGGCTCTCGAAAGTTTATACCCTGCAGGGGTGTCCCAACTTAGCCCATGATAAGCTCTCGCGGTCAACGAAGGATATTCCTTCTTGCAGGAAGACCCGATCAGTCTCGGAATCCTGGTTTACAACACATTTCGACAATGGTAAAACAAGTCCAGCAAGACCGCCCGATGCACCGACATCCCGATAGGAGCTACACATGTCTCGTTCTCAGGGAAACACCGGATGAGCAATCTGTACAACTAAAACCAGACCTCAAGTTTCCCTGAGGGGGCGCTGCAAAGGGCTGTAGTTCGGACCAACACTTAGACAAGCATTGGCCCGGGGGGGCGCTGAATAAAGATGACCCTCGAGAGAGCGACTCCCAAGGGAAAAGTAGGTGGTGGTGAAGCAAATGGTAAAACCAAGGTTGGGCCTTGCTGGAGGAGTTTTATTCAAAGCGAACTGTCAAGGGGGTCCCATAAATCACCCGACCGCGTAAGGAACGCAAAATCCGGGAACATAACACCGGTATGATGGAAACTAGGGCGGCAAGAGTGGAAGAAAACACCAGGCATAAGGCCGAGCCTTCCACCCTTTACCAAGTATATAGATGCATTAATAATATAAGAGATATTGTGATATCCCAACATAACCCTGTCCACCATGGAGCAATCTTCAACTTCACCTGCAACTAACAACGCTATAAGAGGGGCTGAGCAAAGCAGTAACATAGCCAAGCAACGGTTTGCTAGGAAGGGTGACAAGGTTAGAGGCTGATATGGTAATTTGGGAGGCTTGAGGAACAAGTGATAGCTAGCGCAGCAAAGTGATAGAACGAAGCAAACTAGCATAGCAATGATAGTAGTGAGATCTAGGGTAGCGGTCATCTTGCCTGAAATCCTGCTAGAAAGAAGAACGAGTCCATGAAGAAGATGAAGCCACGAAGACGAACTAAGCGTAGACGAACGAACCCTCACGATCGCAACAAAAACGGGAACTATCGAGAAGAAGCACACAACATGGTAAACACACCACACATAGACAAGACATGATGCACAACAAGCATGATGCATGACAAATCTACATGAAGCTACTCATAGCAAGAGATGATGCATACAAGAGCAACACATCAAAACAAGTTTAAATGAGGCCGGGAACAACATATAACAATTCCGGTAAGTCCTCATATGCAAATTTCAAAGTTGGTCCAGATCTGAACAAACATTAAGTTGAAGTTGTTAAACAGAAAGTTAAGATGCACCAAGATGATCTACACGAGATTCTAGTCAAGTTACATATAAAGTTCATTTAGTTCGGGGCTACGGCCTAGAAGAAATGACCAAAACAAGTTAAGCATGGCATTGATGCAAAAGGCACTCAAATATCAAGCAAACACCTCAAAACAAGGATGCAACATGATAATATGAAGCTACATGCAAAATCAAGCAAGTTTCATATATAGCACACTCAAAACGGAGCAACGGTTCAACACATACACTTTATAGAAGTTTAAGGGACAAGCTGTCCAAAACAGCAACTAGGCATATTGCAAGCATCAAAACAACAAGATACAGCACCCCAACATAAGAACAAAAGGCATGGTCATGAAGTACAGGTAAAGCATGACAAAACATGAACACTGAGCTATCTCTCGAAAATAATAGAACATGCTCAAAATGACATGGCAAGATTGCAAATAATAACAGTTTACAGACTTGGCAGGAATAACAACAGGTTGCAATGTTTAGAGCTATCAAACAACATGTTGCAGGAACTTATCATGGCAAACAAAGGCATGGCATGAATCTACTAATTTCATAGAACAAAAGACCCTTACTGACCATGAGCCAAAAATGATCAGAAGATATGATGGCACCCATGTAAACATAGCAAGTTTCGTTACCAGATTCAGCAAACAGGGCATGGCAGGAATAACAATAAGTAGGCATGTTGGTGAGCTTTAACCACTCACCACAGAGCAATACATGGCATGGCAAGGCAACCAACAGTAAGAATACATGTTTATGAAGCTAAACATGGCAAGAGCAAGTTCATAGGGTGCATGGATCACTAGCAAAACACATGGCAAAACTGAACTGAATGTTAACAGGCTGACAACAACATTATTTAGCAGTTTTTGAGGGCAAGATAACAACATGTTACAGCAGGCTATAAATGCAACCAGGGGCATGAATGGATAGAGGATGACATGTATAACAAAACATCCTTAGTGAACATCTCCAGATTATGCATAGAATGACTAGTAGCAGCAGGTTTACATAGCATCAAAATATAACAGAATCAGCCTAGCAAAACAGCAACAGCAAGTACCCTACTTAGCAAGCTTGATGCACTCAGTACAATACTCACAAAAATACATAGATGGCACCCCTTTAAATATGGCATATCATAGATCAAAAATCATGTAGAACTTATGTTCATAGGGTGCACACATCAAACATGGCAAAAATGACAAATGAGCAAGTTATAACAGTTTCAGCAGATTAACATCATATAGCACTTTTGCAACGATTATTCAGGCATCAAGATGGACTCAAATGAACATGATGCAATGGAATGAAATGAAGTAATCGTCGAGTCGAACAATTTGACATATTACACGCACAAAACGGAGGAGTATGCAGGGAGATATGGCAGGTCAAACATAGCATCAGAATGTGCAAATATCAGGGACTTAGCAGAATTCACAGCGAGCGTCAGATAGTTAAAATGTGCACGGGCGGGTTTTAACAGGGGCTCACCCATTGGGCCTGGCCCAGCTGAGGAGGGGGAGGCCGATCGGGCCGGCTGGGACTGGGCCTGGTGCGGGGACGGGCCGCGGGGCCCACGTGGAGGTCTTCCTCCTCCCGATCCCTCCTGGATCAGGGAAGAGGCTGGGCGAGGCGGCGACGGTGGTCAGCTCTCCGGCGAAGGATGCTGGCGACGCAAGGCGAGGCGCGACGGGTCCCGGCCAGATCCGGGCTGATGGGTCCGGCAGGATCCGTTCCCGGTGGCAGCGAGGCCGGGCGGCGACGGTTCGGTGCAGGCGGGGGCGGCGCAGGAACGACGGGCGGCGGCGCTGGGGAGGCGCAGGGACGGCGAGCACGGGAGGCGGAGGGCGGCGGCGAAGCTCCCGCAGAGGCGGGCGCCGGCAGGAGCCACGGTCGACGGCGACCACGGAGGGGGTGCAGCGTGCGAGGGCGCTGGAGGCGAGGCGCCCGGCGCTGGGCGGAGATCCGGGCCCGGGCGGGCTCCGATGGGCTCGGCGAGCCCCGATCTGGGCTGGGAGAGCCGACGTGGTGGAGACGGCGGCGGGGTGACATGGCGCGCCCCGATTGGACGTGGGCATTGGCGGGATTCTGTCCGGCCGGACCGGACGTGTCCGGCGGCGCGAGGGAAGGGAAGGTAGGGTTTGGACTGCGATTTTTGGGAGGGGGAGGTGTTTATATAGGTAGAGGGAGCTAGGAGAGTCCAAATGTCACACCCTGATTTTCATGGCACAGCACTTAAGCTCTTAATCATGCTAAAAGGTGGTTTGACAAAAACTTTTGAGTGTTTTGGACCTTGCTTGATTTGATTTTTGTCTGCTGTTTGCAAGTGCTCTAAAAATAAAATAAATCCTCCAACTCCTATACTTCACCTCCTTGCTCCAAACCCTTGAGCCAGTGATCATGCCATGTGTATAGGACATAAAAATATTTTCTTACAAAAATAATTTGGCCAAATAGTATTTTCAAAAATTAGTTTTTCAAAAACCCCTGAATTGAGGTTTGCACTGCAAGTACTTAATTAAGGGCAGTAAAAATCTTTCTAAAAATATATTTGACTCCTATTAGATATAGGATTCCCATAAACCACAAAAATATATTTTAAAGGTTATTTCCTATTTTATTTATAAGCTTTTCTTAAGTCCGAAATGGTCTTTAATAGGAAAAATTATTTTATTGCTTCAGAAATATTTGACAAAATTTAGGGAAACTCATAGGACATATATTGTCCATATATAGGAGTTTCAACACATGGTTATGTTCAAAATATTGGTCAAACCCCTCATAAACCCTTTCTGGATATTTCAAGCTTTTGAAATATTTACAAAGGAAATATTCTCCAAATATTCCAACAAAATTCTACCATGTCACATATGACATATTTGGTGATCTTGCCAAGTCTCATGACTTGGAGAACAAGATAGCATCATCAAAACCTCTCAAAACCATTTCTGCCCATTTTGAAGTCTGAACAACTTTACATTGCCAAACATGTCCAAATGTTCTCAAACCTTGTGAACTTGCTCAAATGGTCTAATAATTCATCTAGACCAAATGGCACAAGTTGGAGAGCAAGTTAACTTGATCAAAGTGCCCCAAAACCCTTTCTGTCCAGAACCATATTTGAACAACCTTGCATTACCAACTTTCTCTCCTTGACACCAACTTTTGTGAGCATGATCACATGACCAAATGAGGCCACCACACCAAGTGGTGCATCAAGGAGAAGTGATTTGCTCAACTAAATCTACACAAGTTCATTTCTGCTAAATTCTAGGGTTTACCAAAGTTGCATTGTCAACTTTCTTCCATTGAGCTCCAAATTGGTGGAAGGCCCTAATTATATGTGTCATTTCACCCTGTGGAACCTCATGACAAATGGGAATCATATTCCTGCCCAAACCAACATCAAACACCTTCTGGCATTTTGCAAAAATCACTATTTTGACCCCTTCCACTAATCTCCATGACTTCTCCTTTCTACCACAGACCCTCCTAGTCCCCTTGCACGTCAAAGTAGCAATGGCTATCCCACACTCAATTATTTGGAGGTGAAACCCTCACTTTCTCTCTCTCGACAACAGTTTTCCTCCCTTCTCTCACCTCTCTCTCCTCTGGCAAGCCCTGTGGCATCCAATGCCTTTCCCACATTGTTTACTCCCCGAGCAGCCGCTAGACACAAGTGGGCGCGTGAGGACACGAGGAAAAGCTGCGGGTGCCGCCATTTGCATACTCGAGCACGTCGGCGTGCTCCCGACCGTTGACGCTGCACCCCGACCACCTCGAGCCTCCCCTCGCGCCCGAGAGATGCTCCTCGGCGTCCGCAACACGACACCAAGCTGGCCCCTCCTCCTTCTCCCTCCTCCTGCCTCCTTTCAGACGCTGCCCGCCGCCCGAGAGCGCCAATGGTGCAGCTCTCACGCTGTGGCGCCCGACACTTCCCTGCTCCTTTCTCCTCTCCTCTCGACCTGGTCCATGCCCACGAGCACCCAGACACGACCAGGGGCACCAATATGGCCTGGTGTAGCCCAGCCCGAAGAGCATGGGCCGGGTCCGCGCACATCTTCGCCCCCTCCTCATCCGGCCTTCCCGCCCGCTTGAGCTCACAATACAACTCGCCGCCTCCTAGCTCCCTCTTGAACCAACCCACCCTCCTCGCGCTCTCCATCCCCTCCAAGGCCGGAGCCGAGCAGCGGCCGCTGCTCAAATCCACGGCCTCGGCCCCTCTCTCCCCCCGGATAGCTCCGCACCTCTCGTCACCACCGCAAGCCCTTCCCTTGCCACCGTTCGTTCCAGGAGCATCGCATGCTCGGCCGATGATGGCCGAGGGCCTCCTCCATGTTGCCGGGCCGTCGCCGCCACGGCACTCCTCGGCAAGCGACCCGACACCGATGGATGCGGCTCATCCTCCCGAGCACGCCGGTGGGCGGAGCGCCGCCGGGTGGCCCGTGCCGCCCGGGAGGGCACCGGCGCCCGCGGCCTCGGCCCCTGCCTCGCTCTGTTCGGCGGGAGGTAGGAGGCAACTGAGCACCGGGCCCCGCTCGTCAGCGACCCGGTGGGCGGGCCCCGCTGTTTAAGTGGAGACGGCTTTCCCGTTACCGCCTCCCCGCGGCGAAGACGCGCTCGAGCCAGTACGCCTTCGACGTGGCCCCTGCGCGCACGCGGCCGAGCCGCTGGGCCGGCCCAGTGGCGCCATTGCTAAACCTCGCCTGCGTGCGCATCGCCGCCGCCAGATCCAGCCCATTTGGGTAAAAGCTTCTCCTTTTTCTTTTCTCGCACAATTTGTAAAATCCATAATCAATTCATTCTAACTCCAAATTTGATGATTCAAATTTCTAGTGGTTCAAAAATCCTTCCCTATCACATGGTGCTATTTGCACATTTTTCCAGAATCATTTCTTTCACAAATATTTATCTAATCCTGTTTTTCCATTTCTGTGATGAACTTTAGAAAATCACAGAGAGCTCAATATTGATCCAAATGCCATGATTCAAATTCCTAAGTGCATCTAAGTTCAAAACTTAGTTTTTGATCATTTTTACTAATACTTTCTGTGTCACCTCAACTCATGGTCTATTTCTTTGTATATAGTCAACTTTGCAAATTCATAGGAAAATCATCTCAACTCCAAATCCAGTGAAACCAATTCCTAGATGCTTCTAAAATCATGCTTTGTCAAATGGGTGCCTTTGCTCATTTTTCAAAAGTATATTTCTGTACACTTCTAGCAAATCCATAAACCTCTTGATTCCGTCATATTGAAATGTTCGGAGATGTCCATTGATCCACTTCCAATGAAATCACTTTGGTCATTCCTCATATGACCAGAGGCATCCAATAAAAGTCAACTCCACATTTTTAGAGCACATTTATTCTTGCCTTGTTGTGTTGCTTATTGTGTTGTTTCCGACGTTAGTTGACGAAGTAGATGGAGTACTTGGAGAAGGACCAGAAGACTTGAAGACTCTGAGGAACAGGCAAGCAGCCCTTTGACCATGACTATGAAACCCCTTTATATGCATGTCATTTATAGCTCTTCATTATTGTTGCATCGGAATCATGATGAGTTGGTGAACCACGTGGGTTGGTTGCCTCAGTTACTTCCTCGTTGATACTTGCATTGTGCATGGCCCTACCTTCTTATGAGGGTTATGCCGGTGGGAGTAGATAGGATGCTAAAGTAGATGCTATGCAAAAAGGGATGGGAATATGCATGGTGAAGGAGACAAAGTGATTTCAAAAGTCTTTTCGAAAACCCCGTCGGGTGCCACTTATGCCCGAGGGAGATGATGAGAAAGGTAACCACTTGATGACGAAGTGGTGTACCGAGGCAAGTGTGTGTTGTTTTCGAAAACGGATTAGATTTAAGATTTGATGACTGTCCCAACACTACATGCGCGACCACTCTACCCTTATATGGGAAAGGGCATTGTTGAGTACCTAGACCGATACTAGCTTGGAGCCCGCATTACTAGTGACGGGGGAGAGTTGGTGCTCTCTCTTGGGACGGGGTCGTGCCAGGTAGGGCGGCCATGACTGTTTTCACAGGGCACCGGACACACCGTTGGTACCCCGTGCTTGTGGTATGTGATGAATATGGGAGCGAGGCTCCACAACTTTATGATGTGAAATGGTTGGCACGGGGGTTACTACCAATCGAGTGGACTCCATGTTAGTGTCGTCTAGGGAAAGGTAGTGATCGGGTGCTTACCCCGGGTACTTGAGGTACCGCTGGTCGTGGATGACACGGAAGTTCCCGGATCTAGTGGGTAAAGTGTGCAACCTCTGCAGAGTGTAAAACTATTGAATAGCCGTGTCCACGGTCAAGGACAGTTGGCGGTCTTTGCTTAAACTATGTCCGTGGTTTTCAACCGTGTGAGTGAGATGATGGAAATGACTTGGGTCAAGTCAACGGACTTGACACGATTAAGATGGGTTGGTGCCCACTCTGTTCATGATAATGGGTTGGTGCCCATTTTGTTTATGATAACGGGTTGGTGCCCACTCTATTTATGTTGATATCTGTGACCAGATCTCATGGTTACTTGAATTCTTTTGATGCATGCTTTATAGGTTGTTGAACATGTCCTTGCACTCAAAACTAGCTTTATGCAAACTTTACCTATGTCATGCATTCTGTACCTTGAACCAAATCATGGGTTGCTTGCGAGTACATTCAAAGTACTCATTGGCTTGCCAACTTGGTTATTTCATTGACCAGGCATGAAAGAACCGGATATGATGAAGGACACTTCGGTGACGAGCATGCGAGCTAGGACGCTTCCCAGTCAGAATGCCTGTAGGGTTAAGGCAGATGGCATGGGTCCAAGTTATCGATGGAGATTCCGCTGCGACGTTATACTCGGACTTGACCGTAATGGTCCTACTTGTGTAATACGGTATGTATGGATGTAAGACTCTTGTTATTCAGCTTCTGTGTGTTCAGTGAGCATTGATCTCTGGGATCACTGTACACGTGCATTCGGCGATCACGACTTATGAGTCGGGGTCCCCACACCAAATGAGGTGCGGTTTTCGCCCACTAGATCGTGATCGAACGACCGAGAGCATGGAGGGGGTTTGGATGGGTTATGGGCCAATTTGGAAGGGTGTTGGGCTGCAACACAAAGAGGGCTTTTACGGTTACCCGGTTAACCGTTGGAGTACCAAACGACCTCCAAATGGCACGAAACTTGACAGTCGGTCTACCGGTGCTATACCAAGGCCGCTTAGCAAACCTCGGTCCAGTCCGAGAACGTTTAACACCCGCACATGAAAAGAGGCAAAAGGGGGACGCCGAGGGACATAGGAGTGCCGGATTGCAAAACGGACAACGGGGAAAATGCTCGGATGCATGAGACGAACACGTATGCAAAATGAGATGCACATGAGGACATGATAAATGCAACACGCAAGCAAATGACAAGGCACCGATGGCGAATAGCTGGCAGACACCTGGCGCATCGGATCCGGGGCGTTACACAAAGTCAACATGCAAGTTCGGGGCTCATGATAAGAGGTTGGCTTGCCTGGGGGTCGACAAATACTCTGGGAAGAAGTGAGAAACGAACGCAGAAAAATTTGCCGGGAATAGTTCTCTCTCGGAGGGGCTGTTTACGGACAAGGGCAAAATGATCATTTTCAATATGTCAAACCATATTGAAAATGATGGGAACAGAACGGGCTCGACGAGATGAAGACGTGGGCGTTGGATTTACCTCAATCGGAGTTACGGGTAAAAAGATACGGACGTTTAAAACTCAGGGACTAATCTGTAAAAATACTTCTACAAACAGGTCCCTGGCAGTTCTAAACAGATGCGTCTTTTCTAAAATACGCCCTCGGTCAGAGAAAACGGCTGTGCGGAGGGCGGCTCCACTTAAATGACATGGCGTGAACCGGGTTAAAGGGGTAGAGGCGGGGCGGGCTCAGTGCAGCCGACAAGTTGGGCATGGGCCCGCCTAGCTGTGTCAGCGCCCGCTGGCTGGCTCCTTCTTCCCGACGCGCGCCCACGGGCAGAGAATGGCCGTGCTCCGGCGACAAGCCCCGGCGACACGGGCAACCTCCGGCGAGGATCCGGCCACCGGCGTGCTCACCGCGGAGTGGCGCATCCGTTCCCCCACTCCACGGACTACAGAAACGAGGGGAGCGACGGTGTCCTTGAGAATGGCGGACGGCGGCGAAGGGCTTCTATCGTCGGCGAACTAGGGGCTCCTGCGAGGGAATGAGGGGGCTGAGGCTACGGGGAGGCTTGCCGGACCTTGGGGAAGGCGCTGGTGGAGGAGGAACGACGAGGGGAGGCCCTAGTTGCCGGAACCAGAGAAGACCGAGGTGGCGGCCATGGCGATGGGGAGGGGGGCAGAGAAGCTCCGGGCGAGGGGGAGAGCTGCGGGAGGCTTGGGGACTGAGAGGGAGGCTCGGAAGGGCTACTTATATAGCCGCGGGGAGAGCTAGAGGGGGAGGGGGCGAGGTGGCACGCGGCGGGCGACGCGTCCGCGCTTCGGCGACGGCGCAACGTCGGCAGGCGCGGCCAAAGCTCACGGGGAAGGATGGGAAGGCGATGAGGAGGGTCACGACGAGTAGGAGAGGCACACGAAGCAACGCAACGCCAAGGGGGGGGGCGCAGGGAGGAAGAAGACAAAGGAGGAAGACGACGGGCTCACGGGCACGCACTGCTCGACCATTGGCACGGCTCGTCCGAGAAGAAAACGGAAGGGGAGCGGGGTCCAGGCGAATGTCGACGACGATGCAGAACTGTAGGACATTAATGGCAAGGTCAGGGACGGTCGGAGCAGCACTGTCGACGAGAACAGTGACTAGACCACCGTTTTGCTGGCTTCCCTCGTGATCACCACTGGCATGGCGCGCTCTGGAGGTTTTACTGAGGTTAAATCATGTCTACCGCGTAGTTCTTCGAAGATGGATTATTACTATGGTAAAGATACAGGCAAAGACAAAGGGAGTGGAGTAAAGCAAGCTCCACAAGTTTGCTGTTGCAAACTTGGCAACATTCTGAGATAAAACCAGAGAGGGTAAATGGTAAACTTGATGTCTAGGAGGCTTAGGGTATCAAGGACTACGGTCCTGGGAGTTTTGAGGGCATTAGGACAAATATTTAGCATAGTTGCTTAACAACTGCTAAAATATGTCCAGAAACCAAATGATGATGAAACACTAACTAGGGGGCTTGGATTGAGGTATAACTTGGCAAGTCCTCATGATTTGGTCATAGGTAGGTGCTGTAAAAATATAACACCAAATGGACTTACCAAATTGGTAGTTGTTTCACAAGCATTACTTTGGACCAGAAACTTGGGAAAATTCTAGGGAAATATTGGCTAAATGAAATTATCCAAACTCTTGGGTAGGTGGGTTATATGGATACGAGAAGGCTTGGAATTATTTTCAGCCATAATGGAGCAAGATAAAATGTACTTGCTTAACAAACTACAAATTTGGACAGAAACAAGAATTGCTCATGTGCTCACATAGCTGAATGAAATGAGCTGAATTTGGGATACTTGAGAAGGTGGAAAAGTTTCATCCCATTTGGAAACCCTATGATGGTACTTCCTTCACAAAGTGACAATCTGGTCAGAAACTTTGAAAAATTGCACAGGGAGCTAGGATGCTTGTATTGAGCTCATTTTTGGTATCCATGGGTGATTTATCAATATTAAACACCCTACCAAATTGAAGCTTAATAGGAAGTAGGAATAAAGCACTTCCTTTGCAAAATTTCAGAGAAGGCAGAAACTTGCATTGGATCATGTGCCCAATTTTTGAACTGATGAATATGAGATAAAGATGGAACTTATTTATATATAGCAAGGACAAGATCCACAATTTATGTGGGAATTTTCCCTGCTATAAATACAGTAGTTCCTTTCGAAATGGTAGAATTGGAATATTGGCATAAAATAAGAAAAGGCAATTTTCCTTATTTAATTATGGCCTATATGATTGCGGGAGCTTGGATTAGGCATAATTATCAACTCCACCAATTCACATGAATTTAGGAGATGGCTAGCTGTGCCTTTGGATTTTATTCCTCAGAAAGGCAAGAAAAGTAATAAATCACAATTCAAAATATTGCATGGGACTTGGCAATACTTTTGCATATCCAAGGTTGAAAAGGATAGGAGGGTCTCTATGAATAGATGTGAGGATCGACAAATCAAGGAAAATGATAGGTCCTTTGAAATCACAAAGGGCATATTCAAATTCCAAAAATTTGCAATTAGGGTTTGAGAGTGTTTAAGATGATGCAACTGAGGTCTTGCCCACTGAAAAAGACAGGAGCAAGCTTTGAAAGGTTGGAAATGACAAGAATTCTCAGAGTCATCAGCAAAACTCAGGAGAAAGATTTTGAAAAATGAGTGCCAGGAAGGAATAACGGCACAGAAATTGATAACCCAATTTGGGGCTGTTACAAACCTTCCCCCCTTAAAAGAATCTCGTCCTCGAGATTCCTAGGGTTACAGCACAAATAAAAGATAACCACTCCGGGGAAAAATCTCTGGGTTAAAATTAACCCTTTGATTGAATTTGAACGAGTTGGGGCACCGATAATTGGTACACCCAGGGAGAGATATGGGAAAGCACGGATAAATCCACGGCTAGGGGCACCGAGATCAAACTCTCGAAAAATTGCTAGATGCACCAAGTGAACAGTGGACTCACCTGCTGACACGTGGGTCCAAGGAACACTGGCAGCCTCCTTCTACCTCCGGCTAGATCCTTCTCCTGTGCTGCTACTTTGCGTGCGGCTTGGCGCAGCGCACATCTAGCTCCTAGGGCGATGAGGACCCTAGTGCCATAGTGCGCGGTGAGCACGGCGCCAGTGCAGCGAGCACTCACGTCATGGGCCAGCACCTTGTCGGCACTGCTCGCGGATTCGCCTCCTGGACGCCGGTGATCGGGCGACGAGCGAGTTTCCTGGACTCCTCTCACTGTACACCGGGGTTGGGCTATAAAAACGGCAGCGCGGCTCGCTTCCAACACACAAATACAATGCCACTCTACTACCTCTTCGGTTTGAGCGAGATCGAGCCGAGCTCATTCGGCGAGGAAGTGGTCTTGGTGGCATTACGGTTGTTCCTTGCGGCACCGCTGGGCACACTGGTCGGCTCGTCGATCCTCCTAGGGATACTCATCAGGAACGTGCGGGCTCGAGAGAACGCGCGGCTAGTGTCTCGAGGTGTGGAAGAAGATGGTGCACGGGGTGGTCCTCTGCCACGCTTGGTTCTCCGTCGCTTTGCGCCGGCGGAGTAATCACGTGCTGCAGTGGAGCGGTGGTGGCAACTGGCGGCACCACGCAAGGAAGTGATGGTGTGGTTAAAGGGGTTCGAATGCAGGTGAGGTGGCTACGCCAACTCAGGAATCAGTTTAGGGCACGGGAAAAATTTCGCGGATTGCTCTACGAAATGTAGGTGTCGAGGTAGAATCGGAGTTAAAATCTGTATCGGGGAGTTGTAATGGATCGCGAGAAATAAAATTGGCAGTGTTTATCCAGAAACACAATTGGGGTTACCACTTCAACTGTTGAAGAGAATCTCTGGCCTTCAGTCATCCACACAATTCTGCCATCTGGATAGAAATGTGCTGTGGCATAGAACTGCATGATCATCTCATCATTCCAATCGATCGACCGACCAACGAACTCTACAACTCCACATGCGGTGAAGCTCTCATGCACATGTGGGAAATAGTCTCTGTGCTCTTTCTTTGTCGATGTATTTCCAGTCAACGTATCTGGTGTCAGCAACAATTGGCTTCTTATCCATAAGCACTGTCTCATAGAAATCTTGTTGCTCTCTGGTGTGGAACCTTGAGTCAACAGCTGTCCTTCTCCTGGTGGCATATGGATCAACTTGCCTCCATAGCCTGAGACCTTTGTCCTTCCTTTCCTTCATATTTTCAGCTCGAGGATGAGCATCATTATGAACTGGCAGTTTCTGTCTAAGCTTTAGCAACACATGTGCCTCTTCTTCAGATTCAGCAGGTGGCACATTGTCCTTCTTCTTCTCTGAAGCAGGAATATTTCTTACTGTTTTCTTTGGCTTGGCAGCAGGTTTGGCTTGGGCTGCCTTTGCTGGAGCTGATGGCTTAGATTTGGTAGGTGCTCCTGCCCTGATGGCATCTCCCATCAACTTAGGCTTCTGAGGAGGCTGGGGTGCTTCCTCATCAGAATCATCATCAGCTTCATCATGAACTAGCCTCTTCCTCTTGGAAGTTTTCTTTATCCTGCTGGAGGTTTCTTCATCCATGCTCAGCTTCTTTGCAACTGTGGACTTCTTCACTTTGCTGGTGCCTTTCTTGGTATGTTGCCCTTGATAGTCTTTGGCAACCACTTTCCTCTTAGGTTTGGAAGTAATCTCCTCCTCAGCATCAAAGTCAGAGTCCTCCTCATCAGAATTTCTCTTCTTCCTGGCCCTGGTGGCAGCAGGAGGCAAACCACTTGGGTGCTCCTCTCTCCATCATCTGAAAAACTGCTTGCTTCAGGACTTCTAAGTGCCTCTGGAATTGCAACTGGTGATTCAGACCTGTTCTGGCTGTCACTAGCATCAGACATGACTGACAACCTGTGAATAGAATAGGTATAGGCAGAATAGAAGAGTTATCACAAATTGCAGAGGATTTTGCAAAAAGAATGAGTTCAAACTTTAGTTTTAGGTTTTCACAGAATGCATTTCGGTCTGACCGAGTCTAAAATTCGGTGAATCCGAAGTGTCTAAACAGAACCATTCACACCACTTTCGGTTGGACCGAAAGGGGTTTCGGTCTAGCCGAGAACACTAGGGTTTCACTAAATCCTCATTTCGGTCTTACCGATTTGCACAACTCGGTTGGACCGAAAAGTGCAGTGCAATGGCCAGAGGCCAAATCGGTCAGTTCGATAATGTAGAATCGGTCACACCGAGATGTGTTCGGCGGAAACCTAACCCTAAAATTTTTTACTCGAATTTCGTTCTAAGGACTAATCTGCTGGATAGGAAGATTTCAAACTTGGCAAGAAACTAGGCAAAACCTATCGTGCATTGAATCAGAGGTTGAAGCACGAGAGGGATGAAACTCACCCAACTAGGTGGAGTTTCACTACGGCGGCAACGGCGCGATGAGATAGACCGTTGACGGCGATGGAGACCCGCGGCGAGAGCGCACAGGCGACGGCGGAGACGATCCGGAGACCACGGCGACGACAGCTAAGGGTTTGAGGGCGAGGCGTTGAAGGAATAATCAACGCGCGCTTCCCTCGGGTATATATACCCTTCAGCTGTCGGTGGGACCGAGTTGGAAAACTCGGTGGGACCGAGATGGTTAACTGCAAGCAGTTACTCACATCGGTCACGCCGAAATTTGTAACTTCGGTTTCACCGAGGTGAAACCTAGATTCAATCCAAGTGATTTGGTCTGTCCGATTTGAGTATATTGGTTTGACCGAAAGTACTTAGAAGGTTTTGGAATTTAAGCTTTTGACGGATCGGTGGCTCCGAGTGCTCCTCACTCGGTCTGTCCGAAAAAGTCTTGTTCAAAGTTTGTGATATAAGCATGAATAGAGTTTGAGACAAGAAAGCATAGATAGCTAGGGGAGGAACTTAGGCATTCTTGTTCATCCATTTGGTCAAAAAGAAAAATCCAAAAGACCAAAGCAACAAATGGATGTCCTCGAATGGATAAAATCATGCATCCAACATGCTCACACAATAAGATAGCAAATGAAATATGTGTCAAACATGCACAAACAAAACACAAGCAACTAGCACACAATTTGGCGATGACTAGGTCATCTATATATGAGTATATTGACTTAGGAGTCAAATGAGAACATTTGATCATAGGTCATACTCATCGTTTAAGCACAAGTGGGGTTACCACTTTTACATAAAGCATTAATGTGTTCACATCATTTGAAGATGCTTTAGCTCAATTCTTAAGAGCAAAGCTCCCCCTTGATGTGAGAACCCCTTTTAAAGGGTCAAACTAACCTTGGGTTGTCGTAGAAGACTTCATGTAGATGTTGAAGATATGGATGCTCAATGTTGATGAAGATCATCAAGAGTTGGGAGCAATCCTTTGGATTCGGGCACTTTCAATACCTACATGGGTTAGTCCCACAAGGAACAAACAAGGATATCCATGGACATAGATTGAAGTACACAATAGATGATGTCCACGAATGCAATGATTACCTTGTCCCTTGACTTACCAACATGAGGGTTTGTGACTCCATGAACTAGTGCAAGATGTGGAAGTTGATTGCACAAGTTCTTGCCAAAATGAATGTGAGTGAAGTAAGTTGGCGGAGTCACCCTCAAGAACTCTCTAGTTCTTCTTCTTCGGGATCCACATCATCTTGATGGGAATCCTTGGGGTAGTAGTTGAGTTTGTCGAAGTAGAACTTGAAGTTGCCTTGGGAACCCACTTGACCATGGCCTTGGGTGCTTCAATGAATGCATCAATCTCCTCTTGAAGCTTGTCCTTGCCTTTTAGCTTGTGGTCTTGTGGTGGAAGGTCATCTTGAGCTTGTTCCTCATGGGAAGAAGTAGGATCATACTTCTCCTTTTGAGAAACAAACATTGGAGTGGGATATTGACCTTCTTCCCATTCAACACCCTCGGCGTTGAACCTTCGCTCAAAACCAATTCCTTGATTCTTCCGGTGTCTTCCTTGCTTGCGAACAATTTCCTCAAAGTTCTTGCTTCCGGCAAGGCTCTTGTAGACACCCTTCTCTATAATCCCTTTCAATAGACTATTTTCTTGCTCAAGTGAAACTTGGCTTGAAACATTGTTAGTGGAATCAAGAGAACTACTAGAAGTAACAACATTGGATTTAGCATGATTATTGTTACTACTAGATGAAGAATTTTTCTTATGCTTGTCATGCTTAGTTTTAATAGGTGGCAAGAAATTAGACAAGAGAAGTCGTTTGGCAAGATATGAAGAACTCTTCTTTCGAAGATCGTCATTGATAGCTTTTAGAAACTCATGTTCTTGCTCTAGATTGAGCTTCTCGAAGCGTAGCTTCTCATGAGATCTTAGGAGCTCTCTATGATCTTCTTGAGTTGTTTCATGAGCTAACTTAAGAGTGTTTAGTTCTTTAGTTAGACGCTCAATCACCTTCATAGCATTGTCATTCGACTCTTCTCGACTATAAAGACTACTAGCATGTTCATCATTACTAAGCTCACTAGATTTGTCATGTAAAAGCTCATCTTCACCAAGCAAGTCATCTTCATCACTATCAAAGTCAATGAATTCAGGGTGTGATACCTTGGGGCCTTTTGCCATGATGCATCTTCCAATTCCCTCATTCGGTGAATCAAACAAGTCATAGGAGTTGGAGTTGGAGGACACGAGAGCAAGACCGGCAACACCTTCATCTTGACTGTATTCGGAGTTGGAGTGATAGCTTCTTTCGGAGTGATTGTCGGAGTCGGAGCCGGAGACCCATTCACCAACATGAGCTTGATGTTTTCTTCTTGTGTAGGTCCTTGATGACTTGTCTTTCCTTTCCGAATCCTTGCTTCTCCGAGAGGATCTTCGTTCATAACGATCATCTCTACTCCTTCTCTCTTTCCGAGGTGACTCTTCTCTTGAGCTTCTTCTTCTTGGAGATTCTTCTCTTCTCTTGTGGGGAGTCGAACACTCATTTGAGTAGTGTCCGGGTCTTCCACAATTGTAGCAGTTTCGATCACGACTAGAAGATCTCTTTTCATCATATGATCTAGACTTTGAGCTTCTTTCCTTGCTTCTACTCTTGTAGAATTTGTTGAAGTTCTTCACCATGAGACTTATCTCTTCATTGGAAACCAGCTTGTCACTTGAGGTTGTGGGAGCTTCAACTGTAGCTTTGTAAGCATCACTTGACTTGTTGTGAAGCTCTTCCTTATCTTTAAGTGTCATCTCATGAGCAACAATTCTTCCAATGACTTCGGTAGGCTTGAGATTCTTGTAGTTTTGCATCATTTGGATCAAAGTGCACACGGTGTCATACTTTCCATCCAAAGCTCTGAGAATCTTCTTGATGATGAATCGGTCGGTCATTTCTTCGCTTCCTAAGCCGGCAATCTCATTGGTGATGAGAGCAAGCCTAGAATACATTTCAGCGACTCCTTCACCTTCCTTCATCTTGAACTTGTCAAGTTGACCTTGAAGAACATCTAGCTTTGATTCCTTCACGGACTCGGTACCTTCGTGCATTTCGACCAAAGTATCCCAAATCTCTTTTGCATTCTCAAGATGGCTGATCTTGTTGAACTCCTCGGAACACAAAGCATTGAAGAGAATGTCACAAGCTTGAGCATTGTTCTGTAACATCCACAACTCATCCGCTGTAGCTTCGCGATCCGGAACTTTTCCTTCCTCGAAGAACTCACCTTGCAAGCCAACACAAATAATGCCCCATGCGGCAGGGTTATGTCCAAGAATATGCATTTTCATTTTATGCTTCCAACTAGCAAAGTTTGAACCATCAAAGTAAGGACCTCTACGAAAATTACCCTCACTAGACGCCATACTCTCCTAGGTTGTGAAACCAAGCTTATGGAGTCCAATGCAATGGAAAACCAATCCAATGGAAACCAAAGCTCTGATACCACTTGTAGGATCGGAAGTATGTCTAGAGGGGGGGGGTGATTAGACTACTTGACAACTTAAAAGTTTTGCCTTTTGATTAGGACAAGTTTTAGCAAGTTCACAATGATGAGCAAGTCAAGTATCACCCTACACATGCAATTCTAGAGTAATGGCAGCGGAAAGTAAATTGCACATGTAGTAAATAAGAGGTGGAGAAGAGCAAACGCAATTTGGAGACACGGAGATTTTTCTCGTGGTTCCGATAGGTGGTGCTATCGTCAATCCACGTTGATGGAGACTTCAACCCACGGAGGGTAACGGCTGCGAGAGTCCACGGAGGGCTCCACCCACGAAGGGTCCACGAAGAAGCAACCTTGTCTATGCCATCATGGCCCACGTCCACGGAGGACTAGCCTTACTCGGGGTAGATCTTCACGAAGTAGGCGATCTCCTTGCCCTTACAAACTTCTTGGTTCAACTCCACATCTTGACGGAGGCTCCCAAGCGACACCTAACTAATCTAGGAGGCACCACCCTCCAAAAGGTAATAGATGGTGTTGGTGATGATGAACTCCTTGCTCTTGTGCTTCAAATGATAATCTCCCCAACACTCAACTCTCCTCACCGATTTGGCTGTGGTGGAAGAAAGGATTGAGTGGAAAGCAACTTGGGAAGACTAGAAATCAAGTTTCATATGGTGGGAGTGGAGCAACTTGATCTCAACACAAGGGTAGGTAGTTTTCTTCTCGAAATGTAAGGTAGGAGTGGTAGTTCTTTCGATGGCTCTCTCCACGAATGAAGAGGAGGTGGAGGGTATTTATAGCCTCCACACAAAATCCAACCGCTACACACATTTGACCAATCTCGGTCGGACCGAAGTTGACAACTCGGTCGGACCGAAAGTTCAAATCTTGTGAGCGTTGGGATTTTCAGTGGGACCGAAAATACAATCTCGGTTAGTCCGATTCTTCCAAAGTCTAGGGTTTGCCATTCTCGGTGGGACCGACTTTCTCATCTCGGTGACACCGATTTGAGTACAGAAGGTTACAGAAGGTTGGCAACACTAGTTTTGGTATGACCGAGTTTGGAATCGGAAAATCCGAGATTTCTAGGGTTTGGGTATATGGCTGAGGTGGTTCATCTCGGTGACTGAGTTTATGGAATCGGTGGGACCGAGATTACTTATGAGTATATGTTGGAATGAAAGATTGCGATAGTTTGAGAGATAAATCACTAAGCACTTTGAGCAACCAGATCATCATCATAACCTCATCCCTTTTAATAGTATTGGCTTTCCTAAGGACTCAATGTGATCTTGGATCACTAAACCAAAAATGGAGTCTTGAGCTTTTGCCAATGTTTTCCTTAGCATTTTGAGGGGTCCACATCATCAGTCATTGCCATACCCATATCACTGAACTTTCTGAAATATTCTCAAGAAATAATTAGTTCAATGATATATATGTTGTTATTAATTACCAAAACCACACAGGGATTAGTTGCACTTTCACCCTTTCCCTTAATGGCGAAGGGAAAGCGGTGCAACCGACCAGAAAGGATAGGGTTGCTACTTGCTCCACGGATAACTAGGCGGGGACAGTGGGGTGAGGACGTGTCGGTCCCGACTGCGCCATCTGTTGATTAACAGCGGCCATGCCGGACACCAGGGATGGTTCAAATCCCTTAGAGTCATTACAGGTTGATGGTAGCGGTGATCTAATGCTAGGATAATCTATGCCAGCCTGGTTGCTCTGATACCAAGCCCTTTGGCACCCCAATCTGGATGGAGCAGGGGCCTTCGCCCGTCAGCCCAGGATAACACCTGACGCACGACAGGTCCATGATACAACATTCTAGGTACAAGAATATTCATCAAATACATGTGTATACGATTACATCAGTGATGAATATAATCTTATGGCATAGCCCTAAGGCTATTTAAATGGCAGTGGAAGTCTAATTAAATGGCGGCGGAAGTCTTGACAGCATATCACTCTGGCAGGGCTCCACAACTCACAGGACTGGCAAGATTACGGCCTAGCACGACGGAACAAGTGAACGACCTACAAAACTAGCATGACACGCCAGGTCAGTACATTGTATGTACTTGCAAGACAACCAAATACATAGCATCCAAACAAGCAGAAGACAAAGCAGGAACCAAGCGAATGCAACAACCTATCTCATATCAGAAACTAAGCATGATATCAACCAAAGACATAAATCAAACTAATATCATGGCATCCACTAGCATGACAATAACATGGCATATCAAGTTTACTTCTAACATGGCAATAGCAAAGCATATCATATCATCATGGCATACCAATCAAAGCATGGCATGGCATCATGAACTATGTTGAAAATAAACTACCAATCATATCCAATGCAGACATATTAGTCATGCAAAGCAACCAAACTTGCGCAGTGAGTCCCTCGGACTCTCTTACCAACGATGATCACCTCATTTCCTGATCACGAACAGAGACACAACTCGTGATCCTTGCGGAGATCACAACCAGACTAATAAATGGCCCGTGATCCTTACGGCGATCACAACCCGACCAATAAATGGCTTGTGATCCTTACGGCGATCACAACTCGACCACATCTGGCCCGTAATCCTTACGGCAATCACAACCCAACCATATCTGGCCCGTGATCCTTATGACGATCACAACCACATTAATTATCTTAATTATTTCTAGTTTATCCTCCATTTCGACCAAGACCTGATAGTGTACCCTACTACGAACTTATGCCCATGACCGAGGACGTGGCTATCGATAGTTTACATACACTCTGCAGAGGTAGCGCACTGTATCCACACCACGGAACCCATTGCCTCGTCATCCCATTTGGGTGGACCAACGGCATTCCGAACGAAACCGATCTACTGTCATGACACTCTCCCGGCCACTCCGACTCACTCCCCTCTAGGCTAGTCATGGGTGGCCCCGTGTCTACCTCAAAACACAACGACCACTGTCATGGCCATGATCCACACTAGGACCCGGTAGCAAAACTCAACTTAACAACGGGCTCACAAGGCTTATGTCTGCCTACCTGATCAGGGTAGCGCGCGCCCATAACCTTCCCTAGTTGGAGGCACTGACCAGAGTCACGACAATAGACCGCATTAAGGCCGTCCCATACCGGCAAATGTGGTTGCACTGGAAAAAGTTTGATTTGGCGGCACTATGACTCGATCCCATCAATGACGGAGGAGGTTTGTTATTATCAAGTCATTTTATTTCCTTCTCCATCATCATGAACATGAATTCAACAATGAGCATACATCATACAAATGCTTTAACAAAACATCGAGCTTCTCAAGTGAACACTTACCACATAACGAACATGACAATACCAAGTACAAACATATCCACAGCGCATTACCATCATCATAGCATTTTATCATGATGACATGAAAATAAATTAGAGTAGTGACATGGCAACATCAATAACAACATTTTAATTATTATGGCAAGGAGTAGCATGAAAACACAAGCATGCATGGTAAGCATAACGGAATAACTACAAATGAAAACGAGAAGAAATAACTGCAACTACACACACGCAAGGTGCAAGCAAAGTCAACATGCAAGTTCGGGGCTCATGATAAGAGGTTGGCTTGCCTGGGGGTCGACAAATACTCCGGGAAGAAGTGAGAAACGACCGCGGAAAAATTTGCCGGGAACAGTTCTCTCTCGGAGGGGCTGTTTACGGACAAGGGAAAAATGGTCATTTTCAATATGTCAAACCATAGTGAAAATGATGGGAACGGAACGGGCTCGACGAGATCAAGACGTGGGCGTTGGATTTACCTCAATCGGAGTTATGGGTAAAAAGATACGGACGTTTAAAACTCAGGGACTAATCTATAAAAATACTTCTACAAACAGGTCCCTGGCATTTTTAAACAGATGCGTCTTTTCTAAAATACGCCTTCGGTCAGAGAAAACGACTCCGTGTAGGGCGCCTCCACTTAAATGATGTGGCTTGGACCAGGTCAAAGGGGTAGAGGCGGGGCCGGGCTCCAGTGCCGCTGATAGGTGGGGCCCCCGGGGCCCGCTTTGGCAGTCGGCAACACTGCTGGCTGGCTCCTTCTTTTTCACGCCGCCCACAGGCAGAGAAGGCAGTCACGCTCGGCGACGAGCCCCGGCGACACGGGCAACCTCCGGCGAGGCTCCGGCCACCGGCGTGCTCACCGCGGAGTGGCGCATCCGTTCCCCCATCCACGAACTCCAGAAACGAGGGGAGCGACTACGTCCTTGAGAATGGCGGACGGCGGCGAAGGGCTTCTGCCATCGGCGAACTAGGGGCTCCAGCGAGGGAATGAGGAGGCTGAGGCTACGGGGAGGCTCTCCGGACCTTGGGGAAGGCGCTGGTGGAGGAGGAACGGCAAGGGGAGGCCTTGGTCGCCGGAACCAGAGAAGACCGAGGCGGCAGCCATGCCGATGGGGAGGGGGCCAGAGAAGCTCCGGGCGAGGGGGAGAGCTGCGGGAGGCATGGGGACTGCGAGGAAGGCTCGGAAGGGCTACTTATATAGCCGCGGGGAGAGCTAGAGGGGGAGGGGGCGAGGTGGCCTTGGCCCAGGCGGCGTGTTCATGGTTGCGTCGGCAGCCTTGGCGTCGGGGCGCGCCAAAGCTCACGGGGAGGGACGGGAAGGCGATGAGGAGGGTCACGACGAGCAGCAGAGGCACACAGAGCGACACAACGCGAAGGGGGGCGCAGGGAGGAAGAAGACAGAGGAGGAAGACGACGGGCTCACGGGCACGCACTTCTCGACCCTTGGTATGGCTTGTCGGAGAAGAAAACGGAGGGGGAGCGTGTCGGGGGAATCTGCCCGCCACGAACACCTATGGGGCCGGGGCCCCTTGTCTGTGCGGTACGAGGGCGGAGGGAGCACAGAGAGCAGATCGTAGCGAGCACGCGGGCGGCTTTTACCCAGGTTCGGGCCGCGATGGACGCGTAAAACCCTACTCCTGCCTTGGGTTGTATTGAGCTCGGGAGCTTGAAGAGCTACAGTAGCAGCTACACCGAGCGCGAGAGTTGCGAAGGTTTCTCGAGCCGAACCGAACCCCCCTCATGTTGTGCATGGGCCTCCTTTTATAGCGCAAGGGGTCACCGACAGGTGTCAACGTGGGAGAAAGGGGTAAAAATGTAAAAGAGGTGGTAGTTGGAGCAGTCTTGAGCAGTGAAGCTACGATTGCATGAGCAGTGGTTGCTACCTACTTTGTGATGGGGACAAGGGCATTTAATGCCCGTCGCCGTCGACCCCAAAAGCTCCCGCCTTGTGTCTCCGTGCCCACGGCGATGGATCCACCACCGTGAAGTGCCACCGTGTCCCCAGGCTGCCACACCATCCGCCCGCGTCCTGGATAGGCCCAGGCGTGGCGTGGTGATGAGCTGGGCGCGGGCACCTGGCGCAATTCTCCGGCAAGCACCTTGCCGGGTCTTGACTTTGCCGGGCCCGGGAGCTTGCCGGGCTCTGTAACTTGTCGCTCCCCAGGCCCTCGCCGGGACGCATATAGCGCCGAGGCGTGTCTTCTATGATGTAATCTTCTAGCCTTCCTGGCAAGCTCCTCTTGCCAGGGGCTTGCGTGAGTGATGTAATCTTGAGCCTGGAACGGCCTTCCCGGCAAGCTCAGCTTGCCGGGGTCTCGATCTTCTGTCTTGTATACTTTGTCTTTGAATGGCTTGACATGGAGCAGGAAGGTCCTCGGCGAGCACGTGGTAAACCCTGCCTCGGGAAGCTGCAACCGCCCGTGCACAAGTTGGGGTACTGAGGTACCCCTACCTTAGTACACCGACAGAGCCCGGGCTGGGCACACACTGCAGTGAAGCGCTGTTGGGCCAGGCCCAAAACAGTGCACGGGCACACGCGGCCCACGGCGCGTCGAATCCACTTCCGCCTCTGCCGCCTCCCCCCGCAACAGCACGCGTCGATTGCGGCGTCGTGGGATGGGACGTGCCCACGTTCTTTAATGGGAAGAGCGGAACGCCCCCCACTTCCCCATAAAAGCAGAGGAAGCAGGAGCGGTTCCCCTCTCTTCGCTCTCATTGCATCTTCTTCCTCCTCCAGAGATCCCCTTTGCGCTCCGCCTCCGCATCTCCTCCGCCGTCTCTTGCGTCTCAAGGGCGCCGCCGACTCTTCGTCCTCCTTCCCTCGCCGCCTCCGCCATGGCCCCGAAGACCGGGAAGGGGAAGGCGGAGAAGACCAAGAAGGATAAATCTGAGCAGGCGGCGGCTTCGCCTGCTGCGAAGCGAACGTCGTCTTCTCGCGCTGCTCACAAGGAACTCTGGAACAAATATTACCTGTTGCAGGCCAAGAAGACCAAAGGCGCATCCTCGGACCAGAGCTCATCCGCCGCCACCAAGGACAACTATCCGGCGGGTATTATTTCTTCGCAGCCTTCTTCCACTGCGGTCTTTGCCCTCCTTTTTCTCAATTCTTCAGGACGTCATGCACACCTCGGCTTCCATCTTCTTGACTTCACCCCCAACGCCATCCTTACCATGGCGGTTTCGCTTTACATGTGCGAAAACTACATAAATTCATCCCAACGTGGCGCTGTTTAGGCATTTCTTCACTCCTAGAGTAGAGGTGGCACCCCCTCTCCGGAGGGATATCTTGGGTTTTAAATGCGCACAAGGAGTGTTACTTGCCGGGAGCTCATGACAAGTGGGAAGAGTGGCGTCTTGTTGGTGCTGGATCGTTGAAGACGAGCCAGTAGCACTTCACCGCGCGCCGCGACAACTCCTATCGTCTTGGCGCGGAGGATCGGAGCGAAGCTGGATCCGGACGACGTCAAGCTCAACGTCGCCCTCATCCGGATTCTTCGTCTTGAGCAACAAAACTGTCCGTTCGTAGGTAGGCGCAGACTTCCTCCGCCGCCGCGTGCCCCTCTCCAAGACAGGAAAAGGCCGGCTGGGAGTACGGCTCGCAGCGGATATAATGAGGCTGCGCCCGGGCTGAATTTCAACTTCACGACGCTGGAGCTGAAGGGATGGTCAGGAACTCTTTAAATATGACCCGGCCCATCCGAGTGGTTCAGACCTCCCGGGAGTGGTGCCCTCTGCAACAAAGCACAGCTCGGGATCGTCTTTGCGCCATGATGCCAGCGTGTGATTCGTGACGCGTGGACGCCGCGTGATTCCGCCCGATCCATCAGTCATCCTCGGCTTCTTGACAACCTTGAGGAGGTGGCGAAGAACAAGGATGACATCAAAGCATCTGCTGGACACCACCGACCAAGAGCTTGCATACATAGCTTCTCGGGCTGAAGAGGCCGCCGCAGCCATGTGGCGGGATTTGGATATACACGATGAAGCAGAGGCTGCGGATGCGTCCTGCCAAGAGGAGGAGGCGGAGATCTGCAGACTGCTGCAACTTCCTCCCGACGCGCTCGCCGGGGTCCCCTCTCTGAGGCACTCCGGGATCCCCGGAATCGCGGCCGAGGCCGCGGCAAGAGGTGGCGCTGCGGAGGAACAGAGGCGCCCGCAGAAGAATCGCGCCGGAGGGAGCGGAGACGCCAGAGAGAAGGGGCTGCAGCGCAGGCGCTGGGCCCAGCGAGCCAACCGGGCGAGGAGGAGGAGGACGCCGAGGCCGCCGAGGACGCCGGCGGGTCCACGGATCTTCGCCGGCGACCTCTCCTCGTCGTCGGAGACCTCCGCCCGGGCAAGCCCTAGGCGTTCTCCACTGAAGCGCCTCCGCAAGGCGGCGACGGAAGCGAGGGCGCAGGCCCCCCGGCAACAACCAGCTTGCCGAGCAGCGCAAACTTCCCGGGGAAGCCAAGCTGCGCCGAGGACCGCCAAGCGCCCGAGGGAGTCTTCGCCTCCGCTCCTCGCGCGCCGCGCCCAGGTGGAGTATGACTTCTCCGCCTTGGCGAAAACGACGAGGAGGAACAGGAGTAAGTATCCGAGATCTTCATCTTCTCAAACTCCGCCCGATTATTGTTGAAGCTAATCTTGTTTATTGCTTTGATTTGAGGACCTTGGCCCAGCGCAAGAGGGCCAAGGTGCCCGTCAATCAAATCGCGGACAACTTCGCCCGCTGGCGGCGGGATGTGCGGATCGAGCTTGCGGACCGGAAGGCTATTCGAGCAGCCCAGCGCAGCCCCCCAGCGTAAGTCCTGGTTCTGCACTTCGCTTCGCGGGCGTGTTTGAAGATCTTGGTTTTGTACTAATGCTTTGATGTTTTGTCTTGACTTGTGCAGAGGTGGAGCCACAGCTGCGAGGAGCATCCGAGGTCGCCCGAGGAGCCGCGAGCCCGCCGCCCCCGCCAAGGTCGAGCTCCCCGGCAGGGGAGGGCGCCCGCCAAGGGCGGGAACTCCGCCAAGGGCGAGTACCCGCCAAGCGAGCAGCCTGGCGAGGGCGGCCACTCCGCCAAGGCAGAGCTCCCGGCGAGGGAGCCCGCCCGACGACGCGTCCGCCAAGGTAGGTTCTGCAACTTTGTCTTCTTGGCGTTGTCTCTTTTTGGATATTTGCTTGAACTTCTTTTGCTTTTCCTTCTTCTTCTAGATCCCCCTCCCCCCGAGCAGATGGAGACAGAAGTCATCATCATCGAGGAGGAGGGCGCGCAGGGCGGCGGCGGCGACGCCCCTGTCGCCGAGGACACGGCGGGAGCCGCCGGGCCAAATGCGCCAGAGACCGCTCCGGCTGCGGACGCAGTGGCCGGGGAGGAGGACGGCGACCGCACCGCCGGCCCGGAGGCGGCGGGAGCATCAAGTGCTGCGCCGGTCGCCGACCCCTCCGCCGGAGAGGAGCAGTCCGGCTACTACTTGAAAGCCCCCAACGGCGTTTTCATCCAGGTGCCGTGGGGCTCTTCGTCGTGAGCTCCCGCGGAGGGCGAAGCCTTTGATGGGGAGGTCCTCGCCTCCGCGGGCTTGGAGATCGTCGAGGGGCCCGGCGGGAGCGACGGGCCCGAGGAGGAGAAGTTGCTTCACCAGCTCCTGGCCCTTTACCGGGCCAGGCAGGCGAAGCTTGCTTCCCGGGAGGCCCTCGTCGCCAAGGCCGCCGAGGAGATGGAGAAGCGCGCGGCGGAGCTCGGCGCCGCCAACCAGGCTGCCCTCCGCGAGGTGGCGGAGGAGCGCAAGCGACTCGCCGGGGAGTATCAAGAATGGTTGCTGGAGAAGGCCGAGGCCGAAGAGCAGCAGCGGCTCGCCGGGGTGGAGCTGTCCCATGAGAAGGAGAACTCGCCCAGCGGAAGGTCAACCTCGACGCCCACGAGGAAGATCTTGCCGCTCGGGAGCAGGCCCTTGGCGGGGAGCTGAAGGAGGCGAAAGCCGCCGTGGCTGCCGCGGAGACCGCCAAGGAGGAGCTTGCCGCCAAGGTCGCGCAGCTGGAGGAGTTGCTGAAGGTGAGCGAGGAGAAGGTCGCCGCGCTCAACACGGAGCGCGAGAAGGACGCCCACACCAACTCGGAACTCCAGGTGTGTCTTTCCAAGAAGGGCGACGAGTTGAAGGCCACCAAGGACTACATCGAGGATCTTGAGCTGCAAGTCTCTACGCTGCGGGACTCGCTTGACGCCGCCCGGGATCGGGAGACCAAGTTGAAGGAGGAGCTCCGCGAGGAGCGAACCTTGGTGGACAGCGTCAACAAAGCAGCCGAGCACTTCCGCCGTACCGTCGAGCTATGGACCGAGGACCTGGTATCTTGTGCGTCCGACATTGACCAGGAGCTGCTGGCGCTGAAGATGGAGCATCTCATCTACTCCCCGGATCCAAATCTTGCTCCCAGCGCCAAGCTCAGCCTCTTCTTCAGGGGGATCGCGCCGGCCCTTGCAAATCTGCGGAAGAAGATCCCCGCGCAACTCGCCGAGGAGACTCGCCGGCTGTGCACGGGAACCATGGAGCGCGTGCTGACGAAGATTGTATACCGTAATCCCGGCATAAACCTCACCAACGTTCTTCGCAGCTTGCCGGCCGACGCGAACATGGAGGCTCTGAAGGAGCAGGTCGCCCACATTATTGCTAAAGTGAACAAGATCTCGTGGTGGAGGGCGACCGCGTGAACTAGGCCTCCTTTATCTTTATCTCTTTTGTTGCTGCATAGGGTGTTATGAACTCATTAGTCATCGCGACAAGTTATTCCTTGTAAGATATTATCTTTATTTCGATCAATAGATGCAGTGTTATCTCCCTTGTTACGATCCTCAACTTTGTATGCTTCAACCCTCGCTTCTAGGAACTTGCGGCAAGGGGCCCTTGCCATGGCGCTGAGTCTTGAACTTCGAAGCAGCCTGCTGGCCAAGGTCTTATCGGCAAGCAACCTTGCCACGGCCGATCATAGCGCACTCAGCTTGCTGGCGGACTCAGCGAAACAAAGGCGCGACACTTGTCGCAGCTCACTTAAATCGTTGGCGTGCTCGAAAACAAGATAAGGGTGCGGCTATCCACGGGTAGGTTCCTCCCGCGCTGGGTTTTCCATACAAAGTGTGGTTGTTCAAGGAAGGCAACTTAAAATTTAAAATTTTGAACTGCTCAAATTCGATAACTTAGCTTTCGTGATCTGCGTTCTCCGGCAAGCTTCTCTTTCTTGAACAGCACTTGGTTCATCCTCCATTTCCTTCCCCGGCAAACTTGTGCGCGAGGAGCGTTCCTTCCGCTTAAGAGGCAAGGAAAGAGAAGAGGAAACAAGTATATGGCCTTCGGCGTGCTATTGCTTACGGATATGTGTGTCGCACAAGAGATGCCAAATAACACATGCAAATAGCAAAGAAAAGCATGGGAAAAGGCAAGCTGGCATAAAACACGAAACTTTCTTGATGCACGGAGTCTGCGCCCGGCTTTGTACAAAGGGTTACATGCAACAGCGGCAAAGCTTGTACAAAAGGTGGTTGCTTGGGCGGATCACGGCAACGCGCCTTATGGGTGAAACTTGCGAAGATGCTCTATGTTCGAGGAGTTGCTCACGGTAAGCCTTCTTCGGTCTCGAGGCGGACGGCGCGGGCCTCGTGACTTGTCTCACCGATAAGGGCCTTCCCACTTCGGCGTCAACTTGTTGGAATTCTTGGCGGACTGAACACGCCGAAGAACAAGGTTGCCTTCCTCGAAACTCCTGGCTTTGACCTTGCGGCTATGGTAGCGGCGCAAAGCTTGCTGGTAGCGAGCGGCTCGTCTGACAGCACGAGGCGTCCCTCCTCAAGGAGCAATGCATCATCTTGCCGCATTGCTCTTGCTCGAGCTCATCATAGCGAGCACTCGAGGAGATCCGTATCACGAGTTCCGTGGGGAGAACTGCCTCGCTCCATAGACTAGAGCAAAAGGTGTCGCCGGTGGCTCGATTTGGTGTCGTTACGATTGACCAAAGAGCCGCGGTAGCTCCTCTATCAATTTCTTCCGCTTTTGTGCAGCACGTCGAAAGTTCTTGTCTTGAGTCCGCGCAGCACTTCAGCATTGGCCCTCTCCGCTTGACCGTTGCTCCTCGGGTGAGCAGCGAAGCGAAGCAGACCTTGGCGCCAAGGTCTTGGGCGTCTTGCATGAAGGTGCGACTAGTGAATTGTGTACCGTTGTCGGTGATAATCCTGTTAGGGATCCCAAACGCGGCACAATCGACCAAGAACTTGACCGCTGATTGTCTTGTCACCTTTCTCGCTGGCTCCACTTCGGCCACTTTGTGAACTTGTCGATTACTACGTACAAGTACTCAAAGCCCCGACAAGACGGGGAAGGGGCCGAGGATATCGAGCCCCGGACGAGAAGGGCGGGACAAAGGGATTGTTTGGAGAGCTTGAGTGGTGATGAATCTGCTTTGCATGGAATCGCACGCTTCACACTTGGTTACTAGTGCGATTGCATCTCGGAGGGCTTCTTGCCAAAGAACCCTTGCGGAAAGCTTTCGACAAGCGCCCTTGCGCCAATGTGGTGGCGCATATGCCTCCGTGTATTTCGCCAACAGCTTACGTCCATCTTCCACGGAGATGCACTTGATCGACACCATTGCGCCTTCTTACATGCAGCTCGTTATCCACTGTGGTACATACATGATTGTCTGGTTATCTTCTCTATTTCTTACGGGTCGTCGGGAAGTTCTCCGGTTTGCAAAAGCAGACGTCTGCTGCGCCCATGCGGAGCTTGGGGCTCAGCGGCAAGGACTAAAAGCGTGAAGGCAGCTGCGGGAACCTCGGCTTCACGGCAGAACCTCTGGCTCTGCCGAGCTGAAGGTCCCGGCAAGCTCGCCGGGCGAGGCTTGTCGGGAACACTTGCTTCAACTGCAGATCCGAGGATCTGCAGGAGCAAGTGTTCCTCGGCGTTCAGTCGTTGATCTTGGGGACCTTGGCGGCGGCCTCGGGGAGACCCGCCGGCAAGTAGTCGCCGGAGACCAACTTTCTCTTCTTGGACTGCCCAATTGATGGGGTGACGGATGGCTGAGTCAGCTTGAGCAAGAAGGTCCCGGTTCCTGAGTAACTTCATCGAAGCACACTTTGAAAGGCCATCTGCGATTTCATTCTGAGCTCTCGGGACGTGCTCCATCTGCAAACCTTCAAAGCGCTCCTCAAGCTTCCTCACTTCATCAACATATGCTTCCATCAAAGGGCTCTGATAGCTCTTGTTAACTTGCGGACCACCAAGCGAGAATCTCCCGCACAATCAACTTCACGATCCCAAGTTCGGCGCAATCCACGAGGCCGGCGAGCAAACCTTCATATTCAGCGGTGTTGTTTGTCGCTTGCTCCCTTGGGAAGTGCATCTGGATAACATACTTGAGGTGCTCTCCGGTGGTAGCGATGAGTACCACCTTGCACCGGCGCCTTGCAGCGAGAAGGCACCATCAAAGTACATTACCCATTCACTTGTCGCTTCTTATGCGGGTGTACTTGTTTCTTGGACTTCTTCATCAGGCGTTGGGGTCCACTCTGCTATGAATTCTGCCAAAGCTGGGCTCTGTATGGTTGAAGTACTTTCAAACTTGAGTCCAAAGCTCGACAGCTCAGTGCCCACTCAACGATCCTGCTGTTGCCTCGGGTTGTGAAATATCCTCTTGATGAAAGCGAGTGACCCTTTGTTATCTCGTGTTCACGGAAGTAATGGCGCAGCTTTCTCGAGGCCATGAGGAGGCGAAGCAACTTTTGCACACGAGTATCTTGATCTAGCCCCACGGAGAAGGAACTTACAAAATACACTTTGGCGCTGCACCATCTTCTTCCGCACCTCATCCTGTTCCTCGCAAAGTTGTCCTTGCGGGGTCAGATCTTGTCGAACAGCCCCGCTTGTCGCTGGACTCGCTTGCGGTGGTGTAACCTCCTCGTCGGACTCCTCTCCGCTACTAACGCAGCACTAACCACCTGGTTGGTTGCCGCTAGGTACAAAGACAACTTCTCCTGTGGTCTTGGTGCGACAAGTATCGGGGTGGAGGACAGTACCGTTCAAATCCTGCGGCGCTGCCTCCGCTTCGGAGTCCACTTCATGGGACCTGCCTTCTTCAAGATTTTGAAGAAAGGTAGAGGCGCGTTCTGAGACTTTGAAATGAACCTCTTGAGGGCAGCCACACAACCCGCAAGCCTTCGACATCCTTGACTCGCCGGGCTTCGATCTGCTCAATGGCTTTAATCTTGTCGGGGTTGGCTTCGATCCCCTCTATGACATAAAGAACCGAGAAGTTTGCGGAGGGAACTCCAAAGACGCACTTCTCGGGGTTCAACTTAAGCTGTATCTTGCGCAGGTTCAAATGTCTCTTCCAAATCTTGAATCAGCGTATCCTTGCTCTTGCTCTTCACCACGATATCATCCATGTAAGCCTCTACATTTACGTGGATCTGTGGCTCAAAAGCGATATACACTACCCTTGCAAATGTTGATCCTGCATTCTTCAATCCAAATGGCATGCGATGAAGCAATAAGTGCCACATGGAGTGATAAATGCAGTTTCTCTTCATCCTCTTTGGCCATAAAGATCTGGTGATAACTGGTATGCATCAAGAAAGCGAGTAGCTCACATCCGGCGGTGGAGTCAACAATCTGGTCAATCTTGGCGGCAAGGGAATGGATCCTTGGGACATGCTTTATTTACATCGGTGAAGTCTATACACAGTCTCCATTTCCCGTTGGCCTTGCGCACGACTACTGGGTTTGCTAACCACGTCGGATGGATCACACCTCTAACTAGGCCTGCTGCCTCTAGCTTCTTGATTTCTTCGCTGATGAATTCTTGGCGCTCCACGGCTTGCTTCCTCACTTTTTGCTTGATGGGCCGCGCATGAGGGCAAACAGCAAGCTTGTGCTCAATTACCTTCCTGGGAACACCGGGGATGTCAGATGGTTGCCATGCAAACACATCGACATTCGCCCGCAGGAAGGCAACAGCGCGCTTTCCTATTCTTTGTCGAGTGTGGCACCGATGGTGAAGGTACCACGGTGCCGTCCTCCTTGGCGGACACCTTCTTGGTTGCGGCGGGCGGCCATTCCTTTTACTCTTGCGGTGGAGCTCGGCGGGGCGTCCTCGGCGGCAGCGCAGCACTCGAAGAGGTGCGATTGCGGAGTGGGCCCCGAGCACTTGCCGGACTTGGTCTTCGTCTTCTTCCCCGGAGCTTCGGCGGCAAGTGTATCCTTATCGGCCGCAGCTGCCGCATCCCGGTAGATCTTGTCGGCGCGGACAAGCACATCCTTCTTGTCGCCGTGGGCGGTGATGGCGCTTATCGGCCCGGCATCTTGAGTACGTTGTAAGCATAATGGGAAGCTGCCATGAACTTGGCGAGGCGGGGCGGCCGAGTATTCCATTGTATGGCAGCGGAATGTCGGCGACGTCGAAAGTGATGCGCTCGATCCTGAAATTGAGCTCCCGCCAAAGGTCACCGGCAGAGTGATCTTTCCCTTGGGCTTACTCCGTCCGGGTTGATTCCTTGGAAAGAACCGGTCTCTTGAGCTTCGCCATCTGGAATTTGGAGTTTCTTGATCACAGAGGAGATCAAGTTCAGCCCGGCCCGCCGTCAACCAACATTTGGTGACCTTGAGGTTGCGGATGGTGGGTGAGACCAGCATCGGCAAGCACCCGACCGTGGTGGTGCGGTCGGGTGATCCTCAAGATCGAAAATGATGGGCGTTTGGACCATTTGAGGACTGCTTGGCGACTCCACGGGCAGCTCCGCTGCATTCACCTCACGCACCCACTGCTTTAGCTGGCGGTGGGAGGTGTGCAGAGAGGCGCCACCGTCGACGCACAGGACCTCCGTGGCCTTCTGGAACTCCTGCTCGCTGTTATCCTCATCCTCCATGTCTTCGTCGTCGTCTTCTTCATCCTTGTCGCGGCCCCGGGGAGGTCGATCATCTTGCCGCCGCTTGGCCCCGCCGCGGCGTCCTCCCCGGCCATTGAACGGCCGCTTGTTGCTCGGTTCTCCTCCGCCACCTTGGGCCTTCTCCTTGTCGCGCCTCTCGTACTCAGCTTTTTGCTGCTCGACGAGATAGTCGACGCGCTTGCGATGTAGAGATCGTGGCCCTTAGTGCGGTGGATTTTGCGATATTGCTTGTCGGAGCCGCCCCGCTTGTCGGCTGCCGCTCTGAGGCGAGCTCCTTGCGAGCCGCCAGCCTGTGTTTGCTCGGCGGGAGCCTCCTTGCGGACTTCTCGGCGGCAAGCACCTCTTTCTTGTTCTTCTTTTGGTTGTTCCGCCGTCTCTTCTTTGCGGGCGGTGTCGTCGTATCACTTCCTCCTGCACCAAGCATCCTCCCGGGAGTCTCCTCCCCTCTTCAGCGTCGCACTTATCAACTGAGCATAGAGCTCGTGACATCCCGAATCTTGGTCATTGCCATCTCTTCACGCATGCGCGATTACGCGACGTTCGGTGGAACGGCGATAACATGGCGGGGTGGACATCGAGGATGTTGTCTGCACACGGCTGAAGCGTTGGATATACTTGCGAGGATTCTCCTTCATACGGGCCAAAATGTGGAATCGCTCTCTGGCCGTGGGGTTTGTGGCCGCCCGGTGAAGGCGCCAACAAACTGATGGCAAAGTCTGCCCAAGAAGAAATGGAGCCTTCCGGCAAGTGCATAAGCCAGAACGAGCGTTCGGCTTAAGCCTGGCGGAAATAGTTCGCCAGAATCTTTCGTCGCGCCCCGCAGCCTGCACCGCGATGGTGTAGACACCGAGGAATTCGAGGTGCGTCTTGCCGTCGTACTTCTCCGATGCGTCGGGCTTGAAATTCTTCATCTGGGCCACTAGGCGTCGCGGCTCGCGGGTGAAGCAGGGCAGCCTGCAGCGTCTGACAAACCGCTGGTTCACCGGGCGCGTGCGCGTCGACAGCGCTCCCAGCTCTCTGGTCTAATTATCGCCGAGCTTCTCGGCGGCGCTCGATTGTGGTCCGAGCGTCTTCTTGTCGCCGGTCGTCGAGGACCTGGCGTTGATCCCGACGAGCCCGCGGATCCGACAATGCCGTGGAGCCGTCGTCGGCGTTGCTCCGGCGGGTCGGCGTCTTTCGCTTCCGCGGCTGGGAGTGCACGGTGGTTGCACCCCCGGCGGTCTTGTCGCCGTCGGCCTTCGTCTTCTCAGCTTGCCGCGGCCGCGAGGTCGCCGGCTGCTGTGAAGAGTCGTTGTTGGCGAAGGCGATCAGGCTTTGGATGGTAGCCCTCCAGTCTTCGGCCTTGTCCGCCGCTGGAGGGAAGTCGAGGAGCAGTTGCGCCCTCGCGAGCGCTTCTGCCGGGTGGAGGGGAGCGAGGCGGCGGTGCGAGGCGGGATATGCTCGGACTCTAACAGCGTTAGGAGGAGCGAAGTCTGCCGGCGCGCCGCTTTGCTTGTGCCGCGGACGGTTGTCCGGAGCATCCCGCGAGCCTCGGTGTCCTTGCCCGGCGGCGGATACCACCTCCGTGGTATGGCGCTGCTGGGTTGTCGTGCTGAGATGGACACACGCGCCCACGGAGACCGAGGCGCGGCCATCCGTCTTGTCCTTGGATCTGGTGGCGCCCGCGAGTGTCCTCGCGGCGACCACCCTTCCGACAGCGTCTCCTCCGCCCACCGTTGGCTCCGGTGGCGGCGGATGAAACGCAGAGCGGACCTCGCAACCTCCAAGCCTTCCTCTTCGGGCCATGGCGCAATTGTTGATGAAGTTGTTGATGAAACCGAGAGGTTGATGAAGAACGCGCCAGCGTGAGCGCCGGATCAGGTCCGCACAACCTCGGCGCCTACTACTGGCGCGCCAAAGATGTCGGGAATCGCCGCCACGAACACCTATGGGGCGGGGCCCTTATGCAGGCTTGGTGCGAGGCGGAGGAGCACTGAGAGAGCAGATCGTAGCGAGCACGCTGGCGGCTTTACCCAGGTTCGGGACGCGATGGACGCGTAAACCCTACTCCTGCCTTGGGTTGTATTGAGCTCGGGAGCTTGAAGAGCTACAGTAGCAGCTACACCGAGCGCGAGAGTTGCGAAGGTTTCTCGAGCCGAACCGAACCCCCCTCACGTTGTGCATGGGCCTCCTTTTATAGCGCAAGGGGTCACCGACAGGTGTCAACGTGGGAGAAAGGGTAAAAATGTAAAGAGGTGGTAGTTGGAACAAGCGGGAGCAGTGAAGCTACGATTGCATGAGCGAGTGGTTGCTACCTACTTTGTGATGGGGGACAAGGGCATTTAATGCCGTCGCCGTCGACCCCAAAAGCTCCGCCCTTGTGTCTCCGTCGCCGCGGCGATGGATCCACCACCGTGAAGTGCCACCGTGTCCCCAGGCTGCACAGCCATCCGCCCGCGTCCTGGAAAGGCCCGAGGCGACGTGGGCTGATGAGCTGGGCGCTGGCACTGGCGCAATTCTCGGCAAGCACCTTGCCGGGTCTTGACTTTGCGGGCCGGAGCTTGCGGGCTCAGTAACTTGTCGCTCCCGGGCCCTCGCCGGCGCATATAAGCGCCGAGGCGTGTCTTCTATGATGTAATCTTCTAGCCTTCCTGGCGAGCTCCTCTTGCCAGGGGCTTGCGTGAGTGATGTAATCTTGAGCCTGGAACGGCCTTCCCGGCAAGCTCCGCTTGCCGGGGTCTCGATCTTCTGTCTTGTATACTTTGTCTTTGAATGGCTTGACATGGAGCAGGAAGGTCCTCGGCGAGCACGTGGTAAACCCTGTCGCGGGAAGCTGCAACCGCCCGTGCACAAGTTGGGGTACTGAGGTACCCCTACCTTAGTACACCGACAGAGCGGGGTCCCGGCTTACGGCGACGACGATGCGGAGCTGTAGGACACTAATGGCGAGGTCAGGGATGGTCGGAGCAGCGCTGCTGACAGAACAGTGGCTAGACCAATGTTTTGGCTGGCTTCCCTCGTGGTCACCACTCGCATGGCGCACTCTGGAGGTTTTACTGAGGTTAAATCTTGTCTACCACGTAGTCATTCGAAGATGGATTGTTACTATGGTAAAGATACAGGCAAAGACAAAGGGAGAGGAGTAAACCAAGCTCCACAAGTTTGCTGTTGCAAACTTGGCAACATTCTGGACATAAAACCAGAGAGGGTAAATGGTAAACTTGATGTCTAGGAGGCTTAGGGTAGGAAGGACTACGGTCCTAGGAGTTTTGAGGGCATTAGGACAAATATTTAGCATAGTTGCTTAACAACTACTAAAATTTGTCCAGAAACCAAATGATGATGAAGCACTCACTAGGGGCTTGGATTGAGCTATACCTTGGCAAATCCTCATGATTTGGTCATAGGTAGATGCTGTAAAAAGTTAACACCAAATGGACTTACCAAATTGGTAGTTGCTTCACAAGCATCACTTTGGACCTGAAACTTGGGGAAATTCTAGGGAAATATTGGCTAAATGAAATTAGCCACTCTTGGGTAGGTGGGTTATATGGATAGGTGAAGGCTTGGAATTATTGTCAGCCATAATGGAGCAAGATAAAATGTACATGCTTCACAAACTAGAAATTTGGACATAAAGCAAGAATTGCTCATGTGCTCACATAGCTCAATGAAATGAGCTGAATTTGGGTGAAGGCTAATGACTTGGGATACTTGAGAAGATGGAAAATTTTCATCCCATTTGGAAACTCTATGAAGGTACTTCCTTCACAAAGTGACAATCTGGTCAGAAACTTGGAAAAATTGCATAGGGAGCTAGGATGCTTGTATTGAGCTCATCTTTGGTATCCATGGGTGATTTATCAATATTAAACACCCTGCCAAATTGAAGCTCAATAGGAATTAGGAATAAAGCACTTCCTTTGCAAAATTTCAGAGAAGGCAGAAACTTGCATTGGATCATGTGCCCAATTTTTGAACTGATGAATATGAGATAAAGATGGAACTAATTATTATATAGCAAGGACAAGTTCCACAATTTATGTGGGAATTTTCCCTGCTATAAAAATAGTAGTTCCTTTAGAAAATGGCAGAATTGGAATATTGGCATAAAGTAAGAAAAGGCAATTTTCCTTATTTAATTATGGCCAATATGATTGCCAGAGCTTGGATAAGGCATAATTATCAACTCCACCAATTCACATGAATTTAGGAGATGGCTAGCTATGCCTTTGGATTTTATTCCTCAGAAAGGCAAGAAAAGTAATAAATCACAATTCAAAATATTGCATGGGACTTGGCAATATTATTGCATATCCAAGGTTGAAAAGGGTAGGAGGGTCTCTGGGAACAGATGGGAGGATCAACAGACCAAGGAAAATGATAGGTCCTTTGTAATTACAAAGGGCATATTCAAATTCCAAAAATTTGCAATTAGGGTTTGAGAGGGTTTAAGATGATGCAACTGTGGTCTTGCCCACTGAAAAAGACAGGAGCAAGCTTTGAAAGGTTGGAAATGACAAGAATTCTCAGAGTCATCAGCAAAACTCAGGAGAAAGATTTTGAAAAATGAGTGCCAGGAAGGAATAACAGCACAAAAATTGATAACCCAATTTTGGGACTGTTACACGAGGTCACGCACTGATGACAAGGCCATCCTCTCAGACCTAGCGCCCACGCAGAATGGCCTCCGTCCCCAAGCTCGCTGCCATAGTGTGTGCGGAGGACGATGACCATGAGCGAAGCCACTTCCCGCCGACCCTTAGGTATGCTACCTCTTTTCGAACCATACCCTTGTTCTATTGCCCCATTTGCCACGTCGCTGCATGTGGATCTTTTTCCACTCCACCATCTTCCCAATTTGCTATCCTCTGCTCTCTTTGGCACACAGACGAGAACCTTAAGTTGCACTATTAAAGGAAAGCCTACTTCATGCAGACTAATCCATGTCTGGGTTGAATAAGGAAAGGAAGGGAGACTATACTGTCCAGGAGAGTAGGCATCGAACCCGCATCTAGGATGAAAAGGGGAAAATCAGTAGCTAAGGAACGAGTCTCGTGTCTCTTGGTTCAAGAAGGGTAGAAAGGCATGACAACACAATAGAGAATGACCATGTCGATCGGTTTGTTGTCCTCACATAGGAAAAAGGTGGCTAAAGAGAACAAAAATGGGACGTAATCCACATATGCTACCTGGATATTTGTTGCTTTGGGCAACCATACCTTCCTCACCACTCTATGCGTCTGTGGAGGTACATCATACTGGTGCGCCCACTGTCCGAATGGGCCTCCCATGCTCTTATTGCCACTTTTTTGCTGTTAGTATAATGCCAACAGTCAAGTCAAGTTACTGATCGATCACTAGCTAGCCTAATAATGCGCTCCTCGCGGTTTTAGTTGCGACGCAAGATCTGAAGTGGCTGTTTTTTGAATAAAAATGCATACCTCTGAAGAAACTGACGAGCTGCTCTGAAGAAAATGCCATGCGAATCTGAAGAAACTGCCAGCAAAAACGTTCACAAATGCCTTATCTCCCAGCTAACGTTCATCAACTAATGTGATCATACACGTACACCATCCAGCCTACTCGATCCTACACGTACACTATCCGCCCTACTCAATCCTACACGGATAAATAGCAGATCACGCACGTACTACCTCCTTTCCGGTTTGCAGGTCTCAATTCAAGAAACGACCTACTCAATCCTACATGAATAAATAGGGGATCATGCACGTACTAGTACCTCCTTTCCAGTTTGCAGGGCTTAATTCAAAAACCTCACCAACCAAGGTACTCCCTCCGTCCAGGTTTGTTAGTCCCATGAGCCAAAGTAGCAAGACCAAGGCATGGCAATAATTAACTGCATGCATAAGTTTAAGCCTAATTAATTCCAGCGATTTAAGTGGCTGCATGCATGCCCTCAGCTGCGACTCATTAAATGCTGTTCCGCGTACTGGCTGCAAGCGATTATGAGTGCCTGCACGCAGTCGACCGTAATTAAGGCAGCTAACTGATGCGAAAAAAGATGCTCTTTAATTGTTGCAGGCCTTTTAAATCTATGGAATCATTATTGACAAGGAGGGAGATGATTCGAGTGCACTCGTTTGACCGTCATGCCAGCGTGCGACCCAACACGGATGGAACGGGATGGCACAGTCATAATTTTAGTTTCTCCAGTTTTCCACGGCAAGCTGGTGCGCTAAGCCATGCCTGCTTATGCATTGAATTCCTATGACCGTCGCGCTACCTTCCGCCTATAAGTACTGTTTCCCGGCCTTCTCCGGTGGCACTATGACCCAACTCGCTAGATCCTCATAAGCCCCCGCCGGCCCAACATCGCTCGACACTTATCCTCACTCTCACCATGTCCGCCATGCCCCTGCCCGTCCGTGATAGGTGAGGCCGGAGGCGGTCACCACCGTAACTAGTGTTCGGTTTTTCACTGGAAGGCAAACGGAGGGAGGAGGCATTTTATCGGTCTTTAGATGGCAATGCGGAGATCGAGGACTTGTTGGAGCATGACCGCCTGACGGAGGAGCAGGAGTTGTTGGAGCGCGACCGCCTGGCAGAGGAGCAGTGTATCGCCGATTTGCGCCACCAGCAGGGCATGGAGCAGCAGCGCATTGACGCTCCGAGTCACGAGCAGAGCGCCCGCTACTGGGCCTACTACATGGAGGCTGACGCCCGGCAAGTAGCCCTGGAGGCTGTCGGGCAGACACGCATTCACGACGCCGATTTTTACTACTAGCTCATCAAGTGGGTTTCCCGCTTAGAAGCGGAAGCTTCGGTGGACCACGCCGGCATGGAAAGGGCCAACGCGCACGAGCAACGCGCCCTATCGCACCTCTGGCAAGTCCGAGGCAAGGCGGAGGACACCGGTGCCGGCGTTTAGCGTGTACTGTAGATGGTGGCTGGCATCGTCTAGTTAGCTAAGAGTAAGTTAGTATTTGTATGCTACTAGAGTATTAGTGGGAGTAGATAGTTAACATGGCTATGATGGTTGTCAACATGGAAGTTCAGTACTCTATATGTGGATCAGACCTATTACTTTGCTCTGAATGTTGAACTTTCCATTTGAACATATGGATTGGGCTATTATTTTTTAAATGGGTTGTATTTGTCTGCCACAGGTTTAGAGGCTGACTTGTGGGCCTACCAAGTTAACGCATACACAATCAGGAGATGATTGTATGTGGAGAGGATGACAGCAGGGACCCGCCAAGGTCATGGTAGTATGCAAGCAAGTGCCTCCTTACTTCAAGCCACTAAAGAAAATGGCTCCTCCTAATGGATTTCTGACTCTGGGTCCCATGCCATTGTCAACGTAGTCAATAAACAAGAGAATTGCACAACGAGCGGCTGACACCAGGGACCCAACATCTCGCCCAGTTATTTTTGTTTTGGGTTAATTTGATAAATGCCACTCCAAATCTGGTGTTCCCGAGAAATGCCACTGCAATTTCCAAACTTTCAAAAATGCCATTTCCAGTGGCATTTTTCGTAGTATGGAGTGGCGTTTTTCAAAGTTTGCAAATTGTAGTGGCGTTTTTCAAAGTTTGCAAAAAATTGCAGTGGCATTTTTCAAAGTTTGGAAATTGCAGTGGCATTTTCATGAATCGCCATAATTGGAGTGGCATTTATCTAATTTGTTTTTGAGACGGAAGCAAGATGTCAACTGGGGTGTGTGGGGCACTCTGGCCTCTCTAGACAGCCTTTTCTTTTATGTTTACCACAGACCAACCAGTAGTTTTTTTCTTTCTGAAAATGGCTAGCCCAGTTTTTTTGTGATTTGTCAAGTAACTCGCTTTGTCAGGCCTGTTGGGCTGCAAATCTATCAAGACGAGGAGAGCTTCATTCGGCTGGTCGAGAAAATGGCCTATCTGTAATGAGAAATGGGCTGTACATTTTTAAAACACATTAAACCGGCAATTAATTTCAAATTTCTTTATTTCATTTCGAGATTTTAAATTGCATTGATTTTTATGCGTGGACAAGTTGTTGGATTTTATATTGATATACATTTATTTTTAAAATCAGTTTGAATGTGACTCGAAATTTCGGGATTAAAAAACAGTTTGGACTGCACCGAAATATGCAAAATCTCGTATAATTTTTTAACCGTGGCCACAATATGGGCTGTAATGCTAACAAAAAGAATATGGGCTCGAAAAAACCTTAAGAATTAGCAAATGGGCTGTAAATTATTGGAAATAATGGCAGATGGGCTGTATGCTGTTTTCCACAGATTTGAGGCTTTCCTAAAAGAAAAGGTTGACGCACAAGCAGTGACTGTTGGATGTCCATCCAACGGCCATTGTGTTTCTTCAATCTCTACTCTTCCTGCTCCAACCGCTCAAACAAGCGCCGACGGGACTTCCTGCTCCCTCCTCCCTGTGGCTGGCTGTGCTCCCACGCAGACCTCACTGCCCCACTATACTCCCATCGTTGGCCTTGCCATCCCTCTACTCACCCACACATGCTGTTATTCTCCGGTGACGGCAAACGAACCAGTAAACCCTCGTACAGTCATACTCCCCTCCGCATGGGAAACAACTGCCGAGTCTTCCTTGGCTCCGTGTCATTCCCTTCCCAGGCCTCACCATTGTCCACCGCCCTGGTGCTCTCGCGCGGCGTGGTCAACGTGGTCAATGACTGACATGCATCTGAAGTGGACTATACGTGGAGAGGCTGACAGCTCGGTCCACGGCCGCACGCAAGGAAATGCCTCCTTATTACGGGGAAAATAATGATTCCTCCACCTAACATCCGGGACCCACTGAAAGGGCCTATGTATTTTGCGAAAAAACGTTACCGCCGCTGACAGCTCGGACCCACCAGCTATATCTTCGCACGCAAGGAAGTGCCTCCTTATTACGGACACAAAAATGAATACTCCTCCTGCTAGCTGGGACTCAGTATAGTGGGAGGCTGACTTGTGGGCCTACTATGTTGACGGGGACGGAGGGCTTTTTCAACTTAGTCAATGTGCACGATTCTAGCTCCACTTACCGTACGATGTCCATCCAGCGGCTGTAGTGCTTCTTCAACCTCTGGTCTTCTTGCTCCAGCCGCCCAAAGCAGTGCCGGTTGTGCCGCCTGCTCCTGCCTCCTATGGCCGGCTGTGCTGCCGCGGAGGCCTCACCGCCCCATACTACTCCCACCGCTGGCCAGTCCATCCCTCCACTCACCCACACCCCCTGTTATTCTGCAGCGACGACAGCCTCACACCACAGCCGAACCAGTGAACCCTCATACTCCTCTACGCATGGGCATCAACTGCTGCGTCTTCCCCAGCTCGGCGTCGTACCCTTCCTAGGCCTCGCCGTCCTCCACCGCTCTCGGTGCGGCATGGTCAATTTGGTCAAGGAACGACTTCCATCCGAAGAGTACTGTACATGGAGAGGCTGACAGCTGGGTCCACGGCGGCCGCAAGGAAGTGCCTCCATATTCCGTGCAAAATAATTATTCCTCCACCTGACAGCAGGAGCCACCGGACGGGCCACTATATTTCGCGAAAAAACGTATCCCCCCTGACTGCTGGGACCCACCAACTACATCTTCGCACGCAAGGAACTGCGTCTGGGCAAAAAAAAACGATTCGCCGCCCTGAATACTGGGACCCACCAGCTACATCTTCACACGCAAGGAAGTGCGTCCATATTATGGGCAAAAAAATGACTCACCCCCCTGACTGCTAGAACCCACCAGCTACATCTTCGCACACAAGGAAGTGCCTGACAGTCGGGACCCACCTGGTCGAAGCGTACGTTGCGTTGTCATTCTGGTCGCGAACGTGTACGTACATCTTGGTCGATGTAGAGGCGCGCATGTGTCGTAGTAGAGGCGCACACATGTCGTAGTACAGGCACGGCCGTAGCATATACACGTACGTACAACGGCCAGGGTGCAAGAATGTAAATACGGCCACATACGTACATACGGGCGGGGTCTTGAACGCCTACTCGCGCATACGTACGGCCAGGGCTCGTGTACATGGCTGGGTCGGAACGGAGAAACTGTGTCGTCGCCGTGTTCATGGGGAGCTAACCGGGTGGGTTGGAACGAAATGCGTCGTCATGTTCATCGGGAAGGCTTGTACGGAAAAGCCGATGGAAATGAGGCCTGGCGTGCCGCAGAACAGAGGAAACAACCTTGTGTTCGACCTGCCACAATGGAAACGGGATCCCGTTCATCGGGAGGGGTGTGGCGTACCGCAAAACGGAGGAAACGTACTTGTGTTGGACCTCCTACGGTCGAAACAGGGTCCTATAGATCGGGAGGGGTGTGGCGTACCGCAAAACGGAGGAAACGGACTTGTATTGGAGCGCTACGGTCGTAACAGGGGTCTTGTTCATCGGGAGGGGTGTGGCGTACCCCAAAACGGGACTCCACCGGATACGGTTCATCTCCACCATCAACCTCCTCCATCCTCCACGGGATACTGTTCTTCCACCATCAACCTCCTCCAGCCTCCACCTGCGACTGTTCATCCATGGGCTCCTGTTCATCCAGCCTCTACCGCGCGCTACTCCACCGGCTACTGTACAACCATCCATCTCCACAGGCTCCTATTCAACCACGCCTCCATGGGCTACTGTTCATCCAGCCCTCCACCGGCTACTGTTCAACCAGCCCTCCACGGAGTTGTCCTATTCATTGAGCCCTCCACAGGGTCTTGTTCATCTAGCCCAAACTGGCTCGATCGATCGGGGTCCTTTTTCATCCAGAGGCAACCACGGGGTCTTGTTCATCCACCCCCACTGGGAACAGTTCATCCACCCCCCCAGCAACACTCACTATTCATCCAACCCCCTAGCAACGCTCACTGTTCATCCAGAGGTAGCATCGATCGGCTTCAGTTAGCAGCAGTAGCGAAGGAATCGCTCGATTGGGTTCAGTTAATAGCCATCGATCGATCGCTTGGGTTTAGTAACGCATAGCCTGCAGTGAAATCGCTCAGGTTCAATAGGCGCACACCTCGCTCGGGTTCAGCTAGAGCATAATGCCTCGCACCCACATGCGTGCGTGTACGAGGGAAGCGTGCAAACCTCCGTGCATCGCTCGGCCCCGACCACCCACCATAACCGGGAACACCCCGATATTTTCCTCGCCCTTGCTTCTACCACGGTATTTTTCGTCATGGACGGCCCAAAGAATGTCATGCGGCTTCGTCTTCAGCCTGCCAAGGAAGAAAAGCCCATTTTCTGTCATGATTTTTTGTCATAGAAGTAGGAGCCCACCACATCTATGATGATACCGGGTTTTGTCACAATTATCATCATAGAAGTGTCATATGTATGACAGAAAAAAAATTCGTTCGGCCCAAAATGTCACGGATGTGTCTTTTTTTGTAGTGTTACCACTTCTTCATCTTAGGATTTAACCATCGTTGGTGATCAACAACTGGTTTAGTGTCTTTCTCCAGTTTTAGTTTGTGCTGGCATAAAGTGGGACTATTGCCCTTAAGATCATCAAGAGTATATCCAATAGCATCATGGTGCTTCTTCAGAGTTTTCAATAATTTCTCTTGTTCCTGCTCTGAATGGTTAGCACTAATAGTAACATGATATATCTTCTTTTCATCAAGATAAGCATATTTAAGAGTATCAGGTAATGGTTTAAGCTCAAACACGGGATTTCTCTTGGGTGGAGGAGGATCCCCTAGGATTTCAACATGCAAGGTGCGTTTCAAAATAGGTCCTTGTTTAAAGAATACTTCATCTATTTCCATTCTTTCATTCATGAACATATCATTTTCATGGTCTAGCAAATATTGTTCTAAAGGATCATTAGGAGGGACGACAATAGAAGCAAGACAATAATGTCATCTTTACTAGGAAATTCTTTATCATGGTTGCCTACGGAATTTAGCAAAATTAAAATCATGAGACATGTCCACTAAACCAACAGTAACAATATCTTCTCCGCAAACTATGTTAGCATTAACATTATTCAAGAAGGGTCTACCAAATATAATGGGACAAAAGTCATCTTGTGGGGAACCAAGAACAAGAAAATGAGTAGAATATTTAACTTTCCCACACAAGACTTAACATCTCTAACAATCCCAATTGGTGAAATAGTGTCTCTATTGGCAAGCTTAATAGTAACATCAATACCTTCTATTTCAGCGGGTGCGATATCATGCATAATTTCTTTGTATAAGGAATGAGGTATTGCACTCACACTAGCACCCATATCACATAAGCCATGATAGCAATGATCTCCTATTTTAAAAGAAACATCAGGCATGCCAACAATAGGTCTATGTTTATTTTTAGTATCGGGTCTACCAATTCTAGTAGCTTCATCACAGAAGTAAATAACATTGTCGGATGTCGGGTTCCGGCAAAACCCTTAAGGTTTGAACTCTAGGGTGCGCACGAAGATCTTCTCCCTACCGATACACGCCCCAAAACCTCGCCGCGATTCTAAGCTAGCACGATGAACAGCACAAGAGACACAAGATTTATACAGGTTTGGGCCACCATTGTGGTGTAATACCCTACTCCTGCGTGTGGTGGTGGATTGCCTCTTGGGCTGATGATGAACAGTACAGAGGAAGAATAGCCTAGTGAGGAGAGGTGTTCTTGTGGTGGTGCGCTTGGAGAGGAATTGCTCCGTCTCTCCTGGCTCTGGGTGAGATCTAGATGCCTCCTACTTTGGTGGCTGGCCCTATATATATAGAGGCCCTGGTCCCCTTCCAAAATATTGAGCGGGAAGGGAGCCAACAACGGCCACTTTGAAAGGGGACAACTAGTACAGGCTATCCTGACTAAAGGTGGTCTTCGACTACCAAAGGCACTCGTGATGACGCTGTCTTGGGCTCCACGGTGACCTCTGTCCTATCGCTCTGCTGGTCTTGGTCTTGTTGCACCGACATGGAAACCTTTGCCTAATGCCTCGGTATTCTTCCTGCACTTGCCCCCTTTGCACCAAAGAGGAAATGAGGACACTGCACAGGCTGGCGCCCGCCTGGTCTCGATCGTCATGGCTTGCGTCATGAGGACCTCGCGAAGTACCCCTTGCCTTGATCTCTCTGCCTCCTCGCGAGCCTTCCTGGTGAGGCTGCACCTGAGGAGGCCTTTTGTTGTCCGCCCCGCGAGGCTTGGCCCCTCGCGAGGGTCTTGAACTTGGGTTGATGAAGACGGGCCCCACTGGGCCATTGCCGAGCCACGCTGCAGGCCGTAGGCAGGCAAGTCTGCGGACCCCCGCTCCCAGAACGCTGACTGTAGCCCCTGGGCCCAAGGCGCGCTCGGACTTGGCTTAGCAGCAAAGCCAAAGGTCAAGGGCGGAAAAACCGGGGGGCCCACAGCCTGTGTCCTTGGTCGCCTCGTGGCGGTTGATTGGACGTAGGCGTCTCCGCTTCCCCACGCTGCCTCGGCAACTGCCCGACTGACAAAATGTTGGCCTGGGTAAGGCTTACCTTCATTGCTCTCCTTCGCCTTGCTCCAGATCCCCTTCCTTGCTATCTTGCTTCCGAAATTTCCAGATCCACTCCATCCTTCCCCTTTCAAAGAGCAATGGCGCCCCGCAAGGCCGTGGCCGATGCCCTGCCGGCTTGGTATTCGCCGGCCCTGGATCCCCCCAACATGACGGAGAAGAATCTCGTTGCTATGTGCCTAATGACGGTGGCGCAGTGCAGCGAGATGGGGGAGACTGGACTCTGGGCCGGCTCCACCGAGCCGGAGGCTAAGGGGAGCACCTTCTACCCCTTCTTCATGAGCACCGTCATCGCCAGCATGGTTCCTCCATTCTCCGAGTTCTTCTACGCCGTCCTTCGCCATTAGAGGGTGCACGCCCTTCATATCCATCCCAACTCCGTTCTCCTTTTTTTGATTTTTGAGGCGCACGTTGGGGTGATGCCGTCCATGGCTTTGCTGTGCCACTTCTTCTCCCTTCAAATCACCAGCAGTCATACCTTGGCGTGCGCTGGCTTCGTCACGTACTCCAAGGCCAACGCGATCTTGAAGACTGGGAAGAGGGTCGACGGCTTCCGAAGCAAGTGGGTCATGATGGAAGCCGGATGCATCCACTCTCGGTTGGTGTTGCCAACGGAGCAGCCCCAGCCCGACGAGGGTGGCCTCGTGTGAAGCTTGATGACAGACGGGCGAAGTCGGTGCTGGAGAAGATGAATGCAGACCTAAGGCCATGCAACATGAATGCGGCGAAGTTGACGGGGGCCACGCTCCTGAGGGAGTCCCTGACGCAGCTGGTGGCTCCACTTCAGGCGCACTCGTGCCCGTTGTGGACGATTGGGGGTGCGGACAATGATCTTCGCCTGAACTCGGCGGTCCTGGCCGACGAGGATCTGGTCGCAGCTCTCCGCCTCTTGGTTGGAGATGACGTGGAAGGTCTGGAGGGCGCTCCTGCCCCCCTGTTCCTTCGCGGCAACTGGCAACAGGTGGTGGATGCCATGCCCACCTTTGATGGGCGCGGTCTGGTGCTAGTGGTGCCTCCTGAGGGCCAGGGGCCGACGATGCCGGTGGAAGTGTCTTCTGATAATTTCCGTGGGGGAGGAGAAGAAGACGAAGAGGAAGAGGAGCGCGACTCGGAGGCAACCACTGAGGCGACGGGGGAGACTTCTCCCCGGCGCAGGGTCAACATCCTCCGCACCCTGCCGGACGACGATGAAGCCGATGCCAGGCAAGAGGAAGAGGACCCGCCCGTGATCCCGAAGAAAGATAGGTCGGGGCTGATCTCCCGAGGGGCTACTCCTCTTCAAGCACCGCCCGAACCAGCCTCCAGCCCTTCTGGTGTGCCCTCTTCTATTTCTGGACCTCTCAATGCTGCGCCCCGACCAAGAGGCTTACGAGCTTTAAGCTTGGCAAGAGGCCGGCGGCCTACGCCGCTATTGACCAGTAAGTGCTCGAACTCCGTCTTGTTCTTGCTTTTGCCGCCGGGGCTTGACATTGTCCATCACGTGATTAGGCCGCCGCTTGCGGCAAAGAAGAAGAAGGGGGACATGGTGGCCCCGCCTGGGGCAGGCTCATCAGCTGCAGTCGCGCCTTTGCCCGTGGGAAGGGGAGGCGGTGAAGTTCGCACTTCCCCTGCCCGATCATCCTCATGAGGCTATGTGGAACGCTCTGGCGGGGTGCCAGCCCCCGTGGCCCCGCTGACTCTGGAGGTGCCGGTGCCTGTTGCTACCACTGATGTGCCAATCGCTCAGGAGCCCCTAGTCTCCCAAGCTGTGGTCACACTGCCGTCTTCTCCTCCTACACCACTAGTTCCGGACTCCTCTGCCTCCTCCGCTATTCGAGACAATGCCCTTCCCGGGTTGGGCCAGCTGCGAGAAGACCTCCAGGGCGCCAACTCCCTTCTGGTGGCCGGGCGCCTGGAGCTGATCTCTGGTTAGGTTCACTCTGACGCCTCTGTCTGAGCGACGCTAAGCCGGGCTGCGGCAACTTCTAAGGAGGAGAAGCAAGCCGCCACCCAGGCCACAGCCGCCCATGATACGGCGCTGAAGGACGCCACGGTCGCCCAGGACCGTTGCAATGCGTTGGAGGCCGAGCTGCAGGGCTTGCACGATGACCTCGCCAAGGAAGCTCACAACTACCAGGCGAAGGAGGAGGAGATGAAGGCTTGGGAGGACACCATCGGGGACCGCGACGCCGAGCTGTTCGCCAAACGCCGATGGATGAGTACGCTAGAGCAGAAGCTGAAGACGGAGAGGGTCGAGTTGGACGCCAAGGCGAAGGTCCTGGCCGAGGACCGCGTTGCCTTCGCGGATCTTGAGGAGAGATCTCGCAAGGCGCTTAAGATGCTCTACGATGTTGGCCTGGAGAAGGCGCTGGCTAGGGCCAAGGACGGCCCCGCCTAGCTGCTTCCCTTCTTGGTCGAAGCGCTTGAGGAAGTCGTGACCGGCGTCGGCCCCATGGCCGAGGTTGAAGCTCGCGTCTTTTCTTTTGTGGCGCTGACGCGTGTCCTCAGCTACGTCTACCTTCGCGACCCTAGCGCCAACCTCGACGAGCTGCAGGAGCCTGTGGATGCCGAGCGCTCTATCGCTGCTGCTGAAGTCGTGAAGGGCCGAGCGGAAGCCCTGCTGGCGAAGTTCCGTGCCTTTGCCACTGTACCAAGGGCAGGTGCTGCTGATTCCGCGGCCTCTGGAGGTGGAGCTGACGGAGGCAACACCACCATGGAGGCGGGGCTCCTGGCGAATGACGGCGTTGCCCAAGGGTGATCTTCTCGCGGCTTCTTTTCTGTATTAACTCCTGCAATACGCACATTGCCTCATGGAGGCGTTTAAACTTGCGTTTTGTCGGTCTACTAAAGTAGGGGTACCTTAGTACCCCGAACTTGTGCACGGACAGTCGCAGCGCCTCGCGGCAAGGCTTGCCGGGCGCCCGCCAAGACCCTCCGTCATTCATGTTACTGCCATTCAAGAACAAAGTATTAACTAAAGAGACAAGGCCCCGGCAAGAGGAGCTTGCTGGGAAGGACAAGACCCCGGCAAGAGGAGTTTGCCGGGAAGGACAAAGACCCTGGCAAGAGGAGCTTGCCGGGAAGGCCAACCAAGGCACTTCAGAAAACTTGCCGCGACGCCCCGTGCGTCCCGGCAAGGCCCGCCGAGCGGCAAGCTCGCTGGTGCGATAAGACAACGGTCACAAGTAGGCGCTTGTCACGGGCAAGGCTGCCACTGCGATCCAAGCTCCAACAAGATCCAACGACACGTGCCACCCCAGACCATCCCAGAGCATCGGCGCAGGCGCCAGGCAGCTATGCGCGTGCGAGGTGGCAAGCTTGTTTACAGGAGGCCATCGCGGCGATCGGTGGCGCTCTAACGGTCGCCTTGCATCATCATAGCGACCGGACGGGCATTAAATGCCCTTGTCCCCCGCCGAGTTAGGTAGGGACATCACAGGGTCATGCTTGTACCAACTCATGCTTTTACCTTCTACCCCTCTTTATATGCTGCCACCGTCAGCGACCCCTTAGACTATAAAAAAGGGAGGCCCATAGACGAGAAGGGGTTCGAATTTTGGTTCCGCAGCTGGTTGGGTTCATCCAACGATCCAACACCACAACACGCCACACTCTCGAGCAAGAACATAATACCAACACAAAGCAGCAAGAGGAGTTTTATCTCCTGAGAGCTCCAAAGCTGGGTAAAATCCCCCCGCCGACCTCGATCCGCTTCTTCAGGCAACCCTCCGCCCCTTGCCGGACTAGAAGGGGCCCTTACCCCATAGTTGTTTTGTGCCCTCAAAGAACCACGACATCTTTGGCACGCCAGTAGGGGGCGCGAGGTTGTGCGAACTCTGATCCGTCTCCGCTGCTTACATCAACATCTTCATCGACATGCCACCAAGAAGAAGACTTCGAGGTGCCACCCGGCCCGCGATCGCCCCGCCGCCTCCCTGAGCAAACGAAGCGGGGGCGGACGCCGGGGAGGAGCGGGCGCCGTGGTGGGACTCACGCCGCTACCAGTCCAAGGACAAGGCCCCGCAAGCTTCAGCCAGCTCGACATCCACCGCGCCTTCTCGTAGAGGTGCAGGATCGACAACGCCACGGTGTTTCCCGGGCGCTGCGTGCTCGCTGGAACAAGGCTAAGATGGTAGGTCGCGGACGTTTCAAGGCCAAAGACGCGACACCAAAGACATTGGCACGAAGCGCGTGCCGTCGCCGCATGAGACGTTGCTCCATCTAACACCGTTAGGAGTTTGAGCATGTTCAGCACCTCGCCGCCACCACCGCCACCTAAGACTCCAGAGGAAGCGCCGCCCGGCCTAGCTACTTCTAGATTACCTCCAAAGACCGGACAAGATCGACGATCGAGGGCCGCCATTTATAGCCTCATCGGCTTCGCTAACACCGACAAACCCCGCAAACGAAAGCACGCCGGGCCGCTGCAAGACGCCAGCGGAAGCCGGTGGTGACAAGACGCAAAAGCTACCACTGCACTTCCCCAAGGCCTAAGATCGCCGACGCGCTGGCCAACTCGACGCCGACCATCGCTGCCGACCCGCGAGCTCGCCAGCGATCAACGCCACGCTTTCCAAGAACGACGACATCGAAGACGCCAGACGATCGAAGCGCAGAAGGAAGCGCGCAATAAACCGACCAGCCGCCAGGCTGGGCCCATCGCCGATGTGCATGCGCCAGGGAACCATGCAACGTGTCAGACGCTGCAGTTGCCCTCGCGTCACCCGTGAGTCGCGGCAAGTCCAAAGGCTCAAGATTAAGAACTTGCCGACGCGCTCTAGAAGTATGATGGCAGGATACATCCGCCGGAGTTCTCGCCGCTTCACACCATCGCGTGCAAAGCTGTCGGGGACGCGACGAGAAGATCCTCACTAACTACTTCGCCGGTGCTCAAGCCCAACGCCGATCTTGGCTCATGCACTTGCCGGACAACTCCATCTCTTTCGGCATGACCCGCCATCAGTTTGCCTACGCTTTCACACAGCGCCACAAGCCCCATGGCCGTGAGAGTGATCTTCACCGCCGCCAAGGAAGGAGAACCTCGGCATAAGAACATACAGAGATTCAGCCAGTGCAACGCAACATCCCAGACGCCCACCCTGCGCGGTTATTAGTGCTGCTCCATCAAAACGCACGTAATCAAGCAGGATGAGGGAGGAGATGGCGATGTGCAGATCGAGATGTCAGCGAAGCTATATGCTCGCCGGCTAAGTGCACGGGCCGAGGAGGGGAGGAGAATTCTGAGAGAATGCAGGAGCGTATGGATTTGACAAGGAGGATGCCCTCCCGCAAGGAAAAACCAGAGGCGGAATAATGTAAAAGAGAAAGGCTAAGGATGTGCTAGTTGTCAAGCAGTCCCAGCTGGGCGGCCGACAAGGCCAAAGTTGGTTACTCCGGCGAGGCCGTGGTGGCCGACGCTGTGATGGCTTCGGCAAGCAGTATTGCAAGATCCACCGCACCAAGGGCCATGACCTCCAAGCTTGCAAGAAAGTTGAGCAGATGGCGGAGCTACAGAAAGCTGAATATGAGCGTCGCAACAAGGAGAAGGCCCGGGAAGGTGGCGGAGGATCCGACAAGAAACTTCCCGCCCGGGGAGGGCGCCGCGGCAAGGGGACAGACCTCCCCGTGGCCGCGACAAGGACGAAGATGAAGATGAAGATGATGAGATGGAGGAATATGAGACTGATGAGCAGGAGTTCCAGAAGGCAATAGAGGTGTTAAAGGCCGACGGTGCTTCTTTCGCACACCTCGCACCGCCAACTCAAACAATGGGCGCGGAAGTGAGTGCAGTAACCGTCTGGCCGAATCGCGGAAGCCTCTAAAGTGGTCCAAAGACGCCCATCATCTTTGATGTTGAGGATCACCCGATCGCATCATCAATGGGTCGGGTGCTTGCCGATGTTGGTTTCGCCAACCATCCGCAATCTCAAGGTCAACGTAAGATGTTGGTTGACGGCGGGCCGCCTCGAATCGATCTCCTCCGCAGGCTCAAAAAGCTCCGATCCCCGGCCGAAGCTCAAGAAACTGTACATTCCAAGGAATCAACCCGGAAGGAGCCAGCCCAGGGGAAGATCACACCGCCAGCTACTTTTGGCAGCGAAGCTAAATTTCGTCACGTAGAGAGTCACGCTTGATGTTGTTGATTTCCCATTGCCTTACAATGGATACTTGGTCAGCCCAGCCGCCAAGTTCACGGCAGCCTCACTACGCCTACAATGTACTTAAGATGCCTGGTCCGATAAGTGTTATTTCTGTCCATGGCGACAAGAAAGATGCCCTTATCTCAGCATCGACAAGATCTACCGAAGCAAAGCAGCCACTTGTCACCAAGCTCCCGAGGGGAAGAAGAAGAAGATCAAGTCCGCAAGAGTAGCTCGATGCCCACTCCGCAAGCTGACTCTTCTGAGAGTTGCGCTGCACCGCCGAGGAAGCGCCCATCGAAGCTCCACCGGAAGTGCAAGAAGGCAAAGACAGCTTCACCAGAGACCAAGAAAGTGGTCACAAGGAGGACGGCACTAGTGGTATTTTCACCATCGCAACACGCTTGATCCTAAATAGGAAAGCTGGCCATTGTTTTCTATGGGCGTATCGTCGATGTGTTTGCATGGCAACCATCTGACATCCCCGTGTTCCTGTGAAGTAATTGAGCACCACCTTGCCGCCTTCCTCACATGCGCCCGGCCAAGCTGTAGAGTCGTGAAACAAGCATTAGAGCCGCCAAGAGTTCATTGCGCAGAGGAGATCAAGAAATTGAAGTAGCAGGCCTCGGTCCGAGGAGTACTCCATCCAACATGGTTAGCTAATCCAGCTTGTCGCAAGCAAAGCAAACGAGAAGTGGAGGCTTTGTATTGACTTCACCGATGTTAATAAAGCTTGTCCTAAGGATCCATTTCCTTGCCGCCAGCATCGACTGTAGACCGCCAATTACTCCACCAGGATGTGATCTCGCTTCATTCCTTGATGCATACCTCGATATCATCGATCTTCATGGCGAAGAGGATGAAGAGAAGACCGCATTCATTACTCCATGTGGCACGCATTTCTTTTGTACTGGATGCCTTTCGACTAAAGAATGCTTGTTCGACATTTGCAATAGTAGTCATCATGATTTTGAGCCACAGCTGCATACGTAAATGTAGAGGCTTACATGGATGACATAGTGGTCAAGAGCAAGGACAAAGAAACTTTGATCCAAGATTTGATGAGACTTCTTGCAATGTGCAAGGTCAATCTCAAGTTGAACCCGAGAAGTGTGTGTTTGAGTTCCTTCCGCAAGCTTCTCGGTTCTTTGTCTCTCACCGGGGATTGAAGCCAACCCCGACAAGATCAAAGCCATTGAATAGATCGGCACCTAAGCGAGTCAAGGACGTATGGCGGCTTGCCGCTCGCGATGCTCGCTCTCGAGGTTCATCTCTTGTCTGCTGAGCGCTCCTTCCATTTTTCAAAATCTTGAAAAAGGCAGGTCCAATGAAATGGACCTCCGAGCGGAGGCTGCGCCGCAGACTTGAAGAGATACCTATCCTCCACTCTAACGCTTGTCGCACCTAAGCCACAAGAGAATTTGTCTATATATCTAGCGGCAACCAATCAAGTGGTTAGTGCTAAGCAAGAAGGCGGAGAGGGAGGCAGATGATGAGCCAGCGATCAAGGGCAAGCAAGTCCAATGACAAGCGTGGGGCTTCCCGACAAGTCCTCGCTCGCAAGGATGGATCTGTACAAATGCCGGAAGAAGAATGAAGAAGATGGTGCAATACCAGCTTTACTTTTGTCGGGCCTCCCGCTGGGGGCTAGATCAAGGTACTGTGTGCAGAAGTTGCTTTTCGCCTACTTATGGCCTCGAGGAAGCTGTGCCATTACTTTGCAATCACAGAGATCAGCTGCCACTCTGCTTCCTCAAGAGGATACCGCAGAATCTAGAAGCAACAGCAGGATTGTCGAAAGGGCACTAGAATTGTCAAGCTTTGGCCTCAAGTTTGAGAGTACTCAACTATCCGTGAGCCGGCACCGGCAGAATTTATAGCAGTAATGGACGCCAACACGGCGAAGAAATTCCGGAGAGGAGCATCCCCTCAAGGAAGCGAGCAAGGAATGGATCATGTACTTTGATTTGCCTTTCTCACGAAGGCGCCGGCAAGGGCGCATTACTTGTCACGCCCACCGGAGAGCACCTCAAATACGTGATCCAAATGCACTTTCCCAAGGAGCAAGCAACAAACAATACTACAGAGTATGAAGGCTTGCTTGCGGACCGTGATCGCGCGTAACTTGGGATCAAGAAGCTTATTGCAGTGGAGACTCGCAATTGTCGTCCCGCCAAGTTAACAGAGATTATCGAGTTCGCTGATGGAAGCTTACATCGATGAAGTGAGAAAGCTAGAAGAACATTTTGACGGCCTGCAGATGGAACATGTTCCAAGAGCGCAGAATGACATTGCAGAAGAAGACTCAACGGAGTGAAATTGAAGTGCATTTTCCGGGAAGAAGGACAGAGCTGCTGAGATACATGAGGCATATGTGGTCACCACATTGGCTTGAAGAGCACTTGCCGCAAAGCTTTCCGTCTTCGCCGACACCCTCCAGATTCAACTGCAGAAGTAACCAAGTGTGAAGCGCAAGGCCCCACTCCAAACAGATTCATCAACCAGCCAAGCTCTCCAAACAATCCCTTTATCCTCGCCATTTTCGTCTGGGGGCTCCACATCCTCACCCTTTTCCCGAAGTTGTTGGGGCTTTGAGTACTTGTACATTGCAATCGACAAGTTCACAAAGTGGCCTGAAGTGAACCAAGTGAGGAAGGTGATGAGACCAAGCAGCTGTTCTTTCAGTCAATTGTTCGCTGCTTTAATCCCTAACAGTGATCATCACCGATAATGGCACACAATTTACGAGGCGTAACCTTCATGCAAGACGGCCCAAGATCTTGGCACCAAGATCTGCTTCGCTCGTTGTTCCCTCAGAAGCGAAGCGTCCTGTTCCAGATCATTATTTCTCTTCTTTCTTCTCAAAGAAGATTCTCCGCCCCACAAGTTCACCGGGAGGAGAAGATAAAGTGGACCGGGCGCCGCTCAAAGAAGCATGGCCTGACAACACTGTGCGCCGAAAAAGCTTGTTGCCAAAGTTTGACATAGTCAATTTTAAATTTTTAAGTTATATTCCTTGAAACGTCTGCGGCCTTTGTGTATGAAAAAACCTGCGCTGGAGGAATCGACTGGTTAAGTTGCGCCTTGATTTGTTTTCGAGTCCGCTCAACAATACAAGTTGCCGCAATTTAGCTCGATAAGGTTTTTGCCGGAGGCAACACCGCCAAGAGGGTCATGTTCAGACTCAGAAGTGTGTTTTGGCGCTGCAAGTTCCTCAGCGAGGGGTAAAAAGATACAAGGATGTAACAGAGTAAAGGATATAATATAGCGAAGGCCGCCTAAAGATAAAGTTATATTACAAGAATAACTTATTGTAATCGACTAAATTGTTCCCATAATCAAACGGCAACAAGAAAAAGGAGAAGAAGGGCGGCCAATCCACGCTGCCGCCATCGACCCTCCCGACCGCTCACCTTGTCCACAATGGTGCGATAATGGCCTTGAGTTCTTCAAGAGCAGCACCGCCGCAGCTTCTTGGTGACACGGGTGAGGTCGATGCTCGGGTTGCGGAAGAGCATTCTCACCAAAGACCTTCTCCAAGACCGCGCAGACGCCTGTGAATCGCCGGCCCGCTTCTTCGATTCTTTCCTGAGGCCGGAGAGCCGCTACCACACCCTTGAAGAAAAGCATGAGCTTGGCGCTGGCTGAGATTTTCCTGGAGTACCCGGCCCGCTAAGTCCAGCCCGCCAGCCTCCGGCCGATGGAGGCGGCGATGTTGACGAGGCCCTCCGCCCAGCTCCACCGTGGTCTTGAAGGTGTTCTGGTCTGGCGGCTCGCGCCAGCCTCGTCTCTTTGAGCTCCTTCCTCAAGTCATCTTTCGCCTTGGCGGCCAGCTGTCCCCGCCAAGGTGGCTACTTCAGCTCCAGACAAGACTGAGTCCCATGGCATTCAGCTCCTTGATCTCTCCTAAGGAGCTGAACTTGCAGATCACCATGGCTGCAGATCCTTCTCTGTCATACTGGATCATGCAAGCTCTTCGCTCTTCCTTTTCATGTCCGGCCTACCAGCGCCACCTTCATTTAATTCCTTCCTCTGGGCATCCTTTGGCCTCCTTGAGTGCCCCGCCAATGATTGCTCCTGACGCCGAGCTCCTCTTCGTGGTGTCCAAGTTCACCTTCTTCAGATCGCTCACCATCCCGCTTTGACAGCTCTCGGCGGCGTAGCTCGCTGCTCTTCGCTTTAGCCTTCCAGATGAACGCTTTTCGCCTGCCGAAGGCGCCTCTCAAGAATGGACCGGAGGCCTCCCCGTTGCGCTCTTGAGCTCCTCCGTTTCTCTATGTCAACTCCCGCCAAGCGATAAGCGCTTCCCGACTCTGCTTCGCTTGTCGGGCGCCAGAGTGACACTAGCTGGAGCAACGCCTCCCCGACTGCTGCCGCTGCTTGGCTTGTCGTAACAATCGCCATTTCAAAGAGAGGCGCAGTACTTCCTCACAAACTCCTCCCTTCCACCGCGCCCGAGCTCGACGCCGTGGAAGTTGATGTACACGCCCTGCCGGCCTTCGCACGCGCCTGGCTGGGGCTAGTCGCAGGCCCGGCGCCAGATCACAAGCGGAGGGGTCGAGCGACTGCGCTTGCGCCCCGCTCCGGTCGCTGCGATCGCCGACTCGCCACCTCGCGCCAAAGAGCTCTTGGCGCTTCCTCGCCGGGCGGTTCATCACGCTGCTCTTCTCGCCAATAAGCACATCTTTAGTGTTGCCATCGCATACTTCTCGCCGTATGCCTCGTGTATCCATCGGTCTAAGTAGAGGGGGATTCCAGGATAAAGAGGGAGGAAAAGTCAAGCAAATATCCAAAAGAAGAAAGAAGATCAAGAAGAACCCAAGGGAAGATTCGACAAGAAAAGTTACCCGTGGCCGGGCTCAAGGACTATGGGCCTCCACCAAGGGCTCACTGGTTTCGCCCCTTGCCGGGAGCGCGCCCCTTGTCGGGAATCGCCCTTTGGCGCGAATAAGCGCATGCCACCTCCGTGGCGGATTTCGATTGCCTTGATGGGCCTGCTCGCTTCCTACACAAATGGATTAGCGATCAAGATGTCAAGAAAAGAAAGCACGCATCTTCACAACAGAAGTGAACCAAACACTTACGCTGGGCCAGCTGGGCTGCCGCGAGGAGAAGGAACCGGTCCGGTTAAGGTGGTCTCACGTGATCTTCTATTGTCACGCAGATCGCCCTCGATGTCAACCAGAGGGATTGGCCGCCTTTCTCTCTCCGCCAGGTCCCAAATAGGACAGGAATTGTGAGAGAAGCAAATTAGATACAAGATAAACAACAACAAAGATCAAAGAAAGACAACAGAAGAAGAAAGCTCATTCTCCTCCTCCTCCTCCTCTTCATCACATCGGAGCTCAACATGAGAGGTCGAACTCCGTACCCTCTCAAAGGTGTGGCGGAGGAGTAGGCTCCTTCGCATTTGCCGGGGCTGCGGCAAGATCGCAAGGATGGCCCTTGAAGACCCCGCCTGGGGCTGTCGGAGACGTTTTGGCCCTCCTCTCATGCAACGGATTTCTGCCGCGTGGAGCATGTCCCACTGACCGCTGCCGCAGGTCGGCCTGCCTCCGCCATATCTCCAACTCACCAGAGGCGCCTTCTGCTGGAATTGGGGCTGTGTTCTCGCCATGCAAGCTGTCAAGACGGCTGGCCGCCATACTGGCTCGCCTGGGTCACTTCCTGTGCCCTTCGCCATCGATTCCAAGATCTTTCCACGGGCAAGGCTCGCCACTGGGCCAGATCCGGCCCGCCAACGTGAAGCTTAAACTCGCCACAGAAGGCCGCCGCTTTCGGCCCGGAGGCGGCGTACGATCTCGTCGGTGGTGGCGCGTGAGGAGTTTCGCCGTCAGAAGTCGACGCTACCCGCTAAGTTATCAAAGAATTGCTGCACGACTCGGGCGGCGGGTTTCTATCCGTTGCACTTATCTCGCGGCGAGTCGCGACTGCATCATTTCACGATGCGATCAAGGCCGGGAGTTGTTGCACAGGACGACGCTCGCTGCAACCTCAACCATTCCGATGGTTGGCGCTATGCTTGAACAGCCCTCAAAGATCCCGCCAAGCTCGCATGGTGAAGAAGTTGAGGCCTGACGAGCTCATGATATCCGGGCTGGCCGCCAAACAACAGCGGCTCTCTTTGCAGAGGGGTGATGCGACGGCGGCGAACTGCTACGACCGCCTCGCTGTGAGAGCCTGCAGATGCTCGAGCCGAGGATTCGGTGGTGGCAATCTCAGCTTGCGCCCTCCGCATGTGAGCGCTGCCGCTGCCATGCACCACTCCGGTCTCTGGGCGCAGCTCGTGAATGGCTGCGATTAGGCCACAGCATCCAAAGACTACTCCGCTCCACTCGTCTCCCACTTGTCATGGAGCTTGCCCGCCAAGTACACCTCCTTATGCTAACTGGGAGGTCCAGCGATTCCACTGGGCCAAGGGCTCTTTCGGCCCGGGGAGAAAGAATGACGAAGAGAGTGACATTGGGAGGATGCTAACAGTTCTCGCAGCGGTAAAGTAAAACCGCCATTGTCGAACGGCGCTGGGGTGAAATCGAGAAGATGAAACCCAGAGGTGTTCATGATGTCGCAGAGAAAATCGAAAAAGGTGGGCAGAGTCGCAATAGAAGAACACAGGAAAGAAGTAGTAACCTCAGCACTTTTTCGATTTGGAAGCCTCCCGAAAGCACCGCGCGCGCAGCGCGGATGCTCCAGACCGGCCGAAGAGGTAGAACTCCTCCGCAGCATTGGTGAGCCTGGGGGAGAAAAGCGCTTGCTTTTTATAGCCAGCCGAAGCTCCAGGCCGCCACTTCGAGCCTTTCAGCTTTCGCAGCCTTCCTTCTGGAGCTATGGCGAAGCGATGGGGAAAGCGAGGGCGATGCGACGACGGGCGACGTGGTCGCTGAGCTGCTTTCTTTCGGCTTGGGAAGCGGAGGGAGCGCGAGCTTTGAGGAAGGAACGGCAAGTGGCAAAGGTGGGGAACAGTTCCGCTTCCTCCATGATAAACGGGGATGCGAATGTTACGCATTTCCCGGAATTAAGTATTGACCACGTTTTCCCACGACGCTTAATTGACACGGGTAAGGCTATGGGACGAGGATTCGAATCAGATTCGGTCTGACTCAGCCGCTGCGTCTGCAGATTGTTTTGGCCCGCCCAACAGCCGCCGCACTGTATGGCCCAGGCCCGGGCTCTGCCGGTGTATTTAAAGTAGGGGTACCTTAGTACCCTTAACTTGTGCACCGGACAACAGCTTCATGGGCAAGGCTTGATGCTTCAAGACCCTCCTCACCATGTTATCACTATTCAAGAACAAAGTATTTACTAAAGAGATATACTCTCAAGAAGAGGAGCTTGTCGAAGGACAAGACCCCGCAAGAGGAGTTTGCCTGAAGGATGAAAGACCCCGCAAGAGGAGCTTGCCGAAGGCCAACCAAGGCATCTTCAGAAACTGCTGCTGACGCTCAAGGCTGGCCTCGGTAAGAAGGCCCGGCGAGCGGCAAGCCGCTGTGCAACAAGACAACGTCACAAGGCAGGCGCTGTCATGCGGTAAGGCTGCCACTGCATTCAAGCTCCAAATAAGATCCAACGACGGTCACCCCTGTGACTATCCCAGAGCACGTGGCGAGCGCCAGGCAGCTATGCGTGCGAGGTGCCGTTGTCGACAAGGAGGCCATCGTGGCGATCGTGGCGCTCTAACGGCCACTTCCTTGCATCAGGCGCACCGGACGGCATTAAATGCCCTTGTCCCCCCGCCACGAGTTAGGTAGGGACATCGCTGGTAACAGCTTGTACTAACTCGCGCTTACCTTTCTACCCTCTTTTCTATGCTGCCACCTGTCGCCAATTCCTTAGACTATAAAAAGGAGGCCCATGCGCACGAGAAGGAGTTCGGAATTTTGGTTCCGCAGCTGGTTGGGTTCATCCAACGATCCAACACCACAACACGCCACACTCTCGAGCAAGAACATAATACCAACACAAAGCAGCAAGAGGAGTTTTATCTCTCCGAGAGCTCCGGCCGGGTAAACCGCCGCCGACCTCGACCGCTTCTTCGCAACCTCCGCCTCCCTTGCTGACTAGAAGGGCCATCTTTGCCCCATAGGTGCTCATGCCTCAAATGCACCACTTACACGCTTGGTATCGTGGAGGACAAATATGGTTTGTAATATTTGCTTCAATTTGCTTCTGAGATTTTAAGTGCTTCCTTCCTATTTGCCTTTGTGTTCGTGATCACAGGGCTGGCTCCGCCATACTCTCACCGCTGCTAGTTCCCCGACCGATCACTGTGACGGACAAAGGAGTGAGGGGCTACGGACAAGTTAGGCTCTTTGAGTCGCGATGCTCGTGAGTCCCCGGATGCGCAAACAACAAATAGGAGGGATTGTAGAATAGATCTATCGTTTCTACGCCAGGTGGCCCGCCCCATGATACCTCAACCGCCATTAGCCTTATGAACTAAGGAGTGAGGGGCTACATGACCGCTAGGGTTTTGAGTCGCGATGCTCGTGGGTCCCCTTGACATTCAAACGGCTTCATACCTGGCTCCTGGGGAGGGGCGCGACGACTAGGTCCGAGGGACCTGGCTGGGTGGCGTGCGCTCGGGCGTGACCCGGGCGCAGCCCCTGTGTCCTACCCCCTCGCATGACGCTCCCAAGGGGAGGTGTTGCAATGAGGCTAGACACCGAGCTCTGGGCTCCCTGAGGTTGATACGGCCGTGGGTCGCCTTTAGTTGTTTATCACCAGCATGGAGCATAGCGCTTCTGTATGTGTACGGGCATAGCCACTCCTCGGCATTGTTGTCAGCCAACGCAGAGCATGGTGCTTCCAGTGGTACGTGGGAGGGGGGCCACCTCCAGGAGGATCCCCCATGGCGTGTACAGCCCCGCCCTGACACGTGGCTTGCACGGCAGGGCTAGACGAGGTGTATCTGGGCACTCGTGAGCCAGCGCGGGACTCACGAGGCCCTACCTCAAGGCAGGTTGCGCTTGGTCTTGAGCCTTGGGCGGCTGTGTGTTCCTTAGAAATGGTTAGATACAAATGCTCTACGTCCTCCGGTCCCGTCCCTCGAGCAAGCTCAGCCGCCGCTGGTATGCCAGGTCGTGATGCCATGGACAAGGCCATGGGGTGAGGGCTGGAGAGCCAGTAAGAGCTCCTGAGTCGCGATGCTCAGGAGCCCCCTTTTAACGTGCAAGCGATTGGCATGAGGGAGAGAAGGCCCGTGGTAGGCGGCAGAGGATAATCATTGGCAGGTTAAGCATGAAAGGCAAATCATCTTAGATAAATGCAGAACAGGTACATGCCATTGGGCCAGGCCCGAGCGGCTTGGGGATGATGCAACCCAAGGGGCGCCCCCAGCAAGGTAAACTAAAGACATAAGCAAAAGGGATACACGCCGCAGGGACGGACCCGTGCGGCCTGGGAATGATGCAGCCCTGAGGGTGCTCCCAGCTGAAATGAACTCGAAAGATGTCACCTGGTACCGTTGTAGAGGGGGTGTTGGAGTAGGTGAAGATGCACGGTGAAGAAGCCGATCCTCACGAGCCACCGGAGCCCTGAGCCTCGGGAGGCTCTGGGGGTCCAGGCGGTTCCTCAAGGACCATCTCCATCTCCGCTAGGACCGCGTGATGCTGGGCCTCCTGAGCCACCAGAATGCTCCGCAGATGGCGCTGGTGAGTAGCAGCTGCGTTCGGTAGGCCAAAAGGCATGCGAACGTAGCTGTGCGGCGGACCCTCGCAACGTCCCATGCGCGAAAGCTAGAGGCACTCCTTAGACCCAGCTCGGTTGAGCCCTGGGTAGTCGATGCAGACGCGCAGCCAGCCATCCACGCCTGGATGGGGAGCTACACCGGGAAGACGGCGATCGCCGCGTATGACTCTTGATTCCTGAAGCTCCTGAGTGGTCTAGGTGATGAACTCCTGAGGGTTGGGCCTTCCCTGACCCATGCCTTCCCGAGGGAAATGTGTTGCGAAGCACGCCTCCAAGTGGTGCCCGAGCGCCTCCATCGTGATCTTGGAAAAGTCGGAGGCCCTCCAGAAGAGAGCCCCCGAGCCCTGCCCGAGGAGGGTGTTGGGCATGCCTTCCTATGTGATGGAGGGAGGCGCCCCTTGCACGGGCGCAGATCCTGTGCGAGACCTCCGGAGATGCCAACCTCTTGAGGCGTTGATCTGGGCGATGTCTTCTTCTTCTAGGGAACTGCCTTAGGAGGGTTCTCGCTCTTGCTGTCTGGGTCCTCGATTGATGCAGCTTGCAAGGCGCGCTCGAGGGAGCACACTGCATCTGTCTCCTCGTAGGGGACTGTGATGATCCCACCACTCCGTGGCATCTTGAGGACATTGTAGCCATGGTGGGTCACTGCCATGAACTTGGCCAGGGCTGGTTCCCCAAGGATGACATTGTATGGCAGGCGAATATGGCCAACGTCGAAGTCGATGAGCTCGGTACGGTAATTGTTGTGCTGTCCGAAAGTGACAGGGAGGCGGAGCTGCCCTATCGGGGTGGTGGAGCCATCACTAACTCCTAAGAAAGGCTTGGTAGACTGAAGTTGATCATATGGAAGTTGGAGGTTGTTGAATGTCTCGACGGACAGAATGCTGAGTCATGCGCCGCCATCGAGGAGGGTCCTGGTAAGTTGCAGGTTGCTGATGACTGAGAACAAAGCACTGGGAGGACGCCAGCTGTAGCCGCACACTTGAGTTGATCTGCTGAGCTGAAAGTGATGGCGCACGTGGACCAACTGAGCGGGCACGTGGCCTCAAGCTTGGGAGGACTGCATTCACCTCACTAGCAAACTGCTTGAAGATGCGCCGAGAGGTCGGGCCTGCACGCCAAGATGCAAGTGATAGCACGTGGTTTCGGAAGCCCCCAGCCCCCTCGTCCTGGTGGTGGTAATTATTCCTTTTTGGCGGTGGCAGCAGAGGAGGAAGGCCTGCGTTGCCCTGCAGGCGATCCTCATGAGGCTGATCCCTCCAGGCTCCCTCGCGAGGCTGGTCCTGCCAGTGATCCTCACGAGGTTGGTCACGCCACTCCTGGCGAGGGCCTCGGTCATCCCTTCGTCCTCCGCCTCTTCCTCCTCCTTGGCCATAGCCTCAGTTGTTGCGCTTGGGGCGTCGACCGATGCGTCCTTCTTGAATGGCTCTGAGCTCCTGGCATTCCTTGGTGTTGTGGGTGTAGAGGTTGTGGTAGGTGCAGAATCGGTTGCCCTTGGACGACTCCGGCTGGTCCCGGCCATGCTTCGTGTCTGGTTCCCTTCCCAGGAGGAGATCGAGCCGGGAGGCATGTTCAGGAGCCAGGTGCGGGCGCTATCCTTGAGCGCCATGGGAAACTAGTTCGCCATGACCTTCTCATCTCCGTTGGCTGCCTCGATGCCCAGCTCGTAGAGCTGCAGGAACTCTGCGGGGTCGGCGGTGCCGTCGTAGCAAGGAGGCAGATCCGGCTTGAACTTGCCTGGCCAGGCGACGCTGCGTAGCTCGGTGGTGAAGGCGCGGCAACCTGTTGTGGCCAGCGGAGCTTTTTGCAGACGCGGGGCTTGCTCTTGATGGTGCCCGTGTGCCGCCGCCAGGGGCAACACGGGGCCTTGGCGTGCTGGTGCAGGGATGCGGTCTTGCCGTGTTGGAGCAGGGAGCACGTGAGCGCCTTCTTGAGGTCGAGGGATTTCTTGGCAGCTCCTTTCTTGCAGCGCGGGCACCGAACGTGGCGGGTCATGTCCAGGGGCCACACGCCTTGCAGCCAGAGCGCCTTCTTGGGGAGGAGGTGGCGGAGGCACTCCCTAGGCCGCATCGCCCATGCATGATGGAGGGCAAGGCAGCGAAAGAGACGGCGCAGGGGAGCCCCCTGCGGTGCTGATGAGCTCGTTGATGCGAGCGAGCCACTTCTCGTAGAGGTCATCGATGGGGCGGTAGTGCAGGAGCTCACGTGTCAGGAGCAACGCGGCCTGCACGTCCATGGGGGCACGACGAGCGTGAGACGACGTACCAGCTGGAATCAGCGACGGAGTGGTGGTGCAGCCTTCGCGCCGCATCGAGGAGTGCAGCGAAGAAGTTTGCTGCTCGTTCCCCACCAGGCCGGTTGCGGCGTTGGCGGAAGGTGATGGAGAACGACAAGGAGGCCCATCGACGGGAGCCGTTTGGGCGACGCGGGCGGCGAGAGTAGCCCGACACTCGGCGTGAGCTCGGCGAGCGTCTGCCATGGATGCGACGAAGCGATGGGACGCAGATCAGTGAAAAGAAGGTTCCGGCGCACCCCTACCTGGCGCGCCAAATGTCGGATATCGGGTTCCGGCAAAACCCTTAAGGTTCGAACTCTGGGGTGCGCACGAAGATCTTCTCCCTACCTATACACGCCCCAAAACCTCGCCGCGATTCTAAGCTAGCACGATGAACAGCACAAGAGACACAAGATTTATACAGGTTCGGGCCACCATTGTGGTGTAATACCCTACTCATGTGTGTGGTGGTGGATTGCCTTGTCTCCGCTGGCTCTGGGTGAGATCTAGATGCCTCCAACTATGGTGGCTAGCCCTATATATATAGAGGCCCTGGTCCTCTTCCCAAATATTGAGCGAGAAGGGAGCCAACAACGGCCACTTTGTAAGGGGACATCTAGTACATGCTATCCGGACTAAATGTGGTCTTCGACTGCCAAAGGCACTGGTGATGAGGCCGTCTTGGGATCCACGGTGACCTCCGTCCTGACGCTCTGCTGGTCTTGGTCTCGTTGCACCGATATGGAAACCTTTGCCTAATGCCTCGGTACTCCGCGCCTGCACTTGCCCCCTTTGCACCAAAGAGGAAACAAGGACACTGCGCAGGCTGGCGCCCGCCTGGCACCCGCCTGGTCTCGATCGTCATGGCTTGCGTCATGAGCACCTCGCAAAGTACCCCTTGCCTTGATCTCTCCGCCTCCTCGCGAGCCTGCCTGGTGAGGCCACCCCTAAGGAGGCCTTGTGTCATCCGCCCCGTGAGGCTTGGCCCCTCGCGAGGGTCTTGAACTTGGCTTGATGAAGACCGGCCGCACTGGGCCACTGCCGAGCCACGCTGCAGGCCGCAGGGCAGGAAAGTCTGGGGACCCCCGCTCCCAGAACGCCGACAAACATGCCCATCAATATTATCGACCAAGAGATCCTTAACCATAGCAATACTAGGTTCAACTTTAATTTTCCCAGAGGGTGTAGGTGTTCTAGCATTACTCTTACGATCCACAGTTGAAGCTTTAGCATGATCCTTTATTCTAACAGGGAAAGGTGGTTTCTCAATATAAGAAGTAGGGACAATAGGTTCAACATTACAAGTGATAGTGTTTTCTTCAACTTTAATAGGTTCAACTACTTTTACTTCAATGGGAGGATGATATTTAAACCACTTCTCCTTAGGGAGATCAACATGAGTAGCAAATGATTCACAGAAAGAAGAAACTATCTCTCAGTCAAGTCCATATTTAGTGCTAAATTAACGAAATGCATCGGTATCCATAAAAGATTTAACACAATCAAACTTAGGTGTTATACCTGACTCCTTACCTTCTTCGAGTTCCCAACCTTTAGAGTTGCATTTAATTCTTTCCAATAAATCCCATCTGAATTCAATAGTCTTCATCATAGAAGAACCAATACAAGAAGTATCGATCATAGAGTGATTCTTGAGAGAAAGCCGAGCATAAAAATTTTGAATAATAATTTATCTTGAGAGCTCATGATTGGGGCAGGAATATAACATTGACTTAAGCCACTCCCAAGCTTGAGCGATACTTTCTCCTTCACGAGACCAAAAATTATATATATACCTACGATCACGATGAACTAGATGCATAGGATAAAACTTTTGATGAAATTCCAATTTTAGTTGCTTGTAGTTCCATGATCCAATATCATCACATAGCCTAAACCATGTCAATGCCTTTCCCTTCAAATATAAAGGGAAGAACTTCTTCTTGGTAACTTCCTTGGGCATACCTGCAAGCTTAAATAATCCACAAACTTCATCCACATAGATTAGGTGCATATCGGGATGTAATGTTCCATCTCCTGTAAAAGGATTAGCTAACAGTTTCTCTATCATACCCGTAGGAATTTCAAAGTAAACATTTTCAGTAGGTTCAGTACATTGAGGAGGAACTCTTTGCTCTAATAGACAGGGTGAAGATACCCCGAACAAGCCCCTGAAAGGATTATTTTCCATAGTAACAACTGACTAAATTTCAGCACACTATATACATTTTCCTTACCAAATTCCACCTACCAAAGGCGCTTCACTCCTCGGCAACGGCACTAGAAAAGAGTCTTGATGACCCACAAGTATAGGGGATCTATCGTAGTCCTTTCGATAAGTAAGAGCGTCGAACCCAACAAGGAGCAGAAGGAAATGACAAGCGGTTTTCAGTAAGGTATTATCTGCAAGCACTGAAATTATCGGTAATAGATAGTTTTGTGATATGGTAATTCGTAACAGGTAACAAATAACAAAAGTAACTAAGGTGCAACAAGGTGGCCCAATCCTTTTTGTAGCAAAGGACAAGCCTGGACAAACTCTTATATAAAGGAAAGTGCTCCCGAGGACACATGGGAATTATCGTCAAGCTAGTTTTCATCATGCTCATATGATTCACATTCGTTACTTTGATAATTTGATATGTGGGTGGACCAGATTGCTTGGGTACTGCCCTTCCTTGGACAAGCATCCCACTTATGATTAACCCCTCTACTTAAGCATCCATAACTCTGAAAGAAGAATTAAGGTAAACCTAACCATAGCATGAAACATATGGATCCAAATCAGCCCCTTACGAAGCAACGCATAAACTAGTGTTTAAGCTTCTGTCACTCTAGCAACCCATCATCTACTTATTACATCCCAATGCCTTCCCCTAGGCCAAAATAATGGTGAAGTGTCATGTAGTCGACGTTCACATAACACCATTAGAGAAAATACAAAATACATCTCATCAAAATATCGAACGAATACCAAATTCGCATGACTACTTATAACAAGACTTCTCCCATGTCCTCAGGAACAAATGTAACTACTCAAAAATCATATTCACATTCATAATCAGAGGGTTATTAATATGCATAAAGGATCTAAACATATGATCTTCCATCGAATAAACCAACTAGCATCAAATACAAGGACTAATCAACACTACTAGAAACCCACAGGTACCAATCTAAGGTTTTGAGACAAAGATCGGATACAAGAGATGACCTAGGTTTTGAGAGGAGATGGTGCTGGTGAAGATGTTGATGGAGATTGACCCCCTCCCAATGAGAGGATTGATGGTGATGATGACGGTGATGATTTCCCCCTCCCAGAGGGATGATTCCCCTCTAGAACAACTCCGCCGGAGCCCTAGATTGGTTCCGCCAAGGTTCCACCTCAAGACGGCGGCGCTTCGTCCCGAAAGCTTTCTTATGATTTTTTCCAGGGCAAAAGACACCTTATACCAGAAGATGGGCATCGGGGGGCTTCCCGGTGGCCGATGAGGCAGGGGCGCGCCCAGGGGGTAGGGCGCGCCCCCCACCCTCGTGGACAGTGGGTGGCCCCCCTCTGGTGCTTTCCTCGCCCAATATTTTTAATATATTCCAAAACTGACTTTTGTGCAGTTTCAGGACTTTTGGAGTTGTGCAGAATAGGTCTCTAATATTTGCTCCTTTTCCAACCCAGAATTCTAGTTGCCGGCATTCTCCCTCTTCATGTAAACCTTGTAAAATAAGAGAGAAAAGGCATAAGTATTGTGACATAATGTGTAGTAACAGCCCATAATGCAATAAATATCGATATAAAAGCATGATGCAAAATGGACGTATCACCCACCTATCGCCCACACTCACTTGGCGACGGTTCCAAATGCTATCGCAGAAAGGGGTTAAAAATCGTTTGTATAACACCTCGTTGTTCTAGTGGGTATCCCGTTTTGCTCATAAATAAATAAATTGCAGAGGCCCTTTTGCTAATAACTAAATAAATTAGTAGAGGCCCTGTCGGGTCAGCTTTGTTCCCGGCCCATTCGAAGACTCGAGCAAATTGCAGTCCAACAGCAAACTATGTCACCAAATTCAAGTTTCACAGCCGAATATGAGTATAACTAAACAACAATGTCATCATGTTTTAGTCGTCATACAATCACCAAACACAAATCAACATACGTAATAAGTGATGGTCTCACAACAAAATACTAAACAACAAGTTTATTAGGTTTTAGTTGTCATAGCAAACACAATTTCACATAGTAGATAAAAGAACGTCTTCTGACAGATAAATACTACAAAAGCAATCTAATCATCATCATCAGCAGCAGCATCAACATCTTCGCCATGTGTGTCAGTCTGAATCGCAATTCCTCATAGTGTCATCTTCTTCTTCATCCTTAATGTCCTCCAACGTTGGCTTCTTCTTGATCAACTTTTGTATGTCCACAGCCCGACAGGCAACCTTTTCGCCAGCATCATTGACATGATGGTTCTCAAAGATATTAGAAAGATATGTGGAATCTTGTACATTAGGTGATGTGTAAGCATCATCTTGTTGTGCAACTTCATTAAATGAATTCCTCTGCTCAAACCTTTGGAATACTCTCCAGTCATCATTGCGTGCAAATGTGTCTTCCAAGAAAAATATCTGTGTTGCTTGATTTGCCAAAATAAAAGGCTCATCGGTCTGGTACGCCGCCTTGTCATTGATGGATTTGAAATAATCATCAGCTCTAGGTTTTGCAATCCTAGAAACCAAGTTATACCAATTACAGCACAACAGAACCTCACACCGATGAACCTCGAAACTGGAGATATACTGCAATTGAACAATGTCTGTTATGTTAGCATGCATTTCAGTTGTCTCTTTGCCGTACGTATCCGTGCTCATGATGGCACTGTTTTGTGTCTTCTGCCTTCGTCGCATGCAAGGGTGTTGTAGCACACATCTCCAACAACACAAGATTCATTGTCTTACCCGAGTACCAGGACCCATTGCTAGTGCGTAAAGGGCATCATCAACTTACTACCCATCCTCCCGCATCTTCTTAACCTATGGTTAGAAAATAGACAAGCTGATCATCTTATGTACTCAATATATTAAAAAAAACTGACCGTGCAATTCAAAAGCTTACATAGCTCTTGAACCATTTCGCAACTCCTGTCATAACCAGTTTGTCAATGTTTCTTGGATTTTGTGGCAGTAACTCCTTTCTGTAGATGCTACACAACATAGTGATCGCGTCAAACTTCTAAATATATAAGAATGTGTTGCAAGTTTAGTAGATTCTGATGTATAAGCTGCAATAGTTAGCACTTACTCGATATAAGGTAGAATCTCAGGACAATTATTCAACACATACCAAACCATTTTGTCCAAATCTTTAGGTTTGTCGTCTTGTCGACTCTTCCCTATAACTCGAACAGTACAATCGAAAACATTGAGCCCGGGATTGTCTTCACCCACCTCTTTGCTAAGATGATTAGTTGTTTCAATTTATTTTGAGCAGAATGTCAACACTTCTGTAGCTCTATTCCTAACGTAGCCCTTGAAAGTGCCTAGCCGCCTTTCAATACGGACCATCCAGACATGCTATACTGGACCTCTAAGTAGTGCATCATTAGGTGGATGAACAACCAAATGCACCATCACATCAAAGAAGGCTGGAGGATATATCTTCTCAAGGTCGCATAGGATAGTTGGTATCTTGTCTCTAAGATGCTCTAAAGCATCAATCCTGATATTTCTACTGCAGAGTTCCCTGAAGAATTGTCCCAGCTCTGCAACTGCTCTGTATAAGTCAGGGCGGCCCAATCACTACAAAAAAAGACACATCCGTGACATTTTGGGCCAAACGAAATTTTTTCTGTCATACTTATGACAGTTCTATGACGAAAAATCATGACAGAAAATGGGCTGATCGATGCTGCTAACTGGAGCTGATCGATGCTGCCTTTGGATGAATAGTGAGCGCTCCTGGGGGGGGGGGGGGTTGGATGAACAGTTCCCGGCAGGGGTGGATGAACATGACCCCGTGGTGTTGCCTCTGGATGAATAGGACCCTAATCGATCGGGCCGGTTGGGCCTGGATGAACAGGACCTCGTGGAGGGATGGATGAACAAGACGACCCCGTGGAGGGCTGGTTGAACAGTAGACGGTGTGGGGTTCGATGAACAGTAGCTCGTGGAGGGTGGTTGAACAGGAGCCCGTGGAGAGGGCTGGTAGAGCAGTAGCCGGTGGAGTAGCGCGCGGTGGAGGCTGGATGAACAGGAGCCCGTGGACGAACAGTCACAGGTGGAGGCTGGAGGAGGTCGACGGTGGATGAACAGTAGCCCGTGGAGGCTGGAGGAGGTCGACGGTGCAGATGACCAGTATCCCGTGGAGTCCCGTTTTGCGGTACGCCACGCCCCTCCCGATGAACAGGACCCCTGTTTCGACCGTAGCTCTCCAACACAAGTCCGTTTCCTCCGTTTTGTGGCATGGCACACCCCTCCCGATGAACATGACCCATGTTTCGACCGTAGCACTCCAACACAAGTCTGTTTCCTCCGTTTTGCGGTACGCCACACCCCCCGTGATCAACAAGACCCCGTTTCGACCATAGAAGGTCCACCACAAGTCCGTTTCCTCTGTTTTGCGGTACGCCAGACCCCTCCTGATGAGAAGGATCCCATTTCTAACGTGCCAGTCGAACACAAGGTTGTTTCCTCCATTCTACGGTACGCCAGGCCTCGTTTCCATCTGCTGTTCCGTCCAAGCCGGTTGGCTCCCACGCGTTTCGTTGCCTCCCCATGAACACGACGCATTTTGTTGCCTCCCCATGAACATGACGATGACGCAGTTTCTCCGTTCCGACCCAATCATGCACACGAGCCCAGGCCGTACGTATGCGTGAGTAGGCGTTCGAGACCCCGCCCCTATGTACGTACATGGTGGTATTTACTTTCATGCACCCTGGCCGCTGTACGTACGTGTACATGCTACGTGCACGCCTCTACTACGACACGTGTGCGCCTCTACATCGACCAGTATGTACGTACACATTCGTGACCAGAATGACAACACTACGTACGCTTCGACCAGGTGGGTCTTGATTGTCATGCACTTCCTTGCGTGCGAAGATGTAGCTGGTGGGTCCCAGCTGTCAGGGGGGCCAATCTTTTTTTTTGTCCGGACGCACTACCTTGCGTGCGAAGATGTAAGTAGTGGGTCCCAGGTCGTGGGGCGAATCAGTTTTTTTTTGCCCGGACACACTTCCTTGCATGCAAAGATGTAGCTCGTGGGTCCCAGCAGTCAAGGGGTCGAATAATTTTTTTTCCCCGGACGCACTTCCTTGCGTGCGAGATGTAGCTGGTGGGTCCCAGCAGTCAGTGGGAAATGTTTTTTCACGAAATACGGTCGCCTCTCTGGTGGGTGCCTGCTGTCAGGTGGAGGAATAATTATTTTGTGCATAATAAGGAGTTACTTCCTTGCGGCTGCCGTGGAACCAGCTGTCAGCCTCTCCACGTACAGTACTCTTCCGATGGAAGTCGGTCATTGACCATGTTGACCACGCCGCGCCGAGAGCACCAGGGCGGTGGACGATGGCAAGGCCTAGGAATGGGATGACGCGGAGCCAGCGAAGACGCGGCAGTGGAAGCCCGCGCGAAGAGGAGTACGAGGGTTCACTGGTTCGGGTGCGGTGTGACGCTGCCATCGCCGCAGAATAATAGGGGATGTGGGTTTGTAGAGGGATGGCCTGGCCAGATGTGGGAGTAGTAGGGGGCGGTGAGGCCTCCGCGGCATCACAGCCGGCCACAGGAGGCAGGAGCACACGACACGACTGGCGCTGCTTTGGGCGGCTAGAGAAAGAAGACCAGAGGTTTAAGAAGCACTACGACCGTTGGATGGACATCGTACGGTCACTGCAGCTAGATTCGTTTATATTAACCAAGTTGACAAAGCCCTTGGTACACATCAACTTAGTAGGCCCACAGGCCAGCCTCCGAAATGGTGCGCCCCAGATGTCAGGGGGAGGAATCATTTTTTGGGCAGCTGAAGCAAGAATATCTGAGATTGAAGAAGAAGCACGGCATTCGTTGGATGGACATCCAACGACCACAGTTGCTAGAACCTTGTGTTGTTGACAAAGCCTTGCATATGTGTCAACTTAGTTTTTTTAGGGGACGCGTCAACTTAGAAGGCCCACAAGTGTGTGGCAGAGAACATATATCCCATTTGCAATTGGCAAGAATATATATCCCATTTTTTTAATTCTAATGGAATTTACTATAGCCCATTTACAGTTTGTTAAAAGTATAGCCCAACTTCTAGCTAGGACAAAGATTAATAATTTCAACCAACCACTCAAAACAGAATTCTAAAAAGTTTCCCACATCTTGATGGGATCCAAAATATTTTTATCCGAAATTTCTAGTCAGATTAAATATAATTTCAATATAAAATTGTATTACGTTAAAATCCAACGAAATATTGCGCGCGCAACAAGTAGTGAAACTAAAATTTCCAAATTCCAAAAATAATATATATTTTTAACTAATTACGCGTTTGGTGCATATAATGATAGTTACTGCCCAGTTATTATAATTACATCCCATTTATTATTTCTTAAAGTCCATTTTCTTGTAAGCCTAATGCATACCTTCTAGGAAAGTTTGCAGCCCAGCGATGCGGGGAATAACAAGTTGACCCGGATATTGTGTACAACTGTCGGCCCAGTTGCATTGCCGATGATGAAAAAAGGCATGTGTAGTACAGTAGAACCTAACATGGCTACTCAGCCCACATTCAGCGACGCTGGAAAGGCCCAAACAAGGCTTCTGTACAACTTTTTGAAGTCACTGATCTCAATTAATATCTTAAGAAAAAAGTTAGATTACAGTGGAACCTAATTAAAAGCAGTCACGAGCAAAGAAATAATTCAACGGGTCCCACTTGTGCGTGTGTGTGTGTGCATGTGTGTGTCTATGTGTGTGACCCATCAGTCGATGATCGTAAATACATGTTTCAGCCATATGCATTGCTGATGCTCAGTAAAAACTTATATAGTTGACACAATCATATAGAACATCATAGCACACTGAACTTGCATACAAAAATTTCACGCAGGCGGCACAACCAAGATGGAAACAGTGGATCGCTACAGGTAGGGCTTGATTGAAACCAACGAACTTGTATATAATGGTTCATCGTCTTTATCAATGATGGGGAAATATCTTGAATGCTATGCAAAGAAAACAGATAGACAACACAATAAGTTCTGCTAGCACATTAAGTTGATGTACAGCCCTTTCTAAAAAACTCCAGGTACAAAATTAGAACATGTCAGAATCAAATGTACTGGCACATCAATGCTTCACACCCATAGCTCGGATTTAACTAGTATCTAACAAGATTCAGTCGTTACCTCAAATTAGAGCACATCCAGGCAGCCAGCCCTTCCTTTTCTCCCAAAGAAGCAGTGGCCTCCGCCGCGTGATGGAGTAGGCCCTGTGCCATCCATCATTTTGAGCAACACGGGGAAAGTCTGATGTTGACTCCTGTAATGGACGTCGTTGATGGACCCTGGCACCAGCGGCGGTGGCAGGACTTCGATTGATGGATTGACCACTTCTTCGACATGCACGAACACTCGATATAGGTACATCCCTAACGTGGTCCGCGGCGGCCTTGGTGGTGATGAATAGTACAACCCCCGTTCCTGCACCGGTATCTCAACACCAGTCACCTTCGGTATGGTGGACGACTTCTTCATCCATGCCATAACACTACTAGGAAAAGGGCTAGAGATAGGATGGACTCTAATGGCGCACTGTACATGTGGTGCGCCATTACTAAATACTAATAGCGCACCATGTGTTGGTGCGCCATTAGTGTGCAAATACTAATGGCGCACCACATCCCACAGTGCGCCATTAGTAATTTTTTTTAATTGTTTCAAAACTACTAATGGCGCACCGTGGGGGTGGTGCGCCATTACTAGTTTGACATAGTAATGGCGCACCACACCAACGGTGTGCCATTAGTAGTTTTGAAAAAAAAATTAAAAAAATAAAAAAATTTGTTAGTAATGGCGCACCAGCGGACAGTGCGCCATTACTAGTTTTAACTAGTAATGGCGCAGTGTCCACTGGTGCGCCATTACTAAGTTTTTTTCAAAAAAATAAATAAATAAATATTTCATTTTTTTTTTCAAAACTAGTAATGGCGCACCGTGTGTGTGGTGCGCCATTACTAGTTAAACTAGTAATGGCGCACCACCCCACGGTGCGCCATTACTAACTTGGCCCAACACCGAATGCACCTCCCCCCAAGTGGACCACCTTTTCAGTTTTAAGAAAAATAAAAGAAAATGATGGAAATGTCAAAAAAATAAAAGAAAATAAGTTTCCCATGTAATATGTGGTCTAGTTGTTGGGAAAATTTAGAAATATGAATTTCGACTTTATTTGCAAAATCTCTCTGGAAATTTGTAAAATGGGCATAACTTTTGCATACGAACTCGGATTAAAAAGTTTTATATATGAAAAAGCATCTACTGGAAAAGTTACACCCAAAAACCTAACAGAAAAAAGTTACGGGGATTTCAAGATCTAGAGGCAAAAAAATTCAAAAAAATTCAAAAAAATTTGGTTTTGAAACAAAAATTTGAATTGTTTTTCAAAATATGATACGTAATATGACCGGGAAGTATTTTTAAAAATTTCATCATAGTCATGAACATGAACAAAGTCCTAGACATCAACAAGGTATAATAGGATTGATATGCTAGATATATCAACAAGTGCCTGTGAAGTGAGCTGTTGCTGGGGTTGGATAGAACTCTGAAGTTAAGCATGCTTGGGCTGGAGTCGTGTGAGGATGGGTGACCTTTCAGGAAGTTTGACCACGGAGTGCGATTCGGCCTGAGATTAAGCATATTGACCCAAGATTAAGACATAGTGACCTGTGATTAAGAAAAAACAAAAAAAAATTTGAATTTTTTTTTAAAAAATTTCTAACGAAAAATTTGAAAAAAAAATGTTACTAATGGCGCACTTCTATGTGGTGCGCCATTACCCTGGGAGGAATTCTAATGGTGCACTGTGGGCAATACTAATGGCGCACTATGTGGTGCGCCATTAAAACACCAGATACTAATGGCGCACCAGTGGTGCGCCATTAGAATTTAATTCTAATGGCGTGATGCTAGTGGCGCACCAGTAGTGCGCCACCAGAAGGCAAAACTGGTGCGCCACTAGCATGCCTTTTCCTAGTAGTGTAACCATCAGAGCCCAGCTGCCTGGAGGAACAAACATACTTACGAGCTCACCTCCAAGATCGTTGATAAGCTCATTCATGGACTCACTGTTCCAAGCATGTCGAGGCATGCCGTGGAAGGTAAGCTTTGTTACAAACTCAAGCTTAGAGGGCACCGAGCCCCATCCTGGGTGCATCGATCAAAGCTTACCAGCGTGCCATCGCAGAAGAAATGCCAGGAAGATTTGAACACACGACTGAGTCGAAAGGTGTCCGGAACCTGACGAAGAAATCAGCCGTTGGCGGACAGACTTCGACGAGCAAGTCACTTATTTGGATGTCGTGCGCAATGCCAAGAGCTTTGACAAGGTTGTCCAACGAGACGGGAGGCCGGTCGCTGTGGATGGTTACCATCAGCACTTTGCTGGCAAACTGGTCGTCAAGCACCAGCATGCCACTATTGAGCGACAGCACGCCGCGACCGAAGGTAGGACGGACCTCAGGATCTCCAGCTCGGAGATCCGCATTAACCGGCGATATGATAGTGCGCTTGAGTACAGGGAGTACAGGAGGGGGATTTGGGGGAACTAGAGTAGGAATCGAGATTCCAGAGGTGGGGGAGGGCGAGAGATTGGGGTTGAAAATGTAGCATGAATTTCGAACATGCGCCAATATGATCTCGGCGCGCAAGCGCATGAAAACACCGGTGGCGCCCACATGTCGGCCTAAGAGTCCTTATTCTTTCTTTTTTGGAGAGCCCGGCCTTTTTTCTAGGATCTTTTGAGAGCCTAGCCTGAGAGTCATAATTGACCTATTTGGCATTGCGTTACTACTTGACCCATATTCAACAACACCTCACTGGCCCAAACAAGTGTAGATCATCGAAAAAACACTAAGCTCAAATTATATAACTTGAAAAAAGGAGATATACTCTGAACACTGGAGAATGGTGATGCCCTCATTTAGCCCACTAGTAGTCCGAGACAATAAATAGTTCAAAACAACGATATATACAACATTCTAACCCTGACTAGTGACTACTACTGACATAAACAGCAAGACATGATAGTTCATAAGAAGTCTTGCTACACCACCAAAACACACCCATCTGCAGCACTCAGACTCTCGTGATCCAGACGAGAATGACATTCTAAACAGAGGCAACTATTACGTAGTAAGAGTGACATAGACAAGGATGACCAAATGACAAGGAATATGCATAACAAAAGAAAGAACTACCCATCCAGAACAAGCAGCAAAGACAACAAAGTCATTCGAAGAGATGATTCAACACCATCATAATTTGCAACCTCGCTTCAGCGACCAGTGATCCGGAGAAACCATCACTCCACCCTTTCGACGCAACAACCCAATTACCTATCAACCTGAAGGCTTGAACCACATCACTGCCTATCGTAATTTAGACATCCAAGGATCAAAGTTAATCCAGATGCCTTTGTGATTCTCACCTTCTTTTGGCTGCAGGCTCTATCGTTGACAATCAGGGGAGTTTGCTCCCGAACTCCTAGGGCTCGCCATGTAGACACAGTTTTCCATAGCAAATAGAGCCTCTCTGCCATCAAGGTCCTTGCCAACGGTGATCTCCTGGTTAATCGGATAATTGAGTCCGAGAAACAGAGAGTTGAACCAAGGCTGTTTACCTGCCTCCAACTAAAAAATCCTGAAGGCTCCAACAAGCTGGTATCCTGCTCATAGACGTAACAGCCACTGTTCGGACACTCACATATTTCGCGGTTCTTGTATATAGTGGGGTTTTTGCAATATAACTTTTCCGGCTCATGTGTCCGAATGATCATCAGTCTTTTGCCGTCGTCTGATCGAGCGAGGAACCAGTTGTGCTTCCTTCTTTTTGGCAAAGGTGGTGTGATTACATAGGGCAGTAACTGTAGGGACACTGCATCATATCAAAAAGGACAGGCATTGTTAATGTAAGATCAGCATTGTTCAGAGTATGAGTATAATAATGCAAGAATCAGCATTGATATGTCCGTGTTGGAACTAGGAGGAAAATACAAGGAAATGTATACTGGGTTCGAAAATATAGAAGTGACATGCATGGTTATACTCATGTTATCTCGCAATCAATTCTTCACAGGAAACCACCATGTCATGCATGTTATGTAATCATGTCTGTCCTCACAAACATATTCTTCAAGGTAACAAACGGACCATGCATTGTTATATACTCGTGTTCTGTTGGCAATTTTTTGTGAGGATATTATTCTAGCCATTGATTGCTAAAGGGCGAATATAGGTATGTACACATGGTAAGCATTACAGGATTTCACTACTTCTAGAGTTCTCCATATGTACATTTACTTCCCTAATGTATGGTTAGATGAAATCAACAGTGTGGTGCATGTTTCTACATCATGAAAATGAGGAAACTAATTGATACACACTCATATTTAGTAGTAGTGTATAGATTACTGTAAAATAAGGAGAATATCCATATATTCCTAACCGTTTGATTATTCAGAGGTACAAATTGGCTGTAATGACCTGGTCACAATCGCATGAATTAACTCATTCCTAATATAGCTGATTTACAGTGTCTCTAATACATTGCCATAGTTCTACTCAAATTCTGCTCAAACATGGATATGCCAATCATCACAAAAAGTTCAAACAGTGTCATGGCATCATCATTAACATGAGACAGAAACAACTTACACGCGCCGTCCTAGCAATACGTGGTGCCATCTGCTTTGTCGATTGCGTAGATGATGCCATTTTGTTCAATAGCATCACGGAAGTGTGTATCAGCTTTGGAGATGATCCACTGTGAGCTGAGTTGTCTCCAGCTAAAGAAGGCACTAGCGTAAAGATAGGCTAGTCCACAGTCGAACAAGGCACTTAGCTTGATGTCTGCGTAATTCGCATGTCATGTGGGCACTTGGTAGATTACAATCTTCTGCAAAACAAGGTCCGTCCAACTGATGTGGTAATATAGATGACTTGGACCTCGACGGTAAAACTGTATATAATCCAACAGAGGAAGGATAATCTTATGGGAGGTCTGGAAGTTCACGAGCACCAACTTTTTACCGTCTGCTCTCAAGGCAGCCATCTAGCGGGAGTTCATGCCAACCAAGTATACCTGCCAAGAAGTTTCGGGCGATGGTGATCAGATCGAAGTCGAGGGAAAATGATGTACAGCGACCCACTACATACATGCAAAGAAGTTTCGGCTAATGGAGATCGGATTGAAGTCGAGGGGCATCATGTACGCCTCCGTATCATGGTCAGCCAATCTCGCAAGACCAGATAGCAGCAAGCAGGGTGTCTTGAAAAGCTTAGGCCTCGCTTCGAGGATGGCCGTGTGCATGTCCCTTGAGCATGCAGCCTGCCGCAGGTCGCTCAACATATCCATACACGAACAACAGAGGTCGAGGATGTCAATGGGAGATTGCTCCAATCGTGGCTCATATGGATGCTGCGCGGTTTGCATTCGGCCATGGTGGAGTTTGGAAGGTGGGGGTTTTTGGGGGCTTGATTTACGGGGGAGAAAGCTGTCGGTGCTGGAGAGGCTAGCGAGGGAATAGTGGTACTGGGGGAGGCGAGTGAGGTGACAGTACACGGTGGCACAATGACATGGAGACGGAGATGGAGATGGAGATGGAGTGGTGCTATGGGAGGGGAGAGGGAGATGAGGCAAGGCATGCTAATGTGCTGTACAGCAGCGGTGACAGACTACATAGTGCACAGGGTGAGGCTGACTTTGTTAACCCGAACACGCCGCCTGGACTAGTGTCAGGCGCAGGGTGTTGTCACTTCACTGCGAGGACCAGATGAATATTATTTTGACCATCAAGTGTACCACAGCTGTACTACTACTACTAGTAGTAGGAACATGAGTACTCCAGTACTATATAGCGGAAATAGGTCTCTTGTGCTAGCATGCCTGTTCACTTCATCCTCCAGGTATCATCCATATTGCGAGCAGAAGCAACTTCTCGTGCATGCGGAAGCGCAAAGATGGGCCTTTGATGAGGATAACTATGTGTATTGCTTAAGTAGAGAATGTTGTGTCTCCCACGCACGCGCCAATATCCATCTGAACCAGCTACGACACATTTTTTTATCTGTTTGCATAGGTCCCACCTATCAGGAAGGATGGTCACGTACACGAACAGGTACGACTCCTCAGTCTACCCGCATAGCCTTTTCGTTTAGTCTAACTAGCTGTCTAATCAACTGCCTGCACGCCACTTCTCCTATTTACTTCTCCATCGGGAATCAATTTTCCTCGGCTTCTTTACCTCCCCTTCATCTTCATTTGATTCCAAACCACACTGCGTTCACATTGTTTTAACCTCTTTAAATAATCATCTACTACTTCAGTTAGACTAGCCATCTAATCCTAATTCTCCAAACCATAGCCCTCTGTTCCAGCGGTTCCAAAAGGCGAAAGAGATCGAGATGCAAGTTTTTAGCGTCCAACATGTCCTCGTCGAAGGCTCGTTCAGCATAGTTTCCACCGTCACCGTCCACCCAAGGGTTGTTCAGAAGTGGATCAACAAAGTATCCAACTCCCTCGAAAAGGTAGAGACAAGGGTCATCGGCCTCGACGCAGAGTACACGGAGCGTGCCACTGGGAAGATCCAACGCGCCGCCATCCTTCGGTTGTGCCTCACAGATGATGTTTTGGTGTACCACATCATACACGCGCCCTCCATACCAGGTGAGCTGCACGATTTCTTGTCTCGGGAGGACATATACTTCTGTGGGGCAGCCATCGAAGGGGACAAACAGAAGCTGGAGCCGTACAACCTTCATTTGAAAAGCATCGCTGACCTACAAACCAGAATCAAATTTTCTGTAGAAGATTGTGATAACAGACACCATCCCTGTTTGACGTACCAAATTTTGTGCTCGGTACAAATCTTCAGAAGGGTGACGAGACAGTGGAATTAAGGTCGTTGTCGGTGTACAGAAGTAGGGCTTCTACTCTAGACCCCTTTACCTGGGCACGGGCAGTCAGAGCCGCACCTGCGGCCGCACTTAGCAGGGCAGAGGGGAGAGGCTGAAGACACAAGACAGTAAGAAGAATGCCAAGACAGAGACACAGAGAGCGAGAGGGCGAGGTGGACTCCCCCAGGAAGACCCTTGTAGGAGGGACCCCCAAGGCCCCGGCAAGGGCCTTGCCGGGGCAGCTTGCCCAACCCCAGCGGAGCGCACCACCCTTGAGCCCAAGGTTTCCAGCATCACCAACCACACTGGAACCAAGGCTCAGGAGGCGCCTCCACGGTGGCATGCAGATCTTTGTGAAGATTATTAACACACAATATCAAGTGAGGACCAGAAGAAGAGACCTCCGGCAACAACCTTACCGGGGACGCTCGCAGTTCCGCGGCAAAGCCCTTGCCGGGGGCCCCGGCACGACCCTTGCCGAGGACATCAACAAGGCCGCGGCCGGGCCCACACGTGCCAAGGCCCCACCGCCGTTCCCATGCAACTGCCAACCCAGCCAGCCAGGCGGGCACCTGCGTGGCGACTCGCGGTCCCGAAGCCAACTCGGCAAGCACCTGCGTAGTGGCATGCAGATCTTCGTGAAGACGCCGCCACCACGCCACCTCATCATCCTGCCAGCCTACATGGCGCTGCCCACCTTGCTATCCTAGAGACGCGTCGAAGTAGGGCGAGGCGGCGATAAAGCAGGAGGACACCTCAGGGGCGCATTTAATGCGTTTTGTCTCGTAATAACAAACGATAAGCTTGTACACTGTACCCTTTCCACCTCCTATGTGCCACTGTAGCGCCTCCTTCAACTATAAAAGGAGGCCTGAGGCGTACTGGAGAGGGATTCGTCTCTTTGGGCAAGTGACGGTCGATAGCGAGTTCAAGAACACTGATATACACACCAAAGCAGAACTAGGGAATTACGCGATCCTCGCGGCCCAAACCTGGGTAAACGACCTTTGTGCTAGCTCTTAGACCCACTCTTCTCACGACCCCGTGCCCGCCGACCATAGTAGGGATCCCGTTGATCCCATAGGTGTCGTTCCCACCGACATCTTTGGCGCGCCAGGCAGGGGGCGTAGTCGTGAGAATCCGGTTTAGCGGCTAGTCGAGCAGCTCTTCGTCGCCATGGCTCCCAAGAGGAAGACGACCACGACGATTGGTTCATCCAGAGTCAGACTGCCCATGCCGGTGCGGGCCAGTAGCGGGCGGGTCGCAGAAAGAACCCGAGGCTCGACCCGCGAACACCCACATCGCCCTGGCAGTCCAAACCTGGCGAGCGGCATCGTTCATGCGCCAGACGACGGGCCGCTCGCTGCAAATTCCAGAGACGGGGTTGTGCCCCCCCCCCCACAGGCGGCACGGGGCCCTCCAGGGGCGTCACCATGCCGCCTAACGGTAGCGTGGCGGCCTCCAAGACACCTACGCCGGCACCCATGGCGCGCTCTTCCCAAGTTGTGTGCGATGAGCAGTGTCTCGACACTGGTGACCCTGGGCGTCGGCCTGGGAAGAGTCCCGCACGTCCTTCACGGGACGAGGAAGGCCAGCATGCATGCTGAGGTGCAGGTGAAAATGGCCGACAACCACGGGGCCATGATAGAACTCCTTCTAACATAGTTAGAAGTCAAAGCGCGTTACGATCCCCGCAACTTTTGCCGCCGCCCACACCAGAAGAAGCTCTGGGGCGCGAGCAGCTGCTCCTCGACTTTCCTCCCGCTCCAGAAAGGCTCGACGAGTGGAGAGCCACTGTCCGTAGCCTCGTCGGCATCACCAACAAAGATGAGCCGCGACCAGCGAGGCCCGTAGGACGTCGCTCCGTCGAGCCACCGCATGCTAGTGGTGGAAGGGCTGTGGGTGATGCCGCCACGGTGCACTCTCCTCCCCCGCGCCAGCTACCACGGGTGTCGATCCGTCGTGATGACGCTTGTGATAATATTTCCATAGCATCGTCCGATCCATGGACACACTGCGATCAGCATCAAGTTCTTCGGGAGTGAGCCCTTGAAGACGTCCGAACCATGATCGAGCACCGGCGTGATGCCCGCCACCAGTCAGATAGGCGGGCAAGCCCTACTATGGACCACCCGATATTGGGAGGCTATGGTGGCCGACCTTACAAGGTGGGTTGCCCGACCTTCACCCGTGACTTGCGGCAGTTCCAGTGGCCCTCCCACCGCACATTCAAGCCCGACGTTGGCGAGAAGTACAACGGCAAGACTCACCCGTCAGAGTTCCTCAGCATCTACACCATCGCGATGCAAGATCCTGGAGCCCGTGACGATAAGGTCTTGCCAATTACTTCCCATTGGCGCTCAAGCCCAATGTCATGTCATGGATGATGCACTTGCTGGTGGACTCCATTTCTTCTTGGTCGGATCTGTGTCATGAGTTTGTTGGTGCCTACAATGGAGGCCATCAAGCTCATGACCAGGAAAGCGATATGCATATCATCCCCCAGAAGGAAGGAGAAAACCTGCGCAAGTACATCCAAAGATTCAGCCGAGTGCAGTACAACATGCCAGACGTTCATCCCGCCACCATGATTAGTGCATTCCATCAGAATGCGTGCAACCGCAAGATGTGTGAGGAGCTGGCGATGAACAAGGTCAAGGATGTGGCCGAACTTTATGTCCTGGCCGATAGGTGCGCTCGGGCTGAAGAGGGGAGGAAGTACCCCAGCGAGGACGCCGGTGCGAAACCGACTCCACAAACGACGACATCGCCGCTCCGACAAAGAAAGGTCGGCGCCGTAACAAAAAGCATAAGGGCAAGAGTGTGCTTTCCGTCGAGGGATCCGATGACACCGCCACTGCCAAGAAAGCCAAGGCAAGCAACCCCGGCAAGGAGGTTGTCGGGTGTGCCACTTGCCGGGCCTTGGCGGCTACCGACAAGCCAGGGGCTTCGACAAGCAGTATTGCAAGATCCACCGCACCAAAGGCCACGACCTCCAGAACTGTCGACAAGTTGATCTGCTCGCTGAGAAGCAGAAAGCTGAATATGAGAGGCGGGACAAGGAGAAGGTTCCAGACGGTGCCGAAGGATCCGACAAGAAGCGCAGCGGCCATGGAGGCTGCGGCCGTAAGGATAACCAGCAAGAGAGGCTTGCCCGGGGCCACGACAAGAAGCAGGAAGACGATGATCATGACGAGGATGACGAGTCCGGCGACCACGAGTTCTACAAAGCTACAGAGGCTATGTGCATCAACGGTGGCGCCTCGCTGCACACATCTCACCGCCAGCTCAAGCAGTGGGCGTGTGAGATCACGGCGGTGGAGCCATCACTCGACGCATGGAAGCCACTGAAGTGGTCCAGCATGCCTATCATCTTTGACTCCGAGGACCACCCTGATCGCACTACTGCGGTCGGGTGTTTGCCATTGTTGGTTTCACCAACAATCCGCAACCTCAAGCTGACGAAGATGCTAGTTGACGGCGGGGCCGGTCTGAACTTGATTTTGCCTGTTGTGGTCAGAAGGCTGCAGATTCCGGATGGAGACCTCGAGGAGACGGGCACGTTTCAAGGGGTCAACCCGGGAAGAAGCCAGCCGAAGGGTAAGGTCACGCTACCCATGAAGTTTGGAGGATAATTGAATCACCGGACAGAGAGGATTGTCTTCGACGTAGCCGAGATCCCCTTGCCCTACAACGGGATCCTCGGCCGCCTAACACTAGCCAAGTTAATGGCGGTGTCACATTACACCTACAACACGCTGAAGATGCCTGGGCCGATGAACATCATCACCGCCCCCTCCAACAAGAAGGACGCGCTTATCTGTGCTCACCAACTCTACCGGGAGGCAGTCGCAGCAGCTGCCGCCAAGGCACTTGCTCCTGCCGTCGAATCCCCGGGAGGGAAGAAGACCGGTGAGACCCCTCGCACCCACTCCGGCAAGCGCACCTCTCCGGAGTGTTTTGCTCATGTCGAGGACGTGCCAGAGAGCTCCACCGGCAAGAGCAAGAAATCCAGAGCTGCACCACCAGAGACCAAGAGGGTGCCCATCAAGGAGGACGGCATGGGAGGGGCTTTCACCATAAGCTCCATCCTCGATGGCAAATAGGAAGGCGAGCTCGTCACTTTCCTGTGGGCGAATGTCGACGTCTTTGCGTGGAAGGCATCCAACATTCCCGTTGTTCCCAGGGAAGAGATTGAGAACCATCTTGCTGTCTGTCCTCATGCGCGCCCCATAATGCAGAAGGCCAGGAAGCAAGCTCTGGAAAGGCAGGAGTTCATCAAGGAGGAGATCAGAAAGCTGGAGGCGGCAGGCTTGGTAAGAGGGGTACTCCATCCGACGTGGTTGGCCAATCCGGTGGTAGTGCGCAATGCAAACGGGTAGTTGAGGTTGTGTATCGATTAAACATATATCAATAAGGCTTGTCCAAAAGACCATTTCCCGTTGTCGCGCATCGACCAGATTGTTGACTCCACGGCCGGGTGTGACCTGTTATCATTCCTCGACGCCTACTCGGGATACCATCAGATTTTCATGATGAGAGAAGATGAAGAGAAGACGACATTCATCACCCCATGTGGTACGTACTGCTTTTTACGGATGCCTTTCGGGTTGAAGAGTGCTGGCTCGACCTTTGCAAGAGCAGTCCAAATTGGTTTTGAGCCTCAGCTACATAGAAATATGGAAGCTTATATGGATGTCATAGTGGTAAAAACCAAGGACAAGGCAGCACTTGTGCAAGATCTGGAAGAAACATTTGTGAACCTACGCAAGATCAACCTCAAGCTGAACCCTGAGAAGTGTGTCTTCGGTGTCCCATCCTGCAAGCTTCTCGGGTTCTTTGTGTCGTAGCGTGGGACTGAGGCGAACCCGGACAAGATCAAGGACATTGAGTAGATTGAGGCACCTAAGAGGATCAACGATGTGCATCGGCTCACTGGCTGCATCGCCGCCATGAGCAAATTCATATCCAAGTCCGATGAGCGTGCCCTTCCCTTTTTCCAAATCGTGAAAAAGGCAGGCCCAATGGAGTGGACTGTCACGCCCAATATGCGATACTATCCTAAAGAGACTCGAAGGTCCCACCAAGGATAGAACCGCATATTGAAACGCTTTTGCAAGGTGGATATCATTACATCAACATTACATAATAGATGGGGATACATACAAGAGGCATACAATGCCACACGGATACAGCAATACATCATACATGAGAGCACCATCCGACTACGGATGAAACACAAACAGAAACTCAAACGACATCCACCCTGCTAGCCCAGGTTGCCGACCTGGAACCTATCCCCTGATCGAGGAAGAAGCAGAAGAAGAACTCAACACAAGCAAGCATCGCTCTCGCGTCATGATCATCGCAACCTGTACCTGCAACTGTTGTTGTAGTAATCTGTGAGCCACGAGGACTCAGCAATCCCATTACCATGGGTATCTAGACTAGCAAAGCTTAATGGGAAAGGAAGGGGTAAAGTGGTGAGGTTGTAGCAGCGACTAAGCAAGGTACGGTGGCTAACATACGCAAATAAGAGCGAGAAGAGAAACAAGCAGAACGGTCATCAACTAGCAATGATCAAGAGGTGATCCTGAACTCCTACTTACGTCAAAGATAACACAGAAACCGTGTTCACTTCCGGACTCCGCCGAGAAGAGACCATCACGGCTACACATGCGGTTGATGCGTTTTAATTCGGATCAGGTGTCAAGTTATCTACAACCGGACATTAACAAATTCCCATCTGCCACATAACCGCGGGCATGGCTCTCGAAAGTTTATACCCTGTAGGGGTGTCCCAACAGCCCATGATAAGCTCTCGCGATCAACGAAGGATATTCCTTCTCGGGAAGACCCGATCAGTCTCGGAATCGGTTTACAAGACATTTCGACAATGGTAAAACAAGACCAGCAAAGCCACCCGATCGTCGACAATCCCGATAGGAGCTGCACATATCTCGTTCTCGAGGCAACACGGATGAGACTAGCTACGAGTAAAACCAGACTTCAAGTTTCCCGAGGTGGCCCTTGATAGCTCGATTCGGACCAACACTTAGACAAGCCTTCGGCGGGGGGGGCTAAAATAAAGATGACCCTTGGGTTGGCCGACCCAAGGAAGGGTATAGGTGGTGGTGAGGCAAATGGTAAAACCAAGGTTGGGCCTTCTTTGGAGGAGTTTTATTCAAAGCGAACTGTCAAGGGGTCCCATAAATCACCCGACCGCGTTAGGAGCATAAAATCCGGGAACATAACACGGGTATGGCGGAAACTAGGGCGGCAAGAGTGGAACAAAACACAAGGCATAAGGCCGAGCCTTCTACCCTTTACCAAATATATAGATGCATTAATAATATAAGAGATATTGTGATATCCCAACATAACCCTGTCCACCATGAAGAAATCATCAACTTCACCTGCAACTAACAACGCTATAAGAGGGGCTGAGCAAAGCGGTAACATAGCCAAACAATGGTTTGCTAGGAAGGGTGTCAAAGGTTAGAGGTTCATGGCATTTTGGGAGGCTTGATGAGCAACAGATAGGTAACGCAGCATAGCGATAGAACGAAGCAACTAGCATAGCAATGTTAGTAGTGAGATCCAAGGTAGCGGTCATCTTGCCTGAAATCCCGCTAGGAAGAAGAACGAGTCCATGAAGAAGATGAAGCCACGAAGGCGAACCGGCGTGAGCGAGCGAATCCTCACAGTGCATAGCGAAAAGGGAACTATCGAGAAGAAGCACACAACATGGTAAACACACCACACATGAACAAGACATGGTGCACAACAAGCATGATGCATGACAAAGCTACATGAAGCTACTCATGGCAAGAGATGATGCAAACAAGAACAACACATCAAGACAAGTTTAAATGAGGCCGGGAACAACATATAACAATTCCGGTAAGTCCTCATATGCAAATTTCGAAATTGGTCCAGAACTGAATAAACCTTATGTTCAAGTCAAGTTACATATAAAGTTCATTTAATTCGGAGCTACGACCTAGAAGATTTGAGCAAAACAAGTTAAACATGGCATTGATGCAAAATGCATACAAACATCAAGCAAACACCTCAAAACAAGGATGCAACATGATAATATGAAACTACAGGCAAAAACATGCAAGTTTCATTTAGAGCACGCTCAAAACGGAGTAACGATTCAACACATACACTCTATACAAGGCATAACAACAATCTGTCCATAACAGCAACTAGGCATCTTACAAGCACCAAAACAACATGCTACAGCAACCCGACATAATAACAAAAAGCATGGGCATGAATTACAGGTAAAGCACTACAAAACATGAACATTGAGCTATCTCCAGAAACAACTAGAACATGCTCAAAAAGACATGGAAAGATTGCAAATATTAACAGTTTCAGACTTAGCAGAAATAACATCAGGTTGCAATGTTTAGAGCTATCAAACGACATGTTACAGGTACATATCATGGCAAAAAAAGGCATGGCATGAATCTACTAAAAGCATAGATCAAAAGTCCCTTTCTGACCATGAGCCAAAAAGGCACAGAAAATATGATGGCACCCATGTAAACATGGCAAATAATATTACAGATTAATACATGGTAGTAACAACAATAAGTAGGCATGTTGCTGAGCTTGAACCACTCACCACAAAGAAATACATGGCATGGCAAGGCAACCAACAGTAAGAAGACATGTTTATGAAGCTAAGCATGGCAAGAACAAGTTCATAGTATGCATGGATCACTAGCAAACAATCATGGAAACATTGAACTTAATGTTAACAGGTTGACAGCAACATCATCAAGCAACTTTGGAGCAAGATAACAACATGTTCCAGCAGGCTATAATTGCAACCAAGGGCATGAATGTATATAGCAAGACATGTATAACAAAACATCCTTAGTGAACATCTCCAGAATAATGCACGAAATGACTTGTAGAAGTATGTTTACATAGCAACAAAATATAACAGAATCTGTCAGGAAAACAGCAACAGCAAGTACACCACTTAACAAGCTCGATGCACTCAGCACACAACTCACAAAAATACATGGTTGGCACCCCTGGAAAGATGGCATGACATAGATCAAAACACATGTAGACATCAACCTCATAGGATGCACACATCAATCATGGAAAAAATGACAAATGAGCAACTTATAACAGTTTCAGCAGATTAACAGCAACATGCACGCTTACAACAGCATTTCGGGCATCAATATGAGCTCAAATGATAATGATGCAATGGAATTAAATGAAGGACTCGTCGAGGCGAACAATTTGACATATTACACGCACGAAACGGAGCTACGGATGCAGAGATACGGTATGATGAACAAGGCATGATAATGTAAATAATCTGGGACTTAGTGGAAAAACAACCTCCGAGAAAACGGGATGGAGTGATTCGGGAGGGCGAGATCCAGGCGGCTCGGGGCACGTTTGGATCGCGGGACGGGTGGATCTCATCCACCCGCCCGGATCCGGCGAGGCGGCCTCCGGAAGGAGTCTGACTTGGGAGGCGCGAGGCGGCAGGCCTGGCGAGTCGTTCGGCGGCAATGGTGAAGGTGGCCGGGTGGCGGAGGCGGCAGTGCTCGAGGCGGCCTGGCGAGGCGGCCTGGCGGCCAGAGTGACGGCTTGGCCGGGCGCCAGGCCTTCGAGGCGGGCTCCCCAGCGTCTGTGGCGAAGACGGGCCCGGGCGGCGAGATCAGAGGCGGCGCGGGGTCCGAGGCGGCGGGTGGCGCTGGGTGACAAGCGGAGCGAGCACAGCGCGGGCGACGGGACGGAGGGCAGGGAGGCGGCGGAGCGGGATCCGGCGCGGGCCTGCAGGCTCGGGCTCGGGGCTGTGCGTGAGCAGGCATGTGGGCCTCATGAACCTTGTGGCGGACGGCGCTGAGGGACAGTGGCGCACAGGATTGGATGGAAGCGCGGCGGCGATTTCGTCCGGAGGCGGCGGACATGTCCGGTGGCGGCGGAGGCGATTTTTTTAGGGTTTGGACCCGGGAATAGAGGAGGGGTGCACATATATATAGGTAGAGGGAGCTAGGAGAGTCCAAATGAGGAGTGGTTTTCAGCCACGCGATCGTGATCGAACGACCGAGAGCATGGAGGGTAGTTTGTTGGGTTTTGGGCCACTTTGGAGGGGTGTTGGGCTGCACACAAAAGAGGCCTTTACGGTTACCCGGTTAACCGTTGGAGTATCAAACGGACTCCAAATGGCACGAAACTTGACAGGCGGTCTACCGGTGCTATACCAAGGCCGCTTGGCAAACCTCAGGCCATTCCGAGAAAGTTTAACACCCGCACAAGAGAAGAGATAAAAAGGGGAACGCTGGAGGGCATATGAGTGCCGGATTGCAAAACGGACAATGGGGAAAAAGCTCGGATGCAAGAGACGAACATGTATGCAAAATGAAATGCACATGATGACATGATAAAATGCAACACACAAGCAAATGACATGGCAACGATGGCGAATAGCTGGAAGACACGTGGCGCATCGAATCCGGGGCGTTACAACACTCCTCCACTAACAAGAGATCTCGTCCCGAGATCTTAGGACCGAGACGGAAGGGAAAAGGGAAGAGGTGAAGCAAGAGCTCAAAAGAAGAAGCAAAGAATCGAGAGAACTCGAGAAAAAGAGAGGAATGACGAGAATGACGGAATCGAAAACTCACGGAATCAGATAGACTATGAACCACTCGTTCTAACCGGAGTGGTTAGAATGAGGAAAGAAACAGATAAGACTGAAAGGATTTAGGAAGCACTCTGACTGAACATGGAAAGAATAGAACACGAGTTTGAGAGGATGGAATGATACTTGATGAAGACATGACACAAACCTCCGGAAAGAACTGAAAGAGTTGAATGAAAAGAACGGAGAAGAAAATGACAACTTGTGCCACGAATGAAATAGAAAGCAACCTCAGAAGAAAGGATTGAACGGAGTTGTTGAGAAAATCAACAACGAAAAGAATAGGCTTGTTGTGGACTTATGGATAACATCTCAAAATCATAAGGTGATAACCAGCCACAAACGGAAATGATTCGATAGCTGAGAAGAACGAAGAAATGCAAAACTCTACTTCAAAAGAAAACGGAGAATTAATTGCACTTCGAGACGCGAGAAGAGAAGATACTTGAACTCCGCCGACAAGAATCTTGATGAACTCTTGAAGAATGAGTTAAATCATGAAGAACTCCGGTGACAAAAGGATGACGAGATAAAATTAAAGGATGAAAAGAATAAATGAGCATTGCGATGATTTAGATGGAGGTTCCGACGAGATGGCTGAGGAAGTTTGAACTCCGGAAAAGAAAAGATGAAAACACTTGGAACTAGAATTTATTCATTACGAACAAACTCCGAAGCAAGGGATTAATCACTTGGATGAAATAAGAATAAGATTTATTGTATGCTTATCCTTCATCAAATTAAATTGATGACAAGCAACGGATTTTTGCATACTACTTATTCTTCTTAAAAAAGAATTGAGAAGTGACATATCACAAACTTGAGAAGGTCTTCATGAACCACCGGTAGGATTCGAAAGAACGAATGGATTAAAATGATAATCAAGGAAAAAGAATCTGAAAGAACCACCGTAAGAATTCGAAAATTGAATGACGAAAGAGAATGAATCACCGGGAAAAATCATATGAACCAATATGCTCAAGGGGATTAAGATGCAAAAGAACAAAGAGATCATGAGCTGATTAAAGAACACTTGAACGAAGCACCGGAAGAATATTGAGATGAACGAACGGGCACGGATATAGAATAATTGGGGAATGAAGCTGAAAACTTGAAACGAAGAAATATTCCGAAATGATGGCCTCCGGATGATCGGTAGAGAAAGAAACTCCTGAAATACTCTAGATGGATGAAAAGAATTGCGCGACTGGAAACAACTTGATAGGGTAACATCGAGCTAGCACCGCGAAACTTCGAGAGAACGGGCAAGATTAAGAGGAAAAACTCTTCTTCGGTCTTCAAATGACGACGAGAAAACACCATCAAAATTACTGAGATACTCCGGGAGAATGAAAAGCAAAGAGGTTGATCCCAAGATGAAAAGAATTTGAAAACGATCTTGGAGAAGGCAAGTGACTGATGGGATCCATACTTACGTCACACTTTGAAAAGAATTTGAGAATAACTCCGGGAAAATAGAAGAGTCAGGTAAGATCCTGTGAAAAGACCTGTGGGTTAGGGCCCACTGAAGAGAAAAAAACACCGTTGGAAAGGGATGTTGAACAGATGCATGATGTACCGGAATAATTGAAATATTTGAATGAGGTGACAACCTCGAATTAATTCGAACACAGACTAATCTCCTGAGATGTCTTGAACACTCCGGAAGGATAAAATGGCGAGAGGCGAACGAGCCAAGAGAACACTTAAGCCGAGGGAAGGAATGTGATCAACCCGAAAATCTTGAATTGAATCCACCGGAAAAGAAAAGGAGATGAAGAATGACAAACGAGACAAGAATTCACCGGTTGAAATAATTGAGGGAAGATTGAAGAGGCTCCACATGAATGAAATTGATGGTTGAAAGAGACTCAAACTCCGGGAAGAGAAAGGGTGGGAGGGCGGGAAAACAAAGGCAACTTGGAAGAGGAAATCGACGAATATCTTGAAGAGAAAACACCGGTTGAAATCATTGAAGAAAGAAAGCAAAGACTTCGCACAAGTAGGATGGATACTCGATAACTGCCTCCGGATTAAGAAGAAGAAGGGGTGGGCGGGTGGGAAAATAAAACAACTGAGGAGTGGACTCAAAGATGAAGAGGCTCGAGTCAACTTGAAGAGAAATGCGCCGGATGAAAAGAGCTAAGAACCAACAATCGGAACACCAACTGCGTGAACCTAAAGAAAAATTTGAATGGGAAGAGAAGTAATTCGAAACACCTACGTCAAGATTCCTTACCAGAGCGACGAAGGGGGCTGAGGAGTAAAAAGAATTCCTACTCTCCGATATAACTAGACTCCGAAAACAGTTTTCTTCTAGACTCAACAACGGCCAAACTACACGATCAATCAAGGGGGCTCCTAGGGTCGGTCGAGGCTCTGATACCAACTTGTCACGCCCAATATGCGATACTATCATAAAGAGACTCGAAGGTCCCACCAAGGATAGAACCGCATATTGAAACGCTTTTGCAAGGTGGATATCATTACATCAACATTACATAATTGATGGGGATACATACAAGAGGCATACAATGCCACACGGATACAACAATACATCATACATGAGAGCACCATCCGACTACGGATGAAACACAAACAGAAACTCAAATGACATCCACCCTGCTAGCCCAGGCTGCCGACCTGGAACCTATCCCCTGATCGAGGAAGAAGCAGAAGAAGAACTCAACACAAGCAAGCATCACTCTCGCGTCATGATCATCGCAACCTGTACCTGCAACTGTTGTTGTAGTAATCTGTGAGCCACGAGGACTCAGCAATCCCATTACCATGGGTATCAAGACTAGCAAAGCTCAATGGGAAAGGAAGGGGTAAGGTGGTCAGGTTGCAGCAACGACTAAGCAAGGTATGGTGGCTAACATACGCAAATGAGAGCGAGAAGAGAAACAAGCAGAACGGTCGTCAACTAGCAATGATCAAGAGGTGATCCTGAACTCCTACTTACGTCAAACATAACACAGAAACCGTGTTCACTTCCCGGACTCCGCCGAGAAGAGACCATCACGGCTACACACGCGGTTGATGCGTTTTAATTCGGATCAGGTGTCAAGTTATCTAAAACCGGACATTAACAAATTCCCATCTTCCACATAACCGCGGGCACGGCTCTCGAAAGTTTATACCCTACAGGGTTGTCCCAACTTAGCCCATGATAAGCTCTCGCGATCAACGAAGGATATTCCTTCTCCGGGAAGACCCGATCGATCTCGGAATCGGTTTACAAGACATTTCGACAATGGTAAAACAAGACCAGCAAAGCCACCCGATGCGCCGACAATCCCGATAGGAGCTGCAGATATCTCGTTCTCAGGGCAACACCGGATGAGACTAGCTACGAGTAAAAACCAAACTTCGAGTTTCCTCGAGGTGGCCCCGCAGGCAGCTCAGTTCAGACCAGCACTTAGACAAGCACTGGCCCGGGGGGGGGGCTAAAATAAAGATGACCCTTGGGTTGGCCGACCCAAGGGAAGGGTATAGGTGGTGGTGAGGCAAATGGTAAAACCAAGGTTGGGCCTTGCTGGAGGAGTTTTATTCAAAGCAAACTGTTAAGGGGGTCCCATAAATCACCCGACCACGTTAGGAACGCAAAATCCGGGAACATAACACCGGTATGACGGAAACTAGGGCGGCAAGAGTGGAACAAAACACCAGCATAAGGCTGAGCCTTCCACACTTTACCAAATATATAGATGCACTAATAATATAAGAGATATTGTGATATCCCAACATAACCCTGTCCACCATGAAGAAATCTTCAACTTCACCTGCAACTAACAACGCTGTAAGAGGGGCTGAGCAAAGCGGTAACATAGCCAAACAATGGTTTGCTAGGAAGGGTGTCAAAGGTTAGAGGTTCATGGAATTTTGGGAGGCTTGATGAGCAACAGATAGGTAACGCATCATAGCGATAGAACGAAGCAACTAGCATAGCAATGTTAGTAGTGAGATCCAGGGTAGCGGTCATCTTGCCTGAAATCCCGCTAGGAAGAAGAACGAGTCCATGAAGAAGATGAAGCCACGAAGCGAACCGGCGTGAGCGAGCGAATCCTCACGATCGCAAGCTAAGCAGGAACTATCGAGAAGAAGCACACAACATGGTAAACACACCACACATGAACAAGACATGATGCACAACAAGCATGATGCATGACAAAGCTACATGAAGCTACTCATGGCAAGAGATGATGCAAACAAGAACAACACATCAAGGCAAGTTTAAATGAGGCCGGGAACAACATATAACAATTCCGGTAAGTCCTCATATGCAAATTTCGAAATTGGTCCAGAACTGAATAAACCTTATGTTCAAGTAGGCATGTTGGTGAGCTTGAACCACTCACCACAACGCAATACATGGCATGGCAAGGCAATCAACAGTAAGAAGACATGTTTATGAAGCTAAGATTGGCAAGAACAAGTTCATAGGATGCATGGATCACTAGCAAACAATCATGGAAACATTGAACTTAATGTTAACAGGTTGACAGCAACATCATCAAGCAACTTTGGAGCAAAATAACAACATGTTCCAGCAGGCTATAATTTCAACCAAGGGCATGAATGTATAGAGCAAGACATGTATAACAAAACATCCTTAGTGAACATCTCCAGAATAATGCACGAAATGACTTGTAGAAGCATGTTTACATAGCAACAAAATATAACAGAATCTGTCAGGAAAACAACAACAACAAGTACACCACTTAACAAGCTCGATGCACTCAGCACATAACTCACAAAAATACAAGGTTGGCACCCCTGGAAAGATGGCATGGCATAGATCAAAACACATGTAGACATCAACCTCATAGGATGCACACATCAATCATGGAAAAAATGACAAATGAGCAAGCTATAACAGTTTCAGTAGATTAACAGCAACATGCACTCTTCCAACAGCATTTCGGGCATCAAGATGAGCTCAAATGATAATGATTCAATGGAATGAAATGAAGTACTCGTCGAGACGAACAATTCGACATATTACACGCACGTAACGGAGCTATGGATGCGGAGATACGGTATGACGAACAAGGCATGATAATGTAAATAATCTGGGACTTAGTGGAAAAACAACCTCCGGGAAAACGGGATGGAGTGATTCGGGAGGGCGAGATCCAGCGGCTCGGGCGTGTTTGGATCGGGGACAATGACCTCAAGCGAGGAGGGCGACGCTGGGAGCCTTGAGGCAGGCGGGTTGGCGAGGTCGTCTGGCGACAATGAGCAAAAGTGGCCGTGGCGGAGGCGGCAGTGCTCGGCGGCGCGGGCGAGGAGGCGGGTCGGCGGCGACCAGTGTGGTGGCCGGCGCGTCTGTGGGCCTTCGAGCGCTGGGAGCAGGCTCCTAGCGATCTGTGGCGAAGACGGGCCCCGGCAGCAGATCGAGGCGGCGGTGAGTCCCAGTGCAGCGGCGGTGCGGTGTGTGCCGACGGCTGCCTTGTGCAAAGACGCCGGCGGCAGGACCGAGGGCAGCGGAGGCGAGGATCCAGGATCCGCGGGCGCGGCACGGGCTGGCTCGGGCCCAGCCTTGTGAAGCGGGCAACAATTAGCCTCATGGCCAGGGCGGCGGACGGGCGGCGAGGGACAGGTGGCGCACCAGGATTGGATGGAGCGTCGGCGGCAATTTCGTCCGGAGGCGGCGGACATGTCCGGTGGCGGCGGAGGCGGTTTTTTTAGGGTTTGGACCCGGGATTAGAGGAGGGGTGCACATATATATAGGTGGAGGGAGCTAGGAGAGTCCAAATGAGGAGTTGTTTTCGGCCACGCGATCGTGATCGAACGACGGAGAGCATGGAGGGGAGTTTGCTGGGGTTTGGGCCACTTTGGAGGGGTGTTGGGCTGCACACAAAAGAGGCCTTTACGGTTACCCGGTTAACCGTTGGAGTATCAAACAGACTCCAAATGGCACGAAACTTGACAGGTGGTCTACCGGTGCTATACCAAGGCCGCTTGGCAAACCTCGGGCCATTCTGAGAAAGTTTAACACCCGCACAAGAGAAGAGGCAAGAAGGGGAACGCTAGAGGGCATAGGAGTGCCGGATTGCAAAACGGACAACGGGGAAAAAGCTCGGATGCAAGAGACGAACATGTATGCAAAATGAAATGCACATGATGACATGATAAAATGCAACACGCAAGCAAATGACATGGCAACGACGGCGCATAGCTGGAAGACACGTGGCGCATCGAATCCGGGGCATTACATGGACCCCGGAGGCCGAGGCGGCGCTCCAGGATTTAAAGAAATACCTCTCCTCCATGCCAATAATGGTTGCGCCTAAGCCACACGAGCCGCTGCTGCTGTATCTAGAGGCAACGAATCAAGTAGTTAGTGCCGCGCTGGTGGCACAAAGGGAGGTCGACGAAGGTGCAGCGGCAACGACAGAGTTGACGGATGGTGAGCCAGAACTCCCCCCGGCAGGGCCTGGTCCCGGCAAGGCCGGGTCCCCGGCAGGGTCTGGCACCGGCTCGGCAGGGCCCACGCAACTAGGTGAAGTGGTGCAGAAGAAGAAGATGATGCAGCACCCGATTTACTTCGTCAGCCCCCTCTTGCAGGGAGCTAGGTCAAGGTACTCCGGTGTGGAGAAATTGCTCTTCGGCCTCCTTATGGCCTCGAGGAAGCTGCGTCATTACTTCCAGGCGCACGAGATCACCGTCGTCACCCGCCTCCCGTTGCAATGGATACTGCACAACCTAGATGCAACGGGGAGGATTGTGGGATGGGCCTTGGAGCTGTCGAGTTTTGGTTCGACATTCGAAAGCACCTCGACGATTCAGAGCAGAGTCTTGGTGGAGTTCATTGTCGAATGGACCTCGACGCCCGACGAAGAAATCCAAGAGACCACTCTCCCCGGCAAGGAAACAAGTCGCAACTGGATTATGTACTTTGACGGGGCTTTTTTGCTACAAGGTGCCGATGCCGTTGTGTTGCTCGTTGCGTCCACCGGAGAGCACCTCAAGTACGTGATCTGGATGCACTTTCCCAGGGAGATGTCAATGAACAACACTGCTGAATATGAGGGATTGCTTGCCGGTCTCAGGATCGCGGCAGACCTCAGGGTCAAGAAGCTCATCGTTAGAGGTGATTCACAGCTCGTTGTCAGCAGGTCAACAAGGATTATCAAAGCTAGTTGATGGAAGCCTACGTGGATGAGGTGAGGAAACTAGAGGAGCGCTTTGACGGTATACAAATAGAGCATGTCCCCTGATTGGAGAACGACATCGCTGACTACCTATCGAAGCGCGCTGCCGTCAAGCTACCTGTGGAACAAGGTACTTTTGTGCTTTGGTTAACTCAACCTTCCGTTGAACCATCAATAGAGCAGAACAAGAGGAGGAAATCAGGCCCCGGCAAATAATTCCCCACCGAGTTCCCCGGAGCCACTTGCAAAGATGTTGCCGTAGACGCCGAGCCTGCCGTGGGACAACCGACTCCGGAGGGGCGCCATGCCCTTGCCATGGAGGCAACCGTTCCCGCGGTAGAGGAAAAGCCTTTAGTCATTGCCGTCGAGCCTCAGGCTCCAGCATGGGCACATCATACCGTCCGATTCCTCCAAACAGGGGAGCTTCCTGAGGAGCAGGGAGAAGCGGAGAAAGTAGCCCGTCAGTCAGCCCTGTACAATTTCGTTGACAACGTTCTATACAGAAAAAGATCAAACAGAGTGAAATTGAAGTGCATTCCCCGGGAGGAAGGACTGGAGCTGTTGGCAAAGATACATGGGGCATATGTGGCTCCCACATAGGGTCGAGAGCCCTTGCCGGCAAGGCTTTCCGGCAAGGTTTCTTCTGGCCCACTGCCCTCCAGGATGCGATGACACTAGTAACCAAGTGTGAAGCATGCCAGTTCCATTCAAAGAAGCTTCATCAGCCAGCTCAAGCCCTTTAAACAATCCCTCTCTCCTGGTCATTCTCGGTCTGGGGGCTCGACATACTGGGCCCCTTTCCCCGCGCCGTCGGGGGCTTTGAGTACTTGTACATTGCAATTGAGAAGTTCACAAAGTGGCCGGATGTGGAAGCGGTGAGGAAGGTGATGGCGTAGTCAGCCGTCAAATTCTTTAAGGGGCTAGTTTGTCGCTTTGGTGTGCCGAACAGAGTCATCACCGACAACAGCACGCAGTTCACAAGCCACACCTTCATGCAATACATTGAAGACCACGGCAGCAAGGTCTGTTTTGCTTCCGTGGCACACCCACGGAGCAACGACCAAGCGGAGAGGGCAAATGCTGAAGTGTTGCGTGGCCTGAGGACGAAGACTTTTGACAGACTGCAAAAGAGTGGAAGGCGCTAGATTGTCGAGTTGTCGGCAGTTCTTCGGTCGATCAGAACGACGCCAAATTGAGCCACCGGCCAGACGCCCTTTGCATGGAACTCATATACGGGTCACCCCAAGCGCTCGCTTATGATGAGCTTGAGAAAGAGCAATTCCGGCAAGATGACGTGATGCTCCTCGAGGAAGATCGTCTTTGGGCGGCTGTGAGAGCAGCACGCTACCAGCAAGCCGTGCACCGCTACCATAGCCGCAAGGTTCATGCCCGAAGCTTTGAGGAAGGCGACCTTGTTCTTCGGCACGTTCAGTCGGCCAAGAATTCCTACAAGTTGACGCCAAAGTGGGAAGGCCCTTATCGGGTAATATGAGTCACCAGGCCCGGCGCTGTCCTCCTAGAGAGCGAAGGTGACATTCTAGTGAGCTACTCCTGGAACATCGAGCATCTTCGTAAGTCTTACCCATAAGGCGCGGCTGCCAGGCCCCCCGGCAAGCCACCTTTTGTACAAGCTTTGCTGGCAAGGCATGTAACCCTCTGTACAAAGCCAGGCCCAGACCCTGAGCATAAATAAACGAAGCGCTGGCACCCTAAGTCATAGCAGGCAAGGTTAAGTCTCTCCCTCGGTTAGGGTTGATAGTTCTTAGCGGTGACTAACCCCTAGCATAGAGGTCGAGTCTACGTCTCTCTATTCCTCTCCGTCCTCTTTGGTTCGTAGGGTACATGAATGTTTCCGCCGAGCTGTGTGTAAGAAAGAGAATGAGCTCGCGCTTCGGCCCCGGCAAGCCAAGGTTGCCGGGGGATGAAGACACAAGGGTCCACCCAAGGCAAGCCAAGGTTGCCGGGGGCTGCAGATTCAGATAAGTCTCCTATATCCCCTGGTATGCATTTCCATGTAGGATTGGAACCTATGAAACCCCATTTTACTCCCAGGTTGTCGTGCTACCTTCTTCCTGCCACCCGAGAACTTTCTCTTGGTTCGGAATCTGGTCATAGCCACGGCGGCAAGGAAGTAAGCGTAGGGCCTAACCCTGCTTCGCCTTGCCTCCGCCGAGAGCGTGAGTATGGTCAAATGAAGTGGGGGAGCGGTGTCGGTGCCAAAACCGGCGGATCTCGGGTAGGGGGTCCCGATCTGTGTGTCTAAGGCTAATGGTAATAGGAGGCAAGGGACACGATGTTTACCTAGGTTCGGGCCCTCTTGATGGAGGTAAAACCCTACTTCCTGCTTGATTGATATTGATGATATGAGTACTACAACAGTTGATCTACCACGAGATAGTAGAGGCTAAACCCTAGAAGCTAGCCTATCATGATTATGATTCTATGTCTAAGGACTAAACCCTCCGGTTTAGATAGACACCAGAGAGGGCTAGGGTTTACATGGAGTCGGTTACAAAGAAGGAAATATAATATCCAGATCGCCAAGCTTGTCTTCCACACAAAGGAGAGTCCCATCCGGACACGGAGCGAAGTCTTGAGTCTCGTATCTTCATGGTCCAACAGTCCGGCCAAAGTATATAGTCCGGCTGTCCGGATACCCCCTAATCCAGGACTCCCTCAGTAGCCCCTGAACCAGGCTTCAATGATGATGAGTCCGGCATGCAGTTTGTATTCGGCATTGCAAGGCGGGTTCCATCTCCGAATACTCCAAAGTAATTACCGAACACTTAAATCATGTCTGGATCTGCAAGATGATCCTCACGTACCTCCGTAGAGAGAATGACACTCCACAAATATAATCTGCTGACAACTTTAGACAACATGACATGACACTACGGTCGAGTCATTATTCGAACCGTTTTCCCACAACCAGCCACAGCGCATATTGCGAGGCAGTTTCTTTAGCACGTCTTGTCGAAGCAGAGATCATGTCCCCTTATCACGGGATTCCCATCAATACGGGTATGGGTAACCCAACCACGCCATCAATCGTGGCGCTTGGGAAATAAGCGATCCTCAACGGGCAAGTGGGGAGGCGCACCGTTGTCGTCGCCACTATAAAGGGATAAGGATTCCCCATTTTCACCCACGCCTTCTTCCTCCTTTGCTTATCCATTCTTGCCCCCCTCAAGCTCCAGCACCCTAGTTCACACCTCCTCCGCACAGCCAAACATATCCGGAGCAGGAGGCAAGTGGGTGGCTTCCACCGTCAAGGAGGAGCACATCACGAAGCTCCTGGCGACCGGATACTTGGCCGCAGATATCGCGCACCGGCTGCCGGACGCACAGTAGATCATTCCGAGTCCGGGACCCCACGAGAGGGTCATGTTCTTTGCCCACTTCGTCCGTGGACTGGTATATCCACTTCATCCCTTTGTCCGTGGGTTCATGTTTTACTATGGGCTAGACTTCCACGGTCTAGCCCCAAACTTCTTCCTCAACATCTTGGCGTTTATAAATGGGTATGCGAGGCCTTCCTCCGCATCAAGCCTCACTTGGCTTGTGGCTACGAATCTTCTGCGTGAAGCCGAAGATCGTGAGCGGCCAGCAAGCGGAGTTTGGAGGCGCCATGGTGGGCAGGATGCCCAATGTTACCTGGCTCGACGGCTCCTTCGCGGAGACCGTGAAAGGGTGGCAATCGGGGTGGTTCTACATCACCGAGCCATGCAACGCCAACTGGGCGGCGGCTCCCGAATTCCAATCCGGAATTCCCATGCGGCTCACCTCTTGGGAAAAGATGGGTCTGGCCTGGGGTGAGCCTACAGAGCAGACCGGACTTCAAAACTGCATAAAGAATATGATGGACATGAAAATCAAGCTTGTCAACGTGGTCCATGTCATGCTCGTCCGCCAAATTCTTCCGTGCCAAAGACGGGCATCTAATCTGTGGGAGTTCGTCCCGGCCGAACACCACACACTTCGACAGCTCCACGTCACGACACACAAGGACGCATGGAAGGCGCTATTCAAGGCCTCCGAAATACCTCCACCCACATCCGAGGACCGCGGACTTCACGCCACGCGGCTCCCCCGTCAGGTGAGTTTTCTGACCATCACCAGATGTAGTTTTTTCCCAACGTACTCACGAGAGAACCTTAACTCATCATGTGTATTTAATCAGGAGTATGTGGTGACGGCGGAGCGGATTGACTGTCCGCCTCCACTGCCAGAAGGTCCAACAGACGCTCTCTTGACGGAGATGCTAGTCCCGGCGCTGTACAAGGTGCCAGAAAAGAAGGCCGAAAAGAAGGCCCCGAGGACCAGGAAGGATCTCCGGCGTAAGGTCGTACCGGACGCCTCGTCCGAAGACGACGAGGCACACTCCTCCCCCAAAGGGGAGGAGGAAAAGGAAGGGGCTGCCCCACCTGAGGGGATTGAAGGTCCTAAGAGGGCGACCCAGGGGACCAGGAAGGGTCCCCGGCGCAAGGCCGTTATAAACTCATCATCTGAAGACGATGAGGCAGATTCCTCCCGCGGAGGCGGGGGGAAACATGAGGAAACTCCGCCTCCCCGTACATGGGAGGAGAAGAAAAGAAAAGCCGCCCCAGAGGGGGAGGCTGGACGCCCAAGAAGGGAAAGGCGTCCCTTCCGGATTACTCCACCATGGCCGCCTATAGCGAGGAGGAGTGGTTTCCCAGGGGAAGCCCCTAGTAAGATCATAAGTATCCGCACTCTATTGTACTTTAGTGCAATTTCGCTTCATAGTCTGTTATAATGCCGAACACAAATATGCAGTCCGGCCAGGGTCCATCCCGAGGTATCCTCTTCGGATGGGTCCTCAAGCGATTCGGCGATGAACTCGCTCCCAACGGCCACTTCCCCTCGGCTTGCGGATGACACAGAGGTGTTATCCCAAAGGCTCCCAGAGCAGGGGGAGGCGACTCTGGAGACGCCCCAAGGCAAAACACCAGACGCCGGGCACACGGGGTGTAAGATACCCGCGGATTGTGCCGACGGGAGCCGCAGCACGCCGGGCTCCCAGCCGGACACTATACCGGAACCCCCAAAGGTTCCGGATTCGGGCAGGCGGCCCCTCGCCAAGGAAGGCGAGCCGTCCGTGCCGATAACTTCCATTACGCCAGAGGCGTCGGATGGTCTGCTGGAAGCGCTTCGCGGCGCTTCCGTGGATGTAGAGCACCTTACTCATATGTGTGCGGTGATTGAAAGGGTTTGATCCGCCAAAAGCGGATTGACCAAAGCCTCCACCAGCCTCCTAACAGGCTTTGAGGTAAGTAATTCAAAGTTTGGGAAATAATCACCCAATAGACAATAGCCCCTGATACTCTGTTTGGTGGTCGGAAAGAAAAGCCAAACGGAGGGTTAATTAAAATCCGCAGGAGCCTAATAGTAGGTGTCTATGTGAATAAGCATGCGGTGCTTCTTGCCGCTACTGCCCGCACAGCGGAGGTCTCCGGACTCAAATGGGACCTGGAGCAGGCCCAGGGAGAGCTCAGCCTCACGAAGAGGCAGCTCGAAGAGAACAAACATGAGTAATACCCCGTTCACATGTCATATAGAATAGAAAAAATTGGTGATGCTAACGACAAAGCGTCATGATTTTGTAATAGGGGCCACGACCGAAGTGGCATTCCTGAAGAAAGTGCTATCCGAGGTCAAACACAAGGCGGCCATGGAGCAGATTGAGCGTGAAAAGCAAAATGCTAGGGTGGGTGAGGTACAGCAAGAGCTCCAGGAGCTCGGCAAGAAGTTCGAGTCCTTGGAGCGTGACCTCAAGACGAAGGAGTCTGAGCTTGCGAAGGCCCTTTTGAGCATGAAAGACGCCAAGGCCAAAGCCGAAAAGGCCCAGCAGGAAATCCAGGTGGCCAAGAAGATAGCGGCGAGTAAGACATTCTTTATGCAAAGCAAGCATCTGGAGGAGACATTTCTTTTACTTACCCGAATTCGGAGCTCTCCAGGGGCATTCGCAGATCTGCCGCGCAGCGTATCAGATGTTGCGGAGTTCTACCGTGCCGAGGAGGGGAGCTCAACGGAGAAGCTGTTCTGGTCCCAGTATGCTGGAGCCGAACACCCGATGCCTCTGAGTGACCAATTGAAGCAATTGGTTGAACTCCACAGGGCGGCCGTAGTGGCTATGAAAGATTTCATAGTCCGGATGTGGCCTGGTGATCCCCTCCCCGCCAGCTACTTCGGCTTGATAAAGTGGATCGTAAATGCCTGTCCGCGGCTTGAAGTGATCACGCGATCCGTTTGCATTGAGGGTGCCCGCCGAGCATTTGCCCGTCCGAAGGTGCGTTGGGGCAAGCTGGATAAGGAGAAGCTGTTGAAGGATGGACCGCTGGAGGGCAAGGCGCATCGCTGTCCCGAAAAATATTCTGATGAAGTTATGAAAGGCGCTCGTCTCGTGGCCAATGAATGTACCAAGGACACGACCTTTGAGTGAATGTACTTCTGTCGTTTTTGTAATATGAAGACGAAGTTATTTGCGCTATATAGTGCTTTGTTTTGATTTAAAATATTACCTTCCGTGCGCCTGCTTATAAAATTCTGAAAGTAGGCCAGTCGTCGGCTTCCACCCCCACATAACTAGTACTTGGGTGTTCGTGGAAAAAACCCAGACACTCTTTATCCAAATTTTTGGTCCCTGAAGGAGGTGTTTGGCGCAACGAACAAGGCAATCGGACTATGCGGCTTTATAACTTTCACTTAGCCATAGAAGTCTACAATTTTAAATTTCGGTGAAGCCCATAGAATTCGGAAAGCCAAATTGGGGCGCTATATACGCCTAAATTGGACGAGGCCGATTCCTCGCCTTAAACCGGAAAAAATCTTTAAGGATTTTAAGACCTCTCGAATAGTGACTAGCTCTCACCGCATCATGACGGTCAGTTTTCGGCTTTCTCTACTGAGGTGCTCGTCCGGAAGAACCGGGACACAATCGTAGTAGTTCTCCCTGCGCTGCCCTAGCCGATATAATGGAACGTAAGGTACCAAAACAAGGGAGCCGGGCAAACCCAACTATTGACCCAAGACATGATTCGGAGCTAATGCATATAATGCTATAAGTTCGGGGTGCCGCACTATTGAAAGTGTTCGGACTTGTCTTGCGTATTATGGGGCGCCATAAGAAGCCCCTGGCAAACTGAACGTACCAAGGTGAACGGATGCAATATTAAATAAATATTTATAGGAAAAATGTGCAAATAGGAATAATAAGCTGACACTATATATTATGTCCCATTGATGGATAATACGTCTAAGCGTATGTTTACAATGAATGTGTTGAGCAGAAGTAAATAGGACTATTTAACTTGTCCTATCCAAGGGCGGGCCGCATGTAGGTATATAAAACAGGTATGACGATTGTGAACAGATTCCACCTGGGTATTCCCTTTGTGCGCAAATCCTTTTGCCTCCTTGGTTTTCTCTCCTGTGCAAGTCCAACAATCCGGCTCTTCTAAAGAGGCTGCCCGAAAGCAGTGTCCTGAAAGATACAGGAGGGGTTATTAAAGTATGTTGCGGCTGTGCCGCACTGTTGACTGAGTCACTATTGCGCCTCCGCCTATGCCCATGGTATTTTGAGTGCGTAATTGTGTACGCGCGGCACGAATGCTGCCTTGATGGGGCTGGAGCGGAGGCCAGACTGCTAGTCGCGCTCTTGGCTTGCCTGGCGATCCTGTTGTGGGGTACTCCGGACTCGCTTGACGGTGTTCGGGGTTGTTGTCGCCGGATTGGTGGTTTGCCGGAGAGGGCTGCATTGTACTTCGGCCGCGAGGGCTGCAGTATGCTCTTCTGTACGGAGAGACCGGTCCATGTTTCCGTTGACTGTTATGACCCCGCGAGGTCCTGGCATCTTGAGCTTGAGCTATGCATAGTGTGGTACCGCATTGAATCGAGCGAATGCGGTTCGTCCAAGCAGTGCGTGATAACCACTACGGAAAGGGACGATATCAAAGATTAACTCCTCGCTTCGGAAGTTATCCGGAGATCCGAAGACCACTTCCAGTGTTATGGAGCCCGTGCGTGCCTCTACTCCTGGAATTACACATTTGAAGGTGGTTTTGGTGGGCTTGATCCTCGATGGGTCGATGCCCATTTTGCGCACTGAGTCCTGATAGAGTAGGTTCAGGCTGCTGCCGCCATCCATAAGGACTCGCGTGAGGTGGAATCCATCGATGATTGGGTCCAGGACCAATGCGGCTGAACCGCCGTGACGGATAATGGTAGGGTGATCCCGACGATCAAAGGTGATCGGATAGGCTAATCATGGGTTGAATTTTGGGGCGACTGGCTCCATCACGTAGACGTCCCATAGTGCTCGCTTCCGTTCCCGATTGGGAATGTGGGTGGCGTAGATCATATTGACTGTCTTCACCTGGGGAGGAAATTTCTTCTGTCCCCCCATGTTCGGACGCCGGGGCTCCTCGTCATCGTCGCTGTGCAGCCCCTTGTCCTTGTTTTCAGTGTTTATTTTACCGGCCTGTTTGAACACCCAGCAGTCTCTATTAGTGTGGTTTGCTGGCTTATCCGGGGTGCCATAAATCTGGCACGAGCGATCAACTATGCGGTCCAGACTAGATGGTCCCTGATTGTTTCTTTTGAATGGCTTTTTCCGCTGCCCAGATTTCGAGCCACCGAATCCGGCGTTGACTACCGTGTCTTCGGTGTTGTCGCCATTGTTCCATCGCTCATGTCTATTGCGTCGTGGCTTGACGTTATTGTAGTGGACATCTGAGGTGCCGGAATTTATTGGCGTGGTGCTACTGCGAGCCAACCAGCTGTCCTCGCCCACGCAAAAGCGGGTCATGAGTGTCATAAGGGCCGCCATGGACTTTGGTTTTTCCTGGCCGAGGTGTCGGGTGAGCCACTCGTCACGGATATTATGCTTAAAGGCCGCCAGGGCTTCAGCGTCCGAACAATCAACTATTTGGTTCCTTTTGGTTAGGAACCGAGTCCAGAATTTCCTGGCTGACTCTCCAGGCTGTTGGGTAATGTGGCTCAAGTCATCGGCATCCGGTGGTCGCACGTATGCGCCCTGGAAGTTGTCGAGGAACGTGTCCTCCAGGTTTTCCCAACTGCCAATGGAATTTGCCGGCAGGCTGTTCAGCCAATGCCGGGCCGGTCTTTTGAGCTTAAGGGGAAGGTACTTGATGGCGTGTAGATCATCTCCGTGGGCCATGTGAATGTGGAGAAGGAAATCCTCAATCCATACTGCGGGGTCTGTTGTGCCATCGTATGATTCTATGTTTACGGGTTTAAACCCTTCTGAGAATTCTTGATCCATCACTTCGTCAGTGAAGCAGAGGGGGTGTGTGGCGCCTCTATGCCGGGCTATGTGGCTACGTAGTTCAAATGAGTCTGGTTGGCTATATTCGGCCCGGCCGGACTTGTTGATAGTGTATCCGGCGTGACGATCATCGTCACGTGTTCGGGTGCGCCCCCGCGATCCATAGATCGATCTTGGCTATCCTGCCTTGTTTTCCTGTATATCTTGCAGGTCCTTCCTATTGCCCCGGGCCGTAGTGTATTGGCGTGGTCATGCGGGCTAGTATTCGGGCTGATACGCAATTTTATCCCGGCCACGAGGTGGACGGTCAGCCGTGTGGCGCTCGAGTCCATATTCCTCGGCCGCCAGGACTTCATTCCATCTGTCTATGAGCAGGTCTTGATCAGCTTAGAGCTGCTGTTGCTTCTTTTTCAGGCTCCTCGTAGTAGCCACAAGCTGACGCTTGAAGCGCTCCTGCTCTACAGGGTCCTCAGGCACGCCGAACTCATCGTCGCCGAGGCTAATCTTGTCTTCGGAGGGGGGCATGTAGTGGTCCTCCTCTGGGTATCCGTCTGTCGCCTGTTCATCTGGGCTGACCTGCCCGTCTTCTTGTTCGTCCTGCTCGAAGGCAGGCTGATCGGGGTTGTATTCATCTTCGGCACCATCCAGATTGTTTTCATCTCATGTGCTTGTATTACTGTGGCCGGGCTTGGAGCGGCGCCGAGGACGCCCATGCTTTGCTTTCTTCCTTGAGTGGTTATCCTCCATTGCCTCATCGCCATTCGTTTCTTTCGGAGTGTCCACCATATATATGTATATATATCATATGAGGAGGTGGCTGTCCACCGCCCCGTGAGCGGTGGTTCCTGTTCTTCTCCTACATTGTCGTCCATACCGTCGATGTCTTCAGAGTCGAAGTCAAGCACGTCCGTTAAATCGTCGACCGTGGCAATGAAGAAGGGTGGTGGGTGGGCAACGAATTCCTTCGTCGCCTGCTTCCCACTCGAGCCGAACATAGTTCGGCCAAGAGTCCCCTGATAAAGAGAGAGACTTTAACGAGTTCAGCATGTCGCCAAAGGGAGAGTGCTGGAAGATATCCGCAGTGGTGAACTCCATTACCGGAGCCCAACCAGATCCGGTGGGCTCAGGGGTGCGCGGACTGGAACCTACAGCCGGATACGAGCCCGGGGGTACGGAGTCACAAGCTTCCTTGGCGATGAAGTCTGTGTTCGGCTCTACCACGGATGAGTGTGCGGCCACCGGGGCGGGTTCCATCCACCTGTCCTCGGGTGATGCCATCTGCCCCGGATTTAGGTCCGGGGCTCCTGCAGGGGCGATATCCCGAGCATTGTCCGACAGCAAGTCTAAGCCGTGCTCATCGTGACTGTCCGGCGCTCCTGGCGCAGGCCTGAATCCGTTGAAGATCAAGTCTCCGCGTATATCGGCCATGTAGTTCAAGTTTCCGAACCTGACCCGGTGGCCAGGGGCAAAGCTGCCGATTTGCTCTAGATGGCCAAGCGAATTGGCCCGCAAGCGAAGCAGCCGAACACGAAGATCTGTCCGGGGAGAAAAGTCTCACCCTGGACAATGTTTTTGTTGATGATTGAAGGAGCCATCGAACCTTGAAGCGACGACACAGAGGAACTCTCAATGAAAGCACCAATGTCGGTTTCAAAACGGGCGGATCTTGGGTAAGGGGTCCCGATTTGTGCGTCTAAAGCTAATGGTAACAGGAGCCAAGGGACATGATGTTTACCCAGGTTCGGGCCCTCTTGATGGAGGTAAAACCCTACTTCCTGCTTGATTGATATTGATGATATGAGTATTACAAGAGGTGATCTACCACGAGATCGTAGAGGCTAAACCCTAGAAGCTAGACTATGATGATTATGATTCTATTTCTAAGGACTAAACCCTCCGGTTTATATAGCCACCAGAGAGGGCTAGGGTTTACATGGAGTCGGTTACAAAGAAGGAAATATAATATCCGGATCGCCAAGTTTGTGTTCCACGCAAAGGAGAGTCCCATCCGGACACGGGACGAAGTCTTGAGTCTTGTATCTTCATGGTCCAACAGTCCGGCCAAAGTATTTAGTCCGGCTGTCCGGATACCCCCTAATCCAGGACTCCCTCAAGCGGCAAGGCCTATTGCCGGGTGATGATGTTTATGTTGAAAATAACAAGGATTCGTTCCTTGGTATGGGCTACGCTCACACACAAAGGACCCGGCAAGCACCCTTTTTCATTAATACGCCCCATACAGGTACATTTCGTACGGAATGTAAGCATGAGCAAGGGGATTACAAGTTTTAAATTTGACTATGGCCCATAGGCTTGCAAAATAAAAAAAAGATAAGGTGCCCATAACCCCTTTCTTGTCCCTCTCCACAGGAAACGGAACAAGAAGGCAAGAGGGCAGAAGGGGTGCCTAGGCGAGGTACGAGCAGCAGAAGGCGCCAAGAGAACATGTCGGAGGCCGCCTAGGGGAGGGTTGGTGATGATGGTGCCGGAAGAAGACGTGGAAGATGAGGCAGCGGTCTGTCAATACGCTATGAAGGCTTCGGTGCCATCGTACTCCGACTTGACAGCCCGCCACCCGCCTTCTTCGCCTTCTCCGGCCTTCCCACGCCAGCTGCCCAAGGAGGCGACCCCGAGAAGTTCAAGGAGCCGGCCCCACCGGGAGAGAGGGCAACGTGCAAATACTGCTGCTGCCGGCGCCGACCGGAGATGGCGGGTCCGACGCCTAGTCGGACCCGTCATCCTCTCGCCTGCTACCCTTGTTGTCGCTGCCGTTGTCCTCCTCATCACTCTCACTCGAGGAAGAGTCTTCGTCATCCGAGGAGCTCTCCACACAGCACTTATGGCGAGTCCCGAAGTCGCCAAAGACCTTGACGGAGAGGAGGCCGTTCTCCATTAGCTTGAAATAGAGAATGATCCCCGCCTTCAAGCTGGGGATGCGAGCAAAGGTTTTCCATCTGCGACGGAGATACATGACATGAGGGGCTGGGAAATCAACATCAGCCCATGTGCCGCTATTCCCACAGCCCCTCATATGTAGTCTCAGCGCTTGCGGCGGGTCAAGCTCCCTCTCCCAAGCGAATGGAGTAGGGACACGAAGACGACGACGCGTCGGCCGGCGCAGCCTGATGAAGAACTCGCGGGGCTGGTCCTTGATGTGGCCCTCCATTGTGGAAGAGACTGCCGGCGGAGGCGAGGCTGATGCGCCGCCCCATCCTCCTCTTCCCCGAGCGCCACGGCGACCTCGGCATCGCCCCCTACCCCTTCCCCTTACGGCCAGCTCCACCACCACGGGCTCTTGGAGAGGAGGGGCGCGTTGTCGAGCGGAGACCCTCGCCGCCACCGTCGAAGCATCAGCACACCCCCTCGCCATGACAGAAGGGAGGAAGAAGCAGAGATGGGCAGAGGTGGATGGCAAAAGATTGAGAAATGTCGTCCCTCCCGCTACCCTCCTTATAAAGGGGCGGGGTCAGGGCTCGGCCGCCCCTCTCGGCCAGTCCAGCTCATTGAGATGACAGTGGGTGAGGCCGTCAACCGCCCTCCTCGCCCAATTGAACGCGCGTGGGTCTCGACCCACGCGCACGCACGTCTTCCCCATATTCCACGCGCCTGTCACCCGCCCCGCGCCGTGCATGTGGCGCATGTGGCGCAAGGGGCGGGCGTAGTGGGACGCGTGGAACAACGGTCCCAAAGCAGAAAACATAAATGAGCAGCGGCCCCGCAGTCTTAAAGTGACATGCAAGCCGCCTCTTTACAATTTACCGCAAGAAGACGCAAGCGCGCTTCGGTCACCCCACACGTGATCCCCACGTCATGCATTCAACATGAGGCATGGGAAAGTGCAGCCGGCGAAAAAATCACCGCTGTAGAAGTCGACCCCGCCTGCCCGCGCACCGTTCTGGGCCCCACCCAACAACGCGTTGCGCTTATGTGTGGCCTGGGCCTGGGGGCTCCTGTCGGTGTAACGAAGTAGGGGTTCTACTCGGCACCCCTTTACCAGTGCACGGGCAGTCAGAGCCGCACCTAAGGCCGCAGATAGCTGGGCCGAGGGGATAGGGCAATGCCACAAGATGGTCAGAACAATGCCAAGACAGAGACACAGAGAGAAAGAAGGCGAGGTGGACTCCCCCGGCAAGACTCTTGCCGGGGGGACCCCCGCAGCCCCGACAAGGGCCTTCCCGAGGCAGCTTGCCCAACCCCAGTGGAGCACGCCACCCTTAAGCCCAAGGTTTCCAGCATCACCAACCACATTGGAACCAAAGCTCGGGAGGCGCCTCCATGGTGGCATGCAGATCTTTGTGAAGATCATTAACACAAAATATCAAGTGAGGACCAGAAGACGAGACCTCCGGCAACATCCTTGCCGGGGACAATCGTAGTTCCACGGAAAGGCCCTTGCCATGGCCCCCTTCACGAACCATGACGAGGACATCAACGAGGCCGTGGCCAGGTCCGCACGCGCCAAGGCCCCCCAGCCAGCCAAGCGGGCATCTGCGTGGCGACGCGCGGTCCCGAAGCCAACTCAGCAAGCACCTGCATGTTGGCATGCAGATCTTCGTGAAGACGTCGCCAATGCCACCTCAGCAGCCTGCCAGCCTACATGGCGTTGCCCGCCTCGCTGGTCTGGATGCGCGTCGAAGTAGGGCAAGGCAGCGATAAAGCAGGGGGACACCTCAGGGGCGCATTTAATGCATTTTGTCCCGTAATAACAAACGATAAGCTTGTACACTGTACCCTCTCCACCTCCTATGTGCCACTGTAGCGCCTCCTTCGACTATAAAAGCAGGCCCGAGGCATACTGTAGAGGGATTCGACTCTTTGGGCAAGTGACGCTCGACAGCTTGTTCAAGAACACTGATATACACACCAAAGTTTAGGGAATTACGCGATCCCCACGGCCCGAACCTGGGTAAACGACCTTTGTGCTAGCTCTTAGACCCGCTCTTCTCATGACCCCATGCCTGCGGACCACAGAAGGGATCCCATTGATCCCATAGGTGTCGTTCCCACTGACAGTCGTCTGGATCGTAGAATTTTCCATTGACGTATGAGCGGATAAAATATGTTGCCCTCCATGCCCGTGTGAGTGTCGAGATAGCTGCAAGGTCCAAAGAGCTTGTTGCGAAGCCGTCTCCCACAGAAAATGAGAAGAAGAAGAAGAAGAAGAAGAAGAAGAAGAAGAAGAAGAAGAAGAAGAAGAAGAAGAAGAAGAAGAAGAAGAAGAAGAAGAAGAAGAAGAAGAAGAACAAGAACAAGAAGAAGAAGAAGAAGAAGAAGAAGAAAAACAAGAAGAAGAAGAAGAAGAAGACAAGGCTGCACCAACAGGAGGGCATTATGGATGGATGAACTATTTCCTCTCTTGTAAAAAAAATTATTCCCTCTTGATGCATATTGACATAGATGGACTATTTCGAGGTTGTGCATCTCTTTGGAACAAGTAGTAGCGTGGGTCCACTTGACTATAAGGAACAATTTATCCGCCTAGCTTTCTCTACTACTCCTTCCAGTGATTGGTATGCAATGCATGTGTCCATAGACATGACAGCTTGTCCATGGAAGCTCAACTAGGGCAACCATCATGTTTCATTCACTACCACTCGCGATTCCCACGATGCCACTCCAACCCACGGCACCATGTCCCCCGACGTGTGCCTCACCCCTCTCGATCGCACCGCCCCTCTGCCTTTGTGTGCATGACATGTGGGCCACCTTAAATGTGGCGAGCATCAATTTTCTACCACAGCCACATGTGATTCCCACGACGTCGCTCGAACCCATGACACCACACATCCCCTGACCTGCGGCTCACGCTCCCATTGCCTTGCACCGCCTTGGGACCATTACATGTGGACGGTGTGGGGACCCGACTCATAAGTCGAGATCACGAATGCTGCGTGTCACAGTGATCCGAGAGATCAATGCTCACTGAACACACAGAAGCTGAATAACAAGAGTCTTACATCCATACATACCGTCTTACACAAATTATGACCATTATGGTCAAGTCTTACATGATAAAGCCTTAAGGGATGAACATCAAAATAAACATAAGCAGCGGAAATCGTCGTCGGTAAGTAGAACCCATGCCATCAGCCTTAACCCTACAGGCATTCTTACTGGGAAACGTCCTAGTTCGCATGTTCGTCTCCAAAGAACTCTTCTTTGAACTCCGGTTCTTCCATGCCTGGTCAATTAAATAACCAGCGGCAAGCCAATGAGTACTTTGAATGTACTCGCAAGAAACCCATGTTTTGGTTGAAGGTACAACAATGCATGATATAGGTAAAATTTTGCAGAAAGCTAGTTTTGAGTGCATTGACATGTTCAACATCTATATAAAGCATGCATCAAGAGAGTTCAAGTAACCATGATGACTGGTTACAGATATCAACATAAATAGAGTGGGCACCAACCCATCTAACATAAACAGAGTGGGCACCAACCCAGCTCAATCATTTCAAGTCCTTTGACTGGACCCAGGTAGTTTATCAGCTCACACACACACGGTTGAAAACTCTGGACATAGTTTAAGCAGCACCGCCCAACCGTCCTTGACCGTGGACACGGCTATTCGAATAGTTTTACACTCTGCAGAGGTTGCACACTTTACCCACTAGATCCGGGGAACTTCCGTGTCATCCACGACCCGCGGTACCTCAAGTACCCGGGGTAAGCACCCGATCACTACCTTTCCCTAGATGACACTAACATGGAGTCCACTCGATTGGCAGTAACTCCCGTGCCCACTTTTCACATAACACTTTCTTGGAGCCTCGCTCCCATACTCATCACATACCACTGGCACGGGGTACCAACGGTGTGTCCGGTGCCCTGTGAAAACAGTCATGGCCGCCCTACCTGGCACGACCCCGTCCCAAGAGAGAGCACCAACTCTCCCCCATCACTAGTAATGCGGGCTCCAAGCTAGTATCGATCTAGGTACTCAATAATGCCCTTTCCCATATAAGGGTAGAGTGGTCGCGTATGTAAGGTTGGGGCAGTCATCAAATCTTAAATCTAATCCGTTTTCGAAAACAACACACACTTGCCTCGGTACCCCACTTCGTCATCAAGTGGTTACCCATCTCATCATCTCCCTCGGGCATAAGTGGCACCCGATGGGGTTTTCGAAAAGTCTTTGAAAATACTTTGTCTCCATCACCATGCATATCCCCGTCCCTTTTTGCGTAGCACTACTTAGCATCCTATCTACTCCCACTGGCATAACCCTCATAAGAAGGTAGGGCCATGCACAATGCAAGTATCAACGAGGATATAACGGAGGCAACCAACCCACGTGGTTCACCATCTCACCATGATTCGATGCAATAGTAATAAAGAGCTATATATATGACATGCATAAAAAGGGTTTCATAGACATGGTCAAAGGGCTGCTTGCCTTGGTTGGCTTGGTCTTCAAAGTCTTCAGGCCCTGCTCCTCCTTCTTCCTCAGCTACCTCGTCAAATACGGGATCTAACGTTGCAAGAAAATAACGGGAAAATAAGACAATAATAAAAACAGAAAAGTCAAAGTGCTCAGAAAAATGTCAACTTATTTTTGTAAAATACTAGGAGGAAAACTAGGAAGGGGAAAATTCCTGGTTTTGAATTTGGAGCTAGGGAGACAGAGTTGTGGATTTTCAAACAGAGGTTTTATTGTTCAAATTTGAATTTAAATTTGAACAGAACAGAAAAGTGTAATGGATGTGCATGAAAGTTACATCAATAAATAGGTGGGATTATTCTGAGATTTTAGGAGTTGGAATCATTTCATTTGGACAAATATTTTGCCCTGTGGAATTTTTGGAAAGGAGACAGAAAAAGAAAAAGAAAAGTGGTATTTGTGCCATTGGGCGAAGCGGCCACAGGCAGCAGGCCCGGAGGGGAAACCAGCCCACGCTGGCCGCCACGTCCCAAGGCGTAAAGCGAAATCGCCTTCACCGACAGGCGAACCGGTCTGTGCAAGACGTTTTAAACTTGACGGTGGATCCCACTGTCGTAGGCGTGAGGTCGACGGGCGGCCCCACGGCCGTCGTCGTCTGCCTTCGGTCGAGGCACGACGAAGCTCGCCGCGGCGATCAGAGCACGGAAGGGCGCGGGTGGTACCGTTGGACTCGGGCGGAGTCACCGTTCGGGTGGTGGTGGAGGCGGTCGCCGGAGTAGCTGGTTCGCCGGCGGCGAGTCCGTGGCGGAGGTGCTTGGCATCGATGGATCCGGCCGTCCCGGCTGCAAAAAGTGGGAAGGAGAGGGAAAAGGTCAGCGTGGCCGCGCGGTTCCAGATCGAGAAGAAACGGAGGCGGAGGAGGCCTGTACCGCGCGAACGCCGACGAGCCGAGGCGGCGGAGCTCGAGCTCGATCTCGAGCTCGGGCGGTTCTGGAGATGATTGGGTGGTACGGGAGGTCGATTTGGAGTGTGGGGGAGCGACAGGGAGCGAAAGAGAGGCTCGGGATCGCCTTATATGGGCTGGCCGAGGTCCACCGTGGGCGTGGCCTACGGGTGCCCGCGGGATCGGCTCGGGTGGCCGTTAGAGAGGGATTGGAGAGCTCGGGGGTGTTCGTGGGAGTGGTGTAGGGTGCCAGGGAGAGAGAGAAGGAGCGGGGCGAGCTGCACGCGGGCCACAGGAGTGGCGCGAACATTGGCCGAGCGGGGCAGCGTTCTGGGCTGCAGGAGAGAGAGGAGGGCGCGGGAGCAAGTGGGCGGCCTGCTGGCGTGGAGCGGACGTCGAGGGGCATCGACTGGCGCGCGGGGGAAGCTCGAGGTGGTCGGGGGACGCGGCGTCAACGGTCAGGAGCGTGATGACGTGCTCCAGAGCGCGTCTTTGGCCGGCATCCGCAGTTTTTCCGCGTCCGCGCGCGTCCACTGGTGTCTGGCGGCTGCAGGGGGTGTGGGCAAAAGCTGAAATGGGCCTTGGATGCCCTGGAGAGACGAGGGGAGAGAAGGAGGTAGAGAGAGAGAGGAGAAGCTGCTGTCCAGTGAAGACAAATGGGGTTTCCCCCTCCCTCATCATTTCTTCCTCGGGCATAAAAGCATCCAAGTTGCAGAGGGAAATGAGGAGGGGTTGTGGTAAAAAGATGGGCTCAAGGAGATTAGTGGAAGGGGTTGGAATTAGCATTCTAAAATTCTGCCAGAAGGTGTTTGATGAGGTTTTGGGCAAGTTAATGACTTCCACTGGCTATGAGACTCCACAGGGTGAGATGCCACATATAATTAGGGCCTTCCACCCATTTTGAGCTTATTTGGACAAAGTTGCCAATGTAACTTTTGCAAACCCTAAAAATGGGCAGGAATGGATTTGTGTAGATCCAGATGAGTAGATCACTTCTCCTTGATGCACCACTTGGTGTGGTGGCCTTATTTGGTCATGTGATCAGGCTCACAAAAGTTGAGGTCATGGAGAAAAAGTTGGTAGTACAAAGTAGTTCAAATTTGATTCTGGTAAGAGAGGGTTTTGAGGCACTTTGACCAAGATATCTTCTTCTCCAACCTGTGCCATTTGGTCTAGATGCCTTATTAGACCATTGGAGCATGTTCACCAAGTTGGAGAACATTTGGACATGTTTGGCAATGTAAAGTTGCTCAAACTTCAAAATGGACAGAAATGGTTTTGAGGGGATCTCAAGGGGTTATACTATTCTCCATGACTTGAGACTTGGCAAGATCATCAAGTATGTCATATGTGAGATGATAGAAGTTTCTTGGAATTTTTGGGGAATATTTCCTTTGTAAATATTTCAAAAGCTTGAAATATCCAGAAAGGGTTTTAGAGGGATTTGACCAATATTTTGAACATGACCATGTGTTGAAACTCTTATATATGGAAAATATATGTCCACTAAGTTTCCCTAATTTTGGTCAAATATTTTTAAAACAATAAAATAATTTTTTCCTATTACAGACCATTTCTGGCCTTAAGAAAAAGCCTTTAAATAAAATAGTAAAACAACTTTTGAAATTATATTTTTGTGGTTTCTGGGTATCCTATATCTAATAGGAGTCAAATATATTTTTGGAAAGATTTTTACTGCCCTTAATTAAGTACTTGTAGTGCAAACCTCAATTCAGGGGTTTTTGGAAAACTAAATTTAGAAAATACTTTTTGGCCAAATTATTTTTGTAGGAAAATTCTATATTGCACTATACACATGGCATGGTCATTGGTCAGAAGTTTGGGGCAAGGAGATGAAATATAGATGGTGAAGTAGTTGACTTTTAGGAGCACTTGAAAAGAAGCACAGAGAGAAAACCAACTCCAAATAAAAGCCAAATAATGCAAAAGTTTTTGCTGGTCCAAACTTTCATGCTTTATTAGGGCAAATGAAATGTTACAAAATGCAGGGTGTGACAGACCTACCCCCCTTACAAGAATCTCATCCCCGAGATTCCTAAACTAGGCTTTAACGAGATACGGAAACTCGGATCTAAAGTAGTCTTCACGCTCCCAAGTTTATACCTTGATGTGGTTGCTCCATTGGACCTTGAAGTACTTGATGGTGCGGCTTCGAGGGTGTCGCTCAGCCTCATCCAGAATGCAGACGGGCCTCTCTCGGTAAGTCAAATCAGGCTGAAGGTCAATAGCTTGGTGATTGACGTCCTTGTAAAGATCAGGCTTGTCTGGAACTTGGAGACACTTCCGGAGTTGTGACACGTGGAACACATTGTGCACATCGGAAAGTTCAGGTGGAAGTTCCAACTGGTAAGCCACTTCTCCTCGTTGTTCAGTGATCTTGAAGGGGCCAATGTATCTTGGGGCGAGCTTTCCCTTGACATGGAAGCGCTGGGTTCCTTTGAGAGGGGTGACCCGGAGATAGACATGGTCTCCAACTCGGAAGTTTATGTCCCTACGACGTGAGTCAGCGTAGCTCTTCTGTCTTGACTTGGCAGACTTCAGACGCTCTGTGACAAGCTGGACTTGCTCTTCTGCTTCGTGAAGGATATCCGGCCCAAAGACAAGTCCTTCTCCGGTTTCTGACCAATTGAGGGGTGTGCGGCATTTCCGTCCATATAACACCTCAAATGGAGCCATCTGAAGGCTTGCCTGATAACTGTTGTTGTAAGAGAACTCGGCGAAAGGGAGGCAGTCTTCCCACTTAGCTCCATAAGCTAAGACACAGGCTCAGAGCATGTCTTCGAGTATCTGATTTACTCGTTACATCGACCTTGATGCGAGGGTGGAAGCGATCTTTGAAGGACAACTTGGTCCCCATGGCCTCTTGGAATTTCTTCCAAAACCTTGAGGTAAACTGGGTTCCTCGATCTGACACAATCTCCTTGGGAACACCATGAAGGCTCACGATTCGGTTGATGTAGAGAGTTGCCAGCTGGTTACCATCATGGGTAGTCTTAACAGGAATGAAATGGGCTACTTTGGTCAAATGATCGACTATGACCCAGATGGAGTCATGTCCCTTGTTTGACCTAGGTAGCCCAGTGATGAAATCCATCCCGACTTTATCCCATTTCCACTCGGGAACCTTGAGTGCTTGGAGTAATCCAGCAGGTCACTGATATTCAGCCTTGACTCTTTGGCACACATCACACTTTGCAACATAGGTGGCAATCTCCCTTTTCATCCCGTGCCACCAAAATCTTTCCTTCAGGTCTTGATACATCTTGGTTCCTCCAGGGTGGATGGAATACAGGGTGTCATGAGCTTCTTGCAAGATCATGTTCTTGAGCTCAACCTTGTTGGGCACGCAGATGCGACTCCCAAACCACACAATTCCTTCTTCATCCTCTGAGAATCCTGGGGCTTTGCCTGCCTTGATCTTCCTCTTGATTCCTTCAATACTCTCATGTCCCTTCTGAGCTTCCTTAATATCATCCATCAAGGTAGGCTTAACTTCGAGGTTGGCCAAGAATCCTGGTGCAACCAGTTCCAACCCGAAGCTTTCAAGTTCTTCATACAAGGCGGGTAGCTTGTCCTTAAGCATAGCATTCAAGGAGCAGGCCTTCCTGCTCAATGCATCTGTTACTACATTAGCCTTTCCAGGGTGGTATTGAACACTGAGGTCATAATCTTTGATCAATTCTAGCCATCTTCTCTGCCTCATGTTCAATTCCCTTTGAGTGAAAATATACTTCAGACTTTTGTGATCCGTGTATATCTCACATCGCTTCCCTAGGAGGTAATGTCGCCATGTCTTCAGGGCATGAACCACTGTCGCTAGCTCAAGGTCATGAGTAGCATAGTTCTCTTCATGAGGCCGTAGTTGCCTTGAAAGGTAAGCTACGACTCTGCCTTCTTGCATCAGAACACCTCCTAGTCCGGTTCTTGACGCATCACAATATATCACGAATTCCTTGTGTATATCTGGCGTGGCCAGAACTGAGGCGGTGGTCAGTCTCTTCTTCAGCTCCTGGAAGCTCTCTTCGCACTTCGCCGTCCATTCGAACTTATTGTCCTTCTTCAAGAGCTGAGTCATGGGTCGGGCAATGCTTGAGGATCCTTCAATGAACTTGCGGTAGTATCCCGCGAGTCCGAGGAAGCTTCTGACTTCCTTCACATTGCTTGGGGATTGCCATTCAGTCACGGCTTCAATCTTAGCGGGATCGACTGACAATCCTTCTTCACTTAAAACATGACCCAAGAATCCAACTTCACGTAGCCAGAATTCACACTTGCTGAACTTGGCATACAGTTGGTGCTCTCGAAGCTTGTCTAGGACCATCCTCAAGTGTTGCTCGTGCTCTTCTTCCAACTTCGAGAAGACAAGAATGTCATCAATGAAGACAACGACAAACTTGTCCAAATATTCCATGAAGACCTTATTCATGAGATACATGAAGTAAGCCGGGGCATTGGTCAATCCAAAGGACATGACCGTGCACTCATACAGGCCATATCTGGTTACAAATGCCGTCTTCGGAATATCTTGGGGTCTGATTTTCAGTTGGTAGTAGCCAGATCTGAGGTCGATCTTGGAGAACACCTTGGCCCCATTGAGTTGATCAAACAGATCTTCAATCTTGGGAAGTGGGTACTTGTTCTTGATTGTAACTTCATTGAGGGAGCGGTAGTCAATGCACAAGCGGATGGTACCGTCCTTCTTTGCCACAAACAGAATAGGTGATCCCCAAGGGGAGGCACTAGGGCGGATAAATCCCTTCCTCGACTGCTCTTCCAGTTGCTTCTTCAATTCTGCTAACTCCTCCGATCCCATTCTATAAGGCTTCTTATAGATGGGTCCTGCTCCGGGTATGAGCTCGATGATGAACTCAATGTCTCGGTCAGGAGGCATTCCTGGTAGCTCATCAGGGAAAACATCGGGATATTCGCACACTACCGGCACTTGTTCCAATCCAACTTCAGTCAGACAGTTGACTTGGTTGGCTTGAGCAGAGGAGGAGTTGGAGGCAAATTTAACTTCGACTCCTTGGTCATTGGTCATAGTGATAGTCCGGTTGGCGCAATCTATCAAGCCTTGGTGCTTGCTGAGCCAATCCATTCCCAAGATCACGTCCAAGCCTTGTGATTTTAGGATGATAAGGTCTGCTAGGAAGTCTACCTCATTAATGATAATCCCGACTCCTTTACATCCTATCTTGGCTCTCATCTCTGCTCCGGGGGTTTGTACCACCATAGGGTTATTCAGGGGTGTAGGGGTCATGCCACTTTTTAATGCAAAACTTTGGGTGACAAATGAATGCATGGCTCCAGAATCAAACAAAAGCATTCTTGGTGCTGAATTGACAAGGAACGTACCCGGCCAAAGACGACGTCCGGTCTTCTGGGCTTCTTCGAAGTGACATGATTCACACGACCCTGCCGTTGTTGGGCAGGTTACGGGAGCTTGGTTCCTTGGTGGCATTCCACGGCCTTGTCACGGTTCTGCGCATTGGGGCGGGCGTCGGGCTTCTTGTTGGGGCAATTCTTGGAGTAATGTCTGGCTGTCCACATCCAAAGCAAGTGACTTGGTTGGGATGATGCCCTTGCCTTGACATTGTTATTGGGGTTGCTTTGTAAGCTAGCCTAGGGTTGGCATACTTACGAGGTGGATAGTTGGTGCGAGGTGCAGGAGCTCTTGGTTCTTGATAGGTTGGCTTGACCGAGCTGGCTGCCACGGCGAGGCTTCGTTTGGAGCTACCCTTGCTGATCATCTTGCGCTTTCGAAGCGTCATCCAAAGCACGTCGCTTGTCCTCAAGCATGAGTGCCTTGTTCACCAGATCGGGAAAGGTCGGGTAGTCACACACAACAAGCGAGTACTGCAGAGTCTGGTTAAGGCCTTCCATGAAGCGCTCCCTTTTGGCGACATCGGTCTTGACATCCTCGAGGCATACCTTGAGAGAACACCGAACTTCTGCATGTACTCCTTGACAATGCTACTACCTTGCTTTAGGGCTCGGAACTCACGCTTCTTGATGGCCATGATTCGGAAGGAATGTGGGCCTTATGGAATTCTGTCTTGAAGGTATCCCAAGTGATGTCTTGCTCGGCATGCATGGCCTTGAATCCATCCCACCAAGCTCTGGCAGTTCCCCCGAGGCAGTGGGCCGCATACGCCACCTTCTCACGGTCCTTAGTGCATCCGACTAGTGCCAGCAGATCCTCAATGGTGCGGACCCAGTCGTCTGCATCCAGGGGTTCAGCAGTCTCGATGAAGGTGGGTGGTGCATGCTTCTTGAACTCCACCAACGTGGAACGTCCATGGCCGTGCCCCGCCGGCTGCGATTGACAGCTTGAGCAATCATCTGGAGGGCTGCAGTGTTGGCTTGGCGCTCCTCTCGGAAGGCTTGGAGAAGCTGAGCCATGTCCATGTTTGGAGGAGGTGGTGGTGGTGGAGTCTGTCCTTGGGCTTGGTCCTGGCTGGCTCCCGCCTCAGCAGAACCTCCGGCTTCTTGCGGCTGGGTAGAGGTACCAGTACGTGTTACAACAGGCATCCTGTTGGAGCGGTCAAGGTCTCATGATTGGGAAAATAATACGAGGAAAAGCAATATAGATTGGACGCCTAGTAAGGGGGTGGTGTGACACAAATTTAAGTTAAACAAGGCCAGAAGGGCCAAACTCATGCATTAAAACCAAATGGGGGATGTCGCCGTTTACAAGTTCCCAAAGGGAAAGTACGACTTCATCAAAGCAAGTTGAAAGCAAACACAACACAACATGGTTTCATATGAACCATTACAAGGACTCGACTTCGAAAAAAGGGGTACACGACCTATCCTACCATAGGGTTACGGACTGGCCTATCCTAGTCCTGAACGGTGTCTAAGTGGTGGAATGCTCGGTCGGGTATTCTGGCTCCTCTGGGTCTTCCTCTTCATCTTCATCTGTCTTAGTCTCTTCGTCACTTGAGGGAGTGGGGGAGTGGAGGAGCTGAACACGGCGCTGCTTTGCCGGTGGCGTCGTGAAGAGGTTGCGGTACTCCTTCGCCGTCATACGGCATGGCTGAGGTGATCCCTCGGCATGTGTGACCTGTGGGGGTCGCCCACCTCGATAGGTTACAACGGGCTGTCCAGGGGGTGCTCCATCCTTCTTGATCCTGTCCACCTTCATCTGAGCTAGGCGGAGGAGTTCCTTGGTCTCGTGGAGTTCCTTCCGAAGCTCCATCGACTCCAAGGCCAGGTGTTGTGCTAGGCTGTCGGCACACAAGCTGAAGTAGGTCTGGAAGCGGAGAGAAAGTCCTTCATCCAAGGGTGGGGCTGGTGCGCTGCTCTCGTCATCACCTTCCTTACGATAAGGCAGGTAGCGAGTGGCTGGCTCACTTGCCATCTCTGGCAGGAGATCTCGGAGGCGAGTCAGCGCCTTGAGGGCAGCAGTCTCCACGGCGAGGAGCAGTGTCGCTATCTTGGGTCCTTCAAAGAACCAGCTCGTCGGGGAGTCGTTCGCCCTCACGACTACCTCCACGTGATACTCCTTCTTGGTGCTGTTGATCCAGTGCTCGTGGTAGGAGAAGGTGGGGGCTCGAGTGAACTGGCACTTCCTGAGGCTATCCTCAAGAAGCACGGGAAATCCGGTGGTCAGCAAGTCCTCGGGTACGACGGCCATCTACAAAAGTGGAGGGGAAAGGTTAATAGAGGGAATGTGACCTATGTTTGGGATACTATCATAAAACATAGGTATACGCGTAATCTTGTGGATAGTCTCACTCTAACTAACGTCCATGCTAACTAAGGCTTCCTACAGTCAGGATGGCTCTGGTACCAGCTCTGTGGGACCCCAACTCATAAGTCGAGATCACCGAATGCATGTGTACAGTGATCCCAGAGATCAATGCTCACTGAACACACAGAAGCTGAATAACAAGAGTCTTACATCCATACATACCGTCTTACACAAATTATGACCATTATGGTCAAGTCTTACATGATAAAGCCTTAAGGGCTGAACATCAAAAGAAACATAAGCAGCGGAAATCGTCGTCGGTAAGTAGAACCCATGCCATCAGCCTTAACCCTATAGGCATTCTGACTGGGAAACGTCCTAGTTCGCATGTTCGTCTCCAAAGAACTCTTCTTCGAACTCCGGTTCTTCCATGCCTGGTCAATTAAATAACCAGTGGCAAGCCAATGAGTACTTTGAATGTACTCGCAAGCAACCCATGTTTTGGTTCAAGGTACAACAATGCATGATATAGGTAAAATTTTGCAGAAAGCTAGTTTTGAGTGCATTGACATGTTCAACATCTATATAAAGCATGCATCAAGAGAGTTCAAGTAACCTTGAGGACTGGTTACAGATATCAACATAAATAGAGTGGGCACCAACCCATCTAACATAAGCAGTGGGCACCAACCCAGCTCAATCATTTCAAGTCCTTTGACTTGGACCTGTAGTTTATCGGCTCACACACACACGGTTGAAAACTCTGGACATAGTTTAAGCAGCACCGCCCAACCGTCCTTGACCGTGGACACGGCTATTCGAATAGTTTTACACTCTGCAGAGGTTGCACACTTTACCCACTAGATCCGGGGAACTTCCGTGTCATCCACGACCCGCGGTACCTCAAGTACCTGGGGTAAGCACCAGATCACTACCTTTCCCTAGACGACACTAACATGGAGTCCACTCGATTGGCAGTAACCCCCGTGCCCACTTTTCACATAACACTTTCTTGGAGCCTCGCTCCCAAACTCATCACATACCACTGGCACGGGGTACCAACGGTGTGTCCGGTGCCCTGTGAAAACAGTCATGGCCGCCCTACCAGGCACGACCCCGTCCCAAGAGAGAGCACCAACTCTCCCCCGTCACTAGTAATGCGGGCTCCAAGCTAGTATCGGTCTAGGTACTCAATAATGCCCTTCCCCATATAAGGGTAGAGTGGTCGCGCATGTAAGGTTGGGGCAGTCATCAAATCTTAAATCTAATCCGTTTTCGAAAACAACACACACTTGCCTCGGTACCCCATTTCATCATCAAGTGGTTACCCATCTCATCATCTCCCTCGGGCATAAGTGGCACCTGATGGGGTTTTCGAAAAGTCTTTTGAAAATACTTTGTCTCCATCACCATGCATATCCCCGTCCCTTTTTGCGTAGCACTACTTAGCATCCTATCTACTCCCACTGGCATAACCCTCATAAGAAGGTAGGGCCATGCACAATGCAAGTATCAACGAGGATATAACGGAGGCAACCAACCCACGTGGTTCACCATCTCACCATGATTCCGATGCAATAGTAATAAAGAGCTATATATATGACATGCATAAAAAGGGGTTTCATAGACATGGTCAAAGGGCTGCTTGCCTTGGTTGGCTTGGTCTTCAAAGTCTTCAGGCCCTGCTCCTCCTTCTTCCTCAGCTACCTCGTCAAATACGGGATCTAACGTTGCAAGAAAATAACGGGAAAATAAGACAATAATAAAAACAAAAAAGTCAAAGTGCTCAGAAAAATGTCAGCTTATTTTTGTAAAATACTAGGAGGAAAACTAGGAAGGGGAAAATTCCTGGTTTTGAATTTGGAGCTAGGGAGACAGAGTTGTGGATTTTCAAACAGAGGTTTTATTGTTCAAATTTGAATTTAAATTTGAACAGAACAGAAAAGTGTAATGGATGTGCATGAAAGTTACATCAATAAATAGGTGGGATTATTCTGAGATTTTAGGAGTTGGAATCATTTCATTTGGACAAATATTTTGCCCTGTGGAATTTTTGGAAAGGAGATGAAAAAGAAAAAAAGAAAAGTGGCTTTGTGCCCTTTGGGCGAGGAGGCCACGGCAGCAGGCCCAGAGGGGAAACCAGCCCACGCTGGCCGCCACGTCAAGGCGTAAAGGCGAAATCGCCTTGACCGACAGGCGAACCGGTCTTGCAGCGCGCACGTTTTTAAACCTGATGGGTGGATCCCACCTGTCAGGGCGTGAGGCTGACGGGCCGGCCCCACGGCCGTCGTCGTCTGCCTTCGGTCAGAGGCAACGACGAGCTCGCCGGCGGCGATACAGGGCACGGGAAGGAGCGCGGGTGGTACCGTTGGACTCGGGGCGGAGTCGCCGTTCGGGTGGTGGTGGAGACGGTCGCCGGAGCAGCCTGGTTCGCCGGCGACGAGGTCACGCGGCGGAGGTGCTTCGGGCGTCGATGGATCCGGCCGTCCCCAGCTGCAAAAAGAGTGGGAAGGAGAGGGGAAAAGGTCAGCGTGGCCGCGCGGTTCCAGATCGAGAAGAAACGGAGGCGGAGGAGGCCTGTACCGCGCGAACACCGACGAGCCGAGGCGGCGGAGCTCGAGCTCGATCTCGAGCTCTGGCGGTTCTGGAGATGATTGGGTGGTACGGGAGGTCGATTTGGAGTGTGGGGGAGCGACAGGGAGCAAAAGGGAGGCTCGGGATCGCCTTGTATGGGCTGGCCGAGGTCCACTGTTATATGGGCTGGCCGAGGTCCACTGTTATATGGGCTGGCCGAGGTCCACTTGCATCCGTTCGGGTTCCCCCGGTTCTCTCCGTTGTCCGTTCGGAGTCCAGACACACTCGCACGCGCCCGCGGCACCCCCGAAATAATATTTTATAAGTGGCATAAAAATGTTCTCGGAATGGGATGCAACTTGGCATGCGGTCTTATTATAGTGTAGACAGGCCGCCTGCCAAATTTCGTCGATTCGAGTTCGCTTGATCGCCCAACCGTTAAATATATAACCGCGATATAGTCGGTATATTCGTCGGGTGTTTTCGGTCTCCGAAAACAGTTGCCGGGCTGCCTTCTCTTCTCTCCTCTAAGCCTAACTCTTCAACACAGTCCACCAACCCTCTCATAGTCCTCTCCGCTCCGGAGCCGCTCGATGATGCATCAAGGGCTCCGAAAGCCCCCAAAACCCCCCAACCCTAGCCTCTTTGGCTATATAAAGACCCCTTCTCTCCATTTTGGTCTCCTACCTACCCCCTCCTCAATTCCCGCAGCCGCCAGCCTCCTTCTTCCTCAAAATCCGCGCCGCCCCACTCCCTCGTCGCCACTTGGCACCGTTGCCGGCGCGCCCCGGTCCAATCCACGTGCGCCACGTCGCCCCCTGGCCGTCTCCAGCCACTGCCCCGCCGCCATGTGGCATCGCCACCTCACCCCGCTCCTCCCCGCCGCCGAAGCCCAGATCCGGCCCGCACACGCCCGGATCTCGCGCCGCCGCTCCCCGCGCGTGGCCCTCCATCTTCATGCATTTAATAACTCATCAACCGTGCATCGGGTTAAAATAATTTGTATATGTAAAATGACTAGTTTTTCATCTAGATTCATAATATGCTATTTTCATCCATGTTTGAAATGATTAAAATGATTTTTGATTAAATTTTCTTAAATGCCATGTTAAAATGATTTTTTTCATAACTAAATAACCGTAGCTCGGTTTTAAATGTTCTTTATATGTAAATGGGGTGGAAAAATGCCTAGTTTAACATGGTCCACTTTATTTTCCTGTTTAACAACTTTAAAATATGTTTTAAGGCAGAACAGTACCAAATTCATAAATTGCATATGAGGTTTTTCCGGAATTGTTATTTGTTGTTCCGGCCTCATTTAAACTTGCCTAGTTAGGTAGTTTCATTATGCTTCACCCCTTGCCATGTTTAACAACATTTAACATTGTTGTGTACCATAAACGAGAGCGAACTAAATAACTCGGATGTGGTGTTTCGTCAATATGCAACTCGTTGCATATCGAGCTCCACTTAACTTGTAGTATTGTTTGTTGCACTTTGCCATGCCATGCCTCATTAAACCGGACATGCATCATACTTGGTTATGCATCATGCCATGATTATGCGATGGTTGTTTACTATGTTGTTTGCTTCTTTCCGGTTTGCTTCTCTCGTTAGCTTCGGTTTCGTTCCGGAGTTGTGAGGATTCGTTCGTGTACGCCCGTTCATCTTCTTCATGGACTCGTTCTTCTTCCTAGCGGGATTTCAGGCAAGATGACCACTACCCTGGATCTCACTACTATCATTGCTATGCTAGTTGCCTCGTTCTTTCGCTATGCTGCGCTACCTATTACCTGTTTGTCCAGCCATCCCATATTGCCATGAACCCCTAACCTTTGACACCTTTCCTATGCAAACCGTTGTTTGGCTATGTTACCGCTTTTGCTCAGCCCCTCTTATAGCGTTGCTAGTTGCAGGTGAAGTTGAAGATTTCTCCATGGTGGACAAGATTTTTGGTTGGGATATCACAATATCTCTTATATTATTAATGCATCTATATATTTGGTAAAGGGTGGAAGGCTCGGCCTTATGCCTGGGTTTTTTGTTCCACTCTTGCCGCCCTAGTTTCCGTCATACCGGTGTTATGTTCCCGGATTTTGCATTCCTTACGCGGTCGGGTGATTTATGGGACCCCCCTGACAGTTCGCTTTGAATAAAACTTGTCCAGCAAGGCCCAACATTGACTTTTACCATTTGCCTCACCACCACCTACTTTTTCCCTTGGGAGTCGCTCCCTCGAGGGTCATCTTTATTCAGCCCCCCGGGCCAATGCTTGTCTAAGTGTTGGTCCAAACTAGAGCCACTTGCAGCGCCACCTCGGGGAAACTTGAGGGCTGGTTCTAGTTATGCGCATCGCTCATCCGGTCGTGGCTCGAGACGAGATACGCGGCTACTATCGGGATGTCGGCACGCCGGGAGGTCTTGCTGGTCTTGTTTTACCATTGTCGAAATGTCTTGATGTACCAAGATACCGAGTCTGATCGGAGTGTCTCGGGTGAAGGTCTATTCCTTCGATGATCGCGAGAGCTTGTCATGGGCTAAGTTGGGACACCCCTGCAGGGTATAAACTTTCGAGAGCCGTGCCCGCGGTTATGTGGCGGATGGGAATTTGTTAATGTCCGGTTGTAGACAACTTGACACTTGATCCGAATTAAAACGCATCAACCGCGTGTGTAGCCGTGATGGTCTCTTCTCGGCGGAGTCCGGGAAGTGAACACGGTTTCTGTGTTATGATTGACGTAAGTAGGTGTTTAGGATCACATCTTGATCATTGCTAGCTTCACGACCGTTCCGCTTGTTTCTCTTCTCGCTCTCATTTGCGTATGTTAGCCACCACATCATGCTTACGGCGGCAATTTATGTAATATAACTCTGCAGTGCTCTTGAAATTATGCATGTTATTTTCCTGTTCGATTTTCCTTTGTATGTCCACCCCACGTTGACCGGGTAGACTTGCTGGCACGTAAACCCAGGGCGGCGCTTTGAGGACGGATCCTCATTAGACTGTTGGGTGTGCTTGTTGCTGGGCGTAGCACCTTACCGCTCTTGGCACGGCCGATCGATCTATCGAGCTTGACTCGAGTCAGAACCAAGAGTGTTGCTGATGGCAAAAGGCTACCCTGCCGCTCTCGCCGTGGCCGCTCGAACTGTTGAGTGGACTCAAAACAGAACAAGGGCATTGCCGATCGTAGGAGGGCTCCTCTACGTACAGGCTTTCCATACATAGGCCGAACCGTCGAGGATAATAACCTTATATCTAAGGAGAAAAACTTAAAATTCAGCATGACTTAGCTCTCTTGTCGCCGCCTAGGCGTCCTTCGCGCCAACGGGCAGTGCCGCCTTCTTGGCTGCCTTCTCCACAGGAGCTGTGGCGATGATGAATTGCTAGGCCTACCACTGGACACGATTCTCACAATCTGGGCGCCCCCTACCTGGCGTGCCAAAGATGTCGGTGGGAAACGACACCTATGGGATCCCTAGAATCCCTACTACGGTTATGGGGCGCGGGGATCGTGAGATGAGCGGGACTAGTAGACAGCACAAAGGCGATTTACCCAGGTTCAGGCCGCAAAGATGCGTAAAACCCTACGATCCTGCTTTGGTGGATGTATTTAGTGTTCTTGAGCTCTCGAACTAGCTCTGGGTGCTGCTAGGTTCAAAAGAGCCGAATCCCTCTCCAGTGTGCCATGGGCCTCCTTTTATAGGTGAAAGGGGCTGCGACAGTGTCACACTGAAGGTGGAAAGTGCTACAGCACTATGAGCTTATCGCTGGTATTACAAGAGAAAGTGCATTTAATGCGAGGCTTAGGTGTCCCTTCACTTTATTGGGGACGGGAGCGAGGCCCGTCCTGTCCATCACCGCTCCTCCTTGCTTTGACACGCGCCCTGGCCAGCGATGCATGCGGTGCCATGTAGGCAGGCAGGAAGCTGAGGTGGCGCGGTGATGGAGCCTTCACAAAGGGCTGCATGTCGCCACGCAGGTGCCTGCCCAGCTGGTTGGGTCGGCAGCTACATGCGAACGGCGGCGGAGACTTGGCTGGCATGGGCCTGGCAGTGGCCCTGCTGGCGTGCTTGGCGAGGGCCTTGCCAGGTGGCCCGGCAAGGGTCTTGCCGCGGCACGACGTCATCCCCGGCAAGGACCTTGCCGGGGGTCTCGTGGGCTTCCTCGGTAAGAACCTTGCGGAGGATTTGTTGCCTTCCTATCCTCATTTGTTCTTGACTATTCTCTGTCTTCACAAAGATCTGCATGCCACCACGGAGGTGCCTCCCGAGCCTTGTCCCAATGCGTTTTTCTAGCGTTGGTGGACTCAAAGGTGGCTTGCTCAGATGGTGTGGGCGAGCTGCCCCGGCAAGGGTCTTGCCGGGGCCGCTGAGGCTGCCCCGGCAAGGGTCCTTACCGGGGAAACCTGTTTCGTCCATCCGATGTTTGTGGCCTTGGTCCTTGTCATTGCTTTGTTTGTCTTGTGCCTTCAGCCTCTCTCCGGCTTCCCTTTCCTGCCCGGCTATGCGTGGCTGTGGTGGGTGGCTCTGACTGCCCGTGCACAAGTAAAGGGGTCAAAATGAGAGCCCCTACTTTTGTACACCAACACTAGCCCCCTCTGGTGTCTATATAAACCGGAGGGTTTAGTCCGTAGGACAAGAACAATCATAATCATAGGCTACCTTCCAGGGTTTAGCCTCTATGATCTCGTGGTAGATCAACTCTTGTAATACTCATATCATCAAGATCAATCAAGCAGGAAGTAAGGTATTACCTCCATTGAGAGGGCCCGAACCTGGGTAAAACATCGTGTCCCCTGCCTCCTGTTACCATCCGCCTTAGACGCACAGTTCGGGACCCCCTACCCGAGATCTGCCGGTTTTGACCCCTACATTGTTGCTTTCATTGAGAGTTCCACTGTGTCGTCGCGGTAAGGCTGGATGGCTCCCTTGATCATCTTTAACGATGCAGTACAGGAGGAGGTTTTCCTTCCCGGACAGATCTTTGTATTCGGTGGCTTCATACCGTGGGCCAATTCGCTTGTCCATCTGGAGCAGATCGACAGCTACGCCCCCGGCCATCGTGTCATGTTTGGAAGCTTAAATTATACTGCCGACATCTGCAGAGACTAGATCTTCGATGGATTCGAGCCCATACCGGGCACGCCGAACGGCCACGACGGGCATGACTTTGATATGTCGTCGGACAGTATTCGGGAGATCGCACCTGTGGTGGCGCTGGGAATCAATCCGGAGCAGATCGTGCCTTCCAAGGGCGGGTGGATGGACCCCGCCACGGAGGCCACACACTCATCGGCCTCAGAGCCGAACACTGATCACACCTCTTGTGAGGGTGGTGTCATCGGACCCTTGGACTCGTCTCCGGCTACAGGATCCGAACCGCGTGCGTACGTGCCTATCGAATCAGATTGGGCACCCATCATGGAGTTCACCGTCGGGGATATTTTTCAGTACTCGCCCTTGGGTGACGTGCTAAACTCATTAAGGTCTCTTTCCTTGTCAGGAGACTCTTGGCCGAACTATGTCCGTCTCGAGTGGGGAGCGGTCGACGAAGAAATTCATCCCCCAGCCACCACCCACTTCATAGCCACTGTCGATGACTTAACCGACGTGCTTGAGTTCGACTCCGAAGACATCGACGGTATGGACGACGATGCTGGTGAAGAACAGCAACCACCGCCTATAGGGCGCAAGACAACAACCTCATCATATGATATTTATATGGTAGACACCCCTAAAGAAAACAATGGCGATGAGGCAACGGAAGATAACCCCTCGGATAAGCAATCTAGACACCGGCGTCACCGGCGCCGCTCCAAGCCCCGCCATAGCAAAAATAGTGATACCGGCACAAGAGATAACAATCCGGATGGTGCCGAAGACAAGGACAATCCTGCCTAGCCAGGCTTCGAGCAGGTCACGCAAGAGGATGGGCAAGCTAGCCCTAAAGAACAGGCAACTGATGGAGAATCAAAGGACGATAATTACATGCCTCTCTCCGAAGACGAAGTGAGCCTTGGCAACGATGAATTCATCGTGCCTGAGGATCCCGTCGAGCAGGAGTGCTTCAAATGCCGGCTTATAGCCATTGCAAAAAGCATGAAGAAAAAGCAGCAATAGCTTCAAGCTAATCAAGATCTGCTAACTGACTGATGGACCGAGGTCCTAGCTGCCGAGGAATACGGACTCGAGCGCCCTAGCAAAAGCTACCCTAAGCGCAGGCTGCTGCCTCAACTCGAGGAGGAGGCTTTAAAGCCCACTCTACCAGTGCATAAGACGGCTAACCAGCCACCCGGTGGACGCGACAAAGCGGCGTACCAGCCCGAAGTCCAGACCGCACCCCGCCGCCAATCAAACGATAATACTAAGGTCGGGGGCTACACGAAGGACCTGCGAGATGTAATGGAAAACAAAGCAGGACAGTCAAGATCGATCTACGGATCACGGGGACGCCCCCAACGCGTGACAAGGATCGTCACGCCGGATACACTAACAAATCCGGCCGGGCTGAATACAGTGAAGCCCGACACAGCGGCGCCGCACATCCCCTATGCTTCACTAATGAAGTAGTGGATCATGAATTCTCGGAAGGATTTAAACCCGTGAACATTGAATCATACGATGGTACCACAGACCCCGTGTTATGGATAGAAGATTTTTTCCTCCACATTCACATGGCCCGTGGAGATGATCTACACGCCATCAAGTAGCTCCCGCTAAAACTAACGGGACCGGCTTGGCATTGGCTGAATAGCTTGCCGGCAAACTCCATCGGGAGTTGGGCGAACCTGGCAGACCCATTCCTTAACAACATCCAGGGCACTTACGTGCGACCACCGGATGTTGATGATATAAGTCACATAGCCCAGCAGCCCGGAGAGTCAGCCAGGAAATTTTGGACCTGGTTCCTAACCAAGAAGAACCAAATTGTTGACTGTCCGGATGCTGAAGCCCTAGCGGCCTTTAAGCATAACATCCATGACAAATGGCTTGCCCGACATCTCGGCCAGGAAAAGCCAAAGTCCATGGCAGCCCTCACAACACTCATGACCCGCTTTTGTGCGGGCGAGGATAGGTGGTTGGCTCGTAGCAACTATATAGCAAGCAATCTCGACACATCGAAAGCCAAGGATAGCAATGACAAATCACGTCACAACAAACACAAGCGCCGCAAAATGGTGATAATGCCGAAGACACGTCAATCAATGCCGGATTCAGCGGCTTCAAGTCCGGTCAGCGGAAGAAACCATTCAACAAAAACAATTCAGGCCCGTCCCGTTTTGACTGCATACTCGACCGTCCATGCCCAATTCATGGCACCTCTGGAAAACCAGCCAACCACACCAATAGAGAATGCTGGGTCTTCCGACAAGCCGGCAGGTCAGACGCTGAAAACAAGGGAAAGGGGTCTCAAAGCAACGACGACGATGAAGAGCCCTAATCACCGCATACAGGAGGACAGATGAAATTCCCTCCCCAGGTGAAAACAGTGAATATGATATGCGCAAGCCACATTCCCAAGTGGAAATCAGCACTAAGGGAGGTCTATACAATCGACCCAAAGTTCAACCCATGGTCCTCTTGCCTGATCACTTTCGATAGCAGGGACTACCCTACCAGCATCCGTCATAGCGGTTCGGCCGCATTGGCCCACGACCCCATCATCAACGGATTCCATCTCATATGAGTCCTCATGGACGGAGGCAGCAGCCTGAACCTGCTTTACCAGGATACAGTGCGCAAAATAGGCATCAACCCCTCAAGGATCAAGCCCACAAAAACCACCTTTAAAGGTATCATACCACGTGTAGAGGCCTATTGCACGGGCTCAATCACACTGGAAGTGGTCTTCGGACCTTCAGACAATCACCGTACCGAAGAGTTAGTCTTCGACATCATCCCTGTAGGATCAAAAGTATGTCTGGAGGGGGGTGATTAGACTACTTGACCAAGTAAAAACTTATCCTTTTCCCAATTTTAGTCTTTGGCAAATTTTATCTAACTTAGCACAATTCAAGCAATCTTAACACAATTCAAGCAAGCATGCAAAGAGTATATGAGTAGCGGAAAGTAAAGCATGCAACTTGCAAGAATGTAAAGGGAAGGGTTTGGAGAATTCAAATGCAATTGGAGACATGGATGTTTTTGTCGTGGTTCCGATAGGTGGTGCTATCGTACATCCATGTTGATGGAGACTTCAACCCACGAAGGGTAACGGTTGTGCGAGTCCACGGAGGGCTCCACCCACGAAGGGTCCACGAAGAAGCAACGTTGTCTATCCCACCATGGCCGTCGCCCAAAAAGGACTTGCCTCACTAGCGGTAGATCTTCCCGAAGTAGGCGATCTCCTTGCCCGTACAAACTCCTTGGTTCAACTCCACAATCTTATCGGAGGCTCCCAAGTGACACCTAGCCAATCTAGGAGACACCACTCTCCAAGAAGTAACAAATGGTGTGTTGATGATGAACTCCTTGCTCTTGTGCTTCAAATGATAGTCTCCCCAACACTCAACTCTCTCTCACAGGATTTGGATTTGGTGGAAAGAAGATTTGAGTGGAATTCAAGTTGGGGAAGGCTAGAGATCAAGATTCATATGGTAGGAATGGAATATCTTGGCCTTAACACAAGTGTAGGTGGTTCTCTCTCAGAAAATGCCAGTTGGAAGTGTAGGTTCATTCTGATAGCTCTCTCCACGAATGAAGAGGAGGTGGAGGGGTATATATAGCCTCCACACAAAATCTAACCGTTACACACAACTTGCCAATCTTGGTGGGACTGAATTGAGAAACTCGGTCGGACCGATTCAGCAAATCTAGTGACCGTTAGGATTTTCGGTGGGACCGACATGCAACTCGATAGGACCGATATGGTTAGGGTTAGAGCATAATGTAATCTCGGTGAGACCGATTACACAAACTCGGTGAGACTGATTTTGGTAATAAGCTAACCAGAGAGTTGGTCAGGTGAACTTGGTGGGACCAATTCTCTCATTTCGGTGAGAACAAAATGTGACAAAAAGGAAACAGATAGTTTACATTGCAATCTCTGTTGGACCGATCGCTCATCTCGGTGGTACCAAAATGTTACGAAGGGAAACAGAGAGATTACAATCCCATCTCGCTGAGACCGAGATCCCTATCGGTGAGACCGATTTGCCTAGGGTTTGTGGCAGTGGCTATGACATCTGAACTCGGTGGTGCCGGATAGAAAGAATCGGTGGGGCCGAGTTTGACTTTTGGTTTTGGTCATATGTGGATGTGAGAAAGTATTTGGGGGTTTTGGAGCATATCACTAAGCATTTTGAGCAAGTAAGCCATTAAGTAACACCTCATCCCTCCTTGATAGTATTGGCTTTTCCTATAGAATCAATGTGATCTTGGATCACTAAAATATAGAATGTAGAGTCTTGAGCTTTGAGCTTGAGCCAATCCTTTTGTCCTTAGCATTTTGAGGGGTCCACTTTTCTCATCCATGCCATGCCAATCATTGAGCTTTCCTGAAATATTCATCTTGCAATAGCATTAACTCAATGAGCTATATGTTGTTAGGAATTACCAGAAGCACCTAGGGATAGTTGCACTTTCAATCTCCCCATTTTTGGTAATTGATGACAACATATAGATCAAAGCTTCGACAATGATAATAAGAGTGAAAAACATTGTCGCTTTGAGAAGTATGTGAAATGTAAGAGGTCCCCCTAAATGTGTGCATAGTTTAAGATTTGCTTTGGACTGCAAATGCACATTGAGTTGGGATCATGGGTTACTCTTCCATGTCACATACATCTTGGTGGAGCACTCAAAATGATAATAATTAAATGCATGCACTCATCACCAAGCAAAGTGAATGATTATATAGAGATAAAAGGATAATGTCATCCAACAAGTATTAAGGTAGCATATGATCAAACACATGATCATCCAAGTATCTCACAAAAGCATAAAGTATCTCAAACAAGCAAATAAAGTTCAACCACCAAAACAAGAGAGAACAAAAGCAACACTCTCTCTCGAAGCCTATGATCTATACATTTTTCTCCCCATTTGGCAACAAGTTACCAAAAAAGTTCATAGAAAATGCATAGCACTAAATCGACTCTTAGGCTTGGTCTTCAGGTGGTGGTGTAGAGATGGCTCCTTGGACGAAGACTTCAGTTGATGTGGATGGAGCTGGTGGAGTAGGTGTTGGAGCTGGTTGCACAGAAGCTGTAGCTGGTGCAGATGAAGTGGCTCTGGTGTCTGGAACAGGAACTGTAGCTGATCTCTGACTCCTAGGCACTCTGGCAAAAGCATCAGTAGTAGTCTTGCCCTTCCTCTCCTGCATTACATCCTGAAGTTGCTCAACAACTAACTGTATCTCAGTGACCTTCACATCCAAGTCATAGAACTTCTGCTCCATGATCCTCTCCAGGCTCTCCTGGTTTTGAGTCAGGGTGGCCAATCCCTTCTCAATCCTTAGAGTGGAGGCAATCAAGTAGCCAAGCTGATCCTGCTTGCTCTTCAGGAAGTACTGAGATGCCTCATCAATGGTTGGCATCTTTGCATCCTTTTCAGTCCTTGCCTTCTCCTTCTTTGCTTGTGCTTGCATAGAAGATGGTTCATTTTCATCCATAACCACTGTGTTGTCCTCAAAATCTGGATAGATGGGCATGTGTTCCTTGTCCAAGAGGTATGTGCCAGTGCTCATCTTGGAGTTGATTAGCTCCTGTATCTGTGGGGCATACCCACAACTTCTCTTCTGATCTGCAGCTGTCCTCTTGATAGTTTCTACTATGAGGCTCATGACCTTGAACTTTTGAGGGACATAAAATATGTGAAGTAGGTTGATAGCATGGCCTCTGATCATCTTATGATCACCTGACTTAGGCAAAAGAGTGTGCCTGAGGATCCAGTTGATTGTTGGCAATCCTGACAGAAGGTAATGTACTGATCCAAACTTGTGTGTCTCAACAGCAGCATCTGGGATCTCTCTGTACATATGTTCCATGGAGTTGTGATCCTTCATCTTCTTGGCATAGACATCCAAGTCATCCTCTTTTTCCTTAGGTGCATTGATCAACTTTTCCCATTCTTCAACTAATGACTGGTACCTAGTACCTTAAGACATCCAGACAATCCTTCCATCTGGGTAGAAGTGAGCTGTGGAGTAGAACTACATAATAAGCTCATCATTCCACTTTGTGAGCTTCTGCCCAACAAAGTCATCCACTCCACAAGCATTGAAACTTTCATACATCCCTGGATAATGCTCTTCATTCTTCCTGATGTACTCCCAGTCCACCCATCTCATATCACAGACTATTGGCTTCTTGTCAAGCAGCATTGTCTCATAGAAGTCCTGCTGTTCATTTGTATGGAACCTGTAGTCCACAGCAGTTCTCCTCCTGAATGCATAGGGATCAGTCAATCTCCACTGCCTGAGTCATGCATCCTTCCTCAGCTTCATATCCTCAGCTAGAGGATGAACATCATTGTGATCTGGAATTTTGGGCTTCAACTTTCTCAAGACATGTTCCGCCTCATCTTCTTCTTCAACAGCAGCTACAGGAACTAGGGCCTTGTTCTTCTCTCCATCAAGAATGTTCCTTGTATTCCTCTTGGGTGCAGATTTGGGCTTTGGAGCAGCTGCCTTAGGAGCTTCTTTGGGCTTTGATGAAGCAGCCCCTGACCTGATGGCATCACCCATAAGCTTTTGAGCTTTGGGTGCTGGTGCAACAACCTCTTCCTCTTCTTCTTTAGAGTCTCTCCTCATAGAGGGATTGCCAAGTACTTTGGCAGTAGTGGTTCTGACTCTCTTCTTCTTCGTGTCTTGGCCAACAACTTCATTTTCTGACTCAATGGTGAATTTCATGGTTCCTCCAGTGGCAACCTTCCTAGGTTTGGAAGTGGGCATACTTGTTGCAGGTGCCTTCTTCTGCATTCCTAGCTTAGTAGTAGCAGCTATGCTATACTCCTTCTTGAGCATGTTCTTCTTGGAAGTGGCCTCATCCTCAACAGCCACATAGTCTTCATCCTCAGAATCTAAGGTTCTCTTCTTTCTGGCCCTGGTGGATGCCTTGGGTAAGTTGCTGGGTGTGCTTCTGCTACTATCATCATAGCTGCTAGAGGGACTAGTGCCCTCACTCATCTGAACCTGCTCCTCAGACTTGTTCTGACTGTCACTTTGATCAGACATGTTGCAAACACTGATAGCAGATCCTGTGAATAGATATAGATGAGGTAGAGTAGATGAGCATCACGAAATATAAAGGTTTTTGCAAAAGAATGAGTCAAAAACTTAGTTTTATTTTTCCACGGAAAGCATTTCGGATCTACCGATTTGTAAACTCGGTGATACCGAAGCAGCTTTTGGAACCTAAACTAGTGAACTCAGTCAGACTGAGTCACAGTTCGGTGGCACCAAGACTGCTAGGGTTTCACAAAGTCCGAAACTCGGTCACACAGATTTGCAATTCTCGGTCAGACCGAGAATCAAATGGTCAATGGCCTTAGCCGAATCGGTGGAACCGAGTTCTACAACTCGGTTGGTCCAAGATGGTTTCGGCGGAAACCTAACCCTAAATTTTCAGTTCACATCTAATCTACGGAGTGTTTTCGGTGTATAGCATGATCTTAATCGTGGCAAGATACATGGAAAAATAATATGCTAGGAATTCGGAGTTAGGAATAGCACAAAGATCAAGTCCATACCCTAGTTCAGCGATGGACTTGCTACGGCGGCAACAGCGGAGGCGATTCCCATTGACGGCGGTGGAGACCAGCGGCGGGAGGCAGCTAGCGACGAGGAGGACGATCCGGAGACGCAGGGAGGCTGAGCAGGCTGAGTGCGGGCAAAAGAGTTCGGAGAAATTTCCAAAATTTGACACGTGGATATATATTGCCTGACCCCGTCGGTTTCACCGAGTGGAACAACTCGGTGGCACCGAGATGCATAACTGCAAGCAGTTACAACAACTCGGTGTGACCAAAAAGTTCAAATCGGGTGCACCAAGATTGAAAACCTAAATCCACTTAGTGATCTCGGTTTGACCAAAATGGAAGAATCGGTCAGACTGAAACGCACAAAGAAGTTTTGGAAGTTTAAGTCTATGACGAATCGAGGACTCCTAGTGCTCCTCACACAGAGTGGTTCGAATCTGACTTGATCAAATTTTGTGATGTAGCATGAATAGAGTTTGAGACAAGAAAAGCATAGATAGCTAGAGAGGGTTCTTAGGCATTCTTGTCCATCCACTTGGCAAGAGAAAAGAAACCAAACATACAAAACAACAAGTGGATGTCCTGGAATGAGTAAAATATGCAACCAACATGCTCACACAATAAAATGGCAAATGAAATATGTGGCAAAGCATGCACAACCAATTCTAGCATCTATCAAGCAATTGGCAATGACTAGGTCATCTATATATGAGTATATTGACTTAGGAGTCAAATGAGAACATTTGATCATAGGTCATACTCATCGTTTAAGCACAAGTGGGGTTACCACTTTTACATAATGCATTGTTGCGTTCACACCATTAGAGTTGCTTTGACTCAATTCTTAGAGTAAAGCTCCCCCTAGATGTGAGATCCCCCCTAAGAGGGATGAACTAACCTTGGGTTTTGTCGATGATGACTTCATGTAGGTGTTGAAGATGTGGATGCTCAATGTTGATGTAGATCATTTGGAGCAATCCTTTGGAGTCAGTTGCACTTTCAATACCTACACGGGTTAGTCCCACAAGGAACAAACAAGGATATCCATAGACATAGAGTGATGCACAGACATGATGATGTCTATGAAAGCATTAGGTTACCTTGTCCCTTGTCTTACCAACAAGAGGGTTTGTGACTCCTTGAACTAGTGCAAGATGTGGAAGTTGATTGCACTTGTTCTTGCCAAAATGATATGAGTGAAATATGTTGGCGGAGTCACCCTCAAGAACTCTCTAGTTCTTCTTCTTCGGGATCCACATCATCTTGATGGGAATCCTTTGAGTTGTAGTCGTACTTGATGAAGTAGAACTTGATGTGGTCTTGGGAACCCACTTGACCAAGGCCTTAGGAGCTTCTTCAAATGCATCAATCTCCTCTTGAAACTTATCCTTGCCTTTTTGCTTGTGGTTTTATGGTGGAAGATCATCTTGAGCTTGTGTCCCTTTGAAGGAAGTAGGATCATACTTCTCTTGTTGAGGAACAAATCTTGTCTTGGGGTATTGATCTTCTTCCCACTCAACTACATTGGCATTGAACTTCCGTTCAAAACCAACACCTTGGTTCTTCCGGTGCCTTCCTTGCTTGCGTACAATTTCCTCGAATTACTTACTCCCGACAAGGCTCTTGTAAACACCTTTCTCTATAATTCCCTTCAATAAGATATTTTCTTGCTCATGTGTAACTTGGCTAAGAGAATCATTAGTGGAATCAAGAGAGCTACTAGAAGCAGCAACATTGGATTTAGCATGATTATTGTTACTACTAGAGGAAGAATCCTTCTTGTTCTTGTTACTAGACTTGACTTGAGGCATGTAAGTAGATAAGAGTAAACGCTTGGCAATGTAAGAAGAACTTTTCTTACGAAGATCATCATTGATTGCCTTTAAACTCATGCTCTTGCTCAAGGTTGAGCTTTTCAAAGCGTAACTTCTCATGAGTCCTTAAAAGTTCTCGATGATCTTCTAAGATAGTTTCATGAGCTAACTTAAGAGTGTTTAGTTCTTTAGTTAGAAGATCAATCTTCTCCTTATCATTGTCTTTGTTTTATCTTGATTAGCATGATTAATTGACGTTTCATCATAGTATTCATCACTAGAGTTGTCAACAAGTAAATCATCATCACCTAGCAAGTCATCTTCATCACTATTGAAATCAACATACTCGGGGTGTGATACCTTTGGGCCCTTAGCCATGAAGCATCTTCCAAGTCCTTGAAAGTGCGTTATATCGACTAGAGGGGGGGTGAATAGGCGATTTTTATGAAATTCTTCACTGAGGAATTTGCCGGTGAGGAAATTCCTTAGCGAAGAACTACTAGCAGCGGAATATGTACTCAGAGGTAAACTTAGAAGGATACACACATAGTCAGCATGATGAAATGAGGACTAAGAACAGAGTACAGGAAGCGTAAACACAGGATAACAAGATGAAGACAAACAGACTGAAGGAATTGAACTGAGGAATTTGTGAAAGTCTTCAGTCAAAGTCTTCAAGCACAGATATGAATAACATGCAACATAGAATGAGGAAATGAATGAGTTGAGGAAATAGAACCAGTCAGTTGGTGAAGACAATGATTTGGTAGACCAGTTCCAACTGCTGTCTCAGTTGTACGTCTGTTTGGAGCGGCTGAGTATTTATACTCGAGGACACACAGTCTCGGACACCACATCTCTCGAGCCGCAACTCAGGACACCCGATCCTCACCGTATTCTCCTTGAACTAAGACCACGCAGGCCTCGTCCAATCACTCGTGGTAAGTCTTGGTGACTTCCAAACCTTCACAGACTTGGTCACTCGGCGATCCACAATTCCTCTTGGATGCTCTAGACCTTGACGCCTAACCGTCGGAAGAAGCACAGTCTTCAAAGGTAACAAGCGTCGGATCCTTGCAGGATCAATTTCTTCAGTGATGCTCAATCACTTGGGGTTTTGTGGGGGTTTGGTTTTGGATTTTCCTCACTTGATGATTTTCGCTCAAAGTCCTCGGAGGATGGGTTGCTCTCAAATGACAAGTGTCAAGTTCTCTCGGAGCAGCCAACCAACTAGTGGTTGTAGGGGGCGGCTATTTATAGCCTAGGGAGCAGCCCGACATGATAAGACATAAATGCCCTTCAATGATATGACCGTTAGGTGGATAAGATATTTTGGTCCGCCGCGCGCAGGCACAGAACGGTCGGAAATTTGACTTTCAAAGTCCTCGGGGCTATCATGTTCCTCCTTTGTGTAGGCAATTCGACTTTGGCGAATTCCTAACTCCTTAGTCAGAGCAAAGTCATCAGTGACCAGAAGAACTGCGTCTCATTCTTGAAGAATTTGACTGAACTGTATGAGATTTCCAATGGCTTCACTCGAAGGGATTGGTAGGTGTAGGATTTTGAGTTGAGCATCACATGGAAATTTTTCCTTAGTATTTCCTCGACCCCCTTTAACAGTACGGTGTTTCCTATGACTCAAGAAAGAGAAAATGAAACTACGAAAACAAAAGTCTTCACGCTTCATATTCCTCAAATGAATATCAAGTCTTCATGGTCACACCAATTTCTTCACTTTCAAAGTCTTGTAAAGTCTTCGAATATCAAAGTCTTGATCGAAGAACTTCATTTTTAGGGGTCGACTTTCTCTGTAAACATCAAACTCCTCATAGACTTATAGACCTGTGTACACTCACAAACGCATCAGTTACTTAACCTATAAGTCTTCAATACACCAAAATCACTAAGGGGCAATAGATGCACTTACAATCTCCCCCTTTTTGGTGATTGATGACAACATAGGTTAAGTTTTCAACGGGGATAAACATATGAAGTGTAAATACTGATATTGAGGAATTTGATTGCAAGATATAGAAGAACTCCCCCTGAATATGTGCATAATGAGGAATTTGCTTTTGAGGCAATGCAGATTTGAGGATTTGAATCATGGAGATCTCCCGCTATATCTTGTAATTCATACACGCATTTGATAAATGTACTATGAAGAATTTGAAATGCATGATGAAATATGGTGCCTGATGAGATTCAGCATGCATGCAATAGTATTAACACGTATCAAAATACCAGAGCATAGTGTTAACATGCAATAGTATCAGAGCTCAAATATCACATTCAGAGCTTAGTGCTTCAAAAGCATCAGAGCATAACACGTATCAAAATCAGAGCATCAGAAGCACGATCGAAAGTATTAGAGCACAGTGCAAAGTCAGCACAATGCATGATCAAAAGTATCAGGGCACCATCGGATTTAAGATTACAACTCGATCCAATAAAAGTTTCGGAAGAACGAGAGTTGTAACTTAATAAAAACGCCCATAGTATAAACCCGCTTGAAGACTAACTCAGATTTCTCCCCCTTTGTCATCAAATGACCAAAAGGATCGAAACTGAGGACTAACGCCCCTGAAGATATTGAAAAGCATGTTCTTCATGATGCCAACGATGTCTTCATCATTTGAGTCGTGGCCTTTGATTGGACTCATAGTCTTCGTCAAGATCCTGTACACAGTCCAAGGCACATATAGCAAATCCTTGACGAGGAATTTGGTTCGAGGAGCTTGGCCTGGCTTCAGTGGCTTCATCAGTACTTGCATGAAGTGATCAGACAGTTCGGGTTCATTGTAGAGGCAACGAGCAGATTCATGGGGAGGATCAAGAGGAAGGACACGAAGCAATTCATTCTTTGGTGCCTTGTAGTGAGTATTTTCAGTCATCAATCCAGAACCCATGAGTTGATGTCTTGACATCTCCGGTGATGTGCGAGGTGGCATAGGCGAAGAATGAGTTCTTCATTCCATCCACATATATCGGTGCAGAAATTCAGCAGCCCCTGCATCGTGAAGAACACAGAATCTTGGCTCGAAGCACGGCGGTGATTCCATATCCACATGAGGAATATGCTCATGGTGAAAATCTTGTCCTTGTCGAATAGCACTAAGGAATAGAAGTTTGCTTGTGTTGGAGTCGAGCGTCTTTTCCTCATTCGAGCGAGTCATAAGGTTATGGCGATGAAGAACACGTGCTCGTAAAAGAAGTCTTCAGCCTTGAATTTTCGCTTGCTTGAGAACGGATTCTTTGGCTTGGGCAGAGGAATATCGGTGATTTGCAGCACAACCTCTGGAATCGCGAGCTCAGTTCTTCAGTGAGAATTTCTGGTTCCTCTGCTTGTGCAGATTCGAGGATCGCAGTTGGTTCTTGGCGCTAGTGGCTGGAATCTCTTCGTTGACAGATGATGTGGGATGAGTTTCTTGAGCCCATTTGAGCAGTAGTAGTAGGTGGTGAGGAACTTGTTGAAGCGGAGTGAAGAGGGGAGTATTGGGGTGCTGACTTTCCCAAATTAAGTCATCGTTCATTACAGGTGTAGTGCACCCAATATCCACATCTTCATCTTCTTTTTCAATTTCCTCAGCGCCTGCCTCTTCAGCTGTGAACTGAGGCACGGGTGAGGAAGCAACAGGAGTTGAAGGGAAAGTTTCCACTTCAATTTCTTCATCAAGCTGTTCTGAGGTAGCAACAGATTGATTTTCTTCATCTGATCCGCTTGGGATCGTGTATTCTTCTCCAAAGGGAACAATTTCCTTGGATGACATGGAGGAAATGGGAATGGCATCAATAGGATTTTCAATAGAGCTGGTCATTGGCTTCAATTTCTTCGCAGCCGAGGAATTTGACACAGCTGATGCCTTCCTTTTCTTCACTGCAGCTCGCTCTGCAGCCTTTGTCTTCTTCACTTCATAGCGGAAGGAAGAATTGGAGTTGGTGTTGGTGCGGGAGGAGCTGAGGATTGTGGTACAGTTTCTTGAGCACAACTGGTGCGATTGCCTGTTTCCTTGATTCTTCAGCGCACCACTAGCGGATGCCACAGGAATTTCTTCAGAATTGGAATGGAGTCATCAGCCACGGAACTTGTGTTCTCATCGGCATCTTTGAAAGTCATCAGCAGATCTTGGCATGTTCTTCAACAGTGAGCAGATTCTTGACTGAGGATTTTCTTGTTGCGATGAAGCTGCAATAGTTGACATTCTATTCGTCAGAGTGACGAATCTCACCTTGGCTCCTTGCCAGTCAGCATTGTAAGCATCAAAATCCTTGCTGAGTGCTTGGATTTGTGATTGAGCTTTAAGAAGTTCTTCAGGAGACAAGTTGATGATGTTTTTCTTCAGAAGCTTCTCTTTTCTTGCTTTTGCTCTCTTCAATTCACGAGCCTTTTCAAATTTCCATTTTTCTTCAGAGATGAAATGGTTCAGCATGTGACTTTGACCAGGGGTCAGTGGCAGATCCGGAAGAGGAGTGTGTGGATCCCGATGCCTGGTCAATGAAGTCTAGGATCTTCTTGGATCCAAAAGCAGAGGTACACTTGTTCCTTTGGCTCTAGCGGCCTTGGTCGATCTGTCTCGATGATTTTTCAAGTTCTTCATCATAGGCCTCATCATCGGAGGAGCGTTGAATGCAACCTGTTTCTTCTTTGATTTGGGCGAGGACCGCGTCAGCGATTGCTTTTGTCTTCAGCAGAGTGGGACTGTTGAGGACATTGGTGCGGTGACGAACTTCTTTGAAACACCGAAGCAATAGAGAATCCTTGAGTCCTTTGACAAGTTGCAAGATGCTGCTTGGTGTTGAGGACTTGGAGGAGCTCTTGAGGATTTTGAATGAGCAGCAGCAGTCTGTGGAATTTGCTGAGAGGGCGCGGCTGAGGAACTGGGCCGTGAGGGCGCTGACGGTGAAGCACTTGGCTTGCGTGCAGGCTTCTTTGGCATTGATTTCCTCGGTTTGACCGAGGGCTCAGCAGCAGCAACAGCAGTATCCTCATTGAATTTCCTCACTGCTTCCTTGGCCTGTCTTGCCAATTTGGCTTGGCGCCTGGACCATTCTTCAGGAAAATCTTCACCACGTTTGACGCTGGTGGGATCAGCAACTTGGCCAGGTGCCAGAGGAGCTATTGGGCATGGAGGATTCAGTGCGAATTTCCTCATATACTTAGGAGTGACATAGCGGTATTCACGCCATTCTTGTGCCCATCTCCTTTCTATTCTCTGTATGCGCACTTTGCGCTGGTTCTTGGATTCCTTGCCAAATTTGGATTCATCAGGTGTGCAGTAGTCTTTGTATATTTCCTCTGGAATTTCAAAAGCAGTCATGACTTCCGGTTTCTTTCCTCCCTTCTGCGGTCTCTTGCCTTCTGCCATTTTCTTCAGGTGAGGAATTTGAACAATAGAGCACTCTGAAGAAGTGTGCAGTTTTTCTTCGAGGAACGCTGCAAATGAGTTAAGTTGATGAGAACCTAGTGATTCAGCAGCGGACATGAGTACCTGTGAACAAAGTGTAGGTGCGAGGAATTTGGAGAGGTCATATGCGTTCTCAGAAGATTTTCAAAAGAAGCAAGTTTTGAGGAATTTGACCAGTTTGTGCCTTGAAGAATTTCACTAAGCGTTTCGTCTTAGGTTCCAGAGTTGTGCAGATCGAAAATCCGCACAATTGAGGAATCTTGAAGAAATGAATGCTTAGAGAGATAAATCAAGAACATATAGTGTGTGAGGTGTTCATATATGAAGATTTTGAAGAGTAAAAACACCTTTGAAGATTTTCAGAAAGATTTGAGAATCAAAGCGAGTAATAAAAGTGACTTTTAATTGCCCGAACTGAAGAACACGACGAACAGAGATGAACTGTAGAGAAGTTCGTCACGTTAGATCTTCCACGCCTAACTTGGCGGAGGAAGGCGACTCTGGCGGCGGAGTGAAGATTTCGCGACCGGGCGCGAGTCTGACGGCGATGAGGTCAAGGTAGTGAAGCTTTTCCTCACCGGCGGCGATGGAGTAGCGGCGGCGCTAGGGTTTGAGGAGAGCTCGGCGAGACAGCGATCGGCGGAGTAAATGAAGTGAGGAGGGTAAAGGGTATTTATAGCCACGCTGAAAACTGTTCGCCCAAAGATTTTGGACGAACATGCCCTACCCTTTCTCCTTCATGCGACGTGTGTCACCCACGTCTTGCTGAGATAAGATCGTGTAAGATCGTGGGTGATTAAACTAATACATCGTGGGATCGGAGCGGTTTGAGCGGTAAAACCGAAAATTTTGGATAGGATTTGTTAAAAGTTTAGATTCGCAATTTCTTCAACTGTCAAGGACCGGTGAAGACTTTGAGCAGTTTCAATCGAACGCACATGAAGAATTTGTGAATAGATTGGATTGAGTATAGCATAGAGGGAAGGGTCCGATCACATTCACTTAGCGAAATCGCAACTTGAAGAATTAGCAATAAGTGAATCTTTGTAGAGGACATAAACTCATATATATATATAGCCAATGAAGAAAGGCAGCGAAAATCTGAAGATTTTGCAAAGTTGAAGAATTTGAAAAGCGAGGAATTTCAAAAATGAGGAAAAACTCAGATTGAAGATTTTCAACTTTTGTGGTGGCGTATTCCCGTATAAGAATGATGATTTCAGACACGCGTACAATTGTCGAGGGTTACGAGAATCAAATTCTTCATTGATTTCTTCACACTTAGAGTGTTATTCTTCATTGATTGAGGAACAACGTTTCTTCATGTGTTGCACATCTAAGTCATCAATTATGCATAAGGGTTAGGATGTGTGTCCTTTTCAAAGAACATTCGAAGATTCTAACATATTTAGCTCACACGCAACTTGCTAAATCTCTTCTCATCCAAGGGCTTGGTGAAGATATCAGCTAGCTGTTCTTGATCTTCACATGCTCGATGGAGATATCGCCCTTCAACACATGATCACGAAGAAAATGATGGCGAATCTGGATGTGCTTAGTCTTGAGTGCTGGGCGGGTTGTGAGCAATCTTGATGGCACTCTCGTTGTCGCAGAGGAGAGGCACTTTCTTCACGTTAGCGCCATAGTCCTTGAGGTTTGCTTCATCCAGCAGATTGAGCACTGACATGACCCAGCAGCAATATATTCAGCTTCAGCGATGAGCGGTGATACATAGTTACATTTCTTCGAGGACCAACGGACCAAAGATCGTCAGGAAATGACAAGTGCGGATGTTGACTTGCGATCCACACGATCACCGGCATAGTCAGTCGAATATCAATGAGATCAAAAGCGAGCCCTTGGGGTACCATAGTCCTAGTGTTGGTGTGTGAGCTAGATATCAAAGAATATGCTTCACAGCCTTATGGTGTGATTCCTTGGTGCAGCTTGAAATCGGGCACACATGCAAACACTAAGCATTATATCGGCCTAGATGCACATAAGTACAATAGAGAACTAATCATGGGCGGTATACCTTGTGATCGAAGTCATTACCATTTTCATCGATGCATAGATGACCATTTGTGGGCATAGGAATTTTGACGCCTTTGCAATCTTGCATGCGAATTTCCTCAAGTACATCTTTGAGGTATTTCTCTGAGATATGAATATGCCATTGTCTTTCTTTGACGAATTCGAAGACCTAAGAAGAATTTCAACTCTCCCATCATAGACATTTGATATTCTTCACTCATCATATAGGCAAATTCATCACTATATCGTTGGTTAGTACAGCCAAAGATAATATCATCAACATATATTTGGCACACAAACAGTTCACCATCATATGACTTAGTAAATAGAGTAGGATCGAGTGAACCGGGTGTGAAGCCATTCTTCATGAAGAATTCCTTCAGTGTATCATACCACGCCCAAGGGGCTTGCTTGAGGCCATAGAGAGCCTTATTTAGTCGAAGACTTTGTCGACATTCTTGGGATCTTCAAAACACAGGGGTTGAGCAACATATACTTCTTCCTCAAGCTTACCATTGAGGAATGCACTTTTCACATCCATTTGATATAAGATGATATCATGATGGTTAGCATAGGCAAGTAAAATGCGAATAGCTTCAAGTCTAGCAACAGGTGCAAAAGTTTCATCGAAATCAATTCCTTCAACTGTGTGTAGCCTTGAGCTACTAGTCGTGCCTTATTCCTCACAACAAGGCCATTTTCATCTTGCTTGTTGCGGTAGATCCACTTTGTGCCAATGATATTATGCTTGCGAGGATCAGGCGATTGACCAATTCCGGACATTGTTCAGCTCGAAGCTGATGTAATTCTTCTTGCATAGCCTGAATCCACTCGGCTCGAAATGCTTCATCTACCTTAGTGGGCTCGAGATAGAGACAAAAGCATAGTGCCCACAAAAGTTAGATAAGTGTGAGGCTTTTGAGCGGGTGAGAGGACTGGTCTTGTTGATGTCATCGATGATCTTCTCCACTTGCACTTCTTTTGCAGCGTGGATGAGTTGGTTGTGTTGAGGATTTTGATCAGCATTTTCTTGACACAATTTCCTCATCATGTTTCTCGGTGCATCAGCTCGGCGTTCTTCACGATCAGGAATGAATTCTTCACAGATTCTTCAAGAGGAATGACATCCTCGGTTGCCTTATGCTTGATAGCATCCTCGGTGCTGGTTCATCTAACACGAAGGTAGGTGCTCTCTTTGCGAGCCATTAGTTTCATCGAACCGCACATCTCTGATGTCGACAATCTTGTGAAGAACAATGTTGAAGACTACTGTAGGTGTCTGAGTCCTTTCCGTAACCAAGCATAAAACCTTCATGTGCTTTCGGTGCAAATTTAGAGTTGTGGTGAGGATCTCTAATCAAACATTTAGCACCGAAGACTTTGAAATAACTCACATTGGGTTTCTTGTCAGTGAGAAGTTCATATGTAGTCTTCTTGAAGAATTTGTGAAGATATACTCTGTTGATGATGTGGCAGGCAGTATCAATTGCGTCAATCCAAAAGCGAGGCGTTTTGTATTCATCAAGAATAGTGCGAGCCATCTCAACAAGAGTTACATTCTTGCGCTCCACGACGTCGTTTCTTTGAGGAGTATAAGGAGCAGATAATTCATGAGTAATACCAAGTTCATCAAGATAGGCATCAAGACCAGAATTCTTGAACTCGGTCCATTGTCACCGATATGCTTGATCTTCACACCAAAGTTGGTGAAGCCCTCGAGGAAAATCGTTTGAAGACTTCCTACACTTCATGTTTGTAAGTAACAATGTGTACCCATGTATATCGAGAATAATCATCAACAATGACAAAACCATATAGAGATGCATCATTAGTATTGCTGAATAATGATTAGGTCGAAGAGGTCCATGTGAAGCAATTGAATGGACGGGTAGTGGTCATGATAGTCTTATTTGGATGCTTGGCCTTGGTCATTTTTCGGCTTCACATGCTCGCATAAGTGATCCTTGAGGAATTTGACATTCTCAATGCCAATGATATGCTTCTTCTTCGCAAGCGTGTTCAAATTCCTCATGCTGCATGACCAAGTCGTCGATGCCATAGCCAGCCTTACGAGGCCTTTGCAAGTAGACACATGGCTGGTTGTGGTCTGTAGAGAAATCAACAATATCTGATCTCCTCTCCTAAAGCCTTGAAGACTTTGGAATTGTCGACTTCCATAATCACAACACAGCGATATTTGCCAAAGACAACAACCATATCAAGATCACACAGCATTGAGACTGACATGAGATTGTATCCTAAGGATTCAATAAGCATGACTTTGTCCATGTGCTTATCCTTAGAAATAGCAACCTTACCAAGACCCAATACCTGACTTTTGCCTTTGTCAGCAAATATGATATGCTTTAGAGGTGCCGGTGATAAAGCAGCATCCATCAATAGATTCTTGTCACCAGTCATGTGATTTGTACATCCACTATCGAGGACCCATTCAGTGGTTTTGGGTTGATCATCCTGCAGATGAATTAGTGTAACTTACAATCTCATATGCTTCATCAGTGAAGAATATGATATCAAGTTCATCGGATGAATTTCATCAAGCGATAGCAGATATAGTAGTATGAGGGCGTGTGAAATGAATGTTCATTTCATCATGATTCGCTGCGTCCTTTCGAGCATTTTGTCGGGTCCCAACAAATTCTTGAGACGTTCGAGCACGTCTGGAGACTGACCTGCAGAAGAGATTAGTTCTTTTCTTCACCACCCACATCGGAAGGGTGGCAAAGAGTTCATCATCCTGCGAGCACCATGTGAGAAAGGTGGCAAAGATGCCAAACCATTTCGCTTAGCACAGGAGGGGTTAGGGTAAGCATATGAATAAGCGAGTAATTCTTGAGGACTTATGAACATAATGGTTTGAAGAATAATGCACATATTCATAGCCCTTAGCTTTACCTGCGAGGCAGATTTGTTAGCACGATGATAATCATATGAGGACTTTGATCCAGTTGAGGAATTTGATCCTCGTGAAGAATTTGGTCCATATGAAGAATTTGATCTGGGGTTCTGTTCTTCTTTGGTGGTGTCATGAGGACATTCACGAAGACTTTCAACACAGCTTTTGGGAACCAGATTTTCTTCATAGGGGAACCGTTCTGCGATTAGTGCCAACATATCTAGCAAATATTTCACCATTCGATTTTTGAGCAGTTTATAGTTAGAGTCAAATGACTCATCGGAAGAATGAGGAGATTCACATGTAAAGCGGATAAGTTAGATGGATCAAATGGAGGTCCCTTTGCAGCAACCCATGAGGTTATGGGATCCGCTCGGGTTTCCAATATGTTCCATCGGCATTGATTTCCTCTCAAAGGCAATACCCTCTTTCCTAGGGTTTACGTTGAGGATCTGCTTTTGAGCACATCACAAAGTGTCGATGCCCTTTGAGGCTTTTGTACATACTGTCATGTACAATTCCTTCAGCCCTGCATTGTCGGTGATACTAGCAAAGTCCTCGGATGAGGATTAGTGATAGCAGAGGGATGAAGAATTTGTAACACTTGAAGCATTTGAACATTGGTGAAGAATTAGCGATTCACGTTCAATGCACTTTAAGCATGGAGGAACAAATTCTTCACGAGAAGTGCTGATTTGTTGAGCTAGTAATGAATCGCGTTCATACGAAGATCTTCATAACATACTCTTAGCTTTTCAAGATCTGCCTTTCTTTGAATAGCTTCAAGAGAAAGCTTCTCATGATCAGTCAAGAGGGTGTTATGCTGATCTTGAAGGGCGTCAAACTTGGAGTGAATTCTCTGAAGACATTCACCCAATGCTTTTGACTGATCCATTTCTTTGCGCAACATATTATCACTTCTTTCTAGCATATCTTGAGTTTGTTCTAAAACCGTTTGTTGTTTAGTGGCAACACAAATGAGCTTAGTATAGCAAGATTCAATGCCATCATCAGGTTCATCATTATCAGATTCATCATTATCAGATTCATCATCATAAGACTCGAATGAGGAGCATTCGGTTACCTCAGCACCATTTTCCATAAGACAAGATGCAGACGATGATGATTCTGGCTCGAAAGTCATCGTTTTGAGAGATTCCTTGAAGTCCTCGAACCAGGGATCATGACACGTTCGATGACCTTCATAGACATCAGAGATTCGGTCCCAGATGAGCTTTGAATTGCCCAGATGCATAATTCGCCCGAATTGGTCTCTGGATAGGCAGGAGCAGATGATATCCTTCGCTATGAGATCAAGCCGAGTGTACTTGCGAACATCATCAGCATTCGCCATCTTGCATAGATCAGTAAGACCAATCTCAGTGACGGTCCACAGCTCGCTGTTCTTTGCCATGAGGCGCTTCTTCATCATGGCCTTCCACTTGGGATAATCATGACCGTCAAAGATAGGGCATGTCACTTTCTTCATACCTGCGGTCGACATAACTAGAACTCCAGGTGGTTAAACCAAAATCACACAGAACAAGGGAGTACCTTGCTCTGATACCAATTGAAAGTGCGTTATATCAACTAGAGGGGGGGGTGAATAGGCGATTTTTATGAAATTCTTCACTGAGGAATTTGCCGGTGAGGAAATTCCTTAGCGAAGAACTACTAGCAGCGGAATATGTACTCAGAGGTAAACTTAGCAGGATACACACATAGTCAGCATGATGAAATGAGGACTAAGAACAGAGTACAGGAAGCATAAACACAGGATAACAAGATGAAGACAAAGCAGGTGAAGAAATTGGGCGAGGAATTTGTGAAAGTCTTGATCAAAGTCTTCAAGCACGAGATATGAATAACACGCAACATAGAATGAGGAAATGAATGAGTTGAGGAAATAGAACCAGTCAGTTGGTGAAGACAATGATTTGGTAGACCAGTTCAACTCTTTGTCTCGGTTATGCGTCTGGTTGGAGCGGCTGAGTATTTAAACTCGAGGACACACAGTCCCGGACACCCAGTGTCTGAGCCGCAACTCAGGTGTCACACCCTAATTTTCATGGCACAGCACTTAAGCTCTTAATCATGCTAAAATGTGGTTTGACAAAAACTTTTGAGTGTTTTGGACTTTGCTTGATTGATTTTTGTCTGCTGGTTGCAAGTGCTCTAAAAATAAAATAAATCCTCCAACTCCTATACTTCATCTCCTTGCTCCAAACCCTTGAGCCAATGATCATGCCATGTGTATAGGACATAAAATATTTTCTTACAAAAATAATTTGGCCAAATGGTATTTTCAAAATTAGTTTTCAAAACCCTTGAATTGAGGTTTGCCTTTGCAAGTACTTAATTAAGGGCAGTAAAATCTTTCTAAAAATATATTTGATTCCTATTAGATATAGGATACCCGAAACCACAAAAATATAATTTTAAGAGTTGTTTTACTATTTTATTTAAAAGCTTTTCCTTAAGGCCAGAAATGGTCTTTAATAGGAAAAATTATTTTATTGTTTTAAAAATATTTGACAAAATTTAGGAAACTCATAGGACATATATTGTCCATATATAAGAGTTTCAACACATGGTCATGTTCAAAATATTGGTCAAATCCTCAAAACCCTTCTGGATATTTCAAGCTTTTGAAATATTTACAAAGGAAATATTCCCCAAAAATTCCAAGAAAATTCTATCATGTCATATATGACATATTTGGTGATTTTGCCAAGTCCCATGTCTTGGAGAACAAGATAACATCATCAAATCCCTCAAAACCATTTCTGTCCATTTAGAAGTTTGAGCAACTTTACATTGCCAAACATGTCCAAATGTTCTCAAACCTTGTGAATATGATCAAGTGGTCTAATTATTCATCTAGACCAAATGGCACAAGTTGGAGAACAATTTAACTTGATCAAAGTGCCCCAAAACCCTTCTGTCCGAACCAAATTTGAACAACTCTACATTGGAAACTTTCTCCTATTGATCTCAACTTTTGTGGACATGTTCTTATCCTCAAATGATGACACTACACCAAGTGGTGCATCAAGGAGAATAGATTTGCATGACTAAATCTTGGAAGGTCCATTTCTGCTGATTTCTAGGGTTTACAAAAGTTGCATTGGCTACTTTGTCCAAATGAGCTCAAATTAGGTGGCACACCCTATTTCTAAGTGTCATTCCATCCTGTTAATTCTCATGGCAAGTGGAATTAATTAGCTTGCCCAAACTAGCATCAAACACCTTCTGCCATTTTTCCAAAATACCATTTTTGACCACTTCCACTCTTCTCCATGACCTCAACTTTTTACCACAACTCCTCCTAGTCCTCTCCTACCTCCAGTAACTCTCCCCTGGCCATTTCTCAATGATTGAGGGGTAAAATACCCCCATTTACCTCCCTGGACAGCCCCTCTCTCCCTCTTCTTCTACCTCTCTCCTCTCCTAGTGGTTCACCAGGGCATCCAAGGCCACCACCCCTTTGTTTACTCCTCCCCTGACCCCCTAGACACAAGTGGCCACGCCCTACAAGCCAAAGACATGCCCTGGCATGCAATTGGCGTGCTCCAGAGCGCGCTACAGTGCACACCCGCACTGTAGCCGCCTCCTTCCAACCGCCCCCGGCCACCTAGGGCCTCCCCCTCGTGTCCCCGAGGTCACCTCGGCGTCCATAACACGCTACACTGTCGTCCCCATCCTCTCTCTCCCTCTCGGCTCTCCTCGCGTGCAGACAGGCGCCGCCTGAGCCAGCTTGATCGCTGGCCACGGCGGGACCCGCCATGCCGCATTCCCGCTCCTCTCTTCTCCCCACAGGCGTCGTCCACGCCCACGAACTCCCCTGGACTCGGTGCACCACCTTCCCGAGGGCCGTGGCGCAGTGCAGGCTCGCGGTGCACGAGCCCACGGTGCACAAATCACCCCACCTTAAACAACGTCCCGAGCCCCTCCTCTGGGCTCCATTCGCTCTATCTTTTCCCCAGAGACCTCTGGACAGCCTCCCCTCCCTCTCGTGCCCTCCGGCACCCACCATGGCGGGCCGAGGCAGCGGAATCCTCCTAAATTCGCGCCCATCTCTCCTCCTCCTTCCCTCTGGACCGCGCTAGAGCGCCACCACCGTCGCCACGAGCCCTCCCGTGCTCCGTCCACTCCTCCCCATTCCTCCCTCGCCTTGCCGAACCCGCCGTCAACCCCGGTTCGCCGCACCCTGTAGCCCTCCTCCTCCCTAGCTCCCCATGGTCATCTGCACATGGGCCAGGTGCGCCCATGGCTTGGAGTCCTCCGGTGCTTGCGGGCGCGCGCCGAGGTGGCCCGTGCCGCTTGGGGTGGCCTTGGTGCCCTTCGGCCTCGCCTCCCCCGCCTGCTCTGTTCGGCGGGAGGTAGGAGATGGCTGAGCCGGGCCCGCTCGTCGGTGACCGGTGGGCGGAGCCACCCGTTTAAGTGGAGGCAGTTTGAGGCGTTGCCGTCTCCCTCCTGTGGCGTATTTTCACGAATCGCCTCCGGCGTGGCCTCTCTGCACAGCAGCAGCCAGCCTGGGCCGCCCAGCTGTTAACTCCCGCCCGGTAGCTGAGATAAGGTTAAATCCTTTTCCCTTTTCTTTTCTGTGAACTTCTAAAATCCATAGAATATTCATATTACCTCCAAATTTGATGATTCAAATTTCCGGTGGCTCCATAAATCAAGCTCTATTTAATAGGCCACAGTGGACATTTTGTTGTCCCTGGTTTTCACTGAACCTTTTAAAAGGTCATTTATCCACATGAGTCCACTTCAAAATCCATATTGTATTCATTTCAACTCCAAATCCAGTGAAACCAATTTCTAAATGTTTCTAAAATCATGCCTGAATTAATGGGTACTTTTACTCATTTTTATAAAATGGCATTCTGTGTACAACTTGTGGATCCATCAAACCCCTTGATTCCATCCTATCAAAATGTTCAGAGATATCCACTTATCCAATCCTAATGAAACCACTTTGGTCATCCCTCATATGACCAGAGGTATCCCAGAAAAGTCCAACTCATATTTTTAGAGCACTTTTATTTCCTGCCTTGTTGTGTTGCTTATTATGGTTGCTTTCGACGATAGAGGACGAAGTAGACGAAATGCTCGGAGTTGGACCAGAGATATTTGAAGACCTCGAAGACTTTGTTGAAACAGGCAAGCAGCCCTTTGACCATGTCTATGAAACCCTTTTTATGCATGTCATATAGCACTTATTATTGTTGCATCGGAATCATGAAGGATGGGTAACCACTTTGGTGAGTTGCCTCCGGTACTTTTCTCGTTGACACTTGCATTGTGCATGACCCTACCTCCTTATGAGGGTTATGACGATGGGAGTAGATAGGATGCTAAGTAGTTTGCTACGCAAAAAGGGACGGGAGTATGCATGTGATGGAGACAAAATACTTTTCAAACAACTTTCGAAAACCCCATCGGGTGCCATATATGCCCGAGGGAGATGATGAGTAAGGTAACCACTTGATGACGAAGTGGTGTGCGAGGCAAGTGTGTGTTGTTTTCAGCGGATTAGATTTAAGATTTGATGACTGTCCCAACCCTACATGCGCGACCACTCTACCCTTATATGGGAAAGGGCATTGTTGAGTACCTAGACCGATACTAGCTTGGTGCCCGCATTACTAGTGACGGGGGAGAGTTGGTGCTCTCTCTCGGGACGGGGTCGTGCCAGGTAGGGCGGCCATGTCTGTCTTTACAGCACCGGACACACCGTTGGTACCCCGTGCTTGTGGTATGTGATGAATATGGGAGCGAGTCTCCACAACTTTATGATGAGAAATGTTTGTACGGGGTTACTACCAATCGAGTGGACTCCATGTTAGTATCGTCTAGGAAAGGTAGTGATCGGTGCTTACCGGGTACTTGAGGTACCGCTGGTCGTGGATGACACGGAAGTTCCCGGATCTAGTGGGTAAAGTGTGCAACCTCTGCGAGTGTAAAACTATTGAATAGCCGTGTCCACGGTCAAGGACGGTTAGGCGGTGCTGCTTAAACTATGTCGGGGTTTTCAACCGTGTGAATGAGATGATGGAAATGACTTGGGTCAAGTCAGCGGCTTGACACGATTGAGATGGGTTGGTGCCCACTCTGTTTGTGATAATGGGTTGGTGCCCATTTGTTTATGTTGATATCTGTGACCAGATCTCATGGTTACTTGAATTCTTTTGATGCATGCTTTATAGGTTGTTGAACATGTCATTGCACTCAAAACTAGCTTTATGCAAAACTTTACCTATGTCATGCATTACTGTACCTTGAACCAAATCATGGGTTGCTTGCGAGTACATTCAAAGTACTCATTGGCTTGCCACTGGTTATTTAATTGACCAGGCATGGAAGAACAGGATGTGATAAAGAACACTTCGGTGGCGAGCATGCGAGCTAGGACGCTTCCCAGTCAGAATGCCTGTAGGGTTAAGGCAGATGGCATGGGTCCAAGTTATCGACGAAGATTTCCGCTGCGATGTTATACTCAAGACTCGACCATAATGGTCCTACTCGTATGTCTGATGCGTATGGATGTAAGACTCTTGTTATTCAGCTTACGTGTGTTCGGTGAGCATTGATCTCGGGATCCTTTGTACCGTGCATTCGGTGATCACGACTTATGAGTCGGGGTCCCCACATCAGGACACCCAGTCCTCACCGTATTCTCCTTGAACTAAGACCACGCAGGCCTCATCCAATCAATCGTGGTAAGTCTTCAGGTGACATCCAAACCTTCACAGACTTGGTCACTCGGCGATCCACAATTCCTCTTGGATGCTCTAGACCTTGACGCCTAACCGTCTGGAAGAAGCACAGTCTTCAAAGGTAACAAGCATCGGATCCACGCAGGATCAATTTCTTTAGTGATCCTTAATCACTTGGGGTTTTATGGGGGTTTGGTTTTGGATTTTCCTCACTTGATGATTTTCACTCAAAGTCCTCGGAGGATGGGTTGCTCTCAAATGACAAGTGTCAAGTTCTCTCGGAGCAGCCAACCAACTATTGGTTGTAGGGGGTGGCTATTCATAGCCTAGGGAGCAGCCCGACATGATAAGACATAAATGCCCTTCAATGATATGACCGTTAGGTGGATAAGATATTTTGGTCCGCTTGGTAAGACAAAGAACGGTCGGAAATTTGACTTTCAAAGTCCTCGGGGCTATCATGTTCCTCTTTGTGTAGGCAATTTGCCTTTGGCGAATTCCTAACTCCTCGATCGAGCAAAGTCATCGATGACGGAAGAACTGCGTCTCATTCTTGAAGAATTTGGTGAAGCGTATGAGATTTCAATGGCTTCACTCGAAAGGATTGGTAGGTGTAGGATTTTGAGTTGAGCATCACATGGAAATTTTTCCTTAGTATTTCCTCGACCCCTTTAACGATGCACGGTGTTTCCTATGACTCAAGAAAGAGAAAATGAAACTACGAAAACAAAAGTCTTCACGCTTCATATTCCTCGAATGAATATCAAGTCTTCATGGTCACACCAATTTCTTCACTTTCAAAGTCTTCAGAAAGTCTTCAGAATATCAAAGTCTTCAGTCGAAGAACTTCATTTTTAGGGGTCGACTTTCTCTGTAAACATCAAACTCCTCATAGACTTATAGACCTGTGTACACTCACAAACGCATCAGTTACTTAACCTATAAGTCTTCAATACACCAAAATCACTAAGGGGCACTAGATGCACTTACAGTCCTTCATTTGGTGAATCAAATATGCCGTAGGAGTTGGTTGACACAAGTGCTAGACCGGCAACACCTTCATCTTGAGTATATTCGGAGTCGGAGTGATAGCTTCTCTCCGAGTGATTGTCGGAGTCGGAGCCAGATACCCATTCACCAACATGAGCTTGATATCTTCCTTTCGTGTAGCTCCTTGATGACTTGTCCTTCTTTTCCGAATCCTTGCTTCCCCGGGATGTTCTTCGTTCATAACGATCATCTCTACTCCGTCTCTCTCTTGGTGGTGATTCTTCTCTTCTACTTCTCCTCTTAGGTGATTCTTCTCTTATTTTATAGGGAGTCGTACACTCATTGGAATAGTGTCCGGGTCTTCCACAATTGTAGCAATTACGCTCTCGACTAGAAGACCTTTTGTCATTGTAGGACCTTGACTTGGAGCTTGATACGTCTCCAACGTATCTATAATTTTTGATTGTTCCATGCTATTATATTACCCCTTTTGGATGTTTATGGGCTTTATTTCACACAATTATATCATTTCTGGGACTAACTTACTAACCGAAGGCCCAGCCCATATTGCTGTTTTTTTGCCTATTTCAGTATTTTGAAGAAAAGGAATATCAAACGGAGTCCAAATGGAATGAAACCTTTGGGAGCGTGATTTTTGGAACGAACGTGATCTAGAGGACTTGGAATGCAAGTCAAGAAGCAGCTGAGGCTCCCATGAGATAGGAGGGCGCCCCCCTATAGGGCACGCCCCCTGTCTCGTGGGCCCCTCGGGCGTCCACCGACGTACTTCGTCCTCCTATATAAGCCTATGTACCCCGAAAACATCCAGGGAGCAGACAAAACACAATTTCCACCACCGTAACCATACATGTCTGCGAGATCTCATCTTGGAGCCTTGGCCAAGCACTCACTGCGGGGGAATCGACCCTGGAGGGCTTCTACGTCAACATCCTTGCCCCTCCGATGAGTTTTCAGTAGTTTACCGCAGACCTACGGGTCCATAGTTATTAGGTAGATGGCTTCTTCTCTCTTTTTGGATCTCAATACAATGTTCTCCCCCTCTCTTGTGGAGATCTATTCGATGTAAACTTTTTTTGCGGTGTGTTTGTCGAGATCCGATGAATTGTGGGTTTATGATCAAGTTTATCTATGAATAATATTTAAATCTTCTCTAAATTCTTTTATGTGTGATTGAGTTATCTTTGCAAGTCTCTTTGAATTATCAGTTTGGTTTGGCCTACTAGATTGATCTTTCTTGCCATGGGAGAAGTGCTTATCTTTGGGTTCAATCTTGCGGTGTCCTTACCAAGTGACAGAAAGGGTAGCAAGGCACGTATTGTATTGTTGCCATCGAGGATAACAAGATGGGGTTTATATCATATTGCTTCAGTTTATCCCTCTACATCATGTCATCTTGCTTAATGCGTTACTCTGTTCTTATGAACTTAATACTCTAGATACATACAGGAGTCGGTCGATGTGTGGAGTAATAGTAGTAGATGCAGATAGGAGTCGGTCTACTTGATGTAGGGTGGAACCCTATAGCGTCGATCTTTCACGTTTGGAGCGGGATCCCTCTAAGAACACGATGAACACGGGGAGAACAGGGAGAAATCACAAGGGGAAACACTCAAGAACAAGTCCAAATCACACATCCACTAGACAATCAAACACACAAGATCCACAAGGTACATGAACAACAAAGAGAAAGATACAAGGTAAGGTTCATCTCCAAGAGGAGGTCTTGATGATATCCTAGATGGATCTTTCCACAAGGGGGTCTTGATGATATCCTGCGGGATCTTCTCCTAGATGGAGGTCTTGGCCTCCAATGGAGTAGTGGTCTCTCTCTCTCAAGAGTAGAGATAGGTAGGAGCAAAGCTCACCTAAGAATGAGCTATCACTTTGCTAACCCTAGAAAGGAGGTGGAGGAGGTCTATTTATAGCCCAAAGGCGAAGGGGTAAGTGAGGGCGAAGGGGTACACGGGCTTGGCCCAAGTCACGACGCAGCGGGTCCGGATGATCCGGATGGTGGCGGATGATCCGGTGTCGGGGTCCGGATGATCCGGGCGACCGTCCGGATGATCCGCCGTCGAGCAGGTTCTGTTGTCTTGGCGCGTTAGCGGATCGTCCGGAGGTCGTCCGGATCATCCGGGCTCGGTCCGGATCGTCCGGTGGGGTCCGGATGATCCGGCAACTCGATCCTGCTCCGTTCTTCTTCTTCCTTTCTTCCGTCTTCTCTTCCACGCTTCCCTCGCGGATGGTGTAGTCGTTCCTTGGCGCTTGCACTCCTCCTCGTCGTCCGTAAAGTTCCAACAATACCTATGCATGCACACGGGAGAAGTGTCCAGTAGTATGCCATCCTCGAAGGGGTCAAGTGAGCACGTGTAAAGGAGATGATTCACCTTAGTGTGTGTGAAGTAGATGTCATACGTGTCACTTGCCAAATGGGCTCTTGACATGGTGATGTCCGTAGGATGCTCCGCATCATCCCCTCCCCCTTGGTAAAGATCCGACCTCGGATCGTGTCGGTGTACTAAGGTAGGGGTACCTCAGTACCCCAACTTGTGCACGGGCAGCCCCAGCTCCCCACAGCTAGATCCATCAAATGCTTGCCGGAGACCATCTCCGCTCCACACCAAGCCATTCAAGAACAAAGTGTACAAGGCAGAAGATCAAGACCCCGGCAAGAGGAGCTTGCCGGAAGGCCATTCGGGCTCAAGGCTACATTACTCTTGCAGATCCCGGCGAGAGGAGCTCGTCGGGAGGACTAGAAGATCATATCGCAGAAGACACGCCTCGGCGCGCTGCTTGCTTGGCGCGGGGGCCGGGAGCGGCAAGTCACAGAGCCCGACAAGCCACCGGGCCCGCAAGATCAAGGCCCGGCAAGGTACTTGCGGGAGAGCTATGCTACGTGCCGCACTCCAGCTCATCTGCCCGCGTCGCCTCCGGCCTTCTCGAGGCGCGTGGCGGGTGGCTGTGCTGCATGAGGAATGCGGTGGCACTCCACGGTGGTAACCGCGCCGTGGCGAAAGGAGACGCAATGGCGGGAGCTTTTGGGGCGGCGGCGACGGGCATTTAATGCTCTTGTCCCCTCTGTCAAAAGTAGGTAGAAAGCATCGTAGCTGCCTTTGTTCCCGCCTTGTTCCAACTACCACCTCTTTTACGTTTTACCCCTCTACCTCACGTTGACACTGTCGGTGACCCTTGCCCTATAAAGGAGGCCCATGCACAGCGTGGGGGTTCCACGACTAGCTACTCTCGCGAGGATCATTCGCCACTCTCGCGTGAAGGTTGAACCCCAGCAACTCTAGCGCTGGGATTGGCGGTTTCACACACCACTCCACCGTTTGCTCGCATTCTTGAGCAAGATCTAATACAACACAATGCAGCGGTAGGGTTTACGCGACCATCGCGGCGGCTGGGTAAAATCCCGCGTGCATCGCCTCGATCTGCTCTCGCGCAGCCTCCGCCCCGTACCAACACACGAAGGGCCCGGCCCCATAGGTGCCGCGCCACCCATCGGCGCGACATCTCTGGCGCGCCCGGTAGAAGCGTCGAGGTTGTGCGAACCTGATCCGGCGTTCAGCGCGCGGCCTCTTCATCAACCTCTCCGGCTTCGCCAGCGGCTTCGCCGACAACTACGCCATGGCCCGAAGGCGAGAGCTTCGAGGGTCGCGGACCCATCTCCGTCTTCCCGCCTCCACCGAGCCAGCGGCAAAGCGGAGGAGACGCCGGTGGAAGGGTGGACACCGGCGAGGGCGCCGCGGTGCCACGAGATCGAGGGCAGGGCGGAGGACGCGCCTCGGCCTCCGAGATCGCGTCCCCTCCGGCATATAGCAGCCAGTGGCGCCACACCACGAGAAGGTGGTATCCGCCAGCTGGGGCAAGAGCAAGCAGGGGGCTCGCGGGACGCTCCGGACTGCTGTCCATGCATGAGTAAAGCGAAAGAGGTCGAGGCAGGGTTCTGCTCCCCCTAACATTGTTAGGGACCCGAGTATATCCGGCCCCTCGCACCGCTCGCTCCCGCTCCCCTCGGCCCCGGCAAGCGCCTATCCCTGGAGTGCTACGATGTCGTCGAAAGACGCGCCATCGAGCTCTAAGTCCGCAAGGGCGGCTCGTGCTCCATCCGACAAGCGTACCTCCTCGGGCTTGATAAGCCGGTGAGGACAGCTTTGGTGTTCGTCCGACAAGCGCGCCTCCCGAGTGCGCGCGCCGCCATGGACACACCATTGAGCTCCACCAGCGAGCGCAAAGAAAAAGAAAAGCTAAGTCGCTCGAGCCTTCGTGCAGAGCACTCTTTTAATTTCATACTTTTATATGTTATACCCCTCGCGCATTCGTCCTTTGTACGCGGAACCTGTGCGCGGAGGAGCCTGCTTGTGGATGGTCGCACCCTTACTTCGCTTCGAACACGCTCAACGAGTTAAGAGTAAGCCGCGACCAGCTTCGCGCTCTCGTTTCGTTTCGAGCCTGCTCAGCAAGTTAAGTGCGTCGCGGCCAGACACGGCAAGGTTGCTTGCCGGAGGCGACACCAGCCAAGCGGGCTGCTGACGTTCCGCACTCAGCAAGCGTGTTGAGCACCGGCAAGTTACCTAGAAGCGTAGGGTGAAAGCACACAAAGGATGTAGGGCAGAGGGTATAACGTGGCGAGTCATGCCGTGAAATGTCGTCCGTATGAGAGACTTGGGCGCAAGAGGAGCCAAGTCGTGGCCCAGTTGCGTACTTGTTTTGTTTCCGAGTCCGCTCAACAAACACAAGTGTGCTGCAGCACCCTTATCTTGCTTCCGAGCCACGCTCAGCAAGTTAAGCGTCATAGCTGGCCCGACAAGGTTGCTTGCCGGAGCGACACCACCAGCGGGCTGTCCGCGGCAAGCGTGTTCGCCCGGCAAGCTCCCCAAGCGCGAAGTACAAACATACGAAGGACAAAACCGGCATCGTATTGCCTAGTCAAGATTTATATACACATGCACCTACATGTACGTTGAGCAATTGCATATCTACCTCAGCTATTTTCACGACTAAAATTGCAGCAACAAGAAGGGACCAAAAGATCGCACCAGCGCTACAGGGCCGGCGGTCGAGTCGTGGCAGGGGCTGCTGATGCCAAAGTTCTTCTTGGCGAGCCAGCCTCGCTGGGGCTGCGAGCATCGAGATTCGTCTCCGGCAAGCTAGTGTTGCTGGGGCTGCGAGTTCAGATAAGTTTTCATCCCCATCATGCATCCTCTCATGGACCGGAGATGCGGGACGCGTCTTTGAGCGATCGTGTCTTGTAAAACCCGTGCGTGGAGGAACCGAGTCGTGACCCGATTGCGTGCTTGGTTTGTTTCGAGTCCGCTCAACAAACCCAAGTGTGCGCTGCACTCTATCCTGCTTCGAGCCTGCTCAGCAAGGTAGAGCGTCAGGCCCGGCCCGACAAGGTTGCTTGCCGGAAGTGACACCACCAGCGGGCTGTCCCATGATGCGCTAAGCGTGTTCGCCCGGCAAGCTCCCGATAAGCGTAAGAACACACAAGGCACACAGTCAAGTAAAAGACTCGGTCCGCAAGCATTCCCTCTTTTCATTAAAAGCATCCAATTTAGTACAAGTCCATAGAGGATGAAAAACATGATGGAGAGGATTACAAGTTCTTAAATGCAGCTAAATGCCCGAGGGCTTACAATTTGAAAAGATAAGGTGCCGTGATCCCTCTCTGTTTCTCTGTTAGGGAGTTCGGGAGGTAGGTCAAGAGCCCCGGCAAGATAAGCTTGCTGGAGAGGAGACCCGCAAGAGGAGCTTGTCGGGAAGGGCGAAGGCGCCTAGGAGGCGTGGCGGTGGCGCCGCCGTGCCGCAGAGCTGCGCAAGGTGACGGGCATGGGGAACGCATGCCCGGGAGCCAGCGACAAGTCCCTGAAGGCCACGGAGAGCCACGGGCGCCAGAAGACCCCAAGAGAACACCCCGGGGGCCGGCCAGGAGCTTGGCGGAGACGAAGGCGTCGGAGGCAGAGCTTGAAGACGGGGTAGTGGGACGTCGGCACGCTCTCGAGGGCTACTCGCTCTCGTGCTGCGACGTAACGGCATTGCCGCCACTCCCCCTCTTCCTCTTCCGCTGCTCTCACGCCAACCGCCCAAGGAGGCGGCCCGGGGAGTTCGAGAGACCGCAACCAGAAGATGGGGTTGCGGTGGCCTTATGAGCAGCGGTGTCCGACGCCTAGTCGGGCCCGCCATCCCCCTCGTCGCCGCTGTCGCTCTCCTCCTCGTCACTTTCGCTCGAGGAGGAGCCTTCGCTATCCGAGGAGCTGTCCACACAGCAGCGCACCCGGGTTCCATAGTCGCCGAAGACCTTGACGGCGAGGAGGTCACCATCCAGTAACTTGAAATGGAGGTGAACCCGCCGTCAAGCTATGGATCCGGCGAGCGTCTTCCACCCTCGGTCGAAGAACATCACGCCGGGGCTGGGGACACGACACTCACCCGAGTGCCGCTGATCCGCAGCCCCTCATCGCGTAACTCCATCACGTCGGGCGGATCCGGCCCCATTGCGTCCATGAACGGGCCGGCAACCGAAGGTGACGACGAGGCGCCCGCGGCTTGATGAAGAACTCCGGGGTCATCTCCGGTGTGGACGCGCCGTGGTCGAGAGGCGCCGGAGGAGGCGGGAGGCTCCTCACCTCGACCGCCTCTCCTCGACCGCCTCGGCCACGCCCTCGGCCTCGACCGCATGCCGCCCCTCCCTCTCCCTCTCGTGGCGGCTCCGCCACGGGAGTAGGATGGGGAATGGTGCGCTGCCTAGAAGCAACCCGCGCCGCCCAGCGTCAAGAGCCGGGATTCCCTCCTTCCATGGCGGCAAGAAGAACCGAAGATGAAGGCGAAGGAGAAATGGATGAGTGTGGCGTTGTGCACCCCTTCCGCCCTATTTAAAGGGGCGAGGTGGGGACTCAACCGCCCGCTCAACCAATCAGAAGCGAGGAGGCCGGAGGAGCGGGCCGACTCGCCCTCTCCGCCCGCGGACGGCTCGGTCTCCCACCTTCGCGCGCCCGACCCCCATGCATGAGGGCAGCGTGGCGGAGCCGAGCGGCAGTGAAGCGACCCGCGCTGCGCCACGATCACGGGTGGGTGCCTTAAAGGCTGCATCGCCGCCCACATCTCCCACGACGCCGCAATCGAGCGTGCCGTTGCTATGGGGGAGACAACAGATGCAGCAGCAGATTCGACGGGCCGTGGGCCGTGCGCCCGTGCCTTTGTCTTGGGCCTGGCCCAACAGCGCTTCGGCACCGTGTATGGCCCAGCCGGGGCTCTGTCGGTGTACTAAGGTAGGGGTACCTCGGTACCCCAACTTGTGCACGGGCAGCCCCAGCTCCCACAGCTAGATCCATCAAATGCTTGCGGAGACCATCTCCGCTCCACACCAAGCCATTCAAGAACAAAGTGTACAAGGCAGAAGATCAAGACCCCGGCAAGAGGAGCTTGCCGGGAAGGCCATTCCAGGCTCAAGGCTACATTACTCCTGCAGATCCCTGGCGAGAGGAGCTCGTCGGGAGGACTAGAAGATCATATCGCAGAAGACACGCCTCGGTGCAAGCTTGCTCCAGCGGGGCCCGGGGCGGCAAGTCCAGAGCCCGACAAGCCCGGGCCCGGCAAGATCAAGGCCCGGCAAGGTACTTGCCGGGAGAGCTATCTACGTGCCGCACTCCAGCTCATCTGCCCAGCGTCGCCTCCGGCCTTCTCCAGAGCGCGTGGCGGGTGGCTGTGCTGCATGAGGAATGCGGTGGCACTCCACGGTGGTAACCGCCGCCCGTGGCGTAAAGGAGACGAATGGCGGGAGCTTTTGGGGCGACGGCGACGGGCATTTAATGCTCTTGTCCCCCTCTGTCAAAAGTAGGTAGAAAGCATTTGTAGCTGCACTTTGTCCCTTGACTGTTCCAACTACCACCTCTTTACGTTTTACCCCTCTACCTCACGTTGACACTGTCGGTGACCCTTGCCCTATAAAGGAGGCCCATGCACAGCGTGAGGGGTTCCACGACAGCTACTCTCGCGAGGATCATTCGCCACTCTCGCGTGAAGGTTCGAACCCCTGGCAACTCTAGCGCCTGGGATTCGGCCGGTTTCACACACCACTCCACCGTTTGCTCGCATTCTTGAGCAAGATCTAATACAACACAATGCAGCAGTAGGGTTTTATGCGACCATCGCGGCCCGAAGATGGGTAAAAATCCCCCGCGTGCATCGCCTCGATCTGCTCTCCGCGCAGCCTCCGCCCCCGTACCGAACACACGAAGGGGCCCCGGCCCCATAGGTGCCGCGCCACCCATCGGCCGCGACAGATCGAAATCCAAATCACCATGGGAAAGAGATGATGTCGTCGTGTAGAAGTGGACGATCACCAAGCATTCGTCATCATGTAGTTCCAAATGGGCACCCTCCAATGTCGCACCGTCTTGTAATTCCTTCAAATGTAGCAAAGATAACATGCACTTGGAAAAACAAATGTGGTTGTCGTAAGAGCAAAACCAAGCATTCAAGAGGTGATTCACCCAACAAGTGTTGTCATCAAGCATAGCATATGGTTTGACAAAGAAGTGTGGCATGGCATTTGAGCATATAAATTGAGCACAATCAAGTATATCATGGGAACGAGCATGCAAATGGGAGGTCAAGATGCAAATATATGTGATAAGTGAACAAGCATCTACCTCAAGGTCATAGCAAGCATGCATAAAGAGCTCAATGAACGGTCTATGGTAGGCATAAGAGTCATTCACAACACCAAATATAGTGAAATGTCTAAACACATGGGGCAAGTGCAAGACAATCCAAGCATAACGTGCATAGGGTGTAGTGAAGATATCATGGCACTCAACACAATGGAAAGAGCAATTGTTCATCATGTGTGAGGCAATCAAGTCAAGCATGTGATAAGCAAAGGGACATGGCATATGTGAAGAACTAGATGCAACACACAAGGCATATATGTCATCAACCCAAGAAAGAAAGTAGTGGAACATGGGTGATGCAATATAGCGAGCATTCATAGCTATCAAATCAAGCAAGCTAGTAGTGTGAAGATGCAACATACTAGGAGGAATCATGGCAAACATGTCATTGGTGCAAATAGTGGGCATGAATAATTCACAAGTCATAGCACAAGCATGAAAGCAAGATGTGAGTACAATATCATGAATGTATTGGCGAGAGGCCATATGTGAATAGCAATGGGTCATCATGACTCTCCCAACACAACAAGCATCAATAGAATGGGGTACATGATAAACATGGCAAAAGTAACAAGGATCTCCACCAAGCATGCAAATACACATAGGAATATCATAATGGAGAATCATGGGTAGATGCAAACAAGGGTCACAATTGCATGGCAAAGGCATAGAAGCAAGAATAGCATGCAAAGTGAACACAGTAAAATGAGCATAATGTGAGAAGTGGTAAATGGCCCATAGCCGTGTGAGAGCCAAGTAGAGGAGTTGCGCGTAGTCCTTGCGTGAAGGGAACGGTAGTAAGGATAGTCCACGGGATCCCAAATCATCAGTGCTCTCAAGAGCTCGTTTTGTCAACTCGTTGGATTGCGAGGTTGACAAGTATTCCTGGGTACCTACACAAAAGAGACACAAACGAAAGAAATTGTGTGTGTGGTAAATGTACACATCATCCATCATGATGTGTATGTGCACGTGTGAGTTAGCACAAGATAGGCATCGCTCAAAGAAATTTGATGCATGGTATAGGAACATGTCATCCATCATGAAAGAATAGTTGTTATGTATGACACGATGGGGACACAAATTGAGCAAACAAGTATAAGGCACATCAAAAGCATGTTTATTCATGGGGAGCATATGGTGCACACACGTATTGGGATCATGCAATGGATGGGATGGATCAAAATCTCCTAAAATGTATGAGGAAACTATGGGGGTCTCCTCATGAGCAATATCGGAAACATCACATGGAGAAAATGGACAACATCCAAAACAATGCATATCCGAAGCTAGGTGGTCATGGCATGGCATATGAGATAAATGATGCAAAGCGAGCATATCAATATCGTCACAAGAAAAACAAATGCCAATAACCATGGGCTTGTCATCTCTGCCATATGTGCAAATTAGTTTTATTTTAATGGCATATGCATAGTCACTATGAAGAGATTGCAAATAAGACATATGGTTGATCTCATGCATAGCATATGACAAGTCAAGCGGATTATCAAACATGATGTGACCTAAAGAATTGTCACAAGAAATCCTATGTAACATGGCATCACAACTAATAGACTCCACAATAGAATCATCATACTCATCATAAATGGGCAAATCCTCGCATGGGGAAATCATACTAGCATGAAGCATGGCAATAGGTGGATCAACATCATGCAAGCAATCAATGTCAAGAATGTCCACTAGTGGGACTAGAGAATCACCTTCACCTATGTTACCTTTGTCATTCCACTCAAGTGGTGTAGGTGAGGTGGGAAAGACCAAATGGTGGTCATCATCATCATCTTGATGGAACCATGTGGGCGGTGCATCATAATCCACCATGGCCATCGTCTTGTCCAAAGGGAGGGCGAAGTCGTCGAGGATCGGCGCGTCATCATAAATGGGACCTAGCACCAAACGAGAAGACACAATAGAGGTAGAGGTCAAGTTGTTAGAAATGCAAATGGCCTCACGAGACCTATCAACTATCTCACTCTCTCTATGTGGTGGTTCACTCACTCCCTCAAAATAGGTGCACTCAAACTCACGTATGGTGGAGTCACTCATCTCACTCAAGTGGTGGGGGTTGTGGCTCTCCTCACATGGGAATTGTGGCAACTCATCATATATGGGGCTAGTGGTGAAGTCACTCTCACTCTCAATATGGTGGCAAAAGTCACTCAAGTCATCATACGTCGCCGTGGTCGAATGGAAGATCCCATGCTCAACCATCTCGTCGTGGTCGCCGTGGATGAAGGCCGAAGATGGCACATCATCACTCTCGTTGTGGATGAAGGCCGAAGATGGCTCAACATCACTCTCGTCATGGATGAAGGCCGAAGATGGCACATCATCACTCTCATCGTGGATGAAGGCCAAAGATGGCACATCATCACGCTCGTCGTGGATGAAGGCCGAAGATGGCACAACATCACTCTCGCCTCCTAAGATGGAAGCATCATCCTTGCTCACCACCTTGTCGCTCGCCTCCAAAGCTTGGTCCTTGAAGGTCTCCGTAGTCGAACTCATCGCTGCACCGTCTTGAAAAAGAGTTGAAGTAGACTCGGCATCATCAATGCCACAAAGAGGGATGGCGGTGAAGTCGCACTTGGGAGCATCGTCTTGGAGCTTGTCGGCCTTGGACATCATGGTGGTACTAGCCTCATGTTTGTCGTAGAGCTTGGTCGCCGCGAAGTTTGCTTGGGGTGGAGAAGCCTTGGCCTTCATGAGTTCTTGTTCCGCCTTGAGAGCACCAATGTAGTAGTCGTCGATGGGCTTGTAGTTCTCGAGGAAGATGGTCTTGGAGATGTCGTTGTGCAATCCCATCATGAAGTGGAACTTCATCGAAATGGGGTCGTCCACGCCGGCTCGTCGCAAGGCAATCATCATCTCCTTGAAGTACTTGTCGATGGACTTGGATCCTTGGGTGGTGTTGTCCAATTGGTGTCGAAGTTGTTCCGTGTAGGTTGGAGGCACAAACTCTCGCCATAAAGCTCTCTTCGTCTTGGGACAACTCATCTCGTAGCTCTCCGAAGGTGTGTGAAGCCACCATGTCGAGGCGTAGTCGTGGAAGTTTCTTGTGGCGCACTTCACTTGATCTTCGGGACAAACTTGATGTAGCTTGAGGTAGTCGTCCATCAAACGCTCCCACTCGAGGTACTCCTCGGGTTCTTGAGTCCCATAGAAAGGAATCGCGTGGTCGATGTCGAGGTCGTAGTAGCTCGTGGAAGTTGCGGACTTGAGCTTGGGGAGCTTCTCTTGAGTATAGTCTTGGGGTTCTTGTTGGCGCAGATGCCATATGTCCGTAGGCGAAGATGCCTTGAAGTCACTTGGCGAAGATGCCAAGGGAGATGGTGAAGTCATTGAGCGGTTGTTGATGTAGAGCTCTTGACCTTCACGTTCTTGTCGGTGATGGTGTCGATGCCGATGTGATCTTGCCGGAGATGGTAGCTCGGAAGCATGTGCTCTTGAGCGTCTTCTCGAAGATGAGGAAGATCGCTTGTAGGACTTGATGAGGGCTTTGATCTCCTCCATTTTAGCTTGCATCTTGGCGTCGGAGTTGTTGTTCATGGCATCGAACTCGTCGTTGTTGTTGTAGACCGAAGATGAAATGCCTTGCCTATCCATCACAAGACACGAGTAGAGGTGAGTAGGAAATGAGATAAACAATACCAAGTTACCTTTTCCCAAAGTTGAGGATGTATCTCGTGTCACTCAATGTGAGATGAAAGAATAGTGGAATTGGTACCGGACTTGTTCACTCACACCTATCAAGTAAAGCTTGTGGTAGAGCTCGGTGATAGTGGCACAAAAATTTAATGCAAAATGTTAGCAAGAGTCACTAATGTTGAAAGAGATTCACAAATTCGCAAGTGAAACAAATGGACCAATAGCAATGAAAGGTACACGGAAACACACACACACGGATAGATAAATGGGGTCGTGCAACCAAGGAATGAGCACAAAATGTGGAATCCATGGAAAACGCTCGTGTTGCACAACTCAAGAGAGACGCTAGCACGATTGCTCAATAGGCGGATACGACACTTGTGCACAACCTATAAGATGCAAAATGGATATTCTTTCTATCCCAAGTATGCTATATATGTATGGTTCCTGGTGTTTCTCTCAAGCATGATATCATATGATGTAGATTTTGGTATGGCTCTTATGTGCAATGGGGTATGATGCTATGGCACTTGCTCACGAGCTCTTTGCTCTCTTTTTGATTAAAAGCTTTTTCTCTTTTTTCTTTCTATGGCCACTTTTGCACAATGCACAAACCAAGATAGCAATTGTGTATATGCGGGAACAAACTTGAGGCACAATGGATGATATGTTACCAAGATGATATGGTATGTATGCAATGGATGGTGGATCACTAATGTGCACAAGTAACGTTGCCGGCAATACTCAAATGGCTAGTCTCGATAGGCAAGTAACGCAAAATGGGCTAGGGGTTAACAATGCAATTGCAAGGGAATATACAAAGGTGTCGTCAAGGTTACCGTCCTTTGCGATGATGAGTGGCGGTGTTCTTGGTGTAGATACCAAGATGATGGAGACTCGTCCCTAAGTAGCCGAAACACCTTAGGAAACGGGAAAACCGCGAACTCAAAATCTCAAATGACAAATGTCAAATGGTGGTAGCGGAAAGCGGTGGTGTTGTTGCACTAGGCAATGCGGAAGTGGAATGATGGGCTATACACGAGTCGGAGTTGAAGTTGGCGTCCCTAAGTAGCCGAAACACCTTAGGAGACACAAGCCACAACTCGAAAAAGCTCAAATAACAATTGGGTTAAGTTGGGTTGTCGAAAGTGTATGGTGGGAAGGTTATGTGGAAGTGGTGGTGGTGGTGGTTGATGAAGAAGCAATTGTCCCTAAGTAGCCTAAACACCTTAGGAGACTCAAATCACAACTCAAACAACCACATATGCAATGGGGAACAAAATGGGTTAGGTTGCGGAAGTGGTGGTGGTAATGCGGATGATATGGTGGAGGGCCTAGGCAAACTTGCCAAATTTCAGAAAATTTGATGGAGTCAAATGATGTTGGTGGTATTTTTGTGGGATGGGGGATGTCAAGAGCTTCAAAACGAGCTAAAGAACGCCGAAACAAGAATTCAGCAGAGTCAGTGTCAGGGTTAACCGGACATCCGGGAGGAGGTCCGGATGATCCGGGCTAGGTCCGGATCATTTGGGAGGAAATCTGGATGATCCGGGTTCATCAGCGCCGGTTCTGTTTCCTGGGTGCGTGGGGTATCCGGACGTCCGGGGGGGTGTCCAGCTGATCCAGGGGATGTCCGGATGATCCGGGAGATGGTCCGGATGATCCGGGCTGGTCAATCCGCTCGGGATTTGCTCGTGGAGACGAATTTTTGGGCGGAAATGGGGGATTTAGGGGTCAAAATTGACGAGATTTCGTGGATGGAAGGTGGGGAAACTTGGGGAAATGCTAGATCCACTTGAAACCAAGCGAATCCATGGATCAAAATCAACAAAACATCATCAAACCAACAAATCACAAAAAAATTTGGGGCTATTTTTGGTGGGGATTTTCGGATTTAGGACAAAATCAAGCAAAACAAGGCTAGAAAATGGTGGGAGGGACTCCAAAAACGTGATCAACATGGCTCATGATACCATATGATGTAGGGTGGAACCCTATAGCGTCGATCTTTCATGTTTGGAGCGGGATCCCTCTAAGAACACGATGAACACGGGGAAGAACAGGGAGAAATCACAAGGGGAAACACTCAAGAACAAGTCCAAATCACACATCCACTAGATAATCAAACACACAAGATCCACAAGGTACATCAACAACAAAGAGAAAGATACAAGGTAAGGTTCATCTCCAAGAGGAGGTCTTGATGATATCCTAGATGGATCTTCCCACAAGGGGGTCTTGATGATATCCATGGGATGTTCTCCTAGATGGAGGTCTTGGCCTCCAATGGAGTAGTGGTCTCTCTCTCAAGAGTAGAGATAGGTAGGAGCAAAGCTCACCTAAGAATGAGCTATCACTTTGCTAACCCTAGAAAGGAGGTGGAGGAGGTCTATTTATAGCCCAAGGGGCGAAGGGGTAAGTGAGGGGCGAAGGGGTGCACGGGCTTCCGCCCAAGTCACGCGACGCAGCGGGTCCGGATGATCCGGATGGTGGCGGATGATCCGGTGTCGGGTTCGGATGATCCGGGTGACCGTCCGGATGATCCGCTTCATCGAGCAGGTTCTGTTGTCTTGAGCGTGTTAGCGGATCGTCCGGAGGTCGTCCGGATCATCGGCTCGGTCCGGATCGTCCGGTTAAGTCCGGATGATCCGGCAACTCGATCCTGCTCCGTTCTTCTTCTTCCTTTCTTCCGTCTTCTCTTCCATGCTTCCTTCGCGGATGGTGTAGTCGTTCCTTGGCGCTTGCACTCCTCCTCGTCGTCCGTAAAGTTCCGACAATACCTATGCATGCACACGGGAGAAGTGTCAAGTAGTATGCCATCCTCGAAGGGGTCAAGTGAGCACGTGTAAAGGAGATGATTCACCTTAGTGTGTGTGAAGTAGATGTCGTACGTGTCACTTGCCAAATGGGCTCTTGACATGGTGATGTCCATAGGATGCTCCGCATCACTACTTGTCACGGACGTGATGCCTATATACATGATCATGCCTAAATAATCTCATAATTATTCGCTTTTCTATCAATTACTCGACAGTAATTTGTTCACCCTCCGTAATACTTATGCTATCTTGAGAGAAGCCACTAGTGAAACCTATGGCCCCTGGGTCTATCTCTTATCATATTTGCTTCCAATCAACTTTTATTTGCATCTTTTCTTTTTGCATCTATAGTATAAATTACCAAAAATATATTTATCTTATCTTACTATCTTTATTAGATCTCACTTTTGCAAGTGGCCGTCAAGGGATTGACAACCCCCTTATTGCGTTGGTTGCGAGTTCTCAATTTGTTGGTGTAGGTGCGTGGGACTTTTGAGGAGCCTCCTGATTGATTGATACCTTGGTTCTCAAAAACCGAGGGAAATACTTACGCTACTGTGCTGCATCACCCTCTCCTCTTTGAGGAAAACCAACGCAAGCTCAAGACATAACAAGAAGGATTTCTGGCGCCGTTGCCGGGCAGGTCTTCGCTCAAGTCAAGACATACCAAGTACCCATCACAAACCCATCTCCCTCGCATTTACATTATTTGCCATTTGCCTCTCGTTTCCCTCTCCCCCACTTCACCCTTGCCGTTTTATTCGCCCTCTCTTTCCCAATCTCCTCCTATCTTTTCGCTTGCCTTTTTCTATTTGCTTGTGTGTTGGATTACTTGTTGCCATGGCGCAAGATAATACCAAATTGTGTGATTTCTCGAATACCAATAATAATGATTTCCTTAGTACTCCGATTGCTCCTCTTAATGAAGTTGAGTCTTGTGAAATCAATACTACTTTGCTGAATCTTGTTATGAAAGATCAATTCGCCGGCCTTCCTAGTGAAGATGTCGCTACTCATGTAAACAACTTTGTCGATTTGTGTGATATGCAAAAGAAGAAAGATACGGATAACAATATTGTCAAATTGAAGTTATTTCCGTTTTCACTTAGAGAACGTGCTAAAGTTTGGTTTTCGTCTTTGCCTAAAAAAGTATTGATTTTTGGAACAAGTGAAAAGATGCTTTTATCTCTAAGTATTTTCCTCCCGCTAAGATTATCACTCTTAGGAATGACATTATGAATTGTAAACAACTGGATCATGAGCATGTTGCCCAATCTTGGGAAAGAATGGAATTGATGCTTCGCAATTGCCCTACTCATGGTTTGAATTTATGGATGATCATACAAAATTTTTATGCCGGTTTGAACTTTCCTTCTAGAAATCTCTTAGATTCGCCATGGGAACACGTTTATGGAAATCACGTTAGGAGATGCTACAAAACTTCTTGATAATATTATGGCTAATTATTCTCAATGGCACACCGAAAGATCTTCTAGTAAAAAAGTGCATGCTATAGAAGAAATCAATGTTTTGAGTGGAAAGATGGATGAACTTATGAAATTGTTTGCTACTAAAAATACTCCTCTTGATCCCAATGATATGTCTTTGTCTTCTTTTGAGAATAATAATGAATCTATGGATGTGAATTTTGTTGGTAGGAATAGTTTTGGAAACAATGCTTACAGAGGAAACTTTAATGCTAGACCGTTCCCTAGTAATTCCTCTAATAATTTTGGAAATTCCTACAATAATTCTTATGGTAATTTTAATAAGATTCCCTCTGATTTTGAGAATAGTGTGAAAGAATTTATGATTTCTCAAAAGAGTTTTAATGCTTTGCTTGAAAAAAATTGCTCAAAGTTGATGATTTGGCTAGGAACGTGGATAGACTTTCGCTTGATGTTGATTCTCTTAAACTTAGATATTCTCCTCCTAAGCATAATATCAATGAGTCTCTCAAAGCAATGAGAATTTCCATTGATGAGTGCAAGGAAAGAACCGCTAGATTGCATGCTAAAAAAGATAGCTTTATAAAAGCGTGGTCTTCTAGTTTCCATGAAAATAATGACGAGGATCTTAAAGTTATTGATGATCTCCTATTAGATCTATGTTTTGCAATATGAATCTTGATAATTATGGGACTAATGATGAGTCAACTTTACCTAGAAGGCATCCCAAGAATTTGGAGTTTTTAGATCTTGATGCTAAATTTGGTAAAAGTGGGATTCTAGAGGTCACAACTTTAAATAGTATTCAACCCACTATCTCGGATTTCAAGGATTTTGATTATGATAATTGTTTTTTAGAAGGTTGTATTTCCTTGTTGCAATCCGTTGTTAATTCTCCTCATGCTTATAGTCAAAATAAAGCTTTTACCAAACATATTGTTGATGCCTTGATGCAATCTTATGATGAAAAACTTAATTTGGAAGTTTCTATACCTAGAAAACTGAATGGTGAGTGGGAACCTACTATAAAGATTAGAATTAAAGATCATGAGTGTTTTGCTTTGTGTGATTTGGGTGCTAGTGTTTCCACGATTCCGAAAACTTTATGTGATATTCTAGGTTTCCATGATCTTGATGATTGCTCTTTAAATTGGCACCTTGCGGATTCCACCATTAAAGAGCCAATGGGAAGAATCAATGATGTTCTCATTGTTGCAAATAGAAATTTGGTGCCCGTAGATTTTATCGTTCTTGATATAGATTGCAATCTTTCTTGCCCTATTATTCTTGGTAGACCTTTCCTTAGAACGATTGGCATGATTATTGATATGAAGGAAGGGAATATTAGATTACAATTTCCATTAAATAAAGGCATGGAGCACTTTCCAAGAAAGGAAGTCAAATTACCTTATTAATCTATGATGCGGGCTACTTATGAATTTAGTGCCAAAGATGGCACTCGTTAGATCTATCTTCCTTTTGTGCCTAGCTAGGGGCGTTAAATGATAGCGCTAGTTGGGAGGCAACCCAATTTTCTTTATGTTTTTGTTTTTACTCCTGTTTAGTAATAAATCTTTCATCTACCCTCTGTTTAGATGTGTTTTTATCTTTTAATTAGTGTTTGTGCCAAGTAGAACCTATAGGATAACCTATGATGATAGTTGATTTGATTCTGCTGAAAAACAGAAAATTTGCACGCACGAATATAATTTTGTTAAATCACAGGAACGTGATTTTGCGTTTATTCTTTTTGATGCTGATCTATAAACAAATTTTCCAGGACTTCCTATTTTGGTAGGATTTTTAGAGTTCCAGAAGTTTGCGTTAGTTACAGATTGCTACAGACTGTTCTGTTTTTGACAGATTCTGTTTTTTGGGGTATTGTTTGCTTATTTCGATGCATCTATGGCTAGTAAAATAGTTTATAAACCATAGGGAAGTTGGAATACAGTAGGTTTAACAAAAAAATAAATAAATAATGAGTTCATTACAGTACCTTATGTGGTGGTTTTTTTTTCTTTCTCTAACGGAGCTTATAAGATCCCCTCTTGAGTTTTGTGTTGTGAAGTTTACAAGTTTTGGGTAAAGCTTTTATGGACTATGGAATAAAGGGTGGCAAGAGCCTAAGCTTGGGGATTCCCAAGGCACCACAAGATATTCAAGGATAGCCAAAAGCGTAAGCTTGGGGATGCCCCGGGAAGGCATCCCCTCTTTCGTCTTCGTTCACTGGTAACTCTACTTGGAGCTATATTTTTATTCGCCACATGATATGTGTTTTTCTTGGAGCGTCGTGTATTATATTAGTCTTTGCTTTTTAGTTTATCACAATAATCCTTTCTGTACACACCTTTTGGGAGAAGCCTATTTGATTAGAATTTGCTAGAATACTCTATGTGCTTCACTTATATCTTTTGAGATTGATAGTTTTTGCTCTGGTACTTCACTTATATCTTTCAGAGCACGGTGGTGCTTAATTTTGAAGAAATTTCTAGTCTCTCATGCTTCACTTATATATTTTTGAGAGTCTTTTAGAACAGCATGGTATTTGCTATGGTTTTAAAGTTGGTCCTAGAATGGTAGGCATCCAAGTTGGGTATAATAAAAACTATCATAGGAAGTGAATTGGATGCAATGATCAATTTGATACTTGATAATTATCTTAAGATATGGAGGTAGTGATATTAAAATCATGCTAGTTGGGTGATTATGAATTTAAAGAATGCTTGTGTTGAAGTTAGCAAGTCCCGTAGCATGCACGTATGGTTAAAGTTGTGTAACAAATTTGAAACATGAAGTGTACCTGGCTTGTGCATCCTTATGAGTGGCGGTCGGGGACGAGCAATGGTCTTTTCCTACCAATCTATCCACCTAGGAGCATGCGCATAGTACTTGATTTTTGATGACTTCTAAATTTTTGCTATAAGTATATGAGTTCTTTTGAATAATGTTGAGTCCATGGATTATACGCACTTTTACCTTTCCGCCATTGCTAGCCTCTTCGGTACCGTGCATTGCCCTTTCTCACCTTGAGAGCTGGTGCAAACTTCGCTGGTGCAGCCAAACCCCGTGATACGATACGCTCTATCACACATAAACCTCCTCATATCTTCCTCAAAACAGCCACCATACCTACCTATTATGGCATTTCCAGAGCCATTCCGGGATATATTGCCATGCAACTTTCCACCGTTCCGTTCATCATCATCATGACTTACTTTACTTTTGTCATATTGCCATTGCATGATCATGTAGTTGACATCGTATTTGTGGCATAGCCACCTTGCATTATTTTTCATACATGTCACTCTTGATTCATTGCACCATCTCGGTACACCGCTGGAGGCATTCATATAGAGTCATATCTTGTTCTAGTTTTGAGTTGTAATTCATATGTTGTAATCAATGAAAGTGTGATGATCATCATTATTATAGCATTGCCCAAAAAGAAAAAAAAGAAAAAGAAGAAGAAAGGCCAAAAAAAAGAAAGGCCCGAAAAAATAAAAAAAATAAAAAAAATAAAAATAAAGAAAAATAAAGGAAAATAAATAAAAAGGGCAATGTTACTATCTCTTTTTCCACACTTGTGCTTCAAAGTAGCACCTTGTTCTTTATGTAGTGAGTCTCATATATTGTGCTTCAAAGTAGCACCATGTTTTGCATATAGTGAGTCTCATAAGTTGTCTTTTTCATACTAGTGGGGATTTTTCATTATAGAACTTGGCTTGTATATTCCTATGATGGGCTTCTTCAAATGCCCTAGGTCTTCGTGAGCAAGCAAGTTGGATGCACACCCACTAGTTTTCTTTTGTTGAGCATTCATAGCTCTAGTGCATCCGTTGCATGGCAATCCCTACTCCTCATGTTGACATCAATTGATGGGCATCTCCATAGCCCGTTGATTATCCTCGTCAATGTGAGACTTTCTCCTTTTTTGTCTTCTCCACACAATCCCCATCATCATATTATATTCCACCCATAGTGCTATATCCATGGCTCACGCTCATGTATTGCGTGAAGGTTGAAAAAGTTTGAGATTATTTAAGTATGAAACAATTGCTTGGCTTGTCATCGGGGGTATAGAAGTTAAGAACATCTTTGTGTGACGAAAATGAAGCATGGCCTAACTATATGATTTTGTAGGGATAAACTTTCTTTTGCCATGCTATTTTGAGAAGACATGATTACTTTGATTAGTATGCTTGAAGTGTTACTATTTCTTTTATCAATATGAACTTTTATTTTGAATCATTTGGATCTGAACATTCATGCCACGATAAACAAAATTATTGAGAACTATGGTAGGTAGCATTCCACATCAGAAATTCTCTTTTTATCATTTATGTACTCGAGGACGAGCAGGAATTAAGCTTGGGGATGCTCGATACGTCTCCAACGTATCTATAATTTTTGATTGTTCCATGCTATTATATTACCCCTTTTGGATGTTTATGGGCTTTATTTTACACAATTATATCATTTTTGGGACTAACCTACTAACCGGAGGCCCAACCCATATTGCTGTTTCTTTGCCTATTTCAATACTTCGAAGAAAAGGAATGTCAAACGGAGTCCAAACGGAATGAAACCTTCGGGAGCGTGATTTTTAGAACGAAAGTGATCCAGAGGACTTGGAGTGCAAGTCAAGAAGCAGCCGAGGCTCCCATGAGATAGGAGGGCGTCCCCCCTATAGGGCGCGCCCCATGTCTCGTGGGCCCCTCGGGCATCCACCGACATACTTCATCCTCCTATATAAGCCTACGTACCCCAAAAACATCCAGGGAGCAGACGAAACACAATTTCCACCACCGTAACCTTCTGTATCCGCGAGATCTCATCTTGGAGCCTTCGCCGGCACTCTGCCGGAGGGGGAATCGACCATGGAGGGCTTCTACATAAACATCCTTGCCCCTCCGATGAGTTGTGAGTAGTTTACCGCAGACCTACGGGTCCATAGTTATTAGCTAGATGGCTTCTTCTCTCTTTTTGGATCTCAATACAATGTTCTCCCCCTCTCTTGTGGAGATCTATTCGATGTAAACTCTTATTGCGGTGCGTTTGTCGAGATCCCACGAATTGTGGGTTTATGGTCAAGTTTATCTATGAATAATATTTGAATCTTCTCTAAATTCTTTTATGTGTGATTGAGTTATCTTTGCAAGTCTCTTCGAATTATCAGTTTGGTTTGGCCTACTAGATTGATCTTTCTTGCCATGGGAGAAGTGCTTAGCTCTGGGTTCAATCTTGCGGTGTCCTTACCCAGTGACAGAAAGGGTAGCAAGGCACGTATTGTATTGTTGCCATCGAGGATAACAAGATGGGGTATATATCATATTGCTTGAGTTTATCCCTCTACATCATGTCATCTTGCTTAATGTGTTACTCTGTTCTTATGAACTTAATACTCTAGATGCAGGCAGGAGTCGGCTGATGTGTGGAGTAATAGTAGTAGATGGAGGCAGGAGTCAGTCTACTTGTCATGGACGTGATGCCTATATACATGATCATGCCTAGATAATCTCATAATTATTCGCTTTTCTATCAATTGCTCGACAGTAATTTGTTCACCCACCGTAATACTTATGCTATCTTGAGAGAAGCCACTAGTGAAACCTATGGGCCCCGGGTCTATCTCTTATCATATTTGCTTCCAATCTACTTTTATTTGCATCTTTACTTTTTGCATCTATATTATAAAATACCAAAAATACATTTATCTTAACTTACTATCTTTATTAGATCTCACTTTCGCAAGTGACCGTGAAGGGATTGACAACCCCCTTATTGCGTTGGTTGCGAGTTCTCAGTTTGTTTGTGTAGGTGTGTGGGACTGTTGAGGAGCCTCGTACTGGATTGATACCTTGGTTCTCAAAAACTGAGGGAAATACTTACGCTACTCTGCTCCATCACCCTCTCCTCTGCGAGGAAAACCAATGCAAGCTCAAGACATAGCAGAGCTTCTCTCTTTGCTTCTACTCTTGTAAAACTTGTTGAAGTTCTTCACCATTAGGCTCAATTCTTCATTGAAGGTTTGTTTCTCACTTAATGATGTGGGAACTTCACATGAGGCTTTGTAAGCACCGCTTGACTTGTTGTGAAGTTCCTCTTTATCCTTGAGTGACATCACATGAGCAACAATTCTTCCAATGACTTCTGTTGGCTTGAGATCTTTGTAACGGGAATCATTTGGATCAATGTGCACACGGTATCATATTTTCCGTCCAAAGCTCTTAGGATCTTCTTGATGATGAATTTATCGGTCATCTATTCACTTCCAAAGCCGGCAATCTCATTTGTGATAAGAGCAAGCCTAGAGTACATTTCAGCGACACCTTCACCATCCTTCATTTTGAACTTGTCAAGCTGACTTTGAAGCACATCCGACTTGGATTCCTTGACGAAGTCGGTACCTTCGTGCATATCAATAAAAGTATCCCAAATTTCCTTTGCATTCTCAAGACGGCTGATTTTGTTGAATTCTTCGGGACACAATCCGTTGAAGAGGATATCACAAGCTTGAGCGTTGTATTGCAACATCTTCAACTTCGCGCTAGCTTCACGGTTCGGTTCTCTCCCATCAAAGAATTCACCTTGCAAGCCAATACACACAATAGCCCAAATGTCGGTGTTATGTCCAAGAATATGCATTTTCATCTTATGCTTCCAACTAGCAAAATTAGTACCATCAAAGTAAGGACCTCTACGGTGATAGTCTCCCTCGCTAGACGCCATACTCTCCTAGGTTGTGAAACCAAGGCTATTACTACCAAATGCTATGGAAATCAAAGCAAATGGAGACCAAGGCTCTGATACCACTTGTTGGACCGAAAGTTTGTCTAGAGGGGGGGGGTTGATTAGACTACTTGACCAAGTAAAAACTTATCCTTTTCCCAATTTTAGTCTTTGGCAGATTTTAGCTAACTTAGCACAATTCAAGCAAACTTAACACAATTCAAGCAATCATGCAAAGAGTATATGAGCAGCGAAAAGTAAAGCATGCAACTTGCAAGAATTTAAAGGGAAGGGTTTGGAGAATTCAAACGCAATTGGAGACATAGATGTTTTTGTCATGGTTCCGATAGGTGGTGCTATCGTACATCCACGTTGATGGAGACTTCAACCCACGAAGGGTAACGGTTGCGCGAGTCCACGGAGGGCTCCACCCACGGAGGGTCGACGAAGAAGCAACCTTGTCTATCCCACCATGGCCGTTGCCCATGAAGGACTTGCCTCACTAGCAGTAGATCTTCACGAAGTAGGCGATCTCCTTGCCCGTACAAACTCCTTGGTTCAACTCCACAATCTTGTCGGAGGCTCCCGAGTGACACCTAGCCGATCTAGGAGACACCACTCTCCAAGAAGTAACAAATGGTGTGTTGATGATGAACTCCTTGCTCTTGTGCTTCAAATGATAGTCTCCCCAACACTCAACTCTCTCTCACAGGATTTGGATTTGGTGGAAAGAAGATTTGAGTGGAAAGCAACCTGGGGAAGGCTAGAGATCAAGATTCGTACGGTAGGAATGGAATATCTTGGCCTCAACACAAGTGTAGGTGGTTCTCTCTCAGCAAATGCAAGTTGGAAGTGTAGGTTTGTTCTGATGGCTCTCTCCACGAATGAAGAGGAGGTGGAGGGGTATATATAGACTCCACACAAAATCTAACCGTTACACACAACTTGCCAATCTCGGTGGGACCGAATTGAGAAACTGGGTCGGACCAATTCATCAAATCTAGTGACCGTTAGGATTTTCGGTGGGACCGACATGAAACTCGGTAGGACCGATATGGTTAGGGTTAGGGCATAACGCAATCTCGGTGAGACCGATTACACAAACTCGGTGAGACCGATTTTGGTAATAAGCTAACCAGAGAGTTGGTCAGGTAAACTCGGTGCGACCGATTCGCTCATTTCGGTGAGACCGAACTATTACGGCAAGGGAACAGAGAGTTTACATTGCAATCTCGGTGGGACCGATCGCTCATCTAGGTGGTATCAAAACGTTACGAAGGGAAACAGAGAGATTACAATCCCATCTCGGTGAGACCGATTTGCCTAGGGTTTGTGGCAGTGGCTATGACATCTGAACTCGGTGGCGCCGGATAGAAAGAATCGGTGGGGCCGAGTTTGACTTTTGGTTTAGGTCATATGTTGATGTGAGAAAGTAGTTGGGGGTTTTGGAGCATATCACTAAGAATTTTGAGCAATTAAGCCATTAAGCAACACCTCATCCCTCCTTGATAGTATTGGCTTTTCCTATAGACTCAATGTGATCTTGGATCACTAAAATATAAAATGTAGGGTCTTGAGCTTTGAGCTTGAGCCAATCCTTCTGTCCTTAGCATTTTTAGGGGTCCACTTTTCTCATCCATGCCATGCCAATAATTGAGCTTTCCTAAAATATTCATCTTGCAATAGCATTAGTTCAATGAGCTATATGTTGTTAGGAATTACCAAAACCACCTAGGGATAGTTGCATTTTCAGTCCACTTTCATAGTGACCATCAGGAACTGCTCGGATGAACCGCATTTGCTCGGTTCAACACGGTGCCACATTATTCCTACCATAAATCAAAGATGCCCGGTCCACGCGCCGTCATCACGGTTAATGGCAGGTCCAAACCCCCCTCACGGCCGAAGAGTATACCACCGCCTTAACAGTAAGAACAACGGACGACACCTTACCGTCGAACCTCGAGTCGAAGACCAAGCTCCCGGACACCATCAAAGGAGTCTGAACTACTTCGTGGCAGGATAGCCCGGCCCACCTGGAGATTAATTAAAAACACTCCAGAAAAGGATAACACAAGCCACATACTGCGGCTCAACCGCCATGTGGCGCAACACCATTTCTTATGTTTCCATTACAGGTTCACCTTTACGTAGGCTATGACGGATGGCGTGGGAACAGTTCGAGCGCGTAAGGGAATCTCTAGATATTCCCCTATAATCATCCGACTACACCCCGGATCCGAACACAACTTCCTCACGACCGGTATCAGCAGGTTCCACAATCATATTTATTTTTATCACATCATCTGTACTTATACGCATTGACGTATTACTCAAATACAACATGTGGATTTATGTGATGCTCACCCACTGCTATTTCTTATTTAAAACTCTTTTGGTGGATGCTTATCACGATATTCCTTAATATGCCAGGGGCTTCGCCACGCCCATACTACGGCAAAAAAGTGCGAACACCTTCACGGTAGTCCGACACCCCGAACTTATAGCATTATATGCATCAACTCCGAATCATGTCTTGGGTCAATAGTTGGTTTTGCCCGGCTTCTATGTTTTGGTACCCTACGTCCGTTATATCAGCTAAGGTAGCACTGCGAGAACTACTGCGATTGTGTCCCGGTTCTTCCGGACGAGCACCTCAGTAGAGATAGCGAAAGACTGACTGTCATGAGGTAGCGAGAGTTGATAAGCTGTTCGAGAGGTTCTTAAATCTTTAAGGATTTCTTCCGCATAATGCTATAACCAATGCAGTGTATGACGGATCGGCCTTTCCCGATCAGGTGCTTATACAACCCCTCATGCGGGCTTCCGAACACCAGGGGCTGCGCCTACCTTCCTCGAAAAAACTCCTATGGCTAAGTGAGAGCGATAAAGCTTTATAGTCTAATTGACTGGTTCGCTGTGCTGAACACCTCCTTTAGGGACCCAAAACGGGGATAAAGTGTGCTCAGGTTTATCCCGAACACCCCCGTACTCACTACGTGGGGGCATAAGCCGACGACTGGTCGAATCTCAGGATTATTATATACAATGGCCACACAGGATGAAAAACTTTCATACGAGAAGCAATAAAATAATGGCCTTGTTCAAATATACAGAGGAAAAACATGACCTTATTTATGGTAATATAATGTCCTTGGTGCACTGCTTCGCCGCAAGGCAGGCCCCTTTCAAGAGACCTTCATAATACAATTCAGGCTTGCGATGCTCTTTCCCCTCTGGCGGTCCTTCGGTCATTAGCTTTTCCGCATCCATCTTCCCCCAATGCACCTTCGTGCGGGTGAAGGCCATTCGAGCACCATCTATGAAGACCGACCACTTGATGACTTCGAGAATTGGGCAGGCACTCACAATCTGCTTCGCAAGCCCGAAGTAACTGCTTGGAATCGGCTCGGAAGGCCACATACGGATAATCAAATCCTTCATGACTAGCACGGCCGCTTTATGCAGTTCGACCAGCTGCTTCAGCTGATCAGAAAACGGCACCGGATAATTCAGCGCCAGATACTGTATCCAAAAGAGCTTATCTGCAGTATTCTTCTCCTCGGCTTGGTAGAATTGGGCGGCGTCAGATATGTCATGCGTGTAGGACCTTGAAGTATGTCTAGAGGGGGGTGATTAGACTACTTGACCAATTAAAAACTTAACCTTTTCCCAATTTTAGAGTTTGCCAGATTTTAGCTATCTTTGGACAAGTCAAGCAATCATCACACAATTCAAGCAAGCATGCAAAGAGTATATGAGCAGCGGAAATTAAAGCATGCAACTTGCAAGAAAGAGTAAAGGGAAGGGTTTGGAGGATTCAAATGCAATTGGTGACACAGATGTTTTTGTCGTGGTTCCGATAGGTGGTGCTATCGTACATCCACATTGATGGAGACTTCAACCCACGAAGGGTAACGGTTGCGCGAGTCCACGGAGGGCTCCACCCACGAAGGGTCCACGAAGAAGCAACCTTGTCTATCCCACCATGGTCGTCGCTCACGAAGGACTTGCCTCACTAGCGGTAGATCTTCAGGAAGTAGGCGATCTCCTTGCCCTTACAAACTCCTTGGTTCAACTCCACAATCTTGTCGGAGGCTCCCAAGTGACACCTAGCCAATCTAGGAGACACCACTCTCCAAGAAGTAACAAATCGTGTGTTGAAGATGAACTCCTTGCTCTTGTTCTTCAAATGATAGTCTCCCCAACACTCAACTCTCTCTCATGGGATTTGGATCTTGTGGAAAGAAGATTTGAGTGGAAAGCAACGTGGGGACGGCTAGAGATCAAGATTCATATGGTAGGAATGGAATATCTTGGCCTCAACACATGAATATCTTGGCCTCAACACATGAGTAGGTTTGTTTTGATGGATCTCTCCATGAATGAAGAGGAGGTGGAGGGGTATATATAGCCCCCACACAAAATCTAACCGTTACACACAATTTACCAAACTCGTTGGGACCGATTCAACAGACTCGGTCGGACCGATTTAGTAAACCTAGTGACCGTTAGGATTTTCGGTGGGACCGACATGCAACTAGGTAGGACCGATATGGTCAGGGTTAGGGCATAACGTAATCTCGGTGAGACCGATTACACAAACTCGGTGAGACTGATTTTGGTAATAAGCTTTCCAGAGAGTTGGTCAGGTAAACTCGGTGGGACCGATTCGCTCATTTCGGTGAGACGGGAATGTTACGAAAGGGAAACAGGGAGTTTACATTGCAATCTCGGTGGGACCGATCGCTCACTTCGGTTAGACCAAAAAGTTACGAAGGGAAACAGAGAGATTACAACCCCATCTCGGTGAGACCGAGATCCCTATCGGTAAGTCCGATTTGCCTAGGGTTTGTGGCAGTGGCTATGACATTTGAACTCGGTGGCGCCAGATAGAAAGAATCGGTGGGACCGATTTTGACTTTGGGTTTAGGTCATATGTGGATGTGAGAAAGTAGTTGATGGTATTTGGAGCATATCACTAAGTACATAAAGCAAGAGGCTCATTAAACAACACCTCATCCCTCCTTGATAGTATTGGCTTTTCCTATAGACTCAATGTGATCTTGGATCACTAAAGTGTAAAATGAAGAATCTTGAGCTTTTGAGCTTGAGCCAATCCTTTGTCCTTCATATTTTGAGGGATCGACTTTCATCATCCATGCCATGCCATTCATTGAGCTTTCCTGAAATAATAGTCTTGGAATAGCATTAGCTCAATGAGCTATATGTTGTTATGAATTACCAAAACCACCTAGGGATAGTTGCACTTTCAATCTCCCCCTTTTTGGTAATTGATGACAACATATAGATCAAAGCTTTGACCAATGATAATATGATTGAAAAACATCGTCGCTTTGAGAAGTATGTGATACGCAAGAGCTCCCCCTAAATTTTTGCATATTTTAAAATTTGCTTTGGACTGCAAATGCACCAGGAATTAGGCTCATGGGTTACTCTTCCATGTCACATACATCTTGGCGGAGCGCTCAAAATAATAAAGATTGAATACATGCACTTATCACCAAGCAAAGTGAATGATCATATATGGATAGGTAAGATAATATCATCTAACAAGCATAAGTGTAGCTTATGATCAAACACATGATCATCAATGTCTCACAGATAACAGCATAGTATCTCAAGCAATCAAAAGCGAACAAAGTTTAACCACCAAAGCAAGAGAGAACAAAAGCAACACTCTCTTTCTCGAAGCCTATGATCTATACATTTTTCTCCCCCTTTGGCAACAAGTTACCAAAAAGTTCATAGAAAATGCATAGTGCTAGATCGACTCTCAGTCTTGATCTTCAGGTGGTGGTGTAGAGATGGCTCCTTGGGCGAAGGCTTCAGTTGATGTGGATGGAGCTGGAGGAGTTGGTGCTAGAGCTGGTTGCACTAGAGCTGTAGGAGGTGTAGCTGGTGCAGATGATGTGGCTCTGGTGTCTGTCACAGGCACTGCTGCTGACCTATGAGCTCTAGGCACTCTAGCAAATGCATCAGTAGTTGTCTTGCCCTTCCTCTCCTGCATGTCATCCTGGAGCTGCTCCACAACTGACTGAATCTCAGTTACTTTGACATCTAGATCATAGAATTTTTGTTCCATGATTCTTTCCAGGCTCTCCTGGTTTTGAGTTAGGGTGGCCAACCCCTTCTCAATCCTTAGTGTTGATGCTATCAAGTAACCAAGCTGCTCCTGCTTGTTCTTCAAAAAGTACTCAGATGCCTCCTCTTGAGTTGGCATCTTGGCAGCCTTCTCTCTCTTTTCTTTCTCCTTCTTCTCTTGAGCTTGCACTGATGATGGTTCATTCTCATTCATTACAACGTGATTGTCCTCAAAATCTGGATAGATAGCAAAATGTTCCTTATCAAGCAAGTATGTTCCTGTACCCATCTTTGAGTTAATCAACTCCTGAATCTGTGGGGCATACCCACAACTTCTCTTCTGGTCTGTTGCTGTCCTCTTAATGGTCTCAACAATGAGGCTCATGATCTTGAATTTTTGTGGCACATCAAACAAGTGCAGCAAGTTGATAGCATGCCCTCTAATCATGTTGTGGTCACCTGACTTGGGCAAAAGAGTGTGCCTTATTATCCAGTTGATTGTTGGCAGCCCTGATAGAAGGAAGTGAACTGACCCAAACTTATGTGTCTCAACTGCAGCATCAGGAATTTCCTTGTACATATGAGCCATGGTATTGTGGTCCATCTTCTTCTTGGCATAGACATCCAAGTCATCTTCACTCTCCTTTGGGGCATTGATCAGACTGGACCATTCCTCAATTGTTGAGTGGTACCTTGTACCTTGGACATCAAACTATCCTGCCATCTGGATAGAAGTGTGCTGTGGAGTAGAATTGCATAATGAGCTCATCATTCCACTTTGTGAGCTTCTGCCCAACAAAGTCTGCAACTCCACAAGCAACAAAACTGTCTTGCACTCCAGGATTGTGTTCCTCATTTTCCTTCATGTAGGTCCAGTCGACCCACCTCATATCACACACTATTGGTTTCTTGTCCAACAACACTGTCTCATAGAAGTCCTGTTGTTCCTTAGTGTGGAACCTGTAATCAACAGCAGTCCTTCTCCTGGTAGCATATGGATCTGACAGCCTCCACAATCTGAGTCCTGCATCCTTTCTCAACTTCATGTTCTCAGCCACAGGATGAGCATCATTGTGGTCTGGAATCTTGGGCTTTAGCTTCCTCAGGACTTGTCCTTCATCATCTTCCTCATCAGCAACTTCAGGCACTGGGGCCTTGTTCTTCTCAGCAGCTGGAATACTCCTGGTATTCCTCTTTGGTGCAATCTTGCGCTTGGGGGCAGCTTTGGGTGCTTCCTTGGGCTTTGATGTTGCAGCCCCTGACTTTATAGCATCACCCATTAGCTTTTGTTCCATGGGTGCTGGTGCAGCAACCTCTTCTTCCTCTTCAGAGTCTCTCCTCATAGAGGGATTTCCAAGAACCTAGGCAGTAGTGGTTCTGGCTCTCTTCTTCTTCTTATCTTGTCCAGCAGCTTCATCTTCTTATTCAATGGTAAACTTCATAGTTTCTCCAGTGGGAACTTTCTTGGGTTTGGAAGTTGTGACTCTTCTTTAGGTGCCTCTTTGGGATCACTCTTTTCAGACACATGATTTGATCCTCTGACCTTCAGCATAGGTGTCCTCTTGGCAGGAACCTTCCTATTGAGTCCAGGCTTTGTGTTCTTTGCTGAGGCATACTCCTTTTTGAGCACTACCTTCTTCGAAGTAGCCTCGCGTTCTTCTACCGTATAATCCTCATCCTTAGATTCTGAGGTTCCCTTCTTCCTTGTCCTAGTGGCAGCTTTAGGCAAATTTCTTGGGGTGCTCCTGCTGCCATCATCTGAAGTGCTAGAGGGACTAGTGCCCTCACTCATGTGATTGTGCTCTTCTGACTTGTTCTGACTATCACTTTGGTCTGACATGCTGCAAATCACTGACTGCTGACCCTGTGAATAGTTATAGATGAGATAAAATGGGTCCGAGATGGTTTCGGCAGAAATGTAACCCTAAATTTTCAAATCGCATTTAATCTAAGGATTGTATTGACTGGATAAGAGTGTTTCAATCGTGGCAAGAATTATAATGAACACAATGTGCTAGGAATCGGACAAGGATAGCACTGTGATCGAGTCCATACCCTAGCTTGGCGATGAACTCGCTACGGCGGCAACGGCAGGAGTGAATTCCGTTGACAGCGGCGGAGACCAGCAACAGGAGGCGGCTGGCAATGAGGAGACGATCCGGAGACCCTGGAGGCAGAGCGAGCTATGTGCGGGCGAAGAGGTTCAGAGAAATTTCCAAATTTTTGCCCGTGAGTATATATAGCCTGACCTGTCGGTGTGACCGAGTGGAACAACTCGGTGGCACCGATATGCATAATTGTATACAGTTACAGCAACTCGGTGTGACCGAAAAGTTCAAATCGGTTGCACCAAGATTGAAAACCTAGATTGACTTAGTGATCTCGGTAGGACCGAAATGGTGGAATCGGTCAGACCAAGAATCACAAAGAAGTTTTGGAAGTTTATGTCTATGACGAATCGGGGACTCCGAGTGCGCCTCACACAGAGTGGTTCAAATCTGACTTGATCAAATTTTGTGATGTAGCATGAATAGAGTTTGAGACGAGAAAAGCATAGATAGCTAGAGAAGGTTCTTAGGCATTCTTGTCCATCCACTTGGCAAAAAGAAAAAGAACCCAAACAATCAAAGCAACAAGTGGATGTCCTCGACTGAGTAAAATATGCAACCAACATGCTCACACAATAGAATGGCAAATAAAATATGTGGCAAAGCATGCACAACCAATTCTAGCATCTATCAAACAATTGGCGATGACTAGGTCATCTATATATGAGTATATTGACTTAGGAGTCAAATGAGAACATTTGATCATAGGTCATACTCATCGTTTAAGCTCAAGTGGGGTTACCACTTTTAAATAATGCATTGATGTGTTCACACCATTAGAGTTGCTTTGACTCAATTCTTAGAGTTAAGCTCCCCCTAGATGTGAGATCCCTTTTCAGAGGGATGAACTAACCTTGGGTGTTGTCGATGATGACTTCATGTAGGTGTTGAAGATGTGGGTGCTCAATGTTGATTTAGATCATTTGGAGCAATCCTTTGGAGTGAGTTGCACTTTCAACATACCTACATGGGTTAGTCCCACATGGAACAAACAAGAATATCCATAGACATAGAGTGATGCACACACAAGATGATGTCCATGAAATCATTAGGTTACCTTGTCCCTTGCCTTACCAACATGAGGGTTTGTGACTCCTTGAACTAGTGCAAGATGTGGAAGTTGATTGCACTTGTCCTTGCCATAATGATATGAGTGAAGAATGTTGGCGGAGTCACCCTCAAGAACTCTCTAGTTCTTCTTCGTCGGGATCCACATCATCTTGATGGGAATCCTTGGAGTTGTAGTTGTAGTTAATGAAGTAGAACTTGACATAGTCTTGGGAACCCACTTGACTAAGGCCTTAGGTGCTTCTTCAAATGCATCAATCTCCTCTTGAAGCTTGTCCTTGCCTTTGTTCTTGTGGTCTTGTGGTGGAAGATCATCTTGTGCTTTTGTTCCCTTGAAGGAAGTAGGATCATACTTCTCTTGTTGAGGAACAAACTTCATCTTGGGGTATTGATCTTCTTCCCACTCAACTCTATTGGCATTGAACTTTCATTCAAAAACAACACCTTGATTCTTCCGGTGCCTTCCTTGCTTGCGTACAATTTCCTCGAATTGCTTACTTCCGGCAAAGATCTTGTATACACCTTTCTCTATAATTCCCTTCAATAAGCTATTTTCTTGCTCAAGTGTAACTTGGCTAAGAGAATCATTAGTGGAATCAAGAGAACTACTAGAAGCAACAATATTGGATTTGGCATTATTATTGTTACTACTAGAGGAAGGATCTTTCTTGTACTTGTTACTAGACTTGACTTGAGGCATGTAAGTAGATAAGAGTAAACGCTTGGCAATGTAATAAGAACTTTTCTTACGGAGATCATCATTGATTGACTTTAAGAACTCATGCTCTTGCTCAAGATTGAGCTTTTCAAACCGTAACTTCTCATGAGCCCTTAAAAGTTCTCGATGATCTTCGAAGATAGTTTCATGAGCTAACTTAAGAGTGTTTAGTTCTTTAGTTAGAAGCTCAATCTTCTCCTTATCATTGTCATTCATTTTATCTTGCTAAGCATGATTAATTGACGTTTCATCATAGTATTCATCACTAGAGTTGTCAACAAGTAAATCATCATCACCTAGCAAGTCATCTTCATCACTATTGAAATCAACATACTCGGGATGTGTTACCTTTGGACCTTTGGCCATGAAGCATCTTCCAATTCCTTCATTTGGTGAATCAAATATGTCGTAGGAGTTGGTTGAAACAAGTGCTAGACCGGCAACACCTTCATCTTGAGTATATTCGGAGTCGGAGTGATAGCTTCTCTCGAGTGATTGTCGAGTCGGGCGGATACCCATTCACCAACATGAGCTTGATGTCTTCATTTTGTGTAGCTCCTTGATGACTTGTCCTTCCTTTCCGAATCCTTGCTTCTCCGTGAGGGTCTTCGTTCATAACGATCATCTCTACTCCTCCTCTCTCTTGGTGGTGATTCTTTTCTTTTGCTTCTTCTTTTTGGAGAATATTCTCTTCTTTTGTAGGGTGTCGTACACTCATTGGAATAGTGCCCGGGTCTCCCACAATTGTAGCAGTTGCGCTCTCGACTAGAATATCTTTTGGCATTGTAGGACCTTGACTTAGAGCTTCTTTCTTTGCTTCTACTCTTGTAGAATTTGTTGAAGTTCTTCACCATTAAGCTCAATTCTTCATTGAAGGTTTGTTTCTCACTTGATGATATGGGGGCTTCACATGAGGCTTTGTAAGCACCACTTGACTTGTTGTGAAGTTCCTCCTTATCCTTGAGTGACATCTCATGAGCAACAATTCTTCCAATGACTTCCGTTGGCTTGAGATCTTTGTAGTTTGGCATCATTTGGATCAATGTGCACACGGTATCATACTTTCCATACAATGCTCTTAGGATCTTCTTGATAATGAATCTGTCGGTCATCTCTTCACTCCCTAAGCCGGCAATCTCATTTGAGGTAAGAGCAAGCCTAGAGTACATTTCAGCGTCACCTTCACCATCCTTCATTTTGAACTTGTCAAGCTGACTTTGGAGCACATCCAACTTGGATTCCTTGACGGAGTCGGTACCTTCATGCATATCAATCAAAGTATCCCAAATTTCCTTTGCATTCTCAAGACAACTGATTTTGTTGAATTCTTCGGGGCACAAGCCATTGAAGAGGATATCGCAAGCTTGAGCGTTGTATTGCAGCATCTTCAATTCTTCCATGCTAGCTTCACGGTTTGGCTCTCTCCCGTCGAAGAATTCGCCTTGCAAGCCGATACACACAATATCCCAAACGGCGGGGTTATGTCCAAGAGTATGCATTTTCATTTTATGCTTCCAACTAGCAAAATTAGTACCATCAAAGTAAGGACCTCTACGGTGATAATTTCCCTCGCTAGACACCATACTCTCCTAGGTTGTGAAACCAAGGCTATGACCACCAAAAGCTATGGAAATCAAAGCAAATGCAGACCAAAGCTCTGATACCACTTGTAGGACCTTGAAGTATGTCTAGAGGGGGTGATTAGACTACTAGACCAATTAAAAACTTAACCTTTTCCCAATTTTAGAGTTTGGCAGATTTTAGCTATCTTTGGACAAGTCAAGCAATCATCACACAATTCAAGCAAGCATGCAAAGAGTATATGAGCAGCAGAAATTAAAGCATGCAACTTGCAAGAAAGTAAAGGGAAGGGTTTGGAGGATTCAAACGCAATTGGAGACACGGATGTTTTTGTCGTGGTTCCGATAGGTGGTGCTATCGTACATCCACGTTGATGGAGACTTCAACCCATGAAGGGTAGCGGTTGCGCGAGTCCACGGAGGGCTCCACCCACGGAGGGTCCACGAAGAAGCAACCTTGTCTATCCCACCATGGCCGTTGCCCACGAAGGACTTGCCTCACTAGCAGTAGATCTTCACGAAGGAGGCGAGCTCCTTGCCCGTACAAACTCCTTGGTTCAACTCCACAATCTTGTCGGAGGCTCCCAAGTGACACCTAGCCAATCTAGGAGACACCACTCTCCAAGAAGTAACAAATGGTGTCTTGATGATGAACTCCTTGCTCTTGTGCTTCAAACGATAGTCTCCCCAACACTCAACTCTCTCTCACAGGATTTGGATTTGGTGGAAAGAAAATTTGAGTGGAAAGCAACCTGGGGAAGGCTCTCTCCATGAATGAAGAGGAGGTGGAGGGGTATATATAGCCTCCACACAAAATCTAACTGTTACACACAATTTACCAAACTTGGTGGGACCGATTCAACAGACTCGGTCGGACTGATTTAGTAAACCTAGTGACCGTTAGGATTTCGGTGGGACCGACATGCAACTCGGTAGGACCGATATGGTTAGGGTTAGGGCATAAAGTAATCTCGGTGAGACCGATTACACAAACTCGGTGAGACAGATTTTGGTAATAAGCTTTCCAGAGAGTTGGTCAGGTAAACTCGGTGGGACCGATTCACTCATTTCCGTGAGACCGAAGTGTTACGAAAGGGAAACAGGGAGTTTACATTGCAATCTCAGTGGGACCGATTGCTCACTTTGGTTAGACCGAAACGTTACGAAGGAAAACAGAGAGATTACAACCCCATCTCGGTGAGACCAAGATCCCTATCGATAAGACCGATTTGCCTAGGGTTTGTGGCAGTGGCTATGACATTTGAACTTGGTGGCGCCGGATAGAAAGAATCGGTGGTACCGATTTTGACTTTGGGTTTAGGTCATATGTGGATGTGAGAAAGTAGTTGAGGGTATTTGGAGCATATCACTAAGCACATGAAGTAAGAGGCTCATTAAACAACACCTCATCCCTCCTTGATAGTATTGGATTTTCCTATAGACTCAATGTGATCTTGGATCACTAAAATGTAAAATGAAGAGTCTTGAGCTTTTGAGCTTGAGCCAATCCTTTGTCCTTGATATTTTGAGGGATCCACTTTCATCATCCATGCCATGCCATTCATTGAGCTTTCCTGAAATAATAGTCTTGGAATAGCATTAGCTCAATGAGCTATATGTTGTTATGAATTACCAAAACCACCTAGGGATAGTTGCACTTTCAGTGCGGCAGCTCCGCAAATACGCCTTGAGAAATCAGAATTTAGACTCTCAACTTGATTTTCTCCTTTCAAAATACTCGCTTTGTACAAAAAAAAGCCTTACCAGCCGCAATCTTCCTCGCCTCCTGGATTTCCTTCAGGGCACCTTGGGCTTCCCCCCAGGCTTCACTTGCGGCTTGGCGAGCCTGGGAGAGTTAGAAGCAGACACTCAGCTTCAATAACTCTGGCCTCGTGCTTCTCACGGAGCACCTGCTCTACGGTTGCTTTCCTCTCGGCTTCGGCCACAGCCTTCTTCAGGGCCTCAATTTCGGCCGACGCCCCTAGAGCACATTATCAAAATATTGTTATCATGCACACTCATCCTTTTGTGCACATAAACAAGGTTTATGAATACCTTGGTTATCCTCTTGTTGTTTCTTCACTTGGCCAAGTTCTCCTTCGGCCCGCTCCAGACTATCACTAAGTCTGGATACTTCCGCAGCATGAGAGGCGGCAGCCGCTACAGACGCCTTCTTATAAAAAGTGATAGATGCCATTAAGAGAGTCTCCTGCGAACATATATTTGATCCTCTGTCCGGTGCATTCTTTCACCAAACAGTGTATCAGGGGCCACTATCTATACCATGACACTCTCCCAAAAACTCATAACACATATCTCAAAGCCTCTTATGGGGCTGATACAAGATTCATTCAATCCACTCTCAGCGGACTGAATCTTCTCAATCACCGCACCCATGAGGGCACGGTGTTCATCAACGATGGAGGCGCCCTTCAGCACCGCCAATAAAGTATCCGACACCTCTGGTTGGACAGAGGCGGCCGTTGGAGCAGGCATACCTCCTCTAGTTGTCGGAGGCTGTCTGTCTGACTCGGGGACCTTATGGGTCTCTAGAATCATGTCCGGCTTGGGTCCGAATTCAAGATGACCCTCGCCGTCAACACCCACCGGAGCTTTCTTTCCCGTGTGACCGGCCCCAGAAGTACGGCCTCCTGGCACCGCCTTCGCGACCTTCTCCCCTCCTCCTTGGCCTGGGTCCTTCTGGGACGAAACCTCTGTTTCATTCCTACGCTTGGAGGAGGAGGCCTTCGGGGGTGTCGCGCTCTCCATAGCGTCCGAACCCAGCAGATCTTCTGATAAGGATTGTTCGGCGTGGGACTTCGCCGGACTGAAAAAGAAAAGCACGGCTCAGATTAGAACGTGATGCCATGACAAGACCGGACGGATGAGTGTGTTCGGATTTTATACTTACGAGTTCACCAGGGGCTCGGCCCTGGGATCCCACTCCGGACTGTTATCGGTGGCGCCGGTGGACTCCTCTTGAAGAGGAGTTTTTCCCCTCTTAGGCGAATCGGACTCCAAGGAGTTGGAGGCCGTTCTTTTCTTCTTTCCCCCTGCGGGGGATTCATCCTCCTCCTCCCTATCCTCTTCGGAGGAAGAATGGGCATTGGAGTCTTCAGATTTTGTGTCCCGAGCACCACGGTGACGAAGGCTGCCCCTGGTCTTCTTGGCCTCCTTTTCGGTCTTCTTTGGCGCCTTATACGGCGTCGGGACCAGCATCTTCATTAGAAGTGGGTCGGCCGGTTCTTCTGGCAGAGGGGCTAGACGGTAGATCCGCCCCGCCTTCTTCACCCAGCCCTTGGATAGAACACATGAGTTGTCAAACATTCAGTTGCTTACCGAACTTGTGGGGCGGGACAATTGATACCCACGGTCCTCGGTGGAATCCGGCCATGGTTTGTCGGACTTGAAAAGCACCTTCTAGATGTCCTTGTGTGTAAATCCAAAGAGCTCTAGTAGGGTCTGGTGCTTGGCCGAGTCGAACTCCCATAAATTGCAAGCTCGGTGTTGACATGGTAGAATCCGGCGAACCAACATCACCTGGACTACATTGACGAGCTTGACGCCCTTGTCTTCCATGTCTTGAACGCGCGTTTGGAGCTCTGACAGCTTGTCAGACGAAGCCCAGTTCAGGCCCTTCTTGTGCCAGGACGTAAGACGCAGGGGGGCACCGGATCTGAACTCCGGAACGGCGGTCCACTCCTTGCCACGTGGCTCGGTGATGTAGAACCACTGCTGCTGCCACTCCTTGACGGACTCGTTGAAAGTCCCTGTCGGCCATGTAACATTGGGCATCTTTCTCACCTTGGTGCCTCCGCATTCGGCACGCTCGCTGCTCACTACCTTGGGATTTACTTTAAACACCTTTAGCTATAAGCCGAAGTGCGGTGGGACGTGGAGAAAGGCCTCGCACACGACTATGAATGTCGAGATGTTGAGGAAGTTATTTGGGGATAGTTCATGGAAATCAATCCCATAGTAGTACATGATGCCACGAACAAATGGGTGGAGGGGAAGCCTTATCCTGCGGACAAAATGAGGGAGAAATACCACCCTCTCGTGGGGTTCTGGGGTGGGTACGATTTGTCCCGCCGTCGGAAGACGGTGGCTAATTATCTTGGCCAGATACCCGGCCCCCCGAAGCTTCTTAATATCCTTCTCCCGAACGGTAGAGGCCATCCACTTGCCTCCTGCTCCAGATTCGGACATCTCCGGGAGGCCTTTTTGGGCGGAGAAAAGGAGCGCTTGGGCACTAGGGCTAAAGCGGAAAGGAATGGATAAGTAGAGAAGGGCGTGGGTGAAGGGGAAGGTTCTTATCCCCTTATAAAGGCAGCAAAGATCCCGCGCCTCCCCACTTGCCCGCTAAAAACGCTTATTCCCCCAAGCGCCACGATTGATGGCACGGTTGGGTTACCCACACCTGTATTGATGAGAATCCCGTGATAAGGGGGACACGAGCTCTGCTTCAACTAGACGTGCCAATAAAACCACCTCATAGCGCGTCTAGTGGATGGTTATGAAAACGGTTCGAATAAAGACTGGGCCATGGTGGGACGTCACACTATGAAAAGCTATTAGCGGATTAGATTTGTGGAAAATTGTATTCTCTACGGTGGTATGTGGAATTTGTTTTGCAAAGCCGGACACGATCCTGGTGCTCTAAATCTTCTATGGAGTATTCGGAGAACGAACCCGCCTTGCAATGCCAAACTCAATTTGCACGCCGGACTCATCGTCATTGAAGCCTGGTTCAGGGGCTACTGAGGGAGTCCTAGATTAAGGGGTCCTCGGAAAGCCGGACTATATACTTTGGTCGGACTGTTGGACTATGAAGATACAAGATTGAAGACTTCGCCCCGTGTCCGGATAGGACTCTCCTTTGCGTGGAAGGCAAGCTTGGATATTCGGATATGTAGATTTCCTTCTCTATAACCGACTCTGTGTAACCCTAGCCCCCTTGGTGTCTATATAAACCGGAGGGTTTAGTCCATAGGACAAGAACAATCATAATTATAGGCTAGCTTCTAGGGTTTAGCCTCTACGATCTCATGGTAGATCAACTCTTGTAATACTCATATCATCAAGATCAATCAAGCAGGAAGTAGGGTATTACCTCCATCGAGAGGGCCCTAACCTGGCTAAAACATCGTGTCCCCTGCCTCCTGTTACCATCCGTCTTAGACGCATAGTTCGGGACCCCCCTACCCGTGATCCGCCGGTTTTGACACTGATAGCCGCTGCCACTTGGGTCCCATGACGGCCACCGCCGATGTGACGACTGCGCATTCAGGTGGTTTCTTTTCTCCTTCGTCTCTTCAGAGGACCTTCGTCGACCCCGCAAGTGTCTGATGGACATGAGGAAGACAAAGGGATCCGTGGGGGCCATTTAGATTATGTACTCCCGCTCCAGTTGGCGGGAAATATTTTTTCTAAGAATGGATAAATTTTATGTATCTATAACTAAAATAAGTCTAGATACATCCATTTCTAGGACAAGTATTTCTGCACGGAGGGAGTATTAATTATACCAAGAGATCCGGATTGGCACCGCTTAGTTCATGTAAATGTAATGAAATCCATCATGTTTATATGAAGATCCGGCTTTTTTATACGAAATCCTTCATGCTTATATGAAATTAGTCCATGTTTGCACGAATTTCATCTGGTTGGTTAGAGTTGTGAAAATGTATGTCGCTGGCGTTTGATGTCGTCCTCCGCGGAAGGAAGCGGGAGGAAATTTGCTGGCTGCCATTGGAGATGCTCTTATGCTGGAAATAATAGAGTGACATCCAATCCATTTGAGTTAATTGCGTGTATGATTGTCCCTCTATAAAAAGTTAATTGCATGTACAGTGTACAAGTGACTTGCGTGGTGGCTCTGACCGTATAGAAAGTTAAAAAGAAACAAGTCCATCCTTAATCTTGTATTCTAAGTACTCTGTGGGTTCCACTGTCAGTATAGTAGTGAAAGAAGTATATATTAAATAAGTAATATATAATATAGAAATCTAAAGTTAAAGACATAATTCGAACTCATGTTATCGCGTTGCAAGCATCCGACGCTAACCAGTTGTCGGTGTACTAAGGTAGGGGTACCTCAGTACCCCAACTTGTGCACGGGCAGTTGCAGCTCCCCGCGGCTGGATCTACCAAGTGCTTGCCGGAGACCATTCCTGCTCCATATCAAGCCATTCAAGAACAAAGAGTACAAGACAGAAGATCGAGACCCCGGCAAGAGGAGCTTGCCGGGAAGGCCGTCCCAGGCTCAAGACTACATCACCCACACAAGACCCTGGCGAGAGGAGCTCGCCGGGGAGACTAGAAGATTATATCATAGAAGACACGCCTCGGCGCTTATCGCGTCCGGCGAGGACCGGGGGCGACAAGTTACAAAGCCCGACAAGCCCCGGGTCCGCAAGATCAAGACCCGGCAAGGTACTTGCCGGGAGAGCTGCGCGTGCCCGCAGATCAGGTCATCTGCCCACGCGTCGCCTTAAGCCCTCTCGAGAGCGTGGCGGATGGTGTGCAGGTGAGGGGTGCGGTGGCACTCACGGCGGTGGATCCATCGCCGTGGCAAACGGAGACGCAAGGCGGGAGCTTTTGGGGCGACGGCGACGGGCATTAAATGCTCTTGTCCCCTCTGTCAAAAGTAGGTAGAATCCTTTGTTCAAGCATCGTAGCTGCCTTGCTTCGCGACTGTTCCAACTACCACCTCTTTTACATTTTACCCCTCTCTCCCTCGTTGACACCGTCGGTGACCCTTGCCCTATAAAAGGAGGCCCATGCACAGCGAGAGAAGGTTGAATCCTTGGCAACTCTAGCGCTGGGATTGGCTGGTTCCATACACCACACCACCATTCGCTCGCATTCTTGAGCAAGATCAAATACAACACAAAGCAGCAGAGGGTTTTACGCGACCATCGCGGCCAAGCCGGGTAAAATCGCCCGCGTGCATCGCCTCGATCTGCTCTCTGTGCCTCCTCCGCCTCGCATCAACACACGAAAGGGCTCCCGGCCCCATAGGTGCAGCGTGGCGGCGCCCTCCAGCCGCGCCGCCCCGACATCTTTAGCGCGCGGTAGGGCGTCGAGGTTGTGCGGACCTGATCCGGCGTCGCGCGCGTTCTTCATCAACCTCTCCGGCCACAAGAACTTCGCCGACAAGCTGCGTCATGGCCTCAAGACGAGGGCTTCAAGGGTTGCAGACCGTCTGCGTCTCACCCGCCGCCACCGGAGCCAGCGGTGGACGGAGGAGACGCCAGCGGAAGGGTGGACACCGGCGAGGGCACTCGCGGCGTCACCAGATCCAGGGACAGGGCGGACGACCGCGCGTCGGTCTCCGTGGATGCACGTCCATCTCAGCGCACGGCGACCCAGCAGCGCCATACCACGAGGGATGGTATCCGCCTGCTGGGGCAAGAATAAGCCGGAGGCTCGCGGGATGCTCCGGACTGATGTCCATGCAAGAGCAAAGCGAAAGTGCCGGGGGAGGACTCTGCTCCTCCTATCGCAACTAGGAGTCCGAGCATATCCTGTTCCTCGTGCCGCTTGCTCCCGCTCCCCTCCGCGCCGGCAAGCGCATCTCCCTGGAGCGCTACGCTGTCGTCGAGGACGCGCCATCGAGCTCTAAGTCCGGCGAGGACGGCTCTGGCGCTCACTCCGACAAGCGCGGCTCCTCGGAACGCTATAAGCCCGGCAAGGACAGCACTGGTGCTCGTTCCGGCAAACGCACCTCCCCGGAGTGCTGCGCTGTCGTCGAGGACGCGCCATCGAGCTCCACCAGCGAGTGCAAAGAAGCGAGAAAAAAGAAAAGCTAAGTTGCTCAAGCTTTTGTGCAGAGCACTCCTTAATTCCATGCTTTTATTTGTTATATCCCTCTCGCGTTCGTCATTTGTGCTCAAAGCCTGTGCGCAGAGGAGCCTGCCTGTGAATAGCCGCACCCTTATCTTGCTTCGAGCACACTCAACGAGTTAAAAAGTGAGCCGCGACCAGCTTCGCGCCCTTGTTTCGTTTCGAGTCTGCTCAACAGATTAAGTGCGTCGCGACTGGACACGGCAAGGTTGCTTGCCGGAAGCGACACCAGCCAGCGGGCTGCTGATGTTCCGCACTCAGCAAGCGTGTTAAGCACCGGCAAGTTACCTAGAAGCGTAGGGTAAAAGCGCACAAAGGATGTAAAGTAGAGGGTGTAACGTGGCAAGCCCTGCCGTGAGATGTGCTTCGTATGAGAGGCTTGTGCGCGAGAGGAGCCAAGTCGTGGTCCAGTTGCGTACTTGTTTTGTTTCCGAGTCCGCTCAACAAACACAAGTGTGCTGCTGCACCCTTATCTTGCTTTCGAGCCTGCTCAGCAAGTTAAGCGTCGCAACTGGCCCGGCAAGGTTGTTTGCCGGAAGCAACACCGCCGGCGGGCTGTCCCGCGCTCGGCAAGCGTGTTCGCCCCGGCAAGCTCCCCGAAAGCGTAGAGTACAAACATACGAGGGGCAAAGCGCGGCATCATATTGCAGAGTCGCATAGTCAAGATTTATATCCATATACATGAAGCTGTTGCATATCTACCTCAGCTGTTGTCATGGCCGAAATTGCAGCAACAAGGAGGAACCAAAAGATCACACCAGCACCTGGGGCCCGGCAAGCCAGGGTCGCCGGGGGCTGCAAGTGCCAAGGTTCTTCCCCGGCAAGCTAGAGTTGCTGGGGGCTGCGATATCAGATAAGTTTTTCATCCCTCGTCATGCATCCTCTTATGGACCGGGAGATGCGGGGCTGCGTCTTTGAACGAGCGTGTCTTGTAAAAACCCGTACGTGGAGGAGCCGAGTCGTGGCCCAGTTGCGTGCTTGTTTTGTTTCCGAGTCCGCTCAACAAACACAAGTGTGCTGCTGCACCCTTATCTTGCTTTCGAGCCTGCTCAGCAAGTTAAGCGTCGCAACTGGCCCGGCAAGGTTGCTTGCCGGAAGCAACACCGCCGGTTGGTTGTCCACTTTTCGCAAGCGTGTTCCGCCCGACAAGCTCCCGATAGCGTAAGAACACACAAGGCACGAAGTCAAGTAAAAGACTCAGTCCGGCAAGCTTTCCCCTCTTTTCATTAAAAACATCCTAGCATAGTACAAGTCCATAGAGGATGAAAAACATGATAGAGAGGATTACAAGTTTTTAAATGCAGCTAAGGCCCGAGGGCTTACAATTTAAAAAGATAAGGTGCCCGTGATCCCTCTCCTGTTTCTCTGTTCAGGAGTTCAGGAGGTAGGTCAAGGAGCCCCCGGCAAGGTAAGCCTGCCGGGGAAGGAGGCCCCGGCAAGAGGAGCTTGTCGGAGAAGGGCGAAAGGAGCGCCTAGGAGAGCGTGGCGGTGACGCCGCCGTGTCCCAGGAGCTGCGCAAGGTGACGGGCATGGGGAACGCATCCCCGGAGAGCCACGGGCGCCAGAAGACACCAAGAGAACACCCCGGGGGCCGGCCAGGAGCTTGGCGGAGACAAAGGCGCCGGAGGCAGAGCTTGAAGACGGGGTGGTGGGACATCGGCACGCAGGCGAGGGCACCTCGCCCTCGTACTCTGATTTAACGGCCTTGCCGCCATCCCCCTCTTCCTCTTCTGCTGCCTCTCTACGCCAGCCGCCAAGGAGACGGCCCCGGGGAGTTGAAGGCGGCGACCAGAGACAAGGTCGCGGTGGCCGCGAGGCAGCGGTGTCCGAGCGCCTAGTCGGGCCCGCCATCCCCCTAAATCATCGCTGTCGCTCTCCTCCTCGTCCACTCGCTCGGGAGGAGCCTTCGCTATCCGAGGAGCTGTCCACACAGCAGCGCACCCGGTCCCGTGGTCGCCAAGACCTTGACGGCGAGAAGGTCACCATCCATTAACTTGAAATGGAGGGTGAACCCGCCGTCAAGCTATGGATCCGGCGAACGTCTTCCACCCTCGGTCGAAGAACATCACGCGGGGCTGGGGACACGACACTCACCCGAAAGTGCCGCTGATCCCGCAGCCCTCGCGCGCAACCCCATCACGCCGGGTGGATCCGGTCCCATCGCGTCCATAAACGGGGCGGCAGCCGGAGGCGACGACGAGGCGCCGGCGAAGCTTAATGAGGAACTCCGGGGGTCATCTCGGTGTGGACCGCACCGTGGTCAAGACGCCGGGAGACGGGAGGCGACGCCACGACCGCCTCTCCCGACCGCCTCGGCCACGCCCTCGGCCTCGTCATGCCACGCCCCTCCCTCTCCCTCTCGGGGCCGGCGCCCGCCACGGGGCAGGATGGGGAGTGGTGCGCTGCCTAGAGGCGACCCTCGCCGCTACCGTCGAAGAGCTGGGATTTCCTCCTTCCATGGCGACAAGAAGCACAGAAGATGAAGACGAAGGGAGAAGAGGATGAGTGTGGCCATTGTGCTCCCCTACCGCCCCTTTTAAAGGGGCGAGGTGGGGGCTCAACCGCCCCGCTCGACCAATCAGGAAGCTAGGAGGCCAAAGGAGCGGGGCCGACTCGCCTTCTCCGCCCGTGACGGCTCGGTCTCCCACCTTCGCCGCCCACGACCCCTGTGCATGAGGACCGCGTGGCGAAAAAGCGGAGCCGGAGCGACGGGTGAAGCGACCTCGCTCTGCCCCACGATCACGGGGTAGATGCCTTAAAGACTGCATGCGCCGCCCACGTCTCCCACGACGCCGCAATCGACGCGTGCCGTTTCGGGGGAGGCGGCGGATGCAGAAGCAGATTCGACACGCCGTGGGCCTCGTGTGCCCGTGCACTGTTTTGGGCCTGGCCCAACAGCGCTCGGCACCGTGTATGGCCCAGGCCCGGGGGCTCCTGTCGGTGTACTAAGGTAGGGGTACCTCAGTACCCCAACTTGTGCACTGCGGCGATTCAGCCCCCGCGGCTGGATCTACCAAGTGCTTGCCGGAGACCATTCCTGCTCCATATCAAGCCATTCAAGAACAAAGAGTACAAGACAGAAGATCGAGACCCCGGCAAGAGGAGCTTGCCGGGAAGGCCGTCCCAGGCTCAAGACTACATCACCCACACAAGACCCTGGCGAGAGGAGCTCGCCGGGGAGACTAGAAGATTATATCATAGAAGACACGCCTCGGCGCTATACGCGTCCCGGCGAGGACCCGGGGAGCGACAAGTTACAAAGCCCGACAAGCCCCCGGGTCCGGCAAGATCAAGACCCCGGCAAGGTACTTGCCGGGAGAGCTGCGCTATGCGCCCGCACTCCAGTCATCTGCCCACGCGTCGCCTTAAGCCCTCTCCGAGACGCGTGGCGGATGGTCTGTGCAGCCGAGGGGTGCGGTGGCACTCCACGGCGGTGGATCCATCGCCGTGGCAAACGGAGACGCAAGGGCGGGAGCTTTTGGGGCGACGGCGACGGGCATTAAATGCTCTTGTCCCCCTCTGTCAAAAGTAGGTAGAATCCTTTGTTCAAGCAATTGAGCTGCCTTTGTTCCAACTACCACCTCTTTTACATTTTTACCCCTCTCTCCTACGTTGACACCTGTCGGTGACCCCTTGCCCTATAAAAGGAGGCCCATGCACAACGTAGAGGAGGTTCGAATCCTTGGCAACTCTAGCGCCTGGGATTCGGCTGGTTCCATACACCACACCACCATTCGCTCGCATTCTTGAGCAAGATCAAATACAACACAAAGCAGTAGTAGGGTTTTACGCGACCATTGCGACCCGAAGCTGGGTAAAAATCCGCCCGCGTGCATCGCCTCGATCTGCTCTCTGTGCCTCCTCCGCCCTCGTACCGAACACACGAAAGGGGCTCCCCGGCCCCATAGGTGCCGCGCGGCGGGCGCCTCCCTCCAGCGCGCCCGCCCCCGACACCAGTCCATCACATTTTTGTTGTAGACATGCTGGAGATATATCTCCATGTCTACTCTTATACTCCATCCATTCCTAAATATTTGTCTTTTTGAGATTTCAAATGAACTACCACATACGGATGTGTATGTAGACATATTTTAGAGTGTAGATTCACTCATTTTGCTCCGTATGTAGTCACTTGTTGAAATATCTAAAAAGATAAATATTTAGGAACGGAGGGAGTAGATAACAGAGTTGGTGATGATGGTGTGCGTGCCATCGTGCAATATGGGCCGTGGGATTTGTATCTAATGGCTAGGATGGAAACTATGGCAATTTTGCAAAAGTATACCCAGAACCCTCTCCACGTTCACAAATAAGGCCTTCCGTCATTCATCCTTTTCTCTCACAAGATAAGCTACTCATACAAATGCATCTTGATGTTCTGTGCAACACATGGGCATCTAGCCAGTTTCTTTTAAAATAGTTACTGCGATAATTGGGTTGAAGTTATATATTTTATGCCTGCCCCGAATGATTTCAGATTCACTAGTAGTAACAAAGAAAAGGTTGCCTTGTTAATTAACAGAAAATAGGGTGAAAACTATCACATGAGGCCGGTAAAAACGAGGCACACTGGGTTCAGCGTCATCGTCACTACAGCTGTGCACGCGCAAGAAGTCTACATATCGAGGGAGCTACTTAGTGAGGCATAGAGACTGAATGTTTGAGAGAGAAACCAATTGACAGATTACGATCAGATCGAGTTGTCATCCTTCTACTGTCATTCTTGGGGTGGGGGGGAGGGGGAGGGAGAGAAAGACGTATCAAGAGTGTGCATGGTAGGCACAGAGGCACAACTAGCAAGTGTGTGTGTTTGAAAGAGGAGTAGATAGATTACTATCAAGATCGAGGTGCCACCCTACTGCTTCGGTGTCGGGAAGTGTGTGTGTGTGTGTGTGTGTTTGAGAGAGAAGCTAGTCGATGGATTAGTATCAAGATCGAGGTGTCACCCTGCTCCTTAGGTGTTGGGAAGTGTGTGTGTGTGGGTGTGTGTGTGTGTGGGGGGCAGTGACAATTACATATCTCTACTCTTATAAAAACAGAGTTGGTGATGATGGTGTTCCTGCCATCCTGCAATATAGGTCATCCGATTTATATCTGACGGTTAGGAAGGAAACTATGGCAATTTTGCAAAAAGATACCCACACCCCTCTCCGCATTTACAAATAAGGCATTCCCTCGTTCATCCTTTTTTCCCACAAGATAAACTACTCATACAAATGCATCTTGATGTTCCGTGCAACGCATGGGCATCTTGCTAGTAGAGAGAAGGAGTTTGTGTGACACATATCTAGCTATATTAACGGATAGGTAGATAGAATTTGTGCGAGGCATACTTAAAGAATCACGAAGATAAACAAACAGTGTGCATGCAAGTGCCGGAAAAAATAAAGCGAGAAACAATGTGTGCGCGTGCGCGCACACGCGCGCGTGTGTCTGTGTGTGTGTGTGTGAGAGAGAGAGAGAGAGAGAGCGAAATCTCAAAACAAAAGGTGCTCTACTGGAATCCCATTGTATGTATTCATATGGTTTCGGAACTCGAGTTAACCTTAGGCATATGTGTGAGAGACATTATTATACTTTGAGACATTAGTGGGTGGGCAGAATTAAAGGGGTGGGCGTGTTAGACAGAGAGAGCATGTGTGTTTCTGTGTGAGAGACTTGTAGGATGGGGTAGAAATACGAATTCTAACCTTGACGGAGGGAGATAAATACAGAAAGTGCGCGTGTGTGATTCGGATGCCCACAGGGAAATGAGATATGTATGCGTGTGAGAGAGATTGCACAGTTCATTCACGTATCACTATCTAGCGATCATGGACGTGCACCGCGTGAACATAAATGAATATCTACTTCGTATCATGGCCAAATGTACAATATTGATTCAACGCTATAAATATTGGACACTCACATATCACATTTTTTTCTATTTAAATAAACCTTTTCAGTTGTGCATGCCAAAGTTACAGTGATGTTTCTTCAAACAACCAATGTTGCTATCATGTACATGCACCATTGTTACTCTTGCATTCAAATTCATTAGTCTTGGATGATTTAAGGTTCTATTATGAAGTAATATATGTAATATTCATATATAAATTCAACGGGTACGCAATTTATGAAATGGAGGCTATGTAATCATATGAGGTAACACTTTCAAGTAGCAGACTACAATATCCATTTCTTTTTGTGTGCCTCTACACTAACACGTCAATGCATTATGTTTAAAGTAAATAACCAATGGCACTAAATTATCTATTTACACGAGCAATACATAGGCTAAGCGTTTAATCCCTTCTTTTGTGAACAAGCCACTACACCCGTACGATTGGCCGCGCCCGAGTGAACGTCCATGTTATCGGTGCATCATACCTAGTTATTGTATTTTTTGTGGGGTGGACTTCACACCAGTTATTAACTGCCGACGCATGCCCCATGCACACAGTCTAGCATGACCTTCCTGCTAGCACGGTCCAAAATTAGTTGAAACTAGATACGAACGATCCTGCGGGCGGCAAAATCTCCCGCCTCTTTCTAAAATTTCCGCCACCTTAGTCTTTAGCATGCGAAATTTCCCTTTTCTCCTTGGTGCACGGATGTCGGGTGGTAGGTGCGACATATGCCAATGGGTGGCTAATCATTGTCGGAGCCAGTAAGACATCGCCGGTGCCTGGAAACGGGATAAGGTGAAGACATGCACGCCTGTGAATCTTACCCAGGTTCGGGCCTCTCCTAGGAGATAACACCGCTAGTCCTGCTCTGCGGGGTCTCCGCATGATCAGTAGATCAACAAGTAGCTACAAGACGCTCCTTGAGCTATTTGGCTAGAGGAAGAAGAAGGGCAAGGCTAGATTTTCTCTTCTCTCTATGTGGTGTCTAAAACTCTCAGAGATCAACCCTTTGCATGGGTTCCCTGAGGGGTTTATATAGGCCTACCCCCCAAGGGTACAATGGTAATCCGGCTGGATGTGGGTCCAGACCGTCAGTGTCTATGGTCACCGGCTTCTCCGCCGGCCGTTGGGGCCCGCCGACTGGTGGGCCCGTCGGCTGCTGGCCTCTTGGCCGACAAGCTGGGCCCACCGCCCGGGGGTCTTGTCGGCTGCTGGTTATTGTAGCCTTGCTCTTGGTGACGATGGCGTTGTCGGGGTAAGCATGGCTACAGTGTTGCCGCCTGGCGGGCATTCACTGTAGCCTTACCCCGTCTTATATGCGTAATGGTGCACAAAACTCCTAGGGCAGGGGCAGGCCGGCTGCTGGGTGCCGGCCTCCCCCCACGCCGACTGGTCGAGTCTAGCTGCCTTCTGGTGGCTCTCTGGCAAGAGGGGCATACTGCTTGCAGGATGTACTAACAGCCTGTCGTGGGCGACGTCACAGTCAATGTGGTAACAATGCCGCACCGGATAGGGGATGGCCGCCCAGTACGGCGCATTGTGGCCACGCTTGCTCCGGGATTCGGGGGTGGCAGGCTTCACTATAGCCATGCCCCGTCTTATCGTCGTTATGTGGGTGCAAACTTTGAGGGTATAGTTTAGGCCGCCCGCTAGGAGTCGGCCACTCCGGTGGCCGCCTGGTAGTAGTCAACCTACTTCGAGAGGGCTCATTGAGCCTCGCTGCCTTCCAGCTGCCGGCCAATGGGTCAGCCGGCCAGGAGAAGGCGGCCCTTTGTCTTGGATGTTTGAGGGCCTAGTCGGCCTGATGTTTTTTGAAGAACCAGGGGGAGCTGGTTAGGACACCTGTGGTCATTTACTCCGATAGTAGTCCCCGAAGCTGGTGGGGCTTCGCGAATGAAATAGAGGTAGAGAAGTGTAGGACCTTGAAGTATGTCTAGAGGGGGGGTGATTAGACTACTTGACCAATTAAAAACTTAACCTTTTCCCAATTCTAGAGTTTGGCAGATTTTAGCTACTTTAGGACAAGTCAAGCAATCATCACACTATTCAAGCAAGCATGCAAAGAGTATATAGGCAGCGGAAAGTAAAGCATGCAACTTGCAAGAAAGTAAAGGGAAGGGTTTGGAGGATTCAAACGCAACTGGAGACACGGATGTTTTCGGAGTGGTTCCGATAGGTGGTGCTATCGTACATCCACGTTGATGGAGACTTCGACCTATGAAGGGTAACGGTTGCACGAGCCCACGGAGGGCTCCACCCATGAAGGGTCCACGAAGAAGCAACCTTGTCTATCCCACCATGGCCGTCTCCCACGAAGGACTTGCCTCACTAGCGGTAGATCTTCACGAAGTAGGCGATCTCCTTGCCCTTACAAACTCCTTGGTTCAACTCCACAATCTTGTCGGAGGCTCCCAAGTGACACCTAGCCAATCTAGGAGACACCACTCTCCAACAAGTAACAAATGGTGCGTTGATGATGAACTCCTTGCTCTTGTGCTTCAAATGATAGTCTCCCCAACACTCAACTCTCTCTCATAGGTTTTGGATCTGGTGGAAATAAGATTTGAGTGGAAAGCAACTTGGGGAAGGCTAGAGATCAAGATTCATATGGTAGGAATGGAATATCTTGGCCTCAACACATGAGTAGGTGGTTCTCTCTCAGAAATGATAAGTTGGAAGTGTAGGTTCGTTCTGATGGCTCTCTCCACGAATGAATAGGAGGTGGAGGGGTATTTATAGCCTCCACACAAAATCTAACCATTACACACAATTTACCAAACTCGGTGGGACCGATTCAAAAAACTCGGTCGGACCGATTTAGCAAACCTAGTGACCGTTAGGATTTTCGGTGGGACTGACACGCAACTCGGTGAGACCGATTCGGTTAGGGTTAGGGCATAACGTAATCTCGGTAAGACCGCTTACACAATCTCGGTGAGACCGATTTTGGTAATAAGCTTTCCAGAGAGTTGGTCAGGTAAACTCGGTGGGACTGATTTGCTGTTTTCGGTGAGACCAAAATGTTACAAAAAGGAAATAGAGAGTTTGCATTGCAATCTCGGTGGGACCGATCGCTCACTTCGGTTAGACCGAAACGTTACGAAGGGAAACAGAGAGATTACAATCCCATCTCGGTGAGACCGAGATCCCTATCAGTAAGACCGATTTGCTTAGGGTTTGTGGCAATGGCTATGACTTTTGGAATCGGTGGCGCCGGATAGGAAGAATCGGTGTGACTGATTTTGTCTTTAGGTTTAGGTCATTTGTGGATGTGGGAAAGTAGCTGAGGGTTTTGGAGCATATCACTAAGCACATGAAGCAAGAGGCTCATTAAGCAACACCTCATCCCTCCTTGATAGTATTGGCTTTTCCTATAGACTCAATGTGATCTTGGATCACTAAAATATAAAATGAAGAGTCTTGAGTTTTTGAGCTTGAGCCAATCCTTTGTCCTTAGTATTTTGAGGGATCCACTTTCATCATCCATGCCATGCCATACATTGAGCTTTCCTGAAATAATAGTCTTGGAATAGCATTAGCTCAATGAGCTATATGTTGTTATGAATTACCAAAACCACCTAGGGATAGTTGCACTTTCAATCTCCCCCTTTTTGGTAATTGATGACAACATATAGATCAAAGCTTTGACAAATGATAATAAGATTGAATAACATCGTCGCTTTGAGAAGTATGTGATAAGCAAGAGCTCCCCCTAAATTTGTGCATAGTTTAAGATTTGCTTTGGACTGCAAATGCACAATGAATTAGGCTCATGGGTTACTCTTCCATGTCACATACATCTTGGTGGAGCACTCAAAATAATAAATATTGAATACATGCACTCATCACCAAGCAAAGTGAATGATCACATAGGATAGATAGGATAATATCATCAAACATGCATAAGTGTAGCTTATGATCAAACACATGATCATCAATGTCTCACAAGCATAGTAACATAAGCAATCAAAAAGCAAACAATTTTAACCACCAAATAAAGCAAGAGAGAACAAAAGCAACACTCTCTCTCTCTCTCGAAGCCTATGATCTAAACATTTTTCTCCTCCTTTGGCAACAAGTTACGAAAAAGTTCATAGAAAATGCATCATGCTAGATCGACTCTCAGGCTTGATCTTCAGGTGGTAGTGTCCGGATAACTCCAAGGACGAAGGCTTCAGTTGAAGTAGAGGTTGCTGGAGTTGATGCCGGAGCTGGTTGCACTGGAGCTGAAGGGGTTGTAGCTGGTGCAGATGATGTTGCTCTAGTGTCTGTCGCAGGCACTGCAACTGACCTCTGGGCTCTGGGTACTATGGCAAACACATTTGTTGTAGTCTTGCCCTGCCTCTCCTGCATATCATCCTGCAGCTGCTCTACCACCGATCAATCTCGCCATTTTGACATCAAGGTCATGGAATTTGAGTTCCATGATTCTTTCCAGGCTCTCCTGATTCTGAGTGAGGGTGGCCAGTCCTTTGTCAATCCTTAGTGTTGATGCTATTAGGTAACCAAGCTGCTCCTGCTTGTTCTCAAGAAATACTCAGATGCCTTCTCTTGAGTTGGCATCTTGGCAGCCTTCTCCTTCCTTGCCTTCTCCTTCTTCTCTTGAGCTTGAACTGATGATGGGTCATTCTCATCCATGACAACCTAATTATCCTCAAAGTTTGGATAAAGTGGAAAATGTTCCTTATCCAATTGATATTTCCATGTGCCCATCTTTGAGTTTATCAACTCCTGAATCTGAGGGGCATATCCACAGCTCCTCTTTTGATCTGTTGTAGTCCTCTTAATTGTTTCAATCATAAGTCTCATGACTTTGAACTTTTGTGGCACATCAAACACATGCAACATGTTGATGGCATGCCCTCTGATCATGTTATGGTCACCAGACTTAAGCAACAGAGTGTGCCTCAGAATCCAATTGATTGAAGGCAGCCCTGACAATAGAAAATGGACTGATCCAAACTTGTGTGTCTCAACTGCCTTGTCTGGGATCTCCTTGTACATGTGTGCCATGGAATTGTGATCCATCTTCTTCTTTGCATAAATGTCCAGGTCATCCTCATTTTCCTTTGGGGCATTTATCAGACTTGCCCATTCTCCAACAGTTGACTGGTACTCTCGGTGTCAAAACCGGTGGATCTCGGGTAGGGGGTCCCGAACTGTGCGTCTAGGCGGATGGTAACAAGAGACGAGGGACACAATGTTTTTACCCAGGTTCGGGCCCTCTCGATGGAGGTAAAACCCTACGTACTGCTTGATTAATATTGATGATATGGGTAGTACAAGAGTAGATTTACCACGAGATCAAGAAGGCTAAATCCTAGAAGCTAGCCTATGGTATGATTGTTGAGATGTATGTCGTCCTACGGACTAAGGCCCTCCGGTTTATATAGACACCGGAGAAGCTAGGGTTACACAGAGTCGGTTACAATGGTAGGAGATCTACATATCCGTATTATCAAGCTTGCCTTCCACGCCAAGGAAAGTACCTTCCGGACACGAGCCGGAGTCTTCAATCTTCTATCTTCGTAGTCTTGGAGTCCGCGGACATTGATAGTCCGCTGTCCCGACACCCCTAGTCTAGGACTCCTCAAGAGTCCCCCGAACCAGTCTTCAATGACGATAAGTCCGGCGGCATAATGTTCGGCATTGCAAGGCGGGTTCCTCCCTTGAATAATCCGGAGAAGATAATGAACACCAGGATAGTGTCCGCTCTGCAAAATAAATTCCACATTCCATCGTAGAGAGAATAAAATATACACTTAGCTCAATCTGCTGACGTATTATGCGGCGTGACATCACACCGCAGCCAAGCCCTCGTTTGAATCGTTTTCACTATTCCACCTCAAAGACGCTTAGCTAAGCGGTTTTTGGCACGCCTTGTCGGGCAGAGATCGTGTTCCCTTATTCAGGATCCTCATCAATACGTGCGTGGGTAACCCAACCGCGCCATTGATGGTGGCGTTTGGGAGATAAGCGAGTTTTACCAGCCGTGAGGGACGATAGTTTTGTCCGCCTATATATAAGGGATAAGGATTTACCTTCTCACCCACGCCTTCTTCCTCCTTTGCTCATCCATCCTCGCGAACTCAAGCTCCAACGCCTAAGCTCACGATCTTGCCTCGACCTTTCTCCGAATATGTCCGGAGCGGGAGGTAAATGGTTGGCCTCCACCGCTAAGGAGGAGGACATCACCAAGCTGCGCGACGCCGGATACCTTTCCAGCGATATTGCGCATCGGCCGCCCGACGAGGGCAGCTCATCCCTACCCCGAGCCTCATGAGAGGGTCGCCTTCCTCCCCACTTCCTCCGCAGACCGGGCTTTCCGCCCATCCATTTGTCCGGGGCTCATGTTTTACTACGGCCTGGATTTCCACGATCCGCGCCAACTTCATCCTCAACATCTCGGCGCTTATCGTCATGTGCGAGGCCTTTCTCCGCATCCAGCCCCACTTCGCCTCAGTGGCTCAAGACCTTCAACGCTGTCAAGGTTGTGAAGGGACGCAAGCGAATACGGAGGCGCCATGTTGGGCAGCCGCCCAACGCCCCTTGGCTAGAAGGGACCTTCGTGGACTCCGTCAAGGGGTGGCAATCGGGTGGTTCTACATCACCGAGCCGCAGAAGCCTACATGGGCGGCGGCCCCGAATTTAGATCTCGAATCCCACACAGCTCACCCCCGAAAGAGAAGGGCTTGCAAGGGGGCGATCCGGTGGAGGTGACGGACTCGAGCCTGCATCAAGAAGATGGTGAGCAACAGGCTCCGCTCGCCGATGTGGTCCAAGTCATGCTCCTCCGCGGATTCTCCCATGCCAAGAACGGGCATTCAATTTGTGGAGTTTAATCCGAACAGCACCAGACGCTGAGCGGGCTCTTCGATACAACACACGAAGGTGCCCGGAGGGTGCTGTTCAAGGGCGCCAAGCCCCGTGATCCGCGGGCGAATATCATGGATTCAGCTCGCAGTCTCCGACTAACGAGGTAAGTGATTCAACCCCATTACGGGACACTTGAGGTAATTAGATTGACTCTAGTGTGGTTTTTAATCTGCCTCTTCCTTTGACAGGAATGGATGGAGAAGGCCAAGCTGCTCATCAGCCCGCCTCCCATGCCGAAGAACCAGTGGATGCCCGCTAGCGTGGCTGCTGGTTCCAAGATCGCACGTGGTGCCGAGAAGAAGGCCAAGAAGGTGGCCACGGGACTCAAAGAGTTCTCAGAATCAAAGCGCCCGACGACGACGAGGACTCCTCCCCAAGACAAGGAGGAGGAGTACTCTCTCCCGGAGGAGGAGAGAAGAAGAGGAAGGCTTCCCAATCGGGCGGCCAAGGGTCCAAGAGGGGAGAACTATCCCCGGACAGTTTCGCCAACATCAGCAAGAAGCGAGGATGAATGGCCTCCAAGGGCCAAGCGTCCGGCGGATCGTAAGTATTCAGATCATTTATATGCCGCATCTTTCATGTCACGGGCATCCTTCTAACACCGCATTTCGTCTGCGTAGTCCGCCAGGATGATCTTCCCGACTCGATGAGCGGTCGCTAGCCTCGCCGGAAGTAAATTCCGCCCGACCGCTCTACCCCACGCCACGACGAGAACGCCGAGGTGGGATCCCAAGAGGGGACCCATCAGGAGGAGGCTCCAGAGGCGTCGTCGGGCGACCTCCCGGATTTTGTGCCGGACTCTACATCGGAACCCGCAGTGGTTCCAGAGTCCGGCAAGCGGCCCCTTCGAAAGAAGGGCAGGATCAACGCCGCGGCCTCTCGGCCCAACCGAGGCGCCGGATAAACTGTTAGAGGCGCTTAAAGGCGCTTCCATCGAGGAAGAACATCGCACTCTCATGAGTGCGGTGATTGAGAAGGTCCAGCTCGCCAAGAGCGGGCTGACCGAAGCTTGCAGCAGCCTTCTAACAGGCTTTGAGGTAAGAAGTTAAAATAATGTAATGTAATGCCGCATAGACAGTAGCCCCTGATGCTTAGTTCGGTGTTCGGAAGGAAAAGCCAGACTAAGGATCTAACAAGATATGTGCAGGGTTGCTAAATATATGTCAATATGGGTTTGCAGGCTGCGCTGTTGACCTCTGCCACATTAACGGCGGAGGTCGAGGTGCTGAAGAAGGACCTTGAGCGGTCGGAGCAAGAGCTCGGCCATGCCAAGAGGCAGCTCGAGGAAAAAGAAGGTGAATAACACCGCTTTAAATAAGTACCTTACAGAAAAGGATTTTGGTTGCAAATAAGATTAGCAAGGATAATATGTGTATTGCAGGGCCACTAACGAGGTGGCAGCCTCAAGGATGCCGTGTCCGCGGGTCGAACGCAATGCGCCACGAACGGGCTGAGCGAGAAAACAAGCGCACCGGTGGCGGAAGTTCGCAAGAGCCCGTGCTCTCATGGAAAAGCATGAGAGTTTGGAGCGTGACTCAAGACTCGAGAGTCCGAGCTTGCCTCGCTCTTAAAAGTGCCAAGTCCGCCAAGGCCGAGGCCCGTAAGGCCCTTCAGGAGGTCGAGGACATGAAGAAGATAGCTGCGGGTAAGGCATTTTTCATGCAAAGTAGGCATGTTAATGTGAATTACCGGATACTTACCCGAATTCGGAGCTCTCCAGGGGCATTTGCAGATCTGCCACGTAGTGCGTCTGATGCCGCTGCATTCTATCATGGCGAGGAGGGAGCTCGACGGAGAAGGTCTTTCGTCTCAAGATGCCGAGGCCGCCATCCGGTGCCCCCAAGCGACCAGTCAAGCACCTGGTCGAACTCCACAAGGTAGCTGAGGAGGCCATGAAGGGTCTCATAGTCCGGCTGTGGCCTGGAGAGGCCATGCCCGGAAGCTACTTTGGCCTAGTGCGGCGGATGATGAATGCATGCCCCAGGCTGGATGTAATCAAGCGCTCCGCCTGCATTGAAGGTGCTCGTCGGGCCCTTGCCCGCATAAAGGTGCAATGGGGCAAACTGGATGCGGAGAAGCTTCTCATGGATCCGCCGCCACGGGCAAGGAGCATCGACGCCGAGCGGTATTTATCCGGAGGGAGCCTCGCGATATTGCGATGAGTGCTCCAAATGTAATCTTTGAGTGAACTCGCTGTGTATTTATCTCGGGCGCTGAAAACTTCGCTTATATGCGCCGCTAGCAACGCTTATTTAATTTAAAATATTACCTTCAGGCGCCATTTGTAAAATCGAGAGATGGCAAGTCGTTGGCTTCAGCCCCAAGCCACGAAAGTGCCGGGTGTTCGGTGATAAACTTGAGCACTCTTGTTCCCATTATTGGGTCCATCTAGGAGGCGCCAACACGACGTAACAAGGAAACCGGACTTATAATGCTTGAACACTCTCACTTAGCCATAGAATTCTATAATTTTAAATTTCAGCGAAGCCCTCGGTATTCGAAGACCGAACTGGGCGCTATCCACGCCTTCGGACATCATCCGAACTTCGCCAAGCGGCATGAGTCTTTAGGACCCGAAGAACCTCTCTAACAGCGACCGTCTCTCGCCTTATCATGCCGATCCGTTTTAGCTTTCCATCGAGGCGTTAACCTGCTCAACCGGGGCGCAATCGCAGTGGTTCTCCCAGTGCTACCTTAGCCGACGGAACGGAACATAAGGCACCAAAACATGGGAGCCGGGCAAACCCAACTATTGACCCAATACATGATTCGGAGCCGATTCATATAATGCTATAAGTTTGGGGTGTCGCACTTGTGAAAGTGTTCGGACTTAATCATACCATAATGTGGGGAACAGAAGCCCCTAGCATATTTGGCGGTACCAAAATATACGGGTGCAAGATGTCATATAATGAACATATATATAAAAGATAATGTACTTGCAAAAAAGAAGTGCTGCATTATTTATGAAAGAAGGTCTGCTAATAAGGCGACCTGATACAAATAGTGCGGTAAGCAAGGGATTTGGACTAAATAGACATGTCCCCCTCCAGGGATGAGCTACAGACTTGGTGTATGTAATTGAATTTAATGCTCGTAATTGAGACCACCTGAATATTCGCGGCCTCCTTTAGTCCCTCGACTGCTTATGCCATGAGTTCGGCAAGGCCGTTAACAGTGGCTTCGACTAACAGAGTCCTGTATACATAAAAAGAAGAAAAGATAAAAACAAAACCAAGGGGGGCACTCGCGTGAGCTCCTGGTGTGGTTGAGCCGCACTCTTGGTCCCTTGTGATCGAGCCCCTTCCCCTGCGCCCATGGTATCTCCAAAGCGTAATGATGTACGCGGAGTGTTAATCTTGTGATCATGCGCGGGCGAGGGTTGGGGCCGCTTTGCTACGCGTGCTCTGATCGTGCTGTGGTCTTGGTTAGTATTGCTCGGGCGCTTTGATGTATCCGGTTTTAGCTGCGGACTTGAGAATTGCCGTAAAAGGCTACTCAGACTTCCGCCGAGAGTCATTGTATGTTCCTCCGCTCGAGGGAGCGCCCGTATTCCCATTGACCGTAATGACTCCACGAGGGCCCGCATCTTGAGCTTTAGGTATGCGTGTAATGCGCACGCGCTGAATTTTGCAAACGCGTTCGTCCGAGCAGGCATTATAGCCGCCACTGAACGGGACTATATCAAGATTAACTCTTCGCTCGAAATTATCCGGGATCCAAAGACCACTTCAGCAGGATCGAGCCTGCATAGCTTGGCTTCCACTCGGATGACACCTTTAAAGGTTGTCTTTGTAGGTTTAACTCGATGGGTCTATGCCCATTTTGCGACCGTATCCCGATAAAGCAGGTTCAAGTTGCCGCCGCCGCCCATCAGACTCTTGTGAGGTGAAATCCATCGACGATTGGGTCTAAGACCAATGCGGCGAATCCGCCATGGCGTATGCTGGTCGATGGTCTCTTCTATCGAAAGTGATCGGACAGAGGACCATGGATTGAACTTTGGGGCGATCGCTCCATCGCATAGACGCCCAAAGAGTGCGCGCTTCCTCTCGCTCTTGGGTATATGGGTCGCGTATATCATATTCACCGTCCGCACTTGTGGGGGGAAGCCCTTCTGTCCTCTATTGTTCGGCGGCCGGGTCTCTTCCTCGTCATCGCTATTTAGCCCCTTGTCATTGTTTTCGGCAATTAACTTGCCAGCCTGCTTGAAAACCCAACAATCTCTGTTGGTGTGATTAGCTGGCTTTTCGGAGGTGCCATGTATCTAGCATGAGCAGTCGAGTATTCGGTCCAAATTGACGGACCCGAGTGGTTCTTTAAATGGCTTCTTCCACGACCGGTTTGGAGCCTCGAATCCGGCATTGACTCGCAGATCCTCCTTATCGCCGCCAAGCACGCGGCGCTTGTTTTTGATTCGACGTGACTGCCGTTGTTCTCCTTAGTGTCCGGACTGCCGAATTTTTGCGGAGATTGTTGCTGCGGGCTAGCTAGTTGTCCTCTCCCGCACAAAAGCGGTCATTAACGGCGTGAGGGCTGCCATGGATTTCGCTTTTCCTGCCAGTGCCGGGCTAGCCATTCGTCCCGGATGTTATGTTTGAAGGCTGCAAGGGCCTCCGCATCCGGACAGTCGACGATTTGATTTTTCTTCGTCAAGAACCGTGTCCAGAATTGCCTGGCCGATTCATTTGGCTGCTGGATAATGTGGCTTAGGTCATCGGCATCTGGTGGTCGCACATATGTGCCTTGGAAGTTATCAAGGAACGCGGCCTCCAGGTCTTCCCAACACCCAATTGACTCTGCGGGCAAGCTGTTAAGCCAATGCCGAGCTGGTCCTTTAAGCTTGAGTGGGAGATATTTGATGGCGTGGAGATTGCCGCCGGGCCATATGGATGTGGAGAAGGTAATCTTGATCCACACCGCTGGGTCTGTTGTGCCATCGTAAGATTCGGCGTTTACGGGTTTAAACCTTCGGGATCCGATGATCCATTACTTCATCGCTGAAGCATAACGGTGTGCGGCGCCTCAGATTGAGCGGTATCGCGACGCAGCTCGAGAGAGCGCTGTCCGCCGTGTTCGCCCGGCCGGGTTATTGTATCCGCACGACGGTGTTCGCCGTGGGTCGAGGGCGCCCACGTGATCCATAGATGGATCTAGATTGTCTTGCTTTGTCCTCCAATATGTCTCGCAAGTCCGCGCGCTCCCTTTGGCCGTACTCTTGGAGCGGTGCCGGGGTACGGTCTTGGCTGGGGGCCTGGATGCCTCTCTTTCACGACCACGGGGTGGTCGGTCAGCCATGTCGTGCGCTGGTGATGAAGGTATGTATGCTTCCTCCTCTAATCGGGGGAGCAGCTTGCGTCTTGGGTAACTTTTGGAGGGACGTTAGAGTTTATACTCTTCGGCTGCGAGGACCTCGGTCCATCGATCGGCCAGCAGGTCCTGATCAGCTTGAAGCTGCTGCTGCTTTTTCTTTAGGCTGTTTGCCATGGCGATGAGCCTGCGCTTGAAGCGCTCTTGTTCGATGAGATCCTCAGGTATGACGAATTCATCATCGTTGAGGCTTGCTTCGTCTTCGGAGGGAGGCATATAGTTATCATCCTCAACCCTTCGCCCCGCTGCCTCTCGTGGGGGCTTGCTTCGCATCCTCCCGCGCTGAGTCTTCTGGAGGGATTGTCTTCGCACTCTCTCGAGTGTTATTGTCTCTCGTGCCGAATCTCCATTCTTGCTGTGGCGGGATTTAGAGCGGCGCCTTGCCGACGCCGGCGTTTGGCCGCTTCTTTAAAGAGTCGCCTCGCCGCTTCTTCGCCATCCCTTCTTTTGGGGTATCCACCATGTATACGTCATATGACGAGGTGGCCTTCCAGTGCCCTGTAGGTGCTGGTTCCTATTCGTCTCCAGCATCGTCGTCCATAGCGTCGATGTCTTCGGAGTAGTAGTCTAGCATGTCGGTTAAATCCTCGATAGTGGCTACAAAGTGGGTGGTGGGTGGGCTCTGAATTTCTTCGTCGTCCGAACTCCAACCATCCTGGCCACAGTCCGGCCAGGACTCTTCTGATAGCGAGAGATGCTTCAGTGAATTCAGGATATCGTCGAAAGCGAGTGCTGGAAGATGTCCGCGGCGATGAATTCCATAACCGGTGCCCAATCCGAATTAGTTGGCTGGGGCGCGGGAGGCTCGGAGTCCGGCGAGGAGTCCGGCGCCTCGGGATCATGAGTTTCGCAGGGACAAGATCAGTGATTCGCCCATCGCCGCGGATGTTGAAGCCCTGTGGCGCGCTCATCCACCGGTCTCGATATAGGCGATCGGCTCCGCTAATGGTCAAGCAGATCCGAAAAGGGCCACCAAGACACCGTCCGGCGGCGAGCTAGATCATGCCCTTCGCCACAAAGGTGGCGCGCTTGTCCGTGGCTCGAGTCCGTCAAGATCAAGTCTCGCGACATTGGTCGTGAAGTTTAAGCTTTCGAATCGACCGACGGCGGGGCGAGCTGATCTGCTCCAGATGGCCAAGAGAATTGGCCCGCAGAGCGAAGCCGCCGAATACGAAGATCTGTTCGGGGAGAAAGGTCTCACCCAGGACAGCGTTGATGGTTGAAGATGCCATCGAGCCTATCGGTGACGACACAGAGGAACTCTCAATGAAAGCACCAATGTCGGTGTCAAAACCGGGGGATCTCGGGTAGGGGGTCCCGAACTATGCGTCTAAGTGGATGGTAACAAGAGATGAGGGACACAATGTTTTTACCCAGGTTCGGGCCCTCTCGATGGAGGTAAAACCCTACGTCCTGCTTGATTAATATTGATGATATGGGTAGTATAAGAGTAGATCTACCACGAGATCAAGGAGTCTAAACCCTAGAAGTTAGCCTATGGTATGATTGTTGAGATGTATGTCGTCCTACGGACTAAGGCCCTCTGGTTTATATAGACACCAGAGAGGCTAGGGTTACATAGAGTCGGTTACAATGGTAGGAGATCTACATATCCGTATTGCCAACTTGCCTTCCACGCCAAGGAAAGTACCTTCCGGACACGAGCCGGAGTCTTCAATCTTCTATCTTCGTAGTCTTGGAGTCCGGCGGACATTGATAGTCCGGCTGTCCGGACACCCCCTAGTCCAGGACTCCCTCAGGTACCTTGTACCTTCTCACATCCAAACAATTCTTCCATCTGGGTAAAAGTGTGTTGTGGAGTAGAATTGCATGATAAGTTCATCTTTCAAGTGGGTGAGATTTTGCCCAACAAAATCAGCAACTCCACAAGCAACAAAGCTGTCTTGCACTCCAGGATAGTGCTCTTCATTTTCCTTGATGTAGGTCCAGTCGACCCAACTCATGTCACAAACAATGGGCATCTTATCCAGCAGAATTGTCTCATAGAAGTCATGTTGTTCCTTTGTATGGAACCTGTAGTCAACAACAGTTCCTCTCCTTGAGGCATATGGATCTTCCATCCTCCATAGCCTCCACCCTGAATCCTTCCTGATCCTGATGTCCTCAGCCACAGGATGGGCATCATTGTGGTCTGGTATCTTGGGCTTGAGCTTCCTTAGGACCTGTCCTTCTTCATCTTCATCAGCAACATTTGGCAATGGGCCTTGTTCTTCTCAGCAGTTGGAATACTCCTAGTATTCCTCTTTGGTATTTGCTTGGCCTTGGAGGCAGCTTTGGGTGCTTCCTTGGGCTTAGATGTTGCAGCCCCTGATCTTATAGCATCACCCATAAGCTTGGTTGCCTTAGGTGCTGGTGAAACAACCTCTTCTTCCTCTTCAGAGTCTCTTCTCGTAGAGGGCTTTCCAAGAACCTGGGCAGTTGTTGTTCTTGCTCTCTTCTTCTTCTTGCCCTGAGCACCTTCATCCTCTGATTCTATAGTGAACTTCATAGTCTCTCCAATGGGAACTTTCTTGGGTTTGGAAGAAGTGACTTTCTTTTCAGGTGCCTCTTTGGGTTCAGTCTGTGCTGGCACTTGAGTGGACCTTCTGGCCTTGGGCATTGGTGTCCTCTTGGCAGGAACTTTCTTTTTCAGTCCAGGCTTTGTGCTATGTGCAGAGCCATATTCCTTCTTGAGCACTACTTTCTTGGAAGTAGCCTCATCTTCTTCAGCTTGGTAGTCCTCATCCTCTGAGTCTGAAGTTCTCTTCCTCCTTTGCCTGGTAGCAGCCTTAGGCAGGTTGCTAGGATTACTTATTCTCCCTTCATCTGTAGAACTTGAGGGACTAGTGCCCTTGCTCATGTCAATCTGCTCTTCTAACATGTTCTGGCTGTCACTCTGGTCTGACATGCTGCCAACACTGACTGCTGACCCTGTGAAGAGTTGTTGATGAGATAGAATAGATGAGCATCACAAAATGCAGAGATTTTTGCAAAAGAATGATTCAAAAATTCAGTTTTAATTTTCCACAGAAAGCATTTTGGATCAACCGATTTTCAAACTCGGTGATACCGAAGCAGTTTTGGAACCTAAACTGATGAACTCGTTGACCGAGTCACGTTCGTGGCACCGAGACTGCTAGGGTTTCATTAAAGTCCTAAAATCGGTCGCACCGATTAGCAATTCTCGGTCGACCGAGAGTTACTTGTGCAATGGCATAAGCCAAATCGGTGGGACCGAGTTTTTCAACTCAGTTGGTCCGAGATGGTTTCGGCTGAAACCTAACCCTAAAATTTTGAATCTCCTCTAATCTACGGACTACATTGAGTGGATAGGATTGTTTCAATCGTGGCAAGAATCAGTAAGAACACAATGTGCTAGGAATCAGACGAGGATAGCACAATGATCGAGTCCACACCCTAGCTTGGCAATGATCTTGCTACGGTGGCAACGGCGGGGGCGAAATCCGTTGACGGCAGCGGAGACCAGCTACTGGAGGTTGCTGGCGACGAGGATACGATCCGGAGACCTTCGATGGCAGAGCGAGCTATTGCACGGGCGAAAGGGTTTGGAGAAATTTCCAAAATTTTGCCCGTGACTATATATAGCCCGACCCTGTCGGTGTGACCGAGTGGAACAACTCGGTGGCACCGAGATGCATAACTGTGTATAGTTACAGCAAATCGGTGTGACCGAAAAGTTCAAATCAGTTGCATCGAGATTGAAAACTCAAATCAACTTAATGATCTCGGTAGGACCAAAATGGAGGAATCGGTCAGACCGAGAGTCACAAAGAGGTTTTGGAAGTTTAAGTCTATGACGAATCGTGGACTCCGAGTGCTCCTCAAACAGAGTGGTTCGAATCTGACTTGATCAAATTTTGTGATGTAGCATGAATAGAGTTTGAGATGAGAAAAGCATAGATAGCTAGAGAAAGTTCTTGGGCATTCTTGTCCATCCACTTGGCAAAAAGAAAAGAAGCCAAAAAATCAAAACAACAAGTGGATGTCCTTGAATGAGTTAAATATGCACCAACATGCTCACACAATAAGATGGCAAATGAAATATGTGGCAAAGCATGCACAACCAATTCTAGCATCTATCAAACAATTGGCGATGACTAGGTCATCTATATATGAGTATATTGACTTAGGAGTCAAATGAGAACATTTGATCACAGGTCATACTCATCGTTTAAGCTCAAGTGGGGTTACCACTTTTACATAATGCATTGATGTGTTCACACCATTAGAGTTGCTTTGACTCAATTCTTCGAGTTAAGCTCCCCCTAGATGTGAGATCCCCCCTTAGAGGGATGAACTAACCTTGGGATTTATCGATGATGACTTCATGTAGGTGGTGAAGATGTGGATGCTCAATGTTGATGTAGATCATTTGGAGCAATCCTTTGGAGTGAGTTGCACTTTCAACTTACCTACATGGGTTAGTCCCACAAGGAACAAACAAGAATATCCATAGAGATAGAGTGATGCACACACAAGATGATGTCCATGAAATCATTAGGTTACCTTGTCCCTTGCCTTACTAACATGAGGGTTTGTGACTCCTTGAACTAGTGCAAGATGTGGAAGTTGATTGCACTTGTTCTTGCCATAATGATATGAGTGAAGAATGTTGACGGAGTCACCCTCAAGAACTCTCTAGTTCTTCTTCTTCGGGATCCACATCATCTTGATGGGAATCCTTGGAGTTTTAGTTGTACTTGATGAAGTAGAACTTGACGTAGTCTTGGGAACCCACTTGAACGAGGCCTTAGGTGCTTCTTCAAATGCATCAATCTCTTCTTGAAGCTTATCCTTGCCTTTGTTCTTGTGGTCTTGTGGTGGAAGTTCATCCTGTGCTTGTGTTCCCTTGAAGGAAGTACGATCATACTTCTCTTGTAGAGGAACAAATTTCGTCTTGGGGTATTGATCTTCTTCCCACTCAACTACATTGGCATTGAACTTTCGTTCAAAACCAACACCTTGATTCTTCCGGTGCCTTCCTTGCTTGCGTACAATTTCCTCGAATTGCTTACTCCCGGCAAGGCTCTTGTAAACACCTTTCTCATTAATTCTCTTCAATAAGCTATTTTCTTGCTCAAGTGTAACTTGGCTAAGAGAATCATTAGTGGAATCAAGAGAACTACTAGAAGCAACAATATTGGATTTGACATTATTATTGTTACTACTAGAGGAAGTATCTTTCTTGTACTTGTTACTAGACTTGACTTGAGGCATGTAAGTAGATAAGAGTAAGCGCTTGGCAATGTAATAAGAACTTTTCTTGCGGAGATCATCATTGATTGATTTTAAGAACTCATGCTCTTGCTCAAGATTATGCTTTTCCAAGTGTAACTTCTCATGAGCCCTTAAAAGTTGTCGATGATCTTGGAAGATAGTTTCATGAGCCAACTTAAGAGTGTTTAGTTCTTTAGTTAGAAGCTCAATCTTCTCCTTATCATTTTCATTCGTTTTATCTTGATTAGCATGATTAATTGACGTTTCATCATAGTATTCATCACTAGAGTTGTCAACAAGTAAATCATCATCCACAAGCAAGTCATCTTCATCACTATTGAAATCAACATACTCAGGATGTGTTACCTTTGGACCTTTGGCCATGAAGCATCTTCCAATTCCTTCATTTGGTGAATCAAATATGTTGTAGGAGTTGGTTGACACAAGTGCTAGACTGGCAACACCTTCATCTTGAGTATATTCGGAGTCGGAATGATAGCTTCTCTCGGAGTGATTGTCGGAGTCGGAGCCGGATACCCATTCACAAACATGAGCTTGATGTCTTCGTTTTGTGTAGCTCCTTGATGACTTGTCCTTCCTTTCCAAATCATTGCTTCTTCGTGAGGGTCTTCGTTTATAACGATCATCTCTACTCCTCCTCTCTCTTGGCGGTGATTCTTCTCTTTTGCTTCTTCTTCATGGAGAATCTTCTCTTCTTTTCTAGGGTGCCGAACACTCATTGGAATAGTGTCCGGGTCTCCCACAATTGTAGCAATTGCGCTCTCGACTAGAAGATATTTTGTCATTGTAAGACCTTGACTTGGAGCTTCTTTCTTTGCTTCTACTCTTGTAGAATTTGTTGAAGTTCTTCACCATTAAGCTCAATTCTTCATTGAAAGTTTGTTTCTCACTTGATGATGTGGGGGCTTCACTTGAGGCTTTGTAAGCACCACTTGACTTGTTGTGAAGTTCTTCCTTATCCTTGAGTGACATCTCATGAGCAACAATTCTTCCAATGACTTCCGTTGGCTTGAGATCTTTGTAGTTTGGCATCATCTGGATCAAGGTGCACACGATATCATACTTTCCATCCAATGCTCTTAGGATCTTCTTGATGATGAATTTGTTGGTCATCTCTTCACTCCCTAAGCCGGCAATCTCATTTGTGATAAGAGCAAGCCTAGAGTACATTTCAGCGACACCTTCACCATCCTTCATTTTGAACTTGTCAAGCTGACTTTGGAGCACATCCAACTTGGATTCCTTGACGGATTCGGTACCTTCATGCATATCAATCAAAGTATCCCAAATTTCCTTTGCATTCTCAAGACGGCTGATTTTGTTGAATTCTTCGGGGCACAATCCGTTGAAGATGATATCACAAGCTTGAGCGTTGTATTGCAGCATCTTCAATTCTTCCGCATTAGCTTCACGGTTCGGTTCTCTCCCATCAAAGAATTCACATTGCAAGCCAATACAAATAATTGCCCAAACAGCGGGGTTATGTCCAAGAATATGCATTTTCATCTTATGCTCCCAACTAGCAAAATTAGTACCTTCAAAGTAAGGACCTCTACGGTGATAATTTCCCTCGCTAGACGCCATACTGCCCTAGGTTGTGAAACCAAGGATATGACCGCCAAAAGCTATGGAAATCAAAGCAAATGGAGACCAAAGCTCTGATACCACTTGTAGGACCTTGAGGTATGTCCAGAGGGGGGTGATTAGACTACTTGACCAATTAAAAACTTAACCTTTTCCCAATTCTAGAGTTTGGCAGATTTTAGCTACTTTAGTACAAGTCAAGCAATCATCACACCATTCAAGCAAGCACGCAAAGAGTATATAGGCAGCGGAAAGTAAAGCATGCAACTTGCAAGAAAGTAAAGGGAAGGGTTTGGAGGATTCAAACGCAATTGGAGACACAGATGTTTTTGGCATGGTTCCGATAGGTGGTGCTATCGTACATCCACGTTGATGGAGACTTCAACCCATGAAGGGTAACGGTTGCGCGAGTCCACGGAGGGCTCCACCCACGAAGGGTCCACGAAGAAGCAACCTTGTCTATCCCACCATGGCCGTCGCCCACGAAGGACTTGCCTCACTAGCGGTAGATCTTCACGAAGTAGGATATCTCTTTGCCCTTACAAACTCCTTGGTTCAACTCCACAATCTTGTCGGAGGCTCCCAAGTGACACCTAGCCAATCTAGGAGACACCACTCTCCAAGAAGTAACAAATGATGCGTTGATGATGAACTCCTTGCTCTTGTGCTTGATAGTCTCCCCAACACTCAACTCTCTCTCATAGGTTTTGGATCTGGAGGAAAGAAGATTTGAGTGGAAAGCAACTTGGGGAAGGCTAGAGATCAAGATTCGTATGGTAGGAATGGAATATCATGGCCTCAACACATGAGTAGGTGGTTCTCTCTCAGAAATGGTAAGTTGGAAGTGTAGGTTCGTTCTGATGGCTCTCTCCACGATTGAAGAGGAGGTGGAGGGTATTTATAGCCTCCACACAAAATCTAACCGTTACACACAATTTACCAAACTCGGTGGGACCGATTCAACAGACTCGGTCGGACCGGTTTAGCAAACCTAGTGAACGTTAGGATTTTTGGTGGGACTGACATGTATCTCGGTGAGACCGATTCGGTTAGGGTTAGGGCGTAACGTAATCTCGGTATGACCGATTACACAATCTCGGTGAGACCGATTTTGGTAATAAGCTTTCCAGAGAGTTGGTCAGGTAAACTCGGTGGGACCGATTTGCTCTTTTCGGTGAGACCGAAATGTTACAAAAAGGAAACAGAGAGTTTACATTGCAATCTTGGTGGGACCGATCGCTCACTTCGGTTAGACCAGAATGTTACAAAGGGAAACAGAGAGATTACAATCCCATCTCGGTGAGACCGAGATCCCTATCGGTAAGACCGATTTGCTTAGGGTTTGTGGCAGTGGCTATGACTTTTGGAATCGTTGGCGCTGGATAGGAAGAATCGGTGTGACCGATTTTGGCAATAGGTTTAGGTCATTTGTGGATGTGGGAAAGTAGCTGATGGTTTTGGAGCATATCACTAAGCACATGAAGCAAGAGGCTCATTAAGCAACACCTCATCCCTCCTTGATAGTATTGGCTTTTCCTATAGACTCAATGTGATCTTGGATCACTAAAATATAAAATGAGGAGTCTTGAGCTTTTGAGCTTGAGCCAATCCTTTGTCCTTAGTATTTTGAGGGATCCACTTTCATCATCCATGCCATGCCATACATTGAGCTTTCCTGAAATAATAGTATTGGAATAGCATTAGCTCAATGAGCTATATGTTGTTATGAATTACCAAAACCGCCTAGGGATAGTTGCACTTTCAAGAAGCCCAAGCAGCTTCCAAATCTGAAGAGCCGTGTCAGGACCCCGACTCAATGCTGCATCGATCTAGCATGTAACACCTCATATCACTTTGCAGCCTCACGCACGGTATTCCCACGGGTTTCGCCTTACCTTTGCCCGGGACCGTTTGTGCATTTTGGCACACGTATATGATAGTGTCGCTAGCATCCATATGATAAGGAGCCCGGGCTAACATGGCCAGTCGTAAACCCAAAGTGGCACAAACTTACAGGGACATGCATCCATGACCCAGCATCGAACGTGTCGGTCATCAGCGAGTGAATCCAGGTTGTAGCACTGTGCTAGCAGGACTGCGGTGAACAGGGCTGTAGCGGGCTAACAGGACTCTGGTATTCATCACGTGACATTTCCCCGAGGGGACAGACATAGGAACGAAGAAGGACACATGCCGCCCAGCCTAAGTGTTCCGGAGCAGTAGCAAGCTACCATGGCTCAGTGGAAACACTAGGAGACATTTCCCTATAAGAGAGGCTACTAAGGATAAACAACTAGATGGTCAGATCCCACACATACCAAAGCATTTCAATAACATACACACAATATGCTCGATATGTGCAAATACAACATGGCATCACAACATGACTCTACAACTCAAGTATTTTATTCAATAGGCTCCGAGGAGCGAGATATTACAAACATGGGTCTCATGACCCAAAAGTCAGAGCATACAAGTCAAAGCACAAGCGGAAGCTTAATATGTCTGAGTACAGACATCTACAAATGAAAAAGGCTGAGAAGCCTGACTACCTACAAGATCCTGCCGAGGGCACAAGATCGTAGCTGAGGTAACAAGCTAAACGTCGAAGTCCACGTGGAACTACTAGCGAGACTGAAGTCTCTCTGCAAAAACATAAATTAAGCAATGTGAGTACAAATGTACCCAGCAAGACTTACATTAGAACTATCTCCATATGCATCAGTATCAACAACGGGATGGTGGGGTTTAACTGCAGCAAGCCAGCTTTGACTCGGTGGCTATCCTGAACTATGACTAGAAGTAACACTTTTGAGGTGGCGCACACGAGTCCACATATTCACCATATCAATACACCACTATGGATCCGCTCCTGTCTCCCTACGAGAACGCCATCCATAGCACTCAGTATCCACTTTCACTTGTCAATGAACTGTACAGGCAACCCAGAAGTCCTTTACCGCGGACACGGCTATTCGAATAGATAATGTTAACCCTGCTGGGGTGTACTTCTTCACACACACTCTCGCCACTTACCGCCATGTAAACCTCGTGTATCTCGGCAACCTTCAGGCGGAAGCCTGGCGAGGGAGTCGGCCACGACCTGACTAACCACACAAGTCTCTCATCCAGGTTTATCGCCTATTCGGGTTCCATCCGCAAGGAGATCCAGCCGAGGTGTCGCTCACGGCCCCAAATGATGTGTGTAGGGTTCCCAAGCCCACCATTCGGGTGCCACTTGGTACACCTGGCCACTGTTCCTAGTCTGTCCCAAGCCCACCTGTACCGGGTGCCACTTGGTAGACTACTAACACTACATACAAACACCAGAAACTAGTTGCAACTCCTGGACAAAGATCAGGTTGATTAATAAGTCGAGAGGGGCCGAGTTACCGGAACCCAATGTATGGTAGTAACTGCTCATGGATCACAAACACGTAACTCAGTTCTCGAGGACGGCTGCAATGAGACAACCCACCATGTACTCCTACATGGCCTCTCATCGCTACCTTTACCAAATCGTGTTCACACACTTAGCTCTCAACAAGAGGACATGTTCACCACATTTCAATTCATCCCCGATGAATCGACCGACTCAACTCTAAGCAGAGAGTGCATGACAAACAAGCATGAATGAGTAGGCACATCAGGGCTCAAACAACTCCTACTCATGCTAGTGGGTTTCATCTATTTACTGTGGCAATGACAGGTCATGCAGAGGATAAGGGGTTCAACTACCGCAGCAAGTAACAAATGAATCATTGTTGTCCTAATACAGTAAAAGAGAGCAGGAGCGAGAGAGTGGGATTGTATCAGAATGAACAAGGTGGTTTTGCTTGCCTGGCACTTCTGAAGATAGTATATCTCTTCATCGGTGTCATTGATCACATCGTCGAAACACGTCTATCGAGAGGGCGGAAATTACCGGCAACTGAGAAAGAAACACAATCAATGCAATGCACAATATGATGCATGCCCATGACATGGCAATATGAGTGTGTTGGCCTAGTGCAACTACAACCAGATGGACTTGGGTCATTTTGAACCAAAGGTTCAATCCCAAACTCAAATTATGAATTTAAATAGTTCCCTATCATGTTTTGATTAAAAAGCAGGTCTAAGTTGCTTTATCATGCATGAAACTAGTATAGATGGATAGATTGGATTTTTCTAATCATTTTTCATAGATAACTTATTTCATTCTGAGCTACGGTTGATTTTATATGATTTTTAGAAGTTTCGGGCATTTTCTAAAAAAAATCATTTAAGATTTATTGAAATTCCAGAAAGGAATCATTGCGTCAGCATTATGTCACTGTGACGTCAGCAGGTCAACATGGCGGTCCAGGTCAAACTGACCAGAGGGTCCCGCGTGTCAGTGTCATTAGTCTAACTAATTTTTAGTTAGTCCTAATACTAACTTAATTAGCAGGCGGGTCCCATTTGTCATAGACCCAGAGAGGTCAAACTGGGCCCACCCGGGTCAACCCGGTCAGCGGGGTCAAACCTGCCGGCGTTGAGCCGCCGGCGAGGCTGAGACGGCGGAGAGCGTCGGAAACGCTGCCCCGGCCACGGTTCGATGCGCGGGTCGGTGCTACGGGTAGCTAGCAGTGTGGCGCATCCAACGGTGACGGTGGTTGGTGCTGGGGTGGCCGGGAACGACGACGGCATCAAGCCGGGCGGCGGCCGGAGCTCGGGTGTTCGCGGGACCGGTGCTGCGGTGTGCAAACGAGATGGCTGCCGCGCTAGTTTTGCTCTACGGGACGTTGCGAGTGCAACGGACGCACGCGTGGGACCAAAAGGTCACCGGGGCTTCGCCGGTGACGAGCCCGTGTGGCGGGGGCTACGGTAAACAAGGGGACAACGGCTACGGCGACCAAACGGAAGCAGGGTTAGGGGAGAAATGACCAGGGCTCACCACGGTCACGTAGAGATGCTCGGCGGCCTTGGGGGAGGCCGGATGGCGACAAATTTGACGGCGGCGATCGTCGGGCAGAGGTTGAGGACGACAGCGATGGCGACATTCTAGGGCCTCCGGCGTCGTACAGCTCGGTGGAGAGGACGAGGGGACCGAGGAGGTTCTTCTGGATATCTCAGGGGAGAGATGCGACGGCGGTGGGCGCGGTGGTGGTGAGCAGCGTCGACGGCAGCGCTCGGTTGCGAGAGGGAGAGAGAGAAGAGGAGGGGAGAAGGCACGGGACAGAGTGAGAGGGCCTGGTGGGCGTGTGGCGATGCCAGAGAAGGCCATGTCGAAGCGGCAAGCAGGAGGTGGCCGTTGGTGGCGTCTTGGCGTCTTTGGCCATGGGCACACGCCTCGCCCTTCCGGGCGCAAGGAGGAGGACGACTGGCAGCGCCAGGTGGGCTGGGCCGGCTGGCCTGCGGTTAAGTTGCCAGGTAAGTGGCCCAGGTGCTGGTCTCTCTCTCTCTGTTAATTCTGTTATTCTTTTCTATTTTTGTAGTTTGTTTTTGATCCAGTTTTAAAAACCAAATCAATTTTATAAATCCTGAAAATATTTATGAGCACTTTTTGAATTATTTCAGTGTCCCACAAATAATTCGAACATTATGTGAGCATTTAAATTATTTATAGTGTTTAAATGTCCAAAGTCAAATACAATATGATTTAATTCAAAAATCCAAAAATGATCTAAGAATATATTCATCATTTTTGGCAGAGGTTTCCACCTTAACCAGAAATCATGAACTTTTCTTAGGAACTTTTTTGGGTTTATTGAAAAAGATTTTAATCCACCCTAGTTGAGTTGATTTAATGATAGGGTTTGAACATCCCCATTGCATACTTAAATGAAATTTAGACATGATGACATGATGATCATGCAAGGACAAGCAAAGGCTAAGCTAGGGCTGTGACAACTCACCCCCACTAACAAGAATCTCGTCACGAGATTCAAGCGTAGGGTAAGATGGAAGGGGGAACGCAAACTAACACAATCTTCACGATCCAGGTTGCACTTCATAGGGGCGTTGATTCGATCACCATCTTTGTCTTGATGTCTTGCTCTGAGAACTCCAACTAACATGACAATGAGAGGAAAGGGAAAACTCTAGTAGGATCGATCTTCTTGAAGATCGAACAACTCAGGCTCAACTCACGGACTGAGACATTAATACATCTCGCGAGCAGAGACACGAAGCAAACATCCAAAGGATGGAGTGAAACAGATGAGGAAGGTTCACTAGGTAGACAACAATTTCACGATTTAAGAAGGAGGTGAACGATTGTCAACGTAGCAAAAATTTGAGTTACCATGACACCATAACGAGACATATTAGAGGAGGTGACTTGCAGAATTATTGCCTTAAGTGGCAAAAAGAATTTCTTTTGATATTTAGATCATTGAAACTCTTTATACCAGCCTGAGGCAATTCACAATCGATTGTTTGAAAGAGTTCGAAGAAATGGCATACTCTAATCAGCAAGGGAGCTATGGTTATAGCACAACTCGGCAAACGGGAGGCACATTCAAATTTGATACCTAGGATATAACCTAGTGACTAAGCATGCTCTTAGGAACTTGAGCATTTCCATATTCATCAAGGTTTTACCAACATCCGTGTCAAGGATGCTGGCAACACAACATACTGCCATGATGAATAGCGGTGGAGGAGGCAGATGCAAACGAAGATAACACTTTCTCAGATTTCACCTTAGCGAGGCCAACGGGACAAAATCTGGATGATTGACCGAGAGACATTTAGCACTCCGCTTCTAATGTTCTCCTTGATGTGCTAGCGTATCCCATTCATAGATATGGTTTGATCTAGAACATCAAGTAAGAGGCCGGACTTCGGGAACACAAGAATCCATAAGGGACAACTTCTAGAGTATATCCTACGAAATCCTTATGGGGAGGTGGCCAACTTTCTCAATCAAGATACTACAATAGTAGGTCTTCTGGCTAGGTGTGTTGGCCACAACATCCACTTTACCGGTTATAGAGAGACCAATATTATAGTTCTTGGGAAACATTCCAACCATCATATCTGCCTAAGATTCAGATCTAGTTGGTGTCAGAATATTCCAGACTCATCAAGTCTAGAAAGAAAAATTAAAGTTTGCAACACAAATCGACGAGATGACGTTGCAAGATTCTCGGAAAATGAACTGCGATAGCAAGCTCCAAAACATGAGTTAGTTCTGCTACAAACATGTGAACACGTTGTCCCAAACAAATATGACCACATGGTAGTCTTACAACAAAACACTACCGAGTTCAGGTGGGGAACCATCAACGAGGATATCGAAGTCTTGTTCATGAACTAGTATTCGCACGTCAACTCCTTTTCCTTGAACAAGTCAATCAGTGGCTTGGGGTTCTAGGGAATACATATGGGATGAAGGTTGCAAGTCTCCAAACCATCGAATACTTTGCACATATGCTTGACTAACTTGGGATGATTCCGGAGGAGGCAAAAATAAACTTTCTCGAGTTCACGGCGGCAACTTGCATCAAATGCACGTGAATCAAAGGAAGTCACTTCTTTCATCGAACATATCCTTCATGAACGGAACACGAAGGCATTGCTTACAAAGTTTCCAACACTAGCTAAGGATGTTGTCGATGGGCTCAGCAACAATTCATGTAGGTGTCCATATAAATGGAATTCCATAATTATGTGAACAAGGTGATAGCATCGGCTAGACCAAAAGATATAATGGTGTATGCTCGAAGAAACAACCACGAGTAAGACAACATTACGGATATCGTTGGTTCTGATTTGATTTGAGGATAACCCATACTCGAATCAAAGACTGGATAAGATGATAGGTCCATTAACTTACACGAGGTCAATCGATGAAAATACCATCTTTCTTCAACACACATACAAGATATCCCTTAAAATGAACTAAATCGGACAAGCTTTTATCTTACAACTCTCCAAGTTGTTGTTTAGCTTAACCAGCTAGCTCAGGGGTATCCTGCACAGATTCTTGGAGAAGGTTGGTTTACAAGAAACCAACTTGGTCACGAGCTCAACGCATTGGTCAGGGGACAACCTGGTGATACTTCCGGGAAGATAATCGGAAAATCACGAGCCACCAATATGCTACTAAGCTCGAGAATAATCTTGCTTTTCAGGGCAAGGTGATATGATCAAATAAGCAAGGGATTGAATAATCCTAACTCATTGATCGAAGAGTGCACTAGAAATAAGGACTAGGTAGCACAATCAACCTTAGGGTGGTGATTCAATAATCAACATGCTAAGGAGGAAATTATTGTCCTTTAACTACCTACCAACGGAGTTGCTAGGAGTATAGATTTCATACATCATGATTCACATGTCGGCGTTCTGGTAGCAACAACATGGGGACCAAGAAATGATTAATGATGGAGAGAGTATCACTATATCAAGAGTTCATAGGATGGTGTGCAATTCCCATGGCATTCTCGATATAAAGATGGTAATACTACAAGGTAGAATAGAACAAAAGCTGGGTTGGCATTTTGATCTGCGGAATACTGTGGGGACCCCGACTCGTAAGTCGTGATCGCCGAATGCACGTGTACAGTGATCCCAGAGATCAATGCTCACTGAACACACAGAAGCTGAATAACAAGAGTCTTACATCCTTACATACCGTTTTACACAAGTAGGACCATTATGGTCGAGTCTTGAGTATAACATCGCAGCGGAAATCTTCGTCGATATCTTGGACCCATGCCATCTGCCTTAACCCTACAGGCATTCTGACTCGGAAGCGTCCTAGCTCGCGTGTTAAATCATCAAGAGTTCTTCATCACATCCTGTTCTTTCATGCCTGGTCAATAAAATAACCAGTGGCAAGCCAATGAGTACTTTGAATGTACTCGCAAGCAACCCATGTTTTGGTTCAAGGTACAACAATGCATGACATAGGTAAATTTTGCATAAAGCTAGTTTTGAGTGCAATGACATGTTCAACATCCTATAAAGCATGCATCAAGAGAATTTAAGTAACCATGAGATCTGGTCACAGATATCAACATAAATAGAGTGGGCACCAACCCATTTATCATAAGCAGTGGGCACCAACCCATCTCGGCCGTGTCAAGTCCTTTGACTTGACCCAAGTCATTTCCATCACCACACACGCTGGGTTTGAAAACAAGTGGACGAGCCCAAGAGCGGTTACCTAACTGTCCTTGACCGTGGACACGGCTATTCGAATAGTTTTACACTCTGCAGAGGTTGCACACTTTACCCACTAGATCCGGGGAACTTCCGTGTCAAACCACGACCCGCGGTACCTCAAGCACCCGGGGTAAGCACCCGATCACTACCTTTCCCTAGACGACACTAACAAGGAGTCCACTCGATTGGCAAGAACCCCGTGTCTTACATTTCAAACAATATTTTCATGGAGCCTTGCTCCCTTTTCCATCACATACCAGCTGCACGGGTACCAACGGTGTGTCCGGTGCCCCATAAAGATGGTCATGGCCGCCCTACAGCACGACCCGCCCCAAGAGAGAGCACCAACTCTCCCCGTCACTAGTAATGGGCTCCAAGCTAGTATCGGTCTAGGTACTCAATAATGCCCTTTCCCATATAAGGGTAGAGTGGTCGCGCATGTAAGGTTGGGATAACGGTCGCAACTCCGACCAATCCGTTTTGAAAACACACCCACTTCCTTGGCACACCACTTCGTCATCAAGTGGTCACCCATTTCATCATCTCCCTCGGGCATAAGTGGCACCCGACGGGGTTTTCGAAAAGACTTTTGAAATTATATAGCCTCCTTCACCACGCACAAACCCATCCCATTTGCGTAGCATCTACATTTGCATCCTAGCTACTCCCACCGGCATAACCCTCATAAGAAGGTAGGGCCATGCACAATGCAAGTATCAACGAGGAATGTAATCGTGGCAACCAACCCACGTGGTTCACCATCTCATCATGATCCCGATGCATCCTTAATAAAGAGCTAAACATGGCATGCAAATAAAGGGGTATCATAGTCATGGTCAAAGGGCTGCTTGCCTGTTTCATCAGAGTCTTGAAATCTTCTGGTCCTTCTCCAAGTACTCCGTCTACTTCGTCAACTAACGTCGGAAACAAACACAATAAGCAGCACAACAAGGCAAGAATAAATGTGCTCTAAAAATGTGAAGTTGACTTTTATTGCATACCTCTGGTCACATGAGGAATGACCAAAGTGATTTCATAGGAAGTGGATCAATGGACATCTCCGAACATTTCAATATGATGGAATCAAGAGGTTTATGGATTTGCTAGAAGTGTGCAGAAATATATTTTTGAAAAATGAGCAGAGGCACCCATTTGACAAAGCATGATTTTAGAAGCATCTAGGAATTGGTTTCACTGGATTTGGAGTTCAAATGAATTTCCTATGATTTTGCAAAGTTGGCTATATACAAAGAAATACACCACTAGTTGAGGTGATACAGAAAATATTAGTAAAAATGTTCAAAAACTAAGTTTTGAACATAGATGTATCTAGGAATTTGAATCATAGCATTTGGTTCAATATTGAGCTCTCTGTGATTTTCTAAAGTTTATCACAGAATTAAGAAAATGGGGTTTTGATAAATATTTCTAAAGTGGAAGTTTCTGGAAAAATGTGCAAATAGCACCATGTGATAGATCAGGAATTTATGAACTTGTAGAAATTAGAATCACCAGATTTGGACTTAGAATAAGTAATCTATGGATTTTACAATCCCATCGAAAAGAAAAAGAATTGTAGGCATTACCCTTATCCTGCGCGCACCAAGCGAAGGATAGCGATGGGCCGCCCAGCTGCTCGGCTGCTGGGTGGTGGGCGACGTCGAATGCGTATTTCTCCAGGGCGCCTTCGCCGCGGGGAAGCGGGGAAGAGGCTGGTACGCCTTCACTTAAACGGGAGGGGCCCGCTGGCCGGTCGCTGACCTGCGGGGTCCATCCACAGGGTCGTCGCCCTCCTCCCGCCCGCGACAGAGAAAGCAGAGGAGGCGGGGCCGAGCGCTGCGGCGCCTGTTCGGGTGGCTCCGGCCACCTCGGCGACCGCCGGACTCCGGAGAGCTCGGGAGGACGGGCGATCCACGTGGGGACCGGTTTCCGCCGAGGAGCGCCAGAGCGAAGCGAGGCCTCGGCATGGGCAGGACCGGCGGTGGCGGGGTTCGCCCAGCAAGGAAGGCACGAGGAGGAGGGATGGAGCACGGTGAGTTGGTGATGGTGATGAGAGGGTGCGGGAGCGTTCTCTGGGAAGAGAGGGGGTCGAGGCCCACGAATTTAAGCGGCGGCGGCGGCACTGCCCGGCCATGGAGGTGCAAGGAGAGCACGGAAGAGCCGTGGGTCGGTCGAGGATGCGAGAGGGGGAGAGAGAGCAGTTTGAGACATGATAAGGCTCGGGGGTGGCCCTATACGGGCGCGGCCGAGAGGTGCCGTAGGCGGGGCGCACAGCCACGGTCCGGGGCATTGCCAGGGGCCAAACGGGCGCCTTGGGGCGTGTCTGAGGTGCTCGTGGGCGTGGTCCAGGTCAAGGGAAGTGAGAGAAGGAGCGGGGAGCGTCGAGGCGTGGCGTGTGAGCATGCCCATTGGAGCTCTCGGGCGGCGTGGCGGCAAGGAAAAGAGGAGGCAGCAGGGGAAGAAAGAGGAGGGGCCAGCTTGGTGTCGTGTTGCGGACGCCGAGGAGCATCCTTGGCGCGCTTGGGCGGCCCGAGGTGGACGGGAGGCGGCGGCGGGGCTCGGCCGCCATTGTGGCGCGCTCAGGCGGGCTTTTGGCCGGCACGAGTGCGCTTTGCGTGCTCTGCCGTGTCCACTTGTGTCCTGGAGCTTCCTTGGATGCTCTAGAGTGGTCAGGAGCTAGGTGGGGCGCTGCATATAGAACGGAGAGAGAGAGGAGGAGTTGCCATGGGTAAACAGAGAGAGAAAGGGATGGGTTTTACCCCCAAATAATTGAGCTATTGAGGGAGGAGAGTTACTGGAGGTAGGAGATGGTCAGAAGAGGCTGTGGTAAAAGTTGAGCTCCCCAAGAATAGTGGAAGAGGTCAAATGGTGGTTTTGCAAAATGCCGAAGGTGTTTGATAAAGGTTTGGGCAAGTAGATGATTTGCATCTTTCATGAGACTCCATAGGGTGAAATGACACACATAATTAGGGCCTTCCACCAATTTGGAGATCATTTGGAGCAAGTTGACAATGCAACTTTGGTAAACCCTAGAAATCAACAGAAATGGGTTTCCCAAGATTTAGTCATGAAAATATGTTCTCCTTGATGCACCACTTGGTGTAGTGTCATCATTTGATCATGTGATCATGCTCACAAAAGTTGGAATCAAGGAGAGAAAGTTTCCAATGTAGAGTTGTTCAAATTTGGTTTTGGTCAGAAAGGGTTTTGGGGAACTTTGATCAAGTTAACTTGGTCTACAACTTGTGCCATTTGGTCTAGATGAATTATTAGACCATTCTAGCATGTTCACAAGGTTTGGGAACATTTGGACATGTTTGGCAATGTAAAGTTGCTCAAACTTCAAAATGGAGAGAAGTGGTTTTGAGGGGATTTGATGATGTTATCTTGTTCTCCAAGACATGAGACTTGTCAAGATCACCAAATATGTCATATGTGACATGATAGAATTTCCTTGGAATTTTTGGAGAATATTTCCTTTGTAAATATTTCAAAAGCTTGAAATATCCAGAAAGGGTTTTTGAGGGATTTGACCAATATTTTGAACATGACCATGTGTTAAAACTCTTATATATGGACAATATATGTCCTATGAGTTTCCTAAATTTTTCCAAATATTTTTGAAGCAATAAAATAATTTTTCCTATTAAAGACCATTTCGCCTTGATAAAAAGCTTTTAAATAAAATAGGAAAACAACTTTTAAAATTATATTTTTGTGGTTTCGGGTATCCTATTTCTAATAGGAGTCAAATATATTTTTATAAAGATTTTAATGCCCTAAATTAAGTACTTGCAAAGGCAAACCTCAATTCAGGGTTTTTGAAAAACTAATTTTGAAAATACTTTTGGCCAAATTATTTTTGTAAGGAAGCATTTTATGTCCTATACACATGGCATGATCATTGGGAAAGGTTTTTGGAGCAAGGAGATGAAGTATAGAAGTTGGAGGATTTATTTGATTTTTAGAGCACTAGCAAACAATGACAAACATTCAATCAAAGCAAAGACAAAACACTCAAAAGTTTTTGTCAAACCACATTTTAGCATGATTTAGTGACTTAAGTGTTGTGCCATGAAAAAATCAGGGTGTGACAGACCTACCCTCTTACAAGAATCTCGTCCCGAGATTCCTAGACTAGGCGCGAAAGGGATCTGAAACTTGTATCCGGGGTAGTCTTCAAGTCTTCATGTTGCTTCGCCTGTAGTGCTCCTTGAGATTGAAGTACTTGATGGTGTGGCTTCGTGTATGACGCCTCGGTTGATCCAGGTCTTTGAGGGTCTCTTGCGTTAGGTCGGGTTGGACTAGGGTCGGTGGCTCGGTGGTCAACGTCCTTATAGAGATCGGGCAAGTTAGGAAGTTGGAAACACTTCCGGGTTGGGATGCATGGAAAGCGCCAGCACCCCTGTAGCTCGGTGGCAACTCCACTGGTAGCCGTCTATTCTACGCCTTGTAGAGATCTCGGGGGGTTGTTAAATCTTGGAGTGATCTCGAAGAAGGCCGATGGATCTTGGGCGAGCTTTCCTTTGACATGGAAGCGCTGGGTTCCTTTGAGAGGGGTGACCCGGAGATAAACATGGTCTCCAACCCGGAAGGTCATGTGAGTCAGCGTAGCTCTTCTGTCCTGACTTGGCAGTCTTCAAACGCTCCCTGACAAGCTGGACTTGTTCTTCGGCTTCACGGGGGATGTCGGCCCAAAGACAAGTCCTTCTCCGGTCTCTGACCAATTGAGGGGTGTGCGGCACTTCCGTCCATATAACACTTCAAATGGTGCCACCTGAAGGCTTGACTTCAAGGTTAGTTAAGAATCCTGGTGCAACCAGTTCCAACCTGAAGCTTTTAAGTTCCTCATACAAGGCGGGCAGCCTGTCCTTGAGCATAGCATTCAAGGAACAAGCCTTTCTGCTTAATGCATCTGCTACCACATTAGCCTTCCCAGGGTGGTATTGAACACTGAGGTCATAATCTAGATCAAGTCTAGTCATCTTCTTTGCCTCGTGTTCAATCCCTTTGAGTGAAAATATACTTCAGACCTTTGTGATCCGTGTATATCTCACATCCCTTCCGTAAGAGGTAATGTCGTCTTCAGGGCATGAACCACTGCTGTTAGCTCAAGGTCATGAGTAGCATAGTTCTCTTCATGAGGCCGTAGTTGCCTCTGAGAGGAGTGGCTTGCAATAATGCACGGTCTTCAACGCGGAAGCTCACTCCTTGACGACGGTGGTTGGTATAGTTCTTCCTCCTAGACATGGCGGTCTTCGGATGTCCCCTAACCAGCCGATCAACTCTTCTTCCGTCTTGGTGGACGGGTAGGTCACCAAATGATGATGATAACTAACTTGTCCAAGCACTCCATGAAGTCTATGGGTACGCAGAGTGGGCTGAGGCATTGGTGAGGGTCACGGTTGAGCATTGGCCAAGGTCTTATCGATCTAGAGCCAAGGCCCAAGGTCATGATCCAAGCGTTGTGGCTTGGTAGGGCATAAGGGTTTCAAGGATTCTAGTGTGTGAATGAACATTTATCCTCCTATCTTCAAGCACGGTTTCGAGATGCCAATAGTCTATCTAGTCCTCCAAACAGATCACCTCATACTATTGAAAGCATCATTAGTATAGGTCAACTCCAGTCATCACTCATGCTAATCATATCCTCATGACTCCCAAGAGGAGGTCTAACAAAATCATATATGTCTGCGATCGCCAAACTCATGTGTGTAGCTACCCCTAAAAATCCTTGGGTAGAACATACAAGCTTGGATTTAATATCCACCATCCAAGTGCTCAGTCTATTGACCCAAGGTCCATACTGGTGCATCTCTATCCTAAGGAAACATGTCATATGCCACTCCAAGATCTTGTTTCCTTCCTATGAACCAACTCCAACAACCTGTTAACTCCCGTTAATCACTGCATAATCCATTAATTCTGCAAATCCAATGCCTATCTTTGGTGTTCCACATGATCTCCTAAAGTCCTTATAATCCCCAATACTTGAAAGGGCTGCCTTACTATAGTGAGTCCACCAATTTCATTATTGTGCTCTAATAATACTCCAAGGTCAAACTCACAAAGATGCCTAAATCAACTCGGACAATTAGCCCAACCTCCTAGTTTATCGTCCACCGAGAAACATGGTATCATGATCGAGATCGTCAGTCAAAATCCAATTTACTCCGAACCATGTAGACATACTCAGCATCTATATCCAACTAGAATCACCTTCTTAAACCCAAATCCCATGTCCAACGAGAATTCCTACACTTTCCCCCAAGTCATTTACGTAATATCAACTGCCTCCAATCAATATCATCTAATCAAGTTAAATCCTTGCACTTCCAGGAGTTTCAGCTTGCGATCACAGTTGTCCTATAAATCCAATTTATTCAGGGGTAATGAAAGCTATGCCACTCTATAATCATGATCCCACCAAGTTCATCTACCAATATTGTAGCCTTATAATCCACCAAAGAGTCTCAGATAATTCCCAAAAGTTACTGATGTAAACTCACCAAGTCATCTGTCCTCAAATCCTATATCCTCAAACTGGTCCTTCCTATGGCATCGTCAGTTTTAGTGCTATCTTAGGATGATAATGTGCTCATTCACTATGTCCACTAGTTCCATAATGAACCCAGTGATAAGCAAGGTTATGAAGGCTTAACAGGTTCTCTTGCAATTCCGTTGGTTAAGCCCATGGTTAAGGTTTCGGGCTGGGGTATCTCGTGGAGCCTCAAAGGGTCTAGGAATGGGTCTCTAATCTTGAGGGTTAAACATGATTCTACGGGGTTGCACTTGGTCGTGGAGGCTGTAGTAAGAGTCATCAATGCTTGTTGGTCGCCGAGATGAAATCCTTGGTGCATATTATCTTGCTTGTATTCGGTTGAGGAGAGAGATGAGAGGGGGAAGTAGCATAGAGGAGGGGAACGCCTAAAGGGGGTTCTATAGTGCAAGTGCGAACAAACAAGTGCCAAAAAGGGTCAAACACAACAACAAAATAAGGCAGGTGATATAGTCGCGTACTTGTTGCCTAGGGCAAAAGTGCGACCTATATCAAAACACAAACAAATAAAAACAAGCAACACACAATCATGGTTCTATTCGAACTATTATACGGACTCGACTGCGCATAGGGGGTACACGACTCATCCTACCCTAGGGGTTCTCGGACTCAATAGTCGTGACTTGTGCCTCATGCAGTCTTCTGAGTTTCCTCACGTGTTGCTACGTCTCTTGTAGTTGTTCGATGAAATGATCCCGGTTGAGCTTGAAGAGTCTTCAATAGCTTCTCGCCTGTCGAAGTGATGGGGTGAAGGTGGCTTCTCATAGCAGGCATTGACTCGGTCTTCTGTTGTCTTCTAAGCCATCGATGGTACCAGGTAGGTAATCCTTTATGCAATGGCATGATCAAAGCATAACAGAGGTCCATCATGTCGGTTACGTTGATGATAACATCGACACCAAGAGCGGGGAATGAGGAGAACCATTTTCCTGCTCACTATGGTGAGGTGGACCAAATGGCTAGGTTCTCATCCATCGGTGGTTGCCGATACAACAACGGTAGTGACATGGTTACTCTATTAGCGATCATGACCTTGCATATCCTATGCCCTGATCATCGCGGCTAAGGTTGCATCATCTTGGGGGCAGTGTCAAGGGTGTCACCATCTCCTGGGTCTTCAGGTCCTTATCCCTCGAGGATGTATCTCCTGTTGGTATCGTCTTGTTGTGATGTTGCCAATCTTGTGTTCAGGAGATATGGGTGAATGTCTGGCAAGGCATCGTCCTCCCAGATTATCCACGAGGATTACAAGGAATCCTGTGGTCAGGGGCATAAGGGTTCTAGCGACCAAAGGTTTTGAAGGGGAAGAGACCAGTAGGGAAACTATACCTTAGTTTTCGAAAAACTGAGAAGGGAAGAGAAGTACAGATAATTTTGAAAACTAGTAGTAGTTTTGGAAATAGTTTTATCCTAACTAACGACCATGCTAACTAAGGCTTCCTACAGTCAGGATGGCTCTGATACCAGCTCTGTGGGGACCCCGACTCGTAAGTCGTGATCGCCGAATGCACGTGTACAGTGATCCCAGAGATCAATGCTCACTGAACACACAGAAGCTGAATAACAAGAGTCTTACATCCTTACATACCGTTTTACACAAGTAGGACCATTATGGTCGAGTCTTGAGTATAACATCGCAGCGGAAATCTTCGTCGATATCTTGGACCCATGCCATCTGCCTTAACCCTACAGGCATTCTGACTGGGAAGCGTCCTAGCTCGCGTGTTCGTCACCGAAGAGTTCTTCATCACATCCTGTTCTTTCATGCCTGGTCAATAAAATAACCAGTGGCAAGCCAATGAGTACTTTGAATGTACTCGCAAGCAACCCATGTTTTGGTTCAAGGTACAACAATGCATGACATAGGTAAATTTTGCATAAAGCTAGTTTTGAGTGCAATGACATGTTCAACATCCTATAAAGCATGCATCAAGAGAATTTAAGTAACCATGAGATCTGGTCACAGATATCAACATAAATAGAGTGGGCACCAACCCATTTATCATAAACAGAGTGGGCACCAACCCATCTCAGTCGTGTCAAGTCCTTTGACTTGACCCAAGTCATTTCCATCACCACACACGCTGGGTTTGAAAACAAGTGGACGTAGCCCAAGAGCGGTTACCCAACTGTCCTTGACCGTGGACACGGCTATTCGAATAGTTTTACACTCTGCAGAGGTTGCACACTTTACCCACTAGATCCGGGGAACTTCCGTGTCAAACCACGACCCGCGGTACCTCAAGCACCCGGGGTAAGCACCCGATCACTACCTTTCCCTAGACGACACTAACAAGGAGTCCACTCGATTAGCGAGAACCCCGTGTCCGACATTTCAAACAATATTTTCATGGAGCCTTGCTCCTTTTCCATCACATACCACCGCACGGGTACCAACGGTGTGTCCGGTGCCCCATAAAGATGGTCATGGCCGCCCTACAGCACGACCCGCCCCAAGAGAGAGCACCAACTCTCCCCCGTCACTAGTAATGCGGGCTCCAAGCTAGTATCGGTCTAGGTACTCAATAATGCCCTTTCCCATATAAGGGTAGAGTGGTCGCGCATGTAAGGTTGGGATAACGGTCGCAACTCCGACCAATCCGTTTTGAAAACACACCCACTTCCTTGGCACACCACTTCGTCATCAAGTGGTCACCCATTTCATCATCTCCCTCGGGCATAAGTGGCACCCGACGGGGTTTTCGAAAAGACTTTTGAAATTATATAGCCTCCTTCACCACGCACAAACCCATCCCATTTGCGTAGCATCTACATTTGCATCCTAGCTACTCCCACCGGCATAACCCTCATAAGAAGGTAGGGCCATGCACAAGGCAAGTATCAACGAGGAATGTAATCGTGGCAACCAACCCACGTGGTTCACCATCTCATCATGATCCCGATGCATCCTTAATAAAGAGCTAAACATGGCATGCAAATAAAGGGGTATCATAGTCATGGTCAAAGGGCTGCTTGCCTGTTTCATCAGAGTCTTGAAATCTTCTGGTCCTTCTCCAAGTACTCCGTCTACTTCGTCAACTAACGTCGGAAACAAACACAATAAGCAGCACAACAAGGCAAGAATAAATGTGCTCTAAAAATGTGAAGTTGACTTTTATTGCATACCTCTGGTCACATGAGGAATGACCAAAGTGATTTCATAGGAAGTGGATCAATGGACATCTCCGAACATTTCAATATGATGGAATCAAGAGGTTTATGGATTTGCTAGAAGTGTGCAGAAATATATTTTTGAAAAATGAGCAGAGGCACCCATTTGACAAAGCATGATTTTAGAAGCATCTAGGAATTGGTTTCACTGGATTTGGAGTTCAAATGAATTTCCTATGATTTTGCAAAGTTGGCTATATACAAAGAAATACACCACTAGTTGAGGTGATACAGAAAATATTAGTAAAAATGTTCAAAAACTAAGTTTTGAACATAGATGTATCTAGGAATTTGAATCATAGCATTTGGTTCAATATTGAGCTCTCTGTGATTTTCTAAAGTTTATCACAGAATTAAGAAAATGGGGTTTTGATAAATATTTCTAAAGTGGAAGTTTCTGGAAAAATGTGCAAATAGCACCATGTGATAGATCAGGAATTTATGAACTTGTAGAAATTAGAATCACCAGATTTGGACTTAGAATAAGTAATCTATGGATTTTACAATCCCACTGGAAAAGAAAAAAGAATTGTAGGCATTACCCTTATCCTGCGCACCAGGCGAAGGATAGCGATGGGCGCCCAATGGCTCGGCTGCTGGTGCTGGGGCGACGTCGAATCGCGATTTCTCGAGGCGCCTTCGCCATGGGAAGCGGGAAGAGGCTGGTACGCCTTCACTTAAACGGGAGGGGCCCGCTGGCCGGTCGTTGACCTGCGGGGTCCATCCACAGGGTCGTCGCCCTCCTCCCGCCCGCGACAGAGAAAGCAGAGGAGGCGGGGCCGAGCGCTTGCGGCGCCTGTTCCGGTGGCTCCGCCACCTCGGCGACCGCCCGGACTCCGGAGAGCTCGGGAGGACGGGCCGCATCCACCTGGGGACCCGGTTTCTGCCGAGGAGCGCCAGAGCGAGCGAGGCCTCGGCCGCGGCAGGGACCGGCGGTGGCGGGGTTCGGCCCAGCAAGGAAGGCACGAGGAGGAGGGGATGGAGCACGGGTGAGTTGGTGATGGTGATGAGAGGGTGCGGGAGCGTTCCTGGGGAAGAGAGGGGGGTCGAGGCCCACGAATTTAAGCGGCGGCCGGCGGCACTGCTCCGGCCATGGAGGTGCAAGGAGAGCACGGGAAGAGCCGTGGGTCGGTCAGAGGATGCGAGAGGGGGAGAGAGAGCAGTTTGAGACATGATAAGGCTCGGGGGTGGCCCTATACGGGCGCGGCCGAGAGGTGCCGTAGGCGGGGCGCACAGCCACGGTCCGGGGCATTGCCAGGGGCCAAACGGGCGCCTTGGGGCGTGTCTGAGGTGCTCGTGGGCGTGGTCCAGGTCAAGGGAAGTGAGAGAAGGAGCGGGGGAGCGTCAGGGCAGCGCGCGTGTGAGCATGCCCATTGGAGCTCTCGGGGTCAAGCAGCGGCGAAAGGAGGCAGCAGGGGGAAGAAAGAGGAGGGGGCCAGCTTGGTGTCGTGTTGCGGACGCCGAGGAGCATCCATTGGGCGCTTGGGCGGCCCGAGGTGGACGGGTCTTGGCGGCAGGGCTCGGCCGCCATCTTGTGGCGCTCAGAGCAGGCTTTGGCCGGCGACGAGTGCGCTGCGTGCTCTGCCGTGTCCACTTGTGTCTGGAGCTTCCTTGGATGCTCTAGAGTGGTCGAGGAGCTAGGTGGGACGCTGCATATAGAAAGGAGAGAGAGAGGAGGAGTTGCCATGGGTAAACAGAGAGAGAAAGGGATGGGTTTTACCCCCAAATAATTGAGCTATTGAGGGAGGAGAGTTACTGGAGGTAGGAGATGGTCAGAAGAGGCTGTGGTAAAAAGTTGAGCTCCCCAAGAATAGTGGAAGAGGTCAAAATGGTGGTTTTTTCAAAATGCCAGAAGGTGTTTGATAAAGGTTTGGGCAAGTAGATGATTTGCATCTTTCATGAGACTCCATAGGGTGAAATGACACACATAATTAGGGCCTTCCACCAATTTGGAGATCATTTGGAGCAAGTTGACAATGCAACTTTGGTAAACCCTAGAAATCAACAGAAATGGGTTTCCCAAGATTTAGTCATGAAAATATGTTCTCCTTGATGCACCACTTGGTGTAGTGTCATCATTTGATCATGTGATCATGCTCACAAAAGTTGGAATCAAGGAGAGAAAGTTTCCAATGTAGAGTTGTTCAAATTTGGTTTTGGTCAGAAAGGGTTTTGGGGAACTTTGATCAAGTTAACTTGTTCTCCAACTTGTGCCATTTGGTCTAGATGAATTATTAGACCATTCTAGCATGTTCACAAGGTTTGGGAACATTTGGACATGTTTGGCAATGTAAAGTTGCTCAAACTTCAAAATGGATGAAGTGGTTTTGAGGGATTTGATGATGTTATCTTGTTCTCCAAGACATGAGACTTGTCAAGATCACCAAATATGTCATATGTGACATGATAGAATTTCCTTGGAATTTTTGGAGAATATTTCCTTTGTAAATATTTCAAAAGCTTGAAATATCCGAAAAGGGTTTTGAGGATTTGACCAATATTTTGAACATGACCATGTGTTAAAACTCTTATATATGGACAATATATGTCCTATGAGTTTCCTAAATTTTTCCAAATATTTTTGAAGCAATAAAATAATTTTTCCTATTAAAGACCATTTCGGCCTTGATAAAAAGCTTTTAAATAAAATAGGAAAACAACTTTTAAAATTATATTTTGTGGTTTCGGGTATCCTATTTCTAATAGGAGTCAAATATATTTTATAAAGATTTTTAATGCCCTAAATTAAGTACTTGCAGTGCAAACCTCAATTCAGGGGTTTTTGGAAAACTAATTTTTGAAAATACTTTTTGGCCAAATTATTTTTGTAAGGAAGCATTTTTATGTCCTATACACATGGCATGATCATTGGGAAAGGTTTTTGGAGCAAGGAGATGAAGTATAGAAGTTGGAGGATTTATTTGATTTTTAGAGCACTAGCAAACAACAGACAAACATTCAATCAAAGCAAAGACAAAACACTCAAAAGTTTTTTGTCAAACCACATTTTAGCATGATTTAGTGACTTAAGTGTTGTGCCATGAAAAAATCAGGGTGTGACAAATACAACTACTTTGACCCAATCCTGGATATGGAAGAGGTACTGGAGTTTGTTACTCCTAATCATCCCGAATAGAATGGCTCGACGGACCACAAGAGTAATAAGCATCGATGAACGAATGCACGCATACTCTTGACTATCAATAGTTAGACGAGGTCAGAAGACAACTAAAGAGGGACAACCCAAAAGAACATATGATTTTCCGAGTTGTGGATGCATAGATTAGTATGTTGAACAAGTTCAACATATTTCTTCCAGATAACCTATACAGATAGGTAGAACTGGCAGGGTCACAACATAGAATTGAGAACTCGTCAAGAGCACTCTGGTTGTGATCTTTCAGTTCAACGAGGAACTTCTGCCATAAGTAGTTCATGGTATTTGGAAGAGGAGAATACCACGGACCTCAAGGACTATCACAAAGGTTACTAATATACTAAAGGAACGAGCAAACACTATCAACATGAGGTAAGTCGGGTGAATCTCGGGTTCAAGAACCCAGAAGTAGAATACCTACCACTAGGTGGCATCACGGGATGCTTTCAAGAATGATGGCCAGAATCATGACACCGGGAACATGAGGCATGGCGAGATTACTAGGTGATACTTTAAGACACCTAGAGTCATAATAATAACTTCAACATATATTTCAAGGCAACAGAGTACCTCAACTCACCTATTAGTGTGGTTAATCTGGCCCGAAGGGACATCAAAACGGGAGGAAGAGATTTAGCAAATGCTTCAGACTATTTAGAAACCTGGGATGACTCGGACAACATAACGGCTGTAAATGCTCAAAAAGATTTAAGACTTCCTGCAAAATGGTGGCATAACCACTCGATCATCACAATATCAAGATTTTGAGACCAACTATAAACACACGGAAGTAACAGGAACTGAAACGAGGCTTAACTCCAGCAATCTTACAAGTCTATAGATTTGTAACACGTGATCCTGATAGAAAGAGGATATAGCCTAGTTCCTTAACCCCGTAGGAAAGATAGGATGACTTAGATCAGAAGGTCATAAGGTAAAGGAGTAAAAAGAGCCTTACGTTCCATCCCACAATCAATTCCCTTATATAACTAAAGAATTTCTAGACTCAACTTCGACCAGTTTGGCTTGGTAATCCTACAGCAACAAAGCTCGATACCAAAGCTGTCAGGAACCCGACTCAATGCCACATCGATCTAGCATGTACCACCTCATAGCACTTTTTGCGGCCTCACGCACGGTATTCCCACGGTGTCACCTTACCTTTGCCGGGACCGTTTATGCCTTTTGGCACACGATATGATAGTGTCACTAGCATCCACATGATAAGGAGCCCGGGTGACATGGCGGTCGTAAACCCAAAGTGGCACAAACTTACAGGACAGCATCCATGACCCAAAGATCGAACGTGTCGGTCATCGCCGAGTGAATCTAGGCTGTAGCACTGGCTAGCAGGACTCGGTGAACCGGCTGTAGCGGCTAACAGGACTCGTATTCATCACATGACATTTCCCGAGGGATGACACAGGAACGAGGAAGGACACATGCCGGCCAACCTAAGTGTTCCGGAGCACTAGCAAGCTACCATGGCTCAGTGGAAACACTAGGAGACATTTCCCGGTAAGAGAGGCTACTAAGGATAAACAACTGGATAGTCAGATCCCACACATACCAAGCATTTCAATAACATACACACAATATGCTCGATATGTGCAAATACAACATGGCATCACAGCATGACTCTACAACTCAAGTATTTTATTCAATAGGCTCCGAGGAGCGAGATATTACAAACATGGGTCTCATGACCCAACAGTCAGAGCATACAAGTCAAAGCACAAGCGGAAGCTTAATATGTCTGAGTACAGACATCTACAAATGAAAATGGCTAAGAAGCCTGACTACCTACAAGATCCTGCCGAGGGCACAAGATCGTAGCTGAGGTAACAAGCTAAACGTCGAAGTCCACGTGGAACTACTAGCGACACTGAAGTCTCTCTGCAAAAACATAAATTAAGCAACGTGAGTACAAATGTACCCAGCAAGACTTACATCAGAACTATCTACATATGCATCAGTATCAACAACGGGATGGTGGGGTTTAACTGCAGCAAGCCAGCTTTGACTCGGTGGCTATCCTGAACTACAACTACAAGTAACTCTTTTGAGGTGGCGCACACGAGTCCACATATTCACCATATTAATACACCACTATGGATCCGCTCCCGTCTCACTACGAGAACGCCATCCATAGCCATCACACTTATCTTGCGCACTTTAGAGTATCCACTTTCCCTTGTCTATGAACTGTACAGGCAACCCAGATGTCCTTTACCATGGACACGGCTATTCGAATAGATAATGTTAACCCTGTAATGGTGTACTTCTTCACACACGCTCTCGCCACTTACCGCCATGTACACCTCGTGTATCTCGGCAACCTTCAAGCGGAAGCCTGGCGAGGGAGTCGGCCACGACCTGACTAACCACACAAGTCTATCATCCAGGTTTATCGCCTCTTCGAGTTCCATCCGCAAGGAGATCCGGCCGGGGTGTCGCTCACGGCCCCAAACGAGGTGTGCAGGGTTCCCAAGCCCACCATCCGGGTGCCACTTGGTACACCAGGCCACTGAGCCTAGTCTGTCCCAAGCCCACCTCTACCGGGTGCCACTTGGTAGACTACTAACACTACCTACAAACACCAAAAACTAGTTGCAACTCCTGGACAGAGATCAGGTTGATTAATAAGTCGAGAGGGGCCGAGTTACCGGAACCCAATGTGTGGTAGTAACTGTTCATGGATCAAAAACACAAAACTCAGTTCCTAAGGACAGCTGCAATGACACAACCCACCATGTACTCCTACATGGCCTCTCATCGCTACCTTTACCAAATCGTGTTCACACACTTAGCTCTCAACAGTAGGACATGTTCACCTCATTCCAATTCATCCCCGATGAATCAGACCTGACTCAACTCTAAGCAGTAGCAGGCATGACAAACAAGCATGAATGAGTAGGCACATCAGGGCTCAAACAACTCCTACTCATGCTAGTGGGTTTCATCTATTTACTGTGGCAATGAAAGGTCATGCATAGGATAAGGGGTTCAACTACCGCAGCAAGTAACAAGTGAATCGTTGTTGTCCTAATGCAGTAAAAGAGAGCAGTTGCGAGAGAGTGGGATTGTATCGGAATGAACAAGGGGGTTTTGCTTGCCTGGCACTTCTGAAGATAGTATATCTCTTCATCGGTGTCATCGAGAGGGGGCAATTACGGGCAACTGAGAAAGAAACACAATCAATGCAATGCACAATATGATGCATGCTCATGACATGGCAATATGAGTGCGTTGGCCTAGTGCAACTACAACCAGATGGACTTGGGTCATTTTGAACCAAAGGTTCAATCCCAAACTCAAATTATGAATTTAAATAGTGCCCTATCATGTGTTGGTATAAACAGCAGGTTTAAGTTGCTTTATCATGCATGAAGCCAGTACAGATGGATAGATTGGATTTTTCTAATCATTTTTCATATATAACTTATTCCATTCTGAGCTACGGTTGATTTTATATGATTTTTAGAAGTTTCGGGCATTTTCTGAAAGTAATAAATCATTTCAGATTTATTTAAATTCCAGAAAGGAATTATTGTGTCAGCATTACGTCACTGTGACGTCAGCAGGTCAACGTGGCGGTCCAGGTCAAACTGACCAGAGGGTCCCGCGTGTCAGTGTCATTAGTCTAACTAATTTTTAGTTAGTCCTAATCCTAACTTAATTAGCAGGCGGGTCCCATTTGTCATAGACCCAGAGAGGTCAAACTGGGCCCACCCGGGTCAACCCGGTCAGCGGGGTCAAACCTGCCGGCGTTGAGCCGCCGGTGAGGCTGAGACGGCAGAGAGCGTCGGAAACGTTGCCCGGGCCACGGTTCGATGCGCGGGTGGGTGCTACAGGTAGCTAGCAGTGTGGCGCATCCAACGGTGATGGTGGTTGGTGCTGGGGTGGCCGGGAACGACGACAGAGTCGAGCCGGGCGACAGCCGGAGCTCGGGTGTTCGTAGGACCGGCGCTACGGTGTGCAAACGAGACGGCTGTCCCGCTAGTTTTGCTCTATGGGACGTTGCGAGTGCAACGGACGAACGCGTGGGACCAAAAGGTCATCGGGGCTTCGCCGGCGACGAGCCCATGTGGCAGCGGCTACAGTAAACAAGGGGACGACAGCTACGGCGACCAAATGGAAGCGGGGTTAGGGGAGAAATGACCGGGCCTCACCACGGTCACGAAGAGATGCTCGGCGACGAATTTGACGGCGGCGATCGTCGGGTAGAGGTTGATGACGGTAGCGATGGCGATGTTCTAGTGCCTCCGGCATCGTATAGCTCGGTGGAGAGGACGAGGGGACCGAGGCGGTTCTTCTGGACAGCTCAGGGGAGAGATGCGACGGCGGTGGGCGCGGTGGTGGTGAGCAGCGTCGACGGCAGCGCTCGGTTGCGAGAGGGAGAGAGAGCAGAGGAGGGGAGAAGGCACGGGACAGAGTGAGAGGGCCTGGTGGGCGTGTGGCGATGCCAGAGAAGGCCAGGTCGAAGCGGCAAGCAGGAGGTGGCCGTCGGTGGCCGTGCGCGTGTTGGCACGCCGCGGGCACACGCCCTCGTCCTTCTGGCGCAAGGAGGAGGAGGACTGGCAGCGCCAGGTGGGTTGGGCCGGCTGGCCTGCGGTTAAGTTGCCAGGTAAGTGACCCAGGTGCTGGTCTCTCTCTCTCTGTTAATTCTGTTATTGTTTTCTGTTTTTGTAGTTTGTTTTTGATCCAGTTTTAAAAACCAAATCAATTTTATAAATCCTAAAAATATTTATGAGCACTTTCTGAATTACTTCAGTGTCCCACAAATAATTCCAACATTATTTGAGCATTTAAATTATTTATCTATACCTACTATTAAAGGGAGGTGGTATTCTTGGTTTCGTCCCGCTTCGTTTGGTCCCGCTTCATTTAATTTCACGTATGCTATTTGGTTTTGTTACTTGCCACCCGTTTTGGCCCAACAGAGGAAGCCCATCTGGTGGTGCACTATGGCCTAGGTCCAGAGAAAAATAAAATTGCCGATGGAAGGGATCGATCTCATAACCTGCCAATCGGTCATGGACAATTTATCCAGCTGACCCAACTAGAGATATGAGTGGATTTGTTTCTCCCATTGTAACGCACAGGCCTTTTTGCTAGTAGTGTTAAAATGCCCAAAGTCAAATACAATATGATTTAATTCAAAAATGCAAAAATGATCTAAGAATATATTCATCATTTTTGGCAGAGGTTTCCACCTTAACTAGAAATCATGAACTTTTCTTAGGAACTTTTTTGGGTTTATTGAAAAAGATTTTAATCCACCCTAGTTGAGTTGATTTAATGATAGGGTTCGAACATCCCCATTTCATATTTAAATGAAATTTAGACATGATGACATGATGATCATGCAAGGACAAGCAAAGGCTAAGCTAGGGCTGTGACAAGCTGACAGCTAGGAGTCGGCCACAACCAGTCGCGTTGTCTTGAAGATTTGGAAGCCTGAAGGCGGGAACCAGATGGCACACGCGCCGGGCGTCGGGTCGGTTGCCCGCTGCCCGCGTGCCACGCGGCACCTATTGGCTGGACCAGCCTGCCAGCCCACACACGCGACGGGACTCGCCGCGGGCTGGGGCCCGCCACTACCACGCCTCAGCCCATGTGCAGATCCTCTATGGCTGAGGTGGGCGGCTGGCATTCCATCTGCAGTTACCACATGCCCTTAAGGCGCAATAATCGCGGGGTCATGTGGGAGTGGGTGCAGTTAATCCCACGACCCCCACTCCCCGTCTCCTCGGCTTCGTCGCTCTATGGCTATAAATAGGGGGAGGAGGGGGAGTGGCAAACGCACGCGCGCTCATCTCCTCCTCCGCCGTCCTCCTATTCCTCTTCTTCTTTCCGTCGCTGCTGATGTCCGCCGCCGTGCCGTGCCTCTGGCCACCTTGCTGCGCTGTAGTTCATCGTCGCGGTGTTGCGCACTCGTTGCCGCTGTGCATTCCTCATCAAGCTTCTCGTCTTCATGGCGCACTCCGGAGCCTGGGACGGCTCCAACGTCCATGAAGACCACATCGACTTCCTCCACCGGACAAGGCGGTTGCCCAGCGAGGACTACGTGAAGGTCCGCCTCGCGCCGGAGCAGGAGATCTTGCCTGCGCCGGAGGAGGGCGAGCGCGTCATCTTCAGGTCGCACTGCCTGCGCGGCCTCGGCCTTTCGGCGAGCGGCTTCTTCCGCGTCTTCCATGATTTCTACGGCCTTCAGCCAAACCACCTCACTCCGAATATGGTGGTGCTGATGTCCGCCTTTGTCACCCTGTGTGAGGGCTATCTTGGCGTCCTCCCCACCATCAAGCTTTTGGGCGAGTTCTTCTACTCGAAGCTCGGCACCGTCGTCAAGAGCATGGCGGCGCAGTGTGGCACCTTTGTCGCGGTGCGGGGGCCGGCTGCTGAGAATCCATTTCCCTCCATCACGCTGATACAGTCGATGAAGATGTGGTAGCAGTCGTACTTCTATGTGAAGGGCGTCTTCCCGGAGGGCGACTGGGTCAATCTACCGGCTTATGTAGCCGGCCCTTCAACTAGGAAGCGTCCTAATTAGTCGTATCGGGCCAGGTCGCTGTCGGCCTCCGGAGTCGCGGCCGTTGCGCGGCTCAGATTGATGGTGAGGTCGGAGGGCCTTACCAGACCCGACTTGTTGACTGCCTTCATGGTGCGTAGGGTGCTCTCGCTTCAAGGCCACCCTCACATGATATGTCAGATGAGTGGGCCTCGAGACCCAATCCGGATGTGCACCAAGGAGATGCCTCACGCGGAGGTAGCTCACTTGATGAACTATTTCTCGAACCGCAAGCTCTCGGAGGAAGAGTGGAGGTTCGGCAAGGAGCCGTACTCACGCGCTAATCCGCCGCCTGCGGCAAGTCTTCTTTTCTTCTTTTTTCTTTAGTTGCCGAGTTCTCCTTGTCCGTCCTCACCAATCGGCCATGAAACTGAGCGCCCTCCTCCAGCCAGTAGCCGGCGCCGCAGGGCCGGAGCGTGAGTTCCTTCCTGACCGGGAGGAGAGCGACGTGGACGACCCCGACTTGGGGGCGACCGCCGTGGTCGACGACGCCACCGGAGGAGGCGGCGATGCAGGCGGCTCGGGAGTCGGGGCCGGCCTCGAGGACTGGTCGAATGATTATGAGGAAGAGGTCGTCCCGCGCCGCCCGCCGGCGTCTGACCAGCAGGGCGTGAGCTCATCTCCCGCGCCGGCTGCCCGAGGCGGCACGCAGAAGCGTCGGGCCGCGCCGTCCATGTTCGTCAGCCGGGCGAAGAAGCCCAAGAGCTCGACCGCGGCGACCAAGCAGGACGAGGCAGCTGCGAAGGCAACCCGCTTCCGCAAGATGGTGAAGGAGCCACAGATGGTTTCCATGTAAGTGTCGATTCCCTCATGCACTCTTTCTTCCTTCTTGCCAATGTTCTTCTAATTTTTTTTCATCTTGCTCAAAAATAGTGCTCCGCTCTCTCTTGAGTGGTCAGTCCCCGCCTCCGTGGTTGGGGCGGCGGGAGGCTCCACCAGCGCCCACCGCGTGGACCCTCGTGCCGAGCTTCAGGTGGCGACGGAGTGGAACGCGCGGGAGGTGGAGCAGCAGAGGGCGGCTGCCGCAAGGCAACGCAGGAGGCGGCAGATGTGGCTGTGAAGGTGCAAGCCGATGCTGCGGCCAAGGCCCAGGCGGATGCCGCAGCTGCGGTGCAGGCGGAGGAGGCCTTACACAACCAACCCTCGCAGTTCATCATTCCCCTCCACGTCGTGGCGCCTGAAGTCCCGGTGCTGCCGCCAGAGGGAGCCGGCGGTGACCAGCCGGTTATGGAGAGGGATGGGGGCGATGCCGTCGCCCCAGAGATGGAGGTGATTCCACCAGCGCCGACTGCGGCGGACCAAGGCGGCTAGCCCAGCATGCCACCCGTGCCGCCGGCTGGTGTGGAGCCGGCTACGGGGGCAGACTTCATGATCCGATCTCCGGCACGCCAGCGCGTGGAGAAGGTGGCCTCGGCACCGTAACCGCAGAAGGCCAGGGGCTCCAGTTCGTCGACACAGGAGCTGGAGACGGCGAGTGTCAGCTCGCCGGACTGGATGCCAGGAGGCTGGACGGCCGTGTTGAACGAGGCGGCGCAGGACGTCCGGACTCGGCTTCAGGCTCAGGCCGCCGCCTTGAAGAACTACAACCAGGAGGTCCTAGCGATGCGGACGGCCATCCGGGTAAGCCTCTTACTTTTTGTTTCTTGCTCTTGTATTCTTCCGTGGGGGCGCGTCAGCGCACCCAATCGGTGTAGTCCCCGAGTTCCAGGTCGGCTGCAGAGTAAGCGGCCTGGAACTTCTAAGTAGACTCGGGTGCTAACTTGTCCTTATCTGCTTGTCTGTCCTTTTTGTAGGACTATCATAACCTCCACGCGGCTGCCTTCAATTCCCATGTCCGGGAGCTGACTCGGAAGACTGCCAACTTGTCTGAAAGCCGGAGTAAGTGTTTCGCCTTCTATCTCTCGTGGGGGCGCATCAGCGCACCCACGCGGTGTAGTCCCCGAGATTCGGGCCGACTGTTGAGCAGTCGAGCTAAATCTTTTCTGGCGACTTCTTCTCTACTGTTTATTCTTCTTTGCTGTCCTTGCAGAGGCCAATGTCGCCCTGCAGCAGCAACTGGGTGAGGCTCAGACCATGCTACATGCCAAGGAGGCGGAGTGCAGCGCCGCGGCTCACGAGCGCGACCGCCTGGCCAAGAAGCTGGCTGACCAGGAGGTGAGTCACAAGGAGGCTCTGCAGGCGGTGAAGGACAGCGAGGCCGCCCTCCAAGCCGAGTATGAGACCGAGGCAGCGAACTAGGCCGAGTCGAGGCGGGCGCTGGATGATGGCTATGGCCAAATCGAGGACATGGTTGACGGTAAGCCGCCTCCCTCTTTTTTTCTTTGATTTCCTCCTTTTGCTTGGTTTGACTTCTGACTCTGTATTCTCTTTTCTTCTTCGTGAAGAGTACTTCCCCAGCTACTCTATTGCTACCAGCCAGGTCATCGAGTCCCACCGCAATACGCAGAGGCAGGCTGGTGCTGAGATCGCGACAAATGCTCACCGCACGCTTGAGAAGCAACTCTTGGCCATCCAGGCTCGTCTCCAGCCGGCCCACCGGATGCTCCACCGCCTTCAGCGCGTTGGAGCTCAGGTGCTTTCCACCCACTGGCCTGATGAAGCGATTCCCCGCACACCTAGTCGGACTGCCGACTGGTTGGAGGTGGCAGTCGGCCGCTTCGAGGCCTGGAAAGCTTCTGCGGCCCGGGCAGGCGCCAGGCGGGCGTTGGAGTTCGTCCAAGTGTGGTCCACGAGGAGCCGGTGGCGGTGCGGCCGGCTATCATTCATCGCGCTGCGGTGATTGCCGAGTACACCGACACCAACTTCTTCATCCCCGACCTGAACGACGATGGTGCTGCGCTGCTGGCGGACTGGTTTGGGCTGAACCCGGCGGATGGTGAAGACTCGGTGGAGGAGATCAACTCCAGCAACGAGGGTGACGAGGAGGAGGAAGAGGATGGTGAAGACGCCACGCTAGACGGTGGAGCGGCCGGCCAACCTCAGCTTGACCGTGCCTCTAGCAACGAGGCATGTGCGAACATGCCACCTACTGCCGGCGATGATCAAGCCGAAACTCGCTAGCCGGCCACTCCTCCAGCTAGGGCCGCCGTCTCCACTGACCTTCCAAGCTCGCCAGTTGCACCCTTGGCCTGAGCCGCCACTTTTATCTTTGTCTTCCTGCTCGTGACTCTTTTGAACAATGTTTGTTAAATTTGCGTAGTTCCACCCACTAGGGTTGTATTCAAACTAATGGTGAATGCTGGCCTTCGAAGGCCTTTTGTGTAAATATAATCTTCCATGTGCTATGCTGGTATTGACTTCCGACTTTGCTTGCTTTGAATCTTTTTCCAATTGTTTCCTTTGCCGCCCTCCCTTGGTCGCCGCCTTCCCAGCCGGATAGGTGCTCTGCAGTCTTTGGCTGGGAAAGTACTTTGCCGTGTGGGAGGGCAAGTACTTTAGCTTTCTTAGATTGCGGCAAGGTGAGTGGGAAGCCAGCCAGCCGACTGCTTAGCAGTCGGTTGGCAGGGTGGGGAGCCGGCTTGTGTTATGTCGGCCCATTGGTCCTTAGCCGTTTTTCGTGTGGGCATCATTTCCTGCGTTTAACTCTTTCCAGTCGAATAGCCGATTTTGCGAGCTACGACTTTAGGCAAGAGAGGGCTTAGGTGCCGGCACACTACGTGTCTGACTGCAGGTGGTGCTTAACATAATTCAATGCGGCAAGTCCCCGGGCCGACTGGTCGAACCCGGTGCCGGACGAAAGAACAAATGTACTAACACATTCATAGGCATGATACTCATCATATAGATAAAAGAGGGTAGTCCCCGAGTGCTCCTTGGGGGGGCCCGATGTCTTGTACTTAATACAAAAGATAGCGTGGTACATACTGCATTAACTGTAAAATCTTCGTAGGAGATTGGCGTTCCATGGGCGTTCTGACTCCTTGCCGGAATTATCTCTCTTACGCGCCTTGGGCTTCTATGCATCCATCAGATAGTAGGAGTCATTTCCCAAGGCCTTGTTGATGACGAAGTGGCCTTCCCAAGGAGCCGAGAGCTTGTGCTGGCTAGCTGTTCGCTGGATCAGCCGAAGCACAAGGTCACCCTCTTGGAAGGATCTTGGCTTTATATTCCAACTGTGGTAACGGCGCAAACCCTGCTGGTAGATGGCAGACCGGCTGAGTGCTAATAGCCGGCCCTCTTCTAGCAGGTCAACGCCGTCTACTCTTGCTTCCTTTGCCTCCGCTTCCGTGTACATGGTGACTCAAGGTGAGTCAAACTCGATGTCAGTTGGGATGACAGCCTCGGCACCATACACAAGGAAGAAAGGAGTGAATCCGGTTAACTTGTTCGGGGTGGTATGCATGCTACAGAGGACAGTCGGCAACTCCTCGAGCCAGTAGCCGGTCGAACACTCTAGTGGCTCAACCAGTCGGGGCTTGATGCCAGACAGGATGAGGCGCTTTCCTCACTCGACGTGGCTGTTTGACTGCAGATGGGCGACGGACGCTAAGTCTAGTCGGATGCCCTACGTCACGCAGAAACGAGCCAATGCTCTTTTGGCAAAATTCGTGTCGTTGTCGGTGATGATGCTATGTGGTATGCCACACCGGGTGGTGATGTCTGCGATGAATGTCACAGCAGTCGGCCCATTTAACTTCTTGATTGGCTTTGCTTCAATCCACTTGGTGAATTTGTCTATCGCGACAAGCAGATGCGTCATGCCACCCTGTGCCATCTTGAATGGCCCACCATATACAGCCCTCAAACGGCAAAGGGCCAGGTGAGGGGGATGGTCTTGAGTGCGAAAGCCGGTAGGTGTTGCTTGGAGCTAAAAACTTGGCACCCTTTGCAGTGTTTGACCAACTCTTTGGCATCTTCCAAAGCAGTCGGCCAGAACAAGCCATGGCGGAAAGCCTTGGCGACAAATGATCTTGAGGCCGCGTGGTGGCCGCACTCGCCTTGATGGATGTCTTTGAGGATCCCAATGCCCTTCTCTGGCTCGACGCAGCGCTGGAAGACTCCAGTCACACTGCGCCTAACGAGCTCTATGTTTACTATTGTGTAGGCTCTGGCTCGGCGCTAAAGTTGCCTTGCTGAGATCTCGTCAGTCGGTAGCTCTCTGTTTACAAGAAAGTTGAGGATGGGCTAGGCCCATGATGTTGCTGCGACTTCTTCTATTGCTGACGCGGCTACTGCAACTAGGGCGGGTGGGTTGGGAGGTGGAGGGTTGGAGTCAGCCACAGCCTCCTGTGTCGTTGAAGTCCCCGGGCCGACTGTTGCAGTCCTCGGGACGGGTTCTGAAGTCCCCTAGCCGGGTGCGACCATAGCAGTCACCGCCTGCCGAAGTCCCCGAGCCGCCTACTCAATTCCTCAAGTCGGATCCAACTGCATCAGGATCAGGCGGCACAAAGATGGAGTCTGATTCTGGAGACATCTTGACAGACAGCTTGAGGAGGTGCTCAAACTCCACATGATCACTAGATCAACAAGTAGCTACAAGACACCCCTTGAGCTGTTTGGCTAGAGGAAGAAAAAGGGCAAAGCTAGCTTTCCTCTTCTCTCTATGTGGTGTCTAAAACTCTCAGAGATCAACAATTTGCATGGGTTCCCTGGGGGGGTTTATATATGCCTACCCCCCAGGGGTACAATGGTAATCCGGCTGGATGTGGGTCCAGACCGTCAGTGTCTATGGTCGCCGACTTCTCCGCCGGCCGCTGGGGCCCACCGACTGGTGGGACCCACCGACTGCTGGCCTCTTGGCCGATAGGCTGGGCCCACCGCCCGGGGATCTTGTTTGCTGCTGGTTACTGTAGCCTCGCTCTTGGTGACGATGGCTTTGTCAGGGTAAGCATGGCTACAATGTCGCCGCATGGAGGGCATTCACTGTAGCCTTACCCCGTCTTATCTGCGTAATGGTGCACAAACTCCTAGGGTAGGGGCAGGCCTACTGCTGGGTGCCGGCATCCCCCCGCGCCGACTGGTCGAGTCCAAGCGCCTTCTGGTGGCTCTCTAGCAAGAGGGGCCCACTGCCTGCGGGCCGTATTGGCAGCCTGTCATGGGCGACGTCACGGTCAACGTGGCAACAGTGGTGCACCGGACAGGGGATGTCTGCCCAGTACAGCGCACTGTGGCCACACTTGCTCCGGGATTCGTTGGTGGTAGGCTTCGCTGTAGCCACGCCCTGTCTTATCGCCGTTATGTGGGTGCAAACTTTGAGGGTATAGGTCAGGCCGCCTGGTAGGAGTCGACCACTCTAGTGGCCGCCTAGTAGGAGTCGGCCTACATCGAGAGGGCTCATTGAGCCTCGCCGCCTTCCAGCAACCGGCCAATGGGTGTTTGAGGGCCCAGTCGGCCTGATGTTTTTTGAAGAACCAGGGGGAGCTGGTTAGGCTACCCGTGGTCATTTACTCCGACAACGGAGACCAACAGTTACAATACCACCCTCATCTACATAATAGGTCGGGGCTGCTTTTGTAACTTCATGTTCCCCCCACTACACGGCACCCACATTTCCTCTCCCCCTCCCGCAAAAACGACTAACTCCACAGCACTAGAGCATCTTACATCACGCCGTCCGTACTTCATCGGCCTTTCTCCCCTCCCCTCTCAAAACCCTAGACTGCTCATCCACCGTCGTACCAGAGCCCATTCACTACCAGCGGTGTCCACCTCGCTGGATCTACTTCTGCGGCCGCATCTAGCCCTCCCACCTCCCCTAGAAACAAGTAAACTGCTCATCCACCACTGTACCACAGCCATTCAGTGCCGGCTTGTCCATGGCGCCAGATCTGCTTCACCGGTACTCTCGTCAACCGCCGCGCATCTGCAGTAGCTCATTCATACTCCCCACCGGAGAGGCTTCGTCCACACCCCCGAAGCCGCCCCACCGACGCCCCCGTCAATGCCCTCTGATCCTCTTCGCCGACACCTTCCTCAACCCTACTGGAGCCGCTTTGCCAACACCATCATCAACCCTACCAGAGTAGCTTCACCTATACCATTCTCAACCCTATCGGGGCTGCTTTGCCAACTCACAAGTCCACGGCCTCATATCCGCTTCCTCGCACCCTCATCCAACCTACCGGAGCAGCTTCCGACACCCCGTCCATGGCCGTAGATCCACATCATCGACACCATCCTTAACCCAACCACCGGAGCAGCTTCACCCACGCCCTTGTCCATGGCCACAGATCCGTTTCGCCCACACCGTAGTCCACCCTACCGGAGCCGCTCCACAAACACCCTACTCGACGGCAGTATATCTCCTTACCGGACCCCAAAAGCCAGCGAAGCGTCATCACCCTTGATGTTTCTAACCTGATTACCACCATTTGGCAAGATGCCAAGCACCTGCCACTGCCTAGGTACTTGTCACCTTTAAACCGTCCAGCATCACCTGCCCGATGTACTTCAAGTATACTAACAGGTCGCTGTTACCTATTATGCAGCTGGCAGAAACTACAAGGACGATGTTTCTTCTGGATCTAATAGCTTGGCCAACCAAGATCCTGTCCTGATGCATTGTTATGATCTTGTAAGTGCGTATCTCTCTCTTGTAATGTTCTGTGCCTACCAGCAAGCTTTGCTAGGATTTTTGACCAGTCATCCCTTTGTGCAGACAATGATTTCTACTACTGGCTGCTAAATTTGATATGTATATGTCATACATGATACTACCTCGTATCTCTGTTCATAAATATAAGTCTTTCAAGAGATTCCACTATAGGCTACATACGGAGCAAAATGAGTGAATCTACACGCGAAAATGCATCTATATACATGTGTATGTGGTCCATACTGGAATCTCTACAAAGACATATATTTAGGAAAAAAGGCAGTACATCACACAAAATCATAGGTGGAATGTAGGAATTCCAGTGCACTACATTAGGCGCCCTTAGAGTGTCTGCTAGTCCAGCAAACAGAGTCATGGCTAGTTTATGCTACGCACACAATTATTAATTGGTGGTTTAAATATGCGCAAGGGATATGCAATGTATTATCATGTAGAGATGTCTGAAATTAGCCGTGTCAACTTGCAGATAGGGTTACACAATGAAAAAGTACAAGATGTATGTGGCAATTTGATGGAACATCACAAAAAGGAGAGGCAGTGGTGAGCCTATACAGTGTGCTATGGTACGTCACTCATCATTGCAATCATCATGACCTGTTATTTGTATGTCAGTTCTATTGGCCAAGTTTCTTACGGACAGTTATTATGAATTATCCTAACAAAATAAGCACCTGTGAATATAAGCTCCATGTAATAAGCCAACCAGTTCATTTCATTGCGCTTTCAGCTTATCTTTTGTATGATCAGTGAAAAGTCTTAATTGCATTATATTTTTTCATTTTGCTGCCCATATGAAATTTAATTTGACTTGCAAACATCACAAATTGAACCCACTGCAGTAATTAATATGATAGGAAAACAGACAATCACTATTTGGTCAAAATGCAAGTACAAAGATACAATCTACTTGGCATAATCTACTTGGTCAATGATTTTCATAGAGATCACATTGCCGAAGTTAAACGAAGAACGCATGACCCACATTTAAATGAAGGAAAATTATTTATTGAAATTCGATGGTCCATGTGGCTGCTTATTATCATATAGCAGCACCACCTGAAAGCATCATATAGCACTAGCAGCTCATAGCAACTCGTCATACAGCAACAACAGTGTGCAATTCATCATATACCAACAACAGCTCATAGCAATTCATCATATAGCAGCATCAGGAGCAGCTCATAGCAATTCATCATATAGCAGCAGCAGGAGCAGCTCATAGCAATTCATCATATAGCATCAGCAGGAGTAGCTCATAGCAATTCATCATATAGCATCGGCAGGAGCAGCTCATAGCAATTCATCATACAACAGCAGCAGGAGAAGTGTATAGCAACTCATCATATAGTAGCAGCAGCTCATAGCAATTCATCATATAGCAGTAGCAGCCCATTCATCGTATAGTGGATCAGAATGAAAATTTGGCAAAAAAAATCAGAGGATATCCTCACCTTGTTGGATGAGCTCATCCTTCGACAGCACCTCAAGGCCACGGCCTGGGAGGAGGGGAGGAGGAATAAGGTGCCTTCTGCCACAGTGTCGCATCAGTCTTAGTTGTGCAGCGCCTGCTGGAGTAGTGCGTTGGACAAACCAAAGTGGAGCAGCTGCTGGAGACCATGAGAATGAGGGGCAGAGCTAGAGGGAGGAAAAGCTAGGGAGATTTGACCCTACCCACCGGCCATGTAGCCTAGCTGGACAGAGCATCATCGAGGACCAGGCCATATGGGACCAGTGGTGACGGCTCGCTGGAGGAACTCTAGTGCTGCGTGCAGGGGATCGAGGTAAAGGGAAAGGGGAGAGGAGATGCAAGCGGGCAGGGAAATGAACGCTTGCGTGTTTGTTTTTACTTGAGGGTCAGGTGTGACACGGGCGTCAGCAGTTGCATTTTGAGTGTAATATAGGCAGACAACAGAGTCATTTCACTATTCCCCTTTGCTTCAATTTTTAGTGAGGTTCTACCCGAAACAGCCCCTCCAAAGCGAAATTAGTTAAGCCCAAGCCCATAACTCAAAATAACTTCTTTACATCTTTTATAGCTTATTTTGACAATAAGCCCTAAAAAGGTGGAATCGAACTGGCCCTTAACCTGCAATTCAATTGTGCGTGCAATGATGAATCACTCCTGCATGCTATAGTGTACATTCAGGCATGATCATACATGGCATAACCTAATACATGTGCATTCCATTGTAGAATCTGGATTATGCAATGTTTATGTTGGTTGATACGTTGCACATGATGTTTAAATGCCCGTTAAATCTGGTCAGTCAAGTGATGGTCTTTAAGCCTCCTTCTTTGCTTCTTTTCTTGATATGTAAGATTTGCTCACACATCTGTTCAATTGCTTGTTTGCATCAGCCAGCCATACTAGGACTGTTTGCTTTGATTACTTGTTGTTCTTGACCTAACACTCTAATAGAGCTTGTTAATGATTTAAACACTAAGGGCCGTTGTAATGGGGCCTTGTCTAACTCATAGGTGACATAAAGGTTTGGCTATACACTAAAGTAGGCTCTCCAAGATTACCTGGACATCCAGTTCGAAGGTATGCCTAGTTTTTACATGGTGCAGACATACTAAATGCTCATTTCATTGTGTGCAAGTGCAAGAGATGCGGCATGTTTCATTATGTGGTGTTGTTTTGTTATAATCTCATCATTTTGTGTTCACAGACTGGAAAGTAGGCATATTTATCTTCCAAGGAGACGAGTAACTAGTTTGTGTCACCTTGCAGAGGGGGTGCAATGAAGATAAGATTGAGGATTTCCAAGTACAAGATATTAGGAAGGAGCCTTGCAAGAGAAGTAGGAACTGCGGTGAGCTTCTTCAACCTGCTAAGGTGAGTCATTGTATCCAACTCAACAGTTCAATTCCTTGTTTGTTTCAGGCATAGTTAATTTGCTCTTTTCAATTGCTTTATTTGTCCTCAGTTAATGAGATGCCCAAAGAATGATGCCTGATGTTGGGTACTTGTATAACTATTAGTTGACATAATTAAAGGCCTTAACATTAAATTACTCTGCCGAAGTGTGCCTGACGCTTTGAAGTCTATTAACCAACTATTATTGCATGAGGCTCACAATCTAGTTTATACTAGGCTAATGATTGCATAGTTCTGCTTGCTGTAGTATGTTTGTATGAAACCCTCTGCTATTCATTATGCTCCCTAAGACTTTAATTGAGCTGCAGAATGGCCAACTGCTTGCTTACTTATACGGAACGTGCTGTCTAAATTTGTAACTTGTATGGGTTTTGGATTGGGCCCCCACTTCATGCTCCTCTTGTGAGCTAAGAGAGATTTCAGTATGCAGGCTGCACAGACTACCTTTTTTATTATTTTTAAAATATCACCTACTTATGCTTCATGAGGTGTAACATTATTGTTAGTCTTGTTTTGCCATGTACAAAATAGTCTGTCTTGCTCGCTTCACTGTTGTAACTATATTTTTGCCCTAGTCATGTGTACTTAGAGAAACATTTCAGGATGAAGTGACATCAACACAAAGATCTGCGAGAAGTGCGGCATGGCCATTACCGAATGATTATGGATTTGAATTGGAATGTGCTAATGTTCTTGAGCATCAACTAGAGGTGGCAAGACAACGTGTACATGATTGTCAACGTACAATCAACAAGTTGAGACTGGACATGCAGGTATTAGATGCAGGAGTCAAAAAATGAAACAAGACACTGAGGTAACCACAAAGGAATTGGAGATTTTGCAGACTGAAATTTGTTCTATCTGAATCTGGCCAATCCTATTTTCTGAAGAGATTATAGTTCAAATCGTAAGTTAAGTTGATGTGCGTCCATGATGTATGAGTTGTATTTGCCCAGCGTATGAAATTTGCTGTTTGTGTATGCTTTATTATCACCGGTGCCAAACCATAATGCCCAGTGGGTATAATCGGCTGTGATTTATTTATTGTATAGTGTAGGATTATTCTACGTTTCTATGCCTTAGTCTCTTTATTGTATAGTGTATGTTTTTTTAGAGGTGATAGTATACAGTAGGATATTTCTTTTGATATGCTATATCGTTCAAATGAGGGCCAACTCGCCCAAACGTTGTAGTGACCATGGCCCTCCACGGGCCGTACGATCCATGTGCCATCTACGGGACGGACGATCGATGGCCTTCCACTACTAGGGAAACGCCTAGCAGTAGCGCGGGTTCTAGGTATATCAGTAGCGCGGGGTCTGGCGCTACTAATAAGGCGCTACAGCTAACCCGTAGCAGCAGCGCGTGCACCCCTGCACTACTGCTATACAAGTGTAGCAGCAGCATGTTGCGCGAATGCTTGCTACTGCTAATAGCTCTAGCGCGCTTTACCTGTACACGCTACTGCTACTGTCACACTACTGCTAACGTTTCTCCACTCGCTACTGCTAATTTCAGTAGTTTTTGAATTTTTTCTGCATATTTGTTTTGTATTTGAACAGTCTTTATACAAGAATCTTTAGCACATACAAATGTCATCATGATACACATACAAATGGCTGCGAGACCACAAATGTAATCATAGCATATACATACAAATAGTCTCATCATAATCATCATCCAACACAAAGTGGTATCTCGTCATCATCTCGAAAATAGCGATACATGCAAGTCTTGAATACTTGCAACTACAACGCCATCCATCTAAACAATGGTATACGTGAGAAGAGCTATCACTATGAGTGAGAGCGGAACTATGCAGTACATGAGGCGGCGGTTACGAGTCCTCTCTCGCGCTAGCGTGAACCTCAAGTAACTAGCTTCTCCTTCTTGTCTCCTTTTGAAGCCTTTATGGCTGGCGCCCAAGACCCCATTCACTTGTGCCTGACACTCCTGCCACTCGTTGTACACCCCCGAAACCTTCCCTTTGTACATGACATAGCACTGCCATCTCGTCATCAAGAAACTAGGTACCTGTTAGAGATGCATCTTCATGAAGAGGATGTACAATCATATGCAACAAAATATACTAGAGCAACACGAAAAAGAAAGGGTTAGCAACAAGATCCAACATACAGTACGCAAACTAATTAACTAGAGGTACGCAGGTCATCGTACGCAAACTAACAAAGTAGCATTACGCAAGTTCGGCAGGGACCGTGGACATCACAAAGTTTCATCGCTATAGAAAGTATACAAGTTCAACCGACACATATCATCATCATCGGCATCGTAAATCACAAGAAGTTCCATCCTTCCATATCATCGAGGATGGACCCAAGCTTCTTGAACGTCGTGAGGTCTAGACGTTGCATGCCTATGCGAGTTCGGACGTCAGCTCGCGATATAGGGCCGTGGTAGAACATCCCCTTCTCATCTACGACTTCTTTCATGATGATCATTGCAATGTCCCTTTGGATGCGAAAGAAGTCATCTCTAAGTTTATAATCCGCTTCTCCATGAGATTCTAGCCACTTGTGGATATGATCATCATTTTTGCTTGTCATGCGAAGCTTTTGGTGATCCGTGCTGAACTCAATCATGAGATGGACGATGTAGAATCCATCCGTCTTGCTTGGTTTTGGGACATGGATGCAGGAGAAGTTAGTTTTATGCGCGAAACCCATCTTCTTGTTCCTTTGTTTCCTGATCTTCATGTGGCCACCTCTAATGTTGAAGCCTTGGAGAGCATATGTGGGTGTAGTCCTTTTTCTCGTAGTCTCTGGAAGGGTCAAAATACACGGCGTGGGAGACTCACGGGTAAAGAACGATAAGGAAGGCGCACCTGTTGCTGCAGGGAAAAGACACCTCAAATTATTCTCCATATGAGCGAGAAGGAATGATTGAAATGTACAAAAGAGTTGTCCGGAACTGACTTACTTTGGATGATAAGGCAGGAGCACAATTTCCTGGTCCTTATTCTATACCATGAAGTTTTGAAGGTAGTCCCTAGCAGTTTCACGCTCAAAGTTGCCGAGACTCAAGAAAGACTCATGCATGTAGTACAGATCCGCCACACAGATTTGCGAGACTTCTTCACTCTTCATGACCAAGCTCATATGTAGTGCAAAAAGGCGGACGATTGTAAAATCGAGCCGCCTTGTCAGAAACATCTCAAAGATACGGTCAAACCGCAGGAAGAACACCTCGGCGGGCCATGTGTCGACGTAGCACTTCCCCTCAGCCACACGAGCTGCGTATGTCGGATATCCTGGATCCTTTTTTGTAAGTGTGGGATTTTCCTCCAGAATCTTGGACAGGGGTTCCTCAGCCTCAATATCTCGTTTCACCTCCCTTTCCATGAGGCCAAATCATTGCTAAACAATCCCATGGCATGATTGTTAATCTTTTTCATCTTCAGATCATCCCACGGTTGTTCTATGTTATCATCCCGGTCGGGGAACTTGAATATCTTGTGCAACTTCGTCAAGAGCAACTGCGTCAAATGTTCTTTACTCCTTAAGTCATCGTCGTTGATGCTCGCGCATTCCCGTAGGATGTGTCCTACTTGGTTCCCATAGCACTTGCGAGGTTCTTTTGGTTCTAATGGCTCAAACTTGCCAGGTGCCATCTTTGTGATCACTAGTCATCCAATCCCTAGTTTGTTAGGTTTTCGTATCCTTTGCTTCTACAGCTTCTTCTTTTCAGTAGCGGCATCGGCTCCAGTACCTTCCCCGCTGGTATCTTCCCCGCCGGTCTCGGTGCCGCCATCGGTGCCGGCATCGTTGGTGTCATTATCGGCGTCAGTACCATCATTGAGGCCGACCTGCAAACCTTGCTTAGTAGTCAAATAGTCGAGGTACTCTTGTTCACCCTCATAATCCATCTCGTCTGCATCCTCCTTAGTTATTTCTAAAAGTATGACAAAATGAGAAATGACATAAAAAAGAAATCTATGTGCCACCACTAGATATGCCTACTATCTTGCACAAATCATGCCAAAATTCATGGAAAATTTCGGCATGACCTTTGCTAAAAAATGGACATATCGAGCGCCTGAAATTCACCGGAACGGAAATGAATCAACATTCCGGCGTAACATAGGCCACTCGGATCATTTACCAAAATTGAACCAAAACATCACATGTCCAAATGACATGTCCAAATTCCAAACATGACATGTCCACATATCACATGTCCAGTTCAAATTTGCATATAAATTCAGCCTACGTAAATTCAGCCTACCTAAATTTGCTTTAACAAGGGATGTTGATTTGGACAATTGCTTAAATGCTGCCTTTTCTTTTAACTACAATTGCTTAACCCTAAATTTCTGTCCTATTTTAAAACCTAGCTAAATTCATAACTAAATAGATAACCTAATTAACCTACTGCCCTAACTAGAACCTAAGTAAGTTAACCGAAGAACCCTAGCTAGCAGAGAGAGAGGGGGGGGGGCTTTATAGAGGGTGTAGGGGTGAGGAGGCAGGCCCGACGACGGCCGAGGTTGGGAGGGGAGGAAGCAGAGGAGGGAGGCGTGGCGCGTTGGGGTCGGGGGCGAGCGCCGGGGCGTGGCGGTGCGATGGGGGAAGAGAGAGTGGGGATCTGGGGGAAAAGAGGCGGGGTGAAGCAGAAAGAGAGAGTGAGGATTTTGGGTTAAGTGGACGTAGCAGTAGCGCGCTTAGGCCAAACACGCTACTACTATTATAGGCAGCTATAGCGGTTTTATACAGAAACCGCTACTGCTACCTTGACTAGCTGTAGCTCTTTTTTAGTCAAGCACTACTACTATAACCAGTTTTCCTTTTTATTTTCCTTTGTTTTCTCTCACTTTTTTTCCAAGAGCAGTGAACGAAGGGAAGGCGACATATATTGCATCATTTGACGGTTAAATATGTATACAAAATAGGAACATATATATTACATCATTGGACCCATGCATAATAACATCATTTGACCGATAACATACGGTTTGTCGGTGTTGACGTTTTTGTTTTTGAGTCAGCTTCTTTCCCTTCTTGTTCGTTGAAGAATAATTGAGCCCCTCATTGTGACTTTGCCTTTTCCATGGAGTATGAATTTTCTTAGGTAATATAGTATTGATTCTTCTTTTGACGTATTCTTCATCATCATCGTCATCTTCCCTCATTGGGTTGCTGTACCGATCATAGTCTTCCTCGTTGGCGACTCCATCCATTCCAATGATGTTCCTTTTGCCTCTCCTCATGACAACACGGCTGGGACTGCATGGGTCGGTATGAAGAAGCATTGTGTCACATGCTTAGCGTGTACCCATAGCTCGTTTTTTGCGATAGCGCTCACGGTAGCGCTCTTGGCATCAGGTATAGTCATGTTAGTGAAATTCCGGTTTTCTCTTTCGACATTCTTAGCCCATCTGACACGTCACATCGTCGTGTTGTGCAGTCCAGCATAGTCAAGCTCCCAGATCTCCTCGACCCTTCCATAAAATCTTTTAGTTGCGCCGCTGTCACTGCCGGTCTGCATTCCGTCGTCACCCTTGAGTTCTGATCATCACTGTCCATATCGTTGGCCTCCGAGTAGAATGTGTATCCGTTGATATCGTATGCCTGATAGGTTATGAGGTTGGGCGAGGGGCCATGTGCTAAGGCGTATATGAGAAATCCGTCCTTAGAGCCCTCCTCCGGGGGATTAGCAATAATATGCTCTTTGAACCAATACAGAAAGTGGAGTTGTGCTCTCTAGTAACCGGCGTTCATCTGCATACCCCGATCACGATACTTCTTTGCGATAATTTCTTTGTGCAGTGCCACGAAAGGATCTAGCTCGTCTAGGTGTTGTAGCACTACCAAGTTTGCTCTGTCAAAGTTACTGCATCGATCTGAGTATGCCACATGCAGTTCCCTGCGACCGTTGGAGTGACCTTCTCCTTCGAGCCTCCCATCGTGCTTGTTAACAGGCAAACCAACACTAACACCAAGCGGCTGTAGGTCTGCGCCATATAGAAAATTCTTGCAGAAAGAGATGCACTCTTGTGTCTGATAGCCCTGGACGATGCTTCCATCTGGACGGGACATGTTACGAACGAATCCTTTGATGATCCCATTCATCCTCTCAAACAGCATCATGTTGTGCAGAAATGACGGCCCCAGGTCTATTATGTTGTCCTCAATATGGACACACAGATGCACCATCACGTCAAAGAACGCGGGTGGAAGTACATCTCAAGCTCATTCAGTATCACAACGATCTCTTCCTGTAGCCTTCGGAGCTGCTTCACACTGATCGACTTTCGATAGATGACGTCGAAAAAGTTGCAGAGACCAATAAGTGTGTCACAGACGTTCTTGTCCATTATCCCTCTAAGGGCAACAGGTAGTATCTGCGTCATCATCACATGGAAGTCATGGGACTTCATCCCACTGAACCTTTTCTTGTCCGTGTCTAGATATCTGCTTATCTTGCCACAGTAACCGGAACTAACTTTGACTCCGATAAGGCACTTAAAGAATTGACTGATCTCAGCCTGACTTAAGGTGAAGCAAGAAGGGGGGCAAAAATCCTCTTTCTTTATTTTCTTTCCCTTCTTGTCCCGTGCCTCTATCTCCGTCTGTATATCGTCTGACATTTTATGGGGCGGCATGTGCAGGTCTTCCCTCATTTTCAAATCTTGCAAATCTTTTCTTGCCTTCGGCCCATCCTTGGTCTTATCCGACATGTTCATCAGTGTCGTGAGCAAGCTCTCAAGGACATTCTTACAAATATGCATTTGATTAAGGCAATGAGGTGTATCGAGTTTGTGCCAGTACTCCAAGTCCCAAAACACATACCTATACCTTCAGCAGCGGCTCCGGCGCCTTTCTCATCGTCTTTCCCGGCACGGGGAACTCCTTCCAGTTTTTCAACAGCTCATCGATTTCGGCACTGCTCCGCTTTCGTGGAGGTCCTCGATGCTCAGCATGACCATTGAATAGATCTCCACGGTATCTCCACGGGTCGTCCTGCTCGAGCCATCTTCGATGCCCCATGTACATGATTTTCCCAGACCCGCCATCTTTCCTTGATGTTAGCTGCTGAGACGTCGTATCATCCATGCACCGCGTGCATCCGCAATATCCATGGCACACCTAGCCTGCGACATATCTGTAACCAAGATAGTCGTGTACCATCGTGATCAGCATGGCTGTCATGTAGAAATATTCACCTTTGCTGGCGTCCCATGTCTTGGTCGGTGTTTTCCATAACGTGTCTAACTCCTCTTGAAGTAGCCCCAGATACAAATTAATATTATTTCCTGGTTGTTTCGGCCCTTGAATAAGCATGCTCATGTGAATGTACTTCAAATTCATGCACAACAAGGGGGGGTTGTAAATCCATACAAACACGGGCCATGTGCTATGGTTGGTGTTCTGGTTGCCAAACGGATTCATGCCATCGGTACACGCGCCAAGCATGATGTTCCTTGCATCACATTCAAAATACCGATAGAAGCTGTTCAACGCTCTCCACTGGCTTTCATCCGTGACGTGTCTCAGCTTCGGATCATCTCCATCGTCGGGCTTCTTCCTCTCCGCATGCGAGCGCATTAGCTTGGCTTCCTTGCGATCTACAAAATACCACTGGAGACGAGGAGTGATCGGTAAGTACCATACAACTTTCTGGGGACATTTCTTCCCAGCCTTCTTGTATCGAGAAGCATTGCACACCGGACAACTTGTTTTTTCCGTGTGCTCCTTCTGATAAATTATGCAATCATTGATGCATGCATGGTATCTAACGTGTGCTAGATCAAGAGAGCACATGATCTTCTTGGCCTCATCAACACTAGTAGGACATAGATTCCCCGCGGGAAGAACATCCTTTAGGTACTTGAGATGCTCATCTAGGCTAGTGTCGGTCCATTTGTTTTTAGCCTTCGTCTTCAGGAGTTGGAGCGTGAAACTCAAGTGGGTGACCTCAGGATTGCATCCATCATACAATGGAGTGCTTGAGTCTACCACTAGTTGCTCCAGCTTAGCCTCCTCTCTAGAAGCAGCTCTCTCAGTACTCATCTCCTTGCGAAGCAATGATTGAACATGAGGGTCCCGCACGATTGAACTTAGTACCGACGAACTCTGCTGCGTGGAGTCCACGTCGTTCTCTCCGCCACCATGTGCGGCCCCTTATCCTCCGCCATGTCCGGCCCCTTCTTCGCCGCCATGTCCGTCCTCTTCCCCGCCGCCGATCATCTCTCGCCTTGCCCCGTGTCATCATTGCCTGCCCCGTCGGGGTCCTCAATATCGTTATCCTCATCTTCAATTATCCACCGAGTATAGCCATCCATGAAACCAGTCATTAGCAGGTGTGCTTCGACACGACTATCGTCATAGGGGTCGAACCAAACTATTCCTTTGCATTTTCGACACGAACATAAAACCTCTGTCCGATTATTTTCTTTCATGTCCTGCACCACCGACTGCAACCACATGTCCACCATAGTTCCATTGACCATCATGAACGTCTGCATGGTAATAAAAAACAAATTGATTATAAAAATGCGTGCATGCATCAAAGTGATACAAAAATTTGGCATGACCTTCCCTAAAAATAGGACATATATAGATCTAGAGTTTGCCCGGAATTCACTGAAACGGAAATAAATCAACATTTCGGCAAAAAATAGGCAACTCTAAAGCACAATTTGGCGTCAACTCATGCCACACACACAATTTCCATAATATTGCCCAATTATCATATCACACACACATACACATATTTCCATTTTGCAAAAGCATGAAATTTTAATCACCTCTATCTCGAGATCGAGCACACGGATGATGTAGGGAGATCAAAAGTGCACAAAGATCTTCTTGACAAAGATAGATCTAGTTAGGGGGAAAATAGGTCACTTGCATAAATGCTACATCTACCTAGCTAGCTAATTTGGGAGGAGACAACTTCAACTAGTGGAGGGAAGGAAAAAGATAAAGGAGATGCATTAATGGAGGTGGTGTAGTTAGCTAGGAGTAATGAAGAGAGAGAAAGGTAGGTAGAAGAGGGAGAGTAATGGGGGAGAAGTCTTGAGGAAGAAGAAGAGTGAGAGAGGGAGGATGTGGGAGGTAGGGTGTAACGCCCCGGATTCGATGCGCCTGGTGTATGCCAGTTATTCGCCGTCGTTGCCATGTCATTTTCTTGCGTGTTGCATTTTATCATGTCATCATGTGCATCTCATTTTGCATACGTGTTCATCACATGCATCCGAGCATTTTCCCCGTTGTCCATTTTGCAATCCGGCACTCCTATGTCCTCCGACGCCCCCTTTTGCCTCTTTTCATGAGCGGGTGTTAAACGCTCTTGGAAAGGACCGAGGCTTGCCAAGCGGCCTTGGTACACCACCGGTAGACCGCCTGTCAAGTTTTGTGCCATTTGGAGGTTCTTTGATACTCCAACGGTTAACCGGGTAACCGTAAAAGCCTCTTTTGTCTTGCAGCCCAACACCCCTCCAAAGTGGCCCAAAACCCATCCAAAACCCCTCCATGCTCTCGGTCGTTCGATCACGATCGTGTGGGCGAAAATCGCACTCCATTTGGAGTCTCCTAGCTCCCTCTACCTATATATATGTGCATCTCCCCCGAAATCCCGGTCTAACCCTAGCAGTCTTCCTCCTCGCGCCACCGGACATGTCCATCCGCGCCGGACATGTCCGACGGACACGTCGCTCCGGCCAATGAGAATTCGCCACGTCAGCACCGCCGCCTCCCTCCTCCACTCACGCGCCGCCACGTCGCCCCCCTGCGCCCTCTCTCTCTCCTCGCCGCCAGGGGGGCCGTGAGGCCGGATCGGCCCGCCCGGCCGCAACCAGCCCCACGAGACCGCGTCGGCGCGCCGTCTACCCGCCGTCCGCGAGCATCGCCGCCGCCTCGCCCTCGTCGGACTTCGCCCCGCCGCCATCGCCTCGCCTCCCTCGCCGCCCGCAGCGTCGCCGCGCTCCTCCGCCCGCAGATCCGTCCTCCGCCGCCGGTCCTCTGCGCCCGCCGCCGTCCAGTGCTGCTGCCGCCGCGGCCGCCGTTACATCGTCGGCGCCCGCGCCGCCCAAACCCTCCGGCGCCTCTGCGCCGCCCCGAGCCCTCCAGCGCCTCCTGCGCCGCCCGCTCGAGGGGAGGAGCCCCTCGATCCGCGGCCCCGCGCTCTCCCCGCCTTCCTCCTCACCGAACCCCGCCGCTCCGGTCATCTCCCCGCATTCCGGCGAGCTCTCAGACGAGATCCGACCCTGCCTCGAAATCCGTGCTACGATCAACCGTTTCCCCGGGGTGAGATTTTCTGCTAAGTCCCCGAAATTCCTGACATTCAGATGCATACTTTGACATGTCATAACTCTGCATCCGTAGCTCCATTTTGTGCATGTAATGTGTCAAATTGTTCGACCCGATGAGTACTTCATTTCATATCATTGCATCATTTTCATTTGAGTCCATCTTGATGCCCGAAATGCTGTTGGAAGAGTGCATGTTGCTGTTAATCTGCTGAAACTGTTATAACATGCTCATTTGTCATTTTTGCCATGTTTGATGTGTGCATCCTATGAGGTTGATGTCTACATGTGTTTGATCTATGATATGCCATCTTTACAGGGGTGCTATCCATGTATTTTTGTGAGTCTTGTAGTGAGTGCATCAAGCTTGTTAAGTAGGGTACTTATTGTTGCTGTTTTCCTGACTGATTCTGTTATATTTTGTTGCTATGTAAACCTGCTACTACAAGTAATTCTATGCATAATCTGGAGGTGTTTGCTAAGGATGTTTTGTTATACATGTCTTGCGCTATCCATTCATACCCCTGGTTGCATTTATAGCCTGCTGTAACATGTTGTCATCTTGCCCTCAAAACTGCTAAATAATGTTGATGTCTGGCTGTTAACATTAAGTTCAATGTTGCCATGTTTGTTGTTAGTTGTCCATGCACCCTATGAACTTGATCTTGCCATGCTTAGCTTCGTAAACATGTATTCTTACTGTTGGTTGCCTTGCCATGCCATGTGTTCCTCTGTGGTGAGTGGTTCAAGCTCACCAACATGCCTACAAATTGTTGTTCCTGCCATGTATGAATCTGTCATATAACTTGCTATGTTTACATGGGTGCCATCATATTTTCTGGTCCTTTTTGGCTCATGGTCAGTAAGGGACTTTTGTTATATGCTATTAGTAGATTCATGACATACCTTTGTTTGCCATGTTACATTCCTGTAGCATGTTGTTTGATAGCTCTAAACCTTGCAACCTGATGTTATTCCTGCTAAGCCTGAAACTGTTATTATTTGCAATCTTCCCATGTCCTTTTGAGCATGTTCTAGTTGTTTCTAGAGATAGCTCAGTGTTCATGTTTTGTCATGCTTTACCTGTAATTCATGCCCATGCCTTTTGTTCTTACGTTGGGATGTTGTAGCTTGTTGTTTTGATGCTTGCAATATGCCTAGTTGCTATTTTGGACAGCTTGTGCTTTAAACTTGTATAGAGTGTATGTGTTGAACCGTTGCTCCGTTTTGAGTGTGATCTATATGAAACTTGCTTGATTTTGCATGTTGTTTCATATTACCATGTTGCATCCTTCTTTTGGTGTGTTTGCTTGATGTTTGGGTGCATTTTGCATCAATGTCATGTTTAACTTGTTTTGCTCATATCTTCTAGGCCGTAGCTCTGAATTAAATGAACTTTCTATGTAACTTGATTAGAATTTCGTGTAGACCCTCTTGGTGCTCTTTAACTTGCTGTTTAACAACTTCAACTTAATGTTTGTTCAGATCTGGACCAACTTTGAAACTTGCATATGAGGATTTACCGGAATTGTTATATGTTGTTTCCGGCCTCATTTAAACTTGCCTTGATGTGTTGTTCTTGTATGCATCATCTTTTGCCATGAGTAGCTTCATGTAGCTTTGTCATGCATCATGCTTGTTGTGCATCATGTCTTGTCTATGTGTGGTGTGTTTACCATGTTGTGTGCTTCTTCTCGATAGTCCCCGTTTCGTTGCGATCGTGAGGATTCGTTCGTCTACGCTTGGTTCGTCTTCGTGGCTTCATCTTCTTCATGGACTCATTCTTCTTCCTAGTGGGATTTCAGGCAAGATGACCGTCACCTTGGATCTCACTAGTATCATTGCTATGCTAGTTGCTTCATTCTATTGCTTTGCTGCGCTTCCTATAAATTGTTCTTCAAGCCTCCCAAATTGCCATGAACCTCTAACCTTTGACACCCTTCCAAGAAAACCGTTGTTTGGCTATGTTACCGCTTTGCTCAGCCCCTCTTATAGCGTTGTTAGTTGCAGGTGAAGTTGAAGTTTGCTCCATGGTGGATAGGGTTATGTTGGGATATCACAATATCTCTTATATTTAATTAATGCATCTATATACTCGGTAAAGGGTGGAAGGCTCGGCCTTATGCCTGGTGTTTTGTTCCACTCTTGTCGCCCTAGTTTCCGTCATACCGGTGTTATGTTCCCGGATTTTGCGTTCCTTACGCGGTCGGGTGATTTATGGGACCCCCTTGACAGTTCGCTTTGAATAAAACTCCTCCAGCAAGGCCCAACCTTGGTTTTACCATTTGCCTCACTACCACCTACCTTTCCCTTGGGAGTAATTAACCCAAGGGTCATCTTTATTTTAGCCCCCCCCACCGGGCTAGTGCTTGTCTAAGTGTTGGTCCGAACTGGGTAGACTGCGGGGCCACCTCGGGGCAACTCGAGGTCTGGTTTTACTCGTAGGCTGACCTATCCGGTGTTGCCCTGAGAACGAGATATGTGCAGCTCCTATCGGGATTGTCGGCGCATCGGGCGGCTTTGCTGGTCTTGTTTTACCATTGTCGAAATGTCTTGTAAACCGGGATTTCGAGACTGATCGGGTCTTCTGGGAGAAGGTATATCCTTCGTTGATCGCGAGCTTATCATGGGCTAAGTTTGGGACACCTCTGCGGGGTATAAACTTTCGAGAGCCGTGCCGCGGTTATGTGGCGATGGGAATTTGTTAATGTCGGTTATAGATAACTTGACACCAGATCCGAATTAAAACGCATCAACGCGTGTGTAGCCGTGATGGTCTCTTCTCGGTGAGTCCGGAAGTGAACACGGTTTCTGGGTTATGTTTGACGTAAGTGAGTTCAGGATCACTTCTTGATCATTGCTAGTTGACGATCGTTCCTTTTGCTTCTCTTCTCGCTCTTATTTGCGTATGTTAGCCACCATACTTGCTTAGCCGCTGCTGCTACCTCACCACTTTACCCCTTCCTTTCCCATTTAGCTTTGCTAGTCTTGATACCCATGGTAATGGGATTCTTTGAGTCCTCGTGGCTCACTGATTACTACAACAACGATTGCAGTACAGGATATGCGATGATCTTGACGCGAGAGCGATGTTTACTTGTTTTGGAGTTCTTCTTCTGCTTCTTCTTCGATCAGGGGATAGGTTCCAGGTCGGCAGCCTGGGCTAGCAGGGTGGATGTCGTTTGAGCTGTTGTTTGTGTTTCATCCGTAGTCGGATGTTGATATTATGTAAGATGATGTTGTATTCGTATAGCATTGTATGCCTTATGTATGTATCCCCATCTATTTATGTAATGTTGATGTAATGATATCCACCTTGCAAAAGCGTTTCAATATGCGGTTCTATCCTTGGTGGGACCTTCGAGTCTCTTTAGGATAGTATCGCATATTGGGCGTGACAAGTTGGTATCAGAGCCTCGACCGACCTTAGGAGCCCCCTTGATTGATCGTGTGGTTTGGCCGCTGTCGAGTCTAGAAGAAAACTGTTTTCGGAGTCTAGTTATATCGAAGAGTAGGAATTCTTTTTACTCCTCTGCCCCTTCGTCGCTCTGGTGAGGAATCTTGACGTAGGTGTTTTGAGCTACTCCTCTTCCCCTTCAAATTTTTCTTTAGGTTCACGCAGTTGGTTTTTCGATCGTTGGTTCTTAGCTCTTTTGATCCGGTGCATTTCTCGTCAAGTTGACTCGAGCCTCTTCATCTTTGCAAAGTTCAATCCTCAGTTGTCTTTCAATTTTTCCCACCCGCCCACCCTTTTTCTTCTCTGAACCGGAGTCTGTAATCGAGTACCCATTCTACTCGTGCGAAGTCGTTGCCTTCTTTCCTCAATGATTTCAACCGGTGTTTTTCTCTTCAAGATATTCGTCGTTTCCCCTTCCAAGTTGCCTTTGTTTTCCCGCCCTCCCACCCTTTTTCTTCCCAGAGTCTGACTCTCTCTCTCGACCATTTATTTCATTCGTGCACAGCCTCTTCAGTCTTTCATAAATTATCTCAACCGGTGAATTCTCGTTTTGTTCGGCATTCTTCATCTCTTTTTCTTCTCCGTTCTTTTCATTCAACTCTTTCAATCCTTTCCGGAGATTTGGTGTCATGTCTTCATCAAGTATCAGTCCATCCTATCAAGCTCGTGTTCTATTCCTCCATGTTTCAGACGGAGTGCTGCCTAAATCCTTTCAGGCTTATTCGTTTCTTATCTTGTTCTAACCGGAGTGGTTTCATAGTCTATCTGATTCCGTGAGCTTTCGATTCTCGTCATTCTCATCATTCCTCTCTTCTTGTCGAGTGCTCTCGATTCTTTACTTCTTCTCTTGAGTTCTTGTTTGACCTCATCCCTTTTCCCTCCCGTCTCGGTCCTAAGATCTCGGGACGAGATCTCTTGTTAGTGGAGGAGTGTTGTAACACCCCGGATTCGATGCGGCTGGTGTATGCCAGTTATTCGCCATCGTTGCCATGTCATTTGCTTGTGTGTTGCATTTTATCATGTCATCATGTGCATCTCATTTTGCATACGTGTTCATCTCATGCATCCGAGCATTTTCCCCGTTGTCCGTTTTGCAATCTGGCACTCCTATGTCCGCCGGCGCCCCCTTTTGCCTCTTTTCATGAGCGGGTGTTAAATGCTTTCGGAATTGACTGAGGCTTGCCAAGCGGCCTTGGTACACCACCGGTAGACCGCCTGTCAAGTTTCGTGCTGTAGGATCGGAAGTATGTCTAGAGGGGGGGGGTGATTAGACTACTTGACAATTTAAAAGTTTAGCCTTTTGATTAGGACAAGTTTTTAGCAAGTTCACAATGATGACCAAGTCAAGTATCACCCTACACATGCAATTCTAGAGTAATGGCAGCGGAAAGTAAAATTGCACATGTAGTAAATAGAGGTGGAGAAGAGCAAACGCAATTTGGAGACACGGAGATTTTTCTCGTGGTTCCGATAGGTGGTGCTATCGTCAATCCACGTTGATGGAGACTTCAACCCACGGAGGGTAACGGCTGCGAGAGTCCACGGAGGGCTCCACCCACGAAGGGTCCACGAAGAAGCAACCTTGTCTATGCCATCATGGCTTACATCCACGGAGGACTAGCCTTACTCGGGGTAGATCTTCACGAAGTAGGCGATCTCCTTGCCCTTACAAACTTCTTGGTTCAACTCCACATCTTGACGGAGGCTCCCAAGCGACACCTAACCAATCTAGGAGGCACCACCCTCCAAAAGGTAATAGATGGTGTTGGTGATGATGAACTCCTTGCTCTTGTGCTTCAAATGATAATCTCCCCAACACTCAACTCTCCTCACTGATTTGGCTGTGGTGGAAGAAAGGATTGAGTGGAAAGCAACTTGGGAAGGCTAGAAATCAAGTTTCATATGGTGGGAGTGGAGCAACTTGATCTCAACACAAGGGTAGGTAGTTTTCTTCTCGAAATGTAAGGTAGGAGTGGTAGTTCTTTCGATGGCTCTCTCCACGAATGAAGAGGAGGTGGAGGGTATTTATAGCCTCCACACAAAATCCAACCGTTACACACATTTGACCAATCTCGGTCGGACCGAAGTTGACAACTCGGTGAGACCGAAAGTTCAAATCTTGTGAGCGTTGGGATTTTCAGTGGGACCGAAAATACAATCTCGGTTAGTCCGATTCTTCCAAAGACTAGGGTTTGCCATTCTCGGTGGGACCAACTTTATCATCTCGGTGACACCGATTTGAGTCTGAAGGTTCTGAAGGTTGGCAACACTAGTTTGGTGAGACCGAGTTTGGAATCGAAAATCCAAAATTTCTAGGGTTTGGCTATATGGCTGAGGTGGTTCATCTCGGTGTGGTGAGTTTATGGAATCGGTGGGACCGAGATTACTTATGAGTATATGTTGGAATGAAAGATTGCTGATAGTTTGGGAGATAGATCACTAAGCACTTTGAGCAACCAGATCATCATCATAACCTCATCCCTTTTAATAGTATTGGCTTTCCTATGGACTCAATGTGATCTTGGATCACTAAACCAAAAATGGAGTCTTGAGCTTTTGCCAATGCTTTCCTTAGCATTTTGAGGGTCCACTTCATCAGTCATTGCCATACCCATATCACTGAACTTTCGAAATATTCTCAAGAAACAATTAGTTCAATGATATATATGTTGTTATTAATTACCAAAACCACCCGGGATTAGTTGCACTTTCAATCTCCCCTTTTGGTAATTGATGACAACATATAGATCAAAACTTCGACAAATGATATAATCAATGAATGATATCGTCGCTTTGAGAAGTATGTGATAAGCAAGAGCTCCCCCTAAATTTGTGCATTATTTAAGATTTGCGTTTGAATGCAAATGCACAATCGATTAGGATCATGGGTCACTCTTCCATGTCACATACATCTTGGTGGAGCGCACAAAATGATAAGAATGAATAGCATGCACCCAATCACCAAGACATGAGTAAATGATCATACAAGATATGAATAGAATATGATAAGCATTAAGCACACATTAAGGCATAGTATGATCAAGCACTCATCAAAGTAGAGCAAACGTAGTATCAAACACACAAAATGTCTTGAAGAACTCAAAAGTATCTCAAAGAAAACCGCAAACGAAAGAGCAAAAATGAGCACTCTCTCTCTCGAAGTCCTGTGATCTATACAATTTCTCCCCCTTTGGCAACAAGTTACCAAAAAGTTTGAAAGGTATAGAGCTAAACGTCACTAGGGACTCTGCTGGCGGCTCCTGTCTGCGTTGATGGAGTGGAGATAGCTGCATCTGCAAAGGCTTCGGCTGAAGTCTGTGGAGCTGGAGGAGTGGACACTGGAGCTGGAGCTGGAACTGATGGAGCTGTGGGAGGTGCTGATGCTGTAGTCCTGGGGTCTGTCACTGGAATAGCAGCTGATCTGGGCTTTGTGGGGACCGGAGCAGGCTGCTCATAGTCATCCTCGACAAGGTCATCCTGCATCTCCTTCATGAGCTCTGCCTTCATATTTTCAGCTCGAGGATGAGCATCATTGTGGACTGGCAGTTTCTGTCTGAGTTTCAGCAACACATGTGCCTCTTCATCTGATTCAGCTGGTGGCACATTGTCCTTCTTCTTCTCTGAGGCTGGAATGTTTCTCACTGTTTTCTTGGGCTTGGCAGCAGGCTTGGCTTGAGCTGCCTTTGCTGGAGCTGATGGCTTAGATTTGGTAGGTGCTCCTGCCCTGATGGCATCTCCCATCAACTTAGGCTTCTGAGGAGGCTGGGGTGCTTCCTCATCAGAATCATCATCAGCTTCATCATGTACTATCCTCTTCCTCTTGGAAGTTTTCTTTACCTTGCTCGAGGTTTCTTCTTCCATGCTCAGCTTCTTTGCAACTGTGGACTTCTTCTCTTTGCTGGTGCCTTTCTTTGTTTGTTGCCCTTGATGCTCTTTGGCAACCACTTTCCTCTTAGGCTTAGAGGTAATCTCCTCCTCAGCAACAAAGTCAGAATCCTCTTCATCAGAATTTCTCTTCTTCCTGGCCCTGGTGGCAGCAGGAGGCAATCCACTTGCGGTGCTCCTCTCTCCATCATCAGAAAAACTGCTGGCTTCAGGACTAGTGCCTGCCTCTGGAATCTCAACTGGTGATTCAGACCTGTTCTGGCTGTCACTTGCATCAGACATGACTGACAACCTGTGAATAGAATAGGTATAGGCAGAATAGAAGAGTTATCACAAACTGCAGAAGATTTTGCAAAATGAATGAGTTCAAACTTCAGTTTTAGGTTTTCACAGAATGCATTTCGGTCTGACCGAGTCTAAAATTCGGTGAATCCGAAGTGTCTAAACAGAACCATTCACACCACTTTCGGTTGGACGAAATGGGTTTCAGTCTAGCCGAGAACACTAGGGTTTCACTAAATCCTCATTTCGGTCTTACCGATTTGCACAACTTCGGTTGGACCGAAAAGTCTGAGTGCAATGGCGGAGGCCAAATCGGTCAGTCCGAGAATGTAGAATCGGTCACACCGAGATGTGTTCGGCGGAAACCTAACCCTAAAATTTTTACTCGAATTTCGTTCTAAGAACTAATCTGCTGGATAGGAAGATTTCAAACTTGGCAAGAAGCTAGGCAAACCTATCGTGCATAGAATCAGAGGTTGAAGCACGAGAGGGATCGAAACTCACCCTAACTTGGTGGAGTTTCTCTACGGCGGCAACGGCGCGATGAGATAGACCGTTGACGGCGACGGAGACCCGCGGCGAGGGCGCACAGGCGACGGCGGAGACGATCCGGAGACCACGGCGACGGCAGCTAAGGGTTTGGGGGCGAGGCGTTTTGAAGGAATAATCAACGCGCGCTGCCCTCAGGTATATATACCCTTCGGCTGTCGGTGGGACCGAGTTGGAAAACTCGGTGGCACCGAGATGGTTAACTGCAAGCAGTTACTCACTTGATCACGCCGAAATTTGCAACTCGGTTTCACCGAGGTGAAAACCTAGATCAATCCAAGTGATTTCGGTCTGTCCGATTTGAGTAGATTGGTTTAACCGAAAATACTTAGAAAGTTTTGGAAGTTAAGCTTTTGACGGATCGGTGGCTCCGAGTGCTCCTCACTCGGTCTGTCCGAAAAAGACTTGATCAAAGTTTGTGATATAAGCATGAATAGAATTTGAGACAAGAAAGCATAGATAGCTAGGGGAGGAACTTAGGCATTCTTTGTCCATCCATTTGGTCAAAAAGAAAAATCCAAAAGACCAAGCAACAAATGGATGTCCTCGAATGGATAAAATCATGCAACCAACATGCTCACACAATAAGATAGCAAATGAAACATGTGTCAAACATGCACAAACAAAACTCTAGCAACTAGCACACAATTTGGCGATGACTAGGTCATCTATATATGAGTATATTGACTTAGGAGTCAAATGAGAACATTTGATCATAGGTCATACTCATCGTTTAAGCACAAGTGGGGTTACCACTTTTACATAAAGCATTAATGTGTTCACATCATTTGAAGATGCTTTAGCTCAATTCTTAAGAGCAAAGCTCCCCCTTGATGTGAGAACCCCTTTTAAAGGGTCAAACTAACCTTGGGTTGTCGTTGAAGACTTCATGTAGATGTTGAAGATGTGGATGCTCAATGTTGATGAAGATCATCAAGAGTTGGGAGCAATCCTTTGGATTCGGGCACTTTCAATACCTACATGGGTTAGTCCCACAAGGAACAAACAAGGATATCCATGGACATAGATTGAAGTACACAATAGATGATGTCCATGAAAGCAATGATTACCTTGTCCCTTGACTTACCAACAAGAGGGTTTGTGACTCCATGAACTAGTGCAAGATGTGGAAGTTGATTGCACAAGTTCTTTGCCAAAATGAATGTGAGTGAAGTTTGTTGGCGGAGTCACCCTCAAGAACTCTCTAGTTCTTCTTCTTCGGGATCCACATCATCTTGATGGGAATCCTTGGGGTAGTAGTTGAGCTTGACGAAGTAGAACTTGAAGTTTCCTTGGGAACCCACTTGACCATGGCTTTGGGTGCTTCAATGAATGCATCAATCTCCTCTTGAAGCTTGTCCTTGCCTTTTAGCTTGTGGTCTTGTGGTGGAAGGTCATCTTGAGCTTGTTCCACATTGGAAGAAGTAGGATCATACTTCTCCTTTTGAGAAACAAACTTTGGAGTGGGATATTGACCTTCTTCCCATTCAACACCCTCGGCGTTGAACTTTCGCTCAAATCCAATTCCTTGATTCTTCCGGTGCCTTCCTTGCTTGCGAACAATTTCCTCAAAGTTCTTGCTTCCGGCAAGGCTCTTGTAGACACCTTTCTCTATAATCCCTTTCAATAAACTATTTTCTTGCTCAAGTGAAACTTGGCTTGAAACATTGTTAGTGGAATCAAGAGAGCTACTAGGAGTAACAACATTGGATTTAGCATGGTTATTGTTACTACTAGATGAAGAATTTTTCTTATGCTTGTCATGCTTAGTTTTAATAGGTGGCAAGAAATTAGACAAGAGAAGTCGTTTGGCAAGATATGAAGAACTCTTCTTTCGAAGATCGTCATTGATAGCTTTTAGAAACTCATGTTCTTGCTCTAGATTGAGCTTCTCGAAGCATAGCTTCTCATGAGATCTTAGGAGCTCTCTATGATCTTCTTGAGTTGTTTCATGAGCTAACTTAAGAGTGTTTAGTTCTTTAGTTAGACGCTCAATCTCCTTCATAGCATTGTCATTCGACTCTTCTCGACTATAAAGACTACTAGCATGTTCATCATTACTAGGCTCACTAGATTTGTCATGTAAAAGCTCATCTTCACCAAGCAAGTCATCCTCATCACTATCAAAGTCAATAAATTCAGGGTGTGATACCTTGGGGCCTTTAGCCATGAAGCATCTTCCAATTCCCTCATTTGGTGAATCAAACAAGTCATAGGAGTTGGAGTTGGAGGATACGAGAGCAAGACCGCAACACCTTCATCTTGATCTGTATTCGGAGTTGGAGTGATAGCTTCTTTGGAGTGATTGTCGGAGTCGGAGCGGAGACCCATTCACCAACATGAGCTTGATGTTTTGTTCTTGTGTAGCTCCTTGATGACTTGTCTTTCCTTTCCGAATCCTTGCTTCTCCGAGAGGATCTTCGTTCATAACGATCATCTCTACTCCTTCTCTCTTTCCGAGGTGACTCTTCTCTTGAGCTTCTTCTTCTTGGAGATTCTTCCTTCTCTTGTGGGGAGTCGAACACTCATTTGAGTAGTGTCGGGTCTTCCACAATTGTAGCAGATTCGATCACGACTAGAAGATCTCTTTTCATCATATGATCTAGACTTTGAGCTTCTTTCTTTGCTTCTACTCTTGTAGAATTTGTTGAAGTTCTTCACCATTAGGCTTATCTCTTCATTTGAAACCAGCTTGTCACTTGAGGTTGTGGGAGCTTCAACTGTAGCTTTGTAAGCACCACTTGACTTGTTGTGAAGCTCTTCCTTATCTTTAAGTGTCATCTCATGAGCAACAATTCTTCCAATGACTTGGTAGGCTTGAGATTCTTGTAGTTTGGCATCATTTGGATCAAAGTGCACACGGTGTCATACTTTCCATCCAAAGCTCTGAGAATCTTCTTGATGATGAATCGGTCGGTCATTTCTTCGCTTCCTAAGCCGGCAATCTCATTGGTGATGAGAGCAAGCCTAGAGTACATTTCAGCGACTCCTTCATCTTCCTTCATCTTGAACTTGTCAAGTTGACCTTGAAGAACATCTAGCTTTGATTCCTTCACGGACTCGGTACCTTCGTGCATTTCGACCAAAGTATCCCAAATCTCTTTTGCATTCTCAAGGCGGCTGATCTTGTTGAACTCCTCGGGACACAAAGCATTGAAGAGAATGTCACAAGCTTGAGCATTGTTCGTAACATCCGCAACTCATCATTTGTAGCTTCACGATCCGGAACTTTTCCTTCCTCGAAGAACTCACCTTGCAAGCCAACACAAATAATGCCCCATGCGGCGGGGTTATGTCCAAGAATATGCATTTTCATTTTATGCTTCCAACTAGCAAAATTTGAACCATCAAAGTAAGGACCTCTCTGAAAATTACCCTCACTAGACGCCATACTCTCCTAGGTTGTGAAACCAAGCTTATGGAGTCAATGCAATGAAACCAATCCAATGGAGACCAAGGCTCGATACCACTTGTAGGATCGGAAGTATGTCTAGAGGGGGTGATTAGACTACTTGACAATTTAAAAGTTTAGCCTTTTGATTAGGACAAGTTTTTAGCAAGTTCACAATGATGACCAAGTCAAGTATCACCCTACACATGCAATTCTAGAGTAATGGCAGTGGAAAGTAAAATTGCACATGTAGTAAATAGAGGTGGAGAAGAGCAAACGCAATTTGGAGACACGGAGATTTTTCTCGTGGTTCCGATAGGTGGTGCTATCGTCAATCCACGTTGATGGAGACTTCAACCCACGGAGGGTAACGGCTGCGAGAGTCCACGGAGGGCTCCACCCACGAAGGGTCCACGAAGAAGCAACCTTGTCTATGCCATCATGGCCTACGTCCACGGAGGACTAGCCTTACTCGGGGTAGATCTTCACGAAGTAGGCGATCTCCTTGCCCTTACAAACTTCTTGGTTCAACTCCACATCTTGACGGAGGCTCCCAAGCGACACCTAACCAATCTAGGAGGCACCACCCTCCAAAAGGTAATAGATGGTGTTGGTGATGATGAACTCCTTGCTCTTGTGCTTCAAATGATAATCTCCCCAACACTCAACTCTCCTCACTGATTTGGCTGTGGTGGAAGAAAGGATTGAGTGGAAAGCAACTTGGGAAGGCTAGAAATCAAGTTTCATATGGTGGGAGTGGAGCAACTTGATCTCAACACAAGGGTAGGTAGTTTTCTTCTCGAAATGTAAGGTAGGAGTGGTAGTTCTTTCGATGGCTCTCTCCACGAATGAAGAGGAGGTGGAGGGTATTTATAGCCTCCACACAAAATCCAACCGTTACACACATTTGACCAATCTCGGTCGGACCGAAGTTGACAACTCGGTGAGACCGAAAGTTCAAATCTTGTGAGCGTTGGGATTTTCGTGGGACCGAAAATACAATCTCGGTTAGTCCGATTCTTCCAAAGACTAGGGTTTTCCATTCTCGGTGGGACCGACTTTATCATCTCGGTGACACCGATTTGAGTCTGAATTCTGAAGGTTGGCAACACTAGTTTGGTGAGACCGAGTTTGGAATCGGAAAATCCGAAATTTCTAGGGTTTGGCTATATGGCTGAGGTGGTTCATCTCGGTGTGACTGAGTTTATGGAATCGGTGGGACCGAGATTACTTATGAGTATATGTTGGAATGAAAGATTGCTGATAGTTTGGGAGATAGATCACTAAGCACTTTGAGCAACCAGATCATCATCATAACCTCATCACCTTTTAATAGTATTCGCTTTCCTATGGACTCAATGTGATCTTGGATCACTAAACCAAAAATGGAGTCTTGAGCTTTTGCCAATGCTTTCCTTAGCATTTTGAGGGGTCCACATCATCAGTCATTGCCATACCCATATCACTGAACTTTCTGAAATATTCTCAAGAAACAATTAGTTCAATGATATATATGTTGTTATTAATTACCAAAACCACCCGGGGATTAGTTGCACTTTCACGTGCCATTTGGAGGATGTTTGATACTCCAACGGTTAACCGGGTAACCGTAAAAGCCTCTTTTGTCTTGCAGCCCAACACCCCTCCAAAGTGGCCCAAAACCCATCCAAAACCCCTCCATGCTCTCGGACGTTCGATCACGATCGTGTGGGCGAAAACCGCACTCCATTTGGAGTCTCCTAGCTTCCTCTACCTATATATATGTGCATCTCCCCCGAAATCCTGGTCTAACCCTAGCAGTCTTCCTCCTCGAGCCGCCGGACATGTCCATCCGCGCCGGACACGTCGCTCCGGCCAATGAGAATTCGCCACCTCAGCGCCGCCGCCTCCCTCCTCCACTCACGCGCCGCCACGTCGCCCCCCTGCGCCCCTCTCTCTCTCCTCCCCGCCGCCGGGGCCCGTGAGGCCCGGATCGGGCCCGCCCGGGCGCAGCAACCAGGCCCCATGAGAGCCGCGGCGCCGCCCGTCTACCTTGCCGCGGCGGCGCATCGCATCGCGCCTCGCCGGACTTCGCCCCGCCGCCATGCGCCTCGCCTCCCCGCCGCCCGCGAAACCTCGCCGCGCTCCTCGCGCCATGGATCCGTCCTCCGCCGCCGGTCCACTGCACCCGCCGCCGTCCAGCTGCAGCCGCTCTTGGCCACCATCGCGTCGTCGGCGCCGCGCCGCCCAGCGCCCTCCAGCGCCTCCACGCCGCCGCTCGAGGGGAGGAGCCCCTCGATCCGCGGCCCCGCGCTCTCCCCGCCTTCCTCCTCACCGGATCCCACCGCTCCGGTCATCTCCCCGCATTCCGGCGAGCTCTCAGGCGAGATCCGGCCCTGCCTCGAAATCCTTGCTACAGTCAACCGTTTCCCCGGGGTGAGATTTTCTGCTAAGTCCCCGAAATTCCTGACATTCTGATGCATACTTTGACATGTCATAACTCTGCATCCGTAGCCCCGTTTTGTGCGTGTAATATGTCAAATTGTTTGACTCGACGAGAACCTCATTTCATATTATTGCATCATTTTCATTTGTGTCCATTTTGATGCCCGAAATGCTGTTGGAAGAGTGCATGTTGCTGTTAATCTGCTCAAACTGTTATAACATGCTCATTTGTCATTTTTACCATGTTTGATGTGTGCATCCTATGAGGTTGATGTATACATGTGTTTGATCTATGATATGCCATCTTTACAGGGGTTCTATCCATGTATTTTTGTGAGTCTTGTAGTGAGTGTGTCAAGCTTGTTAAGTAGGGTACTTACTGTTGCTGTTTTGCTGACTGATTCTGTTACATTTTGTTGCTATGTAAACCTGCTACTACAAGTAATTCTAGGCATAATCTGGAGGTGTTTACTAAGGATGTTTTGTTATACATGTCTTGCTCTATCCATTCATGCGCCTGGTTACATTTATATCCTACTATAACATTTTGTTATCTTGCCCTCAAAACTGCTAAATAATGTTGCTGTCTGCCTGTTAACATTAAGTTCAATGTTGCCATGTTTGTTGTTAGTGGTCCATGCACCCTATGAACTTGATCTTGCCATGCTTAGCTTCATAAACATGTCTTCTTACTATTGGTTGCCTTGCCATGCCATGTATTGCTCTGTGGTGAGTGGATCAAGCTCACCAACATGCCTACTTATTGTTGTTCCTGCCATGTATGATTCTGTCATATAACTTGCTATGTTTGCATGGGTGCCATCATATTTTCTGATCCTTTTTGGCTCACGGTCTGTAAGGGACTTTTGTTATATGCTATTAGTAGATTCATGCCATGTCTTTGTTTGCCATGTTAAGTTCATGTAGCATGTTGTTTGATAGCTCTAAACCTTGCAACCTGATGTTATTCCTGCTAAGCCTGAAACTGTTATTATTTGCAATCTTCCCATGTCCTTTTGAGCATGTTCTGATTGTTTCTGGAGATAGCTCAGTGTTCATGTTTTGTCATGCTTTACCTGTACTTCATGCCCATGCGTTTTGTTCTTACGTTGGGATGCCGTAGCTTGTTGTTTTGATGCTTGCAATATGCCTAATTGCTGTGTTGAACCGTTGCTCCGTTTTGAGTGTGATCTATATGAAACTTGCTTGATTTTACATGTTGTTTCATATTACCATGTTGCATCCTTCTTTTGGTGTGTTTGCTTGATGTTTGGGTGCATTTTGCATCAATGCCATGTTTAACTTGTTTTGCTCATGTCTTCTAGGCCGTAGCTCCGAATTAAATGAACTTAATATGTAACTTGACTAGAATTTCGTGTGGAACCTCTTGGTGCTCTTTAACTTGCTGTTTAACAACTTCAACTTAATGTTTGTTCAGATCTGGACCAACTTTGAAACTTGCATATGAGGACTTACCGGAATTGTTATATGTTGTTTCCGGCCTCATTTAAACTTGCCTTGATGTGTTGTTCTTGTATGCATCATCTTTTGCCATGAGTAGCTTCATGTAGCTTTGTCAAGCATCATGCTTTTTGTGCATCATGTCTTGTCTATATGTGGTGTGTTTACCATGTTGTGTGATTCTTCTCGATAGTTCCCGTTTCGTTGCGATCGTCAGGATTCGTTCGTCTACGCTTGATTCGTCTTCATGGCTTCATCTTCTTCATGGACTCGTTCTTCTTCCTAGCGAGATTTCAGGCAAGATGACCGTCACCTTGGATCTCACTACTATCATTGCATCTATATACTTGGTAAAGGGTGGAAGGCTCGGCCTTATGCCTGTTGTTTTGTTCCAGTCTTGCCGCCCTAGTTTCCGTCATACCGGTGTTATGTTCCCGGATTTTGCGTTCCTTATGCGGTGGGGTGATTTATGGGACCCCCTTGACAGTTCGCTTTGAATAAAACTCCTCCAGCAAGGCCCAACCTTGGTTTTACCATTTACCTCACCACCACCTACCTTTCCCTTGGGAGTAATTAACCCAAGGGTCATCTTTATTTTAGCCCCCCCCGGGTCAGTGCTTGTCTAAGTGTTGGTCCGAACCGGGCAGACTGCGGGGCCACCTCGGGGCAACTCGAGGTCTGGTTTTACTTGTAGGCTGACCTATCCGGTGTTGCTCTGAGAACGAGATATGTGCAACTCCTATCGGGATTGTCGGCGTATCGGGCGGCTTTGCTAGTCTTGTTTTACCATTGTCGAAATGTCTTGTAAACTGGGATTCTGAGACTGATCGGGTCTTCCTGGGAGAAGGTATATCCTTCGTTGATCGCGAGAGCTTATCATGGGCTAAGTTGGGACACCCCTGCAGGGTATAAACTTTTGAGAGCCGTGCCCGCGGTTATGTGGCAGATGGGAATTTGTTAATGTCCGGTTGTAGATAACTTGACACCAGATCCGAATTAAAATGCATCAACCGCGTGTGTAGAAGTGATGGTCTCTTCTCGGCGGAGTCCGGGAAGTGAACACAGTTTCTGGGTTATGTTTGACGTAAGTAGGAGTTCAGGATCACTTCTTGATCATTGCTAGTTGATGACCGTTCCTTTTGCTTCTCTTCTCGCTCTTATTTGCGTATGTTAGCCACCATACTTGCTTAGCCGCTGCTGCTACCTCACCACTTTACCCCTTCCTTTCCCATTTAGCTTTGCTAGTCTTGATACCCATGGTAATGGGATTGCTGAGTCCTCGTGGCTCACAGATTACTACAACAACAGTTGCAGGTACAGGATATGCGATGATCTTGACGCGAGAGCGATGTTTACTTGTTTTGGAGTTCTTCTTCTGCTTCTTCTTCGATCAGGTGATAGGTTCCAGGTCGGTAGCCTGGGCTAGCAGGGTGGATGTCGTTTGAGCTTCTGTTTGTGTTTCATCCGTAGTTGGATGTTGATCTTATGTAAGATGATGTTGTATTCGTGTAGCATTGTATGCCTTATGTATGTATCCCAATCTATTTATGTAATGTTGATGTAATGATATCCACCTTGCAAAAGCGTTTCATTACGCGGTTCTATCCTTGGTGGGACCTTCGAGTCTCTTTAGGATAGTATCGCATATTGGGCGTGACATAGGGGAAAGGGAGGAGAGGAGATGGGGGAGGGGAGGACCGGTGGGGAAAAGGTGGTGGGGTGCTGCGCCTTAGCAGTAGCGCGAGAGGAATAGAGCGCTACTGCTAAGGGTGTAGCAGCAGCGCGCTTTACAAACACGCGCTACTGCTAAACGGGCCAACCGTGTGGAAAATTTCAAAATTATCAGCAGCGACATGACAAAAAAGGGAGCTACTCCTATTGCTTTAGCAGTAGCGTGCATTATGCCACCGCGCTGCTGGTAAACTGAGGTTGTTGGGTTCTGTCGGTACATTTTTGTAGCAGCACGGTTTTTCCATCAAGCGCCACTGCTAAATTTTCATCAGCAGCGCGCTTTTTTGAAGAACGCTACTGCTAAGTAGCAGTAGCACCTCTTTTTGAGCCGCGCTGTTGCTAAGATTCTGTGTATAAGGTTTTCCCTAGTAGTGTTCTATGGGTTGTTGGATCCATGGGCCTTCTATGGGCCATCCGATCCATGGGCCTTCAATGGGCCGTCCGATCAATGGGCCTTCTATGTCCCGTAGGATCCATGGGCCTTCTATGGGCCGTCTCATCTATGGGCCTTGTACGGGCCATATAATGGGTTGTAAGCGGGCTAGAGTGGAAATCGGGTGACTCTAACGGGCCATTAATAGGCCATTAATAGGCCTTATTAACGGGCCACAAACGGGCCGACTGTATCCACGGGCTGAATTTGGCCCACAAGCAGAAAAGGCTAGTAACGGGCCGTAAGTAACCGAATGCTGCAAATGAGCCCAAGAATAAATGGGCCCTGAGAAGGCCAAAAGGTAACACGGGCTGGAAACGGCCCAATGGAATAATGGGCCGCTAATGGGTATAAAGTGATACACTATTTATTACAGGCCGGTTTCACCACGGGCCGTTAACGGGCCAAGAGTTACAAAGGGACTCATATGGGCTGAAAGACGTCATCGGCCATACATGGACCGGAAGTTACAATGGGCTGGAATCATATTGGACGGCCTAGATGACGCTACTGGGCCTAATTCTGTTAGGCAGTAATGGGCCGTGAGTTAGCGGGTTGTAAATGGGCTATATGCGAACATGCCGTTAACAGGCTTTTTGGGCCGGCCTGCCACCTTTTGACCAAGTCAAACGGGCCGGCCTTTTCACAGGAATGGGCCTCTGTTGGGCCGTGCCACATGTCGACGTATCATAGGCGCCTTGTGTCCAATGAGTGGATGACATCTGTCCCAACGGTGAGCCGACACGTGTTTCCTCTAGCCAATGATGATTTTACACGTGGAAAATCCCCATTGGTCGGGGCTTTTAACGGGTTACCTGATCCAAAACCGGACCTGATAGCTTAACGACATTCCGTTATGGTGGATGCCACGTGCCGGTCACCCTTGACGAAAGCACTTCTGTGATGCGCGATTTATCGTCATGGACGTGGACACTTCCGTGATGATAATTTTGGTAATGTCATGGAACACCTCTACGACAGCACAAGTATGACTATCTTGATTCTATCAAAAAATTGTCATGGATGTACATGCATGACAAAAAACGCGACCTAGTGTGAAAACACGTATCGTCATGGAAGTGTATTTTTTTGTAGTGAATCTTCTAAGGATAATAGATAAACCCTTTGAAATAGGACGTGGCAGTCATGATTTTTCAACCCTTGTACCTTGTTTCCATATGCACTGACTCTTCTTTCAGGGTTGGAAGCAAATCCATGTGGGAATCTCACATGTGACAAGACCTCGCAGAATTCTTTTCTTTTTACCTTGTCCAAGATGTACACAACCGGGGCCATATGTAGTAGTTTACCTTCATCTTGCACCTGCAAATCCTTTCTGATACCCATGTGTGTCAAATCAATCCTAGATTTTAAGGTATCTTTCATCTTGCCTTCAATATTAAGAAGTGTGCCGATAACGCTGTCACATATATTTTTCTCGATGTGCATCACATCAAGATTATGCTGCAGATCCAAATCTTTCCAAATCTCCATGTCCCACAAAGTGTACCTGCTGGTAAACAATAATATCTCGTCTACCTTTCCACGCTCCTTTTCCCGCTACCATTATCAGGATGGGTTCCTGGTTTAATATGTCTGACCTTCTCTAATTCCACTTGTAGCTCATTGGCGGTGAGCCTCTTTGGCGCTTTACGGTTTCCATGCTTTGCATTGAACACATATCTTCGATAGTTTGTAGGACATGGCTTGTCCTTGGCAAGGAAACGCTGGTGTCTAATGTAACAGATCTTGCTAAGTATTGCGTATAACAGTGGATTCCTGTCACAGCGAACACATGCATTGTAACCATGTGAATTTTTGGACCTGGGATGAGCAAGGCCATCATGTAGTTTGATTCTTTTGTGCAGACATTTGGAGGCATGTTGCAAGGGATAACAAGCATTGGCCACATGCTATATGTGGCGCTCTGGTGGCCAAATGGGTTAAATCCATCTCAAGCTAAGCCAAGTCTCATATTTCTCGGGTGAGCAGCAAATTTTTGGTGTTTGTTATTGAAGCTTTTCCAGTCACTACCATAAGATTGAATGGCTCATTACATTCTGATCTCTATGCTCCTAGTTCCTAGAATGCCACAGTACATCCTCTCTTGTTTCAGCATCATGAAACAACCTCTTCATTCTTGGTATAATTGGAAAATGTCTCGGAACATTATGAGGAATCCTCTTCACAACATCGCCATCTTTCCATCTTGTTGATTTGCATTTTTGGCATTCACTTAAGTTGGCATAATCCTTCCGGAACAGAACACAATTATTCTTACATACAAGGATCATATCATATCCAATTCAAACTGCATGAAGGAAATTCTTCATTTTGTCGTAGGTATGTGGCAGCTCATACGCTTTTGTGAAAGATTTGTGGAAAGAGGCGAACATCGCATCGAATGATTTGTTGGTCATCCGCTCAGATGTCTTCACCTGAAGAAAGGTGACCATAGATGAGAATACTGAAAGCTTATTTCCTGGGGTGACAGCCACGTTGCATAGTTCCAACATGCGGGCCCACCGTTTTTCTTCTACAGGTGAAAGTTCACGAAATGCACGAGCATTTCGTAGCATTGTTTCAATGTTGGTCAAACTCATTGGCTCCATCGCCACCACCTCCTCCTCCTCTTCCACCCGAGCATCAGGCTGATCAAGATGGTGATCTACTACTTCCACATAGTCAGTAAGATTAACGTCACAGCTTCACCATGATGAACCCACCTAGTATATGTGACCGACATCCCATACAAGTGTAGATGATTTTGCACAGTTGACTGGGGTCTTGTAACTGAATTCATACAACTGCTACATGGGCAGAGCACATCTGATTTCGGACCACCGTACTCAGCTCTGATAAAGTTCATGAAGTTTTCAACCCCCTCTACATATGCATCAAAGATTCTTCAAGAGGAAATTATCCAAGTCCTGTCCATCTGTTAGACATACAAATTAGTTCTTCTACTAGATATTATAGGAAAAACATATATGCTTTTTTATGAAGTCCGGAAAAAAATACCTAGGTCGATGTCTAAAGCTATGGCGAGATATTTGGACAAGCAGATCTAAGTAACAAAATATATGCTAAAGCTCATTCAGCAAACGGATTTGAGTGTTCAATTATGCAAGCTGTTTCAGCAGTCAATGAGGCCGAGCACACAACCATCGAAGGCCATCTCAGCAACAAAGGTCGAGTAAAAAATGGTGTAGAGCTATTTCACCTAACAAATTGGCTACTAGACCATGGCAATCTACATCACAATAAATATATGGCAGGATAGCAACTAATCGGGCGTGGCATGCCATCTCAACTAAGCAGATTAAGTGCAGAACAGGGAAAGGAAGCTTCTTAAGTAGAGCATATTGACAGTAAACTACTTCCGCAAATAGTCAGATTAACAACGTCTATCAGCAAACATTCAGTGCTACTCCAACATGGACGGGGCCTCAGTCAAGAATGCGCGTACTGTCGGAGAAGCTGATCGTCGTGCGTCTCCACAAGAACGTCGCCATCGGTGGTGGCGCGGCTAGAGGACGACAGTCTACGAGAGTGTACTATGGGAGCGAGAGGATCGCCGTGCATCCCCTCGACAAACCGCGGCGCTGACGTATTGGCGTGGCGGGGAGGGCGTCTTTGGCGTACCGCATGGAGTGGAGGGGCCGGGGGGGTGGGAATATTATTGGCTAGTTTGGAGAATTGCGGTTGAACTTGGGATTTGTGTGAAAAAAAAATTTGGGGGGGGGGGGGTATTTTCGCGCGGTGGGCGGGGGAGTCTGGCGCATGGTTGGTTTCTCCATGTGCATTCCCACATGTGAGAGAAGAGGCAAGCCGAAGCGCCTTCCGTTTGCATGAGCCGTGTGCAGGACCGACCATGTGAGGGGTACAATGCGACTGCGACAGGCGTGTTGTGAGTGTACCGCCTTTTTTCCTTTTAAACTTGGTGCTTCGCCCCCTCAAAAAAAAAAATCTTGGTGCTTCATGCGATCCACCCGCATTACTATTTGTAATCCGGTAGTCCCAACTAAAATGGTGCGGCCGGGTCTTTTCCCACGCGATATGCTGGGAGGTTGGCTTAGTTGGTTTATTTAGGATGAGTAATGCTACACCTACATAATCCCAGTTACGTAATTAATGTAATGTGAAACGTGTGAGATGTTGATTGGAGATTGGGGGAGGGAGGGGCCCACCACCATGAAAATCAGGGGAGAGAGAAAGGCAATTTACGTTAACCCTTTTGTAGTTTCCGGTAGATGTAGAAAGATGTGAAATGCGTGAATGTGTAGTGGACGTACTATTGGAGTGCCCAAGTTAAATTGTGTATGTAGACCCTATGTTTTTATTTACATCGCATGTTAGCTTTGTCTCGGGTCAAACCTTCTAAGTTTATACAGAAAAAAACAAATCATCATTCCAATTTCATACTCCTACAATATATCATACTATTATTGTGAAAGTTCATATACACCGGACGAGATTCATGGAAACCCGACATATTTTCATTACGTTTCGAACTTCTAATGGACAGAAAAATAAAAGAAACCCGACCGTAAACCTATTCTACGGCAACGACCGACGTCCTCCATCTGTGATATCCATGTAAGGGGGCATGGTTCAGGACCCGTGAAGTGAAGGCGCGGTCTCCGACAAGGAAGAGTAGAAAACGGGAGACGGACCGACCAGTTGGCACACCATCCCCTGCTGCCTGCCATGCCCTACTCATCCTCGGAGGAGTCCCCGACCTCGGCGGTGCCGGTGGACGTGAGGTCGATGATGATTGACGTGGACAGTCCATCGCTTCACCTGCAACATGCACCACCGAACGTTGGACGGCGGCAAGTAGGACGCGTGGCTGACGGTGCTCCCGTCATCGGCCCCGAGCATGGCCATTGATACCTCTCCAACGTATCTATAATTCTTGATTATTCCGTGTTGTTTTATTATCAATCTTGGATGTTTTACAATCATGATATAGTCATTTTATATCATTTTTTGGTACTAACCTATTGACATAGTGCCAAGTGCCAGTTGCTGTTTTCTGCATGTTTTCTAAATTGCAGGAAATCAATATCAGAAGGGGTCCAAATACCACGCCAGTTTACGATGATTTTTTATGGGCCAGAAGGAGCACAACGGGCCCTGGTTGCACCTGGGGGGAGTCCCGAGGAGGTGACAACCCACCTGGGCGCGCCAAGAGGCCCAGGTGCGCCCAGGTGGGTTGTGCCCACTTTGGGTGCCCCCTTGACTGACTCTTTGCTCTATAAATAACCCAATATTCCAAAAACCCTAAGGGAGTCGAAGAAATTTTCATCCAGGAGCCACACAGTCCAGAACAGTGAGATCCAATCTAGACACCATCACGGAGGGGTTCACCACTTCCATTGGTGCCTCTCGGATGATGCGTGAGTAGTTCTTCGTAGACCTTCGGGTTTGTAGTTAGTAGCTAGATGGCTTCCTCTCTCTCTCTCTCTTGATTATCAATACAATGATCTCTTGGAGATCCATATGATGTAAGTCCTTTTTGCGGTGTGTTTGCTGGGATCTGATGAACTTTGAGTTTATGATCAGTTATATCTTTTTATATACATGAAAGTTATTTGAGTTCTTTGTTATCTTATATGCGTGGTCTCTTATAGCCTCGTATTTCTTCCCCGATATTTACGTTTTGTTTGGCCAACTTGATCTATTTATCTTGCAATGGGAAGAGGTGCCCGGTACTGGGTTGGATCTTACGATGCTTGGTCCCATTGACAGAAAGGGAACCGACACGTATGTACCGTTGCTACTAAGGATAAAAAGACGGGATCTATATCTGCCGCAATAGACAAATGGATCTTGTCTACATCATGTCATCGTTGTTATTGCATTACTCCGTTTTTTCATGAACTTAATACACTAGATGCATGCTGGATAACGATCGATGTGTGGAGTAATAGTAGTAGATGCAGGCAGGAGTTGGTCTACTAATCTTGGACGTGATGTCTCCGTAATGATCATTGCCTGAATATCGTCATGATTATTTTAAGTTCTATCAATTGCCCAACAGTAATTTGTTCACCCACCATTTTCTATTTTTCTCGAGAGAAGCCACTAGTGAAACCTACGGCCCCCGGGTCTTCTTTCTCATATATTTGCCTTGCAATCTACATTTTCCTTGCATTTATTTTAAACATATTAAACCAAAAAATACAAAATACCTTGCTGCAATTTACTTGTTCGGTGATCTCTTTATCCTATCTACAAATTTACCTCACGTCCTTTGCCTATCTTGAGGCACCGTACCCCGAAAGGGATTGACAACCCCTTTAACACATCGGGTTGCGAGGTGTTGTTAGTGTGCAGGGAATGTTTACTTTGTGTTGCTTGGTTGTCCTGCTAGTTCGATAACCTTGGTTTCATATCTAAGGGAAATACCTACCACTGTTGTGCTGCATCATCCCTTCCTCTTTGGGGAAAAGACCGACGTAGCTTCAAGCGACATCAAAAGGAATTTCTGGCGCCGTGCCCGCGGAGGATCTTCAACATAACCAGGTTCCTAATCAAAAATCTCATCTCCTTGCAATTTACATTATTTGCCTCTCATTTTCCTCTCCCCCACTTCAAAAAATTTTGCCGTTTTATTCGCTTGTCTTTTTCGTTCGTTGTTTTCTTGTCGGATCTGTTTTTTTAGTGCAATCTTGTTGTGTGGTCATCATGACTCAAGAGAACACCAAACTATGTGACCTCTCAAATACCAACAACAATTATTTTATTGGCACTCCTCTTGCTCCTCCCACCACTAGTGCAGAGACTTGTGATATCAATACTGCTTTGCTGAATCTTGTTATGAAAGACCAATTTTCCGGTACTCCTAATGAGGATGCTGCGTCCCATCTCAATACCTTCGTGGAGTTGTGCGATATGCAAAAGAAAAAATATGTGGACAATGATGTGGTCAAGATGAAATTATTTCCGTTTTCTTTGCGTGATTCTCCAAAAATTTGGTTCTCTTCTTTGCCTCGTAATAGTATTGATTCTTGGAATAAGTGCCAAGATGCTTTTATCACTAAGTTTTTTCCTCCCGCAAATATTTCACTTAGAACCCTGATCATGAATTTCAAGCGACTTGAATATGAGCATGTTGCACAATCTTGGGAAAGGATGGAAATGATGCTAAGGAATTGCCCAACTCATGGGTTAAATCTTTGGATGATCATACAAAACATTTATGCGGGATTGAAATTTGTTTCTCGTAATCTTTTCGATTCCGCCGCGGGTGGTACCTTTATGGAAATTACCTTGGGTGAAGCCACTAAATCACTTGATAATATCATGGCAAATTATTCAGAATGGCATACCGAAAGGGCTCCTACTAGTAAAAAAGTTGATTCGGTTGAAGAAATTTCTTCTTTGAGTGAAAAAGTTTATGCTCTTATGAAATTTGTTGCTAGTAAAAGTGCTCATATTGATTTTAATGATATGCCTTTTTCTACTTTGATTGAGAAAAATAGTGATGCCATAGATGTGAATTTTATTTCTAGCAATAATTTTTAACAACAATGCTTATAGAGGTAATTTTAATCCTAGGCCTCTTCCCAGATATTCATCTAATAATTATGGTAATTACTATGTAAATCAATCTTACAATAATAATAGGAACACCTCTGATCTTGAGAATAATATTAAATAATTTATCAACACACAAAAGGTTTTCAATACTTCCATAGAAGAAAAGTTGAATAAGATTGATAATTTATCTAGAAGTGTAGATAGAATTGCTCATGATGTGGAAAACCTCAAGATGAAATTTTTTCTGCCTAAAGTTGATGAATCAATTAAAGCTCTTTATGGTATTATTGTTGAATGTAAGAAAAGAACCGCCTTGCTTAGAGCTAAAAGAGAATTTTTAGTAAAAGCGTTTTATAGTGATTTGTTTCGCAAAAGTGATGAAGATCTTAAAATGATTGGTGTTTCTTCTATTGATTCCTTGTTTAGTAAAAATAAGATTGATGAAAAGGGACTGGAGAAGAGTCAACTTTAGGTAGAAGGCATCCAATATTTCAGAGGGTGAAAATCTTGTTGAAAAAATTGATGAAACTGGGTTTTAAGAGGTCAAAAATTTAACTAGTGATATGCTCACTCTTTTGGATTACAAAGACTTTAATTATGATAGTTGCTCTTTGATTGATTGTATGTCTTTATTGCAATTCATGATAAATTCACCCCATGCCTATGAACAACATAAAGCTTTTACTAAACATATTGTTGACGCCATGATGAAAGCTTTTGAAGAAAAATTGGAATTAGAAGTTTCAATTCCTAGAAAATTGCATGATGAATGGGAACCTACTATCAAAGTCAAGATTAAAAATTCAGAGTGTTTTGCTTTATGTCACTTGGGTGCTTGTGTTTCTCCAATTCCAAAATCTTTATATGATGTGCTTGGTCTTATCGATATTGAGGAATGCTCTTTAAATTTGCACTTAGCGGATAAAAGCCTATGGGAAGAATTAATGATTTTCTTATTCTTGCAAATAGAAGTTATGTGCCCATAGATTTTATTGTTCTTGATAATGATTGCAATCCATCTTGTCCAATTATTCTTGGTAGACAGTTTTTACGCACTATCGGAAGTGATTGATATGAAAGAAGGCAATATTAAGTTCCAATTTCCTCTAAGGAAGGGTATGGAACACTTTCCTAGAACAAGAATTAAGCCACCGTATTAATCAATCATGAGGCATCTTATGTATCTAGCATAAAGGATGACAAAACTTAGATCCTTGCTTTATTCCAAGCTAAGGGCGTAAAACTATAGCGCTTGTTGGGGGCAACCCAATGAATAAAATTTATTTTTGCTTTTTGCTTTATGTTATTAAGTGTTAGCACAATCATTCTACTGTTATGATTTTGTTTTTTGAGTTTTAATTAGTGTTTGTGCCAAGTAAAGCCTTTAGGATCTTCCTGGTGATGGTTGTTTGATCTTGTTGAAAAGGACAGAAACATTGTGCTCATGAAACTAATTCTCATAAATCACAGCAAATAGCTTTTGCCCTGATTATTTATGCAAAAGATTAATATACAAATTATTCTGGTCTTCCTAATTTGGTAGAATTATTGGAGTTACAGAAGTTTTTAAAAGTTACCGATTACTACAGAGTGTTCTGTTTTAACATATTCTATTTCTTTGTGTTATGTGCTTATTTTGATGGCTCTATGGTTTTCTTTGATGAGTTTTTGCCATAGAAAAGTTGGAATACAGTAGATATATTACAAAACCAAAATAATAATTGGTTTTACACAGCAGTTATAGTAGTGGTTTGCTTTCTTTTACTAACGGATCTGACAAGGGTTTTGTTGAGTTTTGTGTGATTGAAGTTTTCAAGTTTTGGGTTATCTTATGATGGCTGAAAGAAGGATAGAACAGCCTAAGCTTGGGGATGCCCCAACATCCCAAGATTTTATCCAATAATGAGAAACCAACTAAGCTTGGGGATGCCACCGAGTGGCATCCCCTCTTTCTTCTAATGACCATCTGTATTTTACTAGAGACTATATTTTTATTCGTCACATGATATGTGTTTTGCTTGGAGCGTCTTGTATGATATGTGTCTTTGCTTGTTTTATTTTTGTATTTTAAGTCATCAATTCTTTCTAGACACACATATTTGAGAGAGCCAAAATTATGTCATGACTTGTTAGAATTGCTCTCTATGCTTCACTTCAATTTTTTATTCGCAATAGACTTTCTCTAGTGCTTCACTTATATCTTTTTGAGCATGGTGTGCTTAGTATTTTTTAAGAAATTCTCTCTTGCTTCACGTACATATTTGAGAGTTAGTAAAATTTTGAAGAAATTCTCTCTTGCTTCACTTAAATTATTTGGAGAGAAAGAAAATATGTTATGCTCATGATCTTCACTTACATTTGTTTGAGCTTATGAAAAGCAACACATGAAAATTAGTCCCAAAGTGATAGATATCCAAGAAGGATAAAGAAAGAAAGAAAAATGTCATGAAGATCATTGGACAAATAAACTTGATTCTTAGTAATAGTTTTGAGATATGATGATGTAATATGTGAGCCATGTTGGTGAGTAATTATGCTCTAGTAAGAATATTGGTGTTAAGGTTTGTGATTCCCTATGCGTGTACGAAAGTCAATAATCATGCAATGAAAATTATATCCTACTTGTGGTGCATTATTCGGTGTTAATTATGCTTAATGCTTGCTTATGAGATTATTCGTTTCTCGGTTGGTCGCTTCTCAATCTTTTTGCTAGCCTTCATTTTGCACCAAGTATGACCTCTACTTGTGCATCCAAAATCCTTTAAACCAGTTTTGCCACATGAGTCCACTATATCTACCTATATGCGGTATTCTTTTGCCATTCAAAGCAAATTTGCATGTGCCATCTCTAATTTTCAATATGAACATCTCTTCTGTGTGTTTGTTTCGCTCGCGGAACGGTAACGAGTAGCTAATATTTTCCATGCTAGATGTGTTATTCTCACGACGAGTGTTTATTCACTTGTCATTGCATGAGAGCAAGGCAAAGGTTTTAGGGATGCCCAGTCCCAAAATGCAAAAATGAATTTACTTTATGTTCTCAAATAATAAATTCCTTGGAAAGTGTTGGTATGGAGGGCACCCATGGATACGGCTAGCCATGGAAAGTGAAAGTTATGGTGGAAAAAGGAATAAGCTTTAGTTCTTGTTTGGCAACCGCCTATGATATATGTAGCATGGAAAGTGTTGGGATGCTCCAAGTCGTTTTCGTTGGTGGGATGGATACCCCTCCCAAAATGTTTTTTATCTCTAATTTTTCGATTTGAGCTTTGGCACCACTACAAATCCCTACTTCCCTCCGCGAAGGGCCTTTCTTTTTACTTTATGCAATTTTTATTTTTATTTAGTTTGAGTCTCCATCTTATAAAAGCACCAACTAGGGGACAATATGATCGTATTTAAGTATTGGGTGTAGCTAATATTCGAGTGTGTTTCATGAATGGATCAATGTTTGAGCATGATGGGCTAGGGCTAGGTTGTTTTAGCATTGATATATTGAAAGACATGGTTGCTTGTTGATATGCTTTAGTATCTAAATTATTATGTCAAAACTAGACTATTGCTTTGAATCACATAAAACTCCAAATGTCCATGCTATGAAGAAAAGAAGATGATATGCCATGATAAACAACACTCCACATCAAAAATTATATTTTATCACTCACCTATTCGAGGACGAGCAGGAGTTAAGCTTAGGGATGCTGATATGTCTCCAACGTATCTATAATTTTTGATTATTCCATGCTATTTTATTATCAATCTTAGATGTTTTATAAATATTATATAGTCATTTTATATCATTTTTTCTACTAACCTATTGACATAGTTCCAAGTGCCAGTTGCTATTTTCTGCATGTTTTTTACACCACAGGAAATTAATATCATAAGGGGTCCAAATACCACACCAATTACGATGATTTTTTGTGGGTCAGAAGGAACACAACGGGCACTGGTTGCACTTGGGGGGAGTCCCAAGGAGGGGACAACCCACCTGGATGCGCCAGGAGGCCCAGGCGCGCCCAGGTGGGTTGTGCCCACCTCTGGTGCCCCCTGGACCGACTCTTTGCTCTATAAATACCCCAATATTCCAGAAACCCTAAGGGAGTCGACAAAATTTTTATCCAGTTGCCGCAAAGTCCAAAACTCCGAGACCCAATCTAGACACCATCACGGAGGGGTTCACCACTTCGATTGGTGCCTCTCCGATGATGCATGAGTAGTTCTTTGTAGACCTTCGGGTCTGTAGTTTCTAGCTAGATGGCTTCCTCTCTCTCTCTCTCTTTATTATCAATACAATGATCTCTTGGAGATCCATATGATGTAAGTCCTTTTTGCGGTGTGTTTGTTGGGATCTAATGAACTTCGAGTTTATGATCAGTTATATCTTTTTATATCCATGAAAGTTATTTGAGTTCTTTGATCTCTTATATGCGTGATCTCTTATAGCCTCGTATTTCTTCTCCGATATTTGGGTTTTGTTTGGCTAACTTGATCTACTTATCTTGCAATGTGAAGAGGTGCTCGGTAGTGTGTTCGATCTTACGGTGCTTGATCCTAGTGACAGAAAGGGAACCAACACGTATGTATCGTTGCTACTAAGGATAAAATTAAATACGGGATCTATATCTGCCGCAATAGATAAATGGATCTTATCTACATCATGTCGTCATTCTTATTGCATTACTCCGTTTTTCCATGAACTTAATATACTAGATGCATGCTGGATACTAGTCTATGTGTGGAGTAATAGTAGTAGATGCAGTGTCACAGCCCTAGCTCAGCCCCTGTTGTTTCTGCTTGATCTTCATGCCATCATGTTTAAAATTCAAATAAACTTGAAATCGGGATGGCAGGAACCTCCAGCACCACCTTAATAAACTAGGGTTACTAATATACTTTTTCAATGAACCTGAAATGCCCTTCTAAAATGTTCATCATCTTTACTTTGGTCTAGAACCTCTGACAAATAAGGTGCACACTTTTCTAGGACAATAATAGGTCATTGAAGTAAATCATATTCTATTTTAAATGTCTTAATAATCATAAACTGAAATGTTTACTGTTGGATATATTCCAAACAGTGTCCTTGAGCTGTTTCATGATTTTTAAGAATGTCTAGGTATTTTTAATAAAGCTCTAAAGCCTACAGAATAATAGAAAACGAAAATAAAAAGAAAGGATAGAAAACCCACCTAACTTACCTGCAGCCACCTAGTCGGCTCGTTACTATTGGCCCAACCCACACCCTCACACGTCGTCTTCCTCGCGCGTACTGGCACTGTGCGTGGCGTGTGCACAGCCGAGCCGCGGCCACCTCCTGCTTCTCCTCCTCATCCTGACCCGCGTCCGGAGATGCCCCGTGACCCCTCGCCCCTCTCCTCACTCGATGCTTCCTCTCCCCTCCTCTGGCTCTCTTGCAGGCGACCACCAAGCGGAGCTCGTCGCTGCCACTCGCCGTCGCCGTGGCCAGAGACACTACCTCGCCTCTCTGTGCTATCCAGAGGCTCCGCCTCGGCGCCGTGGGACTCCAAGATGAAGCACGCACCCGTGGGACGCCTGACGTGACGCCACCGTCTTCATTTCCATCGCCGGCCGCAGGAGATCCCCCTCAATGTTCCCCTCGCTCTGGTGCCTCCTCGAGCTCACCGAGGCCACCGCTGCACCTGTTGTGAGCTTCTTCGTCGATCCCCCCTCTTCGCTGGCTCTCTTCCCTCCCGCTAACGCCATTGCCGTCGAGCCCGAGAGATTAGCTCCGCCGCCCATGTTGCTGCCGTCGCCACCATCGCCTAGAGCTGCAACCGAGCACACAGTCGTGCACAGTGGACCCCCAGGAGGCCGTAGCACCCCTCCTTGCCTCCTGCCATGCTCCATAATGCCGAACCTGAGCTCACCCGAACTTCGACCGCCGCCTTAGAGCTCGCCGCCGTCAATTCCAGCCACCCCAGCTGCTGTTGTCTTTTGCTTTGGATGCGCGAGAGTCTGGGCTATGCGTAGATGCCCTCCGCTGGTCATTTGGTCACCGGAGGAGGAAGCCTGACGCCCTCCGCTGTCTCTGGCGTCGCCGGTGATGAGCCATGGACCAAGTCCGGCGAGGTTGAATCGTTTGACCTGGGGTTTGACCCTCCAGGGTCACTAATGCGCGGGCCCGCCCCTGTTAATCTTTAGTTAGGTTTAGGTTAGTGCTAATTAACCCTGATAGTTAGTTTAGACAATGGCCAGTGGGCCCAGGCCCTAATTAACCTAGGTTAGTGCTTAACCTAACACTAACCAACTCAGTTAATTAACTAAGTCACTGACCAGTGGGTCCCACTGGTCAGGTTTGACCTGGATGGCGCCTGTTGACCTGCTGAGGTCAGCATGATCTAATGCTGACGCAGTAAACATTCTCTAGAATTAAAATAAATCGGAAATGATTTATAAATTTCCAAAAATGCTCTAAACTTCTAAAAATCGTAGAAATTAATCAATAACTCCAAATGAAATAAGTTATATATGAAAAATGATCAGAAAAATCCAATCTATCCAGCTGTACTAGTTTCATGCATGTTCAAAGCAACTTAACCTTGTTGTTTAGTCCAAAACATGATAAAGTACTATTTAAATTCATAAGATGAGTTAGGGGTTGAACCTTTAGTTCAAAATGACTCAAACCCATCTGGTTATAGTTGCATTATCCCAACACACTCATTTTGCCATGTCATGATCATGAATCATAATGTGTATTGGATTGATTGTGTTTCCTTCTTGTGACCGGTAATTGTCCCTTCTCAGTAGACGTGGTTCCGATGAAGAGTTCGATGACACCGATGAAGAACTATACTATCTTCAGAAGTGCCAGGCAAGCAAAACCCCCTTGTTCATTCTGATACAATCCCACTCTCTCGCTTCTGCTCTATTTTACTCCATTAGGACAACAACGATTCAACTGTTACATGTTGCGGTAGTTGAACCCCTTTTCCTCTGCATGACCTGTCATTGCCATAGTAAATAGATGAAACCCACTAGCATGAGTAGGAATTGTTTGAGTCCTGATGTGCCTACTCATTCATGCCTTCTACACCTTAGAGTTGAGTCGGGTCTGATTCATCGGGGATGAATCGGAATGGTGATGAACATGTCCTACTGTGTGTGAGCTAAGTGTGTGAACATGATTTGGTAAAGGTAGCGGTGAGAGGCCCTGTAGGAGTACATGGTGGGTTGTCTCATCGAAGCCGTCCTCGGGAACTGAGTTCTGTGTTTGTGATCCATAAAACAGCTACTACCACATGTTGGGCCCTGAAATATGACCCTGCTTGACTTATTAACCGCCCATGTCCTCTGTCCAGGAGTTGCAAGTAGTTTCTAGTTTTTGTAGTATGCTGGAGGCCGTGCGCGACACTGACTCGAGGGGTGGGCTGTGATGCGGTAGGCACGTGGTCGGGTATGCCAGGCGCCCGTTTGGTGTCGCGGAACCCTATACACATCGTTCAGGGCCGTATGTGGAAACCACGGCCGGACTCCTTGCTGATGGAACCTGAATAGGTGATAAACCTGGACTTGAATCTTGTGTGGTTAGTCAGGTTGTGGTCTACACCCACGTCGGCTTTCGCTTGAAGTCTGTCGAGCACATGTCGTGTGCCGATGCTAAGTGGTGGAAACATGTGTGAAGAAGTACACCTCTGTAGGGTTATAAATGATCTATTTGAATAGCCGCGTCCGTGGTAAAGGACCTCTGGGTTGCCTATACAGTTCACAGACAAGTGAAAGTGGATACTCAAAAATGTGCAAGATAAGTGTGAGTACTATGGATGGCGTTCTCGTAGGGAGATGGGAGCGGATCCATAGTGGTGTATTGATATGGTGAATATGTGGACTCGTGTGCGCCACCTCAAAAGAGTTACTTGTACGCATAGTTCAGGATAGCCACCGAGTCAAAGCTGTCTTGCTGCAGTTAAACCCCATCACCCTTTGTTGATAATGATGCATATGTAGTTAGTTATGATGTAAGTCTTGCTAGTTACATTTGTACTCACGTTTGCTTAATTTATGTTTTTTGCAGAGAGACTTCAGTCTCACTAGTAGTTCCGCTTGGACTTCGACGTTTAGCTTGCTACCTCAGCTACGATCTTGTGCCCTCGGCAGGATCTGGTAGATAGTCAGGCTTCTCAGCCTTTTTCATTTATAGATGACTGTACTCAGACATGTTAAGCTTCCGCATGTGCTTGTTGTTTGTATGCTCTAAATGTTGGGTCATGAGACTCGTGTTTATAATATCTCGCTCCTCGGAGCCTAATGAATAAATACTTGAGTCATAGAGTTATGTGGTGATGCCATGTTGTATTTGCACATATCGAGCATATTGTGTGAATGATTTGGAATGCTTAGTATGTGTGGGATCTGGCAACCTAGTTGGTCATCCTTGGTAGCCTCTCTTACTGGGAAATGTCTCCTAGTGCTTCCACTGAGCAATGGTAGCCCATCGGCGTCCTGGATTCGGGGGTATCCAGCCCTGCCTGCCTGCGGCCCACCACGTGGCTTCATCGACGGCCCGGTATGGCCCAGCTGCAACACCAACACCGCAAGACCCTCGCGAGGGGCCAAGCCTCGGGAGGCAGGCAACGCCCAGACCTCCGAAGGAATTAGTCACCTCGGGAGGGCTCCTGAGGGGAGGAGGGTTCTATGAAAGCTACCTCACAAGGATCAACTGACGTGAGCCGTGACGACCAAGGCTAGGCGGGCTCAGAGGGCAGGTTTCCTCTTCGGTGCAAAGGAGGCAAGCTACAGGCGCGGAGTCCTGAGGAATCAGCCAAAGGTTTCCATTCCAGTGCAACAAGACCAAGACCACCAGGACGGCAGGACGGAGGTCATCGACGAGCCCACCGCAGCGTCACGACCAGAGGCTTTTCGCAGGCGAAGACTACTTTTGTCAGGATAGACCATACTACTTGTCCCCTTTCTAATCCGGCCGTTGTGGGATCCCTTCCCGCTCATATTTGGGATGAGGACCAAGGCCACTATATATAGGACTTAGCCACCACCATAGTGGAGGATCGGATCCCTTCTCACCCAACCACCAAACTAGCTCGGGAACACCTCACCTCCTGAGGCTTGCTCATCCACTGTACCAGTTTATCCATAGCCCTTCGAGGCAATCCACCACACCACACTGGTTTAGGGTATTACACCACAACGGTGGCCCGAACTAGTATAAATCTGTGTGTCTTTGTGTCTCTTTTAGCTCGACGTGCTAGGCTTAGGATGATATCGAGTAGGCAGGCTGGGCAGGTTGAGATCTCTGAACGCACCCCAGAGTTCGAACCTCTCAAGGGTTGCGAGATCCCTAAATCCGACATTTGGCGCGCCAGGTAGGGGTGCGTCAAAATCTTCTTCCTCGACCTCTAAATCGGGCCACTGACTCCTATGACGGGCGCTCTTCCATCGGCTCGGTCAACGTGCATTCTCGAAGAAGCGCCGGGGCTGCGCTGCTTCACCCTCTCCTTGCAGCAGGTGTAGTGGCCGCCTAAGTTCCGACCAGAGATGCCTCCGTGCTACGACGGCGCGGCCAATCCGGCCCCCTTCCTTCAAGCATACGAGGAGGCAGTTTGGGCGGCCGGTAGAGACGAGAAGGTGAAGGCCAACTGGCTCCCCATGGCCCTTGTAGGCGTGCCACGCGCCTGGTTGCTCAACCTGCCGGCATCTTCTGTGGCCTCCTGGGAGGAGCTGCGCGACCTCTTCCTCGCTCACTACGCGGCTCCGGCACCCTTGGTCATCGCAGCTCTCCTAGGTGGCTCACAGGCACCACCTTCCGATCGCCACATCAAGTAGTTCTGCCGGCGGGCATGCACCACTCAGGCTAGCTCGTGGGCTCCCCCGGGCTAGGTGGCGCCCCAAGCTGACCTCACCTTCAGCCCCAAGGATCACCCCAATGCTCCGCACCCCCACCGTCTGCCATGTGAAGATCACCAGGACCCTCATCTACGGCGGAGCCGGCCTCAACGTGCTCTCCACGGAGGCATTCGGCCTACTCCACGTGCCGCCCAGTCGAGTCCGCCACTCCAAGGCTTTCTCCAGGGTCGGCGGCGGCTCCACCAGGCCCCTGGGGCAGATCCGTCTCCCTATCACCTTTGGGACCTGCGAGAACTACCGCACCGAGCTCACCGACTTTGACATCGCCAAGATCGACCTGTCGTATAATGCTATTCTAGGATACCCGGCCTTGGCTCAGTTTCTGGCGGCGACCCACCCCGGGTACAACCTCATGAAGATGCCTGGCAGCAACGGTGTCCTCACAGTGGCGGGGGACACCAAATGCGCGCTGCAGGCCCTCAAGTTCGCCTTCAGGACAGCCGCGTCCGCGCTGCCCGGCAAGAAGAAGGGTCAGGAGGCCCCAGAAGTAGCGCCATACAAGAAGAAGTTGTTCTCCCAAGACCGAGCCGAGACAAAGCAAGTCCCGGTCTACAAGGATGGGACGGCCGGCGCCACCTTCACCATAGGGGCTGGCCTCCCTTAGGATCAAGAGGAAGCATTGATCAACTTTTTGCGAGCCAACAAAGATGTATTCGCTTTGGAACCCAAACACCTGGCCGGGGTCCTATGGGGGATAATCGAGCACCACCTGAGGGTATGTCCAAATGTGCGGCCAGTAAAGCAGAACGCTCGCCGTCAGTCCACCGAGAAGCAGGCCTTCATCGTCCAGGAAACCCGTAAGCTACAAGCCGCAGGGGTCATCAGAGAGGTACGGTACCCAGAGTGGCTGGTGAATCCCGTCATCCTCCCGAAGAAACACTACAAAAAAACACTTCCGTGAGGATACGTGTTTGTCACAGTAGGTCACGTTTTTTGTCATGCATGTACATCCATGATGATTTTATGACATAATCAAGTAGTCATACCTGTGCTGTCGTAGAAGTGTTCCATGACATTACCAAAATTATCATCACGGAAGTGTCCACTTCCATGATGATAAATCGCGCGTCATAGAAGTGCTTTCGTCAGGGGTGACCGACATGTGGCATCCACCATAACGGAATGCTGTTAAGCTATCGGGTCGGGTTTTGGATCCGATAACTCGTTAACAGCCCCGACCAATGGGGATTTTCCACGTGTAAAATCATCATTGGCTGGAGGAAACACGTGTCGGCTCATCGTTGGGACAGATGTCATCCACTCATTGGACGGAAGGCACCTATGATACGTCGACACGTGGCACGACCCAATAGAGGCCCATTCCTATGAAAAGGCCGGCCCATTTGATTTGGTCAAAAGGTGGCGGGCCGGCCCATGGAAAGCCTGTTAACGGCCTGTTCGCATATAGCCCATTTACAGCCCGCTAACCCAAGGCCCGTTACGCCCTATCCGAATTAGGCCCAGTAGCGTCATCTAGGCCATCCAATATGATTCCAGCCTGTTTTCACTTCTTGCGCATGTATGGCCCATGACGTCTTTCGGCCCTATGTAACTCTTGGCCTATTAACGGCCCGTGGTGAAACTGGCCCATAATGAATAGTGTATCACTTTACACCCATTAATGGCCCCTGGTGAAACTGGCCCGTAATGAATAGTGTATCACTTTGTACCCATTAATGGCCCGTTATTCCGTTGGGCCGTTTCTAGCCCATGTTATCTTTCGGCCTTCTCAGAGCCCATTTATTCTTGGTCTCATTTCCGGCATTCGTTTACATACGGTTCGTCACTGTCATTTTCTGCTTGTGGGCCAAATTCAGCCTCTGGTTACAGTCGGCCCGTTTGTGGTCCGTTAATACGTTTGGCCGTTTTCATAGCGTCATCAAATACGGCCTATTAACAATGGCCCGTTATGGTCGGCCCATGAACGGACGATTCCAACTCTAGCCCGTTTACGACCATAATGCGTTCTCTTTGACCCATGTTTGGCCAATCGATCATACGGCCCGTATAAGGCCCATTGATGATACAACCCGCAGAAGGCCCATTGTTTCTATGGCCCGTAGGAGGCCCATTGTTTCTACGGCCCGTAGAAGGCCCACTATTTCTACGGCCAGTAGGAGGCCCAGTGTCACTACAGTAAATATTAGCCCATGGTTATTGTGGCCTAGTTTTAAAAAATAGGTTATTGCATCCACTAGCAAACCGCGGAAAAATAACTGCAATGACTACAAGCAAACAATTAAACAAGACAACAAGGAAATAAATAAGCAAGCAACTAACGCTAGGCTATCACGACTATTACACATATTACATCCACTGGGCATCAAAGTTCGCTACCAGTGCAAATATAGGGAACAAAGCAGCATATCATATACACTGGTTGTCAAAGTTGGCGACCAGCGCAAATAAACGCTGCAGCAAAACAAATCCAAAACTGAAACCACTTCAGAAGATCTCAAGAAACAATATCCTGGGTACCCATAATGCTGGCAAGATGCTTAGCAAACTGATTAACTTTCTCTTGTTTGGCGCTTAAATCCTCCAGCGCTTGCTGTTGCACCAGAAAATATGCATCTGAATTCTGCAGGGACTTCCTCAGTCCTTCAGCTTCCTATCGCCGCACATCTGATCGATGTATTTCAACTTGAAGTTGAGACTCAAGAAGACAAAATGATTCAGGCAGCGAGTTCGAAGAGCTTGTGCCAGCAGTAGTGGCCAGTAACTCGAACACTACATCAATACAGGACTTTTGGGTTCGCTCACTGTCGTCAAGATAGTTTTTATCAGCTTTCTTGGAGACTAACAGGGATGTCTCACTATCTTGAACCTTATCTGCATTACTTCCTTTACCATTGGATAACGCAGCATCGTTTCTCCAATATTTTGTCTGCATTCTAAAAGAGAAACAAGCAGACACATCACATGTTTACCATGTTGTATATGAAACTCATTTTGGTAAATGAGTTCAGTAGTAAAGTGGATAGGGTAACAACATGAAACAAACATATATCTATGTACCATGGTCACTTTATGGTCTATATCATTCTAGTTTTTGTTGCCAAATCAAGATAGAGACACAGTTCAAATAATATTTTTGTCAAGACAAAGCAGAATAGACAGAATATAAGTGTGGGAAACTATAGAGCAATAACAACACTTGTAATGTGCATGACATGAGAACATAACTGTTTATCCAATTGAAACTGAAATCAACATAGAGCAGGTTACAATAGCAAACCAGATAAAGAAACGGGTTTAAAACATGCCTGTTGCGCCATTGGAGTTTCAATTCCATCCTTCAAATTTTAAAATAGTTGGTATGAGTAAATACAGTAATGCAAGAGCAAAGGAGTATGAACCATAGCTACAGAACCTGACCTGAGAACAAAGCTTCTTCTCCTTTAAGCATTGAGTTGGGATTCGGAGTGGTGATCCTCGGGCTTTGGGCACTGCAGTTCCCTTACTAACTGCTCGTGTTTGGGTGCTCTGTGGTGGAGACGGTGCTGTGTCAACTGGAACTGGGTTACTATCTGCCAGGGTTGGGGTTAGAAGGGGTGTTGCTGGTTCTCTGTGCAACTGGGTAGGGGTACAATCTGCGAGAGTCTGGGTTTTGTGTGGTGGATTTGGTCCTTGGGCAAGTACAACCGTGGTTCTATCTGCATCAACTTGTAGCACTATCTTTTCTGAAGACCGTGTTGTTACTCCCTTAGATACTGCCATCACGCTCTACAATTCAAATGGCTGATAAACAAGAAAATTAATTGAAAGTATACATATTGTATGATAGACAGGTGCAATGGATAGTGGGGAATAAAAGAGGGCATGAAATAATTCATATTTATGTTGTCTAACCAAACAGGATAGCATGACACAATTTCACATATATGATGGCTAACTAAAAAAGATGGAAAGACATAGTTCAAAATATGAGACTATGTAAACAGGATGACATAACATAACTATATAATGTGTTTATTAAATATGTTGGCATGCCATAATTCACATACATTCACGGATAGAATGTCATAATTCAAAATATGATGACTGTAAACACTAAATAGGATGAGATGATATAACTATATGATATCTTTATTAAATGGGTTGGCATGCCATAATTCAGATAGATGATGTGTATGTACTATGTAAACATGATGGCATGATATAATTCAAATATATGATTTATATAGTAAGCAAGTAAGCAGATGGCAATCCATATATGATGTAAAAACTAAGCAATGCAAGACAACGTGCATGACATGGGTAATGTAACCCTGCCAAGTTTGAGCATAGACCTCAGGGGAGAAATAGGACTGGTCATCAGTCTCTGAATCCTCCTCTGAGGAGCTCTCTGTAACCAGCAAGATGTTTGCTTCAGCAGGTAGCATTGTCTTCTCTGAATACCTTGTTTTCACTCCAGATACTTCCATCACCGCTTCAAATGGCTAATGCACAGGAAGAGTAGTTGAATATACAAACGTTGTTGACAAATGGAACACGTAATACAAAAAAATGATAGCATGATATAATTCACATACATGATGATTGGCTAAACATGCATTGCATAATTCACATATATAATGCCTTTGCAACAAGATAGCATTGTATAATTCACATATATAATGTCTTGCAACAAGATGGCAATGCATAATTCACGTATATGGTAATTAGACACTGAACAGGTGGCATTCACACAAAGCATGTCTAAACTAATCAAATGACATAGCAATGCGAGACACCATACGCACGATATGAGCAACATAACCCTACCAAGTTAGAGCATACACCTCGGGGGGGGATAGGACTGGTCATCTGTCTCTGAATCCTCCTCTCAGGAGCTATCCGTAACCAGCGAGATATGCGCTTCGTCAGATAGCATAGTCTGCTCTGAAGACCTTGTTTTCACTCCAGAATTTGCCATCACCGTGTCAAATGGTTGATGCACACGAAGAGCAGTTGAATGTACTAACATTGTTGACAAATGTAATATGTAACGAAAAAAAGGATGGCCTGATATAATTTACATATAAGATAACTGGCTAAGCAGTACGGCATTGCAAAATTCACATATATGATGCCTGGCTAAACAAGATGGCATTGCATAATTCACATAAACGATGAATAAACTAAACAGATTGCATTCTCACAAACGATGTCTAAACTAAGCAGATGACATATTTGATGTATAAAGTAAGCAATGAAAGACACCATATGCATGATATAACCAACATCAGCATGCCAAGTTAGAGCGAAGACCTCAGGGGGTAAATAGGAGTTGTCTTCTCCTTCTGAATCCCCCTAAGAACAGATATCATCCTCTCGATTACAATCCAAAATGCGTGGAGGGGGGCCTGCCTTTGCGCCTACCATGGAGCGACGTCTGCATGAAATTTTATTGCCACACAAGGCTCGTCTCTTTTGCTCTACATGTTCAGTTCCATTGTTTACAATAACTGTCATGCATAGGAATAAAACATAGTGAGATTATGTAAGGAGTGCATGCAGAAATCCAGAGTGATGGTAGCAACCTGTGGATAGACCCAAAACCAATAATAGCAGGCAGATAGTGGCTTCAGTTAAAAAATACAGATAATGGCTTCTTTACTGTTTGTTTCCCACCCAACATGAAACTCATAGTAGACACCGGAGAGTAACCATATAGTAGATAAATACTATTGATAGCGGCCCCGATATGTACCCCACAACCATTTAAAAACTCAAGTTTGACCTTTAGTTTGGAGCTGACTCAGAGTCTAATCGGTGAACAGGATGATAAAGTAGCATGTAATATTAAGCGATGCATAACGTAAGCAGACACGAAAGACTGCGACCTCTCTTGCGGACCCGTGTGGTCCTCGAGGTCATCTCCTCGGTTGATGATGGTAATGCAGTTTTCATGGCTGCCAGCGGCATGGAAAAAGATCTGAGGCGGCAAAAGACAGTCTGGAGGCTAGATCCCTACTGGGTTGGACTCTTCTGTCGTTGGAGCAGCTGAGCTGGGTGGACGACGGCGCAGCAGGAGCGGGACAAACCATGCAAGGTTTTCTTTGAAAACTATCTATAAGAGAAGTAATTCCGTAAGGGCTCGTTTGAATTGGAAGATTCCAACAATGCAGGGTAGGAAATAGACAGGAATAGGATAGGAATGCACGTGCGAAATAGAGAATTTAAAAACACAGGATTTCTGCCAATCTGGGTGTTTGATTCAAAACAATTGGAAGATCACATGATGCAAAGAAGCATGGTGAGATTAAGTCAAACCACAAGAAAATGTACGGTTATAATGCTATTATGCTACTATCTCTTAGTCATGTGCTTCATGAATAGGAATTTGAAAAGGAGGACAAGTGAAAATTAAAATTCCTACATTTTTCTTTCAAGGAGACACTAAAGGAACAAATCTGTGTGCTCAGTGGACAATATATATAGCATGTAGAGTAAAAAAGAGATGCAACAAGTGTACAACCTCTTTGGCGAAGCCATGTCGATCTCAGCATGATTGGGCTGGCCGGTTAGGATGCTCCGGCTGACTTTGCTGCAGGAGGAGGGGAAGAGTATCTTAGGCATATGGAGATGGAGCCCGAGGTACTGCTCCGCTCTGATGGAGGGTTTCGTCGTTGGAGCAGCTTCGGTGAGTTGTACGACATCGAGGCTGAAGCAGGACAAGAGAGACAACGAACAACGTTAACCTGAGTGGAATTCTAATAGCATCTCCAATACATGACGTAAAATACATAACCACAAAGTGCTAGATGTAAAATACATCAGCCGCTCATCTCTGAACTTAACTGTCGAAACAAAACTTAACTGTCGAAACTGAACTTAACTATCGAAGCTGAATTTTGTTGTCAAAACTGAACGCACGAGCAATGTGAGGCTACACATCGGTCGACTGACTTTTTCATATCTGGTCAGTTGATTTTTCAGCCGTTGGATACGAAATCATGGGCCTGCGGTTCATCTTCAACCTCCACCCCCCTGAACCGCCCGCCACCACCGGCCAAACAACAGCCCCCGCCAGTCCGCCGCCGCCCCAGCCATCCCTCTAGGCCCCCCCGTGCTGATTCGGAGCAGCATCGCAAGCAAGAGCAAGAGCGAGAGCAGCAGTGCGAGCAAGAGCAATAGCAAGAGCAGACCAGGCAGGGGACCGAGAGCAAGAGCAGAGTAGCAGCGCGAGCGAGAGCTAAAGCAGCATCATCTCCTACTGATGTGGACGTCGCCGCTGAGGGAGCGACGCCGTGGAGGAAGTGGCCGGCGACGCCGCCGTGGATGGAGCCGCGCCGTGTCGGCTCGGGACCAAGCGTCGACAGCACCGTGAGATCGAATCAAGAAGAAAATGCGGTGATTAGTGTACAACCTCTTTGGTGGCGCCGATTAGGCCACAGCTTCATCTGAGGAAACGGTGATGATGATGCTCTTCCGGTGGTGCAGGTGAAGACGGCGGTGTGGGAATGGAGGTGGCGCGAAAGACGAGGGGAACGTCGGGGCAGCTCCTTGGAGGTGGAGGACGGGGTGGCTGAACCGGCGGGATGATGAGATCGACGATGGATCCTCATCCAGTACAATGGATGAGGGACGTCGAGGTGGTGCTGTGGACGACGTCGTTGTGGAAGAGGCTCCGGCTGGGTCGCGGATGGAGCAGGGTGTGGGGTTTCGTTGCGGGGCTTCGCGGCCTCGGTGTACGAATGGGTGGGCGTATGGGATGGCAGTGGGGAACCATGGCTTAGAGACATGCTTGTCCGAAATGTGGGGTAAGTTACGGAAGTACCCCCCACCGATTTGAGGCGGTTCTTTCGGTTCAGGGGTACCACGGGAATTTCGCGTGTCAGGATTTCACAGGAGGTGGGAGTTTTCGCGCGTGTTGTAATTTCGGAATAGCAAGGCGCAGGTTGAGATGGAGGGAGTTGTCGGAGCACAACGAGACAAAGATATATCTTAAATATTTCGGGCTAACAAGGCGCGGGTTGAAATTTCCGGACAAGCGTAACGTGTACTGTACCAAATCAATGTGCACTACAAATGTCATTCAAAACTTTGAATTCATGTTATGTTCAATTAAAATATTTCGCTACGTGTATAATGCATGCAACCTACTACTCAAATGAACGTTTTAGTGCATTCCAAACGTATATACTACCGCTTCAATATGAACTAAATTTGAATAAGATCTACAGTAATGATTGTTGTGAAGTCAAAGCATTTGAATTCGTTTCTCTGTTTTAATAAGATCTACAATCATCATTATTGCCAAGTTAAACCATCGTTTGGGTATTAACTTGACAGCACACCACATGATTAGTCTCGAGTTACATATGAACTATGTGTAGTATATGAACTGAAACTAGATTTTTTGAATCCACTTTATTTTGATTTCAAATCACATTACATTTCTAGCTCTAGCTAGATCTTCATAATATAAACCATGTCACATATGCAAACACCACACATTACCACAAATTCAAATAAAATGTGAGAATGTTCGATATATAGTATTGTTTAGATTGCTCGATATTTAGTTGTAAGCTGCAAACGCCGCACATTATCACAAATTCAAATAAAATGTGATATTGTTTGATGTACAGTATGGTTTAGATTGTTCGGCATTTAGCCGTGAGTTGCAAACGCCATGCATTATCACATTATGGTATAACATGTGCACAACACGTGTATCACCGCTATATTCATGCATGCAATGTTTAAAACACTATGATCTCCTATTCAAATATATGAATCCGCTTTCATATCAAATTATGATCTTTGTTAGTCTCTTACACCCACAAAATCCTCTAACATTTGTAGCTACAACTAACTTTCTCTCGTGCATGCACAAGCCCTCCTCACACTCCCCCTCCCTCGGCATTTCTATCCACCGGGCATATTCATTTTTTTCTTTAGGTCATTCTCCCAGAGTCTCCACAACTCCTTTCCGACACACACCGATCAATAAACCTCTCCAGCGATGCCTGCCTACAACATACACACACACCTTCAATCTCCGCTTTTATGTGTCCTTGCCTCGTGTCTCTCATACGGTCGGACACACGTGTAAACTCTCGCCCCTCTTTTCATCGATCTCACAACCGCACACTCCTCCCCTATCTAGCTAGTAGTTCGGCCTCTCGCACCACCTCCTAGCTCCATTCTCTCTGTCTATCCGTCTTGCTGGGCCTTATTTGCCTCTAACAAATGGACGTACACGACCGATCTCTCGCTATACATATAGCTAGCTAGGTGCTTATAACTCGTTTTTACCCACACGTCGATCGATCTACCTCATTAGTTGTGTCTCTCCCTTCCTCCGACAAACAACAATTGATCTACCGATCTAGTTAGGTTTGCTTACCAAACACATGGTTCCCCTTCATCATCCATGGATGCGCACTGACAGATCTATCATGCACAGGCACACATAGAAACACATCCCCACTCTTATTGATAACATTGTAGTTCCACCCTCAGTTTGTCTAGTAGGCCTCTCCCAACATCTCCGAGAAGCAACTCCATCACCCATCCAGCACGCTACCCCTCTCCCTCCCTCTCCCTCCCTCTCTCTCTCTCCTCTCTCCCTCTGTCCCATCATATTTCCCGTCCTTCAGTTATGTATGGATCTCGACCGATCTCCCTCAAGACATAGCTAGGTCTCTCCTTCTCAACACATATACGAGTCGTTCTACCTCTATAGTTAGGCCTCTGCCTACCCCTCCCCCCACCCCCTCCCCCCCACACACTGATACATCGAGCGCTCTAGTCATGCCTCCCTGCCACACACAAACTTGACATGTGCCCTCTAACGTTCTGGTAGGCCAGTCGCGCTATATCTTTAACTTGCACACATACACAATTTCGATGGCTCTCTTCATCGATCTCGCACCCACCCACTTGATCCTCAATTCAACTCTATCGATAGCTATGACCCCTCCCTCTCTTCTCGTGGATTGCCCGACCCCCTATGTATGATATGGATAGGCCTCCATTTCACACACATTGCATGCAAAATTTTGTTTGGGATGTGATCGACACATATTCCCACAAATAACTCACGAAATCAACCCCCACCCCAAAACAAAAAACACTCATGAACGCGGTTGGTATCTCTCTCACACACACACGTAGGTGGGGGACGTGCACGAATAGAAGAGGTGCATGCACGGTGCACGTACTCCCGTCTCTTTCCCAACCACACCCGCGCGGGTACACGGTGGAGCTTATTTCTGTATGAAAAAGGCAGCCCACGTGGTAATTTGGCACGTGTACTGGTTGTCCGCTTGGTGGATGGAGGATCGTCTACCACGGATGAACAAAACAAATTGCGACTTGACGCATTATGTTAAATTAAAAAAAGAGGCTAACCATGTGGGGCCTACCTTAGAGGCAAGGCTCTATACACTGGAGTACTTTTGATGTGTCCCGTCAACTCGTAGGACGAGGAGAAGCTTGCTTAGTACGCCGTCTCCCCCGCCCATGGGCGCGGTGGCTCGCAGGATGAGGTGATGCTTACTCCGCCTTACGCCCGCTCCCTCGCCCATGCACGTGGTGGCTCGTAGGACGAGGAGAAAAATTTACTACTCCCTTCGTTTACTCCTCCTCCCTACTACATTGGTTATAGAGATTATATCATATTGTTTGGAATATATATGTCCTTTAATAGATTTCAATATGAACTACTAGTACATACTCCAAACACTGATGTATATAGACGTATTTTAGAGTGTAGATTCACTCATTTTGCTCCGTATGTACTACCTTTGTCTGGGTTTATTGGTCCCCGCTGTATTTCATGCCAAATTTTGACCATAGATTAAACTAAGAAAATGTTCACGCATGTCACCAAACATTATATTTTTGAAAACTATGTTCAAATACGAATCCAATGAGATAATTTTTCTTGACATGCATTAACATTTTGTTAGTTAAATCTTTAGTTAAAATTTGGCACAAACTATAAAAGGGACCTATAAACCAGGACGGAGGTAGTAGCACTCTCCCTCGCCCCTCGACCCTCGCCCACGTGGTGGACGTGCAGCAATTCATCTGGTCTCATATAGCTAGAACGATATATACTGCACTACCATTATTGCTCAACTTCCCAAAGAGGCGAAGAGCCAATCGCAAGGTTAATATTTTGGAGATGCCAAGCGCAAGGTTATAGGAGAACGAGTAGTAGGTGCCGCGTCATTTATAAATAAAGTTTTTTTCTGCAGTGGCACGTACGCAATATGATAGGTTCATATGGAGAGAAAAGGATACCGCTCCACTATATACATAGTCAGGACGGGCCAGGCTACACGGTTGCTTGCTGGGGTTGTTCTCTTCACACTCTCTCGCACAAAACGACTGTGGCCACATCTGTAACATCCCAGAGGATCTCGTCCGCTTGGGGAAGGGGTGGATGCTTAGTGTAGATGCGGTGGCCGTTGCCCACGGGGAAAACCCACTATCGGCACGTCCCGATCAGGGGTCCCCACTGTTCTCTCTCACAAAGCCGGTGAGGTTGCCTTCGTCCCTTGCTGACTGCTGTGACGTGGGCAGTTGCTGCCTCCCACCTCCCTCCTCAATGTTGAGCTACGTCCCTCAGGTACAGTCACATCCCTAGTTCTGGTAATGCTTATTGCTATCATCTTGTGTTGCATCATGTTTAAGTTTCAATTAAAGTTGAAATGGGGATTGATCAAACCCTAGCATCAGAAAGAATCCAACTAGGATCAAATGAAATATTTTCAATGAACCCAAAATGCCCTTTGGAAGTGTTCATCATTTCTGATAAAGGTAAAAACCTCTGCCAAAAATGATGAACATATTTCTAGGTTATTTATGGATTTTTGAATTAAATCATATTGTATCTGACTTTGGGCATTTAAACACTATAAATAATTTAAATGCTCAAATAATGTTGGAATATTTGTGGGGCACTGAAATAATTCAGAAAGTGCTAATGAATATTTTCATGATTTATAAGATTGATTTGGTTTTTAAAACTGGATCAAAAATAAACTACAAAATTAGAAAATAGAAACAAAAATAGAAAAGAGAGAGAAAGAGCTCACTTGGACTTACCTGTGCGGCCCACCAGAGTCAGCCCACCAGGGCCAGCCCAGCAGTCACTTCCCCCCTGTCGTCTTCCTCCTTGGGCCGGAAGGATAGGGGCGTGCTGCTCGCTTGCTGCCACGCCTGAGCCACCTCCACCCTGCCTGCTTCACTCCCCCGACGCCCTGAACACGCCATGCACCCCCCGGGCCCCACTCTCTCTCCCCGTGCCCTCTCCCTCCTCTGTCTCTCTCCCTCGCTCATCCCCGGACGCACCTGAGACCGCCGACGAGCACCGCTGCGGCCACAGCCACTCCCCCGCTCCCTCTCCGTCCCAGGTGTCTCCGCCTTGCTGTCTTCATCCTCCCCACCGAGTCACGTGGCGCCAGAAGCACTGCTGCGCCGCCACCGCTGCCGTCTCCCTCGTCGGCCGCCGAAGATCGTCGTCGCCAATTCGCCATCTCCGACGCCTCCCCAAGCCTGCCGAGCTCCGCTTCGACTCCGATGTGAGCTTTGCCGTCTTCTCCCCTACTCCTCGAGCTCGTTTCCATTTGCTAGCCGTGCTAGCCGTCGGAGCCGAGAGCTCATCGCCGCCGTTCATGTCGCCGTCGTGGCCACTGTCACCTACAGCCGCGACCGAGCACACCACCGTGCTCAGCGCCACGCCAGGACCCCAAAACCCTCACCTATTGCTCCGGCTGTGCACCATAGCCACCGCTCGCGCCTCACCTGAGCTCCGGCCGCCAGGGCTGAGCTCCTCGCCATCGCTATCGGCCACCCTAGCTGTAGACACAACCACCGTTGGACGCGCCACATCCGTTCCAATGGGACTAGCCCCGCATGCTCCCATCGCTAGAATCGCCGGAACGACGAGTGCCGCCGCATTTGCTTACCGCCGGCGATTAGCCGCCCGACTAGCTGACATGGCGCAGGATTAATTAGCGCTAATCACCAATTAATTTAACCGCAAGGGTCAATGACAGTCGGGCCCCACCGGTTTAATTAACCAGCTAACGAAATTCGATTGGATTAGTCTAATTCGGTGGGACCCACGCGTCAGCTTTGACCAAGCTGACGGGCTGTTGACTGGGCCCACATGTGAGCGACACTAACCAGCCCCAGCCACTGACCAGTGGACCCCACTAGTCAGGTTTGACTTGGACCTGCCCTGTTGACCACTGACATCATAGTGACGTCATGCTGACGCAGTAATTCTTTCTGGAACTTAAATAAATCTTAAATGGTTTATTTATTTCAGAAAATGTTATAAACTTCTAAAAATCATATAAAATCAACTGTAACTCCAAATGAAACAAATTATATGTGAAAATTGATCAGAAAAATCCAATCTTTCCATCTGAACTGGTTTCATGCATGTTAGAGCAACCTAACCCTACTGTTTAGATGAAACAAGTTAATGCACCTTTATGACTGCATAAAATGGGTTGCATTTGAATCTTTGGTTCAAATGGACTGATTTCAATCTGTTCTAGCTTGCGTTAGCCCAAAACATATTCATATTGCCATGTCATAGCATGCATCATATTGTTGCATATCGTCATGTGTTGATTGTATTCGATGTACCTTTCGTGGTAGGTTCTGCCTCCTAGGATACCCACGATTATCCGACTGAAGGGCAGTATCCTGCTACCACTCCATCAGGCAAGCAAAAACCCCTTGTTCATTCCGATACAATCCCACTCTCTCGCTCCTGCTCTATTTTACTGCATTAGGACAGCAACGATACAACTGTTACTTGCTGCGGTAGTTGAATCCCTTTATCCTCTGCATGACCTTTCATTGCCACAGTAAATAGATGAAACCCACTAGCATGAGTAGAAGTTGTTTGAGCCCTGATGTGTCTACTCATTCATGCTTGTTTGTCATGCCTGCTATTGCTTAGAGTTGTGTCAGGTCTGATTCATCACGGATGAATTGGAGGTGTGTAAACATGTCGTACCTTTGAGAGCTAAGTGTGTGAACACGATTTGGTAAAGGTAGCGGTGAGAGGCCATGTAGGAGTACATGGTGGGTTGTCTCATTGCAGCCGTCCTCAGGAAATGAGTTCTGTGTTTTTGATCCATGAACAGTTACTACCACACATTGGATTCCGGTAACTCGGCCCCTCTCGACTTATTAATCAACCCGATCTCTGTCCAGGAGTTTTTGGTGTTTGTAGGTAGTGTTACTAGTCTACCAAGTTGCACCCGGTACAGGTGGGCTTGGGACAGACTAGGCACCGTCGCACGGTGTACCAAGCATAGATCCACTCGTCGAGGTGGGCTTGGGAACCCTGCTCACATCGTTTAGGGCCGTGAGCGACACCCCGGCCGGATCTCCTTGCAGATGGAACCCGAATAGGCGATAAACCTGGACGCGAGACTTGTGTGGTTAGTCAGGTCGTGGCCGACTCCCTCACCAGGCTTCCGCTTGAAGGTTGCCGAGATACACGAGTTGTACATGGCGGTAAGTGGCGAGAGCGTGTGTGAAGAAGTACACCCCTGCAGGTTAATATGATCTATTGAATAGCCGTGTTCGCGTAAAGGACTTCGGGTTGCTGTGCGGTTCATAGACAAGTGAAAGTGGATACTCTAAAACACGCAAGATAAGCGTGAGTGCTATGGATGGCGTTCTCGTAGGGAGACGGGAGCGGATCCATAGTGGTGTATTGATATGGTGAATATGTGGACTCGTGTGCGCCACCTCAAAAGAGTTACATTGCAGTCGTAGTTCATGATAGCCACCGAGTGAAAGCTGGCTTGCTGCAGTTAAACCCCACCACCCCTTGTTGATAATGATGCATATGTAGTTAGCTCTGATGTAAGTCGTGTTGGGTATATTTGTACTCATGTTTGCCTATTTTACGTTTTTGCAGAGAGACTTCAGTCTCCCTAGTAGTTCCGCGTGGACTTCGACGTTTAGCTTGTTACCTCAGCTACAATCTTTTGCCCTCGGCAGGATCTAGTAGATAGTCAGGCTTCTCAGCCTTTTTCATTTGTAGATGTCTGTACCCAGACATGTTAAGCTTCCGTTTGTGCTTTTTCTTGTATGCTTTGAATGTTGGGTCGAGAGACCCATGTTTGTAATATCTTGCTCCTCGGAGCCTATTGAATAAAATACTTGAGATGTAGAGTCATGTTGTGATGCCATGCTGTATTTGCACATATCGAGCATATTGTGTGTATGTTATTGAAATGCTTGGTATGTGTGGGATCTGACTATCTAGTTGTTTATCCTTGGTAGCCCTCTCTTACCGGGAAATGTCTCCTAGTGCATCCACTGAGCCTTGGTAGCTTGCTACTGCTCTGGAACACTTAGGCTAGCCGGCATGTGTCCTTCTTCGTTCCTATGTGTGTCCCTTCAGGGAAATGTCACGCGTTGTCTACCGGAGTCCTGTTAGCCCGCTACAGCCCGGTTTACGGGAGTCCTGCTAGCCCAGTTGCTACAGCCCGAATTCACTCGCTGATGACCGACATGTTTGTTGCTGGGTCATGTATGCCTGTCCCTGTATGTTAGTGCCACTTTGGGTTCACGACTAGCCATGTCAGCCCAGGCTCCTTGTCATATGGATGCTAGCGACGCTATCATATTCGTGTGCCAAAAGGCGCAAACCGTCCCGGGCCTGGTAAGGCGACACCCGTGGGAATACCGTGCGTGAGGCCGCAAAGTTATATGAGGTGTTACATGCTAGATCGGTGTGGCATTGAGTCGGGGTCCTGACAGCTTTGGTATTAAAGCTTGACTGCCTATAGGATTACCAAGCCAAACTAGTCGAAGTTGAGTCTAGAAATTCTTTAGTTATATAAGGGAATTGATTGTGGGATGGAACGTAAGGCTCTTTTTACTCCTTATACCTTATGGCCTTCTGATCTGAGTCATCCTATCTTTCCTACGGGGTTAAGGAACTAGGCTTTCTCTTCATTCTATTAGGATCACATGTTACTTATTCGTAGACTTATAAGATTGTTGGATTCAAGCCTCAAATCAGTTCCTACTACTTGCGTATGTTAACTGTTAATCTCGAAACCTTGATATTGTGCTTCCGAGTGGTTATGCCACCATTTTGTAGGATGTCTCAAATCATTTTTAGCATTTATAGCCGTTATACTGTCCGAGTCATCCTAGGTTTCTAAATAGTTTGATGCGTTTGCAAATCCCTTCTTACCGTTCTGAAGTTTCTTTGTGCCATATCAACCACACTAACGAGTGTGTTGAGGTACTTCATTGCCTCAACATTTATGTTTGAACTATTTTTATGACCCTAGATGTCTAGAGTATCACCTGGTAATCTAGCCATGTTCTGTGTTCAAGTTTGATGATTCTGGCCATCATTCTCGAAAGCATCCCGCGATGCCATTTTAATAGTAGGTATTCTATTACTGGGTTTTTGAACCCGAGATTCACTCCACTTACCTCATGTCGATAGTGTTTGATAGTCCCTTCAGGATGTTAGTAACCTTTGCAATAGTCCTCGAGGCTCGTGGTATTTCTTTCTTCCAAATACCATGAACTACTTATGGCAGAAGTTCCTCATTGAATCGAAAGATCACAACCAAAGTGCTCTTGGCGAGTTCTCGATTCTATGTTGTGACTCTGTTAGTCCTACCTTCCCGCGTGGGTTATTCGAAAGAAATGTTGAACTTGGTTCAACATACTAATCTATGCATCCACAACTCAAAAAATTATACGTTCTTTGAGTTGTCCCTCTTTAGTTAGTCTCTGGCCCTTGTCTATCAATTGATAGTCAAGAGTATGCATGCATTCGTTCATCGATACCTATTACTATTGTGGTCCGTCAAGCCATTCCATTCCGGAATGACTAGGAGATACAAAACTCAAGTACCTTATCCATTTCTAGGATTGGGTCAAAGAAGTTGTAATCCGCATATCAAAATGCCAATCTAGCTTTTGTTATGTTCTACCTTGGAGTATCACCCTCTTTCATAACAAGAGTATCGTGATAATTGCACACCCTCTTATAAACTCTTGATATAGCGATACTTCTCACCCTCACTATTCATTTCTCGGCTCCCATGTTGTTGCAACCGGAATGCTGACAGATGAACTATGATGTGTGAAATCAATACTCCTAGCAACCCTATTGCTTGGTAGTTAAAGGACAATAACTTCATCCTTAGTGTGTTGGTTATTGAATCACCATCCTAAGGTTGATCGTGCTACCTAGTCACTTTCTCCGGTGCACTCTTCGGTTGGTGAGTTAGGATCTTGTCAATCCCTCACTCTTATGATCATATCATCTTGCCTCGGAAGCAAGATTGCTCTCGAGCTTAGTAGCATATCGGTGGTTCGTGATTTCCCGAATATCTTCTCGGAAGTGTTACCAAGTTATCACCTGACTGCTATGTTGAGTTCATGATCAAGTTGGTTTCTTGTAAACCACCCATTCTCCAAGATTCTGTGTTGGATACCCTGAGCTAGTTGGTTGAGCTAAACAACAACCTTGAGAGTTGGAAGATAAAAGCTTTGCCTAAACTTAGTTCATTTCCAAGGGATATTTTGTATGTGTGTTGAAGAAAGATGGTATTTTCATCTATTGACCCCCGTGATCAGTTTATGGACCTATCATCTTACCCAATCTTTGATTTGAGTATGGGCTATCGTCAAATCGAGTTAGAACCAACGATATTCGTAATGTTGTCTTACTCGTGGTTCATTCCTCGAGCATACACCATTACATCTTTGGTCTAACCAATACCATCACATTGTTCACATAGTGGTGGAAGTCCAGTGATATGGAAATTCCGATGAGTTGCTGTTGAGCCCATCAGTAGCATTTTGTCTCCTCCATGATTCGTGTTGAACATCCAGCTGGTGTTGGAAACTTGTGTAAGAATTTTCTTCATGCCCTGTTCATGAAGTATATGTTTGGATGAAAGAAGTGACTTCCTCTCATTCATGTGCATTCGATGCAAGTTGCCACCATGAATTTGAGAAAGTTTGTTTTTGTTTCCTCTGGAATCATCGCAAGTCAGTTTTGCATGTGTGAATGTATTCTATGGTTTGGTAGATTAATTACCTCCACTCCATTTTATGCCCTAGCACAACAAGCCACTGATTGATTTGGTCCAAGGATAAGAAGCTCAAATGCTATCCCGAAGGGCCCAGAAGGACATGCACAAGACATCGTTATTTCAATGATGGTTCCCAATCAGAACTCGGTAGTGTTATGTTGTAAGACTACTATGTGGTCATGCTTATCTTGGATACCGTGTTCACATGTATGTAGCAAAGCCAACTCATGTTTTGGAGCTTGCTATCATAGTTCATTCCCCGAGAGTCTCGCAACATCATCTCATCGATTTGTGTTGCAAACTTTCATTTTTCCTCCTAGACTCGATGAGTCTGGAATATCCTAACACCAACCAGATCTGAATCTCAGGCAGATATGATGGTTGGAACGTTTCCCAAGAACTTTAATATTGGTCTCTCTGTAACCCGGTAAAATGGATGTCGTGGCCAACACACCCAGCCGGAAGACCTATTATTGTAGTATCTTGATTGAGGAAGTTGGCCACCTCCCCTTAAGGACCTCGCATGATTTACTCCCTAGTTGTTCCTTATGGATTTTTGTGTTCCCGAAGTCCGACCTTTTACTTGATGTTTTAGATACCAAACCATATCTATGAAAGGGTTACGCTAGCGCATCAAGGAGAACATTAGAAGCGGAGTGCTAAATGTCTCTCGGTTGATCGTCTAGATTTCGTTTCCTTGGCCTCGCTAAGGTGAAACCTGAGAAAGTGTTATCTTCCTTTGCATCTGCATCCTCCGTCACTATTCGTCATGGTAGTATGTTGTGGCCAGGATCCTTGATACGGATGTTGGTAAAACCTTGATGAATATGGAAATGCTCAAGTTCTTGAGAGCACGCTCAGTCACTGGGTTATATTCTCGGTATCAATTGGAATGTTCCTTCCATTTGCCGATTATTCTATAACCATAGTTTCATTTCCAAAACTGAGTATGCCATTTCTTTGAATTCCTTCAAATCATCGTTTGTGAATTGCCATTAGCCTGGTATGAAGAGTTTCAATGATCCTTCCAGATAGAGTTTCTTTCTGGCGTCATCGAGTTGGATGAAGATCTCGAAAGCAAAGACGTTAAGATCAAGATGATGCAATGAATCAACATCTCTGAGAAGGACAATTGAATCGTGAAGATCATGTTAGCTTGTGTCCCCTCTGTCTTCTTACCTCACGTCTTGAATCTCGAGACAAGATTCTTGTTTAGTGGGGGTGAGTTGTCACATCCCTAGTTCTGGTAATGCTTACTGCTATCATCTTGTGTTGCATCATGTTTAAGTTTCAATTAAAGTTGAAATGGGGATTGATCAAACCCTAGCATCAGAAAGAATCCAACTAGGATCAAAATGAAATATTTTCAATGAACCCAAAATGCCCTTTGGAAATGTTCATCATTTCTGATAAAGGTAAAAACCTCTGCCGAAAATGATGAACATAGTTCTAGGTTATTTCTGGATTTTTGAATTAAATCACATTGTATTTGACTTTGGGCATTTAAACACTATAAATAATTTAAAGGGACATTTACACCTATGCCCTTAACTCGAACCAACTACTCAGTTTTGCCCCTAATTTTTAGGTATGCTCTGTTTTGCCCATCTGTCGTTAGTGTCACTTATAGAAATGCCCTTTTGCGTCGTTATCGTACGGTCAAAGGACTTTGACCATCAAGAAAAAAATAGGAAAAATATAAAAAAATCCGAAATTTTGTGGGATCAAAGATAGTCATGTCCGCAAGGCACGTGTCAGTTTTTGTGCCATTTGGACACCCTGGGAGCTCGTGGCAAAGGAAATCATAAATTTTGTATGCATGTGAATAGTAAATTCAAGTAGAAAAAAATCAAAAAAAAATATGAAATTTTGTGGGACTGAGGATACTTAGGTGCACAAGATGTGTGCATATTTTTGTTGTGTTTGGACATCGTAGGAGCTCGTAGGAGCTCGTATAAGCTAAACTTTGTTTTTTTCTCCACGAGCTCCTATGATGTCCAAACGCAACAAAAATGATCACACATCTTGTGCACCTAAGTATCTTCAGTCCCACAAAATTTCATATTTTTTTCTATTTTTTTGAATTTACTGTTCACATGCATACAAAATTTATGATTTCCTTTGCCACGAGCTCCCAGGGTGTCCGAACGGCACAAAAATTTGCACGCGCCTTGCGGACATGATTATCTTCGATCCCACAAAATTTGAGATTTTTTTGATTTTTTTGCTATTTTTTTCTGGATGGTCAAAGTCCTTTGACCAGACGGTAACGGCGCACAAGGGCATTTCTATAAGTGACACTAACGGCGGAGGGGCAAAACTGAGCATACCTAAAAATTAGGGGCAAAACTGAGTAGTGGGTTCGAGTTAGGGGCAGAACTGGAATTAGCCCTAATTTAAATGCTCAAATAATGTTGGAATTATTTTGTGGGGCACTGAAATAATTCAGAAAGTGGTCATGAATATTTTCACGATTTATAAGATTGATTTTGTTTTTAAAACTGGATCAAAAACAAACTGCAAAGTTAGAAAACATAAACAAAAATAGAAAAGAGAGAGAAAGATCTCACCTGTACTTACCTGTGCGGCCCACCAGAGTCAGCCCACCAGGGCCAGCCCAGCAGCCCAGCCCAGCCCAGCAACCACTCCCCCCCCTCTCGTCTTCCTCCTTGGACAGAAGGACAGGGGCGCGTGCTCGCCGCCAGCTGGCCACGCGCAGGCCACCTCCACCCTGCCTGCTTCACTCCCCCGACGCCCTGAACACGCCACGCACCCCCCGGGCCCCTCTCTCCCCGTGCCCTCTCCCTCCTCCGTATCTCTCCCTCCCTCATCCCCGGACGCACCCGAGACCGCCGACGAGCACCGCCGCGGCCACAGCCACTCCCCCGCTCCCTCTCCGTCCCAGGCGTCTCCACCTCACTGTCTTCGTCCTCCCCACCGAGTCACGCGGCGCCAGAAGTTCTGCTGCGCCGCCACCGCCGCCGTCTCCCTCGTCGGCCGCCGAAGATCGCCTTCGCCGATTCGCCATATCCGACGCCTCCCCGAGCCTCCCGAGCTCCGCTTCGACTCCAATGTGAGCTCTGCCGTCTTCTCCCCTACACCTCGAGCTCGTTTCCGTTCACTAGCCGTGCTAGCCGTCGGAGCCGAGAGCTCATCACCGTCGTTCATGTTGCCGTTGTGGCTAGTGTCACCTACGGCCGCGACCGAGCACACCACCGTGCTCAGCGCCACGACAGGACCACAAAACCCTCACCTGTTACTCCTGTTGTGCACCGTAGCCACCGCTCGCGCCACACCTGAGCTCTGGCCTCCGCGGCCGAGCTCCTCGTCGTCGCTATCGGCCACCCTAGCTATAGACACAGCCACCATTGGACGCGTCGCGTCATGGCCGTTCCAACGAGACTAGCCCCGCATGCTCCCGTCGCCGGAACGACGAGCGCCGCCGCATTTGCTTACCGACCGCGGTTATCCGCCGGACTAGCTGACGTGGTGCAGGATTAATTAGCGCTAATCACCAATTAATTTAACCCCAAGGGTCAATGACAATCGGGCCCCACCAGTTTAATTAACCAGCTAACAAAATTATATAGGATTAGTCTAATTTGACGGGACCCACTCGTCAGCTTTGACCAAGCTGACATGGCTGTTGACTTGGCCCACATGTCAGCGACACTAACCAGCCCCAGCCACTGACCGGTCAGGTTTGACCTGGACCGGCCCTGTTGACCACTGACATCATAGTGACGTCATGCTGACGCAGTAATTCTTTCTGGAATTTAAATAAATCTTAAATGGTTTATTTATTTCAGAAAATGCTATAAACTTCGAAAAATCATATAAAATCAACCGTAACTCCAAAAGAAACAAATTATATATGAAAATTGATCAGAAAAATCCAATATTTCCATCTGTGATGGTTTCATGCATGTTAGAGCAACCTAACCCTACTGTTTAGATGAAACAAGTTAATGCACCTTTATGACTTCATAAAATGGGTTGCATTTGAATCTTTGGTTCAAATGGACTCATTTCAATCTGTTCTAGCTTGCATTAGCCCAAAACACATTCATATTGCCATGTCATAGCATGCATCATATTGTTGCATATCGTCATGTGTTGATTGTATTCGATGTATCTTTCGCGGTAGGTTCTGCCTCCGAGGATACCCACGATTATCCGACTGAAGGGCAGTATCCTTCTACCACTCCATCACGCAAGCAAAACCCCCTTGTTCATTCCGATACAATCCCACTCTCTCGCTCCTGCTCTATTTTACTGCATTAGGACAACAACGATACAACTGTTACTTGCTGCGGTAGTTGAACCCGTTTATCCTGACCTGTCATTGCCACAGTAAATAGATGAAACCCACTAGCATGAGTAGAAGTTGTTTGAGCCCTGATGTGCCTACTCATTCATGCTTGTTCGCCATGCCTGCTATTGCTTAGAGTTGTGTCAGGTCTGATTCATTGGGGATGAATTGTAGTTGTGTGAACATGTCCTACTGTTGAGAGCTAAGTGTGTGAACACGATTTGGTAAAGGTAGTGGTGAGAGGCCATGTAGGAGTACATGGTGGGTTGGCCCATTGCAGCCGTCCTCAGGAATTGAGTTCTGTGTTTGTGATCCATGAATAGTTACTACCACACATTGGGTTCCGGTAACTCGGCCCCTCTCGACTTATTATCAACCTGATCTCTGTCCAGGAGTTGCAACTAGTTTCTAGTGATTGTAGGTAGTGTTAGTAGTCTACCAAGTGGCACCCGGTACAGGTGGGCTTGGGACAGACTAGGCACCGTGGCAAGGTGTACCAAGCATAGATCCACCCATTGAGGTGGACTTGGGAACCCTGCTCACATCGTTTGGGGCCGTGAACGACACCCCGGCCGGATCTCCTTGCGGATGGAACCCGAATAGGCGATAAACCTGGACGCGAGACTTGTGTGGTTAGTCAGGTCTTGGCCGACTCCCTCGCCAGGCTTCCGCTTGAAGGTTGCCGAGATACACAAGGTGTACATGGCGGCAAGTGGCGAGAGCGTGTGTGAAGAAGTACACCCCTGCAGGGTTAATATGATCTATTCGAATAGCCGTGTCCGCGGTAAAGGACTTCTGGGTTGCCTGTACAGTTCATAGACAAGTGAAAGTGGATACTCTAAAACACGTAAGATAAGCGTGAGTGCTATGGATGGCGTTCTCGTAGGGAGACGGGAGTGGATCCATAGTGGTGTATTGATATGGTGAATATGTGCACTCGTGTGCGCCACCTCAAAAGAGTTACATTGAAGTGGTTGTTCATGATAGCCACCGAGTCAAAGATGGCTTGCTGCAGTTAAACCCCACCACCCCTTGTTGATAATGATGCATATGTAGTTAGCTCTGATGTAAGTCGTGTTGGGTATATTTGTACTCACGTTTGCCTATTTTACGTTTTTGCAGCGAGACTTCAGTCTCACTAGTAGTTCCACGTGGACTTCGGCGTTTAGCTTGTTACCTCAGCTACAATCTTTTGCCCTCGGCAGGTTCTAGTAGATAGTCAGGCTTCTCAGCCTTTTTCATTTGTAGATGTTTGTACCCAGACATGTTAAGCTTCCATTTGTGCTTTGACTTCTATGCTCTGAATGTTGGGTCGAGAGCCCCATGTTTGTAATATCTCGCTCCTCGGAGCCTATTGAATAAAATACTTGAGATGTAGAGTCATGTTGCGATGCCATGTTGTATTTGCAGATATCGAGCATATTGTGAGTATGTTATTGAAATGCTTGGTATGTGTGGGATCTGACTATCTAGTTGTTTATCCTTGGTAGCCCTCTCTTACCGGGAAATGTCTCCTAGTGCTCCCACTAAGCCTTGGTAGCTTGCTACTACTCCAGAACACTTAGGCTGGCCGGCATGTGTCCTTCTTCATTCCTGTGCCTGTCCCTTCGGGGAAATGTCACGCGGTGTCTACCGGAGTCCTGTTAGCCCGCTACAGCCCGGTTTACCGGAGTCCTACTAGCCCATTTGCTACAACCCAGATTCACTCGCTGATGACCGACACGTTTGTTGCTGGGTCATGTATGCCTATCCCTATAAGTTAGTGCCACTTTGGGTTCACGACTAGCCATGTCAGCCCGGGCTCCTTGTCATATGGATGCTAGCGACGCTATCATATACGTGTGCCAAAAGGCGTAAACGGTCCCGGGCCTGGTAAGGCGACACCCGTGGGAAAACCGTGCGTGAGGCCGCAAAGTGATATGAGGTGTTACATGCTAGATTGGTGTGGCATTGAGTCGGGGTCCTGACAGGTACAACTCCCTTTACAGCCGGCTTGCACCACTGCTCCAGCTGCCCACATCACTCCGTGTGGATATTTCTCTACTTCTTTGCCCCGCACATACCTGATACCTCTCTGGCTTCTCGTCTTGTATTTGTGATGAGTTTATGTCTCATCAACTAGTCCCAGTAATCTTATTCTAATCACGCTTCTTCAATTTCTTTGACACAGGGATGCTCATCTCGATTTTGGTGAAACTGCACAAAATGATCCGATGGTCAAAAGGTTGCAAACTTCATTTATTAGGAATCTCGAACGTTGCCAGCAAATTGAAGCCTGGTCATGGTTCACGGTACAAGGGCTAGGGACTGCATGGATCGTTTTTTTCTTTAGCTGCCTCTGTTCCAAAATAAGTGTCAACTTTAGTAGTAGTACAACTTTGTACTACAGTATGCACAAAGTTGAGACACTTATTTTGGAACGGAGGGAGTACATATTTGCTATGATCTGTCAATCATTGAGATGAAATAGCATGCATGTTAGTCTCCTTTGTATTTGATGAAATGTTGCAACGGGCAACCTTGGGCATAAGATACATGTAACAGAGCTGGAAGCTTCATAGCATTGTACAAATTTATCTCGCTGATAAATTACAGTACGTAGTACTATACTAGTACTTCCTCCGTTCCAAAATATAAGTCTTTGTAGAGATTTCACCATGAACCACATGCGGATGTATATAGATGCATTTTAAGTGTAGATTCATTCATTTTATTCCGTATGTAGTTCACCTAGTGGAATCTCTACAAAGACTTATCTACCAGTAATAGCTAGCCCCCACTACTAGGAATTCTCTATCCTCTCCTTAAGCCACATCATCAAAATTGATGTAGCTTTTAGATGAAGTAAATCCGTCCATCATAGCCGTCTGATCTAGACGTTGAGAGGCTCCGCACTAAGCCACATGCAAGCATGCAGAAATACCATGGCACATGCATGCATGTGAGTGGGTTTTAAATCACATCAACATGTCTGCATGCAAGCATGCACCGGTAGCATGCATGTAAGTGAGCTTTTAAGGCCCATTAACATGTCAAAAAGAAAAATATAATCCCATTATGTAGTAGGAGTTGGCTGATCTTTTTTCCTTACGTGGGATGCTCTAAATGATTATGGGAGTTTATTTAGTTTGGCTACCACATTTGTCATGCGGTTATAGAGTTTTTTTAGTTCTATGAAATCGATAATTTTGCGCAGAGAGATATCTTGCTGTTCATGACAACGCGAGGACTCATCTAGTAATATTTAGGAATGGAGGGAGTACTATGTAAAGAGTTAGGTGTCGCACGGTGATAGTGTGAGGTGGGCCATGTAATCACTCAGCCTGCGTGTTTTCACTGCTCTTGCACTCCTCCGCTGTAAGAATGGAGAAAATTGTAATCTAGTAGTAGCAGTACCTCCTTTCGCCGAAAGTGTGGGACATCCAGCAGTCCTACCACCTTAGTAATAAAGACAATGAGCCATCAAATCACATAGACCCAGCAGTAAGTTGGACGGACGAAGCAACCATCACTCGTGCGCCAGTGAGAGGTCGTGTCCGCTCTGCCCGGGCATGAATGCGGCACCGATTCTTTGGAGTGGCGCTGACCGTTTCGGGGGGGAAGCGTGCGTGGGCGATGCAGGGGCTTTGGGTGGGCCAGGCTGGTCACGAGCGGGCATGGCAGCTGTCCACATGTCCCTACCAGACACGCCCGGAAACGGGCGGATGCACCAACTCTCGTGGCTAAAATATTACACTACACACCATCTCTCTGTAGGGGTAGGTTGATCTGTCACACTCTCTAACACACACATGCTGTTAAACACACACACACACACACACACACACACACACACGCACGCACGCACCTTGGTACTGTTGCACCTTCTAACGTGACTTATTACACCTAGATCTAGGGAGTAGTAAGTATACGAGATACGGTGGCACACTGACTTAATTCGAATACAAGTGCCAAAAATTTGTGTGCATGTTATAATAAGGATTCACTTAAAATAGTACGTGAGCGAACAAAGGGATCAATTGGACTGTGTTCCCAAGTAGTAGCGAGATGTGTGAGGTAAGATACACCGCTGGCGCTTTTAATTTTTCTTATTAATTTGTTTGTTTCATCCTCTGACTGGTGGGACCCAACGTACTATGTGGAGAGAGGTAAGGTGACTAAGGCTGCATTATTTCTGCACCACTGTGGATAGTCTTACCACCAAAGCCACATGACACGATTATGATTGAAATCCCAATGACTCCCACACACACAAAAAAACACGGCATGCTTGTCACACGAATGCAGGAATGTATAAAAGGTTATTTTCCTCTCGTTGAACATAACAGGAGGGTCGTGTAGCTGGCTAGCCTGTTTGCTCTTCAAACTTGAGGTCTCGGGTTCAATAACTACACTTGAGCATAATTTTTGCCAGGAGGATTCTTTGACTGGTCAAAATGTTTTCTAGGGTTTGCATGCTTCACACTCTCTCTCTAGTATATAATACACGCTGGAGCCTCAACACTTGTAGTTGCTCTCTTCACACTCTCTCGCCCTCTCCCGCTGGAGCCTCGGTGCTTGTAGTTGCTCTCTTCACACTCTCTCGCCCTCTCCAGATCTAAACAAGACTTCGTTGGCCTCTCTCTCCCCTCACTGCTGCTCAAAGAGCCGGCAGGGTCCGTCCATCGGGAAGGGAAGGAGGCTTAACACTGTCGCCGTCGGCGAGGGAGGGAATCCACTACCGGCGCAGCTGTTCACTTTCCACCCGGCGGCGGCACGGGAGGGCCTCCGACCCCTTCTTCTTTGCCGCCGTCCCCGTCGCCCGCCGAACCATGCCCCAAGAACCTTAATGTATATTTTACTTACTCCACATGCATTGCTCTAGCTGCATGTATACCATGAATCTAGGACGTGGTTCAAAGAAGAAAGGAGTGGGGGAAAGTAGTGGGAAAAGTTGTATATAGCATGAATCTAGGACGTGGTTCAAAGAGGAAATGAAGGGGGAAAGTTGTATAACATGAATCTAGGACGTGGTTCAAAGAGGAAAGGAATGGGGGAAAGTAGTGGGGAAAGTTGTATCGCATAAATCTAGGACGTGGTTCAACGAGGAAAGGAAGGGGCGAAAGTACAAGTTCAAAAAGAAAAGGAAAGGACAAGGCTGTAGAGTTTGAGCAGGACTAGATTTGCTGCGCTCACATAGGGAAAGGTGTCTAAAGATAACAAAACTAGGACCAACACAAATATGCTCCTTGGTTGTTTGTTCTTTGTTGCAACAGACTGCGCATGACCATAGTACATCGGTAGATGCACATGGTGCTTGTGCGTCCACTGTCCGTGCAACTCATTAGCTGTTGTTAATCTAAGGCCCTGTTTGGTTAAAAGCTCCCTAGTCCCTACCTGCTTGGTTCCAGGGACTAAACATGCACTAGCGGTTATTAAATGACATGCTAAAAGACCATGTTACCCCTAGTAATGAACTAATAGAAACAAGGTGCGATGCGTGGCAGGGGCAACTGTTGGAAAAAGTCCCAAAAAGACTCCCTCGGGGTCTTCTTTCTTTAGTCCCAAATGCCCACTTTTAGTCCCTAAAAGTCCCTCCTGTTTGGTTTAGATGGGACTGACACGGAGTTTTTTTAGTCCCCACACCAAAATGTCCCTGTAAACAAACATCCTCTAATAATGCCGCTAGAAAATTGATGCAATGCCACAGTTAAAAGCAAATTACATGTTTAACGAATTTTATTGTTAATATAATCTCTATGTTAATATTAATCAATGTCACCGTTTGAGAAATGCTACTGTCTAGCTTTCTTTCCCATTTCGATAAGGTAGATGCTTCTTTTTGTTGGCTTCTGTGTCATCCACCGTTATTGGCCACTAATTGTTTCCTTTGCACCTATGTGTAAACAGGGTTATCTACTTCACCTTGTTGCCATTGTGACCTTTTGTTGCACTGCACAAAACACTTTTGTGTTAAGAGTGTTTTGTGCAGTTCAACCAAAATGTCGCACCGACAATGTTGCTTGATTGCTTGATTTTAGTGGAACTGCACAAGAGGAGATCTTACTTCCTATCCATTAAGGCGAATTTGGTTCAGATCTTCTTCTTGTGAGTTGTTTGAATTCCGCATCATGAGAGGTCAGTACTAGCCTTCTTTCACATGATTTTGCAGTGTGCTTTCATATGTTGTGCTACTTGTACGATAATGTTGCTTGATTTTAGTGAACTGCACAAATGGAGACAAGACTTCCAATCTATATGTGCACCGTAATATCCCATTGATGTAAGATAAGGATATTTGACAATTGCTGGCCTGTATTTTGCCACTTTCATCAGAAAATTAAGTTTAGTACTATACTTGTGCTCCCTAACTGACATGCCAAATCTTACATTGAAGGTGAAGCTTGTCTGTTATTGAACCAAGTGATGAAGGGGAAGAACAAGTGGAAGAAAAACGAAAATCAACTCCCGGTGCTGTAATGAAGCATAGGAACTGTGATGACACAAGTAATGATATAGTTTTGCATCTTAATTTATTGCTATGGCTGGAACAAGCAATTGTTTTGCCACTGATTTGATGCCATACGTAATTATCTCTACTTGTGCAAACAGGGATCTTCTTTGAATATACCATATGTTTTAGTGGAACTGCACAAGAAGATGTTGGAAACATTAAACTAATTGATGAGTATATAGTAAGCATGGCCACCCCCCCAGATAGCAACATATGGTTCCGGAGAAGTGCTTCATCTGTATGCTCTACACAATCAGCCTCCTGACAAAGATTGGTACTCGCCCACTGATTTCACCCATATGATTGAGCTTTGTCATCTCTATTGGTGTTGTGCTACTTTTTAGATACTGTCATGAAAAAGTGGTATTGTCCTTCAGAAGTGCTTCATCTGTGTTGTTTTAAATATTTCCTTTCCTTTTTTTCGAGCAAATAGAGATGCTAGCATTTAGTAGTCCTCTTGTCTTTGCACAACAGGATCATCTCCGCTGAAGAAAAATATGGAGTACGTGAAGTGACTAGTTCCTATCATGCCAGGATGAAGAAGCACTATCTATCTTCTCATCAGAAGGAGCAGCTGAAGGATGGTTACATTACTCCCCACAAGACCAAACTAACTTCAGCTCAGAAGGACTGACAAATCTCCATTTTTTCTTTGTGATCTTGTGATACGATGTTGTTCTAGGATTCTTTCTGGTGAGTTCCATTTTTCTAAAAGTGTGATCTACATGGACCATGTATGTGCCTATTGAAACTGTCAATTCATAGTACAGTTTGCTTTATACTAATCACTTTTTTGTATTTGTGCAAACAGGGGTGCTCAGCTTGATTTAATGGGAACTGCACGAAATGTTCATGAATACATCGAATCTTTCATTTCCACCACAAGAAAGGAGGTGCCCATAAATTCAAGGCGTTGCAACATATAAGGGCGAAATCATACAAGCTACGGGCGAATTTGGTTGATTTTGGTGGAACTGCACAAAAAGAACAGCTGGTTTATTTAGCACGAGGTGCCATGTCAATGTCCAAACTGATGGCAAACCCTTCCCTTTCCACAATCGTAGGCATTTGATATTTTGGAATGGGAAAACCTTGTCAAAATTTGCTCATTGATTTTAGCAAGATATGCGTTTGATATTTTTGAATGGGACGCCCTTTGCTGTCAGCAGCGTTGATCAATTTTTTTCTTTATTCTTTAGTTGTGAATTAAATATTGCCTCTGACATGTGAGACGCTAAGATGCATAATCATCGATTCTTTTGAATGTTCTCTATGAATTGCCAGGCCTGTGTGTTTGATTGCAATGTACAGAAACGCTAAAAAGCTGCTCAAACTCTTTGTACTCCTTCTATTCCTTTTTACTTTGCACATTGTGAAAGTGCATACTTTTTTGTATAGGATTTGTCAATGTGGAGATACTATGACTGCAGACAAAACTTGTATGCAGACTAGAAAGGACCGGAGGGAGTACAAGTGAAACTGCTGCAAACGAGGTGATCACCCTGGGAATAATGCTAGTACGTATTGTTTTGCATGTTCATCCAATGCCAGTGATACAGGAATTCAAACTAATCGAAATAAATTCATTCATACATGGTCAGATTTCTTATAAACATGCCGGATTTCATTACATTTCATACATTCTTCAAGTAAAAAGGGGTGCGCTGGAGGTATAATTAATTAACCAAAGCTACCACCTGTGTCCCGCTGAGCCGAACAGAAGCTTCATTTTGCATACGTGTTCGTTTCATGCATCCGAGCATTTTCCCCGTTGTCCATTTTGCAATCCAACACTCCTATGCCCTTCGGCGTTCCCCTTTTGTCTACTATTGTGAGCGGGTGTTAAACATTCTCGGAATGGTCCATGATTTGCCAAGCGGCCTTGGTACACCACCGGTAGACCGCCTGTCATGTTTCGTGCCATTTGGAGTCTGTTTGATACTCCAACGGTTAACCGGGGAACCGTAAAGGCCTCTTTTGTGTGCAGCCCAACACCCCTCCAAAGTGGAACAATAACCCATCCATACCCCCTCCATGCTCTCGGTCGTTCGATCACGATCGTGTGGGCAATAACCGCACCTCATTTGGAGTCTCCTAGCTCCCTCTACCTATATATTTGCACCTCCCCCTGAAAAAAAATTCACAGTCAAACCCTAACCTTCTTCCTTTCCGCGCCGTCGGACAAAGATCCCGTCGCCCGAACATGTCCGCCGCGCCCGGCCACCTCACTCCAGCCAATCCGGAGCCGCCACCTCAGCAGCGCCGCCTCCCTCCTCCTCTAGCGCGCCGCCACATGTCCCCCAGCGCCCCAGTTCGCCGCGGGCCCGTCGAGCCCATCTGAGGCACGCTTTCGGGCCCGTCTGCCGCCGCCGCCTGGCTGCTCGAAGCTCGGCGCTCGTCGAAACCTCACCGCCCTTGCTCCGCCGCCCGCCGTCGCCGGCGACTAACTCCAGCGACCGGGCCGCGCCGTCTGCGCCGTCGCCCCGCCGCCAGCGCCTCCCTCTCCGGCGTCGCCCCACACCTCGTCCGTCCGCCGCCCTCGCTGCGCCTCCGCCGCCCGGCTCCGTCTCCCTCGCCCGGCGCAGCGCCTGCGGCCGCCGAACCTCGCCGCCCGCACCTCCTCGTGGCCGGATCCGGCCGGATCCGGTCGGGGAGAGGCCCCGCCGCCGGCCCCCGTCGTCGGAGCGACCTCGCCGGTGCCCCACGTCCTCTCCGGCCCTCCCTCGTCTTCCCCGGCCACAACTCCGGCGAGCCGCCGCCTGCCTCGTTTTTTGTGCCACGGTCAACCCTATATCCGGAGTGGTAATTTCTGCTGTCCCGAAATTGTTGCATATTCTGGTGCTCTGTTCATCATGCCATAACTCCACACATACTGCACCGTTTTGCGTGCATGAAATATCAAAATGTTCATCAGGTTGTGCTCTTAATTTTGTTCCACTGTGCCATGCTTGTCTGAGTTCATCTTGATGCCCAAATCATCGTTGCAAGAGTGTTATATGATGTTAACCTGATGAAATTGTTATAACTTGTTGTTTTGCCTTTTTCATTGCATTTTGTGTGTCCATCCTATGAGCTTGATATCTACATGAGTTTTGAGCTACAACACGCCATATTTACAGTGGTGCAATCCATGTATTTTTTGTGTCTTGTAGTGAGTGCATCGAGCTCGTGAAGTAGGGTACTTGCTGTTACTGTTTTGCTAGGCTGAATCTGCTATTACCATGATGTTATGTAAACCTGCTGCTACAAGTCAATCTATGCATAACCTGGAGATGTTCATTAAGGATGTTTTGTTATTCATGTCATGCGCTATACATCAATGCCCCTTGTTGCATTTATAGCCTATTGTAGATTGTTGTAATCTTGCTCTCAAATTGCTAAATAATGTTGCTGTCAGCCTGTTAACATTAAGTTCAGTTTTTCCATGTGCTTTTCTAGTGATCCATGCACGCTATGAACTTGATCTTTCCATGCTTAGCTTCATAAACATGTATTATTACTGTTGGTTACCTTGTCATGCCATGTAATGCTCTATGGTGAGTTTTACAAGATCACCAACGTGCCTACTTATTGTTGTTCCTGCCATGTCTGAAATCTGTCATATCATTTGTCATGTTTGCATGGGTACTACCATCTTTTCTGTTGATCTTTGGAATAAGTTCAGTAATGGAGTTTTGTTCTTTGTCTTTAGTATTAGCATGCCATGCCTTTGTTTGCCATGATAAGTTCCTGTAGCATGTTGTTTGATAGTTCTAAACATTGCAACCTGATGTTATTTCTGCCAAGTCTGTAAAGTGGTATTATTTGCAATCTTGCAATGTCCTTTTGAGCATGTTATAGTGTTTTCTGGAGATAGCTCAGTGCTCATGTTTTGTCATGCTTTACCTGTACATCACGTCCCAACCTTTTGTTCTTATGTTGATGTTTTGTAGCATATTGTTTTGATGCTTGCTAGATGCCTAGTTGCTATTTTGAACAGCTTGTCCTTTAAACGTGTGTGTGTTGAACCGTTGCTCCGTTTTGAGTGTGCTCTATATGTAACTTGCTTGTTTTTGCATGAAGTTTCATATTATCATGTTGCATCCATATTTGAGAGTGTTTGCTTGATGTTTGTATGCATTTAGCATCAATGCCATGTTTAACTTGTTTTGCTCATATCTTCTAGGTCGTAGCTCTGAATTAAATGAACTTTATACGTAACTTGACTAGAATCTCGTGTAGATCATCTTGGTGCATCTTAACTTGCTGTTTAACAACTTGAACATAAGGTTATTCAGTTCTGGACCAATTTCTAAATTTGCATATGAGGACTTACCGAAATTGTTATATGTTGTTTTCGGCCTTATTTAAATTTGCTTTGATGTGTTGCTCTTGTATGCATCATCTCTTGCCATGAGTAGCTCCATGTAGCCTTGTCATGCATCATGCTTGTTGTGCACCATGTCTTGTCTATGTGTGGTGTGTTTACCTTGTTGTTTGCTTCTTTCCGGTTGGGCTCCTTCTCGTTAGTTCCTGTTCGTTGCGATCGTGAGGTTCCGTTCGTCTATGCTTGGTTCGGCTTCATCCATTCGTCTTCTTCATGGACTCGTTCTTCTTCCTTGCGGGATTTCAGGCAAGATGACCGTCACCTTGGATCTCACTACTATCATTGCTATGCTATTTGCTTCGTTCTATCGCTTTGCTGCGCTACCTATCACTTGTTCATCAAGCCTCCCAAATTGCCATGTCAGCCTCTAACCTTTTTCACCCTTCCTAGCAAACCGTTGCTTGGCTATGTTACCGCTTTGCTCAGCCCCTCTTATAGCGTTGTTAGTTGCAGGTGAAGTTGAAGATTGCCCCATGATGAACAGGATTATTTTTGGATATCACAATATCTCTTATTTAATTAATGCATCTATATACTTGGTAAATGGTGGAAGGCTCGGCCTTATGCCTGGTGTTTTGTTCCACTCTTGCCGCCCTAGTTTCCGTCATATCGGTATTACGTTCCCAGATTTTGCGTCCCTAACGCGGTTGGGTGATTTATGGGACCACCTTGACAGTTCGCCTTGAATAAAACTCCTCCAGCAAGGCCCAACTTTGGTTTTACCATTTTCCTACCACCTATACCTTTTCCCTTGAGAGTAATTAACCCGAGGGTCATCTTTATTTTAGCCCCCCTGGACAAATGCTTGTCTAAGTGTTGGTCCATAACGGGTAGACTGCGGGGCCACCACGGGGCAACTCGAGGGCTGGTTTTACTCGTAGGCTGACCTATCCTGTGTTGCCCTGAGAACGAGATATGTGCAGCTCCTATCGGGATTGTCGGCACATCGGGCGGCTTTGTTGGTCTTGTTTTAACATTGTCGAAATATCTTGTAAACCGGGATTCCAAGACTGATCGGGTCTTCCTGGGAGAAGGAATATCCTTTGTTGACCGTGAGAGCTTGTGATGGGCTTAGTTGGGACACCCCTGCAAGGTATTATCTTTTGAAAGTCGTGCCCACGGTTATGTGGCAGATGGGAATTTGTTAATGTCCTGTTGTGGATAAGTTGACACCAGATTTGAATTAAAACGCATCAACCGCGTATGTAGCCGTGATGGTCTCTTTTCGGCGGAGTCCGTGAAGTGAACACGGTTTTGGGTTATGATTGACATAAGTAGGAGTTCAGGATCACCTCTTGATCATTGCTAGATACACGACCGTTCTGTTTGCTTCTCTTCTCGCTCTTATTTGCGTATGTTAGCCTCCATACTTGCTTAGCCGGTGCTGCAACCTCACCACTTTACCCCTTCCTTACCCATTAAGATTTGCTAGTATTGATACCCATGGTAATGGGATTGCTGAGTCCTCGTGGCTCACACATTACTACAACAACAGTTGCACATACAGGTTACGTGATGATCATGACGCAAGAGCGATGTTTGCTTACTTTGGAGTTCTTCTTCTGCTTCTTCTTTGATCAGGGGATAGGTTCCAGGTCGGCAGCCTGGGTTAGCAGGGTGGATATTGTTTGAGTTTCTGGTTGTGTACCATCCGTAGTCGGATGTTGATCTCTTTTATGATGTTGATGTATTCTTGGGGCGTTTGTGCCTTATGTATGTATCCCCAACTATTATGTTATGGTTTGATGTAATGATATCCACCTTGCAAAAGCGTATCAATATGTGGTTCTATCCTTGGTGGGACCTTCGAGTCTCTTTAGGATAGTATCGCATATTGGGCATGACAGTGGTACTTTCCAATCACTCCTCGTCTGCGGTATTTCGCGGACCAAAAGCTAGCAAAGCTCCTGCGTTGGCACGCGGATAGGGAGGAGAAGAAGCAAGAAGATGACGGAAATGATCCGAAGATAAATAAAAAAGACAAGATGCTGAGTCACCCTAAGGATGCGAGCCAGTGGCAAGCGTTGAACTTAGAACACCCAAAATTTGGGGACGATCCAAGGAACATCATGCTGGGCGGCAGCACCGATGGAGTCAATCCGTTTGGCAGCCAGAGAAGCACACATAGTACCTGGCCTGTGTTTGTGTGGATGTACAACCTTCCCCCCTGGTTGTGCATGAAGAGGAAGTACATTCACATGAGTATGCTAATTGAAGGGCCAAAACAACCAGGGAATGACATCAATCTGTATCTGGGGCTGCTGAAAGAGGAGCTAGACATGCTGTGGAAAACGTGAGCCAATACGTGGGACGCCGCAGCGAAAGAATATTTCCCTATGAGAGCTGCACTGCTCACGACAGTGCACGACTATCTCGGTTATGGATATGTCGCGGGGCAGGTGGTCCACGGATTTTGTGCATGCATCAGGTGCATGGATGACACAAAGTATCGCCAGCTAGATAGAGATCCCGGGTCTTCAAAAACCGTGTTCATGGGACATCGAAGGTGGCTTCGCGACAATGACGCATGGAGAAAATGCTAGGATCTGTTCGATGGTGAAACCAAGCCCCAAAGACGCCCGCGTACGAGGAGCGGCGAGGAAATAGACGAGCTGTTGAAAAATTGGAAAGAGAGCCCACCGCTGGGAAAGAAGCGAAAGGCGCCAGAGCCGCTGCTGAAGGTATGAAAAACGAGGTCTATTTTCTGGGACTTGCCATACTAGAAGATCCTCCATGTGCCTCACAGCCTTGATGTCATGCATATCACGAAGAACGTGTGCGAGAATCTGCTTGGTACCCTGCTCAACATGCCAGAGAGGACCAAAGATGGGCCGAAAGCAAGGGTGGACTTGCAATCAATGGGCATCAGGGAGGAGCTTCACACAAAATGCCCCAATGATGATGATGATGATGAGGAGGAGGAGGAGAAGGACATGGAAAGTCGTCGCAAAGGCAAAAAGGCCAAGAAGATCGGATACGACTGCCCTCCTGCATGCTTCACTCTAAGTCAAGAGGAGATCGAGCAGTTTTTCACCTGCCTCGTAGGAGTAAAACTTCCTTACGATTACGCGGGGAAGATAAGCAGATACCTTGACTCAGCGAAGAAGAAGTTCAGCAAGATGAAGTCTCACGACTGTCACGTGCTGATGGCACAGATACTTCCAGTTGCAATCCATGGGATCATGGGCGCTCACGTCCGTGAAATGCTATTTGGTCTATGCAACTTTTTCAACGTCATCTCTCGGAAGTCGGTTGGCGTGAGGCAACTCAGAAGGCTACAGGAAGAGATCATGGTGATACTATGCGAGCTTGAGATGTACTTCCCGCCCGCATTCTTCGATGTTATGGTGCATCTGCTGGTCCATATCATGGAGGATATCATCCAACTCGGGCCGACATTCCTGCACAGCATGATGCCGTTCGAAAGGATGAATGGTGTCATCAAAGGATACATTCGCAACAGGGCACGTCCAGATAGAAGCATAGCCAAGGGCTTTCTGACCAAAGAGTGCATCTCCTACTGCATGAATTATCTAGGCATCGAGAACCCCGTAGGTCTGCCAGTCAAAAGGCACCTCGGCAGGCTCGCTGGATGGGGTCACCGCGAGGGTCGCCGTGAAATGCATGTCGACTTCAAGGGTCGACTCGCCGACTTTGAAAGAGCAAACCTAGTCGCGCTACAACACATAGACGTGGTCGATCCTTGGGTGGTAGAGCACAAAACCTTTATTGAGAAGATGTACAATGACCAAGGCCAACAGAGGATGGGCGGAGATATAATCAAAGAGTACAACTCATGTTTCACGCGTTGGTTCAAGGACAAGCTTCTATCGTACCCTTTACATGAGGATTCTTCCGCGGAAAAAAACTCATATTCGCCTTGTCACAGGGCGTCGAGCAGAACCTGATGACCTATGAGGCGTACGATATCAACTGCTACACATTCTACACCGAGGAAAAGGACATGAAGAGCAATGATTATCATAACTTCGGGGTAACGATGGAATCCTACACCGGTAACGACAAGGACAGATACTACAGAAGGATCGAGGAGATCTGGGAGCTGAGCTACGCTGAAGAGAAGGTCTCGATGTTCCGTGTCAGATGGGCCAAGACCGTCCTAAAAGAAGACCGGTATTTCAACACCATGGTTATACCCGAAGCCAAATCAAGACCATGGTATAAGCGTCACCGAAAAATGAGCCATGGGTACTGGCTTCCCAAGTGGACCAATGCTTCTTCATTAGCGACCCGTCAAAGCCCAGTCGTGTTGTCGTGAGGAGAGGCAAAAGGGAGATCATCGTAATTGATGGAGTCGCCAATGAGCAATACTTCGACAAGTACGGAGACCCGAAGATGGAACATGATGACGACGATGAAGTACCATACACCAGAAGAAGAAGCAGGACCACCCTACCTAAAGGACGTCCGTCTAAGAGAAGAACTCCATTTGTGAAAAAGAAGGGCAAGAAGATTGTGAAAAGATAGCTAAGATCAATTGTATTTAAATTGTATTCTTCATTTCTTGATTGTATTTCGACATTTGGAAATGGCATTTCTTCTATTCTAGTCCTCTATCCAGTAACCTGTTTTGTTCAAAATAGTGGGGATTAATGTTGTCTGTACTTACCTTCCTTTAATATTTTGTAACTTCTCCATCACCAGGTTGAAGTATCGACCACTTTCTTCTTGGATTTGGAATTTTTGTTCTTCTCCCTCTTATTTTGTTGCAAATCATCATTTACAGGCACCTTGGGCTTCTTTGTGTTTTTTCTGGTAATTTAATTGTTTGTATTTATGTTTACTCTGGTAAAAAGAGAGTTATTAATGGCGCACCAGGAGAAGGTGCGCCATTGCTATCAAGGTATTTATGGCGCACCCCTAGGAGGTGCGCCATTGATATACCAATTTTTATTTATGTTTATTCTGGTATTTTATTTTTCAGTGTTCCTTTTTCTGCTTAAATTTGCAAACATTTTTCGAAAATTAGAACATTTTTCTAACTCACAAAAAGTATTGAATTTGTTAATATTTTTGAACTCATGAATATTTTAAATTTCATGGGCACTTTTAATTCATGAATATTTTTTGAATTTGGTGATATTTTTTCATATTCATAAATGTTTTACCAATTCACAAGTGTTTTGCAACGCAAGTATTTGAAAATTAGTAATAACTACTTATATCGTAACATTTTAAAATTTACGGTGATTTTCTAAAAAAATTATTACATGCAACTAAAAATAAAAAAAAATAGTAATGGCGCACCAGGAGATGGTGCGCCATTGCTATCACGGTGTTTATGGCGCACCCCTAGAAGGTGCGCCACTGCTAACCCTCCCCCCACTCCCACTTCCTCCCCTCTCCCTCTGGCCTCGCTCCCTCCCTCGCTAGATCCACGCGCCCTACGTCGACGCGCGCCCCCCCTAACCAGACGACCCCCGCGGGATCGAGCACGCCGTCATCCGCCCGCGCCCGCTCCACAGCCGCTGGCATTGCGAGGTGCGCGCGCCCCACCTAACCCGACGATCCCCGCGGGAGCACGCCGCCGTCCGCCCGCGCCCGCTCCACCGCCGCCGGCATTGCGAGGTGCGCGCGCGAGCCGATCGTCCTCCCCTCTCCTCCTCTCCCCGGCCGCGCTCTCCCTCCCTCTCGCCCGCTGCTCACGCCCCTCCCTCGTCCCTGCAGGAGCGCGAACCCAAGGAGCCGCACAGAACCTGAGCCGGCCCTCCCATTGGCGCCGCCGCTCGTCCCCGTCTGCTAGGGTTGAGGTCGCCCGACCATCTCCGCTGCGCCACCTCCGTCGGCAGGTACCTCTCTCTCTGACCGGCCTATTTCTCTGTTGTCCAAGTCTCGCTCCTCCGTCGGCGAGGTGCTCTGGTAGTCCGGTGTGAAGGTGCTCCGGTGTGCCCCTGCTGATCTCCTCCTCATGCAAAAACGACATAAGCAACCAGGTATTGGTTCCCCTCCCTCCCGCAATTGCATCTTCAAGAACAATTGCATGTTTTGTTACATATTTGGTTTAGTTTGCATCTGTCCATTACTTTGTAATTTTATTTGAATCAATTGTGATGGACACAGCAGCAAGTGTATGAGATATGATCATGGATTTGGTTGGAAATAAGGCTGACATACATAAAAACTGCATTTTGGAAAATAGGGAACCCTTGGTTTGGTTCTGTAAACTGGAGTTGGTACTTGACCCCCTGGTTGGAAATAAGGCCGGCCCATTTTTGCTCTGTTCTCAAATTATGTAGGTTTGTGTTGTCAGGAGGGAACTTGACACCCTGATTTGGTTCTATAACCTTGAGTTGGTACTTGTTGACACTGCTTTTGTTTCCGTTTTCGCTTCAAAAATAAATAAATGCATTTTGTCTACCCAGGTGTTCATGAGCTGCAAGAATACCAAACTAATGAAATAGCACGCTGGCTAAATAAAATACCAAACTAATAAATGCTTATCGTACAAATTTATGAAATGTAATGTTTCTCTTTTGGTTCTGTCTGAAATATGCAACAATGATTCAGGAGCTAGCAGCACTATCTACTTCGTGATGAATGAATGTTCTGCAGTTTTTATCCTATGGATTGATTTATTTTTACAAACGAACACAGGTCGTAGTAGTATGACAAAGTAGGCGAGGCATTCTGAATCTACAGCATGTGTGAAAGTTAAAACTTTAGTGGTAAGCAAATGATCAAGTTGCCCAGGTCATGTGCAAAGCGAGTCACCCGAGGCCTGAACATACATATAGAGGATTTGTTTGTTTCAAGTGGGGAAGGATATGATATTGAAGTGAACAAGAAAGCAGTGTTGACAGACGGACAATAGTATACATACCTGCACCCTGTTGGCCTCTTTGGCGTTTCTGAGCCTTCGATGTTTTCCTCCGTAATGAAATGGCTTTGATTCCTAATCTCCACACCCTGTTGCAGTGAACAGATCACACACACAGTCACACACACACACACACACAAGATAATTCAGATTAGGTATGCCAAATTCTTCTCGGATGGACAACTTTGCTTGATTATGAAATCCTGCTATAAAAACTGTATTCACTTCTGCTGCTGTACTACCTGTGATGATGATGCTGCTGTACTTCTTATGATGCTGCTGCTACTGTAGAGTTGATCATTATATTCACCGAATTTTGTCAACTTGTGATGCTGCTGCTACTGTAGATCTTCTGAACTTGTGATCTTCTGAAATGACCCCTTTCTCCTGAAATATTGATTAATTTTCGTTTCGGTTGAGAATGGGGCACTCCTAGGTCAAGAAAATTAGCAAAGGTCATGCCCAATTTTCTTGAACTAGAAGGTGCCCGATTCTCAACCGAAACAAAAATGAATCAACATTTATAGTTTGACCTAGAAGATGCCCAATTCGTTAACTCTAGTAGTGTACTCCTGTAAAATGCAGTCTAGTTACTCCTGTTGTTCAGATTCATGATGTAAGCTCATAGTTTAAATGTTGGTTTAATAAGTAGATGCCACAAGCAGAAACAATTGTGCCTGAAAAAGAATAAGTAGAAGAATACCTATAGGAGTAGATGGAAGATCATGGAGACATAACATAGATGTTCAGATTCTAAGAATACCAAGTTCAAATAGATAGATTCTGGTGCAAGCATCTATATAAATGCAAGAAAATAACAATCACAAGTGTACCTTCTTGATTTTGCAAGTGGACAACTGAAGGTCTCCACGGTCAAGTTGAGTAGGCTTTTTTCCTAGACTTCATTTAAGAAATAACTCTAGTAGCCGTTTTTCCTATTTATAGCGAACATGGCCAACAACAATGAGGCCGACGGTTTGGGCAAGCAATTCTGGGAGCTGTCCCAGGAGATAGAGGAAGAACCTCAACACTATGAGGACGTCGTGGAAGACACCGATCCCGACTAAACAACCCCTAGTGGCGTCGGGGATGACACCACTGATGGTGCCGCCGATTCCCAGCTTCACGGGCGGCAACTCGCACAACGCGCCAGCACCATTGGTGTCTCCGGCAGAGGCGGCATTGGTGTCTCCGGCGCCGGCGCCGGCATTGGAGCTTAATGCACCCAGTTGTGGGAAGAATACGCCAGCCGGCACCTTGGCAGCAAGCGAACCCTCCATCACTTGCACGCCCGCTGTTGGAAGTGCCTCGACATTAGCCGAGCTCGGCGCCATCACGGTAACTAAGCCTCGGCCGATGACTTCATCTCCTTGCCTTTGACTGGGCATCCCTAACGCCCTACATGTTTTCGCAGGGCGCCGCCGACGTTCCATGCACCCTCCTGCACTTCGTGGATGGCGAGTTGATCGATGTCGCCAAAGCCAGAATCGTTCAACCGGGCAACCGCGTGTTCCACAGTAATCCGATGCCAACCATCGTGTATAGGGTTCAACTATTTTGGGTGTTGCGGTGCTGCGATGACTTGTTACCTCCGTTTCGACCCCTTGGGATCGACGAAGATGATGTGATGACCCTCAACGCCTGCTTAAGCTGGCCCCTGCTTTGGCCGAAGAGCCAGATTCGTTTGGGGGCAGGGGACACCACCCCATAGATAACACCGCCAGTCGTGCCGGCACCAAGCCATGGCAAGACCGCCGCAACACTACCGCCGTCAGCTGATCCGGAAAAGATCGGGATGACAACGACGGTACAAGATCCGGACGACAACGACGGTACATTTTCCAACGTCGATAAGTACATCAACGAACACGGGTATGGTGACGAATTCTTGGGGCCTCCTTCTCAAGAACCCAATCCTAAAAAAGATGATTGCGATCTAGCTGGTACCGCGGAGAAACCCTATTGCATCAAGCGTCGTCCGGCGTTCAGTTCTCAAGAGACGCCTGTAGCTGCTGCCTTCACCGAGCCTCAGATAGCCAAGGTGCAAAATATTATCAGCCCCAACACACTCACGAAGGCGGTCTCTGAGCAGAACTCGATCCCGTTATAGCAGAAGAAAAAGAATGGACAGAAAAGAAAGAATAACAAGGGTGCAAGCTAGCCGGCACCGAGTACAATCCGTGCTTAGGAGGGCCACCTTCAACTAAGGATATCTCGAGGAGGGTGCATGTGACGGGTAGGACGATGCTACCGACTAATCTGCTCAATGCTGCAACCGGTGCTATGCGGAGTCTGCATGACAGTGTTCTTTCTATGGAGAAGCAGCGTCTCTCGAAGAATGATGTGGCATACATGGTTTTTGTGGCCATGGTGCCAGAGGGCAAGGGCTTTGTCGATAGCACCATCGGGGTTATGATCGGCCTACGGTTTGATGACATCTTCGCTATGTTTAACCCTCATTCGCTGCACTACACCTTCATTCGGCTATTTTCGCTCAGTATGGAGATGTGGATCATTAGAGACAAGACCCCGGACTTCGTGATAGTCGACCCCTTCTACATGCGTGCCAAGATCTTAGGCAGTGCTGGGGACCGGCAAGTCGCGAGTTCATACCTTGAAGGCGTCATTCTGGCAAACACAGATAAGGATAACTTCCTCGTGCCTTACTTTCCCGAGTAAGTCATCCCCTCACCGCCCCGTAACATATGATTTCTTAGATTTCGATCATTCTTTTTTTTTCAACATTCCGTGTTTTGTGTAGTGACACACATTGCACACTCATCCTCTTAAGCCCGAAATATTCCATGGCCACGAATTTCGACTCGGATCGTCAGTTGAAGAAAGACTACACAAATATAAAGAAAGTTCTTGATGATGCTCTCCCCGGCTACGCCAAATCTGGAGGCACCTTCAGGAGGCCAATTGTAGGTATGGCAACCACGTGTTCTCCCACGTAACGTTGTTCCCCTGCGTCAAGCAACCGCTTGGCAGTCAGAAGGATGCCTACTACGCCCTCCATCACATGCGGGCGATCGTATGGGACCATAATCACATTCTGCTACCAACAAATCTCAAAGATTGGGCCGCACGCTTGTCGGCAATCCAGGACGCTGACATCAGACAAGAATTCTTTTGCATCCAGTCGGAGTTTGCGGAAATCATCAATCAAGATGTCCTTCGTACCTCAGGGCAGTTCTACCTCAAATATCAACCATCCAACAGTGAAATAGATACAATGCTACAAATGCAGGCTGACAACGACCACACATTCATGACCATCACGATAGACGGCGGCTTCATCCACGCTCTGGTCCATGAGTCGAGTCGAAAGTATTGATGCTATGTAGTTCTGAAATATCGATTAGCTCATGTTGTAATTAAACTTTAATGAACTTGTATGTCTCTTTAGTTTGGACAGTCGTTCAACTTATATGTAATCGATGCTATTTATTAGTAGGACCATGAATCGTGCTATTAATGTGTTGCTTTTCTCTTCCGATCCTTTTGTTGCATACTTATATATTGCTTATATGTTATCTGTGAATTGCTACTAATGTTTACTTTGTCTAGCGCATAGAGATGCCGTCGTATGTCGTGTACAAGGGTAAGGTTCCCGGAGTCTACGATGACTGGGAGGAGTGTCGGAGATAGGTTCACCGTTTCAGCGGTAACAGTTACAAAGGGTAGACCACTAGGGCGGAGGCGGATGCTAGATACGCGCGCTATCTAACGGGAGAGAGGAGGGAGCGTTAGAGGAACCGGATGAAGACAAGTTTCATCGCGATGATGCTCATCGTGACTGCAGCTCTCTTCTATGTGATGGTAGTTTAGATATTGACTTGTAATGTGAAGACAAACTCGCTACTTGCGGTCTCGAGACTTTTAATGTTCTAACTTTGTTAGGTATTTTGAATTCGGAGACTAATATGATGAATTGTATTCGGAGACTAATCTTCTATTGTATTTGATAAATCTGTTGTTTATATGTTGTGATGTTTATATTCTGTGATGTAATGTATTTTGTAACCTGTGCAAATACAGAAAAGCAAAAAAAATCCTAATATTCATAGTAGTGGCGCACCATATTGCACTTTAGTGGAGCACAGAAATAAACACAACATTGGCGCATTATCTAAACGTGCGCCGTTAGTAACCTAGAGCACAAGGTAAATATGCCCCCCTTGGAGGCATCGTAATGGCGCACTACGTGGTGCGCCACTATTATCTCGGATACTAGTGGCGCACCAGAGGTGCGCCATTACTATTTGTTACTAGTGGCGTGTTAATAGTGGCACACCTATAGTGCTCCATTAATAGCAAAAACAGGTGCGCCATTAACAGCCTTATCCATGTCTAGGATTGGGTCAAAGCAGTTGTAATCCACAAATCATAATGCTAATCCAGCTTTTGTTCTGTTCTACCCTGAAGTATTACCCACTTTATGTCAGGAATGTCATGACAACTGCACTTTCTCTTATGAATTCTTGACGTAGTGATTCTTCTCGCCATCATTATCCATTCCTCGGTTCCTTGTTGTCACAACCGGAATGCCGACAAGTGAATCGTGGTGTGTGAAATCTATACTCCTAGCAACTTCGTTGCTTGGTAGTTAAATGGACAATAACCTCATTCTTAGCGTGTTGATTATGGAATCATCACCCTAAGGTTGATCATGCTACCTAGTCCTTATTTCCGGTGCACTCTCTGATCAATGAGTTAGGATTGTGTCAATCCCTCGCTCTTTTGATCATATCGTCTTGTCTCAAAAGCAAGATTGTTCTCAAGCTTAGTAACATATCGGTAGTTCGTGGTTTTCCGAATGTCTTCTCGGAAGTATCACCATGTTGTCACCTGACTGTTATGTTGAGCTCGTGATCAAGTTGGTTCCTTGTAACCACCCCTTCTCCAAGAATCTGTGTTGAATACCCCTGAGCTAGCTGGGTAAGCTGAACAACAACTTGAAGACTTGGGAGATAAAAGCTACATAGTTCATTTTCAAGGGGATATCCTTGTGTTGTGTGTGTTAAAGAAAGATAATATTTCCATCAATTGATCCTCGTGATCAATTGTTGGAGCTATGGTCTTATCCAGTCTTTGATTTGAGCGTGGGCTATCATCAAATCAAATCAGAACCAATGATGTTCATAATGTTGTCTTACTTGTGGTTGATCCCTCGATCATACACCATTATATGTTTTGGTCTGACCAATGCTATCACCTTGCCCACATAATTGTGGTATTCCATTCATATGGAAACCTGGATGAATTGTTATTGATCCCATCAACAACATTCTTGTCCTCCCCATGATTTAGTCGAACATCCAGCTAGTGTTGGAAACTTTTATAGGCATTATCTTCATGTTCCGTTCATGAAGCATATGCTCGGCTGAAATGAGTGACTTTATCTAATTCACATGCGCGAAGTACTCTATGGTTTCGTAGGTTAGCCGCCTCCATTCTATATGTGTTCCTAGCACACCAAGCCACTGATTGACTTGTTCAAGGAAGAGAAGTCTATGCTTGGGAACTAATCCATGGACTTGCGTAAAGACTTCTATATCCTCGATGAGGGTTCCCCACCTGAACTCGGTAGTGTTTCGTTGTAAGACTACTGTGTGGTCATGTTTGTCTGGGACAACATGGTCACATGTGTGTAGCAGAACCAGCTCATGTTTTCGGGCTTGCTATCGTAGTTCATTCCCCGAGAATCTCACAACGTCATCTCGTCGATTTGCGTTGCAAACTTTCATTTTCTTTCTAGACTTGATGAGTCTGGAATATTCTGACACCAACCAGATCTGAATTTCAGGCAGATATGATGGTTGGAACGTTTTCCAAGAACTATAATAGTGGTCTCTCTATAACCCGGCAAAGTGGATGCCGTGCCCAACACACCAGCCGGAAGACCTATTATTGTAGTATCTTGATTGAGGAAGTTGGCCACCTCCCCATAAGGATTTCGTAGGATTTACTTCAGTAGCTATTCCTTATGGATTCATGTGCTCCCGAAGTCCGACCTTTTACTTGATGTTCTAGATATCAAACCATATCTATTAATGGTATGCGCTAGCACATCAAGGAGAACACTAGAAGCAGAGTGCTAAATGTCTCTTGGTTGATCATCCAGATTCCGTTCCCTAGGCCTCGCTAAGGTGAAATCTGAGAAGGTGTTATCTTCCTTTGCATCTACATCCTGCACCAATATCCATCATGATGGTATATTGTGTTACCAGGATCCTTGTCACGGATATTGGTAAAACCTTGATGAATATGGAAATGCTCAAGTTCTTGAGAGCACGCACAAGCACTAGGTGTTATCACCAGCACTAACTAGGATTGCTTTCAGTTCCCTCGATTGTGCGACAACCTTTCAAATAGTGGACTCACTCTCTATTGTTGAGCTTCTTCCCAGTTACTAGAATCATTCCAGTATTTGCATTTTGCTCCCAGCTTGCACCGCAATTATGCCATCCTACTCTGGACTACCCTTTTTAGTAATTAATGATCAGGATCACGTTCAAACGTGGTCCTACCATGGGTTCCATCCATTTCTGATGTTAGTTAAAGATCATCCATTGCGTTCTCTTAAAAAGGTAATCCACATCATCCATACTAGTCCGAGTAGGCCATTCTACCGAACTCCTCCAAACTATCACTCGAGATTTGCCCTAGGCTGGTATAGAGAGTCTCAATGATCTCTATATCAAAAGTAATTCTTTTTACCACTTGAGGTAATAACTCTACGAGTCACTCCTCTAAGATGTCTTGTTATAGTATCAGGGCAACTCAACTCTTCGTTGCGTTGACAACCAATCACCACCCTCTTAAGGTGGGATTGTTGCCTACCCACTGAACCTTCGTCATCTGTTCCACTCCATCCATCTAGATGTATGCTTCGTATCTCAGCTCGAGAGATGTTTCAATGTCTCACTCCGTGAGTTCATCCAGAGTTGTTCGATCTTCGAGAAGATCGATCCTTCTAGAGTTTTTTTCCTCTTGCTATCATGTTGGTTGGAGTTCCCGGAGCAAGACCTCGAGACAAAGATGATGATCTAATCAACGTTCTTATGAAGTGCAACCTGGTTCCTGAGGGTTGTGTTAGTTATGTTCCCCTTCATCTTACCCCGCGCTTGAATCTTGGGACGAGATTCTTGTTTCGTGGGGGTGAGTTGTCACAGCCCTAGCTCAGCCCCTGTTATTTCTGCCATATCTTCATGTCATCATGTTTAAAATACAAATAAACTTGAAATGGGGATGGCAGAAACCCCCAGCACCGCCTAAATCAACTAGGGTTACTAAAATACTTTTTCAATGAACCTGAAATGCCCTTCTAAAATGTTCATCATCTTTGCTTTTGTCTAGAACCTCTGACAAAAGTGGTGCACACTTTTCTAGGACAATAGAAGGTCATTGAATTAAATCATATTCTATTTGCATTTGGGCATTTAAAAGCTATAAAATATTTTAAATGTCTAAATAATCATAAACAGAAATGTTTACTATTGGATATATTCTAAATAGTGGCCTTGAGCAGTTTCATGATTTTTGAGAATGTCTAGGTATTTTTAATAAAGCCCGAAAGACTACAGAATAATAGAAAACAGAAATAAAAAGAAAGGACAAAAAACCCACCTAACTAACCTGCATCCACCTAGTCGGCCCATTGCTGTTGGTCCAGCCCACCCCCTCGCGCGTCATCTTCCTCGCGCCTACTAGCACTGTGCGTGGCATGCGCACAGCCGAGCCGTGGCCTCCTCCTGCTTCAACCTCCTGCTTCTTCTCCGCGTCCAGACCCACGTCCGGAGACGCCCCATGACCCCTCGTCCCTCTCCCTCACTCGCTGCTTCCTCTCCCCTCCTCTAGCTCTCTCGCACGCGACCACCGAGCGGAGCTCGTCGCCACCATTCACCGTCGCCGTGGCCAGAGCCACCACCCCGCCTCTTCGTGTTGTCCAGAGGCTCCGCCTCAACGTCGTGGGATTCCAAGACGAAGAACGCACCCCGAGGGACGCCTGAAGCGACGCCACCATCTTTGTTTCCATCACCGGCCGCTGGAGATCCCCCTCGATGATCTGCTCACTCCGGTGCCTCCCCGAGCTCGCCGAGGCCACCTCTGCACCCGATGTGAGCTTCTGTGTCGATCTCCCCTCTTCCCTAGCTCTCTTCCCTCCCGCTAACACTGTTGCCGTCGAGCCCGAGAGCTTAGCTCTGCCTCCCATGTCGCCGCCGTGGCCACCATCGCCTAGAGCTGCAACCGAGCACAAAGCCGTGCTCAGTGCACCCCCAGGAGGCCGTACGAAAAATGACCAGAAAAATCCAATCTATCCATCTGTACTAGTTTCATGTATGTTTAAAGCAACTTAACCTTGTTGTTTATTGCAAAACATGATAAAGCACTATTTAAATTCATAAGATGAGTTTGGGGTTGAACCTTTAGTTCAAAATGACTCAAACCCATCTGGTTTTAGTTGCATTAGCCCAAGACACTCATTTTGCCATGTCATGATCATGCATCATATTGTTGCAAAACCCCTTTGTTCATTCCGATACAATCCCACTCTCTCGCTTCTGCTCTCATTTACTGCATTAGGAAAAGAACAATTCAACTGTTACATGCTGCGGTAGTTGAACCCCTTTTCCTCTGCATGACTTGTCATTGCCATAGTAAATAGATGAAACCCACTAGCATGAGTAGGAATTGTTTCAGCCCTGATGTGCCTACTCATTCAGGCTTGTCTGTCATGCCTGCTACTGCTTATAGTTGAGTCGGGTCTGATTCATCGGGGATGAATCGGAGTGGTGATGAACATGTCCTACTGTGTGTGAGCTAAGTGTGTGAACATGATTTGGTAAAGGTTGCGGTGAAAGGCCATGTAGGAGTACATGGTGGGTTGTCTCATTGAAGCTGTCCTCTGGAACTGAGTTCTGTGTTTGTGATCCATGAAACAGCTACTACCACACGTTGGGCCCTAAAATATGACCCCGCTTGACTTATTAACCGCCCCTGTGCTCTGTCCAGGAGTTGCAACTAGTTTCTGGTGTTTGTAGTATGCTGGCTGCCGTGCACGACGCTGACCCGAGGGGTGGGCTCTGATGCGGTAGGCACGTGGCCGGGTATGCCGGGCGCCCGTTTGGTGTCGCGGGACCCTGTACACATCGTTCGGGGCCATATGTGGAAACCTTGGTCGGAATCCCTGCGGATGGAACCTGAATAGGTGATAAACCTGGAATAGAGTCTTGTGTGGTTAGTCAGGTCGTGGTTTACACCCACGTCGGCTTTCTCTTGTAGTCTGCGGAGCACATGTCGCGTGCAGACGCTAAGTGGTGGAAACATTTGTGAACAAGTACACCCCTGCAGGGTTATAAATGATCTATTTGGATAGCCGCGTCCGCGGTAAAGGACCTCTAGGTTGCCTATACAGTTCATAGACAAGTGAAAGTCGATACTCTAAAATGCACAAGATAAGTGTGAGTACTATGGATGGCGTTCTCGTAGGGAGACGGGAGTGGATCCATAGTGGTGTATTGATATGGTGAATATGTGGACTCGTGTGCGCCACCACAAAAGAGTTACTTGTAGTCGTAGTTCATGATAGCCACCGAGTCAAAACTGGCTTGCTGCAGTAAAACCCAACATCCCTTTGTTGATAATGATGCATATGTAGTTAGTTCTGATGTAAGTCTTGCTGGGTACATTTGTACTCACGTTTGTTTAATTTATGTTTTTGTAGAGAGACTTCAGTCTCGCTAGTAGTTCCTCTTGGACTTCGACGTTTAGCTTGCTACCCCAGCTACGATCTTGTGCCCTCGGCAGGATCTGGTAGATAGTCAGGCTTCTCGGCCTTTTTCATTTGTAGATGTCTGTACTTAGACATGTTAAGCTTCCGCATGTGCTTGTTGTTTGTATGCTCTGAATGTTGGGTCATGAGACTCATGTTTGTAATATCTCGCTCCTCAAAGCATATTGAATAAATACTTGAGTCATAGAGTTATGTTGTGCGGCCCCCATTCAACAAAAACGGGCATCTGGCTCACGAATTCACCTCTATTCGAGCAGAGGTACAGCAAGGCCCCCCTTGCCAAATGCCGCCGGGGGAAGGATCCCCAGTCAAGACCAAGAGCACTTTCGTCAGCGCTTCAGGTGTCGGGTCCTCTTCCTAGAGCCGCATACGATCCCCACGGCCGCTGAAGGCCCACATCCAGTGAGAATGGCGTTGGAGAGGGGCAACACGGCGTAGCAGGAACTCCTTCACCACCTTGGGCGCTGTCACGCCAAGCTCCCTCAAGAACTCAAAGCGACGCCAGACGAAGGCGAGCCGGGGGCTCGCGAGCGTCTCCTGACCCCAGCCCGAGTTGGGGACAACAGGCGATGTTGGCTCCATCAGCAGGGGGCTAGACACCCCTACGTCCACATACAGCCACCGCTCACGAAACCCAGGCGCGGGCGGAGGAAGACTTAAGTCATTTCCTGAAGCCTCCGTCTCAGGCGCAACAACAAAGCTCACGCACACTGAACATTGGGTGGGGTCGACCAGACGCAGGGAGAAAAAATGGCGTAGCAAGGCAACTAAGGGAAGGATGCCCATCATTGCCTCGCAAACGAAGGCGAAGACCACGAGAAGAGTGATGGACTCAGGACCCAGATGCATCATATGAATCTGATAATTTGAGAGCACGGCATTGAAGAAATCAGAAAAGGGGGGAACCAGTCCCACCCACAGGGCGTCGACGAAGTATCGGACCTCGGTGGCAATCCTGTCAATGGAGAAGCGGGACGCGGGCCAGGCCGTCATCCTCCCGCATTCGTTGAAGATGGTGGCCAGGGCCGAGCTGACCTTGCTCAAGCCCTCTTGATTGATTATGATTGGCCGATCGACGGCGGGGGCCGCCGACGACGATGAGCGAGGCGGCGGCATGGGCTTCTTCCCCCTTCCCTTCTTCGGCGGAGCCATGACGGCAGAAAAGGGGGGGAAGGTTCGAGATTGGATTGGATGTGGAAACTGGAGTTCGAGAAGAGAAAGGACAGAGAGCGCTCGAGCAGCAGAAAGGGGAGCGGTTGTGTGCGGCTACGAGTCCGCCTAGCAAGGCATAAAATAAGGAGGCGTGGGGGAACAGTGTCGCCCACGTCCAATCAACCACCACGCGGCGCCCAAGGCCGCAGGTTGTTAGGGCCCGCGACGCTTTGCACTTGCCCTTTCGCCTCTCTGCTCGGCCAAGTCCGGGCGCGCCGTGGGCCCGGGGGCTACTGTCGGCGTTCTGGGAACGGGGGTCCCTAGACTTGCCTGCGCGCGGCCTACGGCGTGGCTCAAAGGAGGCCCAGCACAGCCCATCTTCATCAATACCAACTCAAGACCCTCGCGAGGGGCCAAGCCTCGCGGGGCGGACGACAAGGAGCTTCCTCAGGCACGGCCTCGTCAGGCTGGCTCGTGAGGAGGCAGAGAGTTCAAGGCGGGGTACCTCGCGAGGTGCCCATGACGCAAGCCTTGACGACCAAGGGCGCCCGGTCGAGGCGCCAGCCCAGCAAGATGTCCTCCTTTCCTCTTTGGTGCAAAGGAGCAAGCGCAGCGAGAGCATCAAGCAAAGGCATCCATTTGTGCAACGAGACCAAGACCAGCCCAACGGCAGGGAAGAAGTCATTGTGGAGCCCAAGCAAAGGCCACCACCACGAGCCTTTGACAAGCGAGGACCAACTTTAGTCGGGATAAGTGTACCCATTGTTCCCCTTCAAAATGGCCAATTGTTGGCGCCCTTCCCGATCAATATTTGGGAAGAGGCCGGGGCCTTCGCCTATAAATAGGACTAGCCACCCCTGGGTAGAGGCATCTGGACCGGACCTAGCAATCTGGATCCTCACCAAGAAACCAATAGATAGAGCGATTGGACTCCTCCTAGCAGTTAAATCGCACCACCAAGAACGAGAACCTCGGGAGGCTGTTCTTCCTTGTATTGTTCATCATCAGCCCAAGAGGCAATCCACCACACCACACACTGGAGTAGGGTATTACACCACAATGGTGGCCTGAACCAGTATAAATCTTGTGTCTCTTGTGTTGTTCTGTTTGGTAGTTTAGATCCTAGCGATTCGGTGAGGAGCAAGCCGGCAGGGGGTTAAATCTCCGCGCGCACCCCAGTGTTCGAACCTCAAGGGTCTGCCGGAACCTGAAATCCGACATGTGCCGCCTGCTGCACGCCCGCCTGAACACGCCTCCTCGCCTCCATCAAACGCCCCGATTAAACCCGCATGCAAAGCAAGAAATCTTGTATTTTAAGTACTCTTTGGGTTCCACTATCAGTACAGTGTGTACATGACTTGCAGGCTGGCTACAGATTCATACAGAAAGTTAAAAAGAAACAAATACATGCTTAATCTTGTATTCTAAGTACTGTATGGGTGCCACTGTCAATACAGAGCGAAAGAAGTATATATTAAAAATATAAAAAAATAAACTTTAGGACAGAATTCCAACTCAGGTCATCATGTTGTGAGCATCCGTCCTGGACAAGTACAACAGATGTTCATTGTGACGATGCAAGAGATATATCACTATAGCAATGAGCCCGTCTGTTGCAATGGATCCAAAGTAGAATTATACATATTCATAAATTTGAAAGAAAATAGATTAGTTTTGATATACATATCGCTAAATATCTTATGTTTCACTCGAAATATATTCTTTGGGCTGTTTTGATGAGGTAAGGGAGGAATGTGGTTGGTTTAAAGATACTAAGGGTTTTTGTGTAAACTGGAGCAGAGAAGTGGGAATTGTTGCAAAAGGCCACAACTTACATCACAACCGTTAGATGCAGATCTAATGGTCAGAAATAGCGGATGGCGGACACAGCATCATCACCAACTGAGTCTTTTAGAGGAGTAGAGATTACATCTTCCCTCCAACTTAACTACGAGAAAGGTGTGGCTTTGTGATTTGACGCCTCATTGCTCATTACTATGTCGACGCCATGACTAGGGTGCTTCGCACCTGCTGCTCTGCATTGTTATATCAGTATGGAACATGCACCCGGTTGCTTTGTCCCACATGTCGGTGAAAGGGACTAGAGCATTTATGAAAGCGAGCACTCCACTCTTACGACAGAGGAGTATACGACAAGGCGGCCTGGTGAACTATTACTTGTACTGTAGTACTACTATAGTTTTGTTGTTTCGCACGATCCATCGATGCAAACCCGATTAAACAGGCAAGGGCGGGATTTTTCCCACGCGGTAGATGATACTAGCCATACATTTCAAAGGCAATCTTAATCTATGCATACAACAACAACATGAGATCTAGTAAAACTACAAACACATGTGATTTATTTTGTTAGAGTGTAGTAGTAGTGTTGTTTTGCATAGTTATTAGATGTAACATGCGAGAACGTGTAGAGATGTACTTTTGGAGGGCCTACAGAGAGAAATTGGGCATAAAGTGGATTCAAATATTTGTATTCGTCTACATAGCATTTGTAACTCATATCTATAGTGTTTATAGTAGATGTGAATGCTTGTTCGCTCTTACGAAACCAGTACATCAATAATGGCGTGGTGTGCACCAATTTAGGCACTGGCACATTGGCCTACTTGGCTCCACAGAGAGAGAAAGAGAAGAGATAAATACACGGGCGGTCAGTGTATTTCAAGCGAAAAGCGAAATACGGTCACCGAATTTCAGAATACGCTCATTACGGTCACTATATACGTTTTGCGGTGATTATAAGGTCACTTGCTCACCGTTCAGCATCGGATTGCACTCTGTTGACCGGCCAAATAGTCTACGTGGCACTATGTTAACTAGTTAAATTGACCATGTTCCTTGTGGGTCCCACCGGTCAGTTCACATAGGAAAAAGGTCATATAAACACAAACTAACGCAGGCGCGACAAGACTCTAACCTGTGCGCAGGAACCACATGGTTGTGTATGTGTCTATCAGGGCCTGATGTGTACGCATGCACATGTATGTTGAGCACTTGAGCATGAGAATGTTTGTTGGTCGTGTGGTGTATGCATGCATGCATGCGTGTGTGCATGTGAGTGTTGCGTGCGTGCGTGGCTGTGTGTGTATGTGTGAGTGTTGCATGCGTGTGTGGCTGCATGTGTTCGTGTTAGTGTTGCGTTCATGTAGTTCGTGTGCATGCGTGTGTGTGTGTGTGTGTATAATCACCACACCAGCTCCTGTGTGTTAAAACAGACGGCTCCGCATACCAATACAAGGCCACCTTGTTCCCTGTGCCCGCGGTCATGACTTCAAACGACTGTCCAATATTTTTTTAATCATTTGTTTTCATTCTTATACATGCTAACGGGTAGGCCCAATTGTAGTGAGCTAATGTGATGCAACACTATAGGTGCCACGTCGAGCGTTTAACTAGTTATCTAGTCGTGTCTTCAGCAAATACAGAGCTTTACGGTGAGCCCGGGACTATATAATAACCAGAAAACATAACTGGTGACCGTAATGAGTGGATTCTGAAGTCCAATGTACATATCATGATTTTGCTTCAAATATAATGATCATCATTATATATATCGCGAGAGAAAGATGAAAATGCGTGAATGTGCTCGGGGCGTACTTTTAGAGGAGCTGGAGATAGTTTGTGTGCATACATGAAAGGGGTGTAGAGGGGGTGTATGCGATGGAGAGAGATGCTTTTCGTTTCTATTTATTATGAATAACTTTATATATAGTATAAAAATATAAAAATACATAGTGCGGAATAAATATCATTGGGAGCACCATGCAATGCAAATTAACGTTCATACTACTCCATATAACTTTGTATGTTGTATATATGTAGAAATCCTAAAATAATTTTTTGGCCACACTTTGTGTGATTTTATTCAAAAGGAATGTTGTATGCGAAATAAACGTGAAGAGAGGGCCTTTTAGATCAATGGGGTACGTGATGTAACATGTGTGAATGTGTAGTTGATGTATTTGGCAGGGCCTAGAGAGGTATGTGTGTGTATTACATATTCGAGAGAGGAATGGATAGAGGGGATGGTAGCATGGGGGGTGTGGGAGATATAGCACGAGAAATGAGAGAGAGACGAATAGGATGTCACGGCGAGAGATGCCCTCTAGTGTGTATATGCAAGGGGGAGGGGATAGAGGCACGGGGAGAAAGTATTTTGTGTGCTGTCTGTGTTGGTATGTGTGGGTGTGAAGAAGATAACGAGACCTAGGGTCTTATGGTTTATCACCACGTGAGGTCCGGTGGGCCGGTGTGAGGCCCTTGGCTCGGTTCTTTCTCGCGCCACATTGGTCGGCCTATGACGCATTTAGGGAGACCCTTGGAGGACTAGTCGTACAAGACAAAGATAGCAGAGTCGTGAAGGACTCAGTGTCCAAAGACAAAGCCGGCTAGGATTTGTAACCCTAGGTCCTCGGACTAAGGTGACCCCTTATCTCTTATATTACTATTCATCCAATCTAACTTGAAGTAGCATCCTAAAGAGTGCTCGGCTAGAATCATGCTCGTCATTTAGGAAGAGAGCTGGAGACAATGCGTGAGAGACAGGCCTAAAGATAATGTGTGTGCAGGAGACACGTAGGCAGGTCTATGTATATAGAAAGGGTCGATGGGGATTGTGCGTGTGTATGCTTGTGAGAGGAAGAGTGCTTGTGATAAAGGATAGTGAAAACAGGCATAAATTGTTACGACAGTGAGGGAGGGTTATATCGAGAGCATGTCTGCGAGAAAGACACCTCGGGAGAGAGTGTGTGAGAGACCACCGATGGATATACACCGTGTGCGCGTATGTGTGAGAGAGAAAGCCATCGTGTGTGTGAGGAGGGGCCTATGGAGAGTGAAACTACACGTAAAAGACTGATGTACACATTGATTAAAAATATATATTGTATCCAAATATTAGGATGGGATCATGATATTTGTAATTTGCATAAGGAACGGTCATTCATCCATCAGACATCTATATTCTATCGAATTTGAGCATGTCTATGTTATTAGTCGACATAATTGATCCACAGAGTTAGTATTTTGAACTCCAGACAATGCATAGCTTTAGCAATCGAATATAAACGTGAGTATAGATCATGTTGTGTGTGTAAAACACATTATACATACAAAAGTTACACAATGAACATTATAAATAGCTAGCTAGGAAGTAGCATACATTTGAATTCAACTTGATGTGGTTTAAAAATTCGAATTTAACACGAAGTCCATTCAATTATTTGAATTATATATCATGGCATTTGTAAATCATACTAAATTATGGGGGCACCAATCTTTGCTCTACTTTTGTAAATAATAGCATATATAGTCATCTACAAAATAGATTCAAATTTACCTGCTCCATACCAAAATAATCGTAGTTATAGGATTTTCAAGTGTCAAAATTTCAAAAAGAAGCGCATAATTTAATGAGATATTCAAACATACAAGGTCAAAATTAACGTTGTCTATTTAGGTCAATCCTCAAAGTTCAAGAGTACTCCCTCCATTTTTATTTAGTCTGCGTATTAGATTTGGTAAAAGTCAAGCTTTATAAACTTTGACCAAGTTTATAAAAAAATATTGACATAAGCAATAACAAATCAATAAAATTAGATTTATTATTGAATGTACTTTCACATCATATAGGTTTTTTATGATAAATGTTTATATTATTTTTTTATAAACTTGGTAAAACTTTATGAAATTTGACTTCAATCAACTCTGTTATGTAGAGTAAATAAAAATGGAGGGAGTACTATAAACGTGAATGCTTCTGTCTCAAAATTTCAAACGAAGCGCCAAAAGAGCCTCTACTCGCCCAAAACCGCGTGAGACCAATGATTGGTAGAAGGAATTACTTTTCTAACTCCGACCCATGAAACCTACTGGCCCGACGTCCAAACGTCTAAACTGGGGTAGGTTTGTAGCTTCATCTAAACACCACATAACCGCCTCAGAAAAACATTCATACACAATGGCCGCCTAAGCACACATGCGCGTGGCCGAAATCACTCCCGCCCACTATTTGGGAGATCTAGGATTACCATCCTACCCTCGACCCGTAGTAGGTCCAAAATTTAAGAGGGGGCAAAGTTTGTACTTTCCCCAAATTTCAAACAAGCGTATCCCATCTGTTCAAAAAACCAAAAACAAGCGCGTCCCAGACCGAAACATGGTTCTCCCTTAGCTCCCCCCCCTCGTCTGATTCCCCATTCATACTCTGTGGGAGCCAAACCTACCTGTCCACCAGCCGCGAAACCCTGGCGTCCTCCGTCCGCCACCCCATCCCACCCATCAACCACCGCCCTCCTCCATCATGCCGGAGCTGATACCCTGACTTCGTCGTCCACCGCAACCGCAACCGCAACACCCTCCACAGCTAGTAGTTGAAGCCGAGGCCGAGCTGTCCGTACCCGAGACAGTTCAACCACACTGTCCTGTGCCTCATTGCTGCCGCTCAAACTTCACTACCATCCACCGCACCGAAGTTGTTCCTGCTGCACCGTCCTTCGCCACGTCGGATCTGCTTCCCCTCTGCCGACAGACGGCCACCATAACACAGTCAACAATTTGGCAAAGGGTTCATCCAAGGCTCGACCCTCCTCCAAAACATTGGTTCCCCAGGTAAAACAAAGAAAATCGCCGCGACATCCAAAGGACCCAGCACTGGCAACCGGAAATGGTACTCATCTTCCCTTATTTGTGCAAATCTTACGTGTTTGCCTGCACTGTATTCATCCCACAATAGACATTAGTTGACCGCTTGTTCTTCATACTAGATGTTCCTAGTAACTAACGATGCAGAAGGTTTCTCCTCATATACTATTTCACCTTAGCTAGAGGTGCGTTGCCCCTTGGATTTCAATTCCTGGTCAATTGATTCCCAATTAAAGGAAGCATTCCCTGGCGTAAGAGGCGCTAGTCCGCCTATTACGCTGGGGAAGCAGCACCTCGGTGTTTTATCTTAGGGGTGAGTGGGGCCTAGAGCTGCTGGCGCCTGGTCTAGAGGTCGGCCAGAATTAAAGGGATGGTTGGGTGGTGCTGCCGAGCATGGCAGTGGTGTGAGGTCGAGGGCAGGGCGGTGCAGCGGAGGAAGGGGCCTAGGCCGGTGATCGCTGGCTATTCGAGAAAGATCATCAACAGTGACTGGCTAGAGGTAGACGAATGCCATCTGCCCGTTCCTTATAGATCGGACAGTTCATAAAAAATCGACCAACCTATTTATTTTCAGTCGACTGTTATTTTGATAGGACCACATGTGGTGGTGTGCTTGAGGAGTACTTGCATTTCCTTGCCATCCCTGTGCTCATATGTTACAAAATCATACGGAGTAGAATCTAATTTTGTTTGCCATGCAATGTTGTAGAGCTATCATATGTCTCATGTTATTTATTTTTCAGCCACCTGCTATCTGCTACTTTAACAGTGCACTAGTTCTGCACACACTTCACCCATACTCTCACTATTGTGTTTTTATGCAATGGTATTTCTGACTCTACCTTGATAGAAGCAAAAAGAGAAAAGAGAGAAGTCGCTCCTGCTTGCTGCGGGCTTTGGCAAGATATGTTTCAGCGCTATAGAGGGTGCAGTGTCAGCAGATGGAGATGGTAAACTTAGCTCTGAAGTTGATGATCTCGCTCTCCCTGAACCACCATCTTAGGTTCTTGCTTTAACTTTGTGGTGTCATATGTGGTCGCATATTGCATACGTTGTCTAGCTTGTATTCAAAAGGCCGCAGTCGGTCTTTATTAAGATAAGGAAATATATTTTTTACATGAACAACCATCCCGAGAGAATCAAAAGACAAATAGCTAATCAGGGCACTGGCCGAGTCAGTGACAAGCCCACCACAGACAAGCAAAACCTGGAATCCAACTAAAAAGCCATGATGGTGGCAAAGCAGCCCGCCTCCCACTAGGCATTGAGTTCCTAGATGATCATGCTCACCACTCCAGCCGGATGTCTATCTTGCATTGTTTTCAATTTGGTTAAACTGCATCTGCTTAGCTTAGCCATTATACCTTTGAATATGACATGCCTTCCTGTTTTTGGTACATACTAGTACATTTGTCTATTAACCATGTTCTTACATCAAACTAATGTTATTGTGTATCCCTCATCAATCACTTATGATGAGGTAGTCAGGCCAGCTGACTACGGCGAGAAAAGATCCTCATTTGAAGAATGTAGCGTCAGCCTCCCCACATGTTTCTCGAGAATCAAAATGGCTAGAAGAAGATAGTGAACATAGCTTTGTAGTTGATTGCCGCATTTCCCCTGCACTAGCATCGCAGGTGCTTACTCTAACTTGGCAGCGTGATATGTGGTTGCATGTTGCATATGGTGTCTAGATTGTAATTCTTCATATCTGGTTAAATTGAATGTGCTATTCTACTTGGTTTATACATTATACCTGTTAATGTGACATGCCTTCTTGTTTTTAGTACATAGTACATTTGTTTATTAAGCATGTCCTTACATAAAACTATTTTTTTTGTATCCCTCATCAATCAATATGGCGAGACACCTTCACTATATGCAGTGCGATATTAGTTGCATCTTTCATAAGATTTATAGCATGTGTTGCTTCTAATTTGCTCAAATGCTATTTATGATGAGACACTATTAACTTGGCAGAGTCATATTGGTTGCATCTTTCATGTGGTGTCTAGCTTGCATTGCTTCTTATTTATTGAAATTGCTTTTGCTTAATTTGCACAAACAGTTGTGAATATGCTATGTCGTCCTGTTTTTCGTACATATTCCATCCCGGTATCATGTGTTGGCCTTACATTAGAGTAGTGATTGTCAGTACCATGCATGAATGAGTTCTGAAGAGTGAATTTAATTGCTTTTTCTTGTCGGTTTAACTTGACAATTCAAAATCAATAAAGTGGAAGGAAATTAGCAACGCAGTGGATAAAGGTGCTCCTTCCAAATAGAGGGCCTCTACAGATTCTACTCTGCCACCCCTCAAGAAGATTTGGAAGACAACACATGCATAGACACTCAACGTAGCTGTGTTGATGATGAGCACATCTCCCCTAGCGCACCATCATAGGTGCTCCCTCTAACTTGGCACTGTTATATGTGGTTGCGTTTATGTATGATATCTATCTTGTATTGCTTCTAATTTTGTTGAATTCCATCTTCTTACTTTACACATTATAGTAGTGAATCAGACATGTGTTCCTGCTTCTAAAACATACAATATCTGTCTATCACACCATGTTCTTATGTCAAAGCACTACTGTTGTGTAACCTGCAACAATCACATATCATAAGACTCGTTTGACTTGGGAGTGTGATATAGGTTACATCTCGCATTCTTTTATAGCTGGTACTACTTCTAATTTGTTGAAATGGCACTTATGACGAGATAGTTTTAACTTGGTAGAGTGATATTGGTTGCATCTTTCATATGGTGTCTAGATTTCGTTGCTTCTAATTTGTTGAAATGACTTCTGCTTAGTTTACACATCATAGCTGTGAATATGCAATGTTGTCCTTTTTTCTTACACATTCAATCATCCTATCATGTGCTCACTTTATATTAAAGTAATGCAGGTCAGCATCCTACATCAATGAGTTCTGAAAAGCGAATTTTTATTCATTTTCTTGTGGGTTCTTCCGGCGAAACCAGCATCCAAGGTGCTTTCTCTAGCTTGGTAGTGTGATATTGTCTTGCATGTAGCATACGATGTCTCACTTGTATTGCTTGTAATTTGATTAAATTACTACTTCTTAATTTTCCCAATTAGTTGTGAATATGCCATGTCGTCCTGTTTTTCATACATATTCGATCCTCATGTCATACCTAATCCTGTTTCTAGAACATACCATATCTGTCTATCACTCCATGTTCTTACATCAAAGTACTACTGTTGTGTAACCTGCAACAATCACTTTCACAAGACACGTTTAACTTGGGAGTCTGATATAGTTTACATCTCGCATTATTTTGTTGCTTCTACTACTAATTTGCTGAAATGGCACTAATGACGAGACAAGCTTAACTTGGTAGAGTGATATTCGTTGCGTCTTACATATGGTGTATAGCTTTCATTGCTTCTAATTTGTTGAAATTCCTTCTGCTTAGTTTACACATCATAAGCTGTGAATATGCAATGCTGTGAATATGCAATGGCACTAATGATGAGAGACCTTTAACTTGGTAGTGTGATGTTGTTTGCATCTTTGATATGATTTATTTCTTATATTGCTTCACATTTTTTTAAACACCAGTTATGACAAGACACTGTTAACTTGGCAGAGCAATATTTATAGAATCTTTCGTACGGTGTCTACCCTCCATTGCATTGCTTCTAATTTATTGAAACTAGTTGGATGCCCATGCATTGCCACGGGATAGAAATATTTATAAAGGCAATAAGCGATCAAATTACAACAATAGTAAATGATCAATGCATCTCCGGCTGCATGCATTATGTGCCATCTCCTCTTAAACTCGACTCCCAAACGAGTATTGAGGTAGGAGACAAACAATATGGTCATGTACTAAGAACCTCACATTAACATGGATAATGAAGAGTTAGACATCCAGCGGCAACATCTACCGGTTGGTAGCAGTGTCCATGATAAACAAAATATGGAAATCGTGCTTGGGTTCTTCCCATGATTGTTACTCAAACCACATATCTTTCTTTCCTAATGCATTCCACTCAAGCGTAAAAAAGGAATACATTACGTACTTTTAGTTGTTCTCTTTGCATCACGTACATCAAGTGCAAGAAGATTGTCTAATGAGGATTAATCTAAGTGATATGCAACAAAGATCACACAAGAAAATGAGTCACTAATACACAAACTCTTTATCTGAAATATGGCTTTATTTCAACATTATAAAAAGGATTGCAAGATTACATCCGGCTGGCTACAACTACAAAATAAAACAAAATAAAAAAATTGCATTGAAACTCCACAACTTACATGTTCATTTCAAACAGTGTTGCTTTACCCTCCGATAAAACCATCTCTTAGCACAAGCTTGAGCATCACCACTTTCAAAAACCAGAACAGAGAGGACCAAGTGTTGTCATATATATAAGAGATCCCTTGTTTCCTGTCTCCTAGAAATTTCAAAAGAAGGGAGGAAATTGACCATGCCCCCCACACCCTGAATCTCTAACCGAAATATCAACCACTGCCGTTCTCCGACTGCCTTTCCACGCTCGACCCTACGAGCTTTCCTGACCTTTTCTCCAGTACATCTTTGTAGCCATACTGACCTTGCTGTATCAACCTATAATTGCGACCATGCCGCTAAATGGAGTGTAGTAGGGCAAGGACATCATGTCGATGTCTGACGCGACCTTGGTATCCATGGAATTATGATGTATTTCCTGTAGGTTCTCCTGCCTGTTAGGTTCGTCCGCCTTCCGGTCCCTTGCTACTATTCGTCCAATGTGCCAATCGGTGCACTTGCACTCTTGATTGGTGTCATTGATGTATCACTCTGTCTGTCTAGGTGTGAGAGTAGCAAAGGTGAAATATGCTAGATTGATGTTGTTTGAAATTGAATGGAAAATAAGAATACCACGTCGGTGTGTGACAAATAGCTAATAAATACATGTTGGAATACTTTAAGGAACATGGGTTGAATTGGGAGGACCATTTGTTCAAGGAATTGGAGTCGAGTGAATTGTTTTTTTCAGCAAGTGTTTTTTTAAACCTTGTAGTCATGCAAGTAGCCGACCAAAGGTCCATATAGCAAATTCCAAAATTTATGTCACCTCAAAGTCGAAATCATCAATTTTCAAAATCTGTGATGCATCACAATAATTCATATTATACATAAATAGAGATTTGAAATATGATGAGCCTGCTTTGTAAAAAAGCCTATTAACTAACACATTTTGATACTTCTAATATATTTTAACATAAGCTATGTATGGCAGCGTAAATCATTTTGAACCTGATATATAACAGATACAACAAGGAAACATGTGATAATGTAAGTTATCTTGTGAGAGAAACAAGCTTCATGTTGACTTTCGCGCGCTTTAGTATCTTCCTGTAAGTTAGGAAATTGCCTCTAGAAATGGTCAACTACACTGCATAACAGAATAATCAAGACTTAAGAGCATCAGTTGTGAATGTTACAAGATAGACAAAATTATACAAAGAAAAAGGATATATCATAGAAACCTAGCATATAGAAAGCTGTTTTTTTCAAGAGTCGTTCATGTAATCCTTCTGAGGATGAGGGTGGTATTAAAATATATCTCTAAATATAAGTCCCTTGATGTCTTTGTTGGTAAACTTTTCCTCGTTCAAGATCAAACATAATTTTTCAAAATTGGTTACATGATGGTATTCCCTCCACTGCTAGGCCATGAAAATAGGGTGAAACCATGAATATATGATTTTGTAACGTAAATACAAATGGCGGCGAATTGGTCGAATCGCTTAAAACATGACCGTGGAAATTGGATGCGTACCACTTGCGTGCTTGCTCGACCCCGCAACCTGAAGCATCTTTTCTCGTTTGTGTGATGCTAGCCCTGAGCTATAAGCCACCGCCATGCAGTGGTCATAGACATGTGCAACGGTACAACAACACCACATCCCCGTCTCGATATTTGTGACATACCAGCTCACGCAAACTGCTACCAGCGGGCATCCTATCTATTGGGATACCCCCTCACAACCTGCAAAATCTATAATTTAGATCTTAATGTGACAACAAAAATTCAAATATTCCATACATCTAGAGTGTGCTACAATCGAACAAGCAACTGGAAGATGCAATTTACACTTCAATGCCTAATTATCCGGATTGAGAAATAAGATCAAAATAGTTATAAAGCGGTAAAATTCCCTCACCACTTCTGAAGTCCAGGTCTTGCGCTCTCTATATCAGCAGCCATGCTTTGATTGTAACTCAAACTGCTGACGCTGCAGTATCAATATCTATCTCACTCCCATCTTCATAAAAAGGTAACACTACATCAGTACTCCAGTTTAAGAAAAATGTGTCAGATTCAAAAAAATGTGTGTAAAGATTACGCTAGAACAAGTTGTAACCTCTGGGCGCCATCCCAGGACTGTCAATTACCAATTAAGCATCAGAACAAGCAGAATCTGCTTTGCCATAAACTTGAAACAGTGAAACTCAATTACAACTCAAAATCTGTAATGCAACACCATACAGTAACAGTTGGTTTGCACCAATGATCTAGGTACGAATTCCAATTCACTTCTACATATTAGCCAGGCAATCCAGAACGATTTACCATGTCATCAAGTACCCAAGGCACATTTAAACAAAGGAGCAAATAACACAAAAGCACTAAATTTGATGGCTGAAGTACTATATCAGTAACGGGGAGAGGTAGCACAACAAGGGGCACCACAGATCACATCTACCTTTAGTTGGAGTTATTATAGGTGGGTACCTCGTGGATGGGTAGGGAACCGGGCATGAACGTCTTTGAGAGGTAGCAGAGGACTAAGACGAGGCTGTCGTCTAGAGCTTGGGCCGCATCTCCTCTTCCTCATGTTCTTCTTGCCGCCTTCAAACATCCTCCAACTCAGGAGTTTTAGTGGACTTTGGTGACCGTCTCTAGTGGAGAGGCACCGCTGGCGGGGTTGGGGATTGGGTTGGGGCTAGACTGGTCGTGGATGGATAGTTGTGAGACCAGTTTCCTTGGCAACCCAACTTGAAGCTTCTCTCGGCATTGTTGCCTGCCACCACGATAGACAGTTGGGGTTAGGGCCTGGGTAGGGCGGGGAGCGAGGTGGAATTGGGGATCGGGTGGGTCGAAGCTCGATTGGGAAGGGATTAGAAAGAGAGGAAGAACCGATGATACAGGGATCGCAGTGACATGGCTCAATGTCTGGCGCTGCATCTACCACCGTCATGGCTGATCACCACAAACTCCCTCCCCTCCATTGCACGGGCCGTCATCATACCACCCCGACTAGGGCCGGCGTCGATCCCGACCATGGCTGCCATGCGGGCATGGCCAAGGAGGCGACCATGGCGAAAGGTTCATGGGTGGGACGGCATATCACCGATGGGGGTACAGGGAGGCACAATCAAGGAAGAAGAAGCCGTCAAGTGGTCGCCGGAGAGGGTGGCGTCCGAGGTGGGTGGTCGTGGGGATGGGTGCAGGTGGCTTGTGTTTTGGGAGAGGTAGGATACAAATCGGCAGTTCAGGGGCGGAGGCGGAGAACGTGCGTTGTTTCAAAAATTTTTTGCTGTCGAACATGGGTTTTCTCTCTCTATTTTTTGTTGTGGGGTCGTACGAGGGAGGTCGAACCATCAAAGGAGGTCGAACCATCATGACGTTTGATCCTCCTTTAATAGTAGAGATGCGTTCTGCTTAGTTTACTCATCATAGTTCTGATTATCTCATGATGTCCTGTTTTTGTACATATTACATCCTCCTATCATTTGGTTGTCTAACATCAAAGTTCAGTTCATCTATATCACGCATCAATTTGTTCTGAAGAACTAAATTTTTATTCCTTTTTCTTGTCGGCTTGACTTAACATGGCACAGAGAAATAGGAAGGAAGACAGAATGACATGGCATGGTATTGGTACTAAGGACACACGGAAACAGAAGCGGCCGAATAATGCAGATTTTGCTGGTACTGATGGTGCAATAGAAGGTCGAAATCCAGCGGAAAATTTCACAAACGCGGCATCCAGCGCTACACGAGCTGCAAAACTAGCCAAACAGAAACAAATAGCTGCCACCAAACAACCAGAGACATCCCTAGTTGTTTCCACCAGCTGCACGAGTTACTCGTGCGTCAAGTAAGCTAGCAACAGGTTCCCAAGCTCCCTTGCCACCTAACACTACTTCCCAAGCACTCTTGACACAAGACGAGTTGGCAAGATCAGATGAACCTTGTGAGCTTCAACAGCTAGAAGGTAGTTGCTGGAGTCAAGTATATAGTTGCATGCTTCTTTATATGTAGTCTCACAGTTTGATGTACACTAGCACTTCCTATGTTTGTTATTGGACTAGCACCTAGGCGCAAGAGGAAACGAACATCAGCGATAATGCTCGATAGGTTAACTAAATCTAGAGGAGGAAGAATGGAGAACCGTATTGAGGTAGCTTTAAAAAGGCCAAGTGATGCTACAGAATCAGCCAAGTCATTATCAGAGGCAGCGGTTGCCATTAGGTGTCATGCACGTATGCTCCCAACATGGATTCAGTACAGGAATGACAAAGACAAAACCCAGTTCAACAGCTTCCTAGACCATTTTTCTATAAGTAAGGTTATGTATGGAAACTAGTAATATCGTCTTGCTCTGTCCCATACTTTCTAGGTTGCTGATAATGGGACTCCCATAATTTTCAACAGATGAGGATCAAGTTGGATAACCAAGATGATGCAACCAGACAAGCTTGCACCCATGTTTTCAAGTATGCCCTGCCACAGTATTGGTATAACTTGAGGAAAACTCACTCTGAAGGCAAGGCTAAAGTGAAGTTGCCCAAACATTTCAAGCGAAAAATATATCGGATGAAGACTGGAGAGGCCTAGTTAAACACTAGTTCGATCAAAAGTATCAAGTACGTTATATGTATGTGATCAGATGACATGTTGAACTCCTATTTATGCATGTGCCTCAAAAATCTATCTTCTTGTAGGTGAACTATTCAAAGAACAAGGCCAACCGTACGAAAGTGAAATTCGAATAGACAATAGGATCTCGTAGCTATATTGCACACTGCGAGGCTCTAGTAATTAGCTGTTGTTTCTCTCTTTTAGTTGTGCCATACTATCAGATCTATATCGACTTGTTCCAAATGCAGAGGAAATCCCGCAAGGACCAAAAAGTACCTGAACCAAATGCTCTGGATATCTTCAAGGGCTGTCACACCAGCAAGACAAAGGGCATGACTACACCAGTCAAAGCCGTTGTTGTAAGTCCTTAATCCGCATGCCTTTTAACTACTACTTACTCTGACTCGTGCATTGAGCTGCATGGTTTGCAGCCAATGTCTATTACTATTTTTAATTTTGTACACAATTTTCTTAGCGTGTCATTGCACCTTACAAGGTTTAAAACAGAGGAGTGATGTTCCTTCGATCTTGATCTGTAATCTAGTTCCATGCTGGACTTGCCCACACAAAGTTACAATTACCCGTTTGTCTGTTCTCAGTTGTTTTATGATATGAATGGTGTCATACTATGCTTACCATATTATAAATTTTTTCTCTTTATTCTTAGTTGTCAATCCAGTGTGAAGAAATACACAATACATTAGCCATGGTACATAGTCATATGTTTGGAACCTGGTTTTATTTAGTACTTTGTAGTAAAATACAACTAATATTTTACATGGGTTCACCGAAATAACTTTTGTATATAGACAAAAGCTATTCTGTTCGGTTTTGTTACCTCCTTAATATCTTCTGTTCTGGTAGTATTAATGTAAAACTCAACTTTTTAGCATGCTATTAAAAAAAATGGTGGAACCGCCACCTTCTGTAGGTGACGAGGCAACTATAACCGCAATGTCACCTCTTGCTGCAGTGGGTTAGTACCTATTCACTAACAGTGCCAAAAGCATGTTCCTGCGTAATACTGGGTTGGTTGTTATGGCAATCTCGTCCAAACTGCCTCATGATCAAGATATGCAAGCTCAAAACAATGTTATATCTGCGCTCTAGACACAAGTCCATTCCCTAACAGAGACCCTTTGTGAAACAAGGACAGCCATTGTTCGATGTCGTCAAGATATGCATGGTTTTGAAACCAGATTATCAGACATTTGCTATGTTGTTGAGGAGCCTAGGAGAAATGAAGGCGACATTTATGGTGCTCCATTAGACAGTACAACATGAAAATGTATCAGCCAGGTCAAATGAACTGACCTTCTGAACTTCTGGTGGTGCATTTATCTGCCAGACTGTTAACTTTCATGCCAACCTTACTTTTGTTTTATGGTTGTAGTTTGTTTTGTTGCAATAGATGTATTTGTTCTTCACGTGCAGCCACCGGCTAAAGAAACAACAAGCCATTTTTATATAGTGTAGGGTGTTCCCTATATTTGCACTGGTGGCGAACTTTGATGCCAAGTGGATATATAATCTGTGCAATCACCTTAATAGCCCAGGGTTAGTTTCGGGTTGTTTATTTCCTAGTCTTCTTTTTCCCTGGTTTGCTTGACCGCAACAACCATGGGCCATATACGGACCATGGTAACCTTGAGCCTGCTATAGGCCGTAGGATCCATGGGCCTCCTACGGGCCGTTGGATAAATGGCCTCCAACGGGTCGTAGAATTGGTGGGCCTAGGGCCATCAGATAAATGGATCCACATGGGCTGTAAACGTGAGTAATTGGTATCGGGCAAGCACAGTAACGGACCGTTAACAGGCCGGAAGACAACAAAGGCTTAATTCCGTCACAGGCATAACGGGTCATTAATGGGCCAGAATATAGGACGGGTTGGAAACGGCACAATGGGTTAACAGGCCACAAATGGGCCGATTCTAACCACGGGCCAAATTTGTCCCATTAGGGGAACAGGCCACTAACGGGCCAGAAGTAATCAAGGGCCAGAAAGGAGCCCAAGAATGTATGGGCCGTCAGAAGGCCAAATGCTAACACGGGGTAGAAACGGCCCATGGAAATAATGTGCTGTTAATGGGTACAAAGAAATTTTCTGTTCATTGTGGGCAGTCACAGTGGGCCACTGAAGGGCCTAAAGATACGGAAGGCCTCATATGGGCTGAAAGATGTTGTGGGCCATATATGGGCCGAAAGTGAAATGTGCTGGTGTTATATTTGACAGTCCACATGACGCTGTTCGGCCGATTTAGGGAAGGCCCTAATGGGCCGTGAGTTACCGGGCCATAAAATGGGCTATATGCGAACAGAACATTAACAGGCTTTTCATGGGCCGACCCGCTAACTTTGACCAAGTCAAACAGGCCGACCTTTGTAAGCTAAACGGGACAGTGTTGGGCCTTCGCACGTGTCGACATATCATAGGCACCTATCTGTCCCAATGACGATCTAACACGTGTTTCCTTCGGCCAATGAGAATTTGACACATGGAAAATCACCATTGGTTCAGGCTATTAACTGGTTATAGGTTCAAAAACTGGACCCGATGGCTTAACGACGACCCATTACTGTGGATGCCACGTGTCAGTCACACTTGATGAAAGCACTTCTGTAACACGCAATTTATCGTCATGGAAGTGGACACTTCCGTGATCATAATTTTGGTAATGTCATGGAACACTTCTACGACAGCACAGGTATGACTATGTTGATTCTGTCATAAAATCATCATGGATGTACATGCATGACAAAAAACATGACCTACTGGGACAAACACATATCATCATGGAAGTGTATTATTTTGTAGTGAGACTTGCACGGCATGTGCTCATTCACCATGTGGGTTCACAACTTCACATGCTGTCGTAGTTAGCTTCCCCATTTCTTTTCTTTACTTTTCTCTAAGAAGTACGCTCTCCATAAACTAATATAAGAGTGTTTAGATCACTAAAGTAGTAGTGATCTAAACACTCTTATAGGGAGTTCAAGCATGCCCTGTACATGAATAAATCTTGCTTGCTGCACATATGTACGTGGCAGGACATGGTGTCCAATCACCACTTAGTTACTAATTTTATGGTACCAAAGAAAACACGGGATGCATTTTTAGATTCAAGTAGTCAAAACTAGCATGAAGGTAATCAGTCACATTGAACATTCTTTCTACCGGCAAAAAAAGAACATTTTGTTCTGATATATTTGCAAAAAGATATATTCATAATCTCAAATGTTATTGTCGACTACCCAAATGTTACTTTGTTAGTATTTAGAGCATGCACAATGCTTGATAAGACAGTCTTATCTTAAGCTTGTCAGTAATCTATAGGAGACATTGAAATATGTTGCAGTGGGTTATTTTTAGTCTTATCTTTGATAATGCGATAAATATTTGGTGGGACATATTGTTGCTAATAGATCATCTATTAATCAATAGAATACATGCACTTTCTTATGGTCTCTCTCATCCACCTCATCGTTTATCCTGAATGGCAGTCCAATGATAATACCATTATAAACACGTAAAACCGGTTACCATTATTTTCGTAAGTTGGTTGTAATGTTACCTAAAATTAAATAATAAAAAACATGTAATAAGGTGTAACAACATCTCTATATCATTGGGGAAAAACATCTATAGGCTAGGCATGTGTATTTTCATTAGGTATATTTTTCTGTATGATAATTGATGTTTAAAGCATGCCGAAACACACCATACATCACCCACCTCACGCATTTACCATATTCCTCGGCCTCCGTGGGACACCTAGTTTTAGTATATCCAACAGCATGTATCACTTCTTGCTCCTCGTCCTTATAGCCTGCCGACTGTACCTTATAAACAATTGCTCTTTGATCAAAGGCCTCCCTAAGCACACATTGATCTCCTGGGCATGCTTCTTTCTACTCAATGTTGCGTGCACTTTGAGCACGTTGGCAACTCCACTGCTAGCTTGCTGGCAAATCTTGCAGTAGACGCTAACATGTGTAGCATTCCTGCATGGCCCACAGGTTAATTTGAGAACAAGTACCTCGAGGTTAATTTGACAGACATGCCTTATAGGTTTACAGAAGTCATACCACTTTTTTGGAAAGATGTCGTGAAGTAACGTGATAGACCTTCTTTCAAGCCAATTAACATGTGTTCAGAAAACAAAAATTATCAAAAAGAAACGCGATAGACCTTCGACTAACATGTGTTCAAAAAAACAAAAAATGTCAAACATTCCAAAACAAAGGCCATAAGGTTCACCTAATAAGACAGAGCACTATATATGTTTAAGCCAATTAAACGTTTATTGTGACCCATCTGATGACTACTTCATCCTCAGCATAGTTAACTTGGGAGTTCTAGTGGATGAGAAATCAGTAGGGAAGTTGGTCCTTGATGATATAGGAAGCCTCTTCAAATCCTTTATTGCATACATGGATGACCGCCTGTTGTCGCCCAATGGCCAATGCCACATCCACCGCGAATGTACAAGCTTCCACTACAAAAAAAGACACATCCGTGACCTTTTGGCCCGAATGATTTTTTTGTCATGCTTAATTATGACACTTCTATGACAATAATTGTGACAAAACCCGGTATCATCATAGATGTGGTTGGCTCCTACGTCTATGACCAAAAAATCATGACAGAAAATGGGCTTTTTGTCCTGGGCTTGCCGGGGATGCACCTGGATGACATTCTTTGGGCCGTCCATGACGGAAAAAATCATGGTAGAAGCAAGGGCGAGGTAAATATCGGGGAGTTCTCGGTTATGGTGGGTGGTCTCGACCGAGCGATAAATGGAGGTTTGCATGTTTCTCTCGTACACGTACACGCGTGTGTGCGAGGCGTTGTGCTCTAACTGAACCTGAGTGAGGCGTTCGCTTACTGAACCCGAGCGATTACACTAGCTACATTACAGAACCCGAGTAATCAATCCATGGGTATTAACTAAACCCGAGCGATTCCTTCGCTACTACTACTAACTGAAGCCGATCGAACCTGCTACATCTTGATGAACAATGACCGTTGTTGGGGGTTGGATGAAAAGTTCCCAGTGGGGGTTGGATGAACAGGACCCCATGGTAGTCTAGGGGCTATTACCGCTTGATGAATAAGACCCTCATCGAGAAGGCCACCACACACACCCGAGCCGGTTGGGCGTGGATGAACATGACCCCGTGGAGGCTCCATGAATAGTAGCCTGTGGAGGGTGGATGAACAGGACCCCGTGGAGGGCTGGTTGAACAGTAGCTAGTGGAGGGTGGATGAACAAGACCCCTATGGATGAACAGTAGCTGGTGGAGGCTGGAGGAAGTCGATGGTGGATGAATAGTAGTTGGTGGAGGTTGGGGGAAGTTGATGGTGGATGAACAGTAGCCTGTGGAGGCTGGAGCGAGGCAGTAGACGGTGGATGAACAGTATCCCTTGGAGTCGCATTTTGCGGTACGCCGCACCCCTACTGATGAATAGGACCCCGTTTCGATGTAGGCGCTCGAACACAAGTCCGTTTCCTCCGTTTTGCGGTATGCCAGACCCCTCCCGATCAATGATACATCCATTTTGCATCGTGCTTTTATATTCATATTTATTGCATTATGGGCTGTTATTACCTATTTTGGTACCATACTTAAGCCTTTTCTCTCTTATTTTACAAGGTTTCCATGAAGAGCGAGAATGCCGGTAGCTGGAATTCTGGACTGGAAAAGTAGCAAATCTGAGAGACCTATTATGCACAACTCCAAAAGTCCGAAAAATTTACGGAGAATTATTTTGGAATATATAAGAAACATTGGGCGAAGAAAGTACCAGAGGGGATCCACCATGTAGCCACAAGGGTGGGGGCATGCCCTACCCCCTGGGCGTGCCCCTGGCTTGTGGGCCACCTGGCAAGCCCCCGATGCCCATCTCCTGCTATATGATGTGTTTTGACCTAGAAAAAAAATCATAAGAGAGCTTTCGGGACGAAGCGCCGCCGTCTCGAGGCGGAACCTGGGCAGAAGCAATCTAGAGCTCCAGTGGAGCTGTTTTGTCGGGGAAGCTTCCCTCTCGCAGGGGGAAATTGAAGCCATAATCATCCCCAATGATCTCTCATTGAGAGGGTGTCAATCTCCATCAACATCTTCACCAGCACCATCTCCTCTCAAACCCTAGTTCATCTCTTGTATCCAATCTTTGTCTCAAAACCTCGGATTGGTACTTGTGGGTTGCTAGTAGTGTTGATTACTCCTTGTAGTTGATGCTAGTTGGTTTACTCGGTGGAAGATCATATGTTCAGATCCTTAGTGATAATTAATACTCCTATGATTATGAACATTAATATGCTTTGTGAGTAGTTACGTTCATACCTGAGGACATGGGAGAAGTCTTGTTATAAGAATCATGTGAAATTGGTATTTGCTTGATATTTTGATGAGATGCATGTTGTCTTTCCTCTAGTGGCGTTATGTGAACATCGACTACATGACGCTTCACCATTGTTTGGGCCTAGGGGAAGCCATTGGGAAGTAATAAGTGACAGAAGGTTAAACCCTAGTTTATGTGGTTCTTCGTAAGGGGCTGATTTGGATCCATATGGTTCATGCTATGGTTAGATTTATCTTAATTATTAATTTGTAGTTGCGGATGCTTGCTAGAGGGGTTAATCATAAGTGGGAGGCTTGTCCAAGTAAGAACAACGCCCAAGCACCGGTCCACCCACATATCAAATTATCAAAGTAACGAACACGTACACTACTAGGGAAAAGGCTAGCAGCAGCGCGGGTTTTCAGGCTAGCTGCACCGCGGGTGGCCGCGCTACTAATAAGGCGCTACATCTAACTCATAGTAGTAGCGCGGCCCCAACCAGCGCTACTACTGTTGAACGATATTGGCAGCGCTTTTTAGGAACGCGCTACTATTAACTAGCTGTAGCGATTTCTTCATCCCACGCTACTGCTATATCTTTCATCATTTTCCCTTTTAGTTCTCCTTTCAGATGCTAAAAACTAGGTACTATCTTTCATCAAATTCATAAACCATTACTAGGTACGGTAGTACTCCCTTCGTTCCAAATTACTCGTCGTGGTTTTAGTTCAAACCACGACGAGTAATTTGGAACAAAGGGAGTACTAAGATAACAATTTCATGCATAGCCAACATGCATCCTCAAGCAGTACATGGTCATATCAACGGCCATCATCATATGTAGTTCTAGATGATATCGACGACGATCATCATATGTAGTTCTAGATGATATAGCCACACACACATATGTAGTTCTAGATGATATAACCACACACACATATGTAGTTCTAGATGATATCGAAGACAATCATCATCCTCAAGCCTGGGCGGTTGGTGTTCCTGATAGTAATTAGGATGGCCTGTCCAACACGAAGATTCTTGCCATCGAGGAATTTCTTCCACCCAACCGAGCTTAAGTGTGTGCGACCGTCCGTGTCCACGTGGTAAGTACAGATTGTGACGGAGCCCCTTGCAAGAAGGCGTAGTCCGGTGAGCCTTCTTCATCGGGCTCGATACCATAACTCACAGATATGCTCTTTGCCAATTTCTGAATAAGAAAAACATATCAATTAATAAGCATGTGATCGAACTCTACACTAAAACATATATATCATCGACTAGATTCCACACAACATATACCATATCATTGGGCTGTACACTAAGTAATTCACACTATTAATTTGCATTTGTAAGTATAACATACCATATCATGTCGATCAACCATGGTATTTGTCAAGCGGGTCACGAATGGCACCCCGACAAAGTCAGCACATGGCGGAATTATGTCCCACAGGTTGGACACCTCCTCCTCACTAAGCCTTGTTCTTTGAGCTACGATGGCTTCATGAAGTGGGTCCTCATCATCTTCATCGAGTGGGTCCTCATTATCTTCATCATCTTCATCATCTTCGTCATCTTCATCATCTTCCACCAGGTTGAGATAAATGACAGCTAGCTTGGGTCTTTCGCTCGGAAGTTGAAGCTGATCAACTCACCACCGAGAAGATGCATGCGAGCGACAAAACGGGCCCATCCATCTCCTCCAATCTGCGACATATTGCGTCCTTTCTCGACCTCCATAGTGTACGGCCCCCAGAGCCTCAAATGTCACAAAGTGTCTCTGTCGACTTGTTGAATTTCAACCTCACATTGCATGGGACGATCTGTAAACTAAGCAAAATGACACAATGCAGTAATGCCAACACTAAAAATAAAATAGTTATTACATTTCATCTAATTTCTTACACGCCGATGACTAAAACTCGGCGGAAGTAGATGCCGAACAGCTTGCGGTTGCAAGGTTTTGGCGCATCTTGACTTGCACGATTGACATAGTGGTGGTGGTGGTGGCGCCATTCTTCCTAAAGCAATATGAGCAAAGGATTACTAAATCAACTAAATCAAAATGTTCCCAAGTCAACTAAATGAATTAGCCTACTAAATCAACTAAATCAAAATGTTCTAAGTCAACTAAATCAACTAACCTACTAAGCCAACTAAATCAAAATATTCTAAGGCAACTAAATCAACTAGCCTACTAAATCAACTAAATCAAAATGTTCTAAGTCAACTAAATCAACTAGCCTACTAAATCAACTAAATCAAAATGTTTTAAGTCAACTAAATCAACTAAATCAAAATGTTCTAAGTCAACTAAATTAACTAAATGAATTAGCCTACTAAATCAACTAAATCAAAATGTTCTAAGTCAACTAAATCAACTAACCTACTAAGTCAACTAAATCAAAATATTCTAAGGCAACTAAATCAACTAGCCTACTAAATCAACTAAATCAAAATGTTCTAAGTCAACTAAATCAACTAGCCTACTAAATCAACTAAATCAAAATGTTCTAAGTCAACTAAATCAACTAAATCAAAATGTTCTAAGTCAACTAAATTAACTAAATGAATTAGCCTACTAAATCAACTAAATCAAAATGTTCTAAGTCAACTAAATCAACTAACCTACTAAGTCAACTAAATCAAAATGTTCTAAGTCAACTAAATCAACTAGCCTACTAAATCAACTAAATAAAAATTTTCTAAGTCAACTAAATCAACTAGCCTACTAAGTCAACTAAATTATATCAACTAAATCAAAATGTTGCATATGAGCAGGAGGGAGGAGGAGGGCGACTCGAGGAGGGAGAAGAGAGTAGAATGGAGTAGGAAGGCGGAGCGCGGAGGGGCCAGCCGGCGCGGCTAGTTGAGGGAGGACGGAGGAGGAAGGCGGAGCGAGGAGGGGCGGCCAGCGGCAGTGGAGAGGAGGACGGAGGAGGAGGCGGCACCGAGTCCAGCAAGGAGGAGGAGGAGGTGGTGGCCTTGACGGAGGAGGAGCGGCGACGGGCCTGTGAGCAGCGAGGAGGAGAGGGCGACAGACGGGCGCATGGCGCAGAATTTGTGGCTGTGTGTGTGAGTGGATCCGAAGGAGGAGATCGAGGAGATGGATGGCTTAGCGATGGCGCTCTTGAGAAAACGCGCTCTTGCTAAGCTATCTAGCAGCGCTTTTCACGATAAAGCGCTCTTGCTATATGTCAAGATGCAAAATACACATTGATCATCAACGATCTTTTTGTGTACAATATAATTCGACAATATGAGTCCTCACCGGTTTAGGAACAGGTGAAGACTCATATTGCAGCCACAAATTCTACACATAGAGTTCAATGAAGATCAAGTGCTTGTCAAAGTGTGAGAAGTAACATATTTAAGGTGGTATAAACTCTCTTCACGGAGCGAGGTGGGACTAAATTTTTGTAGTAAACTCAGCAGTAGCGCTTGTTTGGGAAATGCGCTGCTACTATGCTACGTAAGAGTAGCGCGCGTCGTGTTAACGCATTGCTGCTATAACTAGCCTCGCGGCGGCCTCGTACTAATTATAGCAGCAGCGCGTCTTTGGGTGGACGTGCTACTGCTATATTTGTATCAGCAGCTAGTTTCAGTGGCCCGCGCTACTGCTAGTTAGCAGCAGCGAGTTATTTTGAGACGCGCTGCTGATAAGATTCTGTGTATAGGCTTTTCCCTAGTAGTGGTATCATATGAGCATGATGAAAACTATCTTGATAATAATTCCCATGTGTCCTCTGGAACGCTTAGATTTATATAAGATTGTGTCCAGGCTTGTCCATTTCTACAGAAAGGATTGGGACACCTCCCTGCACCTTAGTTACATTTGATACTTGTTACCCATTATGAATTATCTTGTCACAAAACTCTCTGTTACCGATAATTTCGGTGCTTGCAAAGAATACCTTGCTGAAAACCGCTTGTCATTTCCTTCTGCTCTCGTTGGGTTCGACACTCTTACTTATCGAATGTACTATGGTAGACCCCTACACTTGTGGGTTATCGAGACTCTTTTATTGCGCCGTTGCCAGGGAGTGAAGCGCCTTTGGTAACTGGAATTTGGTAAGGAAACATTTATATAGTGTTCTGAAATTTACTGTCACTTGTTACTATGGAGAATCATCCTTTGAGGGGTTTGTTCGGGGTATCTTCACCCCATCCGAAAGAGCAATGAGTTGGCTCTCAACCTACTAAACCTACTAAAATTATTTATTATGAAATTCTTTCGGGTATGATAGACAAACTGCTAACTAATCCTTATGCAGGAGACAGAACATTACATCCTGATATGCATCTGATCTATGTGGATGAAGTTTGTGGATTATTTAAGCTTGCAGGTTTGCCTAAGGATGAAGTCAAGAAGAATGTCTTCCCTTTATCTTTCAAGGAGAAGGCATAGACATGGTATAGGCTATGCAATGATATTGGGACATGGAACTACAACCGATTGAAATTGGAATCTCATCAGAAATTTTATCCTATGTATCTAGTTCATCGTGATCGGAATTATATTTATATTTTTTGGCCTCGTGAAGGATAATGTATCGCTGAAGCTTGGGGGAGGCTTAAGTCAATGGTATATTCATGCCCCAATCATGATCTCTCAAGAGAAATTATTATTCAGCATTTTTATGCTCGACTTTCTAGTAATGATCAATCCATGCCGATACTTCTTGTACTAGTTCATTTGTGGAGAAGACTGTTGAATTCAAATGGGATTTATTGGAAATAATTAAACACAACTTTGAAGAATGGGAACTCTATGAAGGTAAGGAGTCAGGTATAAACCTTAAGTTTGATTGTGTTAATTCTTTTATGGATACCGATGCTTTTTGCGAATTTAGCACTAAATCTTGACTCTGAGATAGTAGCTTCCTTCTATGAATCATTTGGTAATCATTATTGATCTCCCCAAGGAGAAGTGGTTTAAATATCATCCTCCCATTGAAGTAAAAGTAGTAGAACTTATTAAAGTTGAAGAAGAAACCATTACTTATTATGTTGATCATGTTGTTCTTGCTGCTTATATTGAAAACCCACCTTTCCCTGTTACAATAAAGGAACATGCTAAAGCTTCAACTGTGGTTCGTAAGAGTAGTACTAGAACACCTAGACTCCCTGAACAAATTAAAATTGAATCTAGTATTTCTATGGTTAAAGATCTCTTGGTCGGTAATATTGATGGGCATGTTATTTACTTTTTTGAAGAAGCTGCTAGAATTGCCTAACCCGATGATGAAGACAAACATAGACCTATTGAGAACTAGTACTACTATTACAAAATTGGACCTCTCCACCTCTCCTAGGCAACTCCACCGCCGGTGGACATTCCAGCTCCGGCGTCCACCTCACTGGCTCTCCCATGGCACCTCCACTCCTTGACTTTGCTAGAGGTAAGTATTGTTCTTCAATCATGCTTTGGTGGATACCCACAAGGTTTTAGGGTTAAGTTTCTCCTGGACCATTCCTTCCAATTTTCCGTAGCCTCAAAATCTGTTGGGTTTGAGATCTACAACAATGGTCGTATCTCTGAGAGGGACTCTGAGTTGGTTTTTAGTCTCTGGGGAGAAGGTGGCCCAAATTGGCATCGTGAGGAAAGATTATTTTACCAGGAAGAGCAAATTTCTTGGTCTTTGGTTACCAGAGGTCATGCTCGTTCTTCCTCCCAGGGCAGTTCCGGCGATCGCCGGAGGGAGCAACCTCGGCATATTTCGGTATTCCAACAGCTGGCTGGTTTACCGGCTTCATCATTGGATCTGCATGAGTCTGAAATTGATGTTGGGCGCATTGAGTGCAATGACTCGCCTACGATCAATGATCGCGTGGATCAGGGAGAAGACGGCGTGAATTCTGGTTTTTCAAATAGGGTTATTGCCTGCTATGGTTGTGGCAACTTGGGCCACATGGCCAGGGCCTGCCCTGAGCCTCGAATTACTGGCCTGTGGCCGTCATTCAGGGTGGCCTCTTTTCCCTCTCCTCCGATCGAGGCTTGGACCCCAGGGGTGGTGGACGACTAGTTTATGATATAGGCCCAGCCCAACCGGCGATTCAAGCTTCCTCTTTTAGACAGCTCTCTGAGGGCATGTTCCCGAATTTCAGCCTCTATTCACACTTGCCTCTTCGTGTCCTCCTCTGCCTACCACTGTTCAACCTCGAGCTTGCCGCCAATCTCCACACAGTCAAGGGTCTCCATCGCCGGCGCGACCGAGCCGGCCATGGCCAACATTCCGTTTGATCCTGTGCCTTTCGTTCCCAATGGCTTCAACATCCTACATGTCGAGGGCCATAATGGCATGGCCAGAGTGGTCCTCCCTCACCGTCAGAAGCGTCATGAAGACTGGGCTATCGTCACCATTGAGCCACTTCCTGAGGAGGTACTTTTCGCAAATGTGCAAGAAGTTCTCGAAGATTTTTTTTGCGGATGTTCAGCAAGTTCAGATCAGAGAAATCTAGTGCTGCCTGTTGGGGGAGGCATATGTGCATTTTGTTAATCCTAGAGACAGAGGTCGATTAGTTCTTCAGAGCCCGCAGCAGTTTGGAGATGTATTCATCTCTTTTCACAATCTTGATAATGGTTGCAACTACAGAAGAACTCAATTTAATAGAACTGTTTGGCTGCTCATTCTTCTTGTTCTTTTTGATTTCCGTAATTCAGAAGATATTGCTAGGGCCATCAGTCATTTTGGGAGTTTAGTATCTTGGGAAAATGACCCTCTTCACATGGGCAGAGTCATTGCAAAAGCAAAAGTCAGAGACTTGGATTCCAGCCCAAAAAGTGTCAGGTGGTCTAATGGTGAAGTGTTTGATGAATATGCCTGGTCTTCTTAAGTGGAAATTCTTCTTCAGCAGATGACGGGAGGGGCTCCTGCAGACGAAGACCCTATTCCACCTGACAATGTGGACCCTCATCCTTTGCCACTCAACAATAATGCTTTCCCTGGATTTCACCATAATCCTCAGCCTTCTCAACAGGATGACATGGATGCAGATGATGGACACTGGGCTTTGCAGCCTCCAGCTGCTAATAATGTTACTCTTGAGGAAGAATTTGATTTTCTCCAGGGTGTTCATTAGGAAGAAATTGCCTGGGCTGATGGTGAGGATCTCCCACCTCCTATGGAAGGCCATAGTAATAACAACCACTGTTTCCCTGTCAGAAGGGGTCTCATCTCATGCAAGTGAGGAAGTGAACCAAAATCCACCTCTGCAGCAGCTTTTGGGCACTGGCCGAGAGCTTTTGATGCAGGATTACTAGGAGGAGGAGCAACTTGTTGTGCCTGCACTCCCAGCTCCAAATGTTGTTGATCATCATGTGCCTGTGGCTGAGGCTGTTCTTCATGATAATGCAATACCTGTAGTTGTCTTGGCTGAGCTACAGATACAGCCACACTTTGTGGAAGTTAATCCTAGTGTGCAAAATGTTCTGATAAATCAAATTCCTGAGACAATGGCTGGTCCCAGTTCTGGTGTGCATGAAGCACTGATTTCTGATTCTTCTGAAGCTATTCTGGTCCCTGACAGGGTTCTAGCTGCTGATATGGAGGCAACTGGCCAAGGCAATAAGCTGATAGATCCTGACACTGCCAAGTTAAGTGGTGAAACACATGTCATCTCTCCAAGGGGAAGCCTTAAACCTTTGGCAAATATTGGGGTGATTGGTGCTAAAAAAAGGTAAATGGGTTGATCAAATTGAAGAACACTTTGAGTTTGCTCCATCTCTTTCGGGTTTGAAATCTATCCAGCTAAAGGTTGTAGCTAATAAAGATACTGTTTTGTCAGAAGAAGGGTATGTGATTTGGAAGGAGAACTTTGCACAAAAGCTTTTGGAGGGTGCTCTTCACTCTCTGTTAAAATCCTAGTAAGTTCGTTCAACTTTATTGTGCATCTTCTAATGACACCAGACAAGTTTAAATGGACTGTCAATATGCTCAAATCTCCTTTATGGGAATTGCTTGCTGAAGTTGAAGGCACTATGGATTCCATTCTTTTTCACATACCTAACAAATGTTTAACAACTCAGGCTCCTATCTGCCAACAGGCCATGGTTGATTCACAGCAGCAAGACACAAACAAGGATAATGCTGGTGATTTTTCCAACCAGCAGGACCTTGATTCTATTGCCCTTCTTCAGCCTTTTGGGGTTGAGAACACCAAAAAAAGAAGGGGAGGAAAGACACCTCTTGTGGAAAATGAGGTAAGAAGGAGTGACAGAATTAAAAAAGATAATGCTGGTTTTAAAAGAGGATCTTGCTCTAATAATAAGTGCCTACCTTGTAATGTTGTCCCCCCAATTGCTCAGAAATCAGTGGTTAAAAATCTCACAACCTCATTTTGCAAGGTGGCTGATCAAGATTTGGAGGAAAAGATCTCTAAGAAGCCCAAGTGGATGGTGGGAGAAGAATTGGCTGGGGTGCACCCATCCAATGAGAGCAGGCAAGACTCCCTAAGTGTTTAGATGATCAAGTTATGTGCTTCCTTAGTAATGAGGGAGGGAATTAAGATGTTGGCATGTATCCCTGTTCCATTTGGTTGTACTTGCCATTTATGTGCCCTCTGGACAAGTTGTTCTAGCTCATGTTCTCTTGTCAATACACCTTGCTACCTCCTTACCTTCAGGGAAATTATCTCTTTTGCAATCCTGTGGATGATGTGGTTGGTGTATCTGCTGAATTTGCATGCTCTGATGTCTTGTTTGTCATGCATCCTATGGTTTTGACCAACTGATGGGGCTTGGTTCCTTGGTTCACATCTGAATTCCTGTCCATGAATAATCAAAACATAAGCTAGAATATATTGAACTGGAACATCAGAGGGATTAACTCACCTGACAAGTGGCTTGCTCTAGGGCAAAAAATAGAGGAAAGTGCCTATGCCATTCTATGTTTGCAAGAGACCAAGAGGGAAAATTTTGATACTGCTTACATCAGAAATTTTTGCCCTAATAGAATTAATAAATTTTCTTTTCTTCCTTCAACTGGTGCCTTTGGTGGACTTTTAATCTCCAGGAATGGGTCTCTCTTTGAGGGAGAGGTCATCTTTAAAAAAAGATTCTCTCTCTCAATCAATTTCACTAGTCTTCTGTCAAATCAATCATGAATCCTCACAAACATCTATGGACCTTGTGAACAAGCAGACAAAATTGAGTTCATCAACTAGTTTTCAAACATTCATATGCCCCTGGACACTAATTGGATTCTAGTTGGAGACTTCAACTTTATTAGAGCTCCCTCTGACAGAAACAGACCTGGTGGAGATGTTAATGAAATGCTTCTTTTTAATGAAGCCATCAGTAACCTTAGATTAATTGAGCTTCCACTACATGGCAGAAAATTCAGCTGGAGTAATATGCAACAGAGCCCATTGTTGGAAAAATTGGATTGGTTCTTTACCTATGCTTCATGGATGACCTCTTTTCCTGATACAGTTGCTATGCCACTCTCCTGGCCTATATCTGACCATCTCCCTTGTGTCATAAAAATTGGAACTGCTATTCCAAAGGCAAAGGTTTTTAGATTTGAAAACTACTGGATAAAACACTCTGACTTCAAAGAGGTTGTCTCTGCAGCTTGGAATATACCTGTGGGTAAGCTTGAATGCCAAGTTAAAAAACCTGAGAAGGGATCTTAAACTTTGGGCTAAAAATCTGTCTTCCCTTAAAGCTAAAATTGCAACAATTAATGAGGTCATTTTCCTGCTTGATTTGTTTGAGGAATTCAGGGACCTAGGAGATTTTGAATGGAACTGCAGGCTGATTCTCAAGGAATATTTGCTCATTTTGCTCAAAAACCAAAAGATTTATTGGAAGCGGAGAGGAAAGATCAAGGGTGTCAAATTTGGTGATGAAAACACAAAAAAAATCATACAAAGGCTTCTATTAACTTCATGCATAATCACATTGCAATGTTGAAAAATGATGATCAAGTGGAAATAACAGACCATGCAGGAAAAGTAGCTCTTCTATGGAATGCTTTCAAGAAAAGATTAGGGCAATATGAGAAAACCACAATGCACTTTGATCTAAATTCTTTGCTACAGCATCAAGCTAATCCTTCAGACTTTGAGCAACTGGAAATTCCTTTCACTGATGAAGAAATCAATGAGGTGGTCAAGCACTTACCCTCAGACAAGTCACCTGGTCAAGATGGATTTAACAATGAGTTCATCAAGAACTGCTGGGACATTATAAAGCCTGATGTTACTAGACTGATACATGAGTTCTATGCAGGGCAAATTTTACTAGAGAGTATTAACACTTCTTTCATCACTTTAGTACCCAAGAGGCCCACTCCAACTACTACAAATTAGTTCAGGCCTATTTCTTTTCTTAGCTGTTTTCTCAAGCTCATCACTAAGCTGCTAGCAAACAGATTACAAAAAGTGATTTTCAAAATGGTCCATATTAATCAGTATGGTTTCCTTAAGGAAAGAGCTATCCATGATTGTCTTGGATGGGCATATGAGTATTTGCATCAATGCCACAAGTCCAAAGAAGAAGTTGTTGTGTTGAAGATGGACTTTGAAAATGCTTTTGACCTAACTGAGCACTCTACAATCATTGACATCCTCAAGGCAAAGGGTTTTGGAGAAAGATGGATTGGCTGGATTAAAATGTTATTCACATCTGCCTCATCACAGGTGTTACTCAATGGCATTCCTAGGAAAAAGTTTTACTGTCTCAGAGGAGTAAGACAAGGGGACCCCCTCTCCACCCTTCTTTTTGTGCTTGCTGCTGACCTCCTATAGTCAATGATGAATAGAGATATGAACATGGGTCTTCTCACACCTCCTTTGCAAGTGGAGTCATGTCCAGATTTTCCTATAGTGCAATATGCTGATGACACTTTGATTCTCATGCAAGCCGATGCCACACAGCTCGACTGTCTCAAAGCCTTACTTCAAACTTTTGCTGATGCCACTGGTTTAAAGGTTAATGACAGCAAATCAAGCTTCATTTCAATCAATGTAAGTGATGATAAAATGGAAATCTTGACAGTTGCTTTGAACTGCAAGAAGGGATCATTCCCTTTAAATTACCTGGGCATGCCTCTAGGGCTTTCAAAACCAATAGTGGAACAATGTTTGCCTTTAGTGAGCAGAATTGCCAAAAACTGGTGGGTCTATCTTCTTTTATGACTCTTGCTGGCAGGTTGCTTCTGGTCAAGTCAGTTCTCAATTCTCTTATTATATATTTCATGGGTTGCCTTGATGTGCCTGTAACCATCAAAAATCAGGTTATCAAATACCTAAGGCATTGTCTTTGGAGAGGACCAGATCTAGAGGATCATAGGCCTACTACGGTAGCTTGGTCCACTGTTTGCAGACCTAAAAATCAGTGTGGCCTAGGAGTGATGAACATATTTGTGCAAAATCAAGCTCTTCTTCTCAAAAACCTACACAAATTTTACAATAGGGAAAACATCCCATGGGTCAACCTCGTTTGGGAGGCTTACTATGACAATGGCATCCTACCAGGGAAAAAATGGGAAGGATCTTTCTGGTGGAAGTGTAATTTGAGGCTCATTGATAGTTATAAATCCATGGCAAGATGCACAATTGGTGATGGTAAATCTGCCCTGTTTTTGTCTGACCTCTGGCACTCTAATTGTCTGAATCAATTCTTTCCTCACCTTTACTCCTTTGCAAAAGACCAGAACCTTTCAGTGCAGAGGGTACTTCAGTTTGAATATTTGGAAGACTTGTTTCACCTGCCACTTACTGAGGAAGCTTTCATGGAATTTGAATTAATGGAAGAGATTTGAGACTAAGAGGATCTGAATTCAGAGAGCACTTGGACTCATGGAGCTATATGTGGGGTAATAATACTTTTTCAGTGGCAAAAGCTTAAAAAATTCTGATAGGAGTAAAAATTGTTCCAGCACAGTTCAACTGGATTTGGAGGAGTTCTTGCCAACCAAAGCACAAAGTATTTTTTTGGAGACTGCTACATGATAGACAGAATACCAGGAATCTACTCACGAGGAAAACTTTTCATCTAGACAATTACAATTGTGCTACACTTAGCTGTCAGCAGGAAGAAACTCTGCAACACATTTTTTGGACTTGTCCTTTTGCTTCAGCTTGTTGGGACATCCTTTGCCCCAGCAGACAAAGAAATCTAACCATCATGGAAGCACTTCCAAACCTAAGGAGTAATCTACAGCAACCTTTTTCTACGGAGATCATTATCATTGCATCATGGTCCATTTGGATTATCAGAAATGATAAGATATTCAAAAACATCCCCACCAGCATTGACAGATGGAAATTCATCTTCCTTTTAGAGCTCCACCTGCTCAAATTCAGAATCGAGGAGAAATTTGCTTCTACTTTCATTGCTTGGTTGGACAATCTTGTCCTGTAATTTGCTGTTTTTTGTCTAGTAGGCCTTTATAGTTTTTCCTTTTTGGGCTTATCTCAAGCCTTATATGATTGTATACTCTTTCTTTTATTAATAATATAAAACTTGCAGTGGGGTTTTGCCCTACTGTGTATAGTCAAAAACATAGACCTGTTGTTGGGATGCCTGTGGTTTCTGTTAAAATAGGAGACAATTTTTATCATGGCTTACGTGATATGGGTGCTAGTGTGAGTGCAATTCCCTTTACTTTATATGAAGAAATTATGAATGATATTGCACCTGCTGAGTAGAAGATATTGATGTTACTATCAAGCTTGCTAATAGAGATACCATATCATCAATTGGGATTGTTAGAGATGTTGAAGTCTTGTGTGGAAAAATAAAATAACCTACTGATTTTCTTGTTCTTGGTTCACCACAAAATGATTTTTGTCCCATTATATTTGGTAGACCTTTCTTGAACACTGTTAATGCTAAGATAGATTGTGAGAAAGAAACTGTTACTGTGAGTTTTGGGGATGTGTCTAATCAGTTCAATTTCTCTAAGTTTCGTAGACAACCCCATGACAAGAATTTCCTAGTAAAGATGAAATTATTGGTCTTGCTTCTATTTCGGTGCCTCCTACCGATCCTTTAGAACAATATCTGCTAGACCATGAAAATGATATGTTTATGAATGAAAGGAAGGAATTAGATGAAATATTCTTTAACCAAATGCCTGTTTTGAAACACAACTTGCCTGTTGAGATTCTTGGGGATCCTCCTCCACCCAAGGGTGATCCTTTGTTTGAGCTCAATTAAATAATTACCTGATACTCTGAAATATGTTTATCTTGATGAAAATAAGATATATCCTATTATTATTAGGGCTAACCTTTTCAGAGTATGAAGAAAAGCTATTATTGAGAAATCTCAGGAAGCACCGTGCCGCTATTGGATATACTCTTGATGATCTAAGGGCATTAGCCCCACTCTATGTCAGCATAAAATTAATATGGAGCCTAATGCTAAACCAGTTGTTGATCACCAATGACGGTTAAATCCCAAGATGAAAGAAGTGGTAAGAAATGAAATAGTAAAGCTTCTAGAGGCAGGTATAATTTATCCTATTGCTAATAGTAGATGGGTAAGTCCTGTTCATTGTGTCCCTAAGAAGGGAGGTATTCCTATTGTCCCTAATGATAAAAATAAGTTGATCCGACAAAGAATTGTTACAGGTTATAGAAGGGTAATTGATTTTAGAAAATTAAATAAAGCTACTAGGATAGATCATTACCCTCTACATTTTATTGATCAAATGCTAGAAAGAATATCCAAACATACACACTTCTGCTTTCTAGATTGTTATCCTGGTTTTCCTCAAATACCAGTGTCAAAAGACGATCAAGAAAAGACTACTTTTACTTGCCCTTTCGGTACCTTTGCTTATAGATGTATGCCTTCTAGATTATGTAATGCACCTGCTACCTTTAAAACATGTATGACTGCTATATCCTCTAACTTTGTGAAATGATTGTTGAGGTTTTCATGGATGACTTCTCCATTTACGGAACTGCTTTTGATGATTTCTTAAGCAACCTTGATAGAGTTTTGCAAAGATGTGAAGAAACTAAACTTGTCTTGAATTGGGAGAAGTGCCACTTTATGGTTAATGAAGGTATTGTTTTGGAGCATAAAATCTTCGAAAGAGGTATTGAAGTTGATAAAGCTAAAGTTGATGCTATTGAAAAATGTCGTGTCCTAAAGATATCAAAGGCATAAGAAGTTTCCTTGGTCATGCTGGATTCTATAGCAGTTTATTTAAGACTTTTCTAAAATTTCTAGGCCTCTCACTAATCTCTTGGAAAAAGATGTTCCTTTTGTTTTTTATGATGATTGTGTAGAAGCATTTGAAATACTTAAGAAAGCCTTCATTTCTGCACCTGTTGTTCAACCACCTAATTGGAATACCCTTTGAAATTGTGTGTGATGCTAGTGATTGTGCAGTTGGTGCCATTCTAGGACAAAGAGTTGATAAAACATTGAATGCTATCCATTATGCTAGTAAAACTCTAGACAGTGCTCAAAGAAATTATGCTACTACTAAAAAATAATTTTTAGCATTTGTTTTTGCTTGTGATAAGTTCAGATCCTATATTGTTGATTCTAAAGTAAATGTTCACACTGATCATGCTGCTATTAAATACCTTATGGAAAGGAAAGATGCTAAACCTAGAATTATTTGAAGGGTTCTCTTGCTACAATAATTTGATTTGCATACTATTGATAGAAAGGGAGCTGAGAAACCCGTAGCAGACAACTTGTGTAGGTTAGAAAATGTTCATTCTTGCTAAATTTATGCCACCTAGCTTCACATACCAGCAAAAGAAAAAAAATTCTATGATTTAAGAAATTACTTTTAGAATGACCCAAACCTTTACAAATAAGGAGTAGATGTTATTAGACGTTGTGTACCTAAGCATGAACATGAACAGATCCTACACAAGTGTCACTCCGAAGCCTACGGAGGACACCATGCTGGAGATAGAACCGCGCACAAGGTACTAAAATCTGGTTTTTATTGGCCTACTCTCTTCAAGGATGCTCGTAAGTTTGTCTTGTCTTGTGATTAATGCCAGAGAATTGGTAATATTAGTAGACGCCAGGAAATGCCTATGAATTATTCACATGTTATTGAACCATTTGATGTTTGGGGCTTTGATTATATGGGACCTTTTCCTTCCTCTAATGGGTATACATATATTTTGGTTGCTATTGATTATGTTACTAAGTGGGTAGAAGCTATTCCAACTAGTATTGATGATCATAACTCTTCCATTAAAATGCATAAAGAAGCTATTTTTCTAAGGATTGGAGTCCCTAGATATTTAATGACTGATGGTGGTTCACACTTTATTCATGGTGCTTTCCGTAAATTGCTTGCTAAATATGATGTCAACCATAGAATTTCATCTCATTATCATCCTCAGTCTAGTGGTCAAGTAGAATTGAGCAATAGAGAAATTAAATTGATCTTGCAAAGACTGTTAATAGATCTGCAAAGAATTGGTCTAAGAAACTTGATGATGGATTATGGGCTTATAGAACTACTTATAAAACCCTATGGGTGTGTCTCCATATAAAATGGTTTATGGAAAATCATGTCACTTACCTCTTGAACTAGAACACGAGGCCTATTGGGCAATTATAGAGCTCAACTATGATTTCAAACTTGCCGGTGAAAAGAGGTTATTTGACATTAGCTCACTTGATCAATGGAGAACTGAAGCTTATGAAAATGCCAAGTTGTTTAAAGAAAAAGTTAAAAGATGACATGACAAAAGGATACAAAAGCTTGAGTTTAATGTAGGTCACCATGTCTTGTTGTACAATTCTTGTTTAAGATTTTTTGCAGGGAAGCTTCTCTCTAAATGCGAAGGCCCTTACATTGTCGAGGAAGTTTATCGTTCCGGTACAATCAAGGTCAACAACGCCGAAGGCAACAACCCGAAGGTGGTAAACAGGCAAAGAGTCAAACATTATATCTTAGGTACTCCCACAAATGTTCAAACTAATATAATTAATACCATAACCCCGGAAGAGTACATAAGGGAGACCTGCCAGAATGTTTCAGTCTCCTAAAAGGAAAAGGTATGTGGTATGGTAAGTAAACTGATTCCTAAACTTTTCCAATGGCAATTTTTCTCCATTTTGGAATATTTTAAAAATTAGGAAAATTAAAAGTAGTCCCAAGAGTGCACGAGGAGGGGCGTGCCCTACCCCCCTGGGCGTGCCCCTGTGGCTTGTGGCCACCTCGTGTGCCCTCCGGACTCTGTTTTATTGTGAAATACTCCTTTTTGCTGGCAAAAAAAATCATTATATAATCTTCTGAAGGTTTTGACCACAGTACCATGAGAAAATCCTCTATTCTTTTGTTTAGCTAATTCTGCAGCAGATTCGGAGCAAGATGTCTTCGCAAGAGTCGGTCGGGGGAGTCGTGTCTCTCACCTGGCATAGGAACCAAGGTCCTACAACCAAGCTAAACTGTTTGGATTGTCAATGGTGGAAGAGATGGAGGCTGACCTTAAAATAGTAGAAGCCACGTAGGAGGACCAAGAAGCTACTTCCCACCTTCAACCAGGAGTTCTGCTTGAGGAGCTTCAGAGCTCATCAATACCAGATTCGGTCATACCTCCTAATGCTCAATTTCTCTCTTACGATAACATGAAAAAGAGTGTTGCCTTTTCCCCTGTATCCAGGAAGCATCCTTGGATGATCCGAGCTCTAGCCGTCACGGGAAAACTCCATAAGAAAATAAGCTCGAGGAAGAAAATCACATTCTGAAGGGTATTATTGCCAAGAATATTGGATCATCACCTCCGAAGAAAGAGACATAAATACATGGGTATGGGCACTCCCCTTGGCTTGTGCCAAGCTTGGGGGAGGTGTCCCGGTATCGTATCACCATCACACCTTTACATTTATTGTTTTTCTTTGTTCGATCCTTTTGGTTATATCTTGATATAGTAGAATAAAAGTTTTTAGTATGATCTAGATTTGAGTTTTTCTTTATGTTCCCTCTATGTAATCGAGTCCGAGAGTTATATAATAAAGATTAGTTTTGAGTTGAGGGATTTGTTTTCTCGCTATGATCATGAGGAAAAGGAAAAAGAATAAAGAAATAAAAAGATAATATAATGAACATATGGGAAGTGATGACTTCATATATAAGAAGTATGTCGCACGAAACTTGTTGTAAGTTGATGAACATAGTTTTGGTCATTGTTGCAATTAATGGGAAGTAATAAAGAAAGAGAGGCCTCACATATAAATATACTATCTTGGACATATTTTGTGATTGTGAACACTCATTAAAATATGATATGCTAAAAGGTTGATGTTGGACAAGGAAGACAACGTAATGGGTTATGTTTCTTTATATGCGAATAAAAGTTATATTAGTATACCAGATACTAATGGCGCACCAGTGGTGCGCCATTAGTAAAAAATACTAGTGGCGTGATACTAATGGCGCACCAGTAGTGCGCCATTAGTAGGCAAAATCGGTGCGCCATTAGTAGGCCTTTTCCTAGTAGTGATCACACGAACCCTCTCCGAGTTATGGAAATAGATGTATACTCACAAGGTTTTGATGTAATATATGGCATGCTTAGATGTAAGTTTGAATTGTTTATCATATCAGCAGGGCTTGTTTGATGATTCTTGGTGTTAGTAGGATAGCTATAGTGTGAGCTATAGTACTTGCAAACACTCACCAAAGAGAAACGTTGGGGCTGATGAGCTCGTGGTACGCTAATAGGTGTGATCCGTCGTCGATCGTCCAATAGCCCAACCTCCTAAAATTGTAGGCCTAACGATCGATCAGACAATAGTGCATAATTATACATTAATTCACGTCAAACTCAAAGAGTTGGTTCACGGATACGTTCACACTAATAGCCAGCAAAATTGGCACGTACTTGTAACATGCATGAATGTGTAATTTTTTTGCTAGAAGCGTGAATGTGTAGTGACGTCGTACTTTCGGAGTAGCTATAGAGAGTGTGTACGTGTGCTAGAGGGGTTGTGGAATGGAGAGAGATCTAGAGAGAGCGAAAGACCCTTAATTTCTTTCTAGTCGTTAGATTGACAAAGGATATGTGTGCTATAAAATCATAGCACTACAGAGACGTACAAATCCTAGGCAGGCTAGTTTGGCCTAGTGGGTTTTAGTGGTATGGTGTGCTACAGTGGCGTCCAGTCTTCACGTGTGGTAGCAGTATTGCGGGTGCAGTAAGTTTTCTTGAAGAAGCGGAATCAAAAAAGTCATGATGGTTCCTTCGTCCGAGCAACTATGACCGGGGTTGGGCCTGCGATTTGATGGCTCATTAGTCATTTATTACTGCGGCATTACGACTCTCCCCTGTACTAATGTGTGGTGCACTATAATTTTGTGCATTGCAAGTGGACAAGGATAGTTGATGTCCCACATGTCGGCGAATGAAAGTATTTTTTCCGATATCAAGGACGATCAAGAGTATTCATTATTTATTTTTTATGGAAGCTATTGTCTCCACTGTTATGATGGAGGAGTGTGAAACACGGGAGCCCAGTGAACTTGGCACGTGCACAAATCCCTCCTTCCTCATGTACCATAGTATTGACTATAAGGTTGGCTATAAGGTTACAACTTTTTCTCACTTTCTCTCTATCTATTTCTTCTCAAATGTTTTTACCTTCTTTTTTAGACACAAATGTTTCTTTATACCTAGGAGCACGTGTAGAGATGGGCTCTTGATTAGAGCCCACTCCTTCACTTTTTCAATGCCTCTCTCCTCCACGGCAAGCTCACCATGAGAAGACAAGCGTTGCTCCGGAATCAGGTCTCACCCGAGACCTGTGGAAGCAAATATAAGTCATAACAACCACCCTGCTCGGGGCTGCAGACCCTTAGGGTCGCAACAAAGGTGCTACTTCAGAAGCATTTCATAATCATATACATTGCAAGGGCCCCCCTTTCAAAATGCTCTCACGAGGAGGCGTCCAAGTTTTGGTCATACAGGTTAAAGAAAAAGAAATACGGGCCTAGCTGGATGCGCACTCTTCATCACCTCCATCCGCGTTACTCGGGCGGATCGTGTTGTCATGACCATCCTCTTCATCATCATCGCCTACCCCACCTTCTCTGTCAGCAATCGCCACTGTGTCATCCTCCGGTGCAAATTCCTCCACTAGCGCGTCCACATGGTCATCCACCCACTTGGCTAGTCTGTCCTGAGTAACCGCGGGCACGGGGGTTGGCACGGCCCTGAAGTCAAAGTGGGAATCATGGTCAAGAAGATTGCTGAAGACACGAGAGAACGCGCGACCAAGAAGACCCCGGCTCCTCTCTCCAACCAGCTTGTGAGCTCTCGCAGCCCGATCCTTCAAGCGGGTCACAATGCCGATGAAGAAGTTGAGGTGGCTAGCATAGTCGTTCTCGTGCAGATGAGGAGCACTCTCGTTGCAGATGGTGCCCAAGGCGCAGTTAGCTTTGATTCTGAGATCGTGGAGCATCGAGTCGTGCTCATGCTCTAGCTTCCTGGGACGGTTCGCTTCGTTCGCGGTCCTCTCCTCAAGGGACGCAGTATCCTTGACCTGCTGCTGAAGGGAGGATAATTCGGTGTGGGCAGAGGCCAAGGTGGATTTGGAAGAGGCCAGAGCCTCCTTGGCGGCCTTCTCGCGCCATTTCACAGATTCCAGCTTCACCTTCACGGCGGCGGTCCTGTCCTCGAGCTCGGCTTTGAGCAGCTCTAGCTCTAGGTGGTGCTCTTTAGCCAGGTCCGCGTGTGCCTTGGCCACCCTCTCCTCAACTTCCAGCTAGACCCAGGCCTCTCGGCCAGCGACGGCGTCCTCAGCCGCAGCTGCCTGGCGCTCCCTCACTTCTAGCCGCTCCGACGCAGGCTATGCTCCACAGCCTCTAGCACTAGGTCTTCTTGGCGCCTCAGAAAGTCCACCTCGAGGAGAGGCGCTTCGCCCGGCAACGCAGCCAGGAGGGCCCGCCGCGCCTTGATCTCCTACTCGAGGGCAGCGTTTGAAGACAGGGGCTTCCGCTCTCGCTCCTCGGCTGCCTAACGACGGCGGTTAGCGGTGTCGACCTCCTCCAGGGCGCGGGCGCAAACCTCATGAGAAGTTGCGAGGGAGGCCGCCGCACGTGCATCGGCCTGATCGCGCTGAAGCTGCCCAATCTTGATGGCGACCTTCAGCTGGTGCCATTTGCGTGCTAACCGGCAGTCCTCTACCTCGAGCTGGGTGTCAACATCAGCTAGCTCTCCACCAAGCCGAATCATCGCGCGCATCGCCTCGCCAAAGAATTTGAAGCGGACAGCACAGCGCCAGCATGTGGACGCCAGCGCACGACCAAGCCTTGTCTTCAGCCCCGGGAGCAGCCGAAGGGGGTGTGGGATGTCTCGCCTGCCTCTGGCCAGGGGCTGGCCGATGCAACTCCACAACCCGAAGACGAAGACGGTCCAAGGGCCACCCGACCGCCAGCCGTGTTCAGTGGGAGAGCCGTCGGCGCGCCCCTCGCTCCCCAGGCTGGGTTGCGGAAGAAGAAGGCAGGAGGCTCGAGTCCGGGGCCCCCTTGCGGTGCACCAGCAGCCAGGGTCAGCCCCGTGCCTTGGCGGAGCCTCAGCATGGGGGGCTGTGCATCGGAATCAAGCCAGGATCCTCGGAAGGACACCTCTCCTGAGGCTTTCCCGCAACAGGGACCCTGTGAGGCCCTGGTCAGAAAAGAGCATGGCACGCAAGGAATCGCAAAATGAGGTACTTACTTGTCCATAGCCATGGACTTCCTCGGCTTTAGCGGTCGGCGGGCGACACAACTGCAGCTCGAATATCCCTTCCTCTTGCGGAGCGCTCCAAGATTCAGGCGAAGCCGGCCGAGCTTCGAGAGACGGTCCCCAAAGCAGGAGCGCTTGGCGGGGCACCCTTGGCAGTAGCCTCTGGAGTAGGAGCGCTCGGCGAGCGCCTTGGGCAGTAGCCTCTGGAGCAGGAGCGCTCGGTGTTGACACCAGATTTTGGCACGGTCAATAACTTATTTAAGATGGCCTCAAATGGAGAAGTGATCTTCATGAAAAATTTCCGTATTGTCGGTATGAACATCTTTGAAGTTTGGGTCATTGCAGTCCGATTTCATCTCGAAGGCCGAAACTATACTCAAAGTACTAAGATCATATATTCAGAGTACAATTTGGCTTCTTAAGCCCCCACGACGACATCAAATGGAAAAATTATATAAACGGATTGTCTTCGTCTCGTCGAAACGATCGATTTTGATATAAAAACCGTTCCAATCCGAGTTCGTATGCAAAAGTTAGAGCCATCGGAATAGAGCCCTGTCACGAGGCAAAAACTGGCGCGACCCACCAGACACCGTCTCATGGGTAGCGCGAGGGATAGCCTGTTTTGCGCGACCGATTTGACCCTCGAGATGATCTCTGATCAAAAAACTTTCAACATAAAAGTTGTTTGTCTCGTTGAAACGGTCAAGATTTCTTTTGGGCTCGATTCCATCCAAGATCGTTTACAACCACAAAAAAGACCCGCAAGGTGCAGCCAGTTTAAACCGAACAATTTTGGAAATTTCGGACAAAACCAATCCGAATTTGACTAGGGTTTTGGACGTGGATCCAAGCCTTTTCCTTGCACGGGAAGTCCAGCCGCCTCTTATATACCTAAGGGGTGACGGCCGATTGAACAACACACAATCGATCAATCAATCTACTACTTTTTCGTGTTCATCTACTTTTATCTCTCCCCTTGTATCTTTCTTCTCGTTCTTCGTCGTTCTTCAAGATTGGAGGCTGCGAATCCACGAGGCTCTAGGGTCGGTAAGACCGACCTCGAGCAACCAATCGTCGCCGCGAGCCCTGACGGGGTCCCTCCCGGGCTTGCGGGGCGTCTGGTCCCAAAAGCGCCGGCTTGCTGTCTTGCGTGATCGCTACTGAAGTCGGCCGCCATGTGTGAGTTGCGGAGCATCTCCCTCTGCGCCACAGGTACACATCGACGTGTTCGTGTGACGCGTTCCAGCGTCAACACACTTTTTGGTGACTCCGCTGGGGACGAAGATTTGAATGGTCTACAGCCCGTTCTTGCTACGAAGAGATCGTCATCTAGGGTTTGCAATCTACAAAGGTAACATGAATACCCAATTCACTTATGTAGATGCAAATAATACATATGTTGTTGCTAGATCGTCTAATGAACATATTTTATCGGCTAGCCCTAGTTTTATCAATCATGCATCTAATTATGTGCAACAGCCGATTCAGAATAATCTTCATGCTTCAACTTCATATAATTTTAGCAACATGCAACATATGTATCCCAACTCCCATGCATCGGCAACCCCACAAATCTATATGCCGATGAACAACATGATGAGTTCGGTTAATCATGTTGAGACACCCCATGTAGGAACTTCCAATAGTATGCAACAAAGTGTTTCAACTTTTTATTCAACGGCAAATAACTTGCAGTATGTTAATCCAAACGTGCCGGTGGATAGGGGAATTGGCCATGCCACTACTAGTTATTCGGCCAATTACCCTCCAACATCGTATGCTACACCTCATGCTACGAATTTTTCGGCACCATACGCAGTTGTAGATATTCGTGATTCGGCTCTGCACCTTCATGCTCATGGCCGAATAAGTGAGAATTCTACCAGAGCACATGTGTCTTTACCTAGTAACGTAGCATATCATGTTGCCCATGCACAATTACAGAATTTCGGCAACACACCATTGCCGAAAGCGTCTCAAAGTATTGGGGGGCAATCCGATGAAGATTGGGCTGAAATTGGTCGAAAAAAGCTTAAAGATAGACTAGATGCAATGTTTGCTAAATTTAGACAAGAACAAGCAACCATGCGAATCAAGGAACGAAAGAGTGGTGATTCGGATAACACAGTTAATTCGGTTATTAAAAAAGCCGAATCAAATAGTATGTGTACCGAATCTATCAAAGAAAAAGAGGATGCCAAGGCATTGGAGAGTCATTCAAAAGTGGAACAAAGTATTATTCAAGTGATACAACCATCATGCTCTCCCAACGTAATTGAAGAGGTATGTCTAGCAAGTGACTTGCCTATCTTCCGATTTGGTTGCAACTTTATTGTCGATGCTTCTATAAGAAAAATTCTCATAAATAATTTTGAAAGACCAATGAAGAAGAGTAGTTTACTTGTTAGCAACAAAATTGTTATATACTATATCGATCAACCCATTGCACCATTTATAAAGACCGATAATGACTTATTGTTGTGGCCAAAGCTTTCCCCGTTGCTTTATCTAAAGTTCATATCTAGTTGGGTAGCTTTGCTTATTTCTTACTTGGCTTGCACTTGGTCTCAATTGAGACATGTGTGTTCTAAATATTTTCGTATCGTAAGTTTAAAGCCAAGGTTAATTTCTTTTGATAAATCCGATGCTAATATAATATCTTATCCAAAGACACCGGAGATAGAGCGGAAAACACAATGTATAGCCGAATGGGAAGATTCTAAATCTGAACCATTCGTTTGCTTATCTTCAAAGCTGTTCACACAGCAAGATCGGCTAGAAAGCAAGAAGTTTACCTTCAATTAAAGCATGTGTGACCAAATATTTGATTTATTGCTGAAAAATAATTACATAAGAATTCTTGATCACCATGTCAAGCCATCAATTCAAGGACGAATGTATTGTAGGTTGCATCATTCGTTCAAACATAATTTTGAGGATTGCAATATGTTTCGTCAAATAGTTAAATCGGCCATTGATAAAGGACGATTGAAATTTGTTGAGACACTAAGAGATGACCAGTCTATTCCGACTGGTCTCGATGGCAGAAAGTTTTTGCATCGGCTACTTCAAGCCGATCCATTTAAAGAGGAGGTAAAAACTGCAGGTGATGGGGTCAAGCTTTCAAGTAAAGAAGTTGTTGAAGAGCATAATGAACATAATTTTGAGGGCGAGAATTCCATCGAAGCTACAATGGAGACGCCAAGGACTAGGGGGCAACAAGCAAATCCAATGATTGGTGCAAGTACAATCAAAGGAAACAAAGGCCGAAATAAGTGCAAGTGTAAGATATCAAAAATCACCTTCACTGAACTATTGGATAAATATCAAAAGAAGAGTGAAGAGAAGAATGCTTATCGGCCAAATCATGCAAAGAAACCAAGATCACCCCCAAGGCGCAAATATGAGGATTGGTATTGGCAAAGTGATAATTTTAATGCAACATATTCATATCCTTATTTTGGGCCGCCAATGCCAACGCCGTGGATGCCTCCCTATGCTCATATAGATACATATTCATCATGGGACAGGTATGATACAAGGGCACATTCTCCATCTTATTCTAGACCATCTCACCAATACTATGCAGCTCCAAGGAGATCAACATTTGAACAATCACCCATCAAAGACCGTTTCAATCATAAAGAATCAGTCTGGTGCACATGGAAGAATAAGGAGGTGGTTGAGCAAATCTACCGCGTCAAAAGAGATGGTCGTAAGAGTGCCACTTCAGATATGATCTCAAATGAAAAAGAGCCAATTAAAGTGTTGACATTGTCTACAAAAGGCAATGAGGCAAGTCAATCAAGTGCCAAATCTGAAGGGAAGAAGTTGAGAGTGCACAAGGTAAAACAAGAATTGCCATTACTTCAAACAAAATCGCAGCTGGGATGCCCACTCAGCTTATCGTATTGGCAAAAGAAGGAGTTGCAGAAGCTTAGTGCACAAGAACTTGAAAAGAGAAATATGGCATGGGTTCCCAAAGGAAATATTCAAAATAAGAATTATGTGCGAGCTTCCTTTACAAGGAGTGCGACAAAGGTGAAGAAAGAAAAGAGTGAAACCTACGAAGGACCAAGCCGAAGGTTTCAACATCTTCGGTCCACACATTATCCATTTTCTTCAACAATGCCGTTGATGCCTATGCCATGGAATTCTTCATCAGGTATGATTGCTTACCCTCAATGGGCTTATTTTAATTCATGGATAAACTATAATTTCTTACATCATGAAAGGGTATTACCAAATCATTATATGTTTGATTAGCTTCACTTTTGTTGCTAATCTAAATGGCCAATATATACTTATCGTCCAAAGCACCTACAAAATGGCCGATAGAGTGTTGACATCGTGGTTAGAACAAACTTCGTGCAAGTTATTTTTCGGCACACAAGTTTTGCCGAAAAACAGGGGGGCATGTGTTGACACCAGATTTTGGCATGGTCAATAACTTATTTAAGATTGCCTCAAATGGAGAAGTGATCTTCATGAAAGAGTTCCGTATTGTCGATATGAACATCTTTGAAGTTTGGGTCATCGCAGTCCGATTTCATCTCGAAGGCCGAAACTATACTCAAAGTACTAAGATCATATATTCAGAGTACAGTTTGGCTGATTAAGCCCCCAAGACGACCTCAAATGGAAACATTATATACACGGATTGTCTTCGTCTCGTCGAAATGATTGATTTTGATATAAAAATCGTTCCAATCCGAGTTCGTATGCAAAAGTTAGAGCCATCGGAATACAGCCCTGTCACGAGGCAAAAACTGGCGCGCCCCAGCAGACACCCTGTCTGATGCGTAGCGCGAGGGATAGCCTGTTTTGCGCGACCGATTTGACCCTCGAGATGATCTCTGATCAAAAAACGTTCAACATAAAAGTTGTTCGACTCGTGGAAACGGTCAAGATTGCTTTTGGGCTCGTTTCCATCCGAGATCGTTTACCACCACAAAAAAAGACCCACAAGGTGCAGCCAGTTTAAACCGAACAGTTTTGGAAAGTTCGGACAAAACCTATCTGAATTTGACTAGGGTTTTGGACATGGATCCAAGCCTCTTCCTTGCACGGGAAGTCCAGCCGCCTCTTATATACCTAAGGGGTGATGGCCGATTGAACAACACACAATCGATCAATCAGTCTACTACTTTTCCGTGTTCATCTACTTTTCCGTGTTCTTCGTCGTTCTTCAATATTGGAGGCTGCAAATCCACGAGGATCTAGGGTTGGTAAGACCGACCTCGAGCAACCAATCGTCGCCGCGAGCCCTGACGGGGTCCCTCCCGGGCGAGCGGGGCGTCTGGTCCCAAAAGCACCGGCTTGCTGTCTTGTGTATCGCGCTGGAAGTCGGCCGCCCGCGGTGTGAGTTGCGGAGCATCTCCCTCGGCGCCGCGGGTACACATCGACGTGTTCGTGTGACGCGTTCCAGCGTCAACACTCGGCAGGGTTACCTGGGCGGCAGCCTCAGGGGCACCAGGAGGCGCCTCCCCATCAGCAGCCACCTCGGAACCATTACCCCGAGCCTCAGGAGCCTCTGCCTCCGGAGAATTGTGTTGCGCTAACCCGCGCGGTGGCCCTTTCTTGGCTCCTAGGAGTCTCGGCCTCCGGAGCACTGGATGGCGCAGGACCTCTGGAGGTCTCCTCGACAGCGGCTGGTGGCGTGCACCCCCTGCTTCCACACTTGGGGCGCATGCCACAGGATCAAGTACCAGGGGAGCCACGAAAATGGGATTGTCCCGAGGCCCCTCAAGGCTCGTCAGGAGCAGCCCCCACTCGTCAAAGAGGGGCCTCAACTCCATGAAGGCCACCTTGTTCGAGCATTGGTAGAGGAGGCAGCCATTTCCTGGAAGATCGGCGGTTTAGGAGTTGCCTGTTAGAAGCTCAAGCACCTTGTTCAGGGTCTTGGAAGCCAGCTTCGGCTCTTGGAGCCTCATGAAGTCCTCGGCACTGGAAAAGGCCCACATCAGGCAGGAATGGCGCTAAAGCAGGGCGATGCGCCACTGGACAAATTCCTTCACCACCATTAGCGCTGTTACCCCCGGCTTCTGCAGCCTGGCCGGCCTCTTCCGGACGCGGGTAAGTCGATGGTCTACAAGCTCCATATGCCCCCAGTCGTAGCTGGGCTCCGCAGGCACCCGAGGAGTCAGAAGCAGCGCACTACACGTACCAGCATCTACGAACAGCCGCTGGTTCCGGAACCCCTTTGTCTCAGGTGATAGCTCGAAGTAGATCCCCGAGCCGACAGTCGCCGCAACAGCTTTGAAGGTCATGCACCCCGAGCATTGGCGGGCATCAACCAGACAGAGCAAGAAGAAGTGGAAAAATAGGACCATGGAAGGAGCAATGCTGACCATGGCCTTGCAAAGGAAGGCGAAGACAACAAGGAGGAGGATGGAGCGGGGATCCAGGTGCAGCATGTGGATCTGGTAATGCGAGATTATGGCATTGAAGAAAGGGAAGAAAGGGGGAATCAGGCCCGCGAAGAGAGCATGAAGATAGATGGGAGTCTCAGTGGCGCTCATGTCATACGCAAGCCAAGACATGGGCTAGGCGGCTATCGCTTTCCACTCATTGGAATCGGCTGCAAGGGTAGGGCGGACCTTGTTCAGCCCTTGCCGATTGATCACCGTCGATTGCTCAAGAGCTAGCTCCAAGGCCGGCAGGGGTCCAGCCGGGGCGCGCGACCTCCCCTTCTTCTTCCTCTGCTGTGGGGCCATGGAGGAAGCTAATAAGGGGGAGCGGCGCTGGCACCAGATCTGCACGAAGGATTGCAAGCCTGGGAAGAGAATGAGGGAAGGCCAAGCGCGACAATCTATAGGGGCTGACTTCTCTAGGAACGGGTGGCTGCCAGGCTTGGCGGATTTCAAGGCAGCATGGGGAAGTGGAGACGCCCACGTCCCATCGATCGCCATGCATCGCTTCAAGTCCGCAGGCGGATAGGGCCCGCGGCGCTCTGCACTTGCCCTTGGCTTCGCCTAGAAGCCAAGTCTGAGCGCGCCTTGGGCCCAGGGGATACTGTCGCTGTTCTGGATATGATGGTTCCCAGACTTGCCTGCCTACGGCCCACTGCGTGGCTCCGTCGACGGCCTAGTACGGCCCGGCTTTAGCATCAACAACTCAATACCCTCACGAGGGGCCAAGCCTCGCAAGGCGGGCGACGCCAATACCTCCAAGGGGATCGGCCTCCTCAGTGTGGATCCCGAGGAGCAAAGACTTCTATGCAAGGTGCACCTCATGAGGCTCAGCTAACGTGAGCCATGACGACCAAGGCCAGGTGGGTGCCAGGAAGGCGCCAGCGGGCGCAGAGTACCAGTTTCCTCTTTGGTGCAAAGGAGGCTAGCAGCAGGTCCGGAGTCCCAAGGAATCAACCAAAGGTTTCCATTCTGGTGCAACAAGACCAAGACCACCAGGACGGCAGGACGGAGGTCATCGCCGAGCCCACCGCAGCGTCACGACCAGCGGCTTTTGCAGGCAAAGACCACTTTAGTTAGGATAGGGTGTACTTCTTGTCCCCCTTCAAATCTAGTTGTTGTGGGATCCCTTCCTGCCAACGTTTGGGAAGAGGACTAATGCCACTATAAATAGGACTTAGCCACCACTAGGGAGGATCGGATCCATTCCTCTCTCACCACTTCACCAGCTCACTCGAGCTCAATAATACCTCACCTCCTGAGGCTACTCATCCACTGCACTAGTTCATCCTCAGCCCATCGAGGCAATCCACCACAAAGCTGGAGTAGGGTATTACATTGCAAGGTGGCCCAAACCAGGATAAACTGATGTGTTTGTTTGTCCCTTTGAGCTCGATGCGCTAGGCTGTGAGGATCGCGAGTAGGCAGGCTGGGTAGGTTGAGATCTCTGCACGCCTTGAGGTTCCGGCAGACCCTTGAGGTTCGAACACTGGGGTGCGTGCAGAGATTTCGCCCTCTACCTACCTGTTCGTCGCCAACTCGCTAAAATCTGAACTACAAAAGGAACAACACAAGAGACACAGTTTATACTAGTTCAGGCCACCATTGTGGTGTAATACCCTACTCCAGTGTGTGGTGTGGTGGATTGCCTCTTGGGCTGGTGATGAACAATACAAGAAGAACAGCCTCGCGAGGGTCTGTTCTTGGCTGGTGCGATGAACTGCTAGGAGGAGTTCAGTCGCTTTATCTACTGGTTTATTGGTGAAGATCTAGATTCTAGATCAGGTCTCGATGCTCGATCCTCTATCAGATGTCTCTACCCTGGGGGTGGCTAGTCCTATTTATAGGCAAAGGCCCTGGGCCTCTTCCCAAATATTGAGCGGGAAGGGGGCCAACAATTGGCCATTTTGAAGGGGAACAACGGGTACACTTATCGACTAAAGTTGGTCCTCTTTGTCAAAGGCTCGTGGTGACGCTGCTTGGGCTCCACAATGACTTCCTTCCTGCCGTTGGGCTGGTCTTGGTCTTGTTGCACCGAAATGGACGCCTTTGCTTGATGCTCTCGCCTGCGCTTGCTCCCTTTGCACCAAAGAGGAAAGGAGGACACTGCACGGGCTGGCGCCTGACTAGCGCCCTTGGTCGTCATGGCTTGTGTCATGGGCACCTCGCGAGGTACCCTGCCTTGAACTCTCCGCCTCCTCGTGAGCCAGCCTGATGAGGCCGTGCCTGAGGAAGCTCCTTGTCGTCCGCCCCGCGAGGCTTGGCCCCTCGCGAGGGTCTTGAGCCTGTGTTAATGAAGATGGGCCGTGCTGGGCCCCCTTTGAGCCACGCCGTAGGCCGCGGGCAGGCAAGTCTGGGGACCCCCATTCCCAGAACGCCGACAGTAGCCCACAGGCCCAAGGCGCGCCCGGACCTGGCCGAGCAGAGAGGCAAAAGGGCAAGTGCGAAGCGTCGTGGGCCCTAACAGCCTGTGGCCTTGGGCGCTGCGTGGCGGTTGATTGGACGTGGGCGTCTCCACTTCCCCACGATGCCTCGGCAACTGCGCGGATTCGACAAGTCCCTGCATGCAAAGCAGGTCATGATTACCTGCGATCGTGGAGGTCGACCGTTGGCCTTCGTCGGCTATAAGTACGGAACGGCGCATGCCCTTCCGGTTCATCTCTTCTTGCTTCTCCTTCTTCCCGGTCCTTGCTCCGTCTTGCTGCAATGGCTCCGGTCCGCCGGTTCTCTGCGGCAGAGAAGGGAAAGGCTCCCCGAGAGGATCCTGACCCGCTTCCGCCGAAGAAACGGCTGGCCCTCTTCCATCGGGGTGAGGGCGCCTGCTAGGAAGCGTCAAGGCCCTGGTGCGAGCGGTCACCACCAGGGTTCCCGCTTCCCTTGTACGCCCACATCGAGGGCCCTGAAGGAGTCGATGCCGAACGCCGCGGGCGGTGCCGCCGTCGGCTTCAGCGGGTCACGAAGGTGTGCGTCTTTCCCCCTGGAGTCCATGCCGAGGGCTCCTCCCAAGAGTTCGTGCTTCACGCCGCCACGCCTCCTCAGTCTTGGATTCACCTTCCTCCTTTCTTCGCCTCCATCATTCCGCAGGGGGACCCCTGGGGCTTTGGCTGCAGCACGCCGGCTGTAGCACCCTCGCAACCGGGGCAGAGGTCGCGATCGTTGCCCCGGGCGAGGTCTTCATGACTCGAGGCTGGGGCGAGATCGCCCGGGTCTACAGGGCAAGGGGCGCCCTCGCGATCCACCTGCAGTACGACGGTGCTTCGATGATGTTCTTCAAGGTCTTTCATGCGGATGGTCGCCGGCTGGTGTGCTACCCCGGAAGAGGTGGTCGGGACCCCTCTACGGCGAGGCAGAGGCCGGCTAACCACTCCCTTGGTAGCTCCTCAGGCGACAGAGGTGACGGAGGAACCAGCGACTCCGCCGAGCTCTTCACGTCTCCGGAGACGAGCGACGACAGCTACGAGCCCCCGAGCCTGCGCCGCTCCCGGAGCAAGGCGGGCTCATCAGGCCGTCGCCGCCCCTGATCTGGATGGGGTTGGCGCTGGTGCCTGGCGGCCCACTGTTGATGATGGCGTCTGCCGTGATGGTTCCTGTAGTTAGGACTCCTTAGGATACGCGTCTTTTGTTCCTGCGAGGAGCCAAGAATATACCCCATGGGGGCTTGTAAGGTGCCTGCGGGCCTATCTTTCAATATAATCCTTGCCATGGTGTAGCGCGTGTTGGTTATTCCGTCTTAGCTCAGTTCTTCCTTTCGAACCTCGTGAGGGCTTGATGCTCTGCGCCGACATGTCCCAGTCCCAAGGCGGCTTCAGCCATCGCTGGTATGCCAGGTCGCGATGTCGTGGTCAAGGCCAGGAGGTGAGCGGCTCGGGGTCCGGTAAGAGCCCCTGAGTCGCGATGCTCAGGAGGTCCCTTTTGGCGCTCAAGCAGCCATCGTTCGGTGAGAAAGGAATGTGACGTTGCTAACACGGGATTGCATTGGATGCGGTGACGGTACTGCGATAGCTAGTGTTTCCGGAGAGTGACTTATCTCGAGGGTCAGGGAGCGCTTCCTGGTGCGGCGCTAGGTCCGTGCCTTGGCTGACGAGGGCTTGCCTGGTGAGGTCTCCGCATGCCTCCTTCCTCTCGCCTCTGCTCCCCTTTCTGCTCTACATCCTCGGGTCCCAGCCCTCGAGTGGGTCTCAGCCGTCGCTGGTTTGCCGGGGCGCGATGCCGTGGACAAAGCCAGAGGGTGAGGGCTGGAGGGCCGGTAGGAGCCCTGAGTTGCGATGCTCAGGTACCCCCCCTTTAACGCGCGAGCGGTTCGCGCGGACGAGAATGAAGAGGACGCCTTGGGGGCCTCGCCTGGCGCTTCTCCTTCGGGGGATCCTGCAGACCCACCACAAAAAGAGCAAAAGTCCGCTATGACAAGCGGCGGTTAGCCGTTAGTTGCCTCGGATAGGCGACGAGGCACGAAAGGCCTGGCGAGGTGTATCTGGGCACCCGGGAGCCAGCGCGGGACTCACGGGGCCCTACCTCAAGGCGGGTTGCGCCTGACACTGGGCCTTATCTTGGGGTGTGTTCCTCCAAATTTGGTTAGATGCTGAAGCTCTACGTCCTCGGTCCCGGCCCTCGAGCTGGTCTCAGCCGTCGCCGGTATGCCAGGTCGCGATGCCGTGGACAAGACCAGAGGGTGAGGGCTGTAGAGCCGGTAGGAGCCCTGAGTCATGATGCTCAGGTACCCCCCCTTTAACGCGAAAGCTTGGTTAGATATCGAAACTCTACGTCCTCGGGTCCCGGCCCTTGAGCTGGTCTCAGCCGTCGTTGGTATGCTAGGTCACGATGCCATGGACAAGACCACAGGGTGAGGGCTGGAGAGCCGGTAGGAGCCCTGAGTCGCGATGCTCAGGTACCCCCCCTTTAACGTGCAAGCTTTCGACATCCAGGAAGAGAAGGAGCCACGGACAGGCATCAAATAACAAGCATGATGGGTCGAAAGCATGGCCCTAAGATAAACGCAAGAGGGGTACACGCCGCTGGGTCTGACCCGAGCGACTTGGAGATAATGCAGCCAGAGGGGCGCCCCCAACAAAGTAAGCTAAAAACATGAGCAAAAGGGATACACGCCGCAGGGACGGACCCACGCGGCCTGGGAATAATGCAGCCCTGAGGGCGCTCCCAGCTGGAAATGAAACTTGAAAGATGTCACCTGATGGTGTTGACGACGAAGAGGTGTTGGTGTAGCAGACTCGGTGGGTTGTGCTAGCTGATCCTCATGAGCCCCCAGGCCCTGGGGCCTCGGGAGGCTCCGGAGGCGCTGGTGGCTCCTCGCGGACCATCTCCATCTCCGCCAGGGCTGCGGAACGCCTGACCTCTTGAGCCTCCAGGATGCCCCTCATGAGGCGCTGGTATGCGGCAGCCGCGTTCGGCAAGCCATAAGGCATGCGAACGTAGCTGTGGGGTGGACCTTCGCAGCGCCCCACTTGCGAGGGCCAGAGGCGCTCCTGAGAGGCGGCTCGGTTGAGCCCTGCTATGTCGATGCAGACGCGCAGCCCACCATCCTCGCCTGTATGGGGGGCCACAGCGGGTAAGCGGCGGCTGCCTCTCATGACTCTTGACTCCTGTAGCTCCTGAATGGCCTTGCTAACGAACTCCTGAGGGTTTGGCCCTCCTAGCCTTGCTCCTTCTTGAGGGAAACGTGCTTCGAAACACGCCTCCAAGTGGTGCGCAAGCGCCTCCCTCGTGACCTTGGCGAGGTCGGTAGCCCTCCAGGGGAGAGCCCCCGAGCCCTGCCTGAGGAGGGCGCCGGGCGCGCTTCCCTATGTGATGGAAGGAGGTTCCCCCTGGGCAGGCACGGGCCCTGAGGGGCCTGTCTCCTAAGGGGCCGGGCTTGACGATGCCTTCTTCTTCTTGGGGGCGGCCTCGGGAAGCCTTCTGCTTCCGCGATCCGGGTCTTCCAGTGATGCGGCCTGAAAGGCACGTTCGAGGGAGCACACCGCGTCTTTTTCTTCGCAGGGTACAGTGATGACTCCGCCACTTCCTAGCATCTTGAGGACGTTGTAGTTGTGGTGCGTTACGGCCATGAACTTGGCCAGCGCTGGGTACCCGAGGATGGTGTTGTACGGCAGGCGAATGTGGGCGACGTCGAAGTTGATGAGCTCGGTGCGGTAGTTGTCGCGCGCCCCAAAGGTGACAGGGAGGCGGACCTGCCCAATCGGGACCGTGGAACCGTCGGTGACTCCGGACAAAGGCTTGGTTGGCTGAAGCTGACTGTAGGGCACTTGGAGATTGTTGAATGTTTCCACGAACAAGACGTTGAGCCCTGCCCCGCCATCGATGAGGGTCTGGTGACTAGCACGCATCGATGATTGGGGAACAAAGCATTGGGAGGACTCCGGCTGTGGGCGCGACTTGAGCTGATCTGTTGAGCTGAGCGTGATGGTGCACGCCGACCATCGAGAGGCGCGTGGCCTCGAGCTTGGGGAGGACTGCATTTACTTTGCGAACGCTTGAAGATGCGTTGAGAGGTGGGGCTTGAGCTCCGCCCGGGATGCAAAGCGATCGACGTGGCTCTGGAAGCCCCAGCCCCTCGTCGATGACGGTCCTCATTTCTCCTTGGTTGCGGCGGCAGCGGAGGGAGGCCTGCGTTACCTTGTGGGCGATCCTCGCGAGGCTGATCCCTCCAGCCTCCCTCGCGAGGTGGGTCCTGCCAGCGATCCTCGCGAGGTTGGGGTCGCCACCCTTGGCGAGGGCCGCGGTCTTCCCAGCGTCCTGCATTCCTTCCTCCTCCTCGGCCGTAGCCCCGGTCGCTGCGGTCGGGATGTCGGCCGGCCCTTCCTTCTCGCACGGCTCGGAGCTCTTGGCATTCATTGGTGTTGTGGGTGTGGAGGTCGTGGTACACGCAGTACCGGCTGCCCTTGGAAGGTTCGGCTGATCTCTGCCCTGCTTGCTGTCTGGTTCTGCGGCAGGCCCCTCGAGGAGGGAGAGACGCCCTTCCTCAGCCCTGGCGCTCCTGGTCGCCCCCTTGTCCTTCACATCCTTGGCCTTGGGTTTCTTCTCTTATGGGTCTGCGGCACGCAGCTCAAGGAGGGAGAGACGCCCTTCCTCAGCCCTGGCGCTCCTGGTCACCAAGTTGAACAGCTCCAAGGAAGTGCACAGGTCTTCATGCATCGCTAGCTCCTCCTTCATCTTGACGTCGCGCACGCCGTCGGAGAAGACTGAGATGATGGCCTTCTCGGTCACCTTGGGAATCTTGAGGCGTGCACTGTTGAAGTGCTGGATGTACTTCTGCAGTGTTTCCCTGGTTGCTGCTTGATACGGTGCATGTCGCTCACGGCGGGTGGCCGGTCGCGAGTACCCTGGAAGTTGGCGATGAAGAGGGTGCGCATCTCGTCCCAAGAGAAGATCGTGCTCGGGGCGAGGTTCAGGAGCAGTGCGGGCCCCGCCCTAAGCGCCATGGGAAACCAGTTCGCCATGACCTTCTCGTCTCCGTTGGCGGTTTGATGCCCAGCTCAGAAGCTGGAGGAACTCAGGTCGGCCGCACCGTCGTAGCGAGGAGGCAGGTCTGGCATGAACTTGCCGGGCCACGCGACGCTGCGCAGCTCGGTGGTGAAGGCGCGGCAGCCCGCTGTGGCCACGGAGGCCTTGGGTGACGAAGAGCCTGGTTCTGCGGGTTCCCATGCGCTGCAGCTGGGAGCAGCACGGGGTCTTGACGTGCTGGAGCAGGAGCATGGTGGCGACGAACCGGAGCAGGGAGCGCTCGGGCACCTTCTGGCGGGCGAGGGACTTCTTGGCCGCTCTCCTCTTGCCGCGCTGGCGCCTGACGGAGCGGGTTCCGCCCAGGGGCCATGCGCCCTGGGGCCAGGGCGCCTTCTTTAGGGGGAGGCGGCTGAGGCGCCCCCGGAGCTTCATTGCCCGCGCAGGGCTGGGCGCGGTGCAGCGAGAAGGACGGCGCGGGGGAGCCCCCAGCGGCGCGGACAAGCTCGGCGACTCGGTTGAGCCACTCTTCATAGACATCGTCGACGGGACGGTAGCGCAGGAGCTCGTTTGCCGCGATGAGCGCAGCTCGAGCCTACATGGCCGCGCGGGGCGCGCGGGATGAAGAACTAGCTGGGGTGAGCGAGGGTGTAGCAGTGTGGCCGTCTCGCCTCATGGATGGATGCTGGGACGATGCTTGCTGCTCGTTCCCTGCCGGGCCGATGGCGGCGTTGACGGCAGGCGACGGGGAACGATGAGGGCGCCCGCCGACAGGAGCCGTCTGGGCGACACGGGAAGCGAGGGCGGCTCGGCGCTCGGCGCGGGCCCGACGACCGTCAGACATGGATGCGATGGTCAGGGAAGAACAGGGCGACGGAAGATGAATTCCGGCGCACCCCTACTTGGCGCGCCAAATGTTGGATTTTGGGTTCCGGCAGACCCTTGAGTTTCGAACACTGGGGTGCGCGCGGAGATTTTGCCCTCTACCTACCTGTTCCTCGCGAACTCGCTAAGATCTGAACTACGAAAGGAACAACACAAGAGACACAGAGTTTATACTGGTTCAGGCCACCATTGTGGTGTAATACCCTACTCCAGTGTGTGGTGTGGTGGATTGCCTCTTGGGCTGGTGATGAACAATACAAGGAAGAACAACCTCGCAAGGGTCTATTCTTGGCTGGTGCGATGAACTGCTAGGAGGAGTTCAGTCGCTCTATCTACTGGTTTGTTGGTGAGGATCTAGATTCTAGATCAGGTCTCGATGCTCGATCCTCTATGAGGTGTCTCTACCCTGGGGGTGGCTAGTCCTATTTATAGGCAAAGGCCCTGGGCCTCTTCCCAAATATTGAGCGGGAAGGGGGCCAACAATTGGCCATTTTGAAGGGGAACAGTGGGTACACTTATCCTGACTAAAGTTGGTCCTCGCCTGTCAAAGGCTCTGGTGGTGACGCCTGCTTGGGCTCCACAATGACTTCCTTCCTGCCGTTGGGCTGGTCTTCGTCTTGTTGCACCGAAATGGATGCCTTTGCTTGATGCTCTCGCCTGCGCTTTCTCCCTTTGCACCAAAGAGGAAAGGAGGACACTGCACGGGCTGGCGCCCGACTGGCGCCCTCGGTCGTCATGGCTGGCGTCATGGGCACCTCGCGAGGTACCCCGCCTTGAACTCTCTGCCTCCTCGTGAGCCAGCCTGATGAGGCCGTTCCTGAGGAAGCTCCTTGTCGTCCGCCCCGTGAGGCTTGGCCCCTCGCGAGTGTCTTGAGCCTGTGTTGATGAAGATGGGCCGTGCTGGGCCCCCTTTGAGCCACGCCGCAGGCCGCAGGCAGGCAAGTCTGGGGACCCCCGTTACCAGAATGCTGACATCAAGTTAGAGAAAACACCTGTGATGGTGGAGTAGGGGAGATGTGCTCATCATCTACACAGCTACATTGACTGTCTAGGCTTGCGTTGTCTTGCAAATCTTGTTGGGAGGATGGCGGAGTAGAATTTGTAGAGACCCTTCGTTTTAGTTGCTCGGAAGGACCACCATCATCCAATGCGTTACCAATTTCCTTCCGCTTTATTGATTTTGCATTGTGAGGTCAAACTGATAAGAAAAAGGAATAAAATTTGCTCTTCGGAACTCATTCATGCATGATACTGACGAACACTACTCTGATGAAAGGCAAAGTCATGATACGAGGATGGAATATGTATGAAAAACTAGACAGCTTGACATATTCACACCTATGATGTGGTAACTATGCAGACGACACTTCAAAAAATTAGAAGCATTGCAAGCTAGACACCATATGGAAGGTACAATCAATATCACTCTGCCAAGTTAAAACTGTCTTGTCATAAGTGACATTATCAAACTAGAAGCACTACATGCTAGAAATCATATTCAAGACGCAAACCAATATCACACTGCCAACTTAATGGTGTCCCATCATAAGTGACTGATGCAGGATACACAAGAAGAGTAGTTTCATGTAAGAACATGGTGTGATAGACAGATATATTATGTACCAAAAATATAAAGGTGTGTCATATTCACACATATCATGTGTAAGCTAAGCAGATGCATTTTACACTAATTAGAAGCAATACAAGCAAGACACCATATGCAACAAGCAACCAGATATCACACTGCCAAGTTAGAGCAACCACCTTGGATGGTGGAGTAGGGGAGCGGAGACTTGGAACTTGTAATGCACTAGCAGTACGAGGAGAATCCGTACAAATGCTCCGTTTACGATGAGACCTACTGTAAACGCGTAGCCCACTGGAGTAACCCACTGGAGTGACTGTCATATTCACTCTTTAAACGCGTAGCGCGTCTCACCGTAACCCACTGGAGTGACTGTCTCATCGTAAGTGATTGATGAGGATACAAAAGAGCATTAGTTTGATGTAAGAACATGGTTACTAGACATATGTAGTGTGTATAAAAAACAGGAAGGCATGTCATTATCAAAGGTATAATGTGTAAATTAAGCAGATGCAATTTAAACAAATTGGAAGCAATACAAGCTGGACACCATATGCAACATGCAACCACATTGGATTGCTGAGAGTTAAAGCAAGCACCCTGGATGGTTGTGTGTGGCAATTGAGATCATCAACTGCAGAGCTACGTTTACTGTCTCTATCTACTAACACTACACCCTTCAGAGCGCTGACACGCTTAGTGCTTATCTTTGAATAACACTTGAGCAACTTCTGTCTTTTCTTTTGTGTATTCATCAACACTACGTTAGAGTATGAAAGACCCATGCATAAAAAACAATAGGGCGAGTATGGGTAAAGTGTGTGCACAAGTCGTATAGTGTAAAAGTAGTAGATAGCAGGTTGGTGAGAAATAAATGACGGGAGACATATATGATAGCTCTACAACATGCATGGCACATGAAATTACTAGATTCTAGGATTTCGAAATATGAGCACAAGGATGGTTGGGAAATGCAGATGCTCCTCCAGCACACCATAAGGTGTGGTCCTATGAAAATAACAGTTAACTGAAAAAAATAGGTCGGTCCAAGTTTTCTGCATCGTCCGATGTACAAAGAACAGGCAGATCGCCTTCATCTCCCTCTAGCCAGTCAGTGTCGACGATCTTCCTTGAAAGGCCAGCGACCATCGGCTGAGTCCCCTGCCTCTGCCGTCCCCTCGACCTCACTGCACCACCATGCTTGGCACCACCCCGCGGCCATCCCATCAAGCCCTACCGACCTCCATACCCCTATTATAGACACCAATGCGCCGCTTCCCCGGCGAACAGGCGGACTAGGTGGTCCGCGCGCCTAAGCTGGTGCTGCTTCTTTTAATTGCGAATCAACTGACCCTGAACTGAAATCCAGGAGGGCTACTGATCTCTAGCCAAGGTGAAATAGTAAATGGGAGGAAACCTTGTGCACTTAGTATCACGAAGAAGATGCAGGAAGAAGTGCTCAACAAGTTTCTTTCGTGGTATGAATACGGTGTGAGAAGAGACGTAAGATTTGCACGAATAAGGGAAGAGGATTACCTCTTTCTGTTGGCGGTGATGTGTCCTCCGTCTGTTTTTCCAACGATCTTCTTGTGGTTCGCTGGAAATGAGAAGTTGTGGAGGACGGTGGAGCCTTGGACGAACGCATGGACAAGTTGTTGAGTGTGGTGAAGTGGCCGTCTGTTGTTTTCGGGGAACCAGATCCAAGGCGGCGAATGACGGCGTAGCAGGAAAAACTTTAATGCATTGACGGTTGCGATAGTGAAGCGGCAACGGTGAGGCGCATGATCGGTGTGGTCGAAGTGCTTCTGGTACGGTGCACGTCAGCATCAGCGTCGTGCTGGCAGCTCTGCCTCGACTTAAACTACTAAGTTGTTGAGGGCATTGCGGTTGCGGTTGCGTTGGATGACGACATCGAGGTATCAGCTCCAGCATGATGGAGGAGGGCGGCGGTGGATTGGGCATGATGGGGTGGAGGACGGAGGAGGCTCGAGTTTCACGGCTGGTGGAGAGGGCGTTTTGGCACCCACGGAGTATCAAATAGGGAAACAGAGGGAGGGGGAACTAAGGAGAACAATGTTTCGGTTTGGGACGCGCTTTGTTTGAAATTTGGGGAAAGTTACAAACTTTGCCCCCATATAAAATTTTGGACATATTGCGGGTCGGGGGTAGGACAGTAATCTCAGGTGTCCCAAATGGTGGGCGGGATAGATTTCGGCCGAGCGCATGGGTGTTTAGGCGCCCACGGCGTATGAATGCTTCTCGGAGGCGGTTGAGACTGGCGTCTTGGTGAAGTTACAAACCTACCCTAGTTTAGACCTTTGGACATATGGCCGATAGGCTACACCAGCCAGAGTTAGGACAGTAATTTCCTACCACCAAACATTAGTCTCGCGTGGTTTCGGGTGACCGGAGGCTTATTTAGTGCTTCGTTCAATATTTGGGAGCAGAAGCATTAATGTTTTCGGTTCTCTTGAATTGAACTTTCAGGATTTGTCAAACTTCACAAATCTTGACTCTTGAAAAATCATAAAACAAAGATTATTTTGGAATGGAGGGGGTACATTTGAATATACAGTGTACACAAGTGTATATTAAAAAAATATGCATCTTACCTCAGTTCATGCATGGTTCCAGATATAATCTCCTTGGTTGCAAAAAAATAGTTAAACATGCGTATGAATATATAGCATGTTCAAACGCACAACAAAGATTGATGCCCCTTTTAGGTCTGATTTACAAATGCCATTATCTCGGATTCAAAAAGATGAATGCACTTCCTAAGAATTAAAATCTTCGAAACCCCCTTTATGTTGAATTCAACATGTATTCTATTTCGTAGCTAGCAATTTGGAATGTATCCATGTAAGTGACAAATGTATAAAGTGCTTCACACTAACAACATGGAGTGCACTAATTAATGTTTATATATGAACTACAAAAGCAATGCATTGTTTGGATTTGAAACCATTCTCACTCTATGGATCGATAATATGAAATAAACACATGAACATGCTAGAATTCAATAGAGTATGGGTGTCTGATAGACTGATGTTCGTTCATACGCAAATTGCAAAATTCACGATATTATCCAAAAATAATAATGCCATTTATATTTTAATTTAATGCGTAGAACCGCCTTTTAATTTAATGTCACGGCAGATGTCCTAGCAAAAGGACTTAGTCGTGGAGCCATCACAACTAGGTAGCTTAAAGGGGTTAAAACGGGACAAAGGACACGAGAGTTTATACTGCTTCGGCCCCTTGCGGTGAAGAAAGGCCTAATCCAGTTTGAGGTGGTATTGCTTATGTCTCGATTACCAATGAGTGAATCCGCTTGACCTAGCTTTTGATCTGTTGTTACTTGTCCTGAACCACCGCCGGTTCGTACCTTTATATACACAGGTTGATGCCCGGTGGCTCACAGAGTCCCGGCCGGCTCATAAACAGTGTCCGGCTCGGTGACTATCTATTCATGCCTTACAATACAAGTCATACATATATGGCGGTTTACCCTCACACGCCTTAAGTCGCCTTTGGGCCTTGGGCCCTTTAACTAAACCGTCATATTCAAATATCCTCATGGGCTTTATACAATGAATCGCCTTAGGTATAACCCGGACCCTCCTGGGCGGGTCATACCTAATATTTATATCCCCAACATTAGGCCCCAGAGTGATTTGAACTAGTTCATGTCAATCTTCAATACTTAGAAAAATTCTTCTCTACTTCATTTGTGCGAGAGCTTATAACCGGCCATGATGTCATCTTCTGGATTTGTGATAACCCGCCATGACGTCATCTACCATTAATTCACACTTTATCCAACATATCTAAACAAATCTTTATCTTAATAACCGTTCCGAAAATCGAGGCGTCTGGGTAGCTGGATAACCATGTTTTGTCCTCCTCGTTTTTCGCACCAACTCATTAGCCTTTCCTTATAAATAGCCACGACCGGCCTCTTCTCATTCTCTGCCTTTTTCCATCGTCTTCCTCCTATTGCGACTGCATGCCACTCGAGCTCCGCCGCCGCCGCGAAGCACACTGTCGTTCTTGTCCTTGGCTGCTGCATCACCTTGAACGACCCAGAGAATGGCGGCGCTCCTCCGCGGTTGACCTGCATCTGTAAGCACTCGCTCTCCTATACCCCAGATCGGCATTAGGGTTCCTAAACTTTTTCATATTCTTCGTATTTCATCGTCGTTCTTCAACCATAGCACCTTTTGATCTGAAGACGACATAAAACTTGCGCGGTAGAAGTTTTGCCCTTTCTTTCAATAATAGCGGGCCCTTTTTCCATGAAAACAGATCCCATTAGATATTATGAACTCCCTTGTGCTGGTTTGAGGTCTCGATTTATTTTCTTTTTCTAAACTGCCACTGATCTGAAATAACAATTGCAATCTGTGAAACCTGTTTGTATGGTACTTAGCAAAAAAACTGCATCTTGATAGATCCACCTAGTCATGGCGGCTCATACCATTGGCTGTAGTTAAATTCAATGATCCACATATTCTTCTTTTAATAAATATCAAACTGCACATGGCGGCTTATATAACCCGCTGTAACTAGTCATATACCATTAGGACCCTTTATAAGCTGCCATTCTGAATATATGTTGTAATACTTCCCTTCCGGCTTAAATTTGAATCAGCAAACATTGTTCTTCTTCCTTTTAGGCTTCCTTCTTCACAATGCCGCCCAAAACAACCACTTCTTGTAACTGGGTTCGCTCCATCGTTACGGAGAATACAATTGAAGACTTTGTGAAAACCGGTTATTTGTCAAAGAAGTCTGTCATGTCTTACCGCGCCCCTAAACCGACAGAAGAGAAACCTCAGCCCAAAGAAGGGGAAGTCATTGTCTTCACTGATCATATGAACCGGGGCTTTTCACCGCCCGGCTCTAAGTTCTTCAGGGACATTCTGTACTTTTTCGACCACCATCCTCAAGACATCGGACCCAATTCTGTGTCCAACATATGCAATTTCCATGTGTTCTGTGAAGTCTACCTTCAAGAGGAGCCCACTGTGGAATTATTCAGACAGTAGTTTTATTTGAATCGCCAGAACGAGTACTCCAATGGACCTAGTTTCGAACTTGGTGGGGTCTCAGTTCAGCGAAGAAGATACGCCATTTTCCCTTATGCACAGCCGCCGAGTCATCCCAAGGATTGCAATCAAACATGGTTCTATTGCTAGGATGCCTCTCCGGCTTATGAGAACGGACTGCCCGGCTTTCGCGCCCTGCGTCTTGAATCGAACCATCCTCTCCCCAACAAGTTGACCACTATTGAACGCAAGAAGCTCTCCCCTACCATTGCCAAAAGTCAAGGCTCTTTTGGGGAACGACTTAAATGTCATTGACTTGGTTCAATGCTGGGTCGCATGGTGGATCATCCCCTGAGCCGCCTCTCTGGTTTAATGTGCACTTATGATACGTCTCCAACGTATCTATAATTTTTTATTGTTCCATGCTATTACATTATCCGTTTTGGATGTTCATGGGCTTTACTTTACACTTCTATACTAACCGGAGTCCCAACCCGAATTGATGTTTTTGCCTATTTCAGTGTTTCAAAAAAAAGGAATATCAAATGGAGTCCAAATGGAATGAAACCTTCGGGAGTGATCTTTTTGGGACAAACGCAATCCAGGAGACATGGAGTGCACGTCAAGAAGCAGCCGAGGCAGCCATGAGGCAGGAGGGCACGCCCCCCACCCTTGTGGGCCCCTCGTGGCTCCCCTGACCTACCTCCTTCGCCGATATATACTCTCGTACCCTGAAAACATCCAGGGGCAAAACGCAAAACTATTTTGACCACCGCAATCTTCTGTGTCCGCGAGATCCCATCTTTGAGCCTTCGTCGGCGCTATGTCGGACGGGGAATCGACCATGGAGGGCTTCTACATCAACACCGTAGCCTCTTTGATGAGTTGTGAGTAGTTTACCACAGACCTTCGGGTCCATAGTTATTAGCTAGATGGCTTCTTCTCTCTCTTTGAATCTCAGTACAAAGTTCTCCTCGATCTTCTTGGAGATCTATTCGATGTAACTCTTTTTGCGGTGTGTTTGTTGAGATCCAATGAATTGTGGGTTTATGATCAAGTTTATCTATGAGAAATATTTGAATCTCCTCTAAATTCTTTTATGTATGATTGGTTATCTTTGCAAGTCTCTTCGAATTATCAGTTTGGTTTGGCCTACTAGATTGATGTTTCTTGCAATGGGAGAAGTGCTTAGCTTTGGGTTCAATCTTGCGGTGTCCTTTCCCAGTGACAGCAGGGGCAGCAAAGCACGTCTTGTATTGTTGCCATCAAGGATAAAAAGATGGGGTTTATATCATATTTCTTGAGTTTATCCCTCTACATCATGTCATCCTGCTCAATGTGTTACTCTGTTCTTATGGACTTAATACTCTAGATGCAGGCAGGAGTCGGTCGATGTGTGGAGTAATAGTAGTAGATGCAGAATCGTTTCGATCTACTTGTTGCGGACCTGATGCCTATATACATGATCATGCCTAGATATTCTCATCACTATGCACTTTGCTATCAATTGCTCGACAGTAATTTGTTCACCCACCGTAATACTTATGCTATCTTGAGAGAATCCACTAGTGAAACCTATGGCCCCCGGGTCTATATTTTATCATATAAGTTTCCGATCTACTTTTATTTGCATCTTTACTTTCCAATCTATATCACAAAAATACCAAAAATATTTTTCTTACCTTATTATCTCTATCAGATCTCACTTTCACAAGTTACCGTGAAGGGATTGACAACCCCTTTATCGTGTTGGTTGCGAGGTTCTTGTTTGTTTGTGTAGGTACGAGGGACTTTTGAGGAGCCTCCTACTGGATTGATACCTTGGTTCTCAAAAACCGAGGGAAATACTTACGCCACTTTGCTGCATCACCCTTTCCTCTTCAAGGGAAAAACAGCGTTGTGCTCAAGAGGTAGCAAGAAGGATTTCTGGCACCGTTGCCGGGGAGGTCTTCGCTCAAGTCAAGACATACCAAGTACCCATCACAAACTCATCTCCCTCGCATTACATTATTTTCCATTTGCCTCTCGTTTTTCTCTCCCCCACTTCGCCCTTGCCGTATTATCCGCCCTTCTTCTGTTCGTCTTTTTGTTTGCTTTGATGTCTTACTTGGCTCATTTGCTCGTTTGGTTGGAATAGTTGTTTATTTATTGCTAAACAGAGAACCTAAGATCTATGGATCCTCATCCACTTGCCAATCTTTTTAAGAGATCCAATTATGATGAACCAAATCCTAGTAATTTGAGTGCACTAGATTATCTTTATGAGGTTTTGCTTGAAATTCGTGAATCTGAAAATTGTGATGAAGAAATTTATGAAGAGATTCGCGATAGCTCCTTGAATAAAAAGCATGATTGCAATGATCTTAATTTAAATTCTCTTGATGTCAATTGTTCTAATAATATCCAAAACCCTAAGCTTGGGGATGCTAGTTTTGGTATGTCTACTACTTGTTGCAATGATCATGATTGGGGTGACTCTTCTTATGATCTTGAAATTTTATTTAAGCCCCATGATGAATATGAGATTGATAATAGTGTTTGCAATAATATTGAAAGTGGGTTTAGAATAGTGTCAACTTTAGATCGCACATATTTGGAGAATGTTCATTCCTATGGTATTTTTGATAAAAGTGGGTTTGGAGAGGTCATGACTTTAGTAAATGATAATCCCACTATTTTGGAAGAGTGTCAACTTCACATGCATGTGGATCATGTTGAGAATATGTTATGTGATAGCTATTTTGTTGAATTTTCCTGTGATCCTACATGTAATTATTATGAGAAAGGAAAATATGGTCATAGAAATTTTTATCTTACTAAATTACCTCTCATCATGTTGAGATTGCTATCGTCTCTTTCTTCTTCCATGCATATGCTAGATTTTGCTTGCCTTGCAAATTTGTTTGCTTATAATATGCCTATGCATAGGAAGTATGTTAGACTTAGATGTGTTTTTCACGAGTTTCATGATGCTCTCTTTGCGCTTCAATTCTTGTCTTTCATGTGAGCATCATTAAGATTATCAATGCCTAGCTAAAAGGCTTTACAGAAAAGCGCTTGTTGCGCTTGTTAGGAGACAACCAAATATTTTTCCTTGCTCTTATTCAATAAATAATTCATCTATCCCGTGTTTAGATGTGGTTTTATGTTTTAATTAGTGTTTGTGCCAAGTAGAACCTATAGGATAACCTATGGTGATAGTTAATTTGATTCTGCTGAAAAACAGAAACTTTTGCACGCACAAAAATAATTTTAATAAATCATAGAATGTGGTTTTTAGTTGATTGTTTTTTAAGTAGATCAATAAACAAATTTCCCAGGACTTCCTATTTTTCTAGGATTTTTAGAGATCCAGAAATATTCGGAAGTTATAGATTGCTACAGACTGTTCTGTTTTTGACAGATTCTGTTTTTCGTGTGTTGTTTGCTTATTTTGATGCATCTACGGCTAGTATCGGGAGGTATGAACCATAGAGCAGTTGGAATACAGTAGGTTTAACTCCAATATAAATAAAGAATGAGTTCATTACAGTACCTTAAGTGGTGATTTTTATTTCTTGCACTAACGAAGCTTATGAGATTTCCTGTTGAGTTTTGTGTTGTGAAGTTTTCAAGTTTTGGGTAAAGATTGCATGGACTATGGAATAAGGAGTGGAAAGAGCCTAAGCTTGGGGATGCTCATGGCACCCCAAGATAATCCAAGGACAACCAAAAGCCTAAGCTTGGGGATGCCCCGGAAGGCATCCCCTCATTCGTCTTTGTCTATCGATAACTTTACTTGGAGCTATATTTTTATTCACCACATGATATGTGTTTTGCTTGGAGCGTCTTGTATGATATGAGTCTTTTCTTTTTAGTTTACAACAATCATCCTTGTTGTACACACATTTTAGGAAATACACACATGATTTGGAATTTATTAGAATACTCTATGCGCTTCACTTATATCTTTTGAGCTAGATAGTTTTTGCTCTAGTGCTTCACTTATACTTTTTAGAGCACGGCGGTTGTTTGATTTTGTAGAAATTATTAATCTCTCATTCTTCACTTATATTATTTTTAGAGTCTTTTAGAACAGCATGGTATTTGCTATGGCTATAAAATTGGTCCTAGAATGATCGTCATCCAAGTTGGGTATACTAAAAACTATCATAGGAAGTGAATTGGATGCTATGATCAATTTGATGCTTGATAATTGTTTTGAGATATAGAGGTGGTGATATTAGTGTCATGCTAGTTGGGTAATTGTGAATTTAAAGAATACTTGTGTTGAAGTTGGCAAGTCTCGTAGCATGCACGTATGCTAAAAGTTGTGTAACAAATTTGTTGCATAGGGTGCTCTTTTGATTGCCTTCCTTATGTGTGGAGGTCGGGGGCGCGTGATGGTTAACTCCTACCAACCTCCCCCATAGGAGCATGCATAATATTATATACTCTGCTTCGAGGGCTAATAAAACTTTTGCAATAAGTATATGAGTTCTTTATGACTAATGTGAGTCCAGGATTATACGCACTCTTACCCTTCCATCATTCCTAGCCTCTTCGGTACCGTGCATTGCCCTTTCTCACCTTGAGAGTTGGTGCAAACTTCGCCGGTGCATCCAAACCCCGTGATACGATACGCTATATCACACATAAACCTCCTTATATCTTCTTCAAAACAGCCACCATACCTACCTATTATGGCATTTCCATAACAATTCCGAGATATATTGCCATGCAACTTTCCACCTTTCCGTTCATCATGACACGTTTCATCATTGTCATATTGTTTTTGCATGATCATGTTGTTGACATTGTATTTGTGGCAAAGCCACCTTAATAATTTTTCATACATGTCGCTCTTGATTCATTGCATATCCCGGTACACCGCCGGAGGCATTCATATAGAGTCATATCTTGTTCTAGTATCGAGTTGTAATCAATGAGTTGTAAATAAATAAAACTGTGATGATCATCATTATTAGAGCATTGTCCTTTATATAAAAATAGAGAAAGGCAAAATAAAAAAAGGCCAATAAAAAAAGGCCAAATAAAAAAAGGGGGGGACAATGTTACTATCTTTTTCCATAGTTGTGCTTCAAAGTAGCACCATGTTCTTGATATAGAGAGTCTCTTATGTTGTCACTTCCATATACTAGTGGGAATTTTTCATTATAGAACTTGGCTTGTATATTCCAATGATGGGCTTCCTCAAAATGCCCTAGGTCTTCATGAGCAAGCAAGTTGGATGCACACCCACTTAGTTTCTTTTGTTGAGCCTTCATACATTTATAGCTCTAGTGCATCCGTTGCATGGCAATCCGTACTCCTCATGTTGACATCAATTGATGCGCATCTCCATAGCCCATTGATTAGCCTCATCAATGTGAGAATTTCTACTTTTTTGTCTTCTCCACACAACCTCCATCATCATATTCTATTCCACCCATAGTGCTATATCCATGGCTCACGCTCATGTATTGCGTGAGAGTTGAAAAAGGCTGAAGCGCATTAAAAAGTATGAACCAATTGCTTGGCTGAAACCGGGGTTATGCATGATGGGAGTATTTTGTGTGACAAAAATGAAACATGGCCTAACTATATCATTTTGTAGGGATGAACTTTCTTTAGCCATGTTATTTTGAGAAGACATGATTGCTTCGTTAGTATGCTTGAAGTATTACTATTTCTTATGTCAGTTTGTACTTTTGTCTTGAATCATTTGAATCTGAACATTCATGCCATAATAAAGAAAATTACATTGAGAATTATGTTAGGTAGCAGTCCACATCAAAAATTCTGTTTTTTTATCATTTACCTACTCGAGGACGAGCATGAATTAAGCTTGGGGATGCTTGATATGTCTCGAACGTATATATAACTTTTTATTGTTCCATGCTATTATATTACCCATTTTCGATGTATATGAGCTTTACTTTACACTTTTATATCATTTTTGGGACTAACCTACTAACCGGAGGCCCAGCCCGAATTGCTGTTTTTTTTGCCTATTTCATTGTTTCGAAGAAAAGGAATGTCAAACGGATTCCAAACGGAATGAAACCTTCAGGAGCGATCTGTTTGGAACAAACGCAATCCAGGAGACTTGGAGTGGTTGTCAAGAAGCAGCCGATGTGGCCACGAGGCAGGAGGACGCGCCCTAGGGGGGTGGGCGCGCCCCCCACCATCATGGGCCCTCGTGGCTCCCCTAACCTACCTCCTTCACCTATGTATACTCTCGTACCCTGAAAACATCCGGGGGCACCACGAAAAACTATTTCCACAGCCGCAACCTTCTGTATCCGCGAGATCCTATCTTGGAGCCTTCGCCGGCACTCCACCGGAGGGGGAATCGACCATGGAGGGCTTCTACATCAACACCATAGCTTCTCCGATGAGTTGTGAGTAGTTTAACACAGACCTTCGGGTCCATAGTTATTAGCTAGATGGCTTCTTCTCTCTATTTTAATCTCAATACAAAGTTCTCCTCGATCTTCTTGGAGATCTATTCGACGTAACTCTTTTTGCGGTGTGTTTGTCGAGATCCGATGAATTGTGGGTTTATGATCAAGTTTATCTATGAGAAATATTTGAATCTCCTCTGAATTCTTTTATGTATGATTGGTTATCTTTGGAAGTCGCTTCGAATTATCAGTTTGGTTTGGCCTACTAGATTGATGTTTCTTGCAATGGGAGAAGTGCTTAGCTTCGGGTTCAATCTTGCGGTGTCCTTTCCCAATGACAGCAGGGGCAACAAGGCGCGTATTGTATTGTTGCCATCGAGGATAAAAATATGGGGTTTATATCATATTGCTTGAGTTTATCCCTCTACATCATGTCATCTTGCTTAATGCGTTACTCTGTTCTTATGAACTTAATACTCTAGATGTAGGCAGGAGTCGGTCAATGTGTGGAGTAATAGTAGTAGATGCAGAATCGTTTTGATCTACTTGTTGCGGACGTGATGCCTATATACATGATCATGCCTAGATATTCTCATAACTATGCACTTTTCTATCAATTGCTCGATAGTAATTTGTTCACCCACCGTAATACTTATGCTATCTTGAGAGAAGCCACTAGTGAAACCTATTGCCCCAGGGTCTATCTTTTATCATATAAGTTTCCGATCTTCTTTTTTTGCATCTTTACTTTCCAATCTATATCATAAAATACCAAAAATATTTATCTTATCTTATTATCTCTATCAGATCTCACTATCGCAAGTTACCATGAAGGGATTGACAACCCCTTTATCGCGTTGGTTGCGAGGTTCTTGTTTGTTTGTGTAGGTGTGATGGACTTTTGAGGAGCCTCCTATTGGATTGATACCTTGGTTCTCAAAAACTGAGGGAAATACTTATGCTACTTTGCTGCATCAACGTTTCCTCTTCAAGGGAAAACAAACATAGTGCTCAATAGGTAGCAACTTACACCGGTAGCACAAAGGATCCACTGCGCCACAGCTCCGAGGAGTTAACTGATGACCTTATCAATGAGATGACAAAGTCCCTTCTGAATGAGAGCCTAGCTGATTGCAGCAAGGTGGGCCTAAGACCTTTCTGTGAGTCTAACCCGGCACCAAAAGTAAGCCGCCGAACTGGCTATTTTACCTTCACCCTTAATACTTTGTTTTAACTCAACCTTGATGATTTTCACAGGCTGATGATGACTTTTGGAACAAAGAGTATGATCATGAAGCTGCAACGAGAGCCAAGAAGGTCAAGAAAGCCGCCAGGAGAGCCACCAAGAAGAGAGGAAAGAAGCCCAGGGCTTCTGATTTACTTCAACTGGAGGACACCTTTGAGTCAGAGGTAGCCCTTGATTCTCTTGGCTTTTTTCTCACCCATCTTATTGACACTGACTATCATCAAGATGACACGGGAACAAGTCAGGGAGTGGAAGAAGAGGTAACTATTATTTCCTCCGGCTCCGAGCCCTTCCCGAGACAAAAAATTGGAAGAGTAACCCAGAAAGTAAGATTTTCACACCCCTTAGCTTATCTGGATCCTCACTTTATTTTGAAGCAACAGCAGCACGAGAGCTGGTGACAAACTCGGACGAGCAAGGATGTGGAACTCTCCTCCGGCTTACCGAACACGCCGAGGAAGCATCATAATGAGGTCACCCCCGACTTAAACTATTTTTATTCTTTGGCGGGTCTCACTCGCCGGCCACTCAATTCTTCCGACTCAAATTATCAGGAAACTTCTCATTCCTCTTCCGCGACTGAATCCAATCTAATATGCCGGCTTTCAAGACCGCTCCTGGGTAATGACGATTTACATATCATTTACTCATTATAATCCTATTATACTTATACTGGCCTTTTTGACTTATGTAGTGGAAAAGCAAAGCCCAGTCAGAGGGCAAAGAAGAACAAGTCGGCCGAAGAGCCAAAAGTCAATGAGCCGGAGCTCCAAGCTGCCGTGCCTGAGGCCTTGTTCCTAAACCGTCTGAGCCGGTTCATGATATTCCAACAATGGCTGTTGACCCGCCTGTTGATCAAGCCATGGATGACTCTTTAAATCCTGAAGCTTCAAGCCCTGTTAAGACGGCCAACACACAAGATGATGATGTAGAGATCACCAAGACTGGCTTTACTAAATCAGGGAGACCTATTGTGCTGGCCAAGCATTCTGCCAAAGAAGAACATGTTGAGCTGCGCAAAGTGCAATTTGATGTCACCAACTATGCTCAACTGGGCATTGGTGAAATATACTCTGGCTTTCTCAGCCAAGTACACAGCAGCCGTGAACTTGAAGTTGACATGGTGAAGCAGATGCACCACAAATTTGAGGTATGATCTCTTCCACTCTTAAATTATGCATCTCCTGCCAGCCCCCAAGTTTACTGCTTATTTTGAATATGTTGTAGACTTGATCACCATGAACATGAATAATAACCTATGAAACAATCCTTTCAAAATCCGGCTTAAAGTTGTGTAGTTCTCATGAGCCGGCTATGGCCGGTTGTAGCACCAAGGTGCCATCGTAAAATTGCAACAAGACAAGCAATATGCATTATCCCCCAAGTGCCAAGTACTCTTGCTCGCAAAGTGCATGGGACTTATTCACATTAGCCCCCAAGTGCCAAGTGTTGTTGCTTGCAAAAGGCTTGGGACTTAATATGTTGAACTAATCGTTAAATTATGACTTTAATCCGGTGTATGTACAGACCACCACTACTAAACTTCAATCAGAGCTGTCTGACTTGAAGACCCGTCTAGAGCTGCAAGAGGCTAAGACCCAGAGGGCGAACTCAAAGTTTGAATTTAGCGTGAGTGAGGCAGAAAAACTAAGAACAAGCTTTGAAATTGAAAAAAGCGCCCGGGCTGAAGAAAAGATTGCCTTGACACAACGGGCAGAAAAAGCAGAGGTAAATCTCCCGGAAGCAACCACTGAACTTACCGGCTTTAAACGCCAGGTGTCTCAGATGGTGTCTGCTATCTTTGGTAAGTTGCCTTATGATTGTCAAATTTGAATATCCTCCTTGAAGATATTATCTACTTTTAACCCTTCCATGATGATTATGCAGGCCCTAGGAGCAGCAATCTCAACCAAGACATGCTTGTGAAGCTAAAGGTGGTTTATACATTGGTGGAGCAGCTTTATACTGGTGCTCAGCGCACATTGGCCACAATCTCTCCATCCAATGAAACCCCTACTCTCTTGGTTGATGTGTTAAGGAAGCTTTCCGTGCTGCCCCAGTGGTTTAGTGAAATGAAGCGATCATCTACGAGAGCCCGAGCCATGACTGCCTTAAACCGGGCCAAAGCATGATTACCGGAATTAGACTCGGCAGATATCTCTATCAGGTATCCAAGCTTTAAGTAAGACGGCACTCCGTTTGAATAGAAGGACTTTGCTGCTTGCGTGAAGGAGATACGTCCTCTGGCCAGTCTGATTGCCAATGAGACAGACCTCACTAATTATCACCCGGCTTATGAATTGGGAAATCAGAAGATGCCAAAACAGTCTTATAAAGTGATAGGCCTGATCCCCCCAATCCGTAAGCACACTTTTGTTGACCCGTCCAAGCTAATTGATGATGAAGCAGAGTTCCAAGCTTTGACTAGAATTGACTGGTCGTCACCAACCTTCCAGGACGCAAAATAGGACAAAGAAGTGGAGGGGGATGATCTGGAAGCATCAGGCCATCAAGAAGATTGATCTGCTGGGCTGTTCATATTTGTGGCCTTCTGAAAAAACAGTTAATCATTTGGACTCTAGGAGTCATTTAATACGGTAGCAACAAGTTTGCTCTCCTGTGCCATCGTGCACGTTTTGTGTTATGCTCCACACCGTTAAGCCGCCACCTGAGACTTATCATTTTTGAATGGTGTAGAAAAATTTCAATTTTATCCTGCACATAAGTAAATCAAAAGAGATGCCCTGGCGGTTTACCGCAGGGCGGGTCATAATATCTCGTATGCACCCGCTAATGCTTAAAGCAGTTATAGATAAGGCTGGTTGAACCTTAACTGAAACATAATAATGATATCATACCTCTGATATGGAACTGCACTGCCGGTTTACGATATCTGTGCAGTAAGAGTGAGCACCCAAAGCTTTTTAGAAGCCAATAAGTCCAAGTGATGGATATCATCATGTATGGCGGCTTGTCGCCTCTGTAGTAAGCCGGGTAATAAAACCAAGGTTAAGCTTCACATATGAGCTATGAAAGTAAAGGCTGTATGGACGGAATTACATTAAACCAAAAGGCAAGATAGTATCAAGAAGAACCAGAAAAAACTTCAAGAAATCAAGCCAAATGTCAAAAGCGAGGCTATGGTTCGAATACGACCAGGAAGCCGGACCAATTGGGTTAATAGCTATGATTCGAATACGATCAGGAAGCCAGACCAAAAGGGTTAATAGCTATGATTCGAATACGACCAGGAAGCCCCCTAATGGGTTTTAGCATTGCGTCAATCAAAGGGGTACCAACAACTATGATTCAAATACGATCAGGAAGCCCCTAGTGACCAAAGTATTTAACAACTATGATTCGAATACAATCATGAGCCGGACCAAGAGGTATTAATAGCTGTGATTTGAATACGATCCAGCCCCCACTACTAGGAAAAGGCCTACTAGTGGCGCACCAGTTTTGCCTACTAATGGCGCACTACTGGTGCGCCACTAGTACCACGCCACTAGTATTAAATTCTAATGGCGCACCACTGGTGCGCCATTAGTATCTGGTGTTCTAATGGCGCACCACGTAGTGCGCCATTAGTATTGCCCACAGTGCGCCACTAGTGTCTGCTATACTAATGGCGCACCACATGGTAGAACGCCATTAGTAACAATTTTTTTAAATTTCTTTTTTGTTTTTTCTTAATCTCAGGTCACTATTTCACATATGAGATATCCAACACATATATATACAACAAGCATCCATATAACAATCATATCCAACACACAAGTTTCATCATATATACATACATAGCCAACACATAGTTCCATTGTGACATATTACAAAAGTTTCACATTGTTCATCCAACACCGTTATCCATCAATTCACAAAAGTTTCACATTGCTACAAAATAAAAACACAAATGGAAAAGAAGCACTCCATCCATGCAAGCTTCCGTGAATTAAATCAAATCTGCAAAATGATAAACAAGAAGTTAGAAGAAGAAGAAGAAGAAGAAGAAGAAGAAGAAGAAGAAGAAGAAGAAGAAGAAGAAGAAGACTAGAAGAATACTAGAAGAAGAAGAATACTAGAAGAAGAATAAGAAGAATAAGAAGAAGGCTATAAGCTTATTATGTAAACTTGATCATTTTGTGCTAACATAAGTAATTTTGGAGCTAACCTATTGGAAACTAAGCATATAAGCTCTCTAAGTTAGCATATTAGAGCCAACTTAGGTAAAATGAAGCTAACCTATGTCATTTTGGAAAAGAAGAAGAAGAAGAAGAATAAGAAGAAGACTATAAGCTTATTATGTAAACTTGAGCATTTTCTGCTAACATAAGTAATTTTGGAGCTAACCTATAGGAAACTAAGCATATAAGCTCTCTAAGTTAGCATATTAGAGCCAACTTAGGTAAAATGAAGCTAACCTATGTCATTTTGGAAAAGAAGAAGAATAAGAAGAATAAGAAGAAGACTATAAGCTTATTATGTAAACTTGATCATTTTGTGCTAACATAAGTAATTTTGGAGCTAACCTATAGGAAACTAAGCATATAAGCTCTAAGTTAGCATATTAGAGCCAACTTAGGTAAAATGAAGCTAACCTATGTCATTTTGGAAAAGAAGAAGAATAAGAAGAAGACTATAAGCTTATTATGTAAACTTGATCATTTTGTGCTAAGAAAAGTTATTTTGGAGCTATAACCTATAGGAAACTAAGCATATAAGCTCTAAGTTAGCATATTAGAGCCAACTTAGGTAAAATGAAGCTAACCTATGTCATTTTGGAAAAGAAGAAGAATAAGAAGAAGACTATAAGCTTATTATGTAAACTTGATCATTTTGTGCTAACATAAGTTATTTTGGAGCTAAACTATAGGAAACTAAGCATATAAGCTCTAAGTTAGCATATTAGAGCCAACTTAGGTAAAATGAAGCTAACCTATGTCATTTTGGAAAAGAAGAAGAATAAGAAGAAGACTATAAGCTTATTATGTAAACTTGATCATTTCGTGCTAACATAAGTTATTTTGGAGCTAACCTATAGGAAACTAAGCATATAAGCTCTAAGTTAGCATATTAGATCCAACTTAGGTAAAATGAAGCTAACCTATAGGAAACTAAGCATATTAGAGATAACATAGGTAACTATGTATAAATATATCATTTTGGAGATCTGACATACCTGACATAGTTCAGTTATCATTGTTCTTCTCCTTCTCCTTCCTCAGCCTGAGGCGCCAAGAGCGGCGAGGCGGTGGAGCCAGTGGGATGTAGTCTTCTACCACAATAGGCGTGGTCATGTCGCCCAGCTGTGGGACCGCCGGCGCCACCACCGGTGCGTGGTCATTGTCAGGCACCACCACCATCACGAGGCCACCTTCAGGCAGGATCGGCACGACCATCGCTAGGTCATCCTCAGCCACCTCCATCTCTTACCCATGGTCAGCCACCACCATCTCTTGCCCATGGTCAGCCACCACCATCTCTTGCCCTTGGTCAGCCACCACCAGTGCTAGGTCATCCTCAGCCTGATGCCCATTGTCATGTTGCAGCTCCTCATCCCCACTCTGCTCCTCTGCTCCTGCACTCCAGTCCGAATCATCCTTCTTGTTGTCTTTGCTGCTGCCAGAATTGCTGCTACTTTCGCTAAAGCCAGAATCGTTGTTGCTTTTGCTTCAGCCATAGTCGCTGCTGCTTTGGCTATAGCCAGTGTCGCTGCTGCTGCTCCCATTGCCTTTCCAAATGCAACGATGATCGTTAACAATCGATGTGAGACAAAGCCAAATGTAGAGGAATAAGAAGAGGCAGAACGTACTGGCATCATCATTGTCAGCGTAGCGCATACGACACATAGTCGCGTTGAACACCTTCACGATGAGCATGGTGGCGTCGTCGTCGTACCTGAAGAGAAGGAAGTACCCCAGCCGCAGGTTGTAGGCATGGTAGAACTTCTCCCACCCACGATACAAGTACATGTGGCCCTCCTTGATCACCAACTCCACATCCCACAGCCTGTGTAACCCGCTGCCGGCCTATCGCAGCTTCACATTATTTGGCAAATCTTGACCCAGCATGTTCATAAAACTGTCAGGCAGCCTCTGCAGTTTGGGACAATGAGTGATGTAGCAAACAACAGATATCATAATGAGATGGGTGAAGGGGAGATCTCTCGTTTTATATACTGCGTCATGGATGATCTGAAGTCGGTGTATGATCTTGAAGAACTGGAAGCATCCAACTCAGATCTTGCGGTGTGGCAGAGCGGCGGTGGCTGCTTCCCCCCATTTCTAATAAGCAGCAGAAGAGACCAATTAGTACCCAGGAAATTAATGAATTAAATCTTTAAACACTTGCTAAATAGTTATAGCAGCACATCACAAGTAAGTACTAAGTAAACAGCAGGTCAGCAGCACAACACAACTAACTAGCAGCAGCAGAGCACAAAACAACACACTATGTCTAGCAGCAAGCAACAGTGTAACATAGCACAAGGAAACACAGTACAGAGCACCACCGCACCAGTATACCAGCAACCAGCAGCAGCAGAGCATGACTAGCTGCAAGAAAAACAGCACCAGCAACCAGTAGCTTGAAAATGTTCAGTTAGAATCAAAATGGTTGGCCACAGTCCACAGATCCAATAAATATGCAGCACACATGACTACATGAGCATATCTGTATATGACACAATAGAGCAGCCGCAACTACACTACAGAACTACTAACAGCCTAGCACTAGCAGAAGCCAACGAGCAACCGAAGTAACTAACAACAACACACGAGCAGCAGACTAGCAGTAGCACATCCAGCACAAGTAGCAGACTAGCAGTAGCACCAGTGCCCCACCAACAAGTAGCAGTATCAACACAGAGCAGCAGCCAACAGCCAAAAAATCATGGATTGCTGTTAACTAAAATCATGGATTGCTTATAACTAAAAATCATGGGTTGCTGTTAACTAAAAATAATGGATTGATGTTAACTAAAAAAATCAAGGATTGTTGTTGACATACACACTAGTCAAATACAGTAGGAAATATATTGCATCCAACTATCATAGATGCAGTGCAAGTGTGTAACTACTGACAGCTGCTGCTGTGCTCCTTGAGCTCAGCCCTTATATTTTGAACAATCCTATACAGCTCTGTCTACCTGAATAGAACATGACAGCTTTGACCAAACAAACAACAAGAGGAAAACAATCAAACATCTAGATCAGCAAATGAATTAGTACTGATTTATTCACACCACTGAACTTTTGCTCTTATACTTGCTCTTATAACATATAGTCTAGATAAACATGACGTAACCATACAACAAGCATTTCAGAGGGATAGCACCATCTAGAGAAACTGGGTTGAAGAGATTCATAGAGGACTACTCATTCCTAGCTTATAGTTTTCTTTTGTTTAATATCATCCTATAACCTTATGATACTTCAACAAGCCAACTATGTTGTTAGTTTTGTCATGTACTTTGTGATGGCAGTACGACACTAGATTGCACGAAACAAAGAGCATGCACAGTCTCACTGAAAACATACATAGCTGTTCTAGTGGAAATACTTTATTTAATTCAACACTTCTACTAGGAGTAGCCTTTTTAGTGCTAGCTGAACTTTGAGTGATGGCTTTTGAGTGGAGTCCACAACAAATGCTTTTGGATTGAAGCTCTTGCCTGCCTAAAATGAAAGACCCTTGGCCTTGGGTTACTACCACACTAGCCAAGTGGTTTAGACCATTTAATTCCCTTCACTGAAGAGGGAAACACATACCTATTATGCAAATGGTTCTGTTTATGGGTGCAGTTATATTTGATCATGATTAAAATATTATTCCATCTATAGGGCATTCTCAGCATAGAACTGATGGATTGTTGACCAAAATTAGTAATTTTTTGAACCTAATTTGATCTAAATTAGAGAGGGATTTGACCTAAACCTAGCAATAGAGAGAAGAAGAGGGCATGGCGGGAGGGAGGAGGAGGAAGAAGAGGGGAGAGAGGCGAGAGGAGGAGGGTTACCCGAGTGGAGGCAGCGGAGGCGGAGGCAGCGAGCTTGGGGAGGCGAGGATAGGCGGCGGGAAGGTCGCGGGCCTCCTCTCTGGTGGGCGTGGGGCCTCCTCTCTGGTGGGCGTGGGGCGGCGCCGAGGCTCCAAGTCTCCGCGGCTCGAGGGTTAGGGAGTGAGGCGAGGAGGCGGCTTCATGGGGAGGCGGGGCTCGGGGTGGGCGGTGCTCGAGGGCCAAGGGAGAGGGAGGCGGAGCCTTGGTGGCTCTGGCCAGACGAAGGGGCGGCGGCGCTCGAGGGGGAGGAAGGGGAGAGGGAGGTGGCGGGGGCGCGTGGGCGGCTGCGGCGGACGGAGGGGGCGGTGGCGTACGGTTGGGGAATCTGGCAAGGGAGGGAGTTTTGCAAAAAAAAAGAATAAAAAAACAACAACAGTAGTGGCGCACTATGTGGCCGGTGCGCCATTACTAGTTAGCACTAGTAATGGCACACCTTGCCATGATGCGCCTTTAGTATCTTCGGAAAATAAGAAAAAAAATTACTAGTGGCGCATCGTGTGCCTGGTGCGCCATTAGTGTCTTCCACACTAATGGCGCACCTGCACATGGTGCGCCACTGCTATATAGTAGTGGCGCACCACATGACAGGTGCGCCATTAGTGCCCATTCCATCTATAGCCCTTTTCCTAGTAGTGCCCCAAGTAATCTAAGTGTTTATGGCTATGGTTCGAATAAGGGGTTTGTAAGTGCATCTAGTGCCCCTTAGTTATTTTGGTGTATTGAAGACTTATAGGTTAAGTAACTGATGCGTTTGTGAGTGTACACAGGTCTATAAGTCTATGAGGAGTTTGATATTTACAGAGAAAGTCGACCCCAAAATTGAAGTTCTTCATTGAAGACTTTGATATTACGAAGACTTTTGAAGACTTTGAAAGTGAAGAAATTGGTGTGACCATGAAGACTTGATATTCATTCGAGGAATATGAAGCGTGAAGACTTTTGTTTTGAAGTTTAATTTTCTCTTTCTTGAGTCATAGGAAACACCGTCTTGTTAAAGGGGTCGAGAAATACTAAGGAAAAATTTCCATGTGATGCTCAACTCAAAATCCTACACCTACCAATCCCTTGAGTGAAGCCATTGGAAATCTCATACAGATTCGATCAAATTCATCGATGTGAGAGCGCAGTTCTTACATTCCTTGAGGACTTTTCTTTCTCGCGAGAGTTAGGAATTCGCCAGTCTTGAATTGCCTACACGATGAGAACATGATAGCCACGAGGACTTTGAGAGTCAAATTTCCAACCGTTCTTTGTCTTTGCTTGGCGCGGACAAAATATCTTATCCACCTAACGGTCATACCATTGAAGGGCATTTATGTATTATCATGTCGGGCTGCTCCTAGGCTATAAATAGCCGCCCCTAAAACCACTAGCTGGTTGGCTGCTCGAGAGAACGTGACACTTGTCATTTGAGAGCAACCCATCCTCCGAGGACTTTGGCGAAAATCATCAAGTGAAGAAAATCCCAAAACCAAACCCACAAACCCCAAGTGATTGAGCATCAGAAGAAATTGATCTGCGTGGATCCGGCGCTTATTACCTTTGAAGGCGTGCTTCTTCCAGACGGTTAGGCGTCAAGGTCTAGAAACATCAAGAGGAATTGTGGATCGCCGGGTGACCAAGTCTGTGAAGGTTTGGAAGTCACTGAAGACTTACCACAGTGATTGGGCGAGGCTGCGTGGTCTTAGTTCAAGGAGAATACGGTGAGGACTGGGTGTCGGGACTGTGTGTCCTCGAGTTTAAATACTCGGCCGCTCAACAGACGTACAAGCGAGACAAGCAGTTGGAACTGGTTTACCAAATCATTGTCTTCACCAACTGCACTGGTTCTATTTCCTCAACTCTTCCATTTCCTCATTCATGTTGCATATTGTTCATATCGTGCTTGAAGACTTTGGTGAAGACTTTCACAAATTCCTCAGTTCAATTTCTTGATCTGTTTATCTTCATCTTGTTATCCTGTGTTTACGCTTTCCGTACTCTGTTCTTAGTCTTCATTTCATCATGCTGACTATGTGTGTATCCTGTTATGTTTACCTCTGAGTACATATTCCGCTGCTAGTAGTTCTTCGCTAAGGAATTTCCTCGCCGACAAATTCCTCAGTGAAGAATTTTATAAAAATCGCCTATTCACCCCCCCCTCTAGTCTATATAACGCACTTTCAATTGGTATCAGAGCGAGGTATTCCATTGTTCTGTGTGATTTTGGTTTAACCACCTGGAGTTCTAGTTATGTCGACCGCAGGTGTGATCAAGGTCTCGGCTGGGTGTCCTACCTTTGATGGAACGGACTACCCCTACTGGAAGAACAAGATGCGAATGTATCTTGAGGCAATTGATAATGATCTCTGGTATGTTGTGGAAAATGGTGTCCCCGCTGTCACTGAAACACTGACCGCTACCGATGTGAAGAGATTCAAACAACTCAACTCTCAAGCGAAGAATATCATCTGTGGCCATCTGAGCAAAGGACAGTATGGAAGAGTGAGTGCTTTGGAAACTGCTAAGCTTATCTGGGATAGGCTGTCCAAAGTAAATGAAGGAGTTTCAACTCAGCGTGACTCTCGAGTTGATGTTCTTCGGAATCTCTTCAACCGCTTCAAAAGACTCGACAACGAAAATGTCCAACAAACCTTTGATCGCCTCACTGACATCTCAAATGAGCTTCAAGCCCTTGGTGCCACTGACATCACTGATCATGAAGTTGTGAAGAAACTACTGAGATCGCTTGATTCCTCATTTGATACTCTGGGACTGATGATACAAGAGCGTCTTGACTACAAGTCACTGATCCTGCTGATATCCTCGAAGGCTTAACACTCACGAGTTCGACTTCTGAAAAGAGATCTCTATGGCTCAAACTATGGCAAACCACGTGCCACGAAGGCTAAGGTTGTGTCGACTCGAATGTGAGGATTACGGTAGTAGCCTTGGTGATCTGAAGAAGCGAGCAGGATCTAGCTCGCTTGTGAAGAAATTCAGAAGTTCACAAGGCGTGGTTGTTTTGGAAAATCCTCAAGAGGAAATGATTCTTCATCCGGTGACTACAAGAAGACTTTGCCACAAATGCAAGAAGCCTGGTCACTATATTCAAGATTGTCCTCGATGGGAAAAAGAAATGAAGAAGAAGAAATACAAGGACTACGATTACGATGATATGAAGAAGAAGAAGAAATCATCAAAATCTTAGTCTTCAAAACCATCAAAGTCTTCATCTCACAAGAAGGGCAGCTCCAAGAAGGCTCGGGCATTCATTGGCAAGGAAATGGACTCTGAAGCTGAATCGAGGAAAATGATGAAGAGGAGGAGTCTGAAGAATCTGAGTGCAGTGTGGCGAGTCGGCCGTTACTCTTGCTTTCGTCGGCAAGTCCATCTTCAACACTAAAAAAGCGACTCAACCAACAAGCATTCTGAAGATAATGATGGCTACGCTCCCACCTATTGCTTCATGGCAAAAGGAGCTAAGGTACTCAAATACAACTCCTCTGACTCTAGTGAAAATGAATCTGATGAGGATCTAAAGCCCAGCTACTCTAAACTTGCTAAAATTGCTGTGAAACAACAACGGGCTCTTGAAAAGGTTCAAAACATGCTAGATAAAAGTGATGATATGTTGGGTGAAGAAATGGATCGCACTAAAGCCCCGATTGAAAATCTTGAGACTTGGTCTAAGTATGATAACCTTCAAGGTCATCATAACTCTCTCTTGTCTGATCATGAGAAACTTTTTATGAATTTCTTCAAGAAAAGCAAGACAATGAGAAGCTTTCTCTTGAAGCTATTCAAAGAAAGGCAGATCTTGAAAAGCTAAGAGTATGTTATGAAGATCTTTACAAGGAGCGCGATTCATTACTAGCTCAACAAATCAGCGCTTCTCAGGAAGAATTTGTTCCTCCATGCTTAAAGTGCATTGAACGTGAATCTGCAAATTCTTCACCTGAATGCTCAAATGCTTCAACTGTTACAAATTCCTCATCTGCCTCTGCTATCACTAATTCCTCATCTGAGGACATTGCTAGTATCACTGACAATGCAGGGCTGAAGGAATTATACATGACAGGCATGTACAAAAGCCTCAAAGGGCATCAGACACTTTGTGATGTGCTCAAAAAGCAGATCCTCAACAGAAACCATAGGAAAGAGGGTATGCCTTTGAGAGGAAACTCAACGCCGATGGAACATATTGGAGGCCTGAGCAGTATCCCAAAACCTCATGGGTTGCTGCAAAGGGACCTCCAGTTGATCCATCTATCTTGTCTGGCTTTACATGTGAATCTCCTCATTCTTCTGATGAGTCATTTGACTCCAACTATAAACTGTTCAAAAATCAGAATGGTGAAGTATTTGCTAGATATGTTGGCACTAACTGCAGGAACGGTCCTCCTATGAAGAAAATCTGGGTTCCCAAAAGTTGTGTTGAAAGTCTTCAGGTGAATGTCCTCATGACACCACCTGTGAAGAACAAGAACCCCAGATCTAATTCTTCATATGGACCAAATTCTTCACGAGGATCAAATTCCTCAACTGGATCAAAGTCCTCATATGATTATCATTGTGCTAACAAATCTGTCTCGCAGGGCAAAGCTAAGGGCTATGAATATGTGCATTATTCTTCAAACCATTATGTTCATAAGTCCTCCAAGAATTACTCTGCCTATTCATATGCATACCTAACCTCTCTCATGCTAAGCGAAATGGTTTGGCATCTTTGCCACCTTTCTCACATGGTGCTCGCAGGATGATGAACTCTTTGCCACCCCTCCGGATGTGGGTGGTGAAGAAAAGAACTAATCCTTCTGCAGGATCAGGTCTCGGGCGTGCTCTAACGTCTGAAGAATTTCTTGGGGGACGACAAAAATGCTCGAAAGGACCAGGCGAATCATGATGAAATGAACTTTCATTTCACACGTCCTCATCTTGCTATATCTGTTCTTTGCTTGATGAAATTCATCGATGAACTTGATATCATATTCTTCGATAAAGCATATGAGATTGTAAGTTATACTAATTCATCTGCGGGATGATCAACCCAAAACCACTTGAATGGGTCCTCGATAGTGGATGTACAAATCACATGACTGGTCACAAGAATCTATTGATGGATGCTCCTTTATCACCGTCACCTCTGAAGCATATCATATTTCTTGACAAAGGCAAAAGTCGGTATTGGGTCTTGGTAAGGTTGCTATCTCTAAGGATAAGCACATGGACAAAGTCATGCTTGTTGAGTCCTTAGGATACAATCTCATGTCGATCTCAATGCTTTGTGATCTTGATATGGTTGTTGTCTTTGGCAAATATCATTGTGTTGTGATTATGGAAGTTGACAATTCCAAAGTCTTCGAAGGCTTTAGGAGAGGAGACCTGTATATTGTTGATTTCTCTACAGGACCACAACCAGCCATGTGTCTACTTGCAAAAGCTTCAGAAGGCTGGCTATGGCATCGACGGCTTGGTCATGCAGACATGAGGAATTTGAACACGCTTGCAAAGAAGAAGCATGTCATTGGCATTGAGAATGTCAAATTCCTCAAGGATCACTTATGCGGAGCATGTGAAGCCGGAAAAATGACCAAGGCCAAGCACCCAGCGAAGACTATCGTGACCACTACCCGTCCATTTGAATTGCTTCACATGGACCTCTTCGGACCGAATCATTATTCAGCAGTCACTAATGATGCATCTCTATATGGTTTTGTCATTGTTGATGATTATTCTCGATACACATGGGTACACATTGTTGCCTTACAAACATGAAGTGCAGGAAGTCTTCAAGCGATTTTCCTCGAGGGTTTCAACCAACTTTGGTGTGAAGATCAAGCATATCGAAGTGACAATGGGCCGAGTTCAAGAATTCTGGTCTCGATGCCTATCTTGATGAACTTGGTATTACTCATGAATTATCTGCTCCCTATACTCCTCGTGAGAATGGCGTCGTGGGCGCAAGAACAGAACTCTTGTTGAGATGGCTCGCACTATGCTTGATGAATACAAAAGCGCCTCGGCGTTTTGGATTGATACAATTGATCTTGCTGCCACATCATCAACAGAGTATATCTTCACAAATTCTTCAAGAAGACGCCTATGAACTCCTCAACGACAAGAAACCCAATGTGAGTTATTTCAAAGTCTTGATTGCTAAATGTTGGATTAGAGATCCTCACCACAATTCTAAATTTGCACCGAAAGCACATGAAGGTTTTATGCTTGGTTCTGAAAGGACTCGCACACCTCAGAGTCTTCAACATTGTTCTTCACAAGATTGTTGACACTATAGATGTGCGGTTCGATGAAACTAATGGCTGCAAAGAGAGCACCTACCTTACGTGTTAGATGAACCAGCTTTTGAGGATGCTATCAAGTTCAAAACAGCGAGGATGTCATTCCTCTTGAAGAATCTGTTGAAGAATTCATCCTGTTCGTGAAGAGCGTCGAGCTGATGCACTGAAGAACATGATGAGGAAAATGGTGTTGAAGAAAATGCTGATCAAAATCCTCGGCGTCAACCAACTCATCCACAGCGTTGCAAAAGAAGTGCAAGTGGAGAAGATCATCGATGACATTAGCCCACGAGGTCCTCTCACCGCTCAAAAGCCTCACACTTATCTAACTTTTGTGGGCACTATGCTTTTGTGTCTATCTCAGAGCCCACTAAGGTAGATGAAGCTTTTACGGGCGGAGTGGATTCAAGCTATGCAAGAAGAATTACATCGTTCGAGTTGAACAATGTCAGGAATTGGTCAGTCGCCCAGATCCTCGCAAGCATAATATCATTGGCACAAAGTGGATCTACCACAACAAGCAAGATGAAAATGGCCTTGTGGTGAGGAATAAGGCACGACTAGTAGCTCAAGGCTACACACAGGTTGAAGGAATTGATTTCGATGAAACTTTTGCACCTGTTGCTAGACTTGAGGCTATTCGCATTTTACTTGCCTATGCTAACCATCATGATATCAGCTTATATCAAATGGATGTGAAAAGTGCATTCCTCGATGGTAAGCTTGAGGAAGAAGTATATGTTGCTCAACCCCCAGGTTTTGAAGATCCCAAGAATCCTGACAAAGTCTTCAGACTCAATAAGGCTCTCTATGGCCTCAAGCAAGCACCACGGGCATGGTACGACACATTGAAGGAATTCTTCGTGAAGAATGGCTTCACACCCGGTTCACTCGACCCTACTCTATTTACTAAATCATATGATGGTGAACTGTTTGTGTGTCAAATATCTGTTGATGATATTATCTTTGGCTGTACTAACCAACGATATAGTGATGAATTTTCCTATATGATGAGTGAAGAATATCAAATGTCTATGATGGGAGAGTTGAAATTCTTCTTAGGTCTTCAAATTAAATCAGCGCAATGGCATATTCATATCTCGGAGAAATACCTCAAAGATGTCTTGAGGAAATTCGGCATGCAAGATTGCAAAGGCGTCAAAATTCCTATGCCCACAAATGTCCATCTATGCCTTGATGAAAATGGTATTGATTTGATCACAAGGTATACCGCTCCATGATTGGTTCTTTATTGTACTTATGTGCATCTAGGCGGATATAATGCTTAGTGTTTGCATGTGTGCCCGATTTCAAGCTGCAGAAGGAATCACACCATAAAGGCTGTGAAGCATATTCTTGATATCTAGCTCACACACCAACACTAGGACTATGGTACCCCAAGGGCTCGCTTTTGATCTCATTGGATATTCGACTCGACTATCTTTGGTGATCGTGTGGACCGCAAGTCAACATCGGCACTTGTCATTTCCTCGGACGATCTTTGGTCTGTTGGTCCTCGAAGAAAGCAGAACTGCGTATCCACCGTCTCTTCTTTGAAGCTGAATACATTGCTGCTGGCTCATCTTGTGCTCAAGCTGCTTTGGATGAAGCAAGCCCTCAAGGACTATGGCATCAATGTGAAGAATGTGCCTCTCCTCTGCGACAATGAGAGTGCCATCAAGATTGCTCACAACCCAGTTCAGCACTTTCGAAGACTAAGCACATCAAATTCGTCATCATTTTCTTCGTGATCATGTCTTTGAAGGCGATATCTCCATCGAGCATGTGAAGTGAAGAACAACTAGCTGATATCTTCACTAAGCCCTTGGATGAGAAGAGATTTAGCAAGTTGCGGTGTGAGCTAAATATCTTAGAATCTTGAATGTTCTTTGAAAGGACACACATCCTAACCCTTATGCATAATTGATGACTTAGATGTGCAACACATGAAGAAACATTTTCTTCAATCAATGAAGAATAACACTCTAAGTGTGAAGAAATTAATGAAGAATTTGATTCTCGAGAACCCTCGACAATTATCGCGGTGTCTGAAATCATCATTCTTATCTGATTGAGCTACGCCACCACAAAAGTTGAAAATCTTCAATTTGAGTTTTTCCTCATTTTTGAAATTCCTCAGTTTTTCAAATTCTTCAACTTTGCAAAATCTTCAATGTTTCCGTCGTTTTTCTTCATTGGCTATATATATATATGAGTTTATGTCCTCTACAGCATTCACTTATTGCTATTTCTTCAAGTTGCAATTTCTGCTAAGTGAATGTGATCGGACCCTTCCCCTCTATGCTATACTCAATCCAATCTATTCACAAATTCTTCATGTGCGTTCTGATTGAAACTTCGTTCAAAGTCTTCCTTTGGTCCTTGACAGGTGAAGAAATTGCGACGAAACTTTTAAACAAATTTTATCCAAGTTTTCGGTTTTATCGCTCAAACCGTTCCGCATCCAATGATGTATTAGTTTAATCACCCACGATCTTACGATCTCATCGCGCGATGCGTGGGTGACACATGTCGCGTGAAGGAGAAAGGGCGAGGCACGTTAGTCCCAAAATCTTGGTGAACAGTTTTTCACCGTGGCTATAAATACCCCTCTACCCTCCTCACTTCATTTACTCCGCTCGATCGCTGTCTCTCGCTCGAGCTCTCCTCAAACCCTAGCGCCGCCGCTACTCCATCGCCGCCGGTGAGGAAAAGCTTCACTGCCTCGACCTCATCGCCATCGTACTCGCGCCGGTCGCGGAAATCTTCACTCTGCCGCCGCCGTAGCCGTCTCCCTCTGCCAAGTTAGGGAGTGGGAGATCTAACGTGACGAACTTCACTACAGTTCACTCCTGTTTGTCGTGTTCTTCAGTTCGGGTAATTAAAAGTCACTTTTATTACTCGCGTTGATTCTCAAATCTTTCTGAAAATCTTCAAAGGTGTTTTTGCTCTTCAAATCTTCACATATGAACACCTCACACACTATATGCTCTTGATTTATCTCTCTAAGCATTCATTTCTTCAAGATTCCTCAATTGTGCGGATTTTCAATCTGTACAACTCTGGAACCTAAGGCTAAAGCAGCTTAGTGAAATTCCTCAAGGCTCAAGCTGGTCAAATTCGTCAAAACTTGTTCCTTTTGAAAAATCTTCTGAGGATGCATATGACCTCTCCAAATTCCTCGCACCTACACTCTGTTCACAGGTACTCATGTCATTCTGCTGAATCACTAGGTTCTCATCAACTTAACTCATTTGCAGCGTTCCTCGAAGAAAAACTGCATACTTCTTGAGTGCTCTATTGTTCAAATTCCTCACACGAAGAAAGTGGCGAGAAGGCAAGAGACCACTGAAGGGAGGAAAGAAACCGGAAGTCATGACTGCCTTTGAGATTCTGAGAAATATACAAAGACTCTGCACACTGATGAATCCAAGTTTGGCAAGGAGACCAAAAAATCAGCGCAAAGTCTTATCTGAAGATAGAAAGAAGATGGGCACGAGAATGGAGGGAATACCGCTATGTCACTCCCAAGTACATGAGGAAATTCACTTTAAACCCTCCATGCCCAAGAGCTCCACTGGCACCTGGCCAAGTCGCTGATCCCACTAGCATCAAGAGTGGTGAAGACATTCCTGAAGAATGGTCCAGGCGTCAAGCCAAATTGGCAAGACAGGCCAAGGAGGCAGTGAGGAAATTCAATGAGGATTCTGCTGCTGCTGCTGCTGCTGAGCCCTCGGTCAAGCCGAGGAAATCAATGCCTAAGAAGCCTGCTCGCAAGCCAAGTGCTTCACCGTCAGCGTCCTCACGGCCCAGTTCCTTAGCCGCGCCCTCACGGCAAATTCCTCAGATTGCTGCTGCTCATTCAAAATCCTCAGCAGCTCCCTCCAAGTCCTCAACACCAGTGCATCTGGCTACTTGTCAAAGGACTCAGGGTTTCTCAATTGCTTCTGTTGTCTCAGCAAGTTCCTCAGCTGCACCAATGTCCTCAACAGGCCCCACTCTGCTGAAGACAAAAGCAACAGCTGGACACGGTCCTCGGCCAAGTCCAAAGAAGAAACAGGTTGCATTCAATGTGCCTTCTGATGATGAAGCCTCTGATGAAGAACTTGAAGAAATCATCAGAGACAGACTGACCAAGGCCGCTAGAGCCAAAAGAACAAGTGTGCCTCTGCTTTTGGATCCAAAGAAGATCCTTGACTTCATTGACCTATGGCATCAGGATCCAAATACTCCTATACCGGATCTGCCACTGACTCCTGGTCAAAGTCATATGCTTAACCATTTCATCGCTGAAGAGAAATGGAAATTTGAAAAGGTTCGTGAATTGAAGAGAGCAAAAGCCAGAAAGGAGAAGCTTCTGAGGAAGAACTTAGTCAACTTGACTCCTGAAGAACTTCTCAAAGCTCAATCTGAAATCCAAGCCCTCAGCAAGGATTTGAAGCTTACAATCTGATTGGCAAGGAGCCAAGGTGAGATTCGTCAATCGGCGAAGAAAATGTCAGCTGTTGCAGCTCCATCGCAACAAGAAAATCCTCAGTGAAGACTCTGCTCACCTTTGAAGAACATGCCAAGACTGCTGATGACTTTTAAGCGTCTTGATGAGAACACAACTTCGGGGCTGATGACTCCATTCCATTTCTGAAGAAATTCCCAGGGCATCCACTAGTGGTGCGCTGAAGAATCTGAAGGAAGCAGGCAATTGCACGATTCGCTGAAGAAACTGTACCACAATCCTCAGCTCCTCCTGCACCAACACCAACTCCAATTCTTCCATACGCCTATGAAGTGAAGAAGACAAAAGGCTGCTGAGCGAGCTGCGATGAAAAGAGGAAGGCATCAGCTGCGTCAAATTCTTCGGCTGCTAAGAAATTGAAGGCAATGACCAGCTCGATTGAAAATCCTATTGATGCCATTCCCATTTCCTCCATGTCGTCCAAGGAGATTGTTCCTTATGGAGAAGATTACAAGATCCCAAGCGGATTTGATGAAGATAATCAATCTGTTGCTACCTCAGAACAGCTTGATGAAGAAATTGAAGTGGAAGCTTTCCCTTCAACCCCAGTTGTTTCCTCACCCGTGCCTCGGTTCACGGTGAAGAGGCGGTGTTGAGAAATTGAAAAAGAAGACGAAGCGTGGATATTGGGTGCACTACACGGTGATGAGCGATGACTTTTGGGAAAGTCAGCATCCCAATACTCCTCTCTTCACTCCGCTTCAACAAGTTCCTCTGTCCCCGGCTACAACTGTTCAAATGGGCTCTGAAGAAACTCATCCCACTTCATCTATCAATGAAGAAATTCCAGCCACTAGCTGAAGAACCCCTTCTTGATCCTCAAACTGCACAAGGAGAGGAACCAGAAATTCCTCGACTGAAGAACACGAGATCGCGATTCGAGGTTGTGTTGCAAATCACGATATTCCTCTGCCCAAACCGAAGAATCCGTTCTCAAGCAAGCAAAAATTCAAGGCTGAAGACTTCTTTTACGAGCACGTGTTCTTCTTCGCTTATAATCCATATGACTCTGCTCGAATGAGGAAAAGACGCACGGACTCCAACACAAGCAAACTTCTATTCCTCGGTGCTATTTGACAAGGACAAGATCTTCGACCATGAGCATATTCCTCATGTGGATATGGAATCACTACCGTGCTTGAGCGATTACTCCGTGTTCTTCACGATGCGAGGGCTGCTGAATTTCTGCAGCGATATATGTGGTGGAATGAAGAACTCATTCTTGATTCTATGCCACCCGCACATCACGGAGATCTTTGAAGATATCAACTCATGGGTATTGGATTTGATGACAGAGAATACTCACTACAAGGCACCAGCAACCGAATTGCTTCGTGTCCTTCCTCTTGATCCTCCCCATGAATCTGCACGTTGCATCTACAATGACCACGAATTGTCTGATCACTTTATGCAAGTGCTTATGAAGCCACTGAAGCCAGGTCAAGCCCCTCGAACCAAATTCCTCGTCAAGGATTTGCTGTATGTGCCTCGGACTATTTATAGAATCTTGACAAAGACAATGAGTCCCATAAAAGGCCACGACTCAAATGAAGAAGATGTCGTAGGCATCATGAAGAACATGCTTTTCAATATCATTCATGGCGTTCCTGTCAACTTCCATGATTTCTTCATGAGGACTCTGGCCAATGTTGCAATGTCACCTTTTGAGCTGAAGCCATATGCGCCTTGGATCATGAGATTCATAAGGGCAAGATCTTCACTGAACTACAAGGCTGACACTCTGAATCATGGCAGCTACTTGCCACCCATTGAAGTCCTCAAGCGACTAGTTTCATCATCTGATGATAAGGGCAAGGTAGCAGCTGTAATTGATGAAGGCACTCGTCCATTGGATGGTCAATTTCGCAAGGTTGCATCTTACTCCACCAATGACGATTCTGCAATGCATGACACTGCCGCAAATACCTCAACCAAGCAACAGCCTCAAGCAACTACACCAAGGGTGATGACTGATCGTGAATTACTCCTCAGTCTTCATCAGAAGTTTGAACGCAATCAGAAATGGGTGAAGCGCCAATTTGCTGCAATTCTTCACAACATGACCTCAACACATAATGCAGTGAAGAAAAACCAGTACTACCTTCATGAAACCCTCAACCGCACCTGGGCTGTTCTTAATCATGTATATTCCGCGGAAGAATTGAAGACTATGGGTCTTCAGGAAGCTTTGGTGGTGCGCACCTCCTCGAAGAAATTCAAGAGAGTCAAAGTTCCTGATCTGGTGGCCAGCTCTTATTCTTCATCGCGTGAAACTGATGAATATGAAGATTTGGACGACACTGCGACAGGCCCTACTTCAACCAACAACCCCTCCATCAACTTGAATATCTTCAGGGGCGTTAGTCCTCAATTTCAATCCTTTTGGTCATTTGATGACAAAGGGGGAGAAATCTGAGTTAGTCTTCAAGCGGTTTTATACTATGGGCATTTTTTTTAAGTTACAACTCTCGTTCTTCCGAATCTTTTATTGGATCGAGTTGTAATCTTAAGTCGATGGTATACGACACTTTTGAGCGGTGCATTGTCTTGACTTTCCCTTTGTGCTCGATACTTTTGATGTGTCATTCTGCATGCTTATTCCTTGTTAATATCATTGCACGCATCTTGAATCTCATCGAGCACCATATTTCATCATGCATTTCAAATTCTTCATATTACATATCAAATGCGTGTATGAATTACAAGATATAGGGAGATCTCCATGATTAAATTCTTCAAATGTGCATTGCCTCAAAAGCAAATTCCTCATTATGCACACATCCGGGGAGTTCTTCTATATCTTGCAATCAAATTCCTCAATATCAGTATTTACACTTCATATGTTTATCCCGTTGAAAACTTAACCTATGTTGTCATCAATCACCAAAAGGGGAGATTGTAAGTGCATCTAGTGCCCTTAGTGATTTTGGTGTATTGAAGACTTATAGGTTAAATAACTGATCGTTTGTGAGTGTACACAGGTCTATAAGTCTATGAGGATTTTGATATTTCTGAGAGAAAGTCGATCCCTAAAATGAAGTTCTTCATTTGAAGACTTTGATATTCGAAGACTTTACGAAGACTTTGAAAGTGAAGAAATTGGTGTGACCATGAAGACTTGATATTCATTCGAGGAATATGAAGCGTGAAGACTTTTGTTTTTGAAGTTTCATTTTCTCTTTCTTGAGTCATAGGAAACACCGTCTTTGTTAAAGGGGTCGAGGAAATACTAAGGAAAAATTTCCATGTGATGCTCAACTCAAAATCCTACACCTACCAATCCCTTTGAGTGAAGCCATTGGAAATCTCATACAGATTCGATCAAATTCATCGATGTGAGACGCAGTTCTTGGTTCATCGAGGACTTTCTCGATTGAGAGTTAGGAATTCGCCGGTCTGAATTGCCTACCTGATGAGAACATGATAGCCACGAGGACTTTGAGAGTCAAATTTCCGACCGTTCTTTGTCTTGGCTTGGCGGACAAAATATCTTATCCACCTAACGGTCATATCATTGAAGGGCATTTATGTCTTATCATGTCGGGCTGCTCCCTAGGCTATAAATAGCCGCCCCCTACAACCACTAGCTGGTTGGCTGCTCCGAGAGAACGTGACACTTGTCATTTGAGAGCAACCCATCCTCATTGAGCGAAAATCATCAAGTGAGGAAAATCCCAAAACCAAACCCACAAACCCCAAGTGATTGAGCATCACTGAAGAAATTGATCCTGCGTGGATCCGACGCTCGTTACCTTTGAAGACTGTGCTTCTTCCAGACGGTTAGGCGTCAAGGTCTAGAGCATCCAAGAGGAATTGTGGATCGCCGGGTGACCAAGTCTGTGAAGGTTTGGAAGTCACTGAAGACTTACCACGAGTGATTGGGCCGAGGCTGCGTGGTCTTAGTTCAAGGAGAATACGGTGAGGACTGGGTGTCGGATTGTGTGTCCTCGAGTTTAAATACTCGGCCGCTCAACCAGACGTACAAGCCCGAGACAGCAGTTGGAACTGGTTTACCAAATCATTGTCTTCACCAACTGCTGGTTCTATTTCCTCAACTCTTCCATTTCCTCATTACATGTTGCATATTGTTCATATCGTGCTTGAAGACTTTGTTGAAGACTTTCACAAATTCCTCAGTTCAATTTCTTGATCTGTTTATCTTCATCTTGTTATCCTGTGTTTACGCTTTCCGTACTCTGTTCTTAGTCTTCATTTCATCATGCTGACTATGTGTGTATCCTGTTATGTTTACCTCTGAGTACATATTCCGCTGCTAGTAGTTCTTCGCTAAGGAATTTCCTCACCGACAAATTCCTCAGTGAAGAATTTAATAAAAATCGCCTATTCACCCCCCCTCTAGTTGATATAACGCACTTTCAGGGTTAAGCCGTGATTCGAATACGATCAAGCCCCCAATGATCAAAGTGTTTAACGGCTATGATTTGAATACGATCATGAGCCAGACCAAGAGGGGTTAATAGCTGTGATTCGAATACGACCAAGCCCCCAAATGATCAAAGATGTTTACGGCTATGGTTCTAATATGACCCCCAAGAAAGTGTTTGGTGGCACTGGCTTACGCTGAGACCCCAAACTGCTTAAGGCATCAGCCGCCAAATGATCAAAGACCCGCCCCCTTTTGGTCTTTTAAATTATGATGACGAAGACGCACCATTGTTGAAGGTGAAACAACAGAGACCCTGCTTTATTATAATCATCATAATATATACATTGTCAAAAAATATGTACATCATAAGAGCCGGTGGCTCAAGTGTAGTAAGGCCGAAGATTAGCAATATTCCATGGCTGGCGGGTCTCCTCCTCCGACTTACGTGAGTCCTTGTGCTCTCGAATATTGATAAGGTAGTATGGCCCGTTGTTCAAGTTCTTGCTGACCACAAAGGGCCCTTCCCAAGGTGGGGATAACTTGTGCATATTAGTCTAATCCTGGATGAGCCGGAGCACCAAATGACCTTCCTGAAAGGTTCTGGACTTAACCCAGCGGCTGTGGTAACGGTGCAGGTCCTGTTGGTAAATCACCGAGCGAGCCGCCGCTAGGTCATGCTTCTCATCTAACAGGTCAAGTGCATCCTGACATTCTTGTTCATTATTGGGTTCAACATAAGCCGCCGTGTGGGGTGAGTCATGACGGATGTGACTAGGGAGAACCGCATCTGCTCTGTAGACCATGGAGAAAGGCGTGTTACCCATAGACCTGCTGGGAGTAGTATCTATACTCCATATCATAGAAGGTAACTCTTCCACCCAGCAACCCAGCGTCCTCTGCAACGGAACCACAAGCCGGGGCTTGATGCCTCTCATAATTTCTTGATTGGCTCTTTCAGCTTGGCCATTGGACTGAGGGTGAGCTACTAACGAAACATCAAGTCGAATATGCTCACGTTGACAAAACTCTTTCATAGCACCCTTGGACAGATTAGTGCCATTATCAGTTATGATGTTGTGGGGAAAGCCAAAGCGAAAAATCACCTTTTTAATGAATTGAACCGCTATAGCCACATCACACTTACAGACCGGCTCTGCTTCAACCCACTTTGTGAGTTTGTCAACCGCCACCAAGAGGTGGGTCTTTTTATCTTTGGATCTTTTGAAAGGCCCAACCATATTAAGCCCCCAGACTGCGAACGACCAAGTAATTGGAATCATCCTCAATTCTTGAGCCGGCACATGAGCTCATCGTGAAAATTTTAGACAACCATCACATTTACTGACCAAGTCCTCTGTAACAGCGTGAGCCGTCAGCCAATAAAATCTGTGATGAAAAGCTTCAGCCGCAAGGGATTTTGAGCTGGCATGATGACCACAATCTCCCTCCCGGATCTCACGAAGAATCTCACAACCTTCCTCAGGAGAAAGGCAGCGCTGAAACGCTCTAGTGACACTGCAATGGTGTAACTCGCCATTGGCGATTGTCATTGACTTAGACCGCTGGGTTATCTGCCTGGCCAAAGTTTCATCCTCTGGTAACTCGCCCCAGGTCATGTAAGCCAAGTATGGTACTGTCCAATCTGGGATAGCGTGAAGAGCCCCCACCAACAGTGCCTCCTGGTCAGGAACAGCCAGATCTTCCTATGTAGGCAACTTGAAGGGTTATGCAGAATATCAAAGAAAGTGTTTGGTGGCACTGGCTTACGCTGAGACCCCAACCTGCTTAAGGCATCAGCCGCCTCATTTTTTTCTGCGATCGATGTGTTCCACTTGATAACCCTGAAAGTGACCGGCAATAGCATGAGTGTATCCTTGGAATCCCATGTGCCTGAGACTTGTTGAGCCACCAAGTCTGAGTCGCCGAAACATCTCACCTGGCTTAAGTTCATCTCCCTAGCCATCCGAAGACCATGGAGCAAGGCTTCGTACTCAGATGCATTGTTAGTACGAGGAAACATCAACCTTAGAACATAAAAAAACATGTCACCTCGAGGGGAAGCTAAGACAACTCCAGCCCCGAGCCTTCCAATTGCCTGGACCCATCAAAGTGAATAGTCCAATATGTGTTATCCAGCTTCTCTTCAGGCATCTGTAGCTCTGTCCAGTCGTTTATGAAATCTAGCAGTGCTTGAGACTTGATAGCAATGCGAGTCATATATTTTAAACCATGAGGCCCAAGTTCAATGGCCCACTTGGCGACTCGTCCTGTGGCTTGTCTGTTTTGAATAATAGCCCCTAAAGGAGCAGAACTGACCACAGTGATGGGATGACCCAGAAAATATTGCTTAAGCTTCCGGCTGGCCATGAACACCCCATAAACGAGCTTCTGCCAATGTGGATATCTCTACTTAGACTTAATAAGCACTTCACTGATATAATAAACCGGCCGCTGAGCCGGATGCTCCTTGCCAGCCTCCTTCCGTTCCACCACAATGGCTACACTGACGACACGGGTGTTAGCAGCCACATACAACAACAATGGCTCCATATCAATGGGAGCAGCAAGGACTGGTGGCTCAGCTAGTTGCCTCTTCATGTCTTCAAACGCGTCATTAGCAACATCACTCCAAACGAAGTTATCTGTTTTCTTCATCATTTGATATAGCGGTATAGCCTTCTCACCCAACCGGCTTATGAAGCGGCTTAAGGCAGCAATAGGACCCGTCAGACGCTGAACATCATTGATACACGCCAGCTTAGTCAGGGAGGTGATGGCCTTGAGCTTCTTCGGGTTAGCCTCAATGCCTGTGTTAGAAACCAGAAAACCCAAAATCTTGCCTGTTGGCAAACCAAAAACAAACTTGGCCAGGTTAAGCATCATATTGTAGACCCGAAGATTATCGAAGGTTTCTTTCAAATCATCTATCAAAGTTTCCTTCTCTCTGGATTTCACCACAATGTCGTCCACATAAGCATCAACATTGCGCCCAATCTGACTATGAAGACAATTCTATATACATCGCTGATAAGTTTCCTGGGCACTCTTGAGCCCAAAAGGCATAGACACATAGCAGAAGGCTCCAAGGGAGTAATGAAAGTTGTCTTCTCCTGGTCCTTAACTATCATCTTTATCTGATGATAACCAAAATAAGCGTCCAAAAAACTCAAACGCACACAACCCACCGTAGCATCAATGATTTGATCAATACGAGGGAGAGCAAAAGGATTAGCCGGACAAGCCTTGTTCAAGTCCGTGTAATCCACACACATGCACCAAGTGTCATTCTTCTTAAGCACTAGCACCGGGTTAGCCAACCACTCTGGATGAAAAACTTCAACAATGAACCCAGCCGCCAAGAGCCGGGCCACTTCTTCACCAATGGCCTTACGCCGCTCCTCATTGAAACGACGAAGGAATTGCTTGACCGGCTTAAATTTCGGATCAATATTGAGAGTGTGCTCCGCGAGTTCCCTCGATACACCCGGCATGTCAGAAGGTTTCCATGAAAATATGTCCCTGTTCTCACAGATGAACTTGATGCTTTCCTATTTTGGATCCAAATTAGCGCTGATACTGAACTGCTTGGATGAGTCGCCAGGAACAAAATCAACCAGCTTGGTGTCATCAGCCGACTTAAACTTCAGCACCGGATCATGCTCTGTAGTTGGCTTTTTCAAAGATGTCATATCTGCCGGGTCAACATTGTCCTTGTAAAACTTCGATTCCTCCGTTGCACAGACGGACTCAGCATAACACTACTAGGGAAAAGCCTATACACATAATCTTACCAGCAACGCTCCTCAAAATACGACGCTACTGCTATTTAGCAGTAGCGTGATATAAAACTCACGCTTTGAAAGGCAAATAGCGATGCGCGTCCACCACAAACCACGCTCTTGCTCTAATTGCCATGACTTACCCCCCCCGCCCCCGCTAGTTATAGCGGTAGCACCCTATAATGAACCGCGCTACTGCTATGGAAGTTAGCAGCAGCGCGCATTGAAGAAAACCGCTACTGCTAAGATCAGCCCACAAGTTTAGTTCCACCTCACTCCGTGAATAGGGTGTTTACCACCTTACATATGTTATTTCTGAAACTATCACAACCAGTTGGTCTTCAGTGAACTCTATGTGTAAAATTTGTGGCCACAATATGAGTCCTCTCCGGTTCCTACCGGAGAGGACTCATATTAACAATTCAGATTGTACACAAAAAGATCATTGATGGCCAATGTATTTTTGCATTGACGTATTTTTTGTATAGTTACACTTAGCAGTGGCGGTTTATATGCAAAGCGCTACTACTATTCAAATTAGCTGTAGCACGTTTTGGCAAACGCGCTACAACTATCTATATCCCCACAGCATACGACCGACCCTCTCTCTCACTCACACTCTCACTCTGCTTGGCGTGCCGATAACCGTAAATGCGTCGCGTCGCCGCCGACGCCGCCGTCCGTCCGCCGCCGAGTACTCCCCTCCTTCCGTCCCTCCTCCCTCGTCCTCGCACATCCTCCCTCCGCCTGCGGCCGCCCTCCCTCCTCCGCCGCCCTCCTCCCTCCGCTGCTGGCCGCCCTCCTCCTCCTCCGGCAGCAGCCTCCCCCCCGCCCTCGACCTCACCGCCGCCACCCGAGCCCACCCAGCACCGCCGCCTCCCGATCCCGATCCTGCCCTTGCCGCCCCTAGCTACCTCTCCATCGCCCCCACCCCCTACCACTAGTTAGTACTAGATTTAGTAGTAGTAGATGTTAATTTATGGTTCATGGCTAGTACTAGATGTTGCTTAGTTAGTACTAGATTTTTAGTAGTAGTAGACGTTAATTACTAGTAGTGATGGTACTAGTTAACTAGGGCAGTATGATTAATAGTAGTTGTTGTTGAACTAATTTAGTTGTAGTAGAACTAGTTTAGTAAGTAAATTAATAAACTAGTTGAACTACTAGAATTAATAGAACTAATGTATTTTTTAGTAAGATAATTAATATAACTAGTTGAACTACTTTATTTTTAGAACGAACTAGTTTTTTTCTATTTATAGTAAGTTTATATTTAGTAAGAACTAGTTGAACATGTCACATTTGTTGTTATTTTTTAGTTTAAGCAACTATTCGGGATGTATTAGTGATAACTTATACGGTTTCAGGTGACCCCCGCCGTCCCCGTCACCGACCCCCTCCGACATCCCCACCGTCGTCCCAGTCACCGACCCCCTTCGACATCGAGGTGAGACCAGCCAAATATCCTTGTATATCTTGTGTTGCTCAAATAGGATATGTGGTTGCCCAAGTGGCCGTTCATGTTCAGTTTACATCTCCGAGTGGCCTATGTTTTGCCGGAGTGTTGATTAATTTCCCTTCCGACAAATTTCAGGCGCTCGATATGTCCTTTTTTAGCAAAGGTAATGCCGGATTTTTTCGTGAATTCTGGCATGACTTGTGCTAGAATATGTACAAGTTTAATCTTTGAATTATGAACGTAGGAAATGTCGTACTCGGACGGCAGCAGTCTCGAAGTGCAGCTGGTGCCACGATGATCGAGGTATGTGCGACAGGTTTGTTGAGCTCGACAAAGATGGCGCTTGACATTAAGCTCGAGAGACCTTCGATGTTGAAGCGATGCATAACAACGACAAGTGTTTTTCGTAATTAAGCATGACTTCAACTATTTCAGCGTCTAATTTTCATATTTTACAATTCGACTAGCTTATCCCATGCCATGCAAGGCGCTATGTCTTGGAGAGGATGGGTTTTGAAGACCATGAAAATTTTGAAACAAAGAAAATACACCTAAGGACCCATCATGATATGGATTTTGAAATTGTGCAATGCTCGGGCGTAACCCATTTTGGTTGCCAAAATTGGGTAGCACTTTACAAAATGTATGGTTTTTATGAGGGTATGATTGTCACCATGGATCTTGGTGATCGACATCGAGCAAGACAATATGGACATTTGGGTCCTTGTTGATCGCTTCCGATTGTACCGCTATGTGAGTTTCTCAAACATAGTTATTAGTACTAATTTATATTGTTTATTTCAAAATAGTTGATAGCTTATTTCCATTGACAGCTTATTTTGATTCTTCAAAGACTGTGCGGAAGATGGTAGATAAAACCCACTACATAGATGGCACGAATTAGCATATAAGGAGAAAAATCATCGATCGCATTTTGTACTCTTCTTGAGAATTACAATAACTATTATCGAACTCCTCCAAATTATGGTGAATCGTGTCACTAGTGCATGTGTTGAACCACGGTAACTTCTCTGGAGATACCGGGTAAGATTTTTTACTATTACGACATCTGTGCATCTTTTGCATACTTCTAAAACTAGTACATCATTGCTAACTCTGAAGTTATTATTATGTTTTTCATGAAACTCCCGATGGATTGTGTGCCTCATCTGATGTCTCTGAATGGTCGCCTCTCAGTTCTGAACATACTGCCAGGTAAATCTAGGGAGCTCACCTATGCATATCGGATTTCTAAAACCGGTGAACACATTTTCATCAAAGAATAGAGAAAACGTATGGACATTCGCAAGGAGGCTCTTGGAAGTAACATTCAGCGAAAGGCAAGAATTGGGGACAGGCTAATCTCCATTCTCCATAATGGAGAGTCAGGGGCTATCTTGTTTTTTTTCTATTTTACCTTAGAAAATATAGTAGGTCTTAATCGAATGTAGTAGTTCCTATGAGGTACGATATGTTTATTATGTGGTAATGTGTTAGAGTTGATAATGAGGAGTACTTGTGATTACGACTAGTGACCAATTTGCTATGTGATGTCATTGATGAAAACAATGATCTTGAGGAGGTGTTATATGACAATGATGTATTATGATGATAAGTTGTTAATGATATGATGATGATGATGATATTATTATATCATTGGGTGAAAGAACCACGGATTAGTTTCAAGTGGATGGACATCCACTTGAAACTAATCCTGATTCTTTCATCCCGTGATGATAATAACTCATTATGATGTAAAACAATCTCTAAATTCCTGTTGTATGAAAACTTGTGTAAAGGTGTACGAATACAACATGAAATAAAAAAGAAATAAAATACTAAATAATAGTAGTTGAGCGGGAATGGAGAAGCGCTACTACTAATTAGCAGTAGCGCTGTTCTGAAGAAGCGCTACTACTAAGTCAATTTAGCAGTAGCGTGGATCTAGGCGTGCTATTGCTAAGCTTTAGCTGTAGCGCCTTATCAGTAGCGCTCCTTCCCGTGCTACTGATAGGCCTAAAACTCGCGCTGCTGCTATGCTTTTCCCTAGTAGTGTAAGCAGCATCACCTTCTTCACATTCCAGGGCTATCTTTTGACTCCCATGCACTATGATGGTCCCCTTATAACCCGACATCTTGAGCTGCAGATAAACATAACATGTCCGTGCCATGAACTTGGCATAAGTCAGCTGTCCAAACAGCGCCTGGTACGGGATTCTGATTTTAACCACTTCAAAGGTTAACTTATCAGCCCTGGAATCATGCTTATCTCCAAAGGCCACGTCCAGCTCAATCTTGCCCACCGGGTACGCCGACATACCAGGCACCACTCCGTGGAAAACAATGTTGGATGTCTTAAGATTTTTGTGAGTTAACCCCATGCGACGGAAAGTCTCATAATAAAGGATGTTGATGCTACTGCCTCCATCCATGAGCATCTTAGTGAATTTGTATCCACCAACTTGAGGTGCCACCACCAAGGCCAAGTGACCCAGATTGTCAACCCAGAGAGGGTGATCCGCCCTACTCCACATAATGGGATGCTTAGACCATCGCAAGTAATGAGGAACCGCTGGTTCAACGGTTTTCACGGTCCGCTTTTGGAGCTTCTGGTCCTGCTTGCATAAACTTGTTGTGAAAACATGATACTGCCCACTATTCAGCTGCTTCGGATTACTCTAAACTCCAGATTGTTGCTGCTGCTGACGCCCAGGCCGGATTGCTGATTATAACCACCCTGATTGCCCTAGTGGCCCTGGAAGCTGGAATTAGAACCGCCACCTCCGTAACCCAGACCATGAGAACCGCTGCCGCCTGAGCCGCCGCCTGGCCCCTGAAACGTGTCCAAATTTTCGAAAGCCCTCATAATGGAACAATCATTCCAAAGGTGAGTAGTTGGTTTCTCCTGTGTGCCATGCTTTGCACAGGGCTCGTTAAGCAACTGCTCAAGAGTAGGACCTGGTCCACTGTTCCGAGGAGGCAGCCTCCCCTTAGGACGCTGATTATTGCCCTGTGCGTTGGTGTTAGCCAAAAACTCCGAGCTACCATCCGCCTTGCGTTTACCGTTGCCTCCCTCATTCGCCGGGTTATGCTGCTGACCCTTGGCGTTACCGTTCTTCTTTCCCTTCCATATCTTCTCATCGTCAGACTCAAGGTCCTTGGTACTATTAGAGTTGGCATATTTTATTAGAGCAGCCATCAGCTCCCCCATATCATTACAATCGTGCTTGAGCCGCCCCAGCTTCTTTTTAAGAGGCAAAAAATGGCAATTTTTCTCCAACATTAAGACCGCAGAACCGGCGTTCATGTTATCATATTAGTGTATGATAGCATTGACCGGCGCACCCAATGGGTTGTTGATTCACCCTCCTCTTGGGCGCAAGTCACCAAGTCCACGATCGACATGGGCTGCTTGCATGTGTCCTTGAAGTTCTGAATAAACCGGGCCTTTAGCTCAGCCCATGACCCAATGGAATTAGCCGGCAGCCCCATTAACCAAGTACGGGCCATTCCATCCAGCATCATGGTGAAGTACTTGGCACACGCAGCATCACTGACTTCCAATAATTCCAGGTCCATCTCATAACTTTCTCGGGGGGTAAGTCGGCTGTGTAATTAGGCACCTTTCGAGGTCCTTTGAAATCCTTGGACAAACGCTTATTACACAGAGCCGACACCAAACAGGGTACACCTGTAGATCTAGAGGTCACGCCTGCCTCAACTAAAGTCATCGGATAAACCGGAAGGGGCTGGTGAGCGGACCGCTGAGCCGACTACTTGGCTTCTTGACAAACTCTGTCCTAATCAACCAAGTTAAGAGCTCCATCGCGCGGCGGGTCATGCTCACGCGTTTGGACACAGCGCTGGGTGTTGCTTGAAATGGCTGGTGAGTCCATATGTCTGCTATAACTCCGGCTTGGGTGAGGGGTCGAATGAATCCTATCTCGACTGTAAGAATACGCCTCCTGCTGCGCCAGGGCTATCTAAAGAAGTTCCTGACCCTTCATGTTTCAACCGCCGTTGGAGAGTCGCCTTCCACCGAGAGAGCCGGCAACCGCACTGCCGCAGCATTCATGTTCTCCAAAGGATTAGAATAATGACCCAACGGTGTTGGCACATGCTAAGGCGGAGGCGATGCGGAGGCGGGGGGTTCCATCACAAGTGGTTGAACCGACGTCCCAACTCCGGTGCCGCAGCCGGTTTATCTCCGCGAGTTCTTGGTCCCGCTCGAGCGTGCAAAAGGTTTCGCCTCATAAACCCGAGTAAGCAGCGTCAGTGCCTCCTCCCCATGACTTCATTTGATGAGTTTTGATCCATCGTAAGCCGGAAAGCTTTTGACTGAATCTGTTGAGCCTAAGCGTCTAAAGCAGCCCGTTTCGCGGCTATCCTGACGTCCTCTTTTGCCAGGTCTGCTATCTCATCATGTAACTTTTCCACCTCCGCATCATGCTGAGCTTGATTCTTCGGGTTGACCACGGCGGTTAACAGAGCCAGCAATTTATCCATAAAAGCCATCAAAACCTGAGCCGGCGGGCGCGTAGGGCCTCCTGCCCCAGCTACTGTCACCGTTGCTGAATCGAAAATCATCGCCGCGGCGGTTGAAGTATTTTACCCAGGCCGCGTCCTAGCCATGAAGATCCCAACTCTATTTGGTGGCTCATAGGGGTCCGGAATACTGTTGCCATCGGAATAGCCTGCAAGCTCGCCATCTTGCAGCTGATACAACGAAGTAGTCTCGCCCATGGACGACTCACCACCAGAGTAGATGGCCGTCTCACCGCCAGACATAGACCCTTCATCAAATTCCGCTCCATGGATGCATCCTATGAAGGCACGCTTCACGGCGAGCTGAGCTCGGGTGGGTCTCGTACGCTGAGCCGTCTCGGTGATGTCGGTGTAGATGTCTGACTTAGGGCCCGGCTCGCTGATCTTTCTGATGAAGACGTGGATTCCACCGAAGGGGACCCTGTACCCGTACTCAACTGAGCCGGCCTCGGGGCTAGCCTGCGTTGTCGATGTAGAGCTTGCCGTGATGACTCTTGGTCATTCAGCCCACAACTTATCCTTTGAGCCCTTCGAAGTTTCCCTTCAAGAACTCAAAAGCACCATGCGCTGGCCCCATGGTGGGCTCCAACTGTCGTGGAAAGGTCACGGCAGATGTCCTAGCAAAAGGACTTAGTCGTGGAGCCATCACAACTAGGTAGCTTAAAGTTCTTAAAACGGGACAAAGGACACGAGAGTTTATACTGGTTCGGCCCCTTGCGGTGAAGGTAAAGGCCTAATCCAGTTTGAGGTGGTATTGCTTATGTCTCGATTACCAGGGAGCGAATCCGCTTTACCTTGCATTCTATCTGTTGATTCTTGTCCTGAACTGCCGCCAAGTCGTCCCTTTATATACACATGTTGACGCCCAGCGGCTCACGGAATCCCGGTCGGCTTATAAACAGTGTCCGACTTGGTGACTATCTTTTCATTCCTTACAATACAAGTCATACATATATGGCGGTTTACCCTCACAAGCCTTAAGTCGCCTTTGGGCCTTGGGCCCTTTAGCTAAACTGTCATCTTCAAATTTCCCCGTGGGCTTTATACGATGAATCACCTTATGTATAACCTAGCCCCTCCTGGGTAGGTCATACCTAATAGTTATATCCCCAACATAACGCATAAGCGCACACACTTTATATACATCGACATTTCTCTCTCACACATGCTCACAATCTCTCCCGGGGTGTCGGGGTGTCTCATTCACACACTCTCTATATATCTCCCTCTCTCTTTCTTAGTACTATGACCACTCTTTTCACTAATTTCAGTTGGAAAACACTATTTATCTCACATGCATACATACACACACGATCTCTACTAGCCCTCTATAGGCACATATATGTGCCTACATGTCTCCTGCACGAACATTATCTTTAGGACTCTCTCGCACACATTGCCCCCCCCCCCTGTCACACCCTAGCTAGTTCATGCATTAGAGTGTTGCATCATGTCTATTTGTTTCAACAGAAACTTGAAATGGGATTGCCAGAACCCCCAGCCCCCTCTGAAACAACTAGGGTTTACTAAAAATATTTTCGATGAACACTGAAATGCCCTTCTAAAATGTCCATCATTTTGTCTTGGTCGAAGCTTTGCCAAAAGTGGTGCACATTTTCCTAGGTCATCCTAAGGTCATTGAATTAAATCATAGCTATTTGAATTTGGGCATTTTAAATAACTAAAATATTTCAAATGTCCAAATATCTCAAACTAAAATGTTTCATGTTGGAAATAATCCAACAATGGACTAGGATTAGTTTGGTGAATTTTAGAATCTTTACGGTATTTTAAATAACTCAACAAAGCTGCAGAAAAATAGAAAAAAACAAAAAGCAGAACACAAACTAACTTACAGCGGGCCCCACTGGCGGCCCAGCCCACCAGCCACGCCAGCTGCCCGCCTCGCCAGCCAGGCAGGCAGGTGCTCGACGCCGGAGCAGGAGCTCGCCACGCAGCACCCTGCCTCCCTGCCTCACCTCCTCGCCGCCCCGCTCACCTGGACGACCTCCACGTTGCGCCCCAGCGCCTGGACACCTCCTCCTCCCCTGTCCCTCTCCCTCGCTCTCCCGCCATGGCAGCGCCACCGCAGCTGCACCGTCGCCGTAGTCGCGCTCCCTGTCGTCCTCGCGCCGCTCCGACCTGTCCAGAAGCTCCGCCGCCCTCCTCTTCTTCGAGCTAGCCGAGCCCGGCCTTCGCTCGCTCTGGCGCCTCGAGCTCTTCGTCAACCTTCGCCGCCGGAGATCCCTTCGACCTCACCGCCGCACCAGCTCGTCCCCGACCGCGGCGTTCGCTTCCCGAGACGCGATGAGCTCAGCTACCTTCCCATCTTCTCCGTTCTCCTTTTCGTGCACCACGGCAAGTGAGCAAGCTCACCGCACCCACCGCCCGCGAGCACGCCGCGGCGTGTCTCCGGCTAACCAGCGGCCACCCCACCATGTCCAATGGCCTCACCGCAACCCAGGAGGCCAACGCACTATCGCCGACGTACCTCACGGTGCCCGTAGCTCGTTTGCACTTCCACCGAGCTCGGCGCCGCCAAACACGTCGCCGGCGTCGTTTCCGGCGACCTCGAGGCCAACTACCACCACCAATAGATGCGGGTTGCCTCCCGCATCACGTAGATAGGCTCCGCCGCTCGTTTGGTCGCCTGCGCGCGATTCTGCACTTTCCTCCGCCGCACGGAATGGTCGCCGCCGGCGAAACTCCGGCGAGTCGACGTGGCTGTCATTAGCAACTAAACCCACCAGTTAAAACCCACCTAGGTCACTGACAGTGGGCCCTAGGGCCACGTCAAACCCAGTCGTAGCGGGTTTGACGGGATTAATCCTGTGTCACGACGTGTGGTCCCCACGTCGTCAGTTTGACCCAGCCAGCGGGGTTGACTGCTGACGCAAGCATGACACAGTGCTGACGCATTAACTAATTTACTGGAATTATTTCTATACAGGAAAATCCAGAAAATAGTTCAAACTTCAAAAATTCATATAAAATCAACCATAGCTCCAAATGAGACAAATTATATATGAAAAATGATCAGAAAAATCCAATCTATCCATCTGTACTGGTTTCATGCATGTTTACAGAAGCTAACCCACTGTTTATGGCAGAACAAGTTTAAACACTTTAAATGATCATATATGAGTTTGAATTTTGAATCTTTGGTTCAAATTGGTTCAAACCCATCTGATCTTAGTTGCATTAGCCCAAAGCACTCATTTGCCATGTCTCATTGCATGCATCATATTGTTGCATCTTGTTTGGTAATGCTTGTGTATCGGTGTTCTGCGGCGGAGTTACGGCCCCGAGGAGTACCGTGATAACCTGACGAAGAACAATACCGTGTAACGACCCGTCGAGCAAGCAACCAACCATTTGATCATATCGATAAAATCCCATGTTCTTGCTCCTGCTCTCGTTCTTGCATTAAGACAACGCGATTCAAGCTCTTTGTGTCTGCTGCGGTAGTTGAACCCATTTCCTCTGCATGACCTGTCATTGCCACAGTAACTAGATGAAACCCACTAGCATGTGTAGGAGTTGATTGAGCCTTGTGATTGTGTTGTTCCTACCTTGCTATGCCTGCTATGCTTAGAGTCGTGTCGTGTCGGTTCATCGGGATGATGGCTAGAGTGAAATGATCAAGTCGATGCGAGTAAGGTGTTGAACACGATTTGGTAAAGGTATCGATGAAAGGCCATGTAGGAGTACATGGTGGGTTGTTTCATTGAGGCCGTCCTTAAGCATTGAGATCTGTATGTGTGATTTAAGATTCAGCTACTACCATGCATTGGGCCCGAAACCAATGGACCCTCTCGACTTCTTATCCACCCTAGTCTTGGTCCGGGAGTTGCAAGTAGTTTACGGTGTTTGTAGCCCTCTTGGAGGCCGTGGACAGCGCTGACCGTAGGGGTGGGCTGTGATCTGGTAGGTGCGTGGCACGGTGTACGGATGCCCGTTTGGTATCTCGGGAACCCTGTTCACATCGTTTGGGGCTGTGGCGAGACTTGGCCGGAACTCCTCATAGATGAAACCCAAATAGGCGATAAACACGGACTAGAGGCTTAGGTGTCTAGGTAGGTCGTGGCCGACACCCACGTTGGGCTTCCGCTTGAAGGTTGCGAGTACATGTCGTATGCGGCGATAAGTGGTGAGCGTGTATGAAGAAGTACACCCTGCGGGGTTAACATCATCTATTGAATAGCGCGTCATGATAAGGACTACTTGGTTGCCTATACGGTTCATAGACAAGTAAATGGATACTACTAAAAGCCTCAAGATAAGCGTGAGTGCGAGGATGGCTCCTCCGTGGGAAGGCGGGGTTGGATCCTCGGTGGTGTATTGAAATGATGAGTAGTGGACTCGAGTCATAAAACTATTTCAAGTTGGTGTCTCAGGATAGTTTAGCCATGAGTCAAAGCTGGCTGCTGCAATAACCCCACCAACCCTTCTTGATAATATGCATGTATGTAGGGTCGATGTAAGTCTTCTTTGAGTACCTTTGTACTCATGTTGCTTTAATTTACATTTTTGAAGATGCCTCAAACCCTTCCGACGGGTTCTTCGTGAGCGTTGACATCGCAGAGTAGGCTAAGGCCGGTGGTGATCTGAGCAAGAGAAGGACCATGTAGTATAGCCAGGCTTACCCAAGCCTCTTTTATTTTACTAGTTATGCGTACTCGGACAAAACACTTCCGCTGTGGCTTGTATGCTTGTATGACTTGTATGAGGGTCGTGTGACCCGTGCTTGTGTGTATGATATGAATGGCTCTCTCGAGCCTTTAATTAAATACTTGAGTCGTAGAGTCATGTTGTGATGCCATGTTGTATTTGCACATATCGGGCATATTGTGTGTATGTTCTTGAAATGCTTGGTATGTGTGGGATCGACTATCTAGTTGTTCATCTTTAGTAGCCTCTCTTACGGAAATGTCTCCTAGTGATTCCATTGAGCCATGGTAGCTTGCTCTTTGCTCCGGAACACTTAGGCTGGCGGCATGTGTCCTTCTTCGTTCACGTGGTACGTCCCTTCGGGAAATGTCACGCGTTAGTACCGGAGTCTGTTAGCCGCTACTGCCCGGTTCACGAGTCTGCTAGCCCAGCGCTACAGCCGGAACTTACTTGCTGTTGACCGACACGTTCGATCTCGGGTCATGGATGCTGTCCTGTAAGTCTGTGCCACTTTGGGTTTCTGACTAGCCATGTCAGCCGGGCTTTTTTCATATGGATGCTAGCGACACTATCATATCGTGTGCCAAAAGGCATAAGCGGTCCCGGGCTAAGGTAAGGCGACACCGTTGGGATACCGTGCGTGAGGCCGCAAAGTGATATGATGTGTTCTGAGCTAGATCGATGTGACGTTGAGTCGGGGTTCTGACAGCGTTGGCATCAGAGCCGGACTGCCTGTAGGTTCTCCAAGCCAAACTGGTCGATGTTGAGTCTAGAAATGCTTTAGTTATATGTAGGGGAATTGTTTGTGGGATGGTACGTAAGGCTCTTTTTACTCCTTTATCTCATGATATTCTGATCTGAGTCAGACCATTCTTTCACCGGGGGTTAAGGATTAGGATCTCTTCTCTTTGTTAGGCTCACGTGTTACTAATCAGTAGTACCTTATAAGTTTGATGGTTACAAGCCTGGTTCAGTTTTACTATCCTATTATGTTACAATTTGGACCCAGAACCTTGATATGAAATTGTTGAGTGGTTATGCAATTCCTTGTGAAATGTCTCAAACCCTTTTGAGCATTCTGATCGTTATCTGTCCAAATTCGCTAGAAATACTAATGCCTTTGCATTGTGGTTATGCTTCAGATGGCCACTCGTGATCTCAATCAAGTGGTTCGTCGACCGGATGCATTGGTGTGACGGTCATACAACCATGCTAGTTCGGGTTATGATCGAGCGGGATACCGTTGGTACCCGAATACAGTTGAAGAGCGATGTCGAGACTTTAATCAAAGTCGATATCTTTGCCTTTGTCCGGTGTTTCCCTCTTATCTGGTTGCACCGAGGCCCTTCACAGCTCCTATGGGCTTGGTGTTACTATTGATATGGCGGTTCAAGATCTGCTTATTCTATGATGACCATTATCGAGCCAGATGGACTGCTCCGCAACACCGACTTCGGTATATGCGAGTTCACTTCTGGGCGTTTGGTTATCTTGAGCCATCTATCTGATTCGGTCGGGAGGACTCCCTAACCCGTACTACCGCTGAGTTGCTCGAGGACAAGGACCGAGAGAGTCGGGCCTTGAGGATGGAGCTCTTCAATGCCCGTCTTGATCACCGGGCTACCTTGACTCGTTTTGCACCGGCTGTTCAAGCTGGTTATATGGATATGAGAGATTTGTATCCTGTCGGGGCTGATCTGCGGACATGATGACTGGCGTGATGTGGGGGCATCACCCCACCTCGTGGTCCTCGCTTGCCACCGTTCAGAGGTCCAAGACCTCACCCTTGCCCTTACGGTCCACGGGCTCCTCGGGACCGCTTTGTTCCCGACGATCACGTTGAACTCCCGTGTTACGGAGGAGACTTCTATGAGAACTACTACGGAGGCGTCTCGAGTAGTAGTAGTCCCACTAGTATTGTAATAGTTGTATTTCCACCGTCTGCGTGACTCGTGGAATATGACTTAGTGTGTACTAATTCCGGAGGTGTAACAAAAATAATGTATAGGAGCTTGGTGTGCCTCCGATGAGTTGTAATCCTCCCTTCACCGTAGTAGTACTTTGTTTGGTCTTGTACTAAACCTTGTATGGTGTGTATGACGATGGAATAAAGAAGCAGTTCCTGTATCTACCATGTCATACGGATGATCATCTCGCATTCCGAGTTATCCATTACATTCTACACTTCTATGTCGGAATCTTGCCATCCTGGGCTAAATCCTTGTTTTATTTTCCCTAGGATGGTTAACACCCGCAACAACCCTGCTCCGCCAGAGCAGGCCGAAGGCAGTGGAGTTGGGGAAGCAAACCTGCCTCACCCTCCTTCTCGGCGGGTTATCTTTGGAGGCCGAGAGAAACAAGCAGGAGACCAACCGTTTCTTTGGGCGTATCGAATGAACACAGCCCACCATCAGAAACAACTTGGTGTCGCTCGGTGACTTCATCAAGTTACACCGCCTACTTTCCACCACTCCGTCGAGCCTCTCGACGCGATGATGGCAACCGCGGCATTACTCACAAGCTGCGTTACTGCCTTTGGTAGCCGAGGCGGACAAGGTCACCTTTGCTGCATATCATCTTGAAGGCCCCGATCTCTCGTGGGAGAACTATATGGCTATGCGCTTGATTGGCCATGTCACTTCTTGGGCAGAATTCAGCGAGGCTTTCCGTGAACATCACATTCGGAGGGTCTCATGGATCATAAGCGTGAGGAGTTCTGCAGTTTCACCCAAGGTCGTCTCTCCGTGGGCGCCTATAGTAGAGAGTTCGGTAACCTCGCACGCTATGCAAGCAAGAGGTCTCCATCGACGCCAAAAGCAGGCAAGGTTCCGCAAGGGACTTAGCCCGAACCGCCGAGATCTCCGCTTTGCATGAGTGCACATCTTTCCGTAAGCTTCGTTAACAAAGCCATCGATGCTGAAACTGGTCGGACTGATTTGAAGCAACGCGCAAGCATGGCCGTGACATGGGTTCCTCATCCGTCTTTGGACCACGAAGCGCCGTGTGTGGGTGCCTAATCTTGCCTCGCCACCAGATTCACACCGAGGCCATCCTTCCAGCGCCTCGCCCGATTCAAAGGTATGCACCAGCTAGGCCCTATGGTGGACCAACCAACAACGCTCCTCTACGTGCCAGCCCCGTGACGTGCTTCAAGTGTGGGGAATCAGGCCACTACATGCGCGATTGTCCTCAGACCAACCCCAACCAGCCTGCAAAAGCTGTTGGCCGTGGCAAGCCAGCAGGAAAAGTGTTCTATGCCCGCCGGCCACCGCTTGCGTGGCCATGTTAATTGTGTCTCGGTGAAGAGGCCCAAGAGGATCCCAGCGTCGTGCTCGATGCGCTTCTTGTTAATTGCCACCCGGCTTCCGTTCTTTTCGATACTGGAGCATCTCATTCATTCATATCCGAAAACTATGCTCGTTTGCACAACACTGCATTCAGTGATATGCCCACCTCCATGGTAATTCAAACCCCGGGATCTAAATGGCAAACTTCTAGAGTAAGCCATGGTAATGAAATTCAAGTCGACAGACTTGTTTTCCTTGCATCGTTGATAGCTCTCAAATCTTCGGATATAAATATCATCTTGGGTATGGACTGGATGTCGGCCCATCATGCTAAGATTGATTGTTTCTCTAGGACTGTTCAACTTACGCACCCCTCGGGAAAGATAGTCAATGTCTTGACCCGAATATCCAAGCGCCAACTATACTCTCTTAATGCCAGTCCCTTGCCAGACCTCGAAGACGTTCCGGTAGTCCGTGACTTTCCGGATGTCTTTCCAGAAGAATTGCCAGGTGTTCCACCTGACCGAGATGTTGAATTTGTGATAGATCTCATTCCAGGAACTGTCCCAATTTCTAGGAGACCCTATAAGATGGCACCCCTAGAACTAGCCGAACTTAAGAAACAACTCGATGAGGCCTTGAATAAAGGGTTTCATCCGTCCTAGTTCATCTCCTTGGGCTTGCCCCGTCCTCTTCGTCAAGAAGAAGGATGGTACGGATCGGATGGTTGTAGACTATCGACCCGTCAACTTGGTCACAATTAAGAACAAGTATCCGCTCCCGGGATCAACGATCAGTATGATCAGCTCGCGGGATCCTCGGTCTTCTCTAAGATGGATTTGAGGTTAGGCTACCATCAAATCAAAATCCAAACGGGACATTCCCAAAAGCGGCTTTTGTTACTCGTTACGCCAATCTGAGTACACCGTCATGTCCTTTGGTCTAACCAACGCCCAGCCACTTTCTCCGGTTAATGAACTCAATCTTCATGGAATATTTGGATAAATTAAATAGTGGTTTACCTCGATGACATACTCATCTATTCCAAGAGCGAGGAAGAACATGCCGAACATCTACGGCTAGTGTTGATGAAACTTGAGAGCATCGCCTTTATGCCAAGTTTTCCAAATGCGAATTTTGGCTGCCGGAAGTGACCTATCTAGGACATGTAATTTCGGTAAAGGTATTGCTGTAAACCCGAAGCGAGTTCAAGCCGTCCTTAATTGGACTCCACTGAATCGGTCAAGCAAGTTCGAGCTTCCTTGGCTTAGCGAGCTATTATCGCCGCTTCGTCGAGAACTTCTCCAAAGTTGCTAAACCTCTAATCTGAACTCCTCAAGAAAGATAAAAAGTTCGAGTGGACTCCACAATGTGAGCACGACTTCCAGAGGCGAAGAGACGTTTAACTTCACGCTCCCGTGTTGGTACCCCAGTTTCTCTAAGGACTTTGTTATCTATTACGACGCCTCGCGACAAGGACTAGGCTGTATTCTCATGCAAGATCGACACGTAATTGCTTATGGTTCACGGCAATTACACCCACATGAGAAAACTACCCTACTCATGATTTAGAGCTTGCGGTTTGTAGTCTATGCACTCAAAACCTGGCGACATTACCTTCTTGGTAATCGTTGCGAAATCTACACCGATCACCAAAGTCTGAAATATATATTCACCCAACCAGATTTGAATCTCAGGCAAAGACGCTGGGTCGAGTTGATTTCAGATTTCGACTTAGGGATAACTTATACCCCAGGAAAAGCCAACGTCATGGCTGATGCGCTAAGTCGTAAATCCTATTGCAACAATCTAATGTTGCAACAAAGTCAACCATTTCTCCACGAGGAATTTCGGAAGCTTAACCTTCACATTGTTCCTCGAGGGTTCCTTTCCACCTTGGTGGCGAAACCTTCCCTTACGGATCAGATCATCAAGGCCCAAAAGGTAGATCCGGGAATTTCCCGCATCAAAAGAAACATCAAGAAAGGAGTCGCGGATTGTTTCTCCATTGATGATCAAGGAGTCGTATACTTCGAAACCCGTCTAGTGGTTCCTAAGGTGCGAAACCTGCGGCGATTGATCCTTAAGGAAGCTACATGGGAAAGGGAGGATCGTCTACGACTTGAGTACCCCGCCCTCTTTCCGGAGGAACCTAAATCTCGGGACGAGATTCTTTTGAGTGGGGGTGAGTTGTCACACCCTAGCTAGTTCATGCATTAGAGTGTTGCATCATGTCTATTTGTTTCAACAGAAACTTGAAATGGGATTGCCAGAACCCCCAGCCCCCTCTGAAACAACTAGGGTTTACTAAAAATATTTTCGATGAACCTGAAATGCCCTTCTAAAATGTCCATCATTTTTGTCTTGGTCCAGAAGCTTTGCCAAAAGTGGTGCACATTTTCCTAGGTCATCCTAAGGTCATTGAATTAAATCATAGCTATTTGAATTTGGGCATTTTAAATAACTAAAATATTTCAAATGTCCAAATATCTCCAAACTAAAATGTTTCATGTTGGAAATAATCCAACAATGGACTAGGATTAGTTTGGTGAATTTTAGAATCTTTCTGGTATTTTAAATAACTCAACAAAGCTGCAGAAAAATAGAAAAAAACAAAAACAGAACACAAACTAACTTACCTGGCGGCCCACCTGGCCGGCCCAGCCCACCAGCCACGCCAGCGAGCTGCTTCGCCTCGCCAGCCAGGCAGGCAGGTGCTCGACGCCGGAGCAGGAGCTCGCCACGCAGCACCCTGCCTCCCTGCCTCACCTCCTCGCCGCCCCGCTCACCTGGACGACCTCCACGTTGCGCCCCCGACGCCCTGGACACCTCACTCCTCCCCCTGTCCCTCTCCCTCGCTCTCCCCGCCATGGCCGACGCCACCGCAGCTGCACCGTCGCCGTAGTCGCGCTCTCCGTCGTCCTCGCGCCGCTCCGACCTGTCCAGAAGCTCCGCCGCCCTCCTCTTCTTGAGCTAGCGAGCCCGAAGCCTTCGCTTCGCTCTCTAACGCTCCCGAGCTCTTCGTCAACCTTCGCCGCCGGAGATCCCTTCGACCTCACCGCCGCACCAGCTTCGTCCCCGACCCGCGACGTTCGCTTCCCGAGACCGCAGTGAGCTCAGCTACCTTCCCATCTTCTCCGTTCTCCTTTTCGTGCACCACAGCAAGTGAACGAAGCTCACCGCACCCACCGCCGCGGAGCACGTCGCCGGCGTGTCTCCGGCTAACCAACGGCCACCCCACCATGTCCAATGGCCTCACCGCAACCCCAGGAGGCCAACGACTACAAGACGTACCTCACGGTGCCCCGTAGCTCGTTTTGCACTTCCACCGAGCTCGGCGCCGCCAAACACGTCGCCGGCGTCGTTCCGGCGACCTCGAGGCCAACTACCACCACCAATAGATGCGGGTTGCCTCCGCATCACGTAGATAAACTCCGCCGCTCGTTTGATCGCTGCAGCGATTCGCACTTTCCTCCGCCGCGCGGAATGGTCGCCGCCGCGAAACTCCGGCGAGTCGGCGTGGCTGTCATTAGCAACTAAACCCACCGATTAAAACCCACCTAGGTCGCGGCATGGGCCCTAGGGCCACGTCAAACCCAGTCGGCTGGTTTGACGGGATTAATCCTGTGTCACTGACGTGTGGTCCCCACACGTCAGGTTTGACCCAGCCAGCGGGGTTGACTGCTGACGCAAGCATGACACAGTGCTGACGCATTAACTAATTTACTGGAATTATTTCTATACAGGAAAATCCAGAAAATAGTTCAAACTTCAAAAATTCATATAAAATCAACCATAGCTCCAAATGAGACAAATTATATATGAAAAATGATCAGAAAAATCCAATCTATCCATCTGTACTGGTTTCATGCATGTTTACAGAAGCTAACCCACTGTTTATGGCAGAACAAGTTTAAACACTTTAAATGATCATATATGAGTTTGAATTTTGAATCTTTGGTTCAAATTGGTTCAAACCCATCTGATCTTAGTTGCATTAGCCCAAAGCACTCATTTTGCCATGTCTCATTGCATGCATCATATTGTTGCATCTTGTTTGGTAATGCTTGTGTATCGGTGTTCTGCGGCGGAGTTACGCCCCGAGGAGTACCGTGATAACCTGACGAAGAACAATACCGTGTAACGACCCGTCGAGCAAGCAACCAACCATTTGATCATATCGATAAAATCCCATGTTCTTGCTCCTGCTCTCGTTCTTGCATTAAGACAACGCGATTCAAGCTGCTGTGTGCTGCGGTAGTTGAACCCATTTCCTCTGCATGACTGTCATTGCCACAATAACTAGATGAAACCCACTAGCATGTGTAGGAGTTGATTGAGCCTTGTGATTGTGTTGTTCCTACCTTGCTATGCCCGCTATGCTTAGAGTCGTGTCGAGTCGGTTCATCGGGATGATGGCTAGAGTGAAATGATCAAGTCGGACGAGAGTAAGGTGTTGAACACGATTTGGTAAAGGTATCGATGAAAGGCCATGTAGGAGTACATGGTGGGTTGTTTCATTGAGGCCGTCCTGCTACTCGAGATCTGTATGTGTGATTTAAGATTCAGCTACTACCATGCATTGGGCCCAAACCAATGGACCCTCTCGACTTCTTATCCACCCTAGTCTTGGTCCGGGGAGTTGCAAGTAGTTTACGGTGTTTGTAGCCTCATCGAGGCCGTGGACAGCGCTGACCGTAGGGGTGGGCTGTGATCACGGTAGGTACGTGGCACGGTGTACCGGATGCCCGTTTGGTATCTCGGGAACCCTGTTCACATCGTTTGGGGCTGTGGCGAGACTTGGCGGAACTCCTCATAGATGAAACCAAAATAGGCGATAAACCGGACTAGAGGCTTAGGTGTCTAGGTAGGTCGTGGCCGACACCCACGTTGGGCTTCGCTTGAAGGTTGCGAGTACATGTCGTGTAAACGGCGATAAGTGGTGAGCGTGTATGAAGAAGTACACCCCGCAGGTTAACATCATCTATTGAATAGCGCGTCATGATAAAGGACTACTTGGTTGCCTATACGGTTCATAGACAAGTAAATGGATACTACTAAAAGCCTCAAGATAAGCGTGAGTGCCGAGGATGGCTCCTCCGTAGGAAGGCGGGGTTGGATCCTCGGTGGTGTATTGAAATGATGAGTAGTGGACTCGAGTCATAAAACTATTTCAAGTTGGTGTCTCAGAGGATAGTTTAGCCATGAGTCAAAGCTGGCTGCTGCAATAACCCCACCAACCCTTCTTGATAATATGCATGTATGTAGGGTCGATGTAAGTCTTCTTTGAGTACCTTTGTACTCATGTTGCTTTAATTTACATTTTTAGAAGATGCCTCAAACCCTTCCGACGGGTTCTTCGTGAGCGTTGACATCGATTTAGTAGGCTAAGGCCGGTGGTGATCTGAGCAAGAGAAGGACCATGTAGTATAGCCAGGCTTACCCAAGCCTCTTTTATTTTACTAGTTATGCGTACTCGGACAAAACACTTCACCGTGGCTTGTATGCTTGTATGACTTGTATGAGGGTCGTGTGACCCGTACTTGTGTGTATGATATGAATGGCTCTCTCGAGCCTTTAATTAAATACTTGAGTCGAGAGTCATGTTGTGATGCCATGTTGTATTTGCACATATCGGGCATATTGTGTGTATGTTCTTGAAATGCTTGGTATGTGTGGGATCGACTATCTAGTTGTTCATCTTTAGTAGCCTCTCTTACGGAAATGTCTCCTAGTGATTCCTTTGAGCCATGGTAGCTTGCTACTGCTCCGAACACTTAGGCTGGCGGCATGTGTCCTTCTTCGTTCTGTATACATCCTTCGGGAAATGTCACGCGTTGAGTACCGAGTCTGTTAGCCCGCTTCTGCCCGGTTCACCGAATCTGCTAGCCCAGCGCCTACAGCCCGGAACTTACTTGCTGTTGACCGACACGTTCGATTTGGGTCATGGATGCTGTCCTCGTAAGTCTGTGCCACTTTGGGTTTACGACTAGCCATGTCAGCCGGGCTCTTTTCATATGGATGCTAGCGACACTATCATATCGTGTGCCAAAAGGCATAAACGGTCCCGGCTAAGGTAAGGCGACACCCGTTGGGATACCGTGCGTGAGGCCGCAAAGTGATATGATGTGTTACAGGCTAGATCGATGTGACGTTGAGTCGGGGTCCTGACACCCCCCCCCACACACCTCTCTCTTAGTACTTCGCATATATGATTCCGTCAGATCATTCGGTAGGATATCCCTAACTGTTAGGCGGGATGGTAATACAAGGCAAAGTATTACCCAAGTCTGGGCCCTTGCAGTTGAGGAAAAAGCCTACTCCTGGTACTATTTGTTTGTGATAGGGGTGTGTACAAAGTACACGTGAATACCATGCATTGTGCTTGTGTGTATACTATCGATGAACTAACCCCCAGTCTTTTATATCATACTTGGGGATTATGGTTAGAAATCACATATAGTCGGCTTATCATCTATGGGGATAGAGTCCTCCACGACTCTGGTAGCTTCGTTTGTACGCCGAATACTCCACATGGGTCTTTGTATAATGCGTCTCGATCCTACCTATGTGGCATAGGATGGAACCAACCCATGAGACCTCACGTTGACCCACCACAACTAGAAATGATGTGCCCACCACACACCACACGCAATCGGTCACTAAGAAAATAAGCATATACAATAGTACAGTGTTATACATGAAAGTTAATTGCATGATGCATTGGAGGAGACAGTCCCCAGGCAACAGGGGCTTTGTCCTGGGGCGTAGCTGCCAATTCCTTTGTTCACTGTTCATAATATAGCTAGTGTTGACCACTGTAGCCACTGTAGCTCCCAAGGTGGTATGGGCGTGCATTGTGAATGTTTATATTTTCTCCTAAAATATTAGTCACGAAAAATAGAAATGAAGGGCATACCCTCCTTGTCTCCACCGGACACCCCCTCTTTTTACACCACTTTCACGTACGCACACAAACTATCTCTCGGCCCTCTAAAAGTATGGATGCCCCTGACACATTCATTCATGATGGTCACTTTATTTCAAGAGAAACCACTATATGGTCACTGGACTTCAAAATATGCATATTACGATCACCGTATACATTCTCATGGTGATCATCTGGTATCTAGCTCACGGTACGTCTCCATATTTTGTTGATCACACTGACGAACATAGTATTTGATGTGTTATCTGTATTTTGTTGACGACACTTATGGTCATTTTATTTGAAGCGAAAGCATGATACGGTCACTAGACTTTAGAATAAGCTCATCATGGTCACCATATAAATTTTGTGGTGCTAAACAACCTGTGGTTGGATGGTTAGGAGGACAGTGGTTTCCCCAGCCCACCAGGGTTAAAGTCCTGGTGCTCGCATTTATCTTGGATTAATTTCAGTGTTTTCCGGCGATGTGCTTTTAGTGGGACGAGACGTTCTCCTCGACTACGAGGCACGTACGGTAACTTCATAAAATCTCAAGATTATATGCTGGCTCACTCTATCGAAGGTGCTAATAGGGGTAGGGTCTGCGTGTGTGTCTGCTTATAGCAGTGAGTGTTTGCACGTATATATGAGTGCTTGCGTCTGTACTATGTTAAAAAAAGTACATGTCATGATTATACGGTCATTGTCTCACCTGTACAACTCCGTTCTTTGTTGATGACACCATCAATTGACCGGTCAAACGTTCCGTGTGGTGCAACTAGTTTTGCACCATCAGCGTGCGTAACCATGGGACCCACCCGTCAGCGCGTATATGGAAGAAAGAAATGGTAGTTCAAGTCTACATTGTGTTAATAAAATACATCTTATTGCGATCATACGGTCACTGGCTCATCATACAGCTCCGTAATTTGTTGATGACACGATCAATTGACCAGTCAAACGGTCCACTTTCAGCAGCGCACATTACCATAGGTCCCACCCATCGGCGCGTATATGAAAGACAGAAATGGTAATAAATTAGTGGTCGGTGGGAATTCAAAGTCTTGAGACCTCTAGTTGGCAGCCCACGCCGCCTAACCACAGCGGACAAGGATCACCTTGTGATGATATGCTAAGCCCGCCGTTTTAATTGCACGCATGCACGAGCCACTGTGGTGAATACAAACTCATCACACATGCGCACGAACACGCCCACAACGCATGAGTTAAGGAAGAACCAACCGCCGTTTTAATTGCACGCACGCACGAGCCACTGTGGTGAACACACCCACAACGCACGAACACGCCCACAACGCACGCACGCATTCATGCATGTAATACTCACACATACCTATTAGCTACACTTCAGTCGACTGAATCAACTTTTGGGTGAGTCGATATTCAGGGGGTGGGGGGCACGCCGGAGTTAAGGAAGAACCAACCACAGCGGGGAGGGCGGCTCGCTGGAGAGGTACCCCACTCTATATCTTAGGGTTCAGGGTGGGAGAAGTGGTCACCGGTGGTGGGGGGCGCGGTGGTGGGTTGGTGGTGTGGGGATTGCCAGAGAAAAAGCTCATCCCAGGGAGGCCTAGAGGAATGGCCAGGGCGGCAGCGGACCGACGGTGGGGAGTGGTTTTGGAGAGGGCGGGGCGGCAAGGCGGCACGGGTGGGACGCCAGCCGCGGGTTGCAGGGGCCGGCGGTTCGGCCGGTGGTGGCTAGCGGCTCAGGAGGTGGAGGTTGAAGATGAATTGCAGGCCCTTGATTTCGTATCCAACGGTTTGAAAATCGACCGACAAGAGATGAAAAAGTTAGTCGACTGACGTGTAGCCTTACCTCGGGCGTGGCAACACATGCACACAACACTCGCACCAACACACGCACGCATGCGGCATGCAACACTGACACATACACACGCATAGATGCACACATGCATGCAACACTGAAACGTACACATGCACGCATGCAACACTCACACACCTGCATGCACACAGCACGCGACGCAAGACTCAAGCTCAACCCATACGTGCATGAACCCTTTGTTAAGGACATGATTTTTACAGGTATTAATCAATCTTATCTGTGATAAGGAGAATATTGATGTTTGCAGCGGTCTTTATGAATCACAACGTATCGAACGGTTTATCAACGTATATAAGAAAAAAAATAAAAATTCTCTTACATTATATAGTAGGCTTATCTACATGAAATATATGATGTCACACTCAATGAACAATCATTGGTTTATGAAATGCCCGCTTCTGACTGCACTGGCCAACCAAAAGCTCTTCTGCCATGCGCTGTCTGCTTTGGGTCACTGACATGCAGGCCAGGTACCCAACGATCCCACACGCCAGTGGAAGAACTGCGCGGTGTCGTATGTCAGACTCGAGGTCGCCACTCGCTGCATGCCCGACTGAACACGCCTCCTTGCGCATTTAAAAGCCTCCATGAAACCCGTGTGGAAGCCAAGAAACCCACTCCAGACACACGTCCATTCATGACCGGGCCGGCATTAAACGCAACGCCCGTCGAGCTCCTCCCTTCCGTCGTCTATTTAATCTCCTATTTAAACGAGGCCAGACGCCGGCCAAGAATCGCACACCTCCGCCGCTCCCCTATCTCCTCCTTCACCATTTTGTCCACTCTTACAATGGCTTATGAAGAGTAGTTATCTGGCATCCAAGGCAGCTGTGTGGCCTGCCGAGCCCGTGGGATACGAGCTATGCAGCTCGCTTATCCACCTCCCTCCCCTCGCCCGATGGAGCCAGTTGCCACCCCAAGCCGGTGCGCGGTTCAGCAACTCGCCACTACAGGCCGGCGAAGGAGCGGTGGGCTGCTCCATGCTGCCACGGCGGGGAGCACGGGCATCGTCATTGCCGGCAAAGCCGCCGCCTCGTACCGTGCCTCCCGTGTTTGTGACCACATCTCCCGTTTCTGTGGCCGAGACTCCTATGCCTGCGGCCGCGCAATGCAAGCAGAGACAGAAGTCGGCGCGGAGAGTGACGAGACGATGGCCATCGTCTCAATTCTTCCACCATTATCGAGGAGAACTAGAACATGGGAGAACACCGCCACTTGGTTCCAATGAAGGCCATCGCGGAGGCGACACCGGCGTACATAGTAGGTGTCTTGCAGGATCCTTTTGTTGCGAGCACCTTCATCGACCGCGCATGTGCTCCACGGAAGCGGAGAAGTCCCCTTCAGACGCCATCTTGGGCATCAGCCAACGATGTCAGTTGAGCGATGGGGAAGCGAGCCATCCTTTGCGCTGGAGCATATACTTCCGGTGCTCCCGACAGTCCGGTGACCGTGCCGCCGGACATGAGGAAGAGAAATGGTCAGCATGACCTTTTAGGTTATGTATTATTATACCTGTGCTGTTCAGGACTAGCACCGCTTAGTTGATTGGAATGTTATGAAATCCGTCATGTTTGTATGAAAATCCGTTATTTTATATGAATTCCGTCAGTGTTTATATGAAATATCGTCATGTTTGTATGAATTTCGTCTGGTTCATTGAGTTTCTCTTAGAATGTGTGCGGCTATGGTTGGATGGCATAATTTGCGGGTCGCCGGTAGGTCTACGGCCGGCTCGGGCGGCGTGGTGGGACAAAAAAAAGCATAGCTCATGTGAGCTCATCTCCAACGCGCGTGGTGGAGGATGCATTAGGACCCCAGTTCTTCCTCGTTCATCTATAGCAAAGGCATGGATGGAGAAAAGGGTCGCCAATATTTTGGCTACCTCGGGCAAGATCCAAACAGCCCCTCCCAGCCCCAGCCCTCCTAGCACATTCAAATCCGTTGTTCGCCTTGAAATTTTGCCATGTGTTGTTTTCATGGATATTTTGCTGTGTGAAAACAAATTTAAATATGAATGAATAATTAATGTCCGCGATCTTCTGCAGGGACGCAATTGGATGACCTCATAGTAGTAGCAGTGTAGAGTACTACTCCTACTAGATAGTGAGTGTTTACTACTGTATCTACGTACTACTTGCAACGCATGCATGTGTTAGCAGTATAATAACCAGGTAAGGATTTGATGGTAAGATTTGTGTAAGTTGGATGTCATATTATTCCTCTAACATGTGGTCAAAGTTAGCCTCCAAAAAACATTTTATGCCCTTTATGGATTGAGGGAGTACATGCATTGCTGAGGTTTCTCTTAATCCTTGCGTGCAACATTTTTTTTGAAGCTTGAAATGTCAACATGTGAATGGGTGGGACTACTACAACCCTTCCAAAAGAACTATAGTACTAGTCGTATCGTACTTCCTCCGTTCACCATCTCACATGCTCAGTACTTTTGCGAAGTATGGAAGTAACAAACTTATTCCACCACTAAACATCTATTATGGATGCATTATGGATTTTAAATTGAGTCATATAGACCAGAAAGTAGGCACTTAGGGCATCCAAAATGTATTCTTTTTGTTTCCTCCAAGCCCTCTCCGCTCTTAGAGGCAGGCCTCAATACATTGCATGAACTGCCTCTAAGAAAAAAATGGCTAGCATTATGTCTAACCTTAGAGGCTGCCTCTAACAATGTAACAATCCATCTGGTCCCAATTGCCAACCTTACAAAGCATAAGAAAGTAAGAGTACAAGAGAAATAGTACTGATTGGACAAATGTGTTGCTAATCAATACTTCTTTAATTTCTGCTAGGTCCAACCTTAGAGGCTGGTTAGAGTCTCTATACATTGTGTTTTTTTCATTTTATAAGAGGCAAACCTTGTGGGGCCTAACTTAGTGGCAAGGATCTATACACTAGAGATGCTCTGTATGTATTACTTTTGTTGTGTCCCGCCAACTCGCAAAACGAGGAGAAGCTTGCTTAGTACGCCGTCTCCCCCGCCCACGGGCGCGCTGGCGCGCAGAGTCGTAGGACGAGGAGAAGCTTGCTTACTACGCCTATGCCCGCTCCCTCGCCCACGTGCATGGTGGCTCACATGACGAGGGGCTACTCCCTCCGTTACTCCTCGTCCCTACATTGGTTAGAAAGATTATCATATTTTTTGAAATATATGTCTTTTAGTAGTAGTTGTAGTACTACAGCATTCCTTGGAGTCCGTGGTGCAGCAAGCAACCCTAGGCTATGTTACTACTCCCTCCTTTCCGAAATATGGCTCAATTTCAAAATCTCTCCAACCAAGGTAGACGATGAGTGGTGGAATTAATTTCGTAGTTTGCACAAGTAATTAGTACACTCGTTTTTCTCAAGAACTTATGTTTACCGATGGATTAATTAGAAAGAAAGCATGCATGACCAGTAAATTTCCATCAACTTCTACATGCATTGGTGATTTTTCTCTTGATACTGCTTGCATCGGGTGATTTAATGCACCTCGAAATCCAAACATGTGATGGTACTACTAGTACTCCCTCCTTTCCGGTTTATAGGGCTTATTTCAACTTTTTTGTTTTTCCAATTTAAAGGGCTCATCTCCATCTAATTTTTAGTTTTCGAGGCACATTAAATCCTTGCATGCAAGAATTAGAAAGGAACACATCAATGCATGTAATGTTCCTACTCATCTAGTGGCCAAGCATGCATGCACTGCAATTAATCCAAATTAATGCATGAGTTTAATTTGAGTAGTTTTGTAAAGTACGAGATACATTTCTCCACTCATAAAATGCCTTGGTAGATGAGATTTCAGATTAGAGCCCTATAAACCTGAAAGGATGGAGTAGAATTGAGACTTATAAAACGGAAAAACGAATTTTTTAGATGATCCCTATAAACCGGAAAGGAGGGAGTAGTAAGTAGTACTACCTCCATAGTGGGTACGTACTCCGTAAAATCAGATTTTCCCAAAAGTAAGTCGCTCAACCTTTATTTACTTGTTCCCTTCATGCCTCATTGCCTCGAACAAACTATGCAATACTCCCGTGCTAGCCGCGCGGGAAAACACCCTCCCTCGCCGTTTTTAGTCCGGGTTTGTATCGATGGATGGCATGAAGCAGCAAAAACCAAGCTGTGTCTTGTACTCCTCCCTTGTACTAAAAGAGTGGAGACGCTCGCTCTCATTACTTTTGTACTTGCTCTCGCTGACATGTGGGACATATAGCAACCGGGTCGACGTGTCATGCACCCAATAATGGTGTAGAACAGCAGGGGGGACGCACCCTAGTCGTAGCGCCACAGTAGTAGTAATGAGCAATGAGACGTCAAATCACAATGCCGCACCTTCCTAGACGGACAAAGCAACCATTATTTCACACATTGCTGAATCCGCTTCGACATCATCTCCTTCCTTCAGCAAAACAACATATTGCTTCTGCCATTGTTCTGCCTCAAGACGGACGTGCATCGCATTGGTACATCATGACACGTTGGACCTCATGATAGGCCATGCTCCCCCTCACACCGCTCGGTAAAATCACCTCATTTTTACTACTTCCTCCGTCTCGATTTACAAGCATGCACGTCGCTCTAGGATGAGAATTTAACTAGCTATATAGTACTATGTGACAAACAATATATTTTTAGAAACTACATCCGCTTGAGAATCCAATGATATTCTTTTTGCGACATAGTAACTCATATTTAGTTAGTCAAATGGATGACATAGAACTACGTGCACGCCGTATAAACCGAGAGACGGAGGGAGTAGTATCTTTTTGGATCAATATAGTCAGGATTCACAAGGAGCAAAACCAAGTCGTAGGCTGCTCCTGTCGTGTTGTCGCATCTCAAGCAAGGTCAGTCTGCACACGAAATGGCGACACACTTAACAGCACACCTTTGGCCGACATGTGGCTCAAACACCGTCTTGTTCCACGTGCGGTGCACCAAATTGTAGTTCGGAGTAGCATTTGGACATGGAGGCACCCGGTCATAGCGCCGCATTAGTAGTAAACGAGCGATGATGGGTCAAATCACAGAGCCATACCATTCCCGCATTAAGCTGGATGGACAAAGCAACCATCATTTCACTCTAGGGCGCAATAGCATAAAGAAAAGAGAAAACCAATGATGCGTACAGCAGCTACCTAGGGCACCCTAGGGTAGGAGCCTCCACTACAGATCCGCTTCTTCCTCATCCTCTTGAAGAAAATCGATGATGCGTGTGGTGGGTAGGGTTTGTAGGAGTACTATGGCATGCGACGACACGGCATAGTAAACGGGAGAGGGATTGAGGTTGAGTCGAGGCCTTAACACGGGTGGGCCACTGATTTTACGGGAACGAGGCAACATTTTGGGTTCAGGGACCAGTGGAGATATACGTAGAACGAAAAATTGTGGACATAGGTTCGATTGAAAGGCAATGACGCATGGGCCCTGCATTTTGATATACCTGCGGGCACGTGAAATTTTCTACTCAAAATAATGCATAAAAGTTCCTCCAAAAACATCTATAATTAATGCGAAGTGAATGTATGCTTAAAATGAAAATCTAATACAATGAGAAAAAATGAATTGCAGTTAAAAGAATGACATTTCTAACAAAAATGTGAATGTGAACTACATATGTGTGCACGTGACCAACAAATACATTGTCAATAAAAACATCTAATGCAAGAAATAACTTATGAGTAACATGCACGAATTGATGATGTGGTGCATGCTTGCATAGAATACGAAAACAATGTGTTTTATGACTTGCATGCATGTCCATGAAAAAGGCTACTAGTGGGTTGTATTAGCTATTTAGGAATAGAGAAGATGTAAACATGGAAGTTGTAGGGAAAAGGATGACATGTCTCTCGATTCCTATGAGTAGGGATAGGAAAAGATATGTCATTTGGTTCACATCATAGGAACTTTTCTATTGAATCTAGAGATGACATGTATCTCAATTCCTATGAGGAGGGATTAGAAAAGAGATATCATTTGGTTCACATAATAGGAACTTTTCTATTGAATATATGCTAATGTTTATTTTCCTTTGAAATTGTGGGAGTATAGGAATCCATTCATATGAACCAAGTGGCTCTAAAGCTATAAAAATGATATCATGTTTATTTTCCTTTGAAATGTGGAGTATATGAATCTATTTCTATGAACCAATTGCCTCTAAAGGAAAAAAACCTATAAAAATCATATCTTATAGAGTTCCTATGATATTCCCCCACACCAAAGGATGGTTGAAATTGCTGCAGGTCATACGATGGTCTTTCCTTCTAGACTCCCACCCGCCCATCTTTATAGTTACCTCTCGAAGATGAATGAAATGATGTATACTGGGTATTCTATATGCGCATTTTGGTTTACAAAAATTTGATAAAAGTTTATGAGGTTCGAATTTTCAATAAAGCTATATGCACTACATTTTGGAACGGAGAGAGGAGCATATGGCAGTTGCTAACACGCACGTGCAAGATTTGTGTGTCGGAGGAGTGGCTGTTTTGGTACATGACATGGCAAAACTAACACTGTCATATGCCGATCTAACGGTTCTTACGGTGTTCGTCAGGAAATGGCTTTGTTGATTGTTTGTCAAATATGATTTACGGACACATGCATTGCATTACGTGCCCCCTCTCTCTCATGCACACACGGACCCTCACGAGTCATGACTCTCCCAAGTCCTCTCGCACCCACCGTCTATCTGTAGGTAGACGTCACACACATATGTGCTATTCACACCCTACCCTCAGAACTTATAAAAAACTAAAAGACGTCGTGCACCTTTTATTTTAACTCACACATCACATACTTATACTATTACTCTTGTGGCGAACGTTCTTTGGGCGTAGTATACTATACTCTCATGAAGAGAAGTCGTGCCCGCACACACTAGTTCTCTCACACCTACTCGCGAGTACACGTAGGAGCGCATATTTTTGAAGCTAGGAGCACATTTCTTTACAAAGAGGCTTCCCAATTGACATTTTGACTAGTCTAGCTTTCAACTTGATGGAGGGTCAGGGACCGCACGTGAATGATACAGTATTGTGCGTCCTGGACGTGGTGGCACATTATTGATCGAGTTTTATTTTTACTTGAAATTTAAATGAAAATCGTGGTTCACGCGTATTCAATTTAATAACGGCTGGTACAACAAAATCACTCCACTATATATATAAGCAGGAGCCTTGGTGCTTGCTTTACTAGGGTTCCTCTCTTTCACTTTCTCATGCTCTCCATATCTATGTAAGAAATAGGTGGCCACACTCTCTCTCTCTCTAGTCACAGCTGGGCACAAATCCGGCCGGAGCACCTCGACCGAGGCAGTGGTGTAGGTGCATCATTCACGCGGTCGTCGGCGGCGAGTGAGGAGACCAACAGCTGCCCGCGCGTCCCGATTGGCAGCTATGCCATTCTCTCTGAGACAACGCCATCTTGGGAGGGCCTCCGACCCCTTCTTCCTCCCTGCGGTATTGAGGCCATGATGTAGCGTCTGATGCCGTCTTTGCCACATGCCGACGACCCTCGGGTATATATTCCTTCAAAACCTGCCTTGTTCTACTGCCCCAGCTCCCCACGTGCCTACGTGTGGATCTTTTCTACTTCCGTTGGTTGTTCCAAAGCTACCTTGACTTTTACTATTATTAGAGGTAAAGCTAGTTCATACAATCAAATCTAAGAGTTGGTTCAAACAGGGAAGAAAGTGGGAAAGCTGTAGCATGAATCTAGGACTTGGTTCTAAGAGGAAACGAGGGAAAGTAATAGATACTGGCTACCCAACCGGTCTCTTGGCTGAAAAGGCGAAGAAATTGTGGTGGATGGCAAAGGGTGGGGGCGAAGTGGACCTGTCTCTTGGTTTAAAAAGGAAAGAAAGTGAGGGTGTTGGGGGACAACACAAATGAGAACGAGCAGGTCTAGATTTCCGGTGCTCACATAGGAAAATGTCACCGAGGAGATAAAAACTGGGACAAACGCAGACATGCTGACTGAGTTTTGCTGCTCTTGGCAACCACATCTGCCTCACCACTTTATGCCCCTGCTGTCCCTATGCCTATATCGCTACCGTTAATGTAAAATCACATGAAGCATTAAGCAATGCCACCTAATGTCACTATTAAGTAATGGTCTAGTGTCGTTGATAAATTAAAGCAATGCCACCTAATGTCACTATTAAGTAATGGTCTAGTGCCGTCGATAAATTGAAGCAATGCCACGACCATTTTATGAAGTGCTTCCGTCTTGCTTTATTTCCCATGAATTGTGTTTTTTCAGTTACACTTAAATCTCACACCGCTAACATTGCTTCATCCCAGTGGAACTGCACAAATTTGATTGCATATTTACTGACCATGTGCTACTCTCATGACAGTAATACTAATGCTATTGTTCTGCATGTTAATCTAGTGGCTGTGTTGATGTGATGTGATGCTACTTACTTAAGGGTAATTTCGTACAGTCAATCTAGTGCCAATTATAACACAATAGATGATGTTGTTAATCATATGCCACTTCAAATAACTGTCACTATTTAAATAACCGTATTTCATATTTGCGCAAACAGGGATGTCAGTCTCCATATCGTTTCTATCTGCGTAATCAAAAGTACACACCTTAGTTTTAGTAGAACTGCACAAAATGAGATAGATATTCCTAGCTGCCATCGTCTAACCACCCATCTTCCAAGTATTCCTACATTGGTAGAAACTAGGTAGAATGACCAACGCAAGCTAAAAGAAGATGATTCATACATTTTACCTCTTGATTGCAGTGTAGGGAGGAGCGACAACAACTGCATCCTAGTAGGGACTGCACTTTCTCCCAGTTCATCCATGGACGAGGACTAGCTTGCAGGGCTGCACGGAGGTTTTTGGGACAGGTGCACCGACAAGAGGCATTGTGGTATGCTTATTTCTGCAAATAGCGGTGCTTAAATTTGGTGGAACTGCACAAGAAGTTGAGATGGTCAGTACACTACATGGTTTAGTTCAGCATTCCAACTAAGAACACAATTATAATTGGTTATTCTAGAATGAGAGAACCTAACCCTGGATGGTGGAAAAAAGAAAAACCAGAGTGAACTCCAGGAAATTGAAGCCTGCCTAGGGAGGCCCTTTTCTCAGATAAGCCTTGCTTAATTTTTCTTGATTTGTAAACCTTCTCACAACTTTGTCTTTTGCTGTGAATTAGTATATGTTTGTTATGTTCTATGAATCATTGAGATGTATGAAATTTCTTAACTTATGCTTTTCACATATTTTATGAAGCCGAGTTTAATGTGAATGTTCCACATGAACGCTGGACTAGCATGTGAACGTTTGGAATTTACATTGTGGCCTCAGTTAACTGCACGAACCACTGTAACAAGACACGTAGTTGCTTATATGTCAGACAACAGATTATTGATTGTTAGCTGGTCGATAGCCGACCTTTCTAGTGTTGAAGCAAGCTGAGCCAATGTGCCGTGTTTTGCGCAACTGCTTACAAGTGGGGTAGCACCAACAGTGTTTGCAAGTCCTTAACCAGCCTTATGTAGCCTATGTATACGTCGGTGCATAGCTCTCAGGCGAGTAGTCTATTTCATCAAACACACACTGCTCGTATGATAAACCGTGACAACTTATGCCTTACCATGCCATATTCATGAAAAAACTAGTGGGGACGCATCTGTTTCGGCAACAATTAGGATGGTTCTCACATGAGTCACAGGCACACAAAAGTAGCAGCAGTTCCCATAGACGGATTCAAACAGAGTACTATCCCAAGAGGGCTCGATAATAGGAAACGTTCGGATAATTAGACACAACCCAAACTACTATTAAACACTCGCTAGGGCAACTATTTCATGCTTTGACCTAATTTGGGATGGACACAAGACGGACCTTGCCATGAACATCATCGAGGACGTCCGGCAGCAGCTCAATCCTGTGAACCTTCCTGAAGATAACCTCGCGGTCTTGCTGAGGGGGTCCTGGATTATGGGGTCCTCGGGAAGCCGGCCTATGTGAAATTGGCCGGACTAACGGGCCGTGAAGATGCAAGAACAGAAGGCCTCCTCTCGTGTCCGGATGAGACTCTCCTTGGCATGGATGGCAAGCTTAGCGTCCGGATGAATAGTTTCCTTCCTCTTAAATGGACTTTGTACACCCCTAGTCCCCTTTGGTGCCTATATAAACTGGTGGGTTTTACTCTATAGGCCCGATCACAATCATACAAGCTAGAAATCTAGCGTTTAGCCATTACAATCTTGAGGTAAATCAACTCTTGTAACCCCTATATTCATCATAGGCAATCAAGCAAGAAGTAGGGCATTACCTCCGTTAAGAGGGCCCGAACCTGGGTAATCATCGTGTCCCCTACCTCCTTGTTACCTTCGATCCTCAGACGCACAGTTCAGGACCCCCTACCTGAGATCTGCCGGTTTTAACACCGACATTTGTGCTTTCATTTAGAGTTCCTCTGCACCGTTGCCAAAAGGATCGATGCCTCGCCTAGTCATTAAAGACAACATCACTTCCGCAGAGGCCCTGGTTTCAGGGCAAACTCTCCATCTCGGCAGCTTCATTTTGGGCTCTCGCCCGGTCGTTGAGCCAGAAGCAGCCCAACTCATCGTCAAAAATCGCCTCCGCTTCGGCCCTGAATACTCTGACGCGTTGTATCCGGCAGATGTTTCAGCCTTAAAAGAACTGCTAGATCGCATTGTCACCCTGAGGGGTTGCAACCAACTATGATCGGATTGGGCTTAAACCCGATCAGAGAGAAATCACATCTCCGTCAATCACACATCACGTGGCAATCATAGAGGAACAAGCCGAAGGTGATGCTTCTCCAACGTTGAGGACAAAATATGTTCGGGTTTCCGAACCCGGATAGTCGAGCTCTCATATTCTGGAAGACACTTTTTGTCCTTCGAACACGGAATCGAGCGCTGAGCCAGAAAACATATCGGATGCTCCGGAGCCCATGCCTTTAACTTTGGAAATTCTTCGGAATCCGGATTCCTCAGCGGGTCAGGGTTCAGATTCGATCCCGCCCACCCACCACAAACAATATTCCCCAAGCAACTTCGGTCCTCCGGACATATGCGACTTAATTTATGTGCGGTAGCAGCCCCAGGAAACAGTCCACCACTTTTGGGCTATATCCTTGCTTGTTAAAAACAAGATCAAGGATTGCTGCGACGACGACGCGATCTCAGTATTTTGCCACAATTGCACGGATGAGGGAATCCTGAACGCCCTCAACCGTCGTCGCATACCGCACTTTGCTGATTTGGCACACATAGTACAGAAGTACTACGCAATGGAAAGCGCCTGGAAAACCCAGACAGCCCGCTGGGAACCACAGGCCTTTAGGCCAGCCTCGAGACGGGCAAAGAGGACTCACCCCCGCAGAGCACCTAATCACCATCTCGTGGACAATAAAATTAAACCCATTACGGGGCATAAAACTGTCCTCGAGGAATGGGTTGACAAACCCTGAAAAATTCACATGTCACCGGACAACGAACCAATGCATAGCCTTCGAGCATGTTGGATACTCCGGCAGGTGGCGAAAAGCGGCAAAGGACTCCTCACTAAAAACACTCCACATAACTATTCTTCGGAGGACAATGATCTCGAAGTATTCACGGTCTTCGAGACCTTTCCATCAAATAATCGATGCAAGAGGGTGCTTCCCGACCTCGCCGAAGTCTGCCATGCGGCAACAGTAAGTCCTTGGAATGACACAGCAATCACTTTCAACGCCGATGACGAACCAAGAGCCCACTCAGTCCGGGCACCAGCCGTTTTGGTCCTAACCCAATTGTAGATGGCTTCCGCCTCACTAAAGTGCTCATGGATGGCGGCAGTGGACTGAACCTCATTTACGAGGACACGCTCAATAAAAGGCAAATGGATAGGAGTCACATTGAGCAATGTAACACAACCTTTCGCAATATTATCCCCAGTCGAGAGGACAGATGCTCAGGAAAAATCAAACTCGATGTGGTATTCGGCACACCGGAGAATTATAGGTCCGAAGAGCTACTCTTCCATGTGGCACCATTCAACAGCGGGTATAACGTTGTGCTGGGGCGAGACGCATTCACGCGCTTCCAAGCCATACCCCATTATGGGTATATGAAGCTCAAAATGCCCCGGCCCAATGGAATCATTAGTATAGCCAGCTACCAATACATAGCAATCCGAGCCGAAAACAAACGCGCACCTCTGGCCCTTGAGGCGTTATCCGAGGCCCTCGCGACCAAGGAATTGACCACTCTACGTTCCATAGTAGACAGGGACGATGTCATCCTTGATAAGAGACCAAAGTCTACCTCCTTCAAGCCAGATGATGAAATAGTCAAATTTCAAGTCCACCCGACGGACCCCAATAAAACAGCTTCCATTCGGGCACATCTGGATCCAACGGTGGACGCCGCACTACGCGCATTCTTGTGTGAGAACTGGGACATTTTTTCTTGGCATCCTTCCGATATGCCAGGCATCCCACGAAGACTGGCCGAACATAGTCTCAATATATTGAAAGGCTACAAACCAGTCAAACAAACTCTTCGTCAATTCTCCGAACCCAAACGACAAGCCATGGGGGAGATCAGACATCCGGACTGGCTAGAAAACCTGGTCATGGTACCTAAGAAGGATAAATCTTGGCGCCCGTGTGTCGATTTCAAAGACCTGAACAAGGCTTGCCCCAAGGACCCCTTCCCACTACCTCGAATTGACCAAATTATCGACCCAACCGCAAGGCACTATTCCTTGTGCTTCCTCGAGACATATTCCGGATATCATCAAATTAAGATGAAAGAATCCGACCAGGCCACAACGGCATTCATCACTCCATGCGGGCCCTTATGCTTCAATACTATGCCTTTCGGGCTCAAGAACGCCGGCGCAACTTACCAACGCATGATTCAAACATGCTTGGAAAAATAGATTGGCAAAACTATGGAAGCATACGTAGATGACGTAGTCATCAATACCAAACATGTCGATTCATTGGTGGATGATTTACACCTTACATTTGACAACCTCCGAACATATGACATACAGCTCAATCCGAAAAATGTGTTTTCGGCGTTCCAGCCGGAAAACTGCTTGGGTTCATCGTTTCCAATAGAGGAATTGAAGCAAACCCCGCCAAAATCCGAGCTTTGTCACAATTGGCAACACCAGCAAACCTCAAGCAGTGTGCATGGTAGCTTTAAGACGTATTATCTCCGGGTCAGAGGAAAGGCATTGCCATTATATCGTTTGCTATGCTGCACTGACAATTTTGTGTGGACGGACGCTGCCATAGCCGTACTGGAGGAAATAAAGGCTTTGTTACCAAGCAACCCAATCCTGGCCGCACCAAATGTCGGCAAACCAATGCTGCTCTACATATCTGTAACTCACCAAGTAGTGAGCGCGGTGCTCGTCGTCGAGCGGAATGAGGAGGGACACAAGTTCCCAATTCAAAAACCGGTATATTACGTATCAACGGTCCTTACACCATGTAAATCCCGATACCCACATTATCAAAAGATATCATATGCGGTCCACATGGCATCCCGCAAGCTGCGGCACTACTTTCAAGAGTGCTTCATCACGGTCGCTTCCAAAGTACCACTCAACGATATTATAAACAATCGAGACACAACCGGACGGATTGCCAAATAGGCTATTGATCTCTTACCATTTGAAATAATTTACAAGTCACGCCGAGCTATTAGATATCATGTGTTGGCTGACTTCGTCGCTAAATGGACACATGCCAAAATCCCCAAAGAATACGACACATACTCCAACTAGGTGATGCACTTCGACGGCTCTAAGATGTTAGCCGGATTAGGGGCTGGTGTCATTTTGACATCCCCCACAGGAGATACAATCTGTTATGTACTCCAAATGTTGTACATAGATTCTAACAGTGTAGCCGGATACAAGGCCCTATTGCATAGTCTCCGGATGGCCGTCTCCATGGGCATACCATGCATTGAGGTGCGCGGGGATTCAAACCCCGCAATATCCCAGATAAATGGAGACTTCAACGCAAAAGATTCGAAGATGGCGGCTTATCATAATGTCGTACTCAAAACTTCAGCTCGGTTTGAAGGGCTCGAGTTTCATCACATGGCTCGAGAGAGTAATCAAGCGGCGGACATACTTGCCCGCATGGGCGCTAAACGCAACCCCCTCACACCTAATACCTTCGTAGAAATGCTCTTCAAGACATCTGAGGTGTGGCAGGACGATAGTGGCAACATTGTTCCAGAGCCGATCATACCACTAGATTTCGTACACAGCTCCGGTATTGTCGGGGGTTCAGACACAGAGATAACACCTCGACACACGAAATCATGGCTGTAATTGCCCCATGGACCGAACCTTTCATCACCTACCTTACTAGGAACGAGCTCCCTGATGATCAGACGGAGGCCCGTCACATTGTTCGACGCTCGAAGGCTTACAAAGTCCATGAGGGGGAATTGTACAAGAAAAGTACAACCAGAGCCTTACAACAGTGTATCTCCGAAGAAGAAGGACGACAGCTCTTCGCCGAAATACATGCTGGTCTTGGTGGCCATCATGCCATCGCTTGGGCCCTCGTAAGTAAGGCCTTCCGTAGGGGTTTCACTTGGCACACAGCCCGAGCAGATGCACAGGACCTCGTACAACGATGTATTGGATGCCAGCTTTTTGCAAATCAAAGGCACATGCCGCCTACTGCTTTGTGAACAATCCCCATTACGTGGCCTTTTGCGGTCTGGTGGCTTGGCATGGTCAGACCCCTTAAAGGGGGAAGCCACAAGAAGAAATATTTACTGGTTATTGTTGACAAATTCACTAAGTGGATAGTAGCCAAACCAGTCAAAACGGCCAAAACCGGACCAGTTATAGACTTCATATCCGATGTGGTGCACAGTTATGGGGTCCCGCATAGTAACATTACAGACAATTTTTCCAACTTGACGACCAATGATGTAAAAACTTGGTGCGCTAATTTGGGAATCAAGCTCAACTAGACCTCTGTATATCACCCTCAGACATACAGTCAGGTCGAGCGGGCTAACGGTTGATCATGAGTTGCATTAAACCCAGATTAGTATGATCCTTGCGCGAATCAGACAAGCACTGGGTTGAAGAATTCGATTCCGTACTCTGGGATCTGCGGACCACGCCTAATTGCACGACCGGATACACACCTTTTTTCATGGTGTACGGCGCCGAGGCAGTACTGCCTTGTGACATTATTCATGACTCACCTCCAGTGCGCATGTATGAAGAGAGGGAGGCTGAGCTTGATCAGCAGGATGATCTGGATGGCTTGGAGGAGGAGCGCGATGTTGCAAAACCTCGTTCCGCATTTTACCAACAGCAAGCCCGGCGATATCAAAGCAGGGAAGTATGGGCAAAGACTTATAATGTCGCGGAACTTGTCCTGTGCCTACCAGAGAAGCAAAAGCACAAGCTCAAACTCAAATGGGAGGGTCCCTTCATCATAGATGAAGTTCTCATTGGAGGAGCCTATCGCCTGCGCAACGCTTCGGATAATTGTTTAGAGCCAAACCCATGGAACGTTGCTCGGCTCCGTAGATTCTATGCCTAAATCCACACTTATAACCTTTTTTTCCCTCTCGCACCTCTTTTCTCTCTTGGTTTTTCACTAGTGTTCGGATCAACTGCACACTCAAGGGATATACATCATCAAATGTGCGTACCCATCTTCACCTTGGGATTTCTTTTTACAGAAGCTTACTCTGATTATTATTTTTGGAGCATCAAGCTCACCGTATATACGTGGTGTCTACTCATATGTGTCCTGTCTTCGCCATTATATGCACCTTTATGACTTAAGTTTTTGCCAAGCTGGGTTTCCTGGCTCCTGTGCTTAAGCCCTACGTTCCTGCTTGTTCGGCTAGGGCATAAAGGGAGCACCTCTGCGATTGTTACAGCCGGGTTATCCGGACGTGTACCTTAAACGGGTGAAGCCGAAAGCTAGCGTTCTTAAGGGAATGATCGGTCAGCGGACAAGAGACGAACTGACCATGTTGCAATATATGCCCCCAAATTATAAAGTGTACTGTGATATCTTCATCACAGTTTATGTATTCGAAAAAACGCATACTGGCCCAGGGAAAGGAACCCCTAACAGAACTAGTCTCTCTGGAAGATGTTTTTTATGATCAAATGTAATATAACATAACTCCCCGAATACAACTTGTCTGTTCAAGCAACTATGATCGGACCGCCTAGTTTCCGAGCACACCTTGGTCTTTACCAATGGTTTAAACTATCCAGAAGCACTCCAAACCCCTGGTTTTGGAGGTCGAAGCGGAAAGTCTGCCGTGGCAATAGTTTTTACAATTCGGCTGGAGAAAAGTTTGTTGATGAAGTATATTACTACTTGGACTCAAAAAGTTCCGCTTCCTCTAGACCCTCTAGTAAGTTGTCTAGTTTACAATCCTGTTGCGAAAACTTAGCTCCGTTTCACTTGGTTATACACTAAGCTAACATGAATTTCTTGTCCATCTGGCCCCAAGGTCCGACCCGGGCCATATGATTTAGACCAAGCTTGGTATATCGTGTTTTTACCATGGCCCAGGCTTCTCGAGCGCCTTCCCGGCATGCTGATATCTTCCATAGGTCCAGATGGCGACGAGCTCCCTTGAATAAATTCGCAAGCTCATCCATACTTCCTGGAGGGGAATTAGATGGCCATAACGCCTTAGCCACGTTCCTCATTGCCTTCCGAACTCGCTCGTGCACTTTGTACAGCTCTTGTAGCAGGTCGCCTTGGAATCCGGACACTTCTCCTTTGGGACATCCGGGTAGCACACCTACAGAAGCAAACTTGTTAAAATTTCAAACAGGACACCATTCTTGACTAAAAGGTCACAGAGCATATTGAATATGCTGCCTTTCAATTTCTTGTTCTCCTTCAAAGCATTCGATAACTGTGCTCTCAAATCCTTCTATTCTTTAGCCTGCTTGGTGTTGGCATCCTGAAGTTTGTTCTTCTCATTGATGGTCCATGTCAAAACACGTTGACCAGCGGCTTCTTGCCCTTCAGCATGTTTTTTATCTACTTGAGCAGCCCTTAGCTTCTCCTCCAGCCGATCTGTTGAGCCTACCAACAAGAGACAACCATAATTAGGAAACCTCGTTGTATTCATGGAAGCCTCATCTCTGAACAAACTGTTGCACTTACCATCAGTTGCCTTCTTGGATTTCTTTAAATCTTCGAGTTCGGCAATAGCAGCACACAGATTTGTTCGGTATTCTTCAAGCTCCTTGGATAACTTTACCTAACAAAGTAAGGACTCTTAAATTAGTTGGGTGAACTGCTTCAAGACTCGGTGGCTACTGGCATATGATTATTGAATCTGCCCAAAAATTCTTACGCGCATATCCTTTGAAACCTGGTGAGTGGCTCCAGCCACTCCATCACGAGCAGCTCAGATATAAGCATCCGCTGAGCTGAGAGCATTAAAAGCCTCTTCGGTAAAATGTGGGTCACGCATAGCCGCTCTCCGCCGCCGGTGACCCATCGCACTCTCCACTTCGGAATTTATGACAAATACGTTATACAAATCCTCTGGGAGATGACAATCCGGAATTGCCCCCACATCCCCTCCAGTCCTTGTGGCAGGGGACGGGGATGGATCAGTATGTGCATGGCCGGCTAGGTCTCCGGACGCAGTCCGGTGCACACTCCTCCTGCAATATGACACCACGGGGAACGTCATTATCCAGTCTATGAATTGAATGCATACTGAAGGATTATACCTCTTTGACGCCGAGGAGGGCCCGACTGTATCATTGTTTGCCTTTCTTTTCCGAAAGGCGCCATGTGCAAGTGTCGTCTTCTTAGAGGACGCCTTTGCTGTATCGCGTTGGCGCGAGCGTCGCCCCTTGGGAGTATGATATGGTACAGTAGGTGAGTCATGGTGGGAAAACCCTTTTTGAGGAGACGTCTCCTAGGTACTTACATGGGAGGGAGGAAGGAGGCCGGGGTAGTCGGCTATAATGGCCACCTCCGTACCATCGTAGCTTGTCTGATAAAAGACTCCATCCTCAAAATCTTTGAATATGTATGGATCTTCTTCGTATCCTGGAGCCAGGTCTCAATTATGGTCCTCTGGCTGCGGAGCAGGGATCCCCTCGACAACCTTTCTCCATTCCTATTAAAGGCAGTTGGATTAAACTCGTTTATATACTTGAGAAAAAATAGATCAATTAAGGCGTATAATCGAAGACTCACCCAATCATGGGTTATACATGGACAAACCTTCTCGGCACTTCAGGCGAGCAAAGTCTTCTTTTCCCCTTTGAAATGGTCGGCCAATGTGGCACCCAGCGTGGCAAAATTAGCCAGAACTTGTGCCCACAACGTGTGTCGTCGTCCTCACCATTGTAATGCCACATGGGAAACCCATGGATTGAAGTGGTTGAATGCATCACATTATGGAAATCGACATTACCTCGACTATGGGTAGTCCGGAATGGGCAAGTATTTGGACCTTGATCCCTAACCGCTTAACCTCCGTGCTATCTTCTTGTTCATAGCTTCGGGGTCGCCAGCTGGCGCGCTTCTTTAAAGTAGCAGAGGAGAATTCGAGAAGACCACTTTGAGGGCAACGTCGTCAGTATAGAACCACTTTGAGGGCCAGCCTTCAGATACCTTCTTTAGAGTACCGGGCAGGTATGTTGTTTCGCCTATACGCCATACTTCGGCGCCGCCCACCTCGAAAATAAATCCCTTCTGGGAGCAGGGGACGAGGCAGAAATATTTTCTCCATAAATCGAAATGGGCCTCGCAGCCTAGGAACAGCTCGCAAAGGGCAACAAAGCCCGCGATATGCAAAATGGAGCCCGACATGAGGTCGTGCAGTTGGAGACCGTAGTACTCCAGAAGACCTTTGGGGAAGGGGTGGATTGGATATCCCACGCCCCTCAGTAGAAAGGAAACAAAGCACACCCGCTCCCCTGGATTGGGATTGCGGAATTTCTTCGGCTGGGCTTCACCATTGTAGGTGGTTAATCCCGCTCGAACGGGGACCAAATCCAATGGAGGGAGGTACCCTGCACCTGCAGCATGGCCAATTGAGTGTGGGACACCAAGCATATATCCCAGTCACCTTCTTGAGGGCCTTGGGGACGTGAGGAAGAGCAAGGAGTGTTAGCCATCTTTGGCTGGTTTCTTGTGGCAAGCCCTAAGGATTTTCGTCTGGTGAGGAGTCTGAGATTCAATCTCTCTTTATAAGCGCCTTATCTATATGGTCAAGGGGTTATTTGTAAATATGCTTAGACCCTTCATTTTCATCTGCCATGCAGAAGCCGACGCGACGGCGGCGCGGAAGCTGGAGAGCACAATATTTAATGCAAAGGCTGAACTATATGAAGCATAGTGAGGAACTTACCTTGCAAAAGCCGAAGACATAAATCCGGATACAACATCGTCATTGAAGGCAAGTTCGGGGGCTACTGAGGGAGTCCTAGATTATGGGGTCCTCTCAATGCCGACCTATGTGACATGGGCCGGACTATCAGGCCGTGAAGATGCAACAACAGAAGGCCTCCTCTCATGTCCGGATGGGACTCTCCTTGGCGTGGACGGCAACCTTGCCGTCCGGATGAATAGTTTCCTTCCTCTGTAAACTGACTTTGTTCACCCCTAGTCCCCTCTGGTGCCTATATAAACCGGAGGTTTTTAGTCTATAGGCCCGATCACAATCATACAGGCAAGACATATAGGGTTTAGCCATTACGATATCGAGGTAGATCAACTCTTGTATCCCCTATATTTATCATAGTCAATCAAGCAGGAAGTAGGGTATTACCTCCGTTAAGAGGGACCGAACCTGGGTAAACATCATGTCCCCTGGCTCCTTGTTACCTTCAATCCTCAGACGCACAGTTCGGGACCGCCTACCCAAGATCTGCCCGTTTTGTCGGTGTACTAAAGTAGGGGCACTCCTTTGTACCCGATACTTGTGTGTGGGCAGTCAGAGCCACAGGCCGAGGCCACACTTAGGAGGGAAGCCGGAGAAAAGCCGAAGGCACAAGGCAATCAACGCAATGCCAAGGACCGAGACCACAGAGAGCAGATGGACGAAGCATGTTTCCCCAGCAAGACCCTTGCCGGGGCGGCTCGCCCACACCAGCAGATTAAGCCACCCTTGAACCCACGGTCTTTAACACCATCAACCACGTTGGGCCAGGGCTCTGGAGGCACCTCCATGGTGGCATGTAGATCTTTGTGAAGACAAATAACATTCAAGATCAGATGATGATTTGAAGGCAACAATCCTCGTCAAGATTCTTGCCAAGGAAACTCACGATACGCCCGGCAAGATCCTTGCCAGGGACGACAGCGCGCCACGGCAAGACCCTTGCCGGGCCACCCGGCAAGACCCTTGCCAAGGGCGTCAATGGGGCCACTGCCAGGCCTGCACCAGCCAAGTATCCACCACCGTTCACATGTAGCTGCTAGCCCGACCAGCTGGGTAGGCACCTGCGTGGCAACATGCAGCTTCCAGGCCAACTCAGCACACGCCTGCGTGGCAGCATGCAGATCTTCGTGGAGGCTCCACCATCGCGCCATCTCAGCTGCTTGCCTACCTACATGGCGCCGCACGCATCGCTGTCTAGGGCGCGTGTCAAAGCGAGGAGGAGCAGCGACGGACGGGCGGGCCTCGCTCCCATCCCCGATAAAGCAAGAGGACACCTAAGCTACACATTAAATGCGTCTTGTCTTGTAATATGAGCGATAAGCTCATGGCACTGTAGGCCTTTCCACCTCCTATGTGCCACTGTGGCAGCCCCTTTCGACTATAAAAGGAGGCCAGAGGCGTACTAGGGGGGTTCGGCTCTTTTGGACCACGCGGCCTCCATAGCTAGTTCAACAGCTCAAGAACACTCAATACATCCACCAAAGCAGGACTAGGGTTTTACGCATCCTCGCGGCCTGAACCTGGGTAAACGATCCTTGTGCTGGTTACTAATCCTGCTCTTCTCACAACCCCGCGCCCCACAATCGTAGTAGGGATTCTTGTGATCCCATAGGTGTTGTTTCCTATCGACATCTTTGGCGCGCCAGGTAGGGGGCGCAACTGTGAGAATCTGGTCTAGTAGCTGGCCCAGTAGTTCTTCATCGCCATGGCTCCTAAGAAGAAGACGACCACGGCGATCGGTTCATCTGGGACCGGACTGCCAGTACCGGTGTGGACCAGTAGCGGGCCAGTCGTGGAGAGAACCCATGGTGCGGCCCGCAAACATCCACATCACCCTGGCAGTCCAGGCCTGGTGAGCGGTGTCGTTCATACGCCAGGCGACGAGCCATGCGTCGCGGGCTCCAGAGACGGAGTCGGGCCCCCCCGCAGGCGGCGCGGGGCCCTCCAGGGGCATCGTCGTGCCGCCAGACGGCGGCACAGCGACCTCGAAGACACCAACACCGGCGCCCACGGTGCGCTCTTCTCAGGTCGTGCGCGATGAGCAGCGCCGCCCTGCTGGTGACCCTGGGCGCTGCCCTGGTAAGAGTCCCATGCGCCCTTCATGGGATGAAGAGGCCCAGCATGCACGCCGAGGTGCTGGCGGAGGTGGCGAACGGCAGTGGGGCTGTGATGGGGCTCCTTCTAACGCGGTTAGAAGTCGAGGCGCATCGCGGTCCACACTGCTTTCGCCGCTGCCCACGCCAGCAGAAGCCCTCGCACGCGCACAGCTGCTCCTTAACTTTCCTCCCGCTGCGGAGAGGCTTGACGAATGGAGGGCCACCGTCCGGAGCCTCGTCGGTATCGCTAACAACGATGAGTTGCGGCCGGCAGAACCCATTGGCCATCGCTCCGTCGAACCACCGCATGCTAGCGAAGGTCGGGCCGGAGGCGATGCAGCCACGGTGCACTCCCCTCTCCATCCCGGCCACCGCGGGTGTCGGTCCGTCGTGATGACGCTCGTGATGATATCTCCATAGCGTCGTCCGACCCGCGAACACACTGCGACCAGCACCAAGTTCTTTGGGAGCGAGCTCATGAAGACGATCGAACCACCATCGATCGCCGGCGTGATGCGCGCCACCAGTCGGACAGACGGGCAGGGCCCACTACGGACCACCCGGCACCAGGAGGCTACGGTGGCTTACCCTACGAGGTGGGTTGTCCGGCCTTCACCCGTGAGCTGCGGTAGTTCCAGTGGCCCTCCCACCGCATGTTCAAGCCCGACGTTGAAGAGAAGTCAACGGCAAGACCACCCGTCGGAGTTCCTCCGCATCTACACCATCGCGATGCAAGCTGCTGGGGCCCGCAGCGATAAGGTGCTTGCCAATTACTTCCCGCTGGCACTCAAGCCCAATGTTATGTCATGGTTGATGCACTTGCCAGTGGACTCCATTTCTTCCTGGGTGGATCTGTGTCATGAGTTTGTTGGCGCCTTTACTGGAGGCCACCAAGCTCATGGCCATGCGAGCGACTTGCACATCATCCCCCAGAAAGAAGGAGAAAACTTGCGTAAGTACATCCAAAGGTTCAATCGAGTGCAGTATAACATCCCGACGTTCATCCTGCCGCTGTGATCAGTGCATTCCATCGGAATGTGCGCAGTCGTAAGATGCGTGAGGAGGTGGTGATGAACAAGGTCAGGGATGTGGCCAAACTTTATGTTCTGGCCGATCGGTGCGCTCGCGCTGAAGAGGGAAGGAAGTACCCCGGCGAAGACGCCGGCGCGGAAACCGACTCCACAGATGATACCGCCACCCCGGTGAAGAAGGGTCGGCGCCATAACGGGAAGCGCAAGGGCAAGACCGTGCTTGCTGTCAAGGGGTCCGACGATACCGGCGCCACCAAGAAACCCAAGGCAAGTGACCCCGACAAGGAGGTTGCCGGGTGTGCCGCTTGCCGGGCCTTGGCGGCTGCCGATAAGCCAGGGGGCTCCGACAAGCAGTATCGCAAGATCCACCGCACCAAGGGCCATGACCTCCAGAACTGCCGGCAAGTGGATCTACTCGTTGAGAAGTAGAAAGCCGAATACCAGCGGCGGGAGAACGAGAAGGGGCAAGAAGGTGCTGAGGGATCCGGCAAGAAGCATGGCGGCCAAGGAGGTCGCCGTGGCAAAGATAATCCGCAGGAGAGGCCCGCCCGGGGCCATGACAAGAAGCAGGATGACGATGATCACGACGAGGACAAAGAGTCCGACGACCAAGAGTTCCAGCAAGCCACAGAAGCCATGTGCATAGACGGTGGCACCTCGCTGCATACATCCCACCACCAGCTCAAGCAGTGGGCGTGTGAGATCACAGCGGTGGAGCCGTCGCTCGACGCACAGAAGCCGCTGAGGTGGTCCAGCACGCCTATCATCTTCGACGCCGAGGACCATCCTGACTGCACTACAGCGGTCGGGTCCTTGTCGTTGTTGGTTTCACCAACAATCCGCAACCTCAAGGTGACGAAGATACTGGTTGACGGCGGGGCCGGTCTGAACTTGATCTTGCCTGTTGTGATCAAGAGGTTGTAGATCCCTGATGGAGACCACGAGGGGATGGGCACGTTCCAAGGGGTCAACCCGGGGAGAAGCCAGCCGAAGGGAAAGGTCACGCTGCCCGTGATGTTCGGAGGCGAGCTGAACCACAGGATGGAGAGGATTCATTTTGATGTAGCCGAGATCCCCTTGCCCTACAACGGGATCCTCGGCCGCCCGGCACTAGCCAAGTTCATCGCGGCTTCACATTACTCCTACAACACACTGAAGATGCCTGGGCCGATGAACATAATCACCATCCCCTCCGACAAGAAAGACCCGTTGATTTGCGCCGACCAACTCTACCGGGAAGCGGTTGCAGCAACTGCCGCCAAGGCACCTGCTCCTGCCGACGGAGCCCTGGGAGGGAAAAAGACCGGCGAGACCCCTTGCACCCACTCCAACAAGCGCACCTCTTCGGGGTGTTGCGCTCCCGTTGAGTACGTGCCAGAGAGATCCGCCGGCAAGAGCAAGAAGTCCAGAGCTGCACCACCGGAGACAAAGAAGGTTCCCGTCAAGGAGGACGGCACGGGGGGAGCTTTTACCATAAGCTCCACCCTCAACAGCAAATAGGAAAGTGAGCTCGTCACTTTCCTGTAGGCGAATGTCGATGTGTTTGCATGGCAAGCCTCCGACATCCCCGGCGTTCCCAGGGAAGTGATTGAGCACAGTCTTGCTATTTGTCCTTATGCACGGCCCATCAAGCAGAAGGTCAGGAAGCAAGCTCTGGAGAGGCAGGAGTTCATCATGGAGGAGATCAGGAAACTAGAGGCGGAAGGCTTGGTAAGGGGGGGGTGCTCCATCCGACGTGGTTGGCCAACCCGGTAGTGGTGCGCAAGGCAAACGGGAAGTGGAGGTTGTGTATTGATTACACAGACATCAATAGAGCTTGTCCTAAGGATCCCTTCCCGTTACCGCGCATCGACCAGATTGTTGACTCCACGGCTGGGTGTGACCTGTTATCATTCCTCGACGCCTACTCAGGGTACCACCAGATCTTCATGGCGAAAGAAGACAAGGAGAAGAAAGTGTTCATCACCCCATGTGGTACGTATTGCTTTTTACGGATGCCTTTCAGGTTGAAGAGTGCTGGCCCAACCTTTGCGAGAGCAGTCCAAATTGGTTTTGAGCCCCAGCTACATAGAAATATGGAAGCCTATATGGATAACATAGTGGTCAGAACCAAGGACAAAGCAACACTTGTGCAAGATCTGGAGGAAACATTTGCGAACCTGTGCAAGATCAACCTCAAGTTGAACTCTGAGAAGTGTGTCTTCGGTGTCCCGTCGGGCAAGCTTCTCGGGTTCTTTGTGTCGCAGCGCGGGATTGAGGCAAACCCAGACAAGATCAAGGCCATCGAGTAGATTGAGGCAACTAAACACATCAAGGACGTGTGTGGGCTCACTGCCTGTGTTGCTGCCATGAGCAGATTCATCTCCAAGTCCGTGAAACGTGCCCTTCCCTTTTTCAAGATCTTGAAGAAGACGGGCCCAATGGAGTGGACCCCGGAGGCCGAAGCAGCGCTGCAGGATTTGAAGAAGTACCTCTCCACTACCACAGTGCTGGTTGCGCCCAGACCACAAGAGCCATTGCTGTTGTACCTGGCGGCAACGAATCAAGTGGTTAGCGCCGCACTAGTGGCGCAGTGAGAGGACGACGAAGAGGCAGCGACAGCGGCAGAATAAGCGGGTTCACGAGCCGGAACCCTCCCCGACAGGGCTCGGTCCCGACAAGACCATGTCCCCAGCAGAGGCTGACGCCAGCGCGACAGGGCCCGCACGACTGGGTGAAGTGACCCAGAAGAAGAAAATGGTGCAGCACCTAGTCTACTTTGTCAGCTCCCTCTTGCAGGGCGCTAGGTCGAGGTACTCAGGTGTGCAAAAATTGCTCTTCGGCCTCCTTATGGCCTCGAGGAAGCTGTGTCATTACATCCAAGCGCACGAGATCACCGTGGTCACCCGCCTCCCGTTGCAATGGATACTGCATAACCCTGATGCAACGGGGAGGATGTGGTATGGGCCCTACAGCTGTCAAGTTTTGGTTTAAAGTTCGAAACCACCTCGACGATTCGGAGCAGAGTCTTGGCGGAGTTTGTTGCAGAATGGACCTCGACGCCCGACAAAGACGTACAGGAGACAACTCTCCCTGGCAAGGAAACGAGCCGCAACTAGATCATGTACTTTGATGGGGCTTTTTCGCTGCAAGGCACCGGTGCTGGTGTGCTGCTTGTCGCACCCGCCGGAGAGCAGCTCAAGTATGTCATCCAAATGCACTTTCCCCGAGAGATGTCAACTAACAACACCGCTGAGTACGAGGGCTTGCTTGCCGGTCTCAGGATTGCGGCGGACCTCGGAGTCAAAAAGCTCATCGTCGGGGGTGATTCGCAGCTCGCCGTCGTCAGGCAAATTAACAAAGATTATCAAAGCCTATTGATGTAAGCTTACGTGGATGAAGTGAGGAAACTAAATGAGCGCTTTGATGGTATACGGGCAGAGCATGTCGCTCAGACGAAAAACGACGTCGCCGACTACCTGCCAAAGCGTGCTGCCCTCAAGCTACCTGTGGAACTAGGTACTTTTGTGCTTTGTTTAACTCAACCATCCATCGAAGCATCAACCGGGCAGAACAAGCGGAGGAAGCTGGGCCCCGGAAAGTACTTCCCCGCCGAGCTCCCCGCAGCCGCTGGCGAAGATGTTGCCGTGGATGCCGATCCTGCCGCGGGGCAGCCAGCTCTGGCAGGGCCTCAGGCCACGGCCGTAGAGACAGCCGCTCCCGTGGTAGAAGAGATGCCTTTGGTCCTTGTCGTCGAGCCACAGGCTCCTGCATTGGCGTAGCACACCGTCCGATTCCTCCAAAAAGGAGAGCTTCCTGAGGAGCAGGAAGAGGCAGAAAGAGTAGCACACCGGTCTGCTCTGTACCAATTCGTTGACAACGTCTTGTACAGAAAAAGACCGAATGGGGTGAAATTGAAGTTCATCTCCCAGGAGGGAGGACTAGAGCTGTTGGCAGAGATACATGGAGGCATATGTGGCTCCCACATAGGGTCAAGGGCCCTTGCCGGCAAGACTTTCCGGCAAGGTTTCTTCTGACCTACTGCCCTCTAGGATGCGACGGCACTAGTAACCAAGTGTGAAGTGTGCCAGTTCCATTCAAAGAAGCTTCATCAACCAGCTCAAGCCCTTCAAACCATCCCTCTCTCCTGGCCCTTCTCGGTCTGGGGGCTCGACATATTGGGCCCTTTCCCTCGTGCCGTCGGGGGCTTTGAGTACTTGTACATTGCAATCGACATGTTCACAAAGTGGCCAGAGGTGGAAGCGGTGAGAAAGGTGACAGCGCAGTCGGCCATCAAGTTCTTCAAGGGGCTAGTTTGCCATTTGGGGTACCCAACAGGGTCATCACCGACAACAGCACACTGTTCACAAGCCACGCCTTCATGCACTACATTGAGGATCTCGGCAGCAAGGTCTGTTTTGCTTTCGTGGCACACCCACGAAGGAACGGTCAAGCAGAGAGAGCAAATGCTGAAGTTATGTGAGGCTTGAGAACGAAGACTTTTGACAGGCTGCGCAAGAGTGGAAGGCGCTGGATAGATGAGTTGCCGGCGCTTTGGTCGATCAGAACGACGCCAAATCGAGCCACCGGCTAGACACCCTTTGCCCTGGTCTATGGGGCAGAAGCAGTTCTCCCCATGGAACTCATATACGGGCACCTCGAGTGCTCGCTTATGATGAGCTTGAGAAAGAGCGATTGCGGCAAGATGACGCAACATTCCTTGAGGAAGGTCGTCCCCGGGCGGGTGTGAGAGCAGCGCACTACCAGCAAGCCTTGCGCCACTACCATAGCCACCAGGTTCATGCCTGGAGCTTTGAGGAAGGCGACCTTGTTCTTTGGCACGTTCAGTCGACCAAGAATTCCAACAAGTTGACGCCGAAGTGGGAAGGCCCTTATCCGGTAACATGAGTCACCAGGCCCGGCACAGTCTGCCTGGAAACCGAAGATGCCATACCAGTGAGCAACTCCTGGAACATCGAGCATCTTCGCAAGTTTTACCCATAAGGCGCGGCTGTCGGGCTTCCCGGCAAGCCACCTTTTGTAAAAGCCTTGCCAGCAAGGCATGTAACCCTTTGTACAAAGCCAGGCGCAGACCCTGAGCATAAATAAACGAAGCGCTGGCACCCTAAGTTATAGCATGCATGCTAGGTCGAGTCTCTCCCTCGGTTATGGTTGATAGTGCTTAGCGGCGGCTAACCCCTAGCTTAGAGGTCGAGTGCGCGTCTCTCTGTTCTTTTCTACCCTCTTTGGTTCGCAGGGCACATGAGCACTTCTGCCGAGCTATTTGGAAGAAAGGGGACAGACCGGCGCCCCGACCCCAGCAAACCAAAGTTGCCGGGGGCTGCAAGTACAAGGATCCAACCGCGGCAAGCCAAGCTTGCCGGGGGCTGCAGATCCAGATAAGTCTTGTATCCTCTATCATGCATTTCGATATGGAACTAGGATATGTGAAACCTCGTTTTATTTCTAGGCTATCGTACTCCCCTATTTCTGTACCCAAGGATTATCTCCTGGGTCCGGATTTGGTTGTAGTCGCGGCAGCAAGGAAATGGAATGAGGAGCCTAACCCACTTCATCCCTGCCTCCGCCAAGGACGCGAGAAAGGTCGAAGCAAAGTGGGGGGACGACAAGGCCTGTTGCCGCGCGAAAAATGTTTATCTTAAATAATAACAAGGATTTGCTCCTTGTCACGGGTTTCACCCACGAACGAAAAACCCGGCAAACATCCCATTTTCATTAAAAACATCCCGTACAGGTACAGTTCATATGGAATGAAAAACATGAGCAAGAGGATTACAAGTTCTCAATTTAACAAAGGCCCGAAGGCTTACAGACTAAAAAGAGATAAGATGCCCGTAATCCCTTTCTTGTCCCTCTCCTCAGGAGGCAGGTCAAGGAAGCAAAAGGGGGCAAAAGGGGTGCCTAAGCGAGCTACGAGTGGCAGAAAGCACCAAGAGAACATCTCGGTGGCCATCCAAAGGCTGGCTGGTGATGACGGCGCTGGGGGAAGAGCTCGAAGACGAGGCGGCAGGACGTCAATACGCGACGAAGGCGTCGGTGCCCGCGTACTCCGACTTGACGGCCTTGGCGCCCGCTCTCTTCCTCTTCCGCAGCCTCCCAACGCCAGCCGCCCAAGGAGACGACCCCGAGAAGTTCAAGGAGCCGGTGACACGGATGATGGGGTCGCCGGTGTCGCTCGGAGCGGCGCCCGACGCTTAGTCAGACCCGTCATCCCGCCGCCCGCTACCCTCGTCGTTGTTGCCGCTGTCCTCCTCGCCACTCTCGCTCGAGGAGGAATCTTCATCGTCAGAGGAGCTCTTCACGCAGCACCTTATGCGAGTCCCGAAGTGCCCAAAGACCTTAACGGAGAGGAGGCCGCTCTCCATTAATTTGAAATGGAGAGTGAGCCCCTTCGTCAGGCTGTGGACACGGGCAAAAGACGTCCACCCTCGGTGAAGATACATGACGTGAGGGGCGGGGAACTCGATGTCCGCCCATGTGCTGTTGTTCCCACAACCCCTCATATGCAGCCGCAGCACCTGTGGCGCAAATAGGGTCGGGAGGCGAAGACGATAGCACAGCGGCTGGCGCAGCCTGATGAAGAACTCGTAAGAGTTATCCCAGACGTGGCCCTCCACCGAGGGAGGGGCCGCTGGCGGAAGCGAGGCCGATCTGTTGCCCCATCCTCCTCTCCCTCGAGTGTCGCGACGCCCTCGACCTCGCCCCCTTCCCCTCCCTCTAACGATCGGCTCCTCCGCTACGAGCTCTTGGGGAGGAGCAATGGGTTATCTAGCCGAGACCCTCGCCGCCACCGATGAAGCGTCGCCATGCCCCCTCGCCATGGCAGAAGGAAGGAGGAAGCAGGAATGGGGAGAAGCGAATGACGAAGAATTGAGAGGCATCGTCCCTCCCGTTCCCCTCTTTATAAAGGCGCGGGGGCGAGGCTCGGCCGCCCCTCTCGGGCAATCCGGCCCATTGAGTGACAACGGGCGGGGCAGTCGACCGCCCTCCCTGCTCAATTGAAGGCGCGTGGGAATCGACCCACGCACGTGCGACTTCCCGTATCCCGCGCACCTGTCATTCGCTATGTGTCATGCATGCAGCAAACATGGCGCAAGAGACGGGTGTAGTGGGACCCGTGGAGCGACGGTTACCAAGTAAGGGCAGTAAATGGCCAGCATGCTTCGGTCAGGCGCACACGCGCGACCCCCACTTCGCGCATTCAGCGCGGGTCGTGGAGAAGCACAGCGGACGAAAGGTTTTTACTGCAGTAAAAACTGCCCCGCCTACCCGCGCACCGTTTTGGGCCTGGCCCAACAATGCGTTGCGCCTATGTGTGACCCAGGACCGGGGGCTCCTATCGGTGTACTAAAGTAGGGGCACTCCTTTGTACCCCTTACTTGTGCGCGGGCATTCAGAGCCATAGGTCGATGCCACACTTAGGAGGGGAGCCGGAGAGAAGCCGAAGGCACAAGACAATCAGCGCAACGCCGAGGACCGAGACCATAGAGAGCAGATGGAAGAAGCAGGTTTCCACGGCAAGACCCTTGCCGGGGGCAGCCTCTGCAGCCGCGGCAAGGCCCTAGCCGGGGCGGCTCGCCCACACCAGCAGAGTAAGCCACCTTCGAACCCACGGTCTCCAACACCATCAACCACGTTGGGCCAGGGCTCGGGAGGCACCTCCATGGTGGCATGCAGATCTTTGTGAAGACAAAGAATATTCAAGATCCGATGAGGAATGGAAGACAACACTCCTCGTCAAGATTCTTTCCAAGGAAACCCAAAAGACCCCCGGCAAGATCCTTGCCAGGGACGACAGCGCACCACGGCAAAACCCTTGCCGGGCCACCCGACAAGACCCTTGCCAAGGCCGTCCGCGGGGCCACTGCCAAGCCTGCACCAGCCAAGTCTCCACCGTCATTCACATGCAGCTGCCAGCCCGACCAGCCGGGCGGGCACCTGCATGGCAACATGCAGCTTCCAGGCCAACTCAGCACACGCCTGCGTGGCGGCATGTAGATCTTCGTGGAGGCTCCACCGCCGCGCCACCTTAGCTGCTTGCTTGCCTACATGGCGCCGCATGCATCACTGGCCAGGGCGCGTGTCGAATCATGGAGGAGCGGCAACGGACGGGACGGGCCTCGCTCTCGTCCCCGATAAAGCAAGAGGACACCTAAGCTACGCATTAAATGCGTCTTGTCCTGTAATATGAGCAATAAGCTCATGGCACTGTAGGCCTTTCCACCTCATGTGTGCCATTGTGGCAGCCCCTTTCGACTATAAAAGGAGGCCCGTCGCGTACTGGGGGGGGGGGATTCGGCTCTTTTGAACCACGCGGCCACCATAGCTAGTTCAAGAGCTTAAGAACACTCAATACATCCACCAAGGCAGGACTAGGGTTTTACGCATCCTCGCGGCCCGAACCTGGGTAAACGATCCTTGTGCTATTTACTAATCATGCTCTTCTCACAACCCCATGCCCCACAACCGTAGTAGGGATTCTTGTGATCCCATAGGTGTCGTTTCCTACCAACAGTTTTGACACCAACACTTGCCACTCATGAACTTCTTTGTGGAGGCATGCCACGTCATGTTCTTGTGTAGGCTGGACAAGAACAGTATGCCTCACAAACGAAGGATTAGATTTGAACTTCTTGTGCTTCAGTACACCCTGGACAACATGCCTGACAACAGTGAGTCTGGAATACATCTCGACATTTGTGTAAGTGCAAATGGCTTCCAGGATCCAACAGCCTAAGAACTCTATTATCCCAGTGTGTATATTCAGGTCATCTGCCTCATAGCGGGTGACATGTACAACCACACAATACTTCTCTGCATCAGGGCTCTAATTGAAACAGAAACAAATTCTGAATTACTCTCCAATATAAGAAACACAAGTTATTTAAACCACTATGTAGAGCCAAAAGTATGCATGATAGGGAAGGTAGCATGGCATCGAAGCTAATACAATTTTGCATTATTTATCACCACACACTTAGATGAAAAACCACAATCGAGATAAGCAAAGAAGAAAAGTCACCTTGGGAGCACAGCAGGGGGGACACATCCTTGAAGGGGGAAAACAGCTCCTGTGGGGCCACGGGGGATGTAACCTCAAATGGGGCGTTGACCATCCCATTAGTGGTCGTGAGCACATCTGGGGTCGGCTCGGTGGCTGCCTCCATCTTCTTGAAGCTCTCTGTCTCGTGGGTATGAGCCTCGCGCATCTGGCCCAAGATCGGCAGATCTTTTCCTGGTTCTCCTTGGTCCATCATGAAACTGACGAATACTAGGAGATCACTGAAAGTAAAACACAATCTCCATGACAATGAAACAAAAAAGAGAGTGAGGATGGATTACTGCTTTGCAAAAGTTAATTTTTTTCTAAACAAAAATATACCAACATCACGGATCCGCTTGCCTTCCCTTCGATGGGAGAGAAGAACAGTGGCAGATGTGTGTGTTTGCTTTCTTGAAGACGATGAGGGAGAAGGGGATTCAACAAAGAGTGAAATGATGGTTGCTTTGTCCGTCAAACTTAGACTGTGAGGAGGTGGGGTTTTGTGATACGACGGCTCGTTACTACCACGCTACGACCGGGTTGACTCTCTGCCTGCATACTGCCTTCAAATTTGGTGGATAGAATTTGACCCGCGTGCTGCATGGCCCGCATGTCGGTGAACAAAAGTAAAATGGCATTCAGTAGAGGGAGACAATTTGATGACCTCGGAGGAGCCAGAAGCGGTAGTGTATCCATTGTACTAGTAGTAATTGTTTTTTTGGGTAGCTGTAGAGTGTCTCCACTATAGTAGTAGTAATTGTTTCTCTAGGCCCAAGGCAAAACAGCCCATCAACCCTAGTAAATAACAATAAATTCAAAAGGCCATATATTTACTTAATGAGAGGCGCTACCCAGCAGACTGCCACCAAAAAACCTGGGTGCACTTATTCCTCGTCACTCCCACCCACCTCACGTCAACTTGCTCCACTCATACCTCCAAATTTCTCACCTCACTCCTATAGAAAACCCCAGCTCCCCTTCTTCCTCACTACTACAGAAAAACCCCAGCTCCCCTTCATCTTAACTCACACTACAACTAGGCTCGTCATTCTTTACTCTGCTCAAATCCGTGAGCTCAACGTGACACCCTCGAGGAAAAAAGAGTCGGTTGTCCCAGTGCCAACAAGATGAGGCTCCTGCCAGCGGCAACGCCTGTTGTAGATCCCGCACCCAACAGCACGGGGAGAAGCGGCGAGCCCGCCCCCACCGGATCCCAGGAACCCGTAGAATCTTGGGTACACCGCATCAGGGATGTCCCAGATGCCATCCTTGGGGAGATCATCTCTCTTCTCCCCACCAAGGATTGCGGCCGCACCCAAGTTCTCTCAATTCAGTGGCGCCCGCTATGGCAGGCCGTGCCCCTTAATCTCGAGTCTTGTCATCTATCTATCTTTAATGATTTGAACTCCCTGGAGCCATGATATCCTCCCACCAGGGCTCCATTCAAAGCCTCTGCATTCCGTCATGATACCTGAGCAAGCATACCATGCCCTGCATGGTGGACGCCCGGCTGAAATCCCCTAAATTCACAAAACTACATCTGCTTGAGTTCTACTATTCCCCGAAAAATCACCTACCAGATACCAAACGCCATGTACTTGTGCCCTCATCACCGATGTCCATCTCGCGGTATTCCTCCACTCTCCACACCGCCACCTTTGCGCTGTGCTACCTACCATACAATCTGGTACTAAACCTTTGACCCCCATTTCTCAAAAAACTTTCACTTTTGCGGGTTCGTTTATCAGAGGCCTCATTGCACAGCATCATCCACTCCAGTTGCCCTTCCCTGGAGGGTGCTTGTTTTCACAGTTAGAATCGGTTGTCTCCAAATAAAGTTGCCTAACCTTGTAAGAATTGGAATTTCTTTTGACGGACGACAACTTATCATCCAAGATGCCCCTTCACTTCAAAGGTTGATCCATGATTCTAGTTATTCACCATCGCAAATAACCATCGTCTATGTGCATAAACTGGAGACCTTGGGTGTAATACATGATCTCTATGCTCATTTCAAGATGGTGTTTGGCTCCATAGTTCTTCAGGTACACTTGTAACCATAAGCTTCATTTTGAATTTCTGTACATAAGTTATATATCATCTTGGAGTACACATTTTGTACTAATATTATGTTCTATGCTCAATAAAGAGTTTCTCCATGGATAGGCTATCAATGGTGCAGGATTCTATTAAGATTTTATATATCCAAATGAATAGTTTTGATCTGAACAAGATTATTGGCTTGCTGCAATGCTTTCCATGTCTGGAGAAGTTGTATGTAAAGGTGATAATTTCACACACACTGGAATCCCACATATAGTGTACTAGATTTAACCGTTTAGTTGTTGCTCTTTCGACACTCTATTTTTAGACCTTAACTGTTTTCAATCTTCATGCCTATTTAGGTGTCAGGACCCCAACTCAATGCCACACCGATCTAGCATGTAACACCTCATATCACTTTGCGGCCTCACGCACGGTATTCCCACGGGTGTTGCCTTACCAGGCACGGGACCGTTTGCGTCTTTTGGCACACGTATATGATAGTGTCGCTAGCATTCATATGACAAGGAGCCCAGGTTGACATGGCTAGTCGTGAACCCAAACTGGCACTAACTTACAGGGACAGGCATACATGACCCAACAACGAACGTGTCGGTCATCAGTGAGTGAATCCGCGCTGTAGCAACTGGGCTAGCAGGACTCCAGTAAACCGGGCTGTAGCAGGCTAACAGGACTCCGGTAGACACTGCATGACATTTCCCTGAAGGGTCAGACACAGGAACGAAGGACACATGCGGGCCAGCCTAAGTGTTCCGGAGCAGTAGCAAGCTACCAAGGCTCAGTGGAAGCACTAGGAGACATTTCCCGATAAGAGAGGCTACCTAGGATAAACAACTAGATAGTCAGATCCCACACATAACAAGCATTTCAATAACATACACACAATATGCTCGATATGTGCAAATACAACATAGCATCACAACATGACTCTACAACTCAAGTATTTTATTCAATAGGCTCCGAGGAGCGAGATATTACAACATGAGTCTCTCGACCCAGCATTCAGAGCATACAAGTCAAAGCACATGCGGAAGCTTAACATGTCTGAGTATAGACATCTACAGATGAAAAAGGATGAGAAGCCTGACTATCTACCAGATCCTGCCGAGGTCACAAGATCGTAGCTGAGGTAACAAGCTAAACGTCGAAGTCGACACGGAACTACTAGTGAGATTGAAGTCTCTCTGCAAAAACATAAAATAGGCAAACATGAGTACAAACGTACCCAGCAAGACTTACATCAGAACTAACTACATATGCATCATTATCAACAAAGGGGGGGTGGTGGAGTTTAACTGCAGCAAGCCAGCTTTGACTCGGTGGCGCACATGAGTCCACATATTCACCATATCAATACACTACTATGGATCCGCTCCCGTCTCCCTAAGAGAATGCCATCCATAGCACCCACGCTTATCTTGCGCATTTCAGAGTATCCACTTTCACTTGTCTATGAACTGTATAGGCAACCCATAAGTCCTTTACCGTGGACACGGCTATTCGAATAGATGATGTTAACCCTGCAGGGGTGTACTTCTTCACACACGCTCTCACCACTTACTGCCGTTTACACGACATGTACTCGGCAACCTTCAAGCAGAAGCCCAACGAGGGTGTCGGCCACGGCCTACCTAAACACTCAAGTCTCTGCTCTAGGTTTATCGCCTATTCAGGTTCCATCCGCAGGGAGTCCGGCCTAAGTTTCCACATATGGCCCCGAATGATGTGTGCAGGGTTCCCGAGACACCAAACGGGCGCCCGGTACACCGTGCCATGTGCCTACTGCATCACAGCCCACACCTCGGGTTAGCGCTGCCCACGGCCTCCAGCATACTACAAACACAAGAAACTACTTGCAAATCCTGGACAGAGGACAAGGGTGATTAAGAAGCCGAGAGGGTCCATTGGTTTCGGGCCCAATGCGTGGTAGTAACTGTTTCATGGATCATAAACACAAAATTAGTTCCCGAGGACGGCTACAATGAGACAACCCACCATTTACTCCTACATGGCCTCTCACCGCTATCTTTACCAAATAGTATTCACACACTTAGCTCACACAAAGTAGGACATGTTCAACACCATACCAATTCATCCACGATGAATCAGACCTGACTCAACTCTAAGCAGTAGAAGGCATGACAAACAAGCATGAATGAGTAGGCACATCAGGGCTCAAACAACTCCTACTCATGCTAGTGGATTTCATCTATTTACTGTGGCAATGAGAGGTCATGTAGAGGATAAGGGGTCCAGCTACCGCAGCAAGTAGCAGATGAATCGTTGTTGTCGTAATGAAGTAAGAGAGAGCAGAAGCAAGAGAGTGGAATTGTATCGGAATGAACAAGGGGGTTTTGCTTGCCTACCACTTCTGAAGATAGTATAGTTCTTCATCACTGTCATCGATCACATCGTCGGTACACGTCTACTGAGAGGGGAGAAGCACCGACAAACAAAGAAGAAACACAATCAATGCAATGCACAATATGATGCATGATCATGACATGGCAATATGATGTGGTTTGAGCTAACGCAACTAGCAGTAGGTTAAATGGAGTTGGTTTGAATCTAAGATTCAAATTCAAACTCCATATATGACATTTCAAATGCCATTAATTCAAATTGTCATATACAGTAACTTTAGGTTGCTCAAACATGCATGAAAATGCCATAAACAGATTCTTTGGATTTTTCTTTCATATATAATTTGTTTCATTTGGAGTTACGATTGATTTTATATGATTTTTTGAAGTTTTGGATATTTCCTGAAATAAATAAATCATTTTTGATTTATTTTAACTCCCAGAAAATATTTCATCGCACAAGATGACGTAAGGTCGAGGTCAAGAGGTCAATCGACCGCATCCGGGTCAAACGACGATGGGGCCCACCGTCGCTGACACATCTAACTAACAGCGTTAGTTAGTGTTAGATTAAGCATTGATCTACGTTAATTAGCACTAACTAAACCTAACTAAGAATTAACAGGGGCGGGCCCATGCGTCAGTGACCCTGGGGGTCAAACAAGGGTCAAACCCAGGTCAACTTGCCCGAGTTGACCCGCGGCTCGTCGCCGGCGGAGCTAGAGACGGCGGAGGGCGCCGGGTTTTGCCGTCCGACGACCAAAATAGCGGCGGAGGGGCTGTACGAGATGCCTAGGCTCACGCGCATCCATTGCGGCCGGCGACAGCAGCTGGGGTGCACTACAACGACGGCAGCAATGGACAGTACGGTGGCCGGAGCTCGGCGATCTCGGGCGCGAGGGGTACGGTGCACTAGCGAGCGATCTGAGACATGCTGCGGCTTCCTGGGGATGCCGGAGCACGACTACGTGCCTGGTTTGGCCAGGCGGAGCTGCTAGCGATAGTGAGCTTCGTGGCGGCGGCGGTGGGCTCCGGCTGAGGTGGGATTCACAGCTAGAGGTTGCAAGAGACGACGGGGAGAGGGGCGGAGAAAGGAGGGTGTAGGATCGAAAGTATGTCTAGAGGGGGGGTGATTAGACTACTTGACCAAGTAAAAACTTATGCTTTTCCCAATTTTAGTCTTTGGCAGATTTTAGCTAACTTAGCACAATTCAAGAAATCTTAACACAGTTCAAGCAAGCATGCAAACAGTATATGAGCAGCGGAAAGTAAAGCATGCAACTTGGAAGAATGTAAAGGGAAGGGTTTGGAGAATTCAAACGCAATTGGAGACACGGATGATTTTGTCGTGGTTCCGATAGGTGGTGCTATCTTACATCCACGTTGATGGAGACTTCAACCCATGAAGGGTAACGGTTGCGCGAGTCCACGGAGGGCTCCACCCACGAAGGGTCCACAAAGTAGCAACCTTGTCTATCCCACCATGGCCGTCGCCCACAAAGGACTTGTGTCACTAGTAGTAGATCTTCACGAAGTAGGCGATCTCCTTGCCCTTACAAACTCATTGGTTCATATCCACAATCTTGTCGGAGGCTCCCAAGTGACACCTTGCCTATCTTGGAGACACCACTCTCCAAGAAGTAACAAATGGTGTGTTGATGATGAACTCCTTGGTCTTGTGCTTCAAATGATAGTCTCCCCAACACTCAACTTTCTCTCACTGGATTTGGATTTGGTGGAAAGAAGATTTGAGTGGAAAGCAACTTGGGGAAGGCTAGAGATCAAGATTCATATGGTAGGAATGGAATATCTTGGCCTCAACACAAGTGTAGGTGGTTCTCTCTCAGAAAATTTAAGTTGGAAGTGTAGGTTCATTATGATGGCTCTCTCCACGAATGAAGAGGAGGTGGAGGGGTATACATAGCCTCCACACAAAATCTAACCGTTACACACAACTTGCCAATCTCGATGGGACCGAATTGAGAAACTTGGTCGGACCGATTCAGCAAATCTAGTGACCATTAGGATTTTTGGTGGGACCGGCATGCAACTCGGTAGGACTGATATGGTTAGGGTTAGGGCATAACGTAATCTCGGTGAGACCGATTACACAAACTCAGTGAGACCGATTTTGGTAATAAGCTAACAAGAGAGTTGGTCAGGTAAACTCGGTGGGACCGATTATCTCATTTTGGTGAGACCAAAATGTTACCAAAAGGAAATAGAAAGTTTACATTGCAAACTCGGTGGGACCGATCGCTCATCTCGGTGGTACCGAAACGTTTTGAAGGGAAACAGAGAGATTACAATCCCATCTCGGTGAGATCCAGATCCCTATCGGTGAGACCAATTTGCCTAGGGTTTGTGGCAGTGGCTATGACATCTGAACTCGGTGGCACCGGATAGAAAGAATCGTTGGGGCCGAGTTTGACTTTTGGTTTAGGTCATATGTGGATGTGAGAAAGTAGTTGGGGGTTTTGGAGCATATCACTAAGCATTTTGAGCAAGTAAGCCATTAAGCCACACCTCATCCCTCCTTGATAGTATTGTCTTTTCCTATAGACTAAATGTGATCTTGGATCACTAAAATATAAAATGTAGAGTCTTGAGCTTTGAGCTTGAGCCAATTCTTTTGTCCTTAGCATTTTGAGGGGTCCACTTTTCTCATCCATGCCATGCCAATCATTGAGCTTTCCTGAAATATTCATCTTGCAATAGAATTAGCTCAATGAGCTATATGTTGTTAGGAATTACCAAAACCACCTAGGGATAGTTGCACTTTCAATCTCCCCCCTTTTGGTAGTTGATGACAACATATAGATCAAAGCTTCGACAAATGATAATAAGAGTGAAAAACATTGTCGCTTTGAGAAGTATGTGAAATGTAAGAGCTCCCCCTAAATGTGTGCATAGTTTAAGATTTGCTTTGGACTGCAAATGCACAATGAGTTGGGATCATGGGATACTCTTCCATGTCTCATACTCTTGGTGGAGCGCTCAAAATGATAATAATTAAATACATGCACTCATCACCAAGCAAAGTGAATGATCATATAGAGATAAAGGGATAACGTCATCCAACAAGCATTAAGGTAGCATATGATCAAACACATGATCATCCAAGTATCTCACAAAAGCATAAAGTATCTCAAACAAGCAAATAAAGTTCAACCACCAAAACAAGAGAGAACAAAAGCAACACTCTCTCTCGAGGCCTATGATCTATACATTTTTCTTCCCTTTTGGCAACAAGTTACCAATAAGTTCATAGAAAATGCATAGCACTAAGACTCTCAGGCTTGGTCTTCAGGTGGTGGTGTAGAGATGGCTCCTTGGACGAAGACTTCAGTTGATGTGGATGGAGCTGGTGGAGTAGGTGCTGGAGCTGGTTGCACAGAAGTTGTAGCTAGTTCAGATGAAGTTGCTCTGGTGTCTGGAACAGGCACTGCAGCTGATCTCTGACTCCTGGGCACTCTGGCAAAAGCATCAGTAGTAGTCTTGCCCTTCCTCTCCTGCATGTCATCCTGAAGTTGCTCAACAACTGATTGTATCTCAGTGACCTTCACATCCAAGTCATAGAACTTCTGCTCCATGATCCTCTCCAGGCTCTCCTGGTTTTGAGTCAGGGTGGCCAATCCCTTCTCAATCCTCAAAGTTGAGGCAATCAAGTAGCCAAGATGATCCTGCTTGCTCTTCAGGAAGTAAAGAGATGCCTCATCAATGGTTGGCATCTTTGCAGCCTTTTCAGTCCTTGCCTTCTCCTTCTTTGCATGTGCTTGCACAGAAGATGGTTCATTTTCATCCATAACCACTGTGTTGTCCTCAAAATCTGGATAGATGGGCATGTGTTCCTTGTCCAAGAGGTATGTGCCAGTGCCCATCTTGGACTTGATTAGCTCCTAGATCTGTGGGGCATACCCATAACTTCTCTTCTGATCTGCAGCTGTCCTCTTGATAGTTTCTACTATGAGGCCCATGACCTTGAACTTTTGAGGCACATCAAATATGTGAAGTAGGTTGATAGCATGGCCTCTGATCATCTTGTGATCACCTGAGTTAGGCAAAAGAGTGTGCCTGAGGATCCAGTTAATTGTTGGCAATCTTGACAGAAGGTAATGTACTGATCCAAACTTGTGTGTCTCAACAGTAGCATCTGGGATCTCTCTCTACATATGTGTCATGGAGTTATGATCCTTCTTCTTCTTGGCATAGACATCCAAGTCATCCTCTTTTTCCTTAGGTGCATTGATCAACTTTGCCCATTCTTCAACTGATGATTTGTACCTAGTACCTTCAGACATCCAGACAATCCTTCCATCTAGGTAGAAGTGAGCTGTGGAGTAGAACTGCATAATAAGCTCATCATTCCACTTTGTGAGCTTCTGCCCAACAAAGTCATCCACTCCACAAGCATTGAAACTGTCATACACCCCTGGATAATGCTCTTCATTCTTCCTGATGTACTCCCAGCCACCCATCTCATATCACAGACTATTGGCTTCTTGTCAAGTAGCACTGTTCATAGAAGTCCTGCTGTTCCTTTGTATGGAACCTGTAGTCCACAGCAGTTCTCCTTCGGACTGCATAGGGATCAGTCAATCTCTACTACCTGAGTCCTGCATCCTTCCTCAGCTTCATATTCTCAGCTACAGGATGAACACCATTGTGATCTGGAATTTTGGGCTTCAACTTTCTCAAGACATGTTCCTCATCATCTTCTTCTTCAACAGCAGCTTCAAGCACTAGGGCCTTGTTCTTCTCTCCAGCAGGAATGTTCCTTGTATTCCTGTTGGGTGCAGATTTGGGCTTTGGAGCAGCTGCCTTAGGAGCTTCTTTGGGCTTTGATGAAGCAGCCCCTGACCTGATGGCGTCACCCATAAGCTTTTGAGCTTTGGGTGCTGGTGCAGCAATCTCTTCCTCTTCTTCTTCTTCTTCAGAGTCTCTCCTCATAGAGGGATTGCCAAGTACTTTGGAAGTAGTGTTCTGACTCTCTTCTTCTTCTTGTTTTGGCCAGCATCTTCATCTTCTGACTCAAGGGTGAATTTCATGGTTTCTCCAGTGGCAACCTTCCTAAGTTTGGAAGTGGGAATCCTTCTTGCAGGTGCCTTCTTCTGCATTCCTGGCTGAGTAGCATCAGTTGTGCCATACTCCTTCTTGAGCACCTTCTTCTTGGAAGTGGCCTCATCCTCAACAGCCATATAGTCTTCATCCTCAGAATCTGAGGTTCCCTTTTTTCTGGCCCTGGTGGCTGCCTTGGGTAAGTTGCTGGGTGTGCTTCTGCTACCATCATCATAGTTGCTAGAGGGACTAGTGCCCTCACTCATCTGAACCTACTCCTCAGACTTGTTCTGACTGTCACTTTGATCAAACATGTTGCAAACACTAACAGTAGACCCTGTGAATAGATATACTTGAGTTAGAGTAGATGAGCATCACAAAATACAGAGGTTTTTGCAAAAGAATGAGTCAAAACTTAGTTTTAGTTTTCCACAGAAAGCATTTCGGATCTACCGATTTGTAAACTCGGTGATATCAAAGCAGCTTTTGGAACCTAAACTAGTGAACTCGGTCAGACCGAGTCACAGTTTGGTGGCACCTAGACTGCTAGGGTTTCACAAAGTCCTGAACTCGGTCACACCGATTTGCAATTCTCGGTCATACCGAGAATAACATGTGCAATGGCCCTAGCCGAATCGGTGGAACCGAGTTCTACAACTCAGTTGGTCCGAGATGGTTTCGGTGGAAACCTAACCCTAAATTTTCAATTCACATCTAATCTACGATGAGTTTTTGGTGGATAGGATGATCTCAATCGTGGCAAGATACATGGCAAAACAATGTGCTAGGAATTCAGAGTTAGGAATAGCACAAAGATCAAGTCCATACCCTAGTTCGGCGATGGACTTGCTACAGTGGCAACGGCGGAGGAGACTCCCGTTGACGGCGGCGGAGACCAGTGGCGGGAGGCAGCTGGGGACGAGGAGGACGATCCGGAGACCCAGGGAGGTAGAGCAGGCTGAGTGCGGGCGATAGAGTTCGGAGAAATTTCTAAAATTTGACCCGTGGATATATATAGCCTGACCCTGTCAGTGTGACCGAGTGGAACAACTCGGTGTGACCGAAAAGTTAAATTCGGTTGCACCGAGATTGAAAACCTAGATCGACTTAGTGATCTCGGTATGACCGAAATGGAAGAATCGGTCAGACCGAAACGCACAAAGAAGTTTTGTAAGTTTAAGTGTATGACGAATAGGGGACTCTGAGTGCTCCTCACACAGAGTGGTTCGAATCTGACTTGATCAAATTTTGTGATGTAGCATGAATAGAGTTTGAGACAAGAAAATCATATATAGCTAGAGAGGGTTCTTAGGCATTCTTGTCCATCCACTTGGAAAGAGAAAAGAAAGCAAACAATCAAAACAACAAGTGGATGTCCTCGAATGAGTAAAATATGCAACCAACATGCTCACACAATAAAATGGCAAATGAAATATGTGGCAAAGTATGCACAACCAATTCTAGCATCTATCAGGCAATTGGCGATGACTAGGTCATCTATATATGAGTATATTGACTTAGGAGTCAAATGAGAACATTTGATCATAGGTCATACTCATCGTTTAAGCACAAGTGGGGTTACCACTTTTATATAAAGCATTGTTGTGTTCACACCATTAGAGTTGCTTTGACTCAATTCTTAGAGTAGAGCTCCCCCAAGATGTGAGATCCCCCCTAAGAAGGATGAACTAACCTTGGGTTTTGTCGATGATGACTACATGTAGGTGTTGAATATGTGGATGCTCAATGTTGATGTAGATCATTTGGAGCAATCCTTTGGAGTGAGTTGCACTCTCAATACCTACACGGGTTAGTCCCACAATGAACAAACAAGGATATCCATAGACATAGAGTGATGCACACACATGATGATGTCTATGAAAGCACTAGGTTACCTTGTCCCTTGTCTTACCAACAAGAGGGTTTGTGACTCCTTGAACTAGTGCAAGATGTGGAAGTTGATTGCACTTGTTCTTGCCAAAATGATATGAGTGAAATATGTTGGCGGAGTCACCCTCAAGAACTCTCTAGTTCTTCTTCTTCGGGATCCACATCATCTGCATGGGAATCCTTGGAGTTGTAGTCGTACTTGATGAAGTAGAACTTGATGTAGTGTTGGTAACCCACTTTACCAAGACCTTAGGAGCTTCTTCAAATGCATCAATCTCCTCTTGAAGCTTATACTTTCCTTTTTGCTTGTGGTCTTGTGGTGGAAGATCATCTTGAGCTTGTGTCCCTTTGAAGGAAGTAGGATCATACTTCTCTTATCGAGGAACAAACTTCGTCTTGGGTTATTGATCTTCTTCCCACTCAACTCCATTGGCATTGCACTTTCGTTCAAAACCAACACCTTGGTTCTTCCGGTGCCTTCCTTTCTTGCGTACAATTTCCTCGAATTGCTTACTCCCGGCAAGGCTCTTGTAAACACCTTTCTCTATAATTCTCTTCAATAAGCTATTTTCTTGCTCAAGTGTAACTTGGCTAAGAGAATAATTAGTGGAATCAAGAGAACTACTAGAAGCAACAATATTGGATTTAACATGATTATTGTTACTACTAGAGGAAGAATCCTTCTTGTTCTTGTTACTAGACTTGACTTGAGGCATGTAAGTAGATAAGAGTAAACGCTTGGCAATGTAAGAAGAACTTTTCTTACGAAGATCATTCATTGCCTTTAAGAACTCATGCTCTTGCTCAAGGTTGAGCTTTTCAAAGCGTAACTTCTCATGAGTCCTTCAAAATTCTCGATGATCTTCTAAGATAGTCTCATGATCTAACTTAAGAGTGTTTAGTTCTTTAGTTAGAAGATTAATCTTCTCCTTATCATTGTCATTCATTTATGTTGATTAGCATCATTAATTGACATTTCATCATAGTATTCATCAATAGAGTTGTCAACAAATAAATCATCATCACCTAGCAAGTCATCTTCATCACTATTTGAATCAACATACTCGGGGTGTGATACCTTTGGGCCTTTAGCCATGAAGCATCTTCCAAGTCCTTCATTTTGTGAATCAAATATGTCATAGGAGTTGGTTGACACAAGTGCTAGACCCGCAACACCTTCATCTTGAGTATATTCGGAGTCGGAGTGATAGCTTCTATCAGAGTGATTGTCGGAGTCGGAGCCGGATACCCATTCACTAACATGAGCTTGATGTCTTCGTTTTGTGTAGCTCCTTGATGACTTGTCCTTCCTTTCCGAATCCTTGCTTCTCCGGGATGTTCTTCGTTCAGAACGATCATCTCTACTCCTTCTCTCTCTTAGTGGTGATTCTTCTCTTCTACTTCTCCTCTTAGGTGATTCTTCTCTTCTTTTGTAGGGAGACGTACACTCATTAGAATAGTGTCTGAGTCTTCCACAATTGTAGAAATTACGCTCTCGACTAGAAGGTCTTTTTTCATTGTAGGACCTTGACTTGGAGCTTCTCTCTTTGCTTATACTCTTGTAAAACTTGTTGAAGTTTTTCACCATTAGGCTCAATTCCTCATTGAAGGTTTGTTTCTCACTTGATGATGTGGGAGCTTCACATGAGGCTTTGTAAGCACTGCTTGACTTGTTGTGAAGTTCCTCTTTATCCTTGAGTGATATCTCATGAGCAACAATTCTTCCAATGACTTCCGTTGGCTTGAGATCTTTGTAATTGGGCATCATTTGGATCAATGTGCACACGGTATCATATTTTCCATCCAAAGTTCTTAGGATCTTCTTGATGATGAATTTGTCGGTCATCTCTTCACTTCCTAAGCCGGCAATCTCATTTGTGATAAGAGCAAGCCTAGAGTACATTTCAGCGACACCTCCACCATCCTTCATTTTGAACTTGTCAAGCTGACTTTGAAGCACATCTAACTTGGATTCCTTGACGGAGTCGGTACCTTTGAGCATATCAATCAAAGTATCCCAAATTTCCTTTGCATTCTCAAGACGTCTGATTTTGTTGAATTCTTAGGGGCACAATACGTTGAAGTGGATATCACAAGCTTGAGCATTGTATTGCAGCATCTTCAACTCTTCTGCGCTAGCTTCACAGTTCGGTTCTCTCCCATCAAAGAATTCACCTTGCAAGCCAATACACACAATAGCCCAAACGGCGCGGTTATGTCCAAGAATTTACATTTTCATCTTATGCTTCCAACTAGCAAAATTAGTACCATCAAAGTAAGGACCTCTATGGTGATAGTTTCCCTCGCTAGACGCCATACTCTCCTAGGTTGTGAAACCAAGGCTATGACTACCAAAAGCTATGGAAATCAAAGCAAATGGTGACCAAGGCTCTGATACCACTTGTAGGATCGAAAGTATGTCTAGAGGGGGGTAATTAGACTACTTGACCAAGTAAAAACTTATCCTTTTCCCAATTTTAGTCTTTCTTAGATTTTATCTAACATATCACAATTCAAGCAATCTTAACACAATTCAAGCAACCATGCAAAGAGTATATGAGCAGCGAAAAGTAAAGCATGCAACTTGCAAGAATGTAAAGGGAAGGGTTTGGAGAATTCAAACTCAATTGGAGACACGGATGTTTTTGTCGTGGTTCCGATAGGTGGTGCTATCGTACATCCACATTGATGGAGACTTCAACCCATGAAGTGTAATGGTTGCACAAGTCCATGGAGGGCTCCACCCACGAAGGGTCCACGAAGAAGGAACCTTGTCTATCCCACCATGGCCGTCGCCCACGAAGGACTTGCCTCACTAACGGTAGATCTTGACGAAGTAGGCGATCTCCTTGCCCTTACAAACTCCTTGGTTCAACTCCACAATCTTGTCGGAGGCTCCCAAGTGACACCTAGCCAATATAGGACACACCACTCTCCAAGAAGTAACAAATGGTGTGTTGATGATGAACTCCTTGCTCTTGTGCTTCAATTGATAGTCTCCCCAACACTCAACTCTCTCTCACTGGATTTGGATTTCGTGGAAAGAAGATTTGAGTGGAAAGCAACTTGGGGAAGGCTAGAGATCAAGATTCATATGGTAGGAATGGAATATCTTGGCCTCAACACAAGTGTAGGTGGTTCTCTCTCAGAAAATGTAAGTTGGAAGTGTAGGTTCGTTGTGATGTCTCTCTCCACGAATGAAGAGGAGGTGGAGGGGTATATATAGCCTCCACACAAAATCTAACAGTTACACACAACTTCCCAATCTCGGTGGGGCCTAATTGAGAAACTCGGTCAGACCGATTCAGCAAATCTAGTGACCATTAGGATTTTCGATGGGATCGACATGCAACTCGGTAGGACCGATATGTTTAGGGTTAGGGCATAAATTAATCTTGGTGAGACCAATTATACAAACTCGGTGAGACCGATTTTGGTAATAAGCAAACCAGAGAGTTGGTCACGTAAACTTGGTGGGACCGATTCGCTCATTTCGGTGAGACCAAAATGTTACGAAAAGGAAACAGAGAGTTTGCATTGCAATCTCGGTGGGACCGATCGCTTATCTCGGTGGTACCAAAATGTTACAAAGGGAAACAGAGAGATTACAATCCCATCTCGGTGAGACCAAGATCCCTATCGGTGAGACCGATTTGCCTAGGGTTTGTGGCTGTGGCTATGACATCTGAACTCGGTGGCGCCGGATTGAAAGAATCGGTGGGGCCGAGTTTGGCTTTTGGTTTAGGTCATATGTGGATGTGAGAAAGTAGTTGGGGGTTTTGGAGCATATCACTAAGCATTTTGAGCAAGTAAGCCATTAAGCAACACCTCATCCCTCCTTGATAGTATTGGCTTTTCCTACAGACTCAATTGATCTTGGATCACTAAAATATAAAATGTAAAGTCTTGAGCTTTGAGCTTGAGCCAATCCTTTTGTCATTAGCATTTTGAGGGGTCGACTTTTCTAATCCATGCCATGCCAATCATTGAGCTTTCCTGAAATATTCATCTGACAATAGCATTAGCTTAATGAGCTATATGTTGTTAGGAATTACCAAAACCACCTAGGGATAGTTGCACTTTCAGAGGGGCTCACAGGGAACTCGCGGAGCAGGCTAGTGAGCTCGGGGAAGACCGGACGGCAACGTACGGGCGGTGGCGATCTCGGACAACCGAGGGGGAAAATGGTGGCGCTGGCAGTGTGCAGGAGCTTCCGGTGCCGTGTGTCTTGGTGAGAAGGAAGAGGGGGACAAGGCAGAGCTCATAGGCCGATCGGGGGAGCTAGGGGGATGCGATGGACATGGCGGAGGCGAACGGTGTTGACGAGCGCCCTCGGGCGTTCACGGGAGGGAGAAATAGAGGAGGGGGAGGAGCGCAGGGAGAGTGAGAGGGGTCGGGGGGTTACGTGGCGTTGTCTGGAGTCGTCCAGGGCGTCAGAAGAAGCAGGAGGTGCCCGTCGGTGGCCGCGCGCGTGCTAGCGCACCACGGACACACGCCCGTGCCTACTGGCGCAAGGAGGAAGGCGATAGAGGGGGCTGCGGTGGTGGACTGGGCCAGTTGGCTGGGCCGCCAGCTGGGCCGGCCAGGTGGGCTGCACGGGTGAGGCCAGGTACTAACCCTGTCTCTCTTTTATTTGTTGTTTCTATTTTCTATTATTCTTTAGTCTTTAGGGCTTTATTTAAAATACTTAAACAGATCCAAAAATCATGAAACAAATCATGGCTACGGTCTAGAATATATCCAATAGTAAACATTTTAGTTTATGATTATTTGAGCATTTAAAATATTTAATAGCATTTAAGTGCCCAAATGCAAATACTATATGATTTAATTCAGAGCCCAAATATGTCATGGAAAAATGTGCAACACCTCTGATTATTGTTTCTCGCATTTTCCAGAAATGATGAACATTTTTGAAACCTATTTGGATTCACTGAGAATATTTAAGTTGAACCTTCCTTTGATGCTAGGGTTTAGTCAATCCCCATTTCAAGTTTCTTTCCAGATTAAACATGATGCACACACAAAGCTAGCCTAGTGCATTGCGAGGAGCTAGGGATGTGACATTAGGCAACAGGACTAGGTAAGAAAGTTATAACCAATCAGTGGATTCATAAGCACCGGGATTTTCTCACTTCTCATGACATTCGATTAAAGACAATAACACTGGAACGCTATGTATCCAACCATGCAAACTCTAGATTTGTCTTCCTGCTAAATGCGAGGTTAGTATTGTCCATCTTTATCAGCAGCATTGTTTTGACAGATGGGTATGTCGAAGAGCAAAAAAGGAGTTTCAGGTGGACAAAAGAGCTTCTAAACGTGTCGGGCTTCTATTTACAACATCTTGTGGTCATAATCCAGTAAAGTTTACAACCCAAGATGATCATTCTATGGACCTGACCAATCCATTTAACTATGACTGCCGAAAACGGTGCTGGAGTTAGACGTTGTTACCCTTTTCAATCTGGGTTTTGTCTAAACCTGATGAACAATTAACCATCGTGCTTTTGTACAGTTTGTAAGCTAGAGTTTGATGTTGTTGTCCTTTTCAACTCGGCTGTGACTGTCATATTTTCTTTGAAACAAGGCAAATGGCTTGCCATTCGTTTAATTAAGAGTGAAATATTGTAACAAATCCCAACCAAGGGAAATAACATCAATCTTGCTGGCCTCTTGAGCTCGCTGTGCATTACAGAACCCAAGTGATTAGCCCCCACCAGCAACCACAAACTTATTTTGAACTAGCACACCAAATGGGCTGTAAATGTTCATAAGAAAGGTTGCATGACCATGACAGATTTGGATTCTGACATTTGGCACCCACGAGGAAAATCCTATCCAAGGTGGTGTCGACTTCCTAGCTAGTAAACAAACAATTCTGCCTACCAGCCTTTGGAACGACATCCAACATCTGTCGTGTATCTCTTATCTCTTGTCTTCTTCCTCTAGCCACCCAACAAAACCACCCCAACGGTTCCGCCTGCTCCTGCCTCCCACGGCTGGCTGCGCCTCCGCCGCCCTACCATACCCTCCTACATTGGACAGTCCCTCCCTCTATTCCTCCACACGTCTTGTTATTCCCCGGCGATGCCAACCACAAAACGCACCCACACCCGAACCAGTCAACCCTCGTACTCTCATTCACCTTCGACTGGACCAGCGCATCTTCCACGGCTCCTGTTCGTTCCGTCCGAGGCCTCACCGTCGTCCTTTGCCTTGGTTCGCTCGCCCTATGGTGTGCCACCCTCTTGCGTTGTAAACGTCATCAACAACCGAGAGGAACCAGGAGATGACTGTACGTGAGAGGATGACAGTAGGAACCCACGAGGGTCATGATAGTACACAAGCAAGTGCCTTGTTATTACAAGCCCGGAAAAATGGTTCCTCCTACTGGTTGGACATCTGGAGCCCACGCCATTGTCAGCGTAGTCAATAAAAGAGAGGACTACACAACGAGCGGCTGACACCAGGGACCCAGCAGGTCGCGCAATTGATATTTACTTTTTTTCAGGAACAAGCAGTTGTTATTTATACTAGTTTTAGAGACGGATCAGGGTAACAACGGGGTTGTGCGGGGGCTGTGGCCCGTCTAGGCAGGGTTTTATTTATGTTTACCAGATCATGAGCCCAATTGTGTTTTTTCTTGCTGAAAATAGCTAGCCCAGTTCTACTTTTTTAAAGAAATATCCAACCGAGGTCTACTTGCTTTGTCAGCCCTGTTGGGCTACCAATCTTTCAAGACGAGGAGAGTTTCATCCGGCTTGCGCAGAAAATAGGCTATCATTAATGAGGAATGGGTTGTACATTTTAAAACACATCAAACCGGGAATTAGTTTCATTTTTTTCATCTCAAGATTTTAAACACCATTGATTTTTATGCGTGGACAATTATTTGTATTTTATATTTATTTAAATTTATTTTTACAAAATAGTTTGAATGTTGCTCAAAATTTTGGGATAACAGTTGACCGCACCGAAATATGCAAAATTTTGTATAATTTTTAACCGTGGCCACAATATGGGTTGCACTGCTAACAAAAAGAAGATGGGCTCAAAAAATCCTTAAGAATTAGCAAATGGGCTATAAACTAGTAGAAATAATGGCAGATGGGTTGTACGATGTTTTCCACACATTTGAGGCTGACTTGCGCGCCCAATGTAGGTTGAAGCGTACACTTTCCTAGAAAAAAGATAGACGCACACGCAACGACGTGTCAACTTAGTTAACACACAAGATCAGTGACTGTTGGATGTCCATCCAACGGCCGTCGTGCTTCTTCAATCTCTGCTATTCCTACTCCAGCCGCTCAAACAAGAGCCGACGAGACTGCCTCCTCCCTCCTCTCGGGGTCGGCTGGGCTGCCGTGCAGGCCTCACCGCCCCACCGCACTCCCATCGCTGGCCTAGCCATCCCTCTACTCACCCACACCTGGTGCTCTCATTGTGGCGTGGTCAACGTGGTCAACGAACGACATCCATTGGAAGTGGACTGTATGTGGAGAGGCTAATAGCTGGGTCCACGACCGCACACAAGGAAATACCTCCTTATTATGTGCAAAATAATGATTCCTCCACCTGACAACTAGGACCCACCGGAAGGGCCTTTGTATTTCGCGAAAAAATGTTCCCCCTGCTTGCATCTCGGACTAACCAGCTATATCTTTGCATGCTAGGAAGTGCCTCCTTATTGCGCACAAAAAATGAATACCCCCTGCTAGCTGGGACCCACCATTGTGGGAGGCTGACTTGTAGGCCTACTAAGTTGACGCGGACGGAGGGCTTTGTCAGCTTAGTCAATATGAACCATTCTAGCTCCAGTGACCGTATGATGTCCATCCAACGGCGGTAATGCTTCTTCAACCTCTGGTCTTCTTGCTGCAGCCCCCCAAACCAGCGCTGGTCGTGCCATCTGCTCCTGCCTCTGATGGGCGGCTATGCTGCCGCGCAGGCCTGACCACCCCACCCTACTCTAGCTTCTGGCCAGGTGAAAGCACATTTGCTCCCTAGGTGGTTTTGGTAATTAATGACAACATACTTTGTGGTTGGACTAATGCTTTCATCAAGTATGTTTCAGGAAAGTCAATCACTTTGGCATGGCAAAAGGACTCAGGAGGTGGACCCCTAGGATGCTAAGGAAAGGATTGGCAAGTGCTCAAGACTCTATTTTTGGTTTAGTGATCCAAGATCACATTGAGTCCATAGGAAAGCCAATACTATTAAAAGGGGATGAGGTTATGATGATGATCTGGTTGCTCAAAGTGCTTAGTGATTTATCTCTCAAACTATCAGCAATCTTTCATTCCAACATATACTCATAAGTAATCTCGGTCCCACCGATTCCATAAACTCAGTCACACCGAGATGAACCACCTCAGCCACATAGCCAAACCCTAGAAATTTCGGATTTTCCGATTCCAAACTCGGTCTTACCGAAACTAGTGTTGCCAACCTTCTGTAACCTTCTGTACTCAAATCGGTGTCACCGAGATGAGAAAGTCGGTCCCACCGAGAATGGCAAACCCTAGTCTTTGGAAGAATCGGACTAACCGAGATTGTATTTTGGTCCCACGAAAATCCCAACGCTCACAAGATTTGAACTTTCGGTCTCACCGAGTTGTCAACTTCGGTCCGACCGAGATTGGTCAAATGTGTGTAACAGTTGGATTTTGTGTGGAGGCCATAAATACCCTCCACCTCCTCTTCATTCGTGGAGAGAGCCATCAAGAAGAACTACCACTCCTACCTTACATTTCGAGAAGAAAACTACCTACCCTTGTGTTGAGATCAAGTTGCTCCACTCCCACCATATGAAACTTGATTTCTAGCCTTCCCAAGTTGCTTTCCACTCAATCCTTTCTTCCACCACAGCCAAATCAGTGAAGAGAGTTGAGTGTTGGGGAGATTATCATTTGAAGCACAAGAGCAAGGAGTTCATCATCACCAACACCATCTATTACCTTTTGGAGGGTGGTGCCTCCTAGATTGGTTAGGTGTCGCTTGGGAGCCTCTGTCAAGATGTGGAGTTGAACCAAGAAGTTTGTAAGGGCAAGGAGATCGCCTACTTCATGAAGATCTACCCCGAGTAAGGCTAGTCCTCCGTGGACGTAAGCCATGATGGCATAGACAAGGTTGCTTCTTCGTGGACCCTTCGTGGGTGGAGCCCTCCGTGGACTCTCGCAGCCGTTACCCTCCGTGGGTTGAAGTCTCCATCAACATGGATTGACGATAGCACCACCTATCGGAACCACGAGAAAAATCTCCGTGTCTCCAAATTGCGTTTGCTCTTCTCCACCTCTCCTTTACTACTTGTGCAATTTACTTTCCGCTGCCCATACTCTAGAATTGCATGTGTAGTATGTTGCTTGACCTGTATGCATGATGCTTGACTTGATCTTCATTGTGAACTTGCTAAAAACTTGTCCTAATCAAGAGGCTAAACTTTTATCTTGTCGAGTAGTCTAATCACCCCCCCTCTAGACACTCTTGCCTTCAACGATCCTACAATAGGTATCAGAGCCTTGGTCTCCATTGCTTTGGTTTGCACACCATTGGAGGAAGATGGACGTGTCTACGTTTGGGAGTGTTAGTCATAGAGTGCCTATACTTAATGGAGTGTCCTATAACTCGTGGAGGATTGAAATGCTTGCTATCTTTAAGATGTACAACTTGCGCAAATATGTTGAAACCCCATATGTACCTCCATTTGACCCTTGCACCCTACTATGGATGAAGAGCTTGATTTGCTTCGTAACCTTAGAACTGTAAATCTCATCATTAGAGGCTTACCCGATAACTTACTTGAGCTTGTCACAAACTTTGAGTGCGCCTATGCTATGTGGAAGTTCTTGGAAGAACTTTATCCGGACTACTCTTTGAGAGGTCTTGATGAAATTCTATACAAGACTATTGAGTTTGATATGATGCGCCCTAATGATCCCAACTTTGATAAATGCTTCTTTGAGCTTCGTGATCTTATGAAAAGAAGGGTGATCCGGTTTTATCAATGTTGAATTAGAAATGCTCTTGTATTGCATTCCGATGATTATTGTCACTCTGACAAAACTGATGCAAGTCATTGTCAAATTGACCTAGGAATTGATGATGAATTATCTATGGGTCAATATGATGATGAGCATGAGCATGATGACGATTACTCCGATTCGGACACCGAGCTAGACAAGATCATGAAGAGTCTCAGTCTTATGGCAAATCGAGAGACTACATATCCGGTGGAAAAGAGTGGATTCTTGATAGTGGATGCACCGATCACATGACCGGAGATGAAGACATGTTTCGAGAGCTTGCAAAGAACGATGGTCCACGCAAGTATGTGACTTTTGGAGATAACTCCAAGGGTAAGGTACTTGGCCTTGGTAAGGTGGCCATATCTCATGATAGCTCCATTAAAAATGTCATGCTTGTTGAATCACTTGGATACAATTTACTTTCCGTGTCTAGATTAGCTGACTTTGGATTCAATGTGCTATTCACCGAAGTAGATTGCCAAGTTTTTCGTCGTGACAATCATAACATGGTTTTTACCGGTATCCGTAGAGGTGACCTATACATTGTCGATTTCACTAAGAAAGCTCAACCTAGAACTTGCTTCATTGCTAAATCTGCTAAAGGTTGGTTGTGGCATAGAAGGCTTGGACATGTTGGTATCGTAATCTAGATAAGCTAATCAAAGGTGATCACATTCTTGGTGTTAAAGATGTTTTCTTTGACAAAGATAGACTCGTAGTGCATGTCAAGCAGGAAAACAAGTAGGTGGAAGTCATCCGTGAAGAACATCATGACCACAAGGAGACCGCTGAGCTTCTTCATATGGATCTCTTGGTCCCAATGCTTACAAAAGCCTTGGTGGTAACTCCTTTGGTCTAGTTATTGTTGATGATTTTTCCAGATTTACGTGGGTATTTTTCCTTGATGACAAATCGCAGGTTCAGAGAATCTTCAAAACCTTTGCTAGAAAGGCCCAAAATCAATTTGGGGTGAAGATCAAGAAAGTTCGGAGCGACAATGGAACGGAGTTCAAGAACGCCCATGTGGACTCTTTTCTCGATGAGGAAGGGATTCTACATGAGTTCTCGGCTACGTACACACCTCAACAAAATGGAGTTGTTGAAAGGAAGAACCGAACGCTCATTGAGATGGCGAGAACGATGCTTGATGAATACAAGACACCGAAGCACTTTTGGGGTGAAGCCGTCGAGACAGCTTGTCATGCTATCAACAGGCTTTATCTTCACAAGCTCCTCGGCAAGACTTCATACGAGCTCCTCACCGGTAACAAACCCCAAGTGGGATACTTTCGTGTCTTTGGATCAAAATGCTATATCCTTGATAAGCATCGTCGGTCTAAATTTGCTCCTAAAACTCATGAAGGCTTTTTCCTCGGTTATGGATCAAACTCCCACACCTACCGTGTCTACAATAATTTCACCCGAAAGGTTGAAGAGACGGTAGACGTGAAGTTTGATGAATCTAATGGCTCGCAAGTAGAGCAAATGCCTATTGATGTAGGAGACAAGGACCCATCGGAAGCCATTCAAGATTTATCCATTGGAAAGATCCGTCCCATGGAAGTGAAGGAGAGTACCTCATCTACATATGTGGAGCCCCCTACCTCACGGCAAGGTGAACCTCAAGGCAACATGGAGGCCTCCACAAGTGGAACTCACCAAGAAGAGGAAGTGCGACAAGAAGATCCACCACAACCTCCTTCTCCACCACCTCAAGACAACACCAACAACAATGAAGAAGATGAGGATGATGAGGAAGCTCAGCCACGACCACAACAAAAGCTATCCCGAGTTCGAGCAAGAGTCAAGAAGAATCATCCCGTGGAACAAATGATGAATGACATCGACTCCGGGAGAATTACTCGCTCTAAAACTCGTTTAGCTAACTTTTGTGAGCATTACTCATTTATTTCTAGTCTTGAACCTATGAAGGTAGAAGAAGCGCTTGAAGACCCGGATTGGGTGAATGCTATGCACGAAGAGCTACACAACTTCGAGAGGAAAAACGTTTGGACTTTGGTAGAGAAGCCAAATGATGACCAAAACGTCATTGGAACCAGATGGGTGTTTCGGAACAAGCAAGATGAAGATGGACAAGTCATCCGCAACAAGGCTCGTCTCGTAGCACAAGGTTACACACAAGTCGAAGGTATGGACTATGGTGAGACCTATGCCCCCGTTGCTAGACTTGAGTCCATTCGGATTCTTCTTGCTTATGCCAACCACCATGATATTACTCTCTATCAAATGGACATTAAAAGTGCTTTTCTAAATGGTGAAATTGAGGAGGAAGTATTTGTGAAACAACCTCCGGATTTGTGAATCCTAAAAGCCTAATCATGTTTACAAGTTGCACAAAGCTCTTTATGGTCTTAAACAAGCTCCTAGAGCTTGGTACAAATGCTTGACTAGCTTTCTTCTTGAAAAAGGATTTGAGATTGGCAAAATAGACTCAACGCTATTCACGAAAAGGGTTGATGGTGAACTATTTGTGTGCCAAATATATGTTGATGATATTATCTTTGGTTCAACTAACCCTCATTTTAGTGAGAAGTTTGGAAAGCTTATGTCGAGAAGTATGAGATGTCCATGATGAGTGAACTCAAATTCTTCCTTGGGTTGCAAATCAAGCAATCTAAGGAGGGTACCTTTGTCTCACAAACAAAGTACACCAAGGATCTCTTCAAGAAGTTCAACATGCAAGAAAGCAAAGGTATGAAAACCCCCATGCCTACTAGTGGACATAATGACTTGACTAAAGACGGAGAACCTGTTGATCAAAAGGTTTATCGATCCATGATTGGTTCTCTACTATATCTCTGTGCTTCTCGTCCTGACATAATGTTGAGTGTATGCATGTGTGCTCGATATCAAGCTGCTCCTAAAGAATGTCATCTTAAAGCTGTTAAAAGAATTGTGAGATATTTGATACACACGCCTAACTTTGGCATTTGGTATCCTAAGAGGGCCTCTTTCGATCTTGTTGGCTATTCCGACTCGGACTATGCCGGAGACAGGGTTGATAGAAAGTCAACTTCGGGTACGTGTCAATTCCTCGGTCGATCCCTTGTATCTTGGTCATCCAAGAAACAAAATTCGGTATCATTATCTACTGCCGAAGCAGAATATATTGCTGCTGGTTCGTGTTGTGCTCAGTTGCTATGGATGACACAAACGCTTAAGGATTATGGGATACATGCGAGACATGTTCCTTTGCTTTGTGACAATGAGAGTGCGATTAAGATTGGACACAATCCAGTGCAACACTCTCGCACGAAACACATTGAAGTTCGTCACCATTTTATTCGTGATCACATTGCTAAGGGTGACATCGATCTTAAGCATGTTCGTACTGACAAACAGCTTGCAGATATCTTTACAAAACCACTTGATGAGAAAGTGTTTTGTCGCTTAAGGAGTGAGTTGAACATCATTGATGCTTCAAACTTGGAGTGAAAACTCCATTGATGCATGCAAGGCATGAGCCTAATTGACTAATCCTTGATATTTCTCTTATGATGATGATCATATGTCTTGGACACATTTGCCCCCTTGTATTGCATCTGACTCCTTGCAGGTACTTGGATGGTCTACATTCCACAAGATTACACACACACTCAAATCATGAGTAATCTTGTCATTGACCAAGTATCTAGCTCTTTGGGATGTTGAGTTCAAGGAACAAAATTCCACATATCCTTTTGACACCTTATACATCTAGTATTTCCTTTGTCATCTTGGATATTCTTGAGTATTTCCTTGCTTGCCTAACCCATGTAGGAAGATGAACTATACAATTGGAAATGGTGCTCCAACTTCACATTCTATGAGCATCTACATCAAGTTCACCTACATGAGTACGTGCAACAACAAGCCCAAGGTATGTTTTTCACATCTTGAAGCAGCTTTGCTCAAAGACATGAGTACAAGCAGCTTCATAAGATGTGATCACATCAAATGCTTAATCGAAAAATGGCAACCCCATTTTGAGCTTAAACGATGAGTATGACCTATGATCAAATGTTCTCATTTGACTCCTAAGTCAATATACTCAAACATAGGTGACCTAGTCGCCGACCCCTATCTAGATGAAGTACATATGGTTTGGAGTTTTTCTGTTTTTCTCTTGTGCTCTCTCATTGAGTTTTCTTGCTTATTATTTAAAAAAAACTTCATCTAGCAATCTTTTTCATTTCTATTTCTTCTGTTCTTGTGAATAACCTTTTTGCTCTGATCAATTCCTTGAAAATCCTTTTACAAATTCATTGCAAATCCTTTGAAACATTCCTTGCAAAGTGAGCTGAATAATTTCTATATTTCCTTGGAATTAAACTCGGCGTCACTGATTCAAATACTTCGGTCTGACCGAAAAGGATCTGCCCTAAGTCTCTGACTTTCGGACTCACCGATCCATATCAATTCGGTGTCACCGACTTACATTCCCCAGGATATCATCTTCTGCAGCTCAACTACAATGATTTTCTTTGAATACTTAATTTGCTCAGTTGTGATTCTTAAGGATCCCACTTCTTTCCTTCCATCTTTCCTGACCTTCCTAGTTGACTGTCCTTTTCGGCACTTGATGTCAAAGGGGGAGAAGATTTAGGGGGAGCTTAGGGGGAGATTGGAAGATAAAGGGAGAAGAGAAAAGTTAAAGGGAGAAGAAGAACAATCTTACCTTAAGGGGGAGAGGATCACATCAAAGCTTTGCCATATTTCACTGTGATAATACATTTGGCATTATTCTTTTTGATTTTGCTTTCCTTGCTCTCACAATTGGTATCTTATGAAAAGCAAAATCTCTCAGAGCTCATTGAAAATCTTTTAATCTTGGGAGACATGTTAGCTGATTCAAGCTAGTGCTCAACATGAGACACTCTTTATACATGTCATCCCTGGCTTGGTACTCTTGATGTTCTTGCAGTTGGATGAAGAAATACTCTTGTGTTATCTAACCTTGTTTTCTCAAGCTTATTTCTTCAGGTACAATGCCAAGGAACTTCAAGGTAAGTATATGCATCTTGCAGAATGTGCATGATGGTGACTTGCCTGTGAATATTTGTTTGCAAGAAATCACCATGCACATATGCATCATCTCTCACTTATCCTCATCTGCTCTGATGCATATAGCCAAGCTGCATGTAGCACATCTTGCTTTTCTCTCATGTGTGCTTGTGGTAGTCCAAAAGCATAATCTATGAAAAGCTTGCACACTTGTAGGGGGAGCCTGTGTACTACATGTTTGTCAAAGCTTTAATGATAATCCTTGTCTTTCCTTCAGTAAGCTTTGATGTCCTGTTTTGTGTGTTGCCATCAATTACCAAAAAGGGGGAGATTGAAAGCACATTTGCTCCCTAGGTGGTTTTGGTAATTAATGACAACATACTTTGTGGTTGGACTAATGCTTTCATCAAGTATGTTTCAGAAAAGTCAATCACTTTGGCATGGCAAAAGGACTGAAGAGGTGGACCCCTAGGATGCTAAGGAAAGGATTGGCAAGTGCTCAAGACTCTATTTTTGGTTTAGTGATCCAAGATCACATTGAGTCCATAGGAAAGCCAATACTATTAAAAGGGGATGAGGTTATGATGATGATCTGGTTGCTCAAAGTGCTTAGTGATTTATCTCTCAAACTATCAGCAATCTTTCATTCCAACATATACTCATAAGTAATCTCGGTCCCACCGATTCCATAAACTCAGTCACACCGAGATGAACCACCTCAGCCACATAGCCAAACCCTAGAAATTTCGGATTTTCCGATTCCAAACTCGGTCTTACGAAACTAGTGTTGCCAACCTTCAGAACCTTCAGACTCAAATCGGTGTCACCGAGATGAGAAAGTCGGTCCCACCGAGAATGGCAAACCCTAGTCTTTGGAAGAATCGGACTAACCGAGATTGTATTTTCAGTCCCACGAAAATCCCAACGTTCACAAGATTTGAACTTTCGGTCTCACCGAGTTGTCAACTTCGGTCCGACCGAGATTGGTCAAATGTGTGTAACAGTTGGATTTTGTGTGGAGGCTATAAATACCCTCCACCTCCTCTTCATTCGTGGAGAGAGCCATCGAAAGAACTACCACTCCTACCTTACATTTCGAGAAGAAAACAACCTACCCTTGTGTTGAGATCAAGTTGCTCCACTCCCACCATATGAAACTTGATTTCTAGCCTTCCCAAGTTGCTTTCCACTCAATCCTTTCTTCCACCACAGCCAAATCGGTGAAGAGAGTTGAGTGTTGGGGAGATTATCATTTGAAGCACAAGAGCAAGGAGTTCATCATCACCAACACCATCTATTACCTTTTGGAGGTGGTGCCTCCTAGATTGGTTAGGTGTCGCTTGGGAGCCTCCGTCAAGATGTGGAGTTGAACCAAGAAGTTTGTAAGGGCAAGGAGATCGCCTACTTCGTGAAGATCTACCCGAGTAAGGCTAGTCCTCCGTGGGCGTAAGCCATGATGGCATAGACAAGGTTGCTTCTTCGTGGACCCTTCATGGGTGGAGCCCTCCGTGGACTCTCATGGCCGTTACCCTCCGTGGGTTGAAGTCTCCATCAACGTGGATTGACGATAGCACCACCTATCGGAACCACGAGAAAAATCTCCGTGTCTCCAAATTGCGTTTGCTCTTCTCCACCTCTCCTTTACTACTTGTGCAATTTACTTTCCGCTGCCCATACTCTAGAATTGCATGTGTAGTATGTTGCTTGACTTGTATGCATGATGCTTGACTTGATCTTCATTGTGAACTTGCTAAAAACTTGTCCTAATCAAGAGGCTAAACTTTTATCTTGTCGAGTAGTCTAATCACCCCCCCTCTAGACACTCTTGCCTTCAACGATCCTACACCAGGCCATCCCTCTACTCACCCAAAACCCCTGTTATTCTGCAGCGACAACAGCCTGCAGCGACAACAGCCTCACACCGCAGCCGAACCAGTCAACTCATACTCCTCTCCTCGTGGGCATCCACTTCCGTGTCTTCCCTGGCTCCGCGTCATCCCCTTCCTAGGCCTTGCCATTGTCCACCGCCTTGGTGCTCTCGGAGCAACATGGTCAATGTGGTCAAGGAGCGACTTCCATCGGAAGAGTAATGTACGTGGAGAGGCTGACAGCTCGGTCCATGGTCGCAACAAGGAAGTGCCTCCTTATTAGACGCAAAATAATGATTCCTCCACATAACGGCAGGGACCCACCGAACGGGCCACCGTATTTTGCAAAAGTATGTTTCCCCCTGACTGCTGGGACTGACCGGCTACATCTTCGCATGCAAGGAAGTGCGTCCATATTACGGGCAATATGATTCTCCCCCTGACAGCTGGGACCCACCATCTATATATTCGCACGCAAGGAAGTGCCTTCTTACCTTCCTAATAGCTGGGACCCACCCCTGTCGAACCGTATGTAGGGTTTTTCTCTGGTCTCGAACATGTACGTACATAGTAGTCGATTGGTCTGTCTGCAGGCTGCAGTGATGAACTGTGGCCGAGTAAGGAAGGGCACGTGTCGTAGTAGAGGCGTGGGCATAGCATGTCACGCAGTCCCATCTATATTGTGTACAACTACGTATAGCCAGGGTGCAAGAAAGTAAATACGGCCGCGTACGTACATAAGGGCGGTGTCTGGAACGCCTACTCACACATATGTACGGCCATGGCTCGAGTACATGGAGAGGCATTGGGGAGCAGCGACGGCGTCCTGTTCATCGGTAGCCAACCGGCTGGGTTGGAACGAAGAAACTGCGTCGTGCTCATCGACAGGCAACGGCATGCGTCGTGTTCATGGGAACATCCGAAACAAGGCCTGGCATACCGCAGAACGGAGGAAACGGCCTACTATTTGACCTCCTATGGTCGAAATGGGATCATGTTCACCGGAAGGGGTCTAGCGTATCGCAAAACGGAGGAAAGGGACTTGTCTTCGACCTCCTACGGTTGAAACAGGGTCCTCCTGATGGGAAGGGTGTGGCATACCGCAGAAAGGAGAAAAAAGACTTCTCTTCGACCTCCTACGGTCCAAATGGGGGTCCTGTTCATCGGGATGGGTTTGGCATACTACAAAATGGGACTCCACGGGCTACTGTTCATCCACCGTCTACAGCCTCGCTCTAGCCTCCACGAGCTGCTGCTCATCCACCGTCGACCTCCTCCAGTCTCCACCTGCGACTATTCATCCACGGTGTCTCTCTCCTGCGTCCACCAGCTACTGTTCATCCACGGGCTCCTATTCATCCAGCCTCCACCGGCTACTATTCAACCAGCCCTCCATGGGCTACTATTCAACCAGCCCTCCATGGGGTCCTGTTCATCCACCCCCAACTGGCTCGATCGGGGTCCTGTTCATTCAGTGGCAACGGCCTCTACTACCACGGGGGTCCTGTTCATCCAACCCCCACCTGGAATTGTTCATCCAACCCCCAACAAAGCTTATTGTTCATCAAGAGGCAGCAGGTTCGATCGGCTTCAGTTAGCAGTAATAGCGAAGGAATCGCTCGACCGGGTTCACTTAACAGCCAGGGAGCGATCGATCGCTCGGGTTCAGTAACGCATAGCCAGTGCAATCACTCGGATTCAGTAGGCGAACGCCTCACTCGGGTTTAGTTAGAGCCAAATGCCTTGCACCCACGCGCGTACGTGTACGAGAGAAATGTGCAATCCCTTTGTGCATCGCTCGGCCCCAACCACCCACCGTAATAGGAAACTCCCTGATATTTTGCTCGCCCTCGCTTTTACCACGTTCCGTCATGCCGGCCCAAAGAATGTCATGCAGTTGCGTCTCCGGCTCACCCAGGACGAAAAGCCAATTTTCTTTCATGATTTTTTGTCATAGAAGTAGGTTCCCACCACATCTATCATGATACCGGGTTTTGTCACAATTATTGTCATAGAAGTGTCATAGGCATGAGATAAAAAATTTCGTTCGGCCCAAAATGTCACAGATGTGTCTTTTTTTGTAGTGAAGTCCCCTGGTTTGTCACCGCGAAGAGGCGGTTAGAAAGGAGCACAATGATGACCCACAAGTATAGGTGATCTACCATAGTACTTTCAATAAGTAAGAGTTTCGAACCAAACGAGGAGCAAAAGGAAATGACAAGCGGTATTCAGTAAGGTATTCTCTGCAAGAACTGAAATTATCGATAACATATAGTTTCGTGATAAGGTAATTCGTAACGGGTAACAAGTAACAAAAGTAAAAAAAGGTGCAGCAAGGTGGCCCAATCCTTTTTTTAGCAAAGGATAAGCGTGGACAAACTCCTACATAAAGCAAAGCGCTCCCAACGACACATGGGAATTTCTGTCAAGCTAGTTTTCATCATGCTCGTATGATTAGCATTCGTTAATTTGATAATTTGATATGTGGGTGGACCAGTGCTTGGGTACTACACTCCTTGGACAAGCATCCCACTTATGATTAACCCCTCTTGCAAGCATCCGCAACTACAAAAGAAGAATTAAGGTAAACTTAACCATAGCATGAAACATATGGATCCAAATCAGCCCCTTACGAAGCAACACATAAACTAGGGTTTAAGCTTCTGTCACTCTAGCAACCCATCATCTACTTATTATGTAACACCCACGATGCGGCTATATCTCTCATGTGTCGAGGCACGACTTAGAGGCATAACCGCATTGTAGGTTTTGTCGCAAGAAGTCATCTTCACACAATCCCATGTAATGAACAAGAATGGGATAAAGAGAGATGGCTTACAATCGCCACTTCACACAATACATAAATAAATTCATACATCATTCAAAATACACATATAGACCGACTACGGTCAAATCCAAATGAAAAGAAGATAACCCCAAATGCCAGATCCCCGATCGTCCCAACTAGGCTCCACTACTGATCATCAGGGAACGAAACATAGTAACGACCAACTTCCATGTCGAACACCCACTTGAGCTCAGTTGCATCACTTGCACTGGTATCCTCGGCACCTGCAACTGTTTTGGTGGAATCTGTGAATCACGAGGACTCAGCAATCTCACACCCGCGAGATCAAGACTATTTAAGCTCATGGACGGGAAAGGGGTAAGGTGGTGGAGCTACAACAAGCACTAAGCATATATGGTGGCTAACATACGCAATTAAGAGCGAGAAGAGAGGCAACGCATCAGTCGAGAAGCTAGAAGTGATCAAGAAGTGATCCAGAAACTACTTACGTTCATACATAACCCAAACCGTGTTCACTTTCTGGACTCCGCCGAAAAGACACCATCACGGCTACACACGAGGTTGATGCATTTTAATTAAGTCAAGTATCAAGTTCTCTACAACCGGATATTAACAAATTCCCATCTGCCACATAACCGCGGGCACGGCTCTTGAAAGTTTATACCCTGCAGGGGTGTCCCAACTTAGCCCATCACAAGCTCTCACGGTCAACGAAGGATATTCCTTCTCCGCGGAAGACCCGATCAGTCTCGGAATCCCCGTTACAAGACATTTCGACAATGGTAAAACAAGACCAGCAAAACCAGCCCTCAAGTTTCCCTATAGGAGTCATATGTAGCTCGTTCTCAGGGCACACCGAATAAGTCAAGCTACGAGTAAAACCATCCCTCATGTTTCCCCGAGGTGGCCCCGCAGGTTGCTCGGTTCGAACCAACACTCGAAGGAGCACTAGCCCGGGGGGGTTAAATAAAGATGACCCTCGGGATCGCGAAAACCCAAGGGAAAAAGGCTTATGTGGCAAATGGTAAAACCAAGGTGGGGCCTTGCTGGAGGAGTTTTATTCAAAGCGAACTGTCAAGGGGGTCCCATAAATCACCCAACTGCATAAGGAACGCAAAATCAAGGAACATAACACCGGTATGACGGAAACTAGGGCGGCAAGAGTGGAACAAAACACTAGGCATAAGGCCGAGCCTTCCACCCTTTACCAAGTATATAGGTGCATTAATTCAATAAGAGATATTGTGATATCCCCAAATATCCATGTTCCAACAAAGAACAAACTTCGTCTTCACCTGGAACTAGCAACGCTATAAGAGGAGTTGAGCAAAAGCGGTGACATAGCCAAACAACGGTTTGCTAGGAAGGGATGTTTAGAGGCTTGACATGGCAATATGGGAGGCATGATAAGCAAGTGGTAGGTAGAGCAACCATAGCGATAGAGCGAACAACTAGCAAAGCAAAGATAGAAGTGATATCGAGGGTATGGTCATCTTGCTTGCAAAGTTCTCAGAGTTGTCGAAAGCTTGATCCTCGTTAGCGTACTCAACAGGTTCCTCGTTCACGTACTCATCTCCCGGCTCTACCCAAGGGAAGAACACAAGCAATGGAATAACAATCAATCACGATGCAATGCACAAGCAACATGATGCAATACATGGCATGATATGCAAGATGTCACGCCCAATATGCGACCCTATCCAAAAGGAACTCGAAGGTCCCACTAAGGATAGACCCGCATATTGAAACGCTTTTGCAAGGTGGATATCATTACATCAACATTACATAATAGATGGGGATACATACATAAGGCATACAATGCCACACGAATACAACAATACATCATACAAGAACAACATCCGACTACGGATGAATCATAAACATAAACTCAAACAATATCCACCCTGCTAGCCCAGGCTGCCGTCCTGGAACCAATCCCCTGATCGAAGAAGCAGAAGAAAAACTCAACGCAAGCAAGCATCGCTCTCGCGTCATGATCATCGCATAACCTGTACCTGCAACTGTTGTTGTAGTAATCTGTGAGCCACGAGGACTCAGCAATCCCATTACCATGGGTATCAAGACTAGCAAAACTTAATAGGAAAGGAAGGGGTAAAGTGGTGAGGTTGCAGCAGCGACTAAGCATATATGGTGGCTAACATACGCAAATGAGAGCGAGAAGAGAAACAAAGGAACAGTCATGAAGCTAGCAATGATCAAGAGGTGATCCTGAACACCTACTTACGTCAAACATAACACAGAAACCGTGTTCACTTCCTGGACTCCGCCGAGAAGAGACCATCACGGCTACACACATGGTTGATGCGTTTTAATTCGGATCTGGTGCCAAGTTATCTACAACCGGACATTAACAAATTCCCATCTGCCACATAACCGCGGGCACGGCTCTCGAAAGTTTATACCCTGCAGGGGTGTCCCAACATAGCCCATGACAAGCTCTCGCGATCAACGAAGGAATAGACCTTCTCCTAGGAAGACCCGATCAGTCTCGGAATCCTGGTTTACAAGACATTTCGACAATGGTAAAACAAGACAAGCAAAGCCGCCCGAATGTGCCGACAAATCCTAATAGGAGCTGCATATATCTCGTTCTCAGGGCACACCGGATTGTCCAAACTTCCGGTAGGCGAGCCCAGAGTTGCCCCTGGTACACCGCGGTCGACGGTTTGGACCAACACTCACGACGAGCACCGCCCGGGGGTAAAATAAGATGACCCTCGAGGCGCGACTCCCAAGGGAAAAAGGGCTAGGTGAGGCAAATGGTAAAACCAAGGTTGGGCCTTCTTTGGACAAGTTTTATTCAAAGCGAACCGTCGGGGGTCCCATAAATCACCCGACCGCGTTAGGAACGCAAAATCCGGGAACATAACACCGGTATGACGGAAACTAGGGCGGCAAGAGTGGAACAAAACACCAGGCATAAGGCCAAGCCTTCCACCCTTTACCAAATATATAGATGCATTAATAATATAAGAGATATTGTGATATCCCAACATAACCCTGTCCACCATGAAGCAATCTTCAACTTCACCTGCAACTAGCAACGTTATAAGAGGGGCTGAGCAAAGCGGTAACATAGCCAAGCAACGGTTTGCTAGGAATGGTGTCAAAGGTTAGAGGTTCATGGCAATTTGGGATGGCTTGATAAACAGGTAATAGGTAGCGCAACATAGCGATAGAACGAAGCAACTAGCATAGCAATGATAGTAGTGAGATCCAGGGTAGCGGTCATCTTGCCTGAAATCCCGCAAGAAAGAAGAACGAGTCCATGAAGAAGATGAAGCCACGAAGACGAACCACACGTAGACGAACGCATCCTCACGATCGCAGCGAAACGGGAACTATCGAGAAGAAGCACACAACATGGTAAACACACCACACATGGACAAAACATGATGCACAATAAGCATGATGCATGACAATGCTACATGAAGCTACTCATGGCAAGAGATGATGCAAACAAGAACAACACATCAAGGCAAGTTTAAATGAGGCCGTAAACAACATATAACAATTCCGGTAAGTCCTCATATGCAAATTTCGAAATTGGTCCAGAACTGAATAAACATTAAGTTGAAGTTGTTAAACAGCAAGTTAAGATGCACCCAGATGATCTACACGAAATTCTATTCAAGTTACATATAAAGTTCATTTAATTTGGAGCTACGGCCTAGAAGATATGAGCAAAACAAGTTAAGCATGGCATTGATGCAAAATGCATACAAACATCAAGCAAACACCTCAAAACAAGGATGCAACATGATAATATGAAACAACATGCGAAAACAAGCAAGTTTCATATAGAGCACACTCAAAACGGAGCAACGGTGCAACACATACACTCTATACAAGTCATAACAACAATCTGTCCAAAACAGCAACTAGGCATATTGCAAGCATCAAAACAATATGCTACAGCATCTCAACATAATAACAAAAGGCATGGGCATGAAGTACAGGTAAAGCACTACAAAACATGAACACTGAGCTATCTCCAGGAACAACTAGAACATGCTCAAAAGGACATGGAAAGATTGCAAATAATAACAGTTTCAGACTTATCAGGAAATAACATCAGGTTGCAATGTTTAGAGCAAGCAAACAACATGTTACAGGAACATACCATGGCAAACAAAGGCATGGCATGAATCTACTAATAGCATAGATCAAAAGACCCTTACTGACCATGAGACAAAAAGGATCAGATGATAAGATAGCACCCATGTAAACATGGCAAGTTATATTACAGATTTAAACATGGCAGGAACAACAATAAGTAGGCATGTTGGTGAGCTTGAACCACTCACTACAGAGCAATACATGGCATGGCAAGGCACCCAACAGTAAGAAGGCATGTTTATGAAGCTAAGCATGGCAAGATCAAGGTCATAGGGTTCATGAATCAATAGGAAAACACATGGAAACAACTGAACTTAATGTAAACAGGCTGACAGAAACATTATGAAGCAACTTTAGAGCAAGATTACAACAAGCTACAACAACCTATAAATGCAACCAGGGGCATGAATGGATAGAGCAAGACATGTAGATCAAAACATGTTTATAGAACAACTCCAGATTATGCATAGAATGATTAGTAGCAACATGTTTATATAGCATCACAAAATAACATATTCAGCCTAGCAAAACAGCAACAGCAAGTACACCACTTAACAAGCTCGATTCACTCACCACAAGTCATTGCATGACAAGATAAGCATAGCATCATCAAGAAGACATGTTTGTGAAACAAACCAAGGCAAGAACAAGTCCATAGCATGCAAGGATCAACTATAGCAAGCTTGGCCATATTGAATAACAAGTAAACAATCTGCCAGGAAACATTTTGAAGCAAAAGTAGAGCACTCAAATGACATGCTAGACTACTCCATAATTGCAAACAAGGGCATGAATGGATAGACACTAACCATATGTTCAAAACACCCTTCATCAAGTATCTCAAAATATGCATGGATCTCTCTGTAGCATCAAGTTTACATGGCATCAAAATAACAGCAGAACAGGGACTAAAATCAGCAATATCACGAAGCCTAGTTTGCATGCTTGTGCTAGTCACCACATTGATCACAAAAATACATGGCATACGCCCCTGGAAAGATGGCATGGCATAGATCAAAACACATGTAGACATCAACCTCATAGGATGCACACATCAATCATGGCAAAAATGACAAATGTCCAAGTTATAACGGTTTCAGCAGATTAACATCAACATGCACTCTTCCAACAGCATTTCGGGCATCAAGACAAGCTCAAATGAAAATGATGCAATGGAACGAAATGAAGTACTCGTCGAGGCGAACAATTTGACATATTATACACACAAAACGGAGCTACAGATGCAGAGACACAGCATGATGAACATGGCATGATTATGCAAAAAGCTACGGGACTTGGACGAATTTTGGAGGGGGGGAAAGTCAATCTGCGGTGCACGGATTTCGAGGACGACCGGAGATGAGGGGGATCGCCGGAGACGGCCGGATCCGGGAGGAGGCCGCAGGGAGGTCCGCGGCGAGCGGGGCGGCCGAAAGCCGGCGAGGCCGGGACGGGAGGGCGCTGGGAGGCCGGGAGGCGCGGCTCGGCGAGGCTGGGTCGGCGGCAAAGCTCGGCGGCGGAGGAGCTCGGCCTCACGGAGGCGGTGGCGGCCACGCCGGCTCTGAGGGCGAGGCGCAGAAGAAGGGCTCCATGGGGGGGCGCTGCCATGATCGGCGGGCGGCTGACGGAGTCCGGCCGGCGGCGAAGCGGCCAAGACGGGCGGCGCGGGCGCGGCTGGCAGGTGTGTGGCGGCGGCGGTGTGGCGGGCGGATCCGGGCGGCGGCTCAGATCTGGCCCGGCTGGGCCGCCTCGAACCCCGGCCATGGCGGCGGCGGAGAGAGAGGCGCGGGCGAGGTGACATGGCGTGGTGATAGGTGGAGGGAGGCGGCGGCGCTGACGTGGCGAGGCCGGATTGGCCGGGCTGAGGTGGAAGATGGACATGTCCGGCCGGAGTGGACATGTCCGGCGCACGAGGGGAGCGGGGCTAGGGTTTGGACTGCGGGAATTTCGGTGGAGGCCACATTTTTATAGGTAGAGGGAGCTAGGAGAGTCCAAATAAGGAGCAGTTTTCGGCCACGCGATCGTGATCAAATGACCAAGAGCATGGAAGTGACTTAGATGGGTTTTGGGCCACTTTGGAAGGGGTGTTGGGCTGCATCTCAAAGAGGGCTTCTACGGTTACGCGGTTAACCGTTGGAGTATCAAACGACCTCCAAATGGCACGAAACTTGACAGGCGGTCTACCGGTGCTATACCAAGGCCGCTTGGCAAACCTCAGGCCATTCCGAGAAAGTTTAACACCCGCACACGCAAAGAGGCAAAAGGGGAACGCCGGAGGGCATAGGAGTGCCGGATTGCAAAACGGACAACGGGAAAAAGGCTCGGATGCATGAAACGAACATGTATGCCAAAAGAGATGCACATGATGGCATGATAAAATGCAGATGATGACATGGCAAAATGCAACACGCAAGCAAATGACATGGCAATGACGGCGAATAACTGGCGGACACCTGGCGCATCGGATCCGGGGCGTTACACAAGATATGATATGCAATGCATATGTGTGCTCCAGAAGGGAAAGAATGATAAAGGCAACAACTTGGCAAACCAAGTATGCCGCTGGAAATATGAGGTGATTTCGGTCAAAATCGATATAAGGATCACCAGAAACAGATGCACGGTTTGAAAAAGACAAGCCAAACAAGAGGCAATGCAATCTGTTGAAAACAACAACATAACAACTTGTGTTCCAGGTTTAAATATGCTACAACACCCAAACATGAAAACTAAATACATGGGAGTGAAGTACATGTGAAGCTCTACAAAACATTAACACTGAGCTACTGCTATAACTCACTAGAACAGGCTCAAACAAGCATGACAAAAGTGCAAAAGATATCAGCTTCACAGACTTGGTGAAAACACTAACATGGCATAAACAACATTAGGTAGCAATGTTTAGAGCTAGCAAACAACATGCTACAGGAACATAACATAGCAAAAAAAGGCATGGCATGCTTCTACTAAATGCACTTAACAAACCTTACTGAACATGAGCCAAAAGGGCACACAAAATATGATTAAACCCATGCAAACATAGCAAGATTTATAAACAGATTCAGACGGTAAAGTTTAATGGCATGGCAGAAATAGATTCATGTTGGCATGTTAACAAGCTTGATTAACTCCCTACATAGCATATCATGGCATGAAATAACTCTAGCATGGAGTAGGTGCGAAAATGAAGCTAACCATGTGCCAAACAACCTCATAGCATGTTTGAAATAAATCACACAAAAATGCCAAAATAGCACCATGATTTAAAATGACATGTATGCAAACTTGATTAAATGCGGAAAATAATGCCACCACTGGATTGGTGGGATTTTTCTACCCCAAAAACATATATAATATGTCTAGGTTGCTGTAGAAAAAACAGCACAAATGCTATAAGTGAAAAACTGCCCTAAAAGGGAATATGACAGAATTGGCAATTTCCATATTTGGAATGTCTAGATCTTGACTTGCCTGAAAAGGAAAGCTAGCATATTCCAGAAATGGAAATCGCTAGAATAAAAGATTAATAAAGGAACAGAAATATATACGAAGGACGTGAATATATGACATGTGGGCCTGTGAGTGTGTGTGGATGATAGTGGGACCAAGGCGTCGTAGTTACAAGTAAATTAGAAAAAAAAAGGGGGGAAGGCTTTATGTGCCCGCGGGGGATTGAACCCGGGTCTCCCCGGTGCGGGTTTGCATGGTCAACCCATTGGGCTAGCTAGGTGCTACTGATAAAGGGAGGGGTTCGGCTCCTTTTAGAGAGACCCCAGGTCGAGCTCCTTTGCTACAAACAGAGAAGACGACGGCTGACAGCGGCGCCGGCGAGGGGAGCCGTGGCGATGCAGGCCCAAGAGGACACGACAGCGTGCGGGATTGGGAGCTGGGGCCAAGGTGTGCAACGGCGCGGCTGTGGAAGGCGTGTGCGTGCGGTGCTCGAGCACGAGCTCGAGCTCGTCTTGGTATGACAATGCAAGGTCGGGCGAGGCCCTTGTTCCTTGCGAAAGGCGAAGGTAGCGTGAGGCAAACCGCAGTGAGGAGAAACTCGGCTAGGCTAGAACCGGAGCGCGGGGATGCGCCGATGTGCTACAGCAAAGATACGCACAACAATAAACTTTAGGCTTCATCGGAGCACTACGGGCGTGGCAAAGACACGGATCGGGCGAGTCCTACAGGTGCCTACATGCCATGGGATGGATGGGACAGGAAGGAGCGTTACCCAGCTCACCCTAGGACACGATGGGATCAACGGAGACGAGCCGGAGACAAGGCGAGGGAGCTCTAAACTTGGCGGGGCTGCTGTCCGCGAAGTAGGGGAGGAAGAGGACGACGGGAAGGTAGCCGGACTTGGCGATCCCAGGCGAGGAAGAGGACGACAGGGACGTAGTCGACGTCGTGGAGGAAGACGAACGTGCTTGGCAAGGCGGAGGTGGCCGGAGTGCACGCCGGCGATGTGGACACGCTCTCAGGTGCGCTCGGGAAGCGGTGGACGCGACGGATCTGGGGGAGTTTTCTCCCCTGGCGGAAGCGGAGGATGGAGAGGGAAACCCTAGGGGCTAGGTGCGGACGCCGAGAGGGGGCTTAAGTAGGCGCGGCGTGGCTAGCTGCCTCGCCACCATGGCCATGGCTCGGCGAAAAGCACAGGAAGGGGAAGGAGAAAAGAAGGCTGGTGTGGCTGCCACTCTCGCTGACGCGGGGGACCCGCGTGTCCACGCGGATCGAGTGGGAGAGAGGGGTGTGTGGCGCTCAGGTGAGAATGGGGGAAAGCATCGTGCGCGCGGGCTGGGCTGCGCTGGCTTGCTGCGCTGCTGCTGGGCCAGCTAGCTAGGTTGGGAGGCCGAGGCCCAGGTGGGCTGCTGCTGCCTCTGCTCTTTCCTCTCTCTTTTCTTCAAAAAGAAAAACAAAGTGAAAAGCACAGGAGGCTAGAAGAAGAATTTCTGAGAGATGAGAATATCCTCATGCTCCAGGAATTATACAATATTTGAATAAATTGGTTTGAGAATTTTTAGAGGTAGAAAAATAAATCGAGTTCAAATAAAATTCAAACTTGAGGTATTTTGAACCTAACCAAAACAACTTCAGAAGAGCTGACATTTTGCAGAGAGGTTTAGGGCATGATGTTTGAATATTGGGGAAAAGATGAACATTAATGGAGAAGGGAAGAGTGGCACTTGCAAAAAGAAGAAAGAAAGGGAAGGAGAGGTGGTGATGATGCAAGATTCATGCATGGGACATGCAACAACATAAAATGTATGAAATCACACCATGCACATGATGAGGATGAGAATGCAAGATGACACCAAGCACAAATGCAAAAGGAGAGACAAAAACCCAACCATGAAGGAAATATCATATCACATATCCGGAAATGGCAAGAGTTGGAGTTACAAATATGGAAAGTTACATCCGGGGTGTTACAACACTCCACCACTACAAGAGGATCTTGTCCCGAGATCTAGGACTGAAAGAACTCCGGATATTTGGAACGGAGGTGATCCTCGCACTCCTAGGTGGCTTCTCGGTCGGAATGGTGCGACCACTTAAGTTTCAAGAATTTGATCGACTTGTTGTGAGTCTTGCGCTCGGTTTCTTCAAGAATAGCAACGGGATGCTCATGATAAGACAAGTCTTCTTGGAGGTCAATTTCTTCGAAGTCGATAGTGTGCTCAAGCGCCTTGAAGCACTTGCGAAGCTGTGACACATGGAACACATCGTGCACATTAGCGAAGTTGGCCGGAAGCTCAAGTTGATAGGCGAGGTCGCCTCTTTTGCCAATGATCTTGAAAGGACCCATGTATCTAGGGGCAAGCTTCCCTTTGATACCGAAGTGACGAGTTCCTTTCATTGGAGAGACGCGGAGGTAGACATGGTCTCCGAACTCGAAAGCCAAGTCACGGATGACTTTACACATTTCTTCAGCATCTGTGATCAAGTCATTGCCAAGAAGTTGGCGTTCACCAGTCTCGGACCAATTGAGAGGAGTGCGACACTTTCTGCCATAAAGAATTTCAAATGGGGCCTTGCCCGAACTTGCTTGGAAGCTGTTGTTGTAGGAGAACTCAGCATATGGAAGACAATCTTCCCACTTCATACCGAAAGAAATGACACAAGCCCTGAGCATATCTTCAAGGATTTGATTGACTCGCTCGACTTGGCCACTAGTTTGAGGATGGAAGGCTATGCTGAAGTGAATGTTGGTGCCCATGGCCTTTTGAAAGGAGTCCCAGAACTTAGAGGTGAAAATGCTTCCGCGGTCTGAAGAGATCAATTGCGGAATACCATGCAAGGAGACAATTCTGGAGGTGTATAGCTCTGCCAACTGAGCTGCTGTGATAGATTCTTTGATTGGAAGGAAATGAGCCACTTTAGTAAGTTTGTCAATGACAACGAAAATAGCATCATTCCCACGCTTTGACTTTGGAAATCCAGTAACGAAGTCCATTTCAATATGATCAAACTTCCATTTTGGAATAGCAAGAGGTTGGAGGAGACCAGCTGGTCGTTGGTGTTCTGCTTTCACCCTTCTGCAGGCGTCACATTCGTTCACGAATTGAGCAATTTCTCGCTTCATTCGAGTCCACCAATACGACTGCTTGAGGTCAGGGTACATCTTCGTACTTCCAGGATGAATGGATAGAAGGGAATTGTGTGCCTCGTTCATAATGACTTTCCTTAGATCGCCTTTAGGATCTACAATTCGATCCTCGAAGAATAGAGTATCTTTGTCATCCAAGTGATAACACTTGTATTTGGAAATGCCCTTGTCAATACCACGTTTCACCTTCTTCACCATGGTATCCAAGAGTTGTGCCTCACAAATCTGATCTTCCAAAGTAGGAGATACTAGGAGGTTGGCAAGAAAGCCTTGAGGAACAACTTGGAGATTCAGTTTGCGGAAAGCTTCACAAAGATCCGGCTGAAATGGCTTGAGGATTAAGTTGTTGCAATAAGCCTTCCTGCTTAAAGCATCTGCAATCACATTTGCCTTGCCTGGAGTATATTCAATACTCGGATTGTACTCTTGAATCATTTCGACCCAACGAGTTTGCTTGAGGTTGAGGTTGGGTTGTGTGAAGATATACTTGAGGCTCTTGTGATCGATGAATATGTCCACTTTCCTTCCCAACAAGAGATGTCTCCATGTTATTAATGCATGGACAACTGCCGCCAACTCAAGATCGTGAGTGGGGTAGTTCTTTTCGTTGGGCTTCAACTGACGAGAGGTATAGGCCACAACTTTCTTCTCTTGCATTAACACAGCACCGAGACCTTGAAGACAATCATCATAGAAAACTTCGAATGGCTTGGATTCGTTAGGAGGAGTTAAGACAGGAGCTGAGACAAGTTTCTCTTTGAGGATGTTGAAAGCAATGTCACAATTAGGAGTCCAAACATACTTGACATGCTTCTGGAGGAGGTTGGAAAGAGGCTTTGCGATCTTTAAGAAATTCTCAACGAGTCTTCGGCAATAGCTTGCAAGACCAAGGAAACTGCGGAGCTGCTTGACATTCTGCGGAGGTTCCCAGTTCACAATTGCAGACACCTTCCCGGGATTAACAACAATGCCTTTGCGGAGATGATATGACCAAGGTAAAGAACTTCATCAAGCCAGAACTCACATTTGGAAAACTTCGCATAGAATTGATACTCTGTGAGCTTGTCGAGCACCAATCGCAAATGTTTGGCATGATCCTTCTTATTCTTGGAGAAGACGAAGATATCATCGAGATACACCAAGACGAATTCATTGGTGTAGGGGTTGAAGATGAAGTTCATCATTCGAGAGAACGTTGGAGGAGCATTGACAAGGCAGAAAGACATGACAGTATATTCATAAGAACCAAAACTTGTTCTGAATGCTGTCTTGGGAATATCTTGTTCGCGAATGCGAATCTGATGATAACCCATACGAAGGTCAAGCTTGGAGAATACTTTAGCACCTTTGAGTTGCTCAAATAGCTCATTGATGTTGGGAAGTGGATACTTGTTCCTGATTGTCTTCTTGTTCAATGGACGGTAATCAACGCACAGTCAGTCCGTGCCATCCTTCTTCTGGACAAAAAGAACTCCACAACCCCATGGAGATGAACTCAGTGTGATAAAACCAGGACGCTCTTGTTCATCGAGCTATTTCTTCAATTCCTTCAACTCCTTTGGTCCAAGCTTGTATGGACGCTTGCAAACGGGTTCAGTGCCAGGCTCAAGATTGATAACGAACTCGACTGGCCGGTGCGGAGGCATACCCGGAAGCTCTTCTAGAAAGACATCTTGGTACTCACAAACAACTGGAATCTGAGAAATTGCATCTAACTCGCCCTTCTCATTGAGAGGGAATAACAGAATGGTTTCGTCACAAGCGGCATAGATGATCACATCCTCAGAAGAGTGTGTCAATTGAATCTCCCTGGCGGCACAATCAAATTTAGCCTTGTGCTTAGAAAGCCAGTCCATCCCGAGAATTAGATCAATATCAGAGTCGCCAAGAACAATTGGAGAAGATAGAAATTTATAGTTTCCCATCTTGATGGATACATCCGGAACCACCAAACTGGAGCTCACCATTTACCCGGGGAAATGACAGCCATGGGTTTACCCAAATGTGAAGAAGTGAAATCATGGCAAAAAACGGTCTTGACATGAAACAATGCAATGCACCAGTATCAAATAAGACTTTTGCAGGAATATCGTTAACTAAGAGATTACCCATTATCACAGCAAAAGAATCATCTGCTTGCGCTGCATTCATCATGTTCACCTTTGCATGCTTTGGATTATGCCTGACCACTGCATTGCTTGAAGATCTCACAGGAGGAGGCGGAAGGCGCCTTTGGTTGAAGCACTTGTTCGTGTAGTGACCTTTCTGCTGACACTTGTTGCAAGTCACCTCTGAGAGCAGACGATGATAAGGAGCATTTGACCTTGAAGCTTGAGGCTGAGACTTGTTCTGATAGCCTGGGTTGGGTGGGTGGGAAGATCCACGACCACCTGAGTTCTTCTGCTGGTAAGGCTGACGAAACGGAGGAGGAAAGTAGAACTTCTGCTGCTTAGCTGCCACTTGTGAGGAAGAAGAAGACTAAACTGCATCCCTGATTCTCTTCTTAGAAGCCTCACACTTGAGCTGAGCACCTTCTTGCTTGAGGGCCATGTTGTAAAATTGATCGAACTGACTAGGCTCAACAAGAACGAAAGCTAACTACAGATCCTCTCTGAGGCCACCTGTGAAGTGATAAATCATACTCTTTTCATCAGGAACGTCTTGTCTTTCGAAGCGAGCAAGCTTCTGAAACTGGATGTTGTATTGGTACACTGACATGCTGCCTTGCTTGAGATTGCAGAACTCCTCACGCTTGCTCTCAACAACACTTGTAGGAATGTGGTGAGCTTTAAAGTCGCGACTGAAGTCAGTCCAAGTAATCACTCGACCTCCTCTGAAATCTTTGTATTGCTGATACCAATCAGCTACTTGGTCCTTGAGCTGAAAAGAAGCGAACTTGACGTAGTCCTCAGGCCTGACATTGCTGCATTCAAAATGCCTGTTGATGTCCACGAGCCAATCATCGGCGTCTGTGGCCTCGACACAGTAGCTAAAAGACTTCGGCTGATTTGCAAGGAACTGGTTGAGGGTAGGAAACTGAGGCTGATGGTTGAACTGCCCTTGACCTTGATTCCCTTGGTTGACATGGCCTTGGTTGCGTTCTTGCAAGATTTGCAAAAGCATCTGGGTGTTGGCGTTGGTGGCCGCCACGACAGCTTGCCATGCCTCCGGAGGCAGAGGAGGGGCGGAGGTGGTGGGTTCGATCGATCTTCTTCACCCCGATCCGGGTTGTTGCGAGTTGGCGGAGCCATCCTGAGGAAGATGACATCCGTTAGAACCACCATTTACATGATAGATAAGTAGAATCAAACACTAGAAATTGCAACATATAGTCTTGATAATAAACATTCGAACAAGGAGTGAACGAATGAATTCCAAAGTTAACATCACCCATCCATTAAGGTGAGAAGCCACTTAGATAAAGGTTGACGAATAAAACCACAAGGTATGGCTGGAACAAATAGATGGTAAGGATTACCCCATCACAAACCAAATATCTGTGAGAACAAATGCTAAGAGCTACTAGAATTCCCACCTATAAAACTCCCGAAACTTCCTGGTTATGCAATCTGGTGTTGGGGATACAGGGGAAGCAATATATCTCACCCAATCTAACAATCCCTACATCTAGCTGTATCCATCCATCAACACATAACCAAGAAACCTTCGGAAATCATGTACCTCAACCTTCGAAAAGCGTCCATTATACGAGCTATGGCAATACTCCTGAACTCCCCAATACTGGGTGGCATCGAGGTTATCTCACCAACAACTGCATAAAAGAGATTTTCAATGTCGACGAAACTCAGGTATTCTAGAACTGCAACGATAAAATTGTGATGACAACACCTCAGAGCTCAACTCCCCGAGACACTGCCACAACCCCTCAATGTCAGGAGGCACCAAGAACAATGTTCTCGTCACAAGACTATCAGAACAATTCCAAGATACCCGCGTGATCCTACAAAAAATTAGTGAAATTTGAGAAGAGGAAAGTCAAAACATCTACGTCAGGAGACCTCACCAGAGCGACGAAGGGACTGAGGAGTAAAAACAATCCTACTCTCTGATATATATAATCTGGAGACTCAAAACATTTTTGTTCTAGACTCAACAACATCAGCGATTCGATCAAGTAGGGGGCTCCTAAGTCGGAGACGGCTCTGATTACCAACTTGTAACGCCCATGATGCGGCTATATCTCTCACGTGTCGAGGCACGACTTAGAGGCATAACCGCATTGTAGGTTTTGTCGCAAGAAGGGTCATCTTCACACAATCCCATGTAATGAACAAGAATGGGATAAAGAGAGTTGGCTTACAATTGCCACTTCGCACAATACATAAATAAATTCATACATCATTCAAAATACACATATAGACCGACTACGGTCAAATCCAAATGAAAAGAAGATAACCCCAAATGCCAGATCCCCGATCGTCCCAACTAGGCTCCACTACTGATCATCAGGAAACGAAACATAGTAACGACCAAGTTCCTCGTTGAACTCCCACTTGAGCTCGGTTGCGTCACTTGCACTGGTATCCTTGGGACCTGCAACTGTTTTGGTAGAATCTATGATTCACGAGGACAAATCAATCTCACACCCGCGAGATCAAGACTATTTAAGCTCATGGACAGGAAAGGGGTAAGGTGGTGGAGCTGCAGCAAGCACTAAGCATATAAGGTGGCTAACATATGCAAGTAAGAGAGAGAAGAGAGGCAACGCATCGGTCGAGAAGCTAGAAGTGATCCAGAAACTTCTTACATTCATACATAACCCAAACCGTGTTCACTTTCCGGACTCCGCCGAAAAGAGACCATCACGGCTACACACGCGGTTGATGCATTTTAATTAAGTCAAGTATCAAGTTCTCCACAACCGGATATTAACAAATTCCCATCTGCCACATAACTGCGGGCATAGCTCTCGAAAGTTTATACCCTGAAGGGGTGTCCCAACTTAGCCCATCACAAGCTCTCACGGTCAACAAAGGATATTCCTTCTCCCAGGAAGACCCGATCAGTCTCGGAATCCCGGTTACAAGACATTTTGACAATGGTAAAACAAGACCAGCAAAGCCGCCCGATGTGCTGACAAATCCCAATAGGAGTTGCATGTATCTCGTTCTCAGGGCACACCGGATAAGTCAAGCTATGAGTAAATCCAGCCCTCAAGTTTCCCTGAGGTGGCCCCGCAGGTTGCTCGGTTCGGACCATCACTCGAAGGAGCACTGGCCCGGGGGGTTTAAATAAAGATGACCCTCGGGCTCGCGAAAACCCAAGGGAAAAAGGCTTAGGTGGCAAATGGTAAAACCAAGGTTGGACCTTGCTGGAGGAGTTTTATTCAAAGCGAACTATCAAGGGGGTCCCATAAATCACCCAACCGCGTAAGGAATGCAAAATCAAGGAACATAACACCGGTATGATGGAAACTAGGGTGGCAAGTGTGGAACAAAACACCAGGCATAAGGCCAAGCCTTCCACCCTTTACCAAGTATATAGGTGCATTAGTTCACTAAGAGATATTGTGATATCCCCAAATATCCATATTCCAACAAGGAACAAACTTCATCTTCACCTGCAACTAACAACGCTATAAGAGGGGCTGAGCAAAAGTGGTGACATAGCCAAACAACGGTTTGCTAGGAAGGGATGGTTAGAGGCTTGACATGGCAATATGGGAGGCATGATAAACAAGTGGTAGGTAGCGCAACCATAGCGATAGAGCGAACAACTAGCAAAGCAAAGACAGAAGTGATATCGAGGGTATGGTCATCTTGCCTGCAAAGTTCTCAGAGTTGTCGAAAGCTTGTTCCTCTTTAGCGTACTCAACAGGTTTCTCGTTCACGTACTCGTCTCCCAGCTCTACCCAGGGCAAGAACACAAGCAATAGAATAACAATCAATCACGGTGCAATGCACAAGCAACATGATGCAATACTAGCATGATATGCAAGATATGATATGCAATGCATATCCGTGCTCCGGAAGGGAAAGAATGATCAAGGCAACAACTTGGCAAACCAAGTATGCTGCTGGAAAGATGAGGTGATTTCGGTCGAAATTGATATAAGGATCACCGGAAACGGATGCGCGGTTTGAAAAAGACAAGCCGAACAAGATGCAATGCAATCTGTTGAAAACAGCAACATAACAACTTGTGTGCAAGGTTTAAATATGCTACAGCACCCAAACATGAAAAATAAATACATGGCAGTGAAGTACATGTGAATCTCTACAAAACATTAACACTGAGCTACTGCTATAACTCACTAGAACAGGTTCAAACAAGCACGGCAAAAGTGCAAAAGATATCAGCTTCACAGACTTGGTGAAAACACTAACATGGCATAAACAGCATCAGGTAGCAATGTTTAGAGCTAGCAAACAACATGCTACAGGAATATAACATTGCAAGAAAAAGGCATGGAATGCTTCTACTAAATGAACTTAACAGAACTCCCTTACTGAACATGAGCCAAGAGGGCACAGAAAATATGGTTACACCCATGCAAACATAGCAAGATTTATAAACAGATTCAGACTTTGTGAAATTTAATGGCATGGCAGAAACAGATTCATGTTGGCATGTTAACAAGCTTGATTATCTCCCTACATAGCATATCACGACATGAAATAACTCTAGCATGGAATAGGCGTGAAAATGAAGCTAACCATGTGCCAAACAACCTCATAGCATGTTTGAAATAAATCACACAAAAATGCCAAAACAGCACCATGATGTAAAATGTCATGTATGAAAACTTGCTTAAATGCAGAAAATGATGCCACCACTGGATTGGTGGGATTTTTCTACCACAAAAACATATATAATATGTCTAGGTTGCTGTAGAAAAAACATCACAAATGCTATAAGTGAAAAACTGCCCTAAAAGGAAATATGACAGAATTGGCAATTTCCATATTTGGAATGTCCAGATCTGGACTTGCCTGAAAAGGAAAGCTAGCATATTCCAGATATGGAAATCGCTGGAATAAAAGATTAATAAAGGAAAAGAAATAGATACGAAGGATGTGAATGTATGACATGTGGGCCTATGAGTGTGTGTGGATGACAGTTGGACCAAGGCGTTATAGTCACAAGTAAATCAGAAAAAGGGGGAAGGCTTTGTGCGCCCGCGGGGGATCGAACCTGGGTCTCCATGGTGCGGGTTTGCATGGTCAACCACTGGGCTAGCTAGGTGCTACTGATAGAGGGAGTGGTTCTGCTCCTTTTAGAGAGACCCCAGGTCGAGCTCCTCTGCTACAAATAGAGAAGACGACGGATGACAGCGGCGCCGGTGACGGCAGCCGTGGCGATGCAGGCCCGAGAGGACGCGGCGGTGTGTGGGATTGGGAGCCGGGGCCAGGGTGTGCAACGGCGCGGCTGCGGAAGGAGTGTGCGTGCGGTTCTCGAGCACGAGCTCGAGCTCGTCTCGGGTACGACGGCGGCAAGGCTGGGCGAGGCCACTGCTCCTTGCTTTCGAGCGCGGGCGCGCGCGTGAGGCAAGCGCAGTGAGGAGAAACTCGGCTAGGCTAGAACCGGAGCGTGGGGATGCGCGGGTGCGCTACAGCAAAGATACGCACAACAATAAACTTTAGGCTTTGCCGAAACACTACGGGCGTGGCAAAGACACGGATCGGGTGAGTTCTACGGGTGCCTGCATGCCATGGGATGGATGGGAGAGGAAGGAGCGTTACCCAGCTCACCCTAGGACACGATGGGATCGACGGAGACGAGCTGGAGACAAGGCGAGGGACCTCTGAACTTGGCGGGGATGCTGTCCGCGGAGCTGGGGAGGAAGAGGATGACGGGGAGGTAGCCGGACTTGGCGATCCCAGGCAGGGAAGAGGACGACGGGAACGTAGTCGACGTCGTGGAGGAAGATGGACGTGCTTGGTGAGGCGGACGTGGTCGGAGTGCACGCCGGCGACGTGGACGCGCTCTCAGGTGCGCTCGGGAAGCGGTGGACGCGACGGATCTGGGGGAGTTTTCTCCCCTGGCGGTGGCGGTGGATGGAGAGGGAAACCCTTGGGGCTAGGTGCGGACGCCGAGAGGGGACTTAAGTAGGCGTGGCGCGGCTAGCTGGCTCGCCACCATGGCCATGGCATGGTGAAAAGTAGAGGAAGGGGAAGGAGAAAAGGAGGCGGGTGTGGCTGCCGCTCTCGCTGACGCGGGGGACCCGCGTGTCCACATGGATCGAGTGAGAGAGAGTGGTGTGCGGCGCTCGGGTGAGAACGGGGGAAAGCATCGTGCGCGCGGGCTGGGCTGCGCTGGCTTGCTGCTCTGCTGCCGGGCCAGCTAGCTAGGTTGAGAGGTCGAGGCCCAGGTGGGATGCTGCTGCCTCTGCTCTTTCCTCTCTCTTTTCTTCAAAAAGAAAAACAAAGAGAAAAGCACAGGGGGCTAGAAGAAGAATTTGGGAGAGATGAGAATATCCTCATGCTCCAGAAATTATACAATATTTGAATAAATTGGTTTGGGAATTTTAGAGGTAGAAAAATAAATCGAGTTCGAATAAAATTCAAACTTGAGGTATTTTGAACCTAACCAAAACAACTTCAAAAGAGCGGACATTTTGCAGAGAGGTTTAGGGCAAGATGTTTTAATACTGGGGAAAAGATGAACATTAATGGAGAAGGAAAGAGTGGCACTTGCGAAAAGAAGAAAGAAAGGGAAGGAGAGGTGGTGATGACGCAAGATTCATGCATGGAACATGCAACAACATAAAATGTATGAAAATCACACCATGCACATGATGAGGATGAGAATGCAAGATGACACCAAGCACAGATGCAAAACAATAGACAAAAACCCAATCACGAAGGAAATATCATATCACATATCCAAAAATGGCAAGAGTTGGAGTTACAAAGATGGAAAGGTACATCCAGGGTGTTACATATTACTTCCCAATGCCTTCCCCTAGGCCCAAATCATGCTGAAGTGTCATGTAGTCGATGTTCACATAACACCATTAGAGGAGAGACAACATAAATCTCATCAAAATATCAAACGAATACCAAATTCACCTGATTACTTATAGCAAGACTTCTCCCATATCCTAAGGAACAAATATAAGTACTCACATATCATATTCATGTTCATAATCAGAGGGTATTAATATGCATTAAGATCAGAACATATGATCTAGCATCGAATAAACTAACTAGAATCAACTACAAGGAGTAATCAACACTACTAGCAACCCACATGTACCAATCTGAAGTTTTGAGACAAAGATCGGATACAAGCGATGAACTAGGGTTTGAGAGGAGATGGTGCTGGTTAAGATGTTGATGGAGATTGACCCCCTCTCGATGAGAAGATCGATGGTGATGACAATGGCGATGATGTCCCCCACCCGAAGGGATGTTTCCCCGGTAGAACATCTCCGCCAAAGCCCTAGATTGGTCCTTCCCAGGTTCGCCTCGAGACGGCGGTGCTTCGGCCCGAAAGCTTTCTTATGATCTTTTTCTAGGGCAAAAGACACCATATAGCAGAAGATGGACGTTGGGGGCCTGACAGGTGGCCCATGAGGTAGGGAGCGCGCCCTCCACCCTCATGGCTGGTGGGTGGCCCCCCTCTGGTCCTTTCTTCGCCCAATATTTTTAATATATTCCAAAACAGACTTTCGTGGAGTTTCGGGACTTTTGGAGTTGTGCAGAATAGGTCTCTAATATTTGCTCCTTTTCCAGCCCAGAATTCCAGCTGCTGGCATTCTCCCTGTTCGCGTAAACCTTATAAACTAAGAGAAAAAAGGCATAAGTATTGTGGCATAATGTCTAGTAACAGCCCGTAATGCAATAAATATCCATATAAAAGCATGATGCAAAATGGACGTATCAACTCCCCCAAGCTTAGACCTTGCTTGCCCTCAAGCGAAAGCCGATAACGAAAAATATGTCCACATGTTTAGAGATAGAGGTGTCGATAAAATAAAATACAAACATGAGGGCATCATGATCATGTTTAGAAAAACAACATATATTGTCATATGATTTCTTATGGTAAGTAACAATCTATTCACAATGTAAAGTAAGAATCAGGAACTTCATTGAAAACTAACAAACTATAATCTCAGTCATTGAAGCAATTGCAATTTATCATAACATCGGAAAGAGTGAATATAAGAGCTTTTCAGCAAGTCCACATACTCAACTATCATTTAGTATTTCACAATTGCTAACACTCACGCGATACTTATGGGTACAAAGTTTCAATCGGACACAGAGAAATATAGGGGCTTATACTTTCGCCTCCCAACCATTTACCTCAAGGACAATGTCAACAATAATAATTTATGGAAACCTACATCCAAGTGGATAAATATATCAGGTTCTTTCCAACACATAGTCCTTGCCAAAGGATAAAGTGTAAAAAGTAAAGATGAAGATCACCATGACTCTCGTATGAAGGTAGAAAATAAAAATAAAAGATAGGCCCTTTGCAGAGGGAAGCAGAGGTTGTCATGCGCTTTTATGGTTGGATGCACAAAATCTTAATGCAAAAGAACGTCACTTTATATTGCCACTTGTGATAAGGACCTTTATTATGCAGTCCGTCGCTTTTATTTCTTCTATATCACAAGCTCGTATAAAGCTTATTTTCTTCACACTAACAGATCATACATATTTAGAGAGCAATTTTTATTGCTTGCACCGATGACAACTTACATGAAGGATCTTACTCAATCCATAGGTAGGTATGGTGGACTCTCATGGCAAAACTGGGTTCAGGGTTGTTTGGAAGCACAAGTAGTATCTCTACTTGGTGCAAAGAATTTGGCTAGCATGAGGGGGAAAGGAAAGCTCAACATGTTGGATGATCCATGACAATATAACTTATTTGGATATAAGAAAACATAACTCATTACGTTGTCTTCCTTGTCCAACATCACCCTTTTAGCATGTCATATTTTAATGAGTGCTCACAATCATAAAAGATGTCCAAGATAGTATATTTATATGTGAAAACCTATCTTTCTTTATTACTTCCTATTAATTGCAACGATGACCAAAACTATGTTTGTCAACTCTCAACAACTTTTATTCATCATACTCTTTTCATGTGAAGTCATTACTCTCCATAAGATCAATATGATCTTTTCATTTCTTTTTATTCTTTATTTTATTTCTCTCAAGATCATAGCAAGATAGCAAAGCCCTCAACTCAAAACTATTTTTTATTGTATATAGCTCACGGACTCGATTACATAGATAGAGATCAAAACAAAACTCAAAGCTAGATCATACTAAACTTTATTCTACTAGATCAAGAAATAAACAAAAGGATAGAACTAAGAAAAACGGTAAAGGTAGAAGTGTGATGGTGATACGATGCCGGGGCACCTCCCCCAAGCTCGGCAGTTGCCAAGGGGAGTGCCCATACCCATGTATTTATGTCTCTTTCTTCGAAGGTGGTGATGATGGAGTTGTTGTTGGCGGAGTGTCGCACATGGAGACAATTTGGGCATACTTCATCTAGACAATTTCCTTGGGGAATTTTTGCATGTTTTTGGTTAGTGGAAATGCTTGTGAAGCAAGTGCCATTTTGGTTTACCCAATTGGTATGATACCTTTTTCAGCATCTTCATATTATCAAATAACTCTGCCTTCCCAAGTTGAGATTAAGTTGATACTCCATGTGAGAGCATCATCATGATCTTGTTTTTTTTTGAACCACTGAAACAGTAGGAGAGGCTCCTACTGCAATTAAATTAAACAATCAGCAACTATACATGGTTTGTTGGTTACAAGGCCATCCCACTCTGTGGGTGGAGGAGAGGGGGGAGGGTAAAGGGCTAAGTTACAATGTAGCTAAGTATGAAAGCAAGAAGGGTTTATTCTTATCTCCCACCCTATAAGTGAGGAAGGACATGTCTTCTTTAAGTCTAGAGAGCCAAGAACTTGTGGATGGAGTAATTCCTCTGAAGTGCTTGTTGTTCCTTTCCTTCCAAATACTCCAAGCAGATTGGAGTAGGATTTCCACAAATAATGGCCTATTCCATGAGGTCTTGGTTGATTCCACCCAATCCAGCCTATTCCCTTGAGTAGATCCTTGCATTCTAAGCTTGGCCCAGCAATTTAAGCTAAAAGGGCATTCAAAGAAAAGGTGATCCACTGTTTCATCCATGCATGTTGGGCAAAGAAGACAGCCAAACGTGTTGCCAATGTTGAAGTGACGTCGTTTGAGCATATTTCTGGTGTTTAGCCTGTCAGAGAGTAGTAACCAGCCAAAAACTTGGATCTTCATAGTTGTTTTGGACTTCCATAACCATGAGTAGGCAGGGTGAGCTTGGACATTCTGAAGAAAACCTCATAGAATTTGTTGGCTACGAAGTGGGTGGATCCCCAGGTGTATGTCCAATCATCATGTGTTGATTGGCCAGCCAGCTGAACGTCCAAGGTAAGGCTTTGCAGATTTCTGGTCTCTGGATGGGCTTGCTCTGAAAGTGGCAGATGAAACATTTCCTGCAAACTGGTGGCCCCTAGGAACGTGCGAACAGAGATGTCTTCATCTTTAGCAAACGAGAAAGCACGTGGATGAGTTTCGGCCAGGATCTCACCCAGCCACATATCTTTCCAGAAGAGAGTAGTTGCTCCATTACTCACATTAACCATCGTGATTCCTCTATAAGTGGGCATGAGATTTGAGATATCTCGCCACCAGAAGGAGCCACAAGGATCGGCAGCATGGGGTATCTTGGAGGTGTAATAGGTGTTCCAAATCAACTCAACCCAGGGCAGGTCCCAGTGGTTGTGAACTTATGAAGAAACTTGAGAAGCAAGGCCTAGTTCTGGATTTTCAGGTTTAATACCCCTAGACCACCACATTTCTTTGGTTTGCAAACCATGTCCCAAGCAGCCAGTGAAGTGCACTTGTCACCTTGATCAGTTTTCTTTGTCCATAAACATTTGCGGCGAATCTTGTCAAGGAGTTCAACGATTCCTACTGGGAGTTTAAGTGTACACATGGCGTAGATTAGGAGCGAGGTAATGACCGAGTTGAGCAGTGATAACTTGCCACCATATGAGATCATATTAAGTGTTGCTGAGAGTCTTCTTTCTAGTCGACAGACCAAAGGCATGAGATCATGAATGGTAGGTTTAGTAGTCCCCAATGGAAGGCCTACGTAGGTAAAAGGCATCTTTCCCACCACACAACCAAAAATATTCGCCAAGTTGGTGTAGAGTGCTCCATCACAGTTGATCGGGACAAGTGTGGATTTATGGAAATTAATTTTGAGTCCAATAGAGGTGGCGTAGTCAGACATAATATTTTTGATAGTTGTAGCTTGTAGAGGACAAGCTGGCATTGCAAGAATCGTGTTGTCCGCATATTGAATGACCGGGTAATCTTTTTGTGTAGCGCATGGGAAGGGTAACTCGATGAGGTCTTTGGCAAAAGCATCATTAATAGCAGCTTGTAATAAATCTGTGGCTAGGACAAAGATTAGGGGGGACAAAGGGTCACCTTGGCGGACCCCACATTTGCATTGAAATTGTCTTCCCGGTACGCCATTCAGGAGGACAGCAGATTTCCCCGAGGCAAAGATGCATTTAATCCAACCAAGCCATTTATCATTAAAGCCCATGTTTCTCATGATCTCAATCATTGCATCATGATCAATGGTGTCGAAGGCTTTAGCAAAATCTAGTTTTAGCAGGACAATTTCTTTTTTGGAAGATTGGCACTGGTAGATGTACTCGAAGGCCCATGCCAGGCAGTCTTGGATCGTGCGCCCTTTGAGGAAACCATATTGGTTGCGGTGCACTATTTTGAGCACGAGTCTTTGTAAACGGTTGGCCAGGAGCTTAGTAATTACCTTGAGACAACAATTAAGTAGTGTGATGGGCCTGTATTCATTAATTGTTGACGGCGCCTGAACTTTTGGAATGAGAGTGATTAGTCCTTCATTAATGCTCTCTAAGTTGAGGTTGCCCTTGAATAACTGGTTGCAAAGCTTATAGAAGTCCTACTTGATCACTTCCCAGCAAGTTTTCAGAAATATGCGTGTAAAACCGTCAGGTCCCAGGGCCCGGTCCACTGGCATCGTTTTGATCACCTGGTCAATTTCAGCCATGGTAAATGTTACTGTGAGTTCATGTCGTGCTTGGTTTTTGTGCCAAGTCGATCTTTGAAAGTCTGAAATATAATGGCTTCTTTGCTTGCATGATCCTCTACACAAAAGCCAGATTCAGTCGTGAGGGAGGCTATGTTATTTCTGCGATATCGTTCTGACGCCATTGCTTGAAAAAATTTGGAATTTTCATCACCGAATTGAACCCAACGAACCGTGCAGTGTTTCTTCCAGTATAGCTTTTGGTAGGACAGGAGTCTTAATAAATAGTTCTTGAGAATTGTTCTGAAATTTGCTTCCGGTGTCGTGAGAAGCCTCCTGTTTTCCAAACCATCAATTTCTAGAAGGGCCCTATTAGTGTTCTCAATAGCAATTGATAACTTAGAAATGTTCTTACTCCAACTTTCTAGTTCATGCCGAAGGTGATTGAGCTTTTTGCAGAGATTTGACGCCATGTTTGGAGAGTTCACAGGTATGGCCCAAGCCCTTTTCACAGTTTCTAAGAACCCCGGGTGATGGATCCAATAAGATTCAAATCTGAACATCTTGGAACGTGGGATTTTTGTTTCAATATTGATGACACAAGGAATGTGATCTGAGACCGGTCTGCCAAGGGGTTTAACAAGCATGTTTCGATAGGAGCTGGTCCAATGATTACTAGTGAAGAACCAGTCAATTTTCTCTAGGAGGGGATCAGTTTGCATGTTGCTCCATGTGTAAGTTCTTCCCTTGATGGGTAGTTCAATTAAGGCCTGTGATCTAACGAAATCATTAAAAGTTATCATATCTCCAAAATGGCCACCTGGTTTGTTACGATTGTCAGGGCCACTAATGAAATTAAAATCTCCACATCAGAGCCAATCTTCATTAGGAGGTATATCACGTGAGAATAGCCAGGCAATGAAATTGTTTCTGGGGTCACCTTGACAGGGCCCATACACATTAACTAAGGTCCAAGATTGCGCCAACTGGGTAGAGTGAAAACGAGTTACCAGTGCAAAGTCTTCAGAGGCCACTGTAGTAGCCGAGAAAACCGCACTATTCCAAATGGTGGCCATTCCTCCTGATGCGCCCCGGGAGGGGACAAAATCAAACTTATCAAATCTTCGTGGGCAACAGGATTTAATGAAAGCATTATGAAAAGAATGTTTTTTCGTTTCCTGCAAGCAAATAACTGTGCTACCACTAGAGTTGATCGCATTAGAAAGTGCTAATTGTTTGGCTTCAGAGTATAGCCCATGTACATTCCAACATAGAACATTCCAACTAACCAAAAGAGGCATAAGAAGGATAAATAAGGAGATCAGGCCGCATCAGAAGATGGCCCTGCGTCCTTGCAATCCAGGAGCTTCTCCTCCGAGAGTTCAGCAGCGGGGATTCCACACATAACATTGCCAATCTGCTGAATGACAGGGATCGGGGTGGGAGGTGGTAGTTCTGCTTCATCACAAAGTTCAGTTATGGTGATGGGAGTTGCAGCAGAGGGAACGACCCATGGTTTTACCTTAGAGGCTCTGTTCTTTGTTTCCAAGAGTGACGGCACTTTGAATCCACCATACTTGTTCTTGCGAGTGCTCCGACGCAGATTAACGGAGGATTCAGGAGCAGGAGCCTTTCCATGACGAGTACTCACCACAGGCTCAGGGACATGGAGGTCATCAGAAACAGCAGTAGCAGTCACCGCAGGCACCTGGGCAGGCAGTTCAGTAGAACCAGTAGGACCAAGTGGGTCTGACAAGTGCACCAGACAAGGTGGAAAGACACTGAAAGGAGTCGTTGAATCCCCATCATTCAGATCAAACCGAGAGAGATCAGCTTCCATGGGCATCTGCTCAACAATAACAGCAGTGGAGTTGTGCAGAGTTGTGGTCTTGGTGGCTTCAGTAACAGTTAGCATTCCCTCCACTTCAGTAATTGCCACTTTAAACTCCACTCTAGCATCCCTAAGACCATAGCCAGAGCTCCATGGGCCATATGCTGCAACTATAGGCATGATTGCAGACCTGAGGAAGGTGTTAAGCCTGACAATGGGAAAACCTTCATTAATCATCATCGACCTGATTATAGTACCCTGAGCAGACATAGCAAGCTGCAATCCAGTAGAAGAAAGAGAGATCTGAATGTCCAATGCATTATGCTGAGGGGCCGGACTAGAAACCACAATACTTGCAGGTGCATCCGAGCTTTCTCCCCTAACAAGATTGTTGAAAATGTTGCTCGGCGCCAAGATATAACTGTCAGAGACGGTGGCACTGGAATCAGAGCTGTCAAAAGCTGAAATGCATCATGATCTTGTTTCTGGACCAAATTATGAAGTTGTGAAGCAACTGTATTAAGCTTTGGTCCATTCCCCTCCAGAACCTCCAGGATGGTAGTCCTTCCTTAGTTAATCATCCCAGACATCACATTTGGCTGCTAGCCCTTCTCAGCTAATCACAGAAATGTGGACAATTTGCTACAACAAACTCCAGAGGAAGAATTCCACCGATCCAGTGCCCCTCTTTTTGATCTATCACCTCCCCCTGCCTCAGTGAAGCATGGACTTGTCACCAGACATATCAAGGCAGATCCTCCTGTCCTCTTCATGCCAGACTACACGGTGACCACCGCTTTGGCATGCAATGTGCGCGAGCTAGCTATCATTTGCTTAAGGCCCCTCCTTCTCTCCTCGTCTTCGCGTGCGTGAGCATGTCTAGCAGCTAGCACATGTCGTCGCCATCCTCCTGGACTCATCTCCCCCTACCAAAGCCTCCTCGTTGTCGCTCGTCGCCGTGCGGCCACAGAAACGTTGTAGCTGACAGAATCTGTTCGCCCCGTGATGGCTTCCTCCTCTTGTCCCTGAGCTCTGCTTGACTCCGTGACCTCAGCACCTCCTCTGCGTCCTCCCTCGTCTCCTTCCTGCGCCCTCCCGTGATCGCTGCCGTCGCCAGAGCCTCAGTCGGACGCACTCCGCGGCACCCAAGCTAACTGAACCTGATAGAGCGATTCTTCGCCATCGCTGCTAATCAAGCCGATCGATTGATGAACAAAGTGAGCGTTATGGGGGGTTTGGATGAACAGTGAGCGGTGGCGTTGCCTCTGGATGAACAGGACCCCGTGGTGTGGAGGGCTGGATGAATAGTAGATGATGGAGGGGTGGCCGTGGAGGGGTGGTTGAACAGGACCTTGTGGTGTGGAGGGCTAGATGAACAGTAGACGGTGGAGGGGTGCCCGTGGAGGCGTGGTTGAACTGTAGCCGATGGAGTAGCGCACGGTGGATGCTGGATGAACAGGAGCCCGTGGAGGCTGGAGGAGGTCGACGGTAACCGGTGGAGGCTGGAGGAGGTCGACGCTGGAGATAAACAGTACCCAGTGGAGTCCCGGTTTGCGGTACGCCATACCCCTCCCGATGAACAGGACCCCCGTTTCGACCGTAGCACTCCAACACAAGTCCGTTTCATCTGTTTTGCATTACGCCACACCCCTCCCGATGAGCAGGACCCCCGTTTCGATCGTAGGAGGTCCGTTTCGTCCGTTTTGCGGTACGCCACACCCCTCCCGATCAACAGGACCACCGTTTCGACCGTAGACCCCTCCCGATGAACAGGATCCCATTTCGAACGTGGCTGGTCGAACACAAGGACGTTTCCTCCGTTGTGCGGTACGCCAGGCATCGTTTCCATCGCCTATTCCGTCCAAGCCATCCCGATGAACACGACCATGCATTCCGTTTCGACCCAGCCGGTTGGCTCCCCATGAACACGACGACGCCGCTATTTCTCCGTTCCGACCCAGCCATGTACGTATGCGCGAGTAGGCGTTCGAGACCCTGCCCGTATGTATGTACGTGTCCGTATTTTCTTTCTTGCACCCTTGCCGCTGTACGTACCTGTACATGCTACATGTGCGCCTCTACTACGACACATGCACGCCTCTGCATCCACCACTATATATATACGTACACGTTCGCGACCAGAATGACAACGCTACGTACGCTTCGACCAGGTGGGTCCCAACTGTCAGGCACTTCCTTGCATGCGAAGATGTAGCTGGTGGGTCCCAACAGTCAGGGGGGCGAATCATTTTTTTTCAGGACACACTTCCTTGCGTGCGAAGATGTACCTGGTGGGTCCCTGCAATCAGGGGGGTGAATCCTTTTTTTTTGCCCGGACGCACTTCCTTACGTGTGAAGATGTAGCTGGTGGGTCCCAGCAGTCAGGGGGGCGAATCGTTTTTTTCGCGAAATACGGTGGCCCGTCCGGTGGGTCCCCGCTGTCAGGTGGAGGAATAATTATTTTGCACGTAATAAGGAGGCACTTCCTTGCAGCGGCCGTGGACCAAGCTGTCGGCCTCTCCACGTACACTCGACGTTCGATGGAAGAAGTTCCTTGACCACGTTGACCACGCCGTGCCGAGAGCACCAGGGCGGTGGACGACGGCTAGGCCTAGGAAGGGGACGACGCGGAGCCGGGGAACACGCGACAGTGGATGCCCACGCGTAGAGGAGTACGAGGGTTCACTCGTTCGCTGCGGTGTGAGGTTGCGTCGCCCTTGAGAATAAACAGGGGTGTGGGTGAGTAGAGGGATGTCCTGGCCAGTGGTGGAAGTAGTAGGGGGCGGTGAGGCCTCTGCCGCATCGTAGCCGGCCACAGGAGGCAGGAGCATGAGGCACGACCGGTGCTGGTTTGGGCGGCTGGAGCAAGAAGACCAGAGGTTGAAGAAGCACTACGGCCGTTGGATGGACATCATACGATCACTGGAGCTAGAATCATGCATATTGACTAAGTTGACAAAGCCCTCCGTCCCCGTCGACTTAGTAGGCCCACAAGTCAGCCTGCCACTATACGGGGTCCCAGCTAATAGGCGGAGTATTCATTTTTTTGTGTGTAATAAGGAGGCACTTCCTTGCGTGCGAAGATATAGCTGGCGGGTCCGACCTGTCAGCGGAGGTAATGTTTTTTGCACGAAATACAGAGGCCCTTTCGGTGGGTCCCTGATGTCAGGTGGAGGAATCATTATTTTGCGCGTAATAAGGAGGCATTTCCTTGCGCACGGCCGTGGACCCAGCTGTCAGCCTCTCCAAGTACAGTCCACTTCAGATGCATGTCGGTCGTTGACCATGTTGACCAGGACGCGCCGTGAGCACCAGGGCGGTGGACGACGGTGAGGCCAAGGAAGGGAATGACACGGAGGCAGGGAAGACTCGGCAGTTGTTTCCCACGCGGAGGGGAGTACGACTGTACGAAGGTTTACTTGTTCGTCTGTCGTCGCCAGAGAATAACAGTAGGTGTGGGTGAGTAGAGGGATGGCTAGGCCAGCGATGGGAGTACGGTGGGGCGGTGAGGCCTACATGGCAGCAGAGCCGGCCGCGGGGAGAAGGGAGCAGGTAGTCCCGCCGGCGCTTGTTTGAGCGGCTGGAGCAGGAAGAGTAGAGATTGGAGAAGCACAACGGCCGTTGGATGGCCATCCAACAGTCACTGCTTGTGCGTAAACCTTTTTTAGGAAAGCCTCAAATATGTGGAAAGCAACATACAACCCATCTGCCATTATTTCTAATAATTTACAGCCCATTTGCTAATTCTTAAGGTTTTTTTTGGAGCCCATATTCTTTTTGTTAGCATTACAGCCCATATTGTGGCCACGGTTAAAAAATTATACGAAATTTTGCATATTTCGGTGCGGTCCGAACTGTTTTTAATCCCGAAATTTTGACTTACATTCAAACTGATTTTAAAAATAAATTTATATCAATATAAAATCCAACTAATTCTCCACGCATAAAAATAATGTAATTTAAAATCTCGAAATGAAAAAAAGATATTTGAAACTAATTGCCGGTTTGATGTGTTTTAAAAATGTACATCCCATTTCTCATTACTGATGGGCCATTTTCTCGGCCAACCGAATGAAAGCTCTCCTCGTCTTGAAAGATTTGCAGCCCAACAGGCCTGACAAAGCGACTTACTTGGCAAATCACAAAAAATTGGGCGTGGGCGTGGACCCGGTATCGGCCTCTCCACGACAAGATTACTCTTCCGATGGAAGTCGTTCCATGACCATGTTGACCACGCCGCGCGGAGAGCACCACGGCGGTGGATGACGGCGAGGCCTAGGAAGGGGACGACATGGAGCCGGGGAAGACGCGGCAGTGGAAGCCCGCACGGAGAGGGGTATGAGGGTTCACTGGTTCGGCTGTGGTTTGAGGCTACCGTCGCCGCAGGGCCTGGCCAGCGGTGGGAATAGTAGGGGGCGGTGAGGCCTCCGCGGCAGCACAGCCAGCCACGGGAGGCAGGAGCATGAGGCACGAATGGTGCTGGTTTGGTATTTGGAGCAAGAAGACCAGAGGTTGAAGAAGCACTACGGCCGTTGGATGGACATCGTACGGTCACTGGAGCTAGAATCGTTCATATTGACTAAGTTGACAAAGCCCTTCGTCCCCGTCAACTTAGTAGGCCCACAAGTCGGCCTCCCACAAAGGTGGGTCCCAGCTAGCAGGGGGAGTATTCATTTTTTTGTGCGTAATAAGGAGGCACTTCCGGTGGGTCCGAGCTGACAGCGGGGGGAACGTTTTTTCGCGAAATACGGTGGCCCGTCAGGTGGGTCCCAGCAGTCAGGGGCAAACATTTTTTCACAAAATACGGTGGCTCGTCCAGTGGGTCCCTGCTGTCAGTTGGAGGAATCATTATTTTCTGCGTAATAAGGAGGCACTTACTTGCTGCGGCCGTGGACCCAGCTCAGACTCTCCACGTATAGTATACTTCCGATGGAAGTCGTTCCTTGACCACATTGACCTCGCCGCGTTCTGTTACATGCATGCGTCCATGGGCGTGGTGCGTCCCCACTGTCAGCCTCTCACGTACAGTCATCTTCAGATGACTCTCAGTTGTTGACCACGTTGACCAGACCGTGCCGAGCGCACCCAGACTGGAACGACCCAGAGATGGGGGAGACGGGGCAGTGGAGTCGCAGATGGAGAGGAGTGGGAAACTTCACAGGTTCGGGTGCGTGGCAGCACAGCCGGGGTGCCGCCCACGGGAGATAGGAGCAAGAACAGAGGTTAATGCTAAGATAGACTGCGAAAAGAATGTTAGTTCATGTAAATGTAATGAAATCCATAGCGGAGGCGACTAGGAGAGGCGACTAGGAGACCTTGCGCCGGTGGCCACTTTGGCCCCGGCGGCCACCCTCCACGCCGGTGGCCACTCCGGCGCCGGCGTCCACCAAACTCTCCCTCACCCTTGGCCCTCCTTGTGACATCTTCATCACTCATTGCGGAGTCTTCATCACTCGTGGCGGAGACCTTGACAAGTTGGTGGCCATGTCGCCGTTCAACCTCAACTTCAACCGCGGCAAGGAATTTCAGGCAAGTGTTCGATCCAAGTTTGGCCACCCTGTGGTGTTTTCACCAAAGCTTTCGCAAAAAGAGTTCATTTTGGTTGTCTCATTTGCTCGTGCATCTTTCAAGTTGGATATTCATACGGTTGCTGTGGCCCTGCTTGCTTCATTTGGTGGCTACACGCAAGGCTTTAGAGTTTGTCACCTTAAGGATAGATCGTTCAAGTTTTCAGTGGCTTTGAAATCAGTTGGTTTTCATATTTACAATGCGGGTAGAGTGATCGAGAAGGACTTTGAGATGGTTTTCAGTCTTTGGGGTGAGGGTGGGCCTCGATGGTGGATCGAAGAAAGACTGTTTTACAAGGAAGAAGATGCTGAATGGACACCGGTTGGTCGTAATGGGCGGGTTGTGGTCTCCGCGATCACCGGAGTGGTTCACGAGCAACGCCACGCTTCGGTTTTCCAACGCTCTCCGCTGCATTCAAGTTGAGAGTGATTCCAGCGTGCCACGATAAGCGATGGCAATTTAGTGCGCCCTAATGAGCTGAATCATCGCTGCATGGGCAGGTACGTAATGTGCATGCGCGCATTGATAACCCGCGGACGTGTTTTATGCGGCGGAGATGTCGGCCACATTGCCGATTCTCGCACCACAAAGAAATCTTATGGGCTGTGGCCTTTCATCGATTTGAGCCCTTCAATAGCCCACCGGACGAGGCCTGGGCCCGGGAGGTGGACTCTTGGTTTTCGCAGAAGGGCCCGCTATCCGATTCCGCAAGCAACATCATTCAAAGAGCTGGTCACGGATTTTTTCCTAATTTTCAACCGAGGCAGGTGCGGACTCCTCGCATTCCTCTGTTCTTCCTTTTGTGCCACTCCGTCGACTTCCTCGCCACCTACCTCTGTTCCTCCCGCACCACCCAACAGGTTTCTGCCGGTCGCAGCACCTCCAATGGCGAACATCCCAATCGACCCAACACCATTCATCCCCCATGGCTTCCAGATTCAGCACATTGAAGGCCGTACGGGGGTCGCGCGGGTGGTTCTGCCGCGCCGGGCTCGATGCCATGAAGATCGGGCCATCGCCACCATTCAGCCGCTCCCGGATGAGGTAATTGCTTCCTAATGTCGAGAGGTGCTTGAGGATTTTCTTGAGATGATCCTGCGGCTCAAAGTTGGGGTGCGAGAGATTCAACCCTGTCTGCTCGGGAAGCTTATGTGCAGTTCGGGCATGTGAGAGATAGAGATGACTAGTTAGAGATAGTCCGCATGCTTTTGGGGATGTTCATATATCGCTTACTAGGCACAATGAAGGTCGGAATTGGAGAAGGGTCAATTTCAACAGAGTCATTGGCTGCTGATTGTGGGGATTCCATTTGATAATCAGAATACGTAAGATATTGCTGCAGCAATCGCTAGATTCTCTAAGATCATCGGTTGGGAGAAAGAAGATGCGCCAAGGGAAAGGTCTTGGTTAAGGCAAGAGTAACTGATTTACGTGAAATTCCAAAAGCTTAAGATGGATCAAGGAGAGATGTTTGAAGGAGAATCCTTGACAAGTTGATTGAGGTTCTCATGGAAGAAATCTGGGTGGGGGCCACCGATGAGGACCCTATGCCACCTCCGGTGTGGATCCACATCTGTCCCCTCAATGCAAATGACTTTCCGGTTTCATCAAGCTGCCATCAACAATGAACAGGACAATGAGGAAGACTGGGATGACTGGGAGGAGCAGGGCATTGGGCCTTCCCACCTCCCTGCCTCGATTGCCTCAAAGATGTAAACCATGAGGAGATTTTGGTGGATGACAATGAGGCAATCCCTAACAGCGAGATAACAACTACAGATTTCTCTGTCGAAGGTCTCCTCTCTCACAATGCTTTGGGAGGGGCCAATAGCAATGATGAAGTAAACCAGGCTGCAGCTGCTGAAGTTGCACCTGCCCTGGGTGTTGGTCTGCAAAATCTTCTGCAAGCATATCCTTCTGACATAGAAGAACAACCTGTCATTCCACAACCAATCATTCAGCAGGTTGCACCTCTGCCACAAGCAACAGAGCCTGAAGAATTGGTTCCTGCTATGGAGAATGTGGAGGTAGCTCTTGCTGAACCTGCAATGGATCATCAAGCCCTGGCATCTGCTTTGGAGGGACAACCTGAAGCACAGATACCAGTATCACTTGTTGCTTCTGAGATGCATGCCCAGCATCAGGTCAACACTCAGGAAGCTCAGAAAACCACTCTACTATCTGCTATGGAGCAAGTTCAAGAATCTGAGGGGGGGATGGAGCCTAAACAGGTCAACCATATGCTACCTGGTTCTTCCAAAGGTAATGTGCCACAGGCCAATTCACCTAATACTAATGATTATTACAATTTGGTACAATCACATGCTTTCTCAGTTATTGATGGAGAACACTTAATTTCTGAAGAAGGGTTGGATTTATGGGTCAATCACTTTGCTCCATCATCTCAGGAGGTTCCAAATGCTCTCACAGCTGAAATTCCTGTAAGTTGGTTCAATTTCATAATGAACCTATTGCTAAATCCTGACAGATTTGATTGGATCAGAAACTGCTAAAATCTTCCTTATGGAATATCTTGGTGATAAGCGCAATGATGAGGACACTATGACATTCATAATACCTGCTACTTGCTCTGTCACCCAGGCCCCAATTTGTCAGCAACTCAAACAAGCAAGCCAAGATAAGGAAAATGATGGTATCAGTCCTGCAGCACACTCATCCTCAGAGGCCAGCAGTCCACTAAAGAGAATTTCCCCAAACAATATCATTCTTCTGCCTGCTGGAGAGGCTATCTCTAGAAAGAGAAGGGGAAAAGGGCCACTAGTGGAGAACCAGGTAAGAAGGAGTGACAGAATTAGAGAAGAAAATAATGGATATAAAAGAAATTCTTGTGTTAGTAAGGAATGCTTACCATGTAATGCTGCTCCTCCTATCATTCAGAATAAGATTGTCAAAAACCTCACTAGTGCATTTTGCAAGGTGGCTGAGGAGGATCTCCAAGAAAAACTGGCTAAGAGACCAAGGAAAAAAGAAGTGGAGCAGGAGGAGTTGGCCCAGGTGGCTGGAGCCAAAGAGAGCAACCCCCAGGATAGTTCCAAATGATTAGATCTGGCTATGATAATTGGGGGCCTAGTAGTGTAGCAACTTTTGCTATCTGTTGCTTACTTGTCTGGCTATGTATGAAATTAATTATTAAGGGCTGTAAAACTATTACTGTGGCTACCTGTTACTGCTTGATCTGCATGTTGCATTTTCTCTGGGTGAATGACATTAATTCTTGCTGAATGGATATCTGATATGGTTTGAGCTGAAGCAAACTGTTATATGTGAGGGCAGGTTTAAGGGCTCTCAGGGGTATTTGCATCTCACACATGTTTTTTATCTTAAGGGATGGACCTTGAGAAATACACACAGATCTTCAAATTTTCTCCATGAATAATCACAAGTCTTGGAATATTCTCAACTGGAATATCAGAGGTATCAATTCTGAAAATAAGTGGTTGGCTATTAAGCAGAAAATGGAGGAGAGTGCTGCTGGAATCCTATGTCTCCAAGAAACAAAAAGAGAAAGTTTTGATTTACCTTACATTAATAAGTTTTGCCCCAGAAGATTTAATAAGTTTGAATTCCTCCCTTCTATTGGAGCTTCTGGAGGAATTCTCATTGCCTGGAATGAGGGCCTGTTCAAGGGAGAACTAATGTTTTCTAATAAATTTTCTCTCTCTGTTAAGTTCACATGCAACAGTTCTGCACATACATGGATTCTAACAAACATTTATGGCCCATGTCAGCAATCTGATAAGGTAGAATTCATTAACTGGTTTAGTAATATCCAAATGCCACCAGAGGAAGATTGGATTTTAATGGGGGATTTCAATTTCATTAGATCACCCTCTGATAGAAATAAACCTGGAGGGGACATTAATCAAATGCTGCTTTTTAATGAAGCCATCAGCAACTTAGGTCTAGTGGAGCTACCTCTAAAAGGCGCATAATACAGCTGGAGTAATATGCAAGAAGATCCTCTGCTTGAAAAGTTAGATTGGTTTTTTACATCTGCTGCATGGATGACATCATTTCCTGACACAACTGCTTTGCCCTTAGCCAGACCTATTTCTGATCATCTTCCCTGTGTGGTTAAAGTGGGGACTTCAATACCAAAATCAAAAGTCTTTAGGTTTGAGAATTATTGGCTCAAACATTCATCCTTCAAAGACCTGGTCAAAAATGCTTGGGATATACCTGTTGGATATTCTGAGCCTGCAAAAGTCATCAATGCAAAACTAAAAAACCTAAGAAGGAGGATCAAGTTATGGATTAAGGATATGCCATGCCTCAGGAAACAAATTGCAGATATCAATGAGTGTATATACCTTTTTGACCTATTTGAGGAATTCAGAACCCTGAGTACTTTTGAATGGAATTGCAGAAAGCTTTTGAAAGAACACCTTATGACCATTCTTACAAATCAAAAGATTTATTGGAAGCAAAGAGGGAAGATCAAAGGGGTCAAGTTTGGGGATGAAAACACAAAGTTCTTTCACACTAAAGCCTCAATCAACTTCAGACATAATAAAATTGCTATTCTCAGAACTGAAGAAAATGTGGAAATTGCTGATCATGCAGGAAAGGCTGGAATTCTTTGGGAAGCATTCAAAAAAAGGCTTGGCCAATCACAAGGGCACACAATGCATTTTGATCTGCCCAATCTGTTGGGGCAACAGAACAATCATGAACTCTTGCAGGATCTAGAAAAACCTTTTACTGATGAAGAGATCATTCAAATTGTCAAGGAATTGCCACATGACAAATCTCCAGGTCCAGATGGGTTCAATAATGAGTTCATTCAATCATGTTGGGATATTATAGGACCAGATGTGAAAAACCTAATCCATGCTTTTCATGCTGGAAACATCTCTTTGGAGAGCATCAACACTTCATACATAACTTTAATTCCAAAAAAAGAGGTGCCCATGAGTCCTAATGACTTCAGACCTATATCCCTACTGAATGGAGTATTCAAAATTATTACAAAACTCTTGGCCAATAGACTACAAAAAATAATTTTGCAGCTCATCCATATCAATCAGTATGGGTTCCTCAAGGACAGGGTGATTCAAGACTGCCTTGGTTGGTCCTATGAATATCTGCATCAATGTTTCAAATCAAGAAAGGAACTGCTGGTACTGAAATTAGATTTTGAAAAGGCTTTTGACACAATTGAACATAAAGCAATCATTGACATCCTCAGAGCTAAAGGGTTTGGAGAAAGATGGATATCATGGATTCAAATCTTATTTACATCTGCTACTTCTGCTGTTCTACTTAATGGGGTTCCTGGGAAAAAATTCTATTGTAGAAGAGGTGTCAGGCAAGGAGATGCACTTTCTCCTCTACTATTTGTGTTGGCTGCTGACCTTTTACAAACCATTCTTAATAAAGCAAGGGACATGGGACTGCTCACTGCTCCTATTCAAATTAACTCATGCCCTGATTTCCCAATAGTGCAGTATGCAGATGATACATTGCTGGTTATGAAAGCAGATGCCAGGGAATTATTTTGTCTCAAAGCTCTTCTGAACTCTTTTGCCACAGCCACAGGTCTCAAAGTTAATTACCAGAAATCTATCATGGTCCCTATTAATATCAGTGAGGATAGAGTGGATGTCTTTACCCATACATTGAACTGCCAAAGAGGAGTCTTCCCTTTCACTTATTTAGGACTTCCTTTAGGCGTATCCAAGCCCACTGTGGAACAATGTATGCCAATGGTCCAAAGAATTGCAAAAAGATTAGCAGGCCTGGCTACCTTCATGACAAGTGCTGGCAGGCTGCTTCTGGTGAAATCTGTGTTGGCATCCTTGCCAATATTCTTCACGGCTTGCTTAGATGTGCCAGTAACCATTAAGCTTCAAGTAATAAAATACTTGAGACCTTTGTTTATGGAGAGGTTCGACATGGAGGATCACAGACCTGCCTCTGTTGCTTGGGCAACTGCTTGTAGGCCAAAGGTGCAAGGGGTGCAGGAGTGATGGATATCTTTGCACACAACAAGGCTTTGTTAATGAAAAATCTGCATAAATTTTACAACAGCACGATATCCCTTGGGTGAATCTCATTTGGGAAATACACTACCAGACAATAAGTTACCAGGAATGACTTGGTTGGGTCTTTTCGGTGGAGATCCATACTACAATTAACAGATCAATATAAAGCCATGGCAAGATGTAACTTAGGGATGGTAGAACAGCATTCTTTTGGTCTGATTTGTGGGGAAATGAGGTTTTGCAACACAAATACCCACACCGTTATTCCTTTGTGCAAGATGCTACAATGACAGTTCAACAAGTGGTGAACACTGAGTATCTTGAAGATCTATTCCATTTGCCTCTGTCTAATCAAGCTTACCAGCAGTTTATGATATTAGAAGAAATTTGTCATCATCTCGCATAATCGAATTTTTGCATATGTCGACACTTGGAGCTATATATGGGGTAATGAGATTTTTTCGCTTCAAAAGCATATACAGTGATCATAGGTGTCAAACAGGTTCCACCTCATTTTGCCTGGATTTGGAAGTCCTCATGTCAACCTAAGCACAAAATGTTCTTCTGGATGCTACTGCATGACAGACTTAACACAAGAAACTTGCTAAGAAGGAAAACTATGATTTTGGATGATTATACATGTCTTTGTCATGAATTGCCAACAAGAAGAAACTCTGCATCATTTATTCTGGGGGTGCCAATTCTCTAGAACATGTTGGAACTTCATCTGTCCACAAAGAACTCCAAATCTATCTGTGTTAGAGGCCTTTCAAGATCTCAAGGAAAAACTGAATGTTCCTTTCTACATGGAGATCATTATACTGGGATCTTGGGCCATATGGATTTCTAGAAACAACAAGATTTTTGAGCACATACAGCCATCCTTCCAGGGATGGAAGCACATCTACTTTGAAGAGCTAAAGCTGTTATCCCACAGGATCAAGGCCAAATATGCTGCTGCATTCAACATCTGGCTAACTACCTTATTAGCCACTTAAGTAGACCATTTGTTTTCTTTCTTTCATAGTTTATAGTTTTAGATATAGTTTCTAGTTCTTTTCTTTTCTCAAGGGCTTTTCTCAAGCCCTCTACTGTATAGCTTGCTGTATTTTGGTTTTCTCTTTTATTCTTTTCTGTTTTTTTGTTCTTATTTTTGTGCTACTTTTTATTATTAATAAAAATTGCAGTGGGGTTTTACCCTACTGTTCATAGTCAAAAAAAAAAGAACAGAGGTTGAAGAAGGAGAACGGCTATTGGATTAACATCCAACGGTCTGGCTGCTAGAATCATTTGTTGATTAAGCTGACAAAGCCGTGCGTACACGTCCGCTTAGTAGGCCCACAAGTCAGTCACCAAATCTGACGGGTCCCAGCTGTCAACGGGATAAATAATTTTTTCGCAAAACAAGGAGGCACTTCCTTCCGTGCGAAGATATAGCCGGTGGGTCCCAGCTGTCAAGTGGAGGAAACATTTTTTTCAGCTTAATAAGGGGGAACTTTCCTTGCGTGCGACAACGGACCTTGTGGGTCCCAGCCGTCAGGCTCTCCACGTACAGTCCTCTTCCGATGACTCTTGTTTGTTGACCACGCCGCACCAAACACAGCGAGGCGGTGGACGACGGCGAGGCCCCGGACGGGAACGACTCGGAGATGGGAAAACGCGGCAGTGGAGTCGCAGATTGAGAGGAGGAGAAGGGTTATAACTGGTTCTGTTGCGGCGTGGGGCTGTAGTCTGTGGAGAATAACAGGAGGTGTCGAGGGGTGGAGGGATAGCCTGGCCGGCGGTGGGGTAGCGCTTCGTAGCAATGCGTGCTAAGCAGATCCGCTAGCCGCCGGAGGCCGGACCAGGCGGTCCCGGCGACACTGGAGGAAGAAGACGAGAGATTGAAGGTGCATGCCGGCCGTTGAATATAAATCCAATGGTTGTGGATGACACAATCATTTGTTGACCAAGTTGACAACGCCCTGCATGGGCTTCGACCTATTGGCCCACATGTCAGCCTGCAAAAATGTGGCATATATTTAACCCATGTTTTCTAGAATGTCTGATCCGATTCTTTGGTGGGTGAACAAATAATTTCGCGTCAATCAGGCCATTTACACTTTCTAAGAAATCCCAGCCCATTTGCATTTCCTTGAAATACACGTATTAGGTGGGCTTGTTATATATATAATGTTATGTTAGAAGGAGCAATTAATATCAAAGAATAAACCGGAGAGGCACATTATGTATATATATAATTAAGAAATTAGCGAGTTATTGCTCAAAATAAATTGGACACAGCATTACTTTTATAAGAGACATGCGTTTTATACCCCATAGAAGGCATACTAACAAATTCACACACAAATACAACAGAAAAGGTAAACATTCATATCAAACTCAGGTTCATAGGACACGTTCATATTCATAGCCAACATTCACTATCAACAACTCAAAAGATTCATATATACACAACCTGAGAATATCTATGCATCCAAATGATTGATAGATCACACGACAATATTCATACATAATTCACAAAAAGATTCAGATATACACATGTTCAGTATGTTTATGCATCCAAATGATTGATATCACAGCCAATATGATCCATGGACGAACTTTGATTACCTAGGGTACAGACTGGTAAATGGTGTTCAATCGGGGGTACTTCTTGCTAAAATTAGCTCTTGTACGAGTAAACTTTCGAGTACATAAGAGGCAGCACAGACAATCTGAACTTTGCTTGTAGGTCTATCCTCAAATAGTGGCCTCGTGCCGAGGGAGGTTTGAGCAACTTGGACACTACTTTCATCCAACTAGTTTACTAGCTCATCTTGGTCATGTATCTCGCAAAAGTTCTACATTGCAGACGAGAAAGGAGGCGGTTGAGAAAATGAACCACCCAAATTTTTTGTGCAGTTCAACTGAAATGGAGCATCCTTGGCATGCAGACTGATTAAGTGCCAGATGAATATACGCGTCAACCAACTTGTCTGGAATCTTTAGACTCCATGCCATATAGTTCGCTACCATATGTGCCGATAACCAAAAGGCACAAGTTGGGACCAAAGACTGGACTGCGTTTTTCTGGGCTATGCACCAAGCAATATTTTGGCGTTCACTCTCCTAATACTTGGAGTTTGACAATTGGTTGATGCCGGTTGATACTCAAATGAATACAGGCACTTCTTGTCAACATCGATGCTTGTCTGAGTGAACTTTGGAGTACATAGCAGTAGCATAACTACCTGTCCATCTGATCATTTTGTGCAGTTCTACTGAAATCACCCGATGTAATGATTTGCCTGCGAGTTCAGGCTCCAAATTACTCCTTTATGAAATCTGCAAACAGTAGCACAATACCAAATTACCAATACATATGACAAGCACAATAATCAGGATAAAGACCAGTACCAACCTGTGTGAGGTAGCATATCAATTACTATTTCCTTTGATTGGAAGCCGAGATAAGCCAAGCGACTGACAACAAAGGAAGAAAGCAAGCGGAGATTAGCGACTGACAGGAAAGGACGGAAGTTGTCGAGGCAATGAAGCACCCAAAGTTTTTGTGCAGTTACACAAAAATCGAGCATCCCTATTGGCACATACATTGAGAGAGTGAGATTACTATAATAGTGGGACTAGTTGATGAAACATACACTAACAAATAGAAGCACCCTCATTATCTTAATGGGTAAAGTTAGAAACATAATAGTCTTGCTTAAAGAGAGGTATTAGTTTATTTAATCAGTGCCAATTAGCTCAACTCAACACTCAAAGCATTGCCATTTATCATAGGTTGCAAAACTTAAAAGTGCAAAGATAAAGTAGTTTCTCATGACAGTAGCACGATACAAATAGAGATGACAGCAAACTAATATGGATGAAGGCCTTAGGCCCATACCAACCTGAGAAAAAAGCTTATTCATGTAGTCCCATAAGAGATGATAAAGCACTCACTGGAATCACACAATAGTATATATTTTTGTGCACTTCAAATGTATGGTTGAAATCACTCTTGTTTACCAGTGCTAAAGATTATCAAGAACTTCCAGCAGAGTTAAAGCACTGGTTGGGATACAGTTCATTGTATTGTCTTGTGTAGTTCCACTAAAATGTATGATTGTCACAACATGATCCCTGTTTGCACAAGTAGGAACAAGGTGAAACCTTCATTAGCTTAGTGAGAAAGGATAGGAAGACATTAGCATATTACTCAAACAGTAGCATCAAATTCATGATGGACAATACGCAAAACATTGCCTCATTGAACCAATGGCAATAAATTGACATGCAAAACAATAGCACTATTATGTCATGACACTAATAATATAACCTCCCTGCTCCACCACATGATTCACCTCCATAGACAAACATTCACACGTACATGATTCAGCATAGGGTCCTACTAAAGATTTACTTAACTCCAATAGGAAAATTAGGCAGTAATAAATTAGTGGTACTTAAGTACTCCTAATTAATTAAATGAGACAGCAGAAGTGGAAGGGCTCCCTGGAGGATCGTCTCACATGTAAGGTAGTCGCTGCCGGAGCCCTTGAATAGCCTCGACTGAGGCCTCTGGCTTCAGCAAGATCGCCTTGGCACTGTTTATTCTTCTTCTTCTTCCTCTTCATGCTCTGTTTCTCTTTCTCCTCACCAGTTGGAGAAACCAAGTACATGATTGGCCTTCTAATTCAGAATTGGTTTTGTCAGTGGGGGAGTACAAGTGTACTAGTGAAAACAGCATTATTTTTTCATGGCAGTCGGATAATAGAGATGAACACATGCATTAAATATCATTCTTACATAAAGGAAGGTTTTGGCGCCAATATGGATGATGAGGATTGTAACACAGATCTCCCTTTGTCCAGTTCCACCAAAATGAACCAACTGTTCCATTCTGACATTCCAGTTAAACAGCACAAAAGTCACTTCTTTTAAGAGTTTTGTGTGCAGTGCACCAAAAGGTCACAATAGCAACCAGGTGAATTGGATATCCCTGTTTGCACAAAAAGGCACAGAGGAAACTGTCAGAGTCTCAAACAATTACAGGCAAAAACATTTGGCTAAACTTGTCAGAGTCTCAAACAATTACAGGGCATGGCTTCATTTTTACCAGGGACATTATATTAAGAACAGCTAAGGCTGCGTTCGGTTCACAGGTTTGGTGCAGGATTTTCGTAGGAACACAATTCCTACGGTATTCTTTCCCTTCCAACCGTTAGGAACACGGGAAAGGTGAATAGTGTTTCATAGGAAAGCTGGTCTGGTAGTACTGATTCCATCGGATTAGAAACATCCACGCGCTGCTCATTTTTTGGGCGGAAGCCCGAGGTAGGCGCTCGCTGCCATGCGTTAGACAGGTTGTTGTGTTGTGTTTGCCGGAATAAAAAGATCAACATATGTGTGGTACGTGAGGTGAGGACAAGAGTAGTCACTGTGCAGCTGAATAAACAAATAGCATCTCATACTGCCAAGCATGCTACTCTAAAAAACAAATCTGTACATTTCGTAGTCCATCCAAACACATTCTCTTGAGAGTTTCCTCCGGTTCGCTGTTCCATAGTTTTATACCTACATTCCTTTCCTATTCCTCTATTTTTCATCAAGACCTATGTTTTCTGCCCCTTTATTCTGACCGGAGCCTAAATATATGGTATAAGGGCATGGGACAATGGGTGCACCAGCAGTACAACACCATGTACGTAAAAAGGGGCATAAAGTGTTTATTCATAGTTTGTTGCCCTGAGAAACAAACATCCAAGAAACATATCTGGGTTGGTCCCATTCTTGTTCACTCTAGCCACCTACTCCTATGTGTGAATAGCAAATCTAGTCCTGGTCATACCACTGTGTATAGCGTTACCCCTATATTTCCCTTTTCGACCAAGAGACCGGTTGGATGACCAGTTTGTACTACTTTCATCCCCTTTCCTTCCTGTTTGTACCAAGTCCGATGTACATACTAAATTCCCCCACCCCCACTTTATTTCAATGACAAGTATTTTCGGACGGAGGGAGTACAAGATTCGACTCCATGAAGTAGCTTTACCTCTAACAATAGAAGAAAAAAACTAGGTGACGTTGGACCATCCGATCGAGAGGGGCTGAGAGGTAGAAAATGATGCACATGCAGCGACGTAGCGAGCTGGGGAAGTAGAGCTAAGGAGGTTTCGAATGAAGATATACCTGAAGGTCGTCGGGATATGGATAGGTGGGCGGCGGGAGGATGGATCCGCCCACAGGCAATGACGAAGGGATCGAAGGACCTCCCGCGCCGGCGCTCGGCCAGAGATAACGGTGCAGCCGGCAGTGGGTCTCCTCCCTCGCTGTCAACGACGGCCTAAACGCTGCCCCTCCTCCCCTTCACCGGCAGAGGGGGATACGTCCGGATCTGTAACCAGCAGTGAGGATAGAAAGCCAGTGTATTTTGAAGGGAAAAAGACAGTGTTACTACCCATATCTTGTTTAGATCTCGAGAGGATGAGAGTGTGTGAATAGAGCAACCCTAGCAAGCAAGCGCGGAGGCTCCGGCCTATATATAAGTAGTGGGCTAGTTTTCCTTTTTCACTCCATCAAAACAATCATTTAAAATTGTGTACTACTACATGCCAGGTCGTAGGTTTTTTTAGTTGTTGATTGTTTTTTGAGATAGCTACCCGCTTGTTCCAAGTGGTGTTACGGTGTGCCAGGTCGCACTTTGTATTGTTCAAGTCTGGTACTACAAGTCCATCCATTAAATGAACAACCACCCCTCGTAAAAATTGTGAACAAGCCCACGGCTAAAATTAGCGGAAACATGGGTTGCCCCACCATGCATTATTATTTATATTTTCTACTCCCTCCGTTCCTAAATTTAAGTCTTTTTTATTAGCCACACCTAAGACAAGAAATTTTTTTATTAGTAGTGAACCCCACATGTCATAGAAACAAAAATTGTAGCAAGATTTCCTTAGGCAAGCCAAAGTGTGTCTAACAATTTGAGCAACTCAGGTTAGGCAAGTGTGGCAAGTGTGGGAAAAATAATGTGGCAACATAAGACAAACATAGTCACAATCCAAACAGCCCCGTAATTTTATGTGACATGCATGAAAATTTGGTTAATTAAATTTATAGTCAAAATTTGGCAAGGTGCATCAAATCAACACATGCAAGTATCAAAAGGAAAGTCACGGCATGCATGCATGCGTTGTACTCCCTCCGTTTCCAAATATAAGTCTTTTTAGAGATTGCAACAAGTGACTACATACGAAGCAGAATATATCTACTCCTACATACGAAGTAGCCCATTTGAAATGTGTAAAAAGATTTTTATCGAGTGTTGTGCTTTGATGTGTCGCGTCAACTCGTACAAGACCGAGAAATTTGATTACTACAACGCCTCTCCTCATGGATGAGCTCGGTGTTTGACCGCACTCGCTTTTTGGCTGCATGACAGGGGGCCAACCACTGTTGGGCCCACCTGCCCTAGACACAAAGGCAGGAGCAAGAAGTAGAAGCTGCACACGCTATCCCTCCCGCACGAGGTGGACGGACATGCAGCAGTGGATTCGATACTGTAGAAGTAGGAGTAACATCATTGTTCGTCTTCTCGAAGAGGCGAAGAGCCAAGCGCAAACCGAACGTGGCAGTTGCGAATGCTCGTGTGGTGCAGTTCCTTGGAGTACTAGCCAGGCTCTTGCATGAGACAAAATTGCTATTGTTTAACAATTAAACTCCATTATCCATTGGTTGATATTCATTCTGCATAGGTCCACGCGCTTAGCACCATTTCCTCATGGGGTCACCAATGTTTATCTGCTAATTAATAGCATTCCATGCAATGAACTAGCCATTGAAAGTCATTAAAAGCATGCACACCTCTCATCTCTCATTGGTTGATACGTATGTCAAGAAACAAGAAACAAGGTAGAAGTTAATGCACCGCGCCTAAGTGTTTTGGGACTATTTGGTTTCCGTAAGATGACTTACACACCTAGACGGAGGGAGTAGTATAGATCTGTAAACCGGAAAGGAGTATTTGCCTTTCTAGAGATTTCAACAAGTGACTAGACTACACCATGTGCAGTACCCCCTCCCTTCCGGTTTATAGGGCTCAAATCTCAAATCTCATGAACCAAGGCATTTTGCGATTGGAGGAATGTATCTCGTACTTTACAAAACTACCCTAATTAAAATCATGCATTAATTACGTAGTTCTCTCGTTTTCCTCTCCGCCTTGGTCGCGGTGCACAATATTGAGCACTCCTATACGACTAGCCGCTCTATCTACATGTGGGACATTTCAAAGCATCCGGGCCCGCGTGCCATCCACCAAATCACAAATGAGGTGCTACTGGTCAAGACTCACTGTCACCCGGTGTGGCCGTCATGACCATCATATCACAAAACCCACACCTTTACTAGCGGTGGTAAGGTGGCCTCCAAGTTGGACTGGACAAAGCAACCATCATTTCATTGGAACGCTCGTTCAAGCCCTTTCTTCCCTTTCTTGAAGAAAACCTCACTCCAGGCTACTCACTTCTGCCATTTTTCTTCTGTACCAATGAAGGAAAGGTGGGCAAATCAGTTATGCTGCTATATTTTCATTCCAATAATCTTCTTTTTGTGAAGCACCGACCAATTCTCACATCTTTTTATTTTCCTGTTTTCATTGCGATTGTGGTTTCCTTTCGATTGCTTTTTGTTTGAAAGTTCATTGATGGATCCTGGAGCACTAGGCAAAGAGTTGTCGGCGGACAACCCACTGGAGACAGCGATCTCCAGGAAGCGAGCACCGACCAACGAGTTGACCATGTTGGCGGGCCAACCCATGGAGACGAAGAACTCCAAGAAACAAGCACTGGCCAAAGAGTTGAGGACGTTGGCGGACGAACTCCTCAAAGAAAGTTGGAAGAACAGCAAGGGCCCCACCGTTCCTACCCCAGGAACTCTGATTGCCACCTATGTGAGGCTCAAGACCGAGTTTGAGGAGATAGTCGCCGTTGAGAAGCAGTATTCCCCTAGCAAGGTGATGGCCCCCATCGAGGATGAGGAGATGGCCCCCGGAGGGATGAGATCCCCCGGTGAGCTGCACAAGGTAAAAAATAATGGCTTATTACCATAGTTGTGGTTTTTGATTATTTGCAATGTGCTTGCTAATATGTTAGGGTTGTGCAAGTTGTCCTTGATAATTCCAATGTCGTGGCCCATCCTGTTGGCATCACCCCGGAGATCGATTCCGATGCCGCTATCCATCCTGTGGACATCGCCCCAGAGATCGATTCCATTGTCGCGGTCAGTCCTGTGGACATCGCCCCAGAAATCGATTCCCATGCCGCTGTCCGTGCTGTGGTCATTGCCAGAGAGATCGATGACAAGAAATAGTTGATCGCGCTAATCCTTCAGCGTAGTTTGCATTGCTCTGTGTTTAATTATCAGAACGATGCGTGTTATCAAACCATCTTAGGGCTAGTGCACTGTCTTGTGTGGGCGGATCTTGCTACTTTTGTTTGATAGTGAATCATGCGATGAATCATGCGAACCCTCTGCGAGTTATGGAAACAGATGTATCCTCACCAGCTTTTGATGTAATATATGGCATGCTTAGATGTAAGTTTGAACTGTTTATCATATCAGTAGGGCTTGTTTGATGATTCTTGGTGTTAGTAGGCTAGCTACTGTGCGAGCTATAGTACTTGCAAAACACTCACCAAAGAGAAATGTTGGGGCTGATGAGCTCGTGGTACGCTTATACTTATCCCTCGTCGAACGACCAATAGCCCTAGCTCCTAAAATTGTAGGCTTAGCGATTGATCAGACAATAGTCGACATACATTCAGGCCTCATTTGGTTCATAGGGTAGGAAAATCATAGCAAAAGTACAGAGAACGTGCAACACAAAAATCATAGCAGTGCAGAGACAGACTCCCTCCGTTCCAAAATAGATGACCTAGGCGGGTTAGTTTGGCCTAGTGGGTTTCAGTGATATGACGTGGTACAGTGCCGTCCAGTCTATGCGTGTGGTAGCAGTATTGCGGGTACAGTAAGTTTTCTTGAACAAGCGGAATTCAACGAATTCATGATGGCTCCTTTGTCCGAACAACTTACAGTGGGAAAGTTTGGGCCTGCAATACGACTGGGGTAGACCAGGATAATTTTGTGCATGGCAGGTGGACCAGGATGGTCGACGTCCCACATGTCGGCGAATGAAAGTATTCTTTCCGATATAGAGGACGAGCAACGAGTATTCATTGTTTATTTTTGATGAAAGCTATTGTCTCCACTGTTACTCCTTGACTTTGTCAATGGCTCTCTCTCCTCCACATAAGCGGGGACTACTTGCTATGCATGCAGCGGGCAGCTGGCGTCTTGAGGGGCCAGGGCGGTGAGAGCAGGCTCCGGAAGTGGTCCGGACTCCAGCATGGCCCACCTCACATTATCACCACATATTTCTTGGAGTCCGTACGCGGCGGGCGGGCGATATCTTATCCCTCCCCCGTTTCTCTCTTCTCAGCCGACGCCCGCCGAGCAATTAGATTTCGGCTATCGACGGTTTATTCAATTACGGACCCACATGTCAGTGAAATTGCAAGACAACCCGTGTCCCCTCTGGTGAGCGGCGTGCGAGCCGGATTGTCGGGGTTGCGACACGTACGAGTCGTAAGTGTGCCGCCTTTTCCTTTAGAACTTGCGAAGCGTAACATTTTTGCACGATGGATCGATAGAAATCCAGAACAAAATGACGAGGGTGGTGCTTTCCCGCTCGTTAGGTGGGCTAGTTCGAGTGATATGACGTGCTACAGTGTCGTCCACTTGCTCCATTTCTATGTAAGCAAGAGTTTACACTCTTACGCGGGAGGAGTGCGAAACACCGCGGATCTGATTTTGATCAAGGGATAACAGTTCCCTGCCAAATATTGGAGGATTGTTAGCGATTATAGCATGATAGTTAGGGCATCTCTAGCGTTGGCCCACAAATTTACACCGGCATCTGTCTGAGGACACTGATGGATGCCATCCGATGCTGCCTGCATACCTTTCGACAACTATATGAACTAACCGGACGAAATTCGTGCAAACAAAGCAAATTTCAAATTAACCGGATGAAATTCATTACATTTCAAAAACTTTTCCTACAAACTGGACAAAATTCATTACATATTTCGCACAAACCGTACTAAACCTACTGTAAACCTAATCTAAACGATCTCCGCAGCCCGACCACCATGTCTGGCCATGAACCCGAGAAAGCCGGCCATTGCCTTTGCCTCCTCCTCATCCACCTCGATAACCACCTCCTCTGGCCGGAGCACAAGGTTCTGAAGATTTCCGCCTCCACGTCGCCGTCAAGCGGCTAATGGGCCGCCGATGTTTACCCCACCAAGCTTGGCATCGTCTGAGTGGAGTAGCGGTGGCCTTCCCGGGACTAGCGCGGTGGCGACCTACCGTGTACTAATCTTCCTCGCTGCCGGCTACGCCCGCGCACGCGCGCCAGCTTCATGGTCGTGGCGGCGGAGGGCGGCAGTACGTCGAAGAGAGCTTTGGAGCACACCTGGAGTGGAGCCACCGATGTCCCTCGTCTGCTCCTGCGACAGTACGTCCAAGAGAGCTTCAGAGCGCCAGGAGGCCATGGTTGAAGTGGTGCCGATAGAAGGAAGGGACCGGAGGAGAATAAGTGTGGGTCTTTGGCTATGGCTAGGAGTTGGGGCTCAAGTTAATATAGCGGGCGAATGGCAATGAGCCGCGACAGACGGATGGACAACTGGCGCCGGAGTAGGTTCGTCGGGCGTGAATATGGACGCTACTTCAGTGACTTAACTGCAGATGCGTTTGGGTTACTGACATGTGGGCCCAACGGGCGTCTGGCCCACATGTCAGTGACACACCAATTGCACCTGCAGTTAAGTTTGGTGAATGCGGCATTGACATTCTGGAGAGACGGTGACCGTTTCAGGCGGGAAGCGCACACTAGCGATGGAAGGGGTTTCAGTGTGCAGTGGCACTAAGATCGGTCGCTCACGATAGTACATACTCCGTACCATACTACCATAGTACCCTCTCTAGCTTAGGCTGTTTTATAGATTGTCGTTGTGATGGACGATGTACATGAGCAAGGGGGTCCGAGTATGACCGTTTCTGTTGAGCCAGGTGAATACATGATCGGCGTTCGCGTAGGCCTCCATCAAACGTCTAAATAGTAATGTCAGGCACCGCTGGGGCGCGCAGGTGATGGGTTCGCTGTTTGGGTTGCACCATGAGTAGGACTTTGATTTAGAGGGTGACGTGCATGCATTATCATGCTTTGACAGCGTGAGCGTGCGTGTCTGACACGAAGTATTTCATTTTCATTTGGCTGACGAGGGTGCGTTGCAGCGACGAGTCCGTGGTTTGATTCCCCACATATGCATAATTTTGGTTTTTACAGTATTTCTTTCTCCATTCACAGGTAGGCCCGCGTAGATAGATAAAGACCACGAGCTGATGAGGCGCATGCGGACTGTTTGACTGGTCAACCATACAAATACGGAGCTATATGCTAAGCCGGTGACTGTATAATCACCATATCTCGTATACAATGATCAAAGTGAGCTATCAAGACAAGTTCGACGACCGCCAATGCATTTTACTCGGTAATAAATGACCAGGATTGAAGGGGAATCCTGATTTGCTTCATCTTCTGTCCTTGAGCTCTTGACAAACCAATGCCCTATACGGTTGTCCGGCCACTCCACCCCAGAGCTCTCACCAAGCGTCATTCATGCCACCGCACCGCACACTAACCGGTAAGGCAGCGATGGCATCTCGCCGCATCGAGTTCCTCGCCACCCACGACCGTACACAAAATGGTAGGGAAGCGATGGTATCCCGCCGTGAGTTCATCGCCGCTCGCGACCTCACAACTATGTGGGAGGAATTTGAAGATGCCAAGGCCGAATGGGTGGTAGAGCAAGAGGCGGACAAAGCCGCACAGAGGGAGTGGAAAAGCCAGAAAACACTCAACAAAAGAGAGGCCCGCCGCCGCAAGAAAGAAAAGGACGCACGCGCTGCTGCGGAGAGGTCGGCGGAGATCCAAGCACGATGGGGTGTCGCCGACAAAGCCGGGAAGGAGAACGACGGCGTCTGGCCAGCATGTGAGAAGTAGTAGTACTAGTAGTTAGTGTGTGTGTCTGTGTCTGAGTACGAGCATGTACCAGTACTACTAGTTACTGCTGTAGTTTTTAGAGAAAATTACTAGTACATTAGCCTAGACTAAATGGAAAAATTCCTATCCTAAGCATCAAATGGCATCTCTTTCTCTATAGGAATTGAGATGCTTGTCATCTCACTTCCTATGATTTTCATATTCCTATCCTATGAACGAAAGGAGGCCTCTGTTGGAGTAAATACTGTAGCTAGCAGTACTGCTGGTACTGTGGTTTCTTTAATAAGCGGAATTCAGCGAAGTCATGATGGTTCCTTTGTCCGAGCAACTTCAAAGTGGGAAGTGGGGCTGTGATTTGACGGCTCATTAGTCATTGTTATCGGGTAGCGACGACTGGGTGACTCTCCTTGAGTTCTGCGTGCATGGCAAGTGGACCAGGATGGTCGACGTCCCACATGTTGGCGAACAGAAGTATCCTTTCTGATATCGAGGAGCAAGGAAACCGCATGGTATAGTATCACTGCTGATTGGTTCGCAAAAAATAGTATCACTGACGATTTATAACTATTTTTTATTTCTGATGAATGCTAGCGTTTCAACTCTTACGACGAAGGGTGCCAAACACGACGCGTCTTTGGATGTCCCACACGCCGCCGAAAGGTGGGACATGAACAGCGTGGTAAAGCCCAGCATAAAAAAACAGCGTGGTAGAGAGTCTCCACTTCTTCCACTTCTGGGTCGGAGACCACACATAGTAGTACTTAGTGGTATGAACGATACAAAGTGTGACCTGGAGCGAAAGACACGTCTAGTTGGAAGGTCCCGGGGCATACACGTAAACAAATATAAATGTTAATATGTGCCTCCAACTAATATAGTAGTAGTAGAGTACTTAGGCACGTACTCCATAACATCACCGTGCATTGCACATACAACATTTAGTGGTAGTACGTAGTAAGAGACAAATGCCGCCCAAGAGTTCCCTTCTCGACCTACTTTTGGATGTTTGGTAGAGTGTATGGAGGGTGCATGAGTCCACACTAGTTTAGCACAAATACACTAGAAGCATGCATGAAGAGAGCATGCATGAAGAGGGGTGTTGAGTTGAGCCTGCATGAAGAGGGAACAACTATGCTGAGACGAGAATGCAACCAAACACGCCCTATATGCCACGCGTGTTCATACCATTTGTGCCTTTCTACTTCACTTACTGCACTACATTACTCCCGTTCGTACGTCCACTCCTGGGTACATGTCCGTCTCGTAGTTCCAGTCCCACGTGTTCTTCATATAGATGGAACGATCCTTGCATAACACGTGCACCTTGATGCTAGATGTCTCGTGTGTTGGCAAAAGGATGAACAAAGCTCACGTAAAAAAATAGAGTGGAAGAACATAGATTCCGGACGACCGAGAAGGCGAGAAGAAGTAAGGAACCTCGTGGTGGAGCGTCTGCACTCATAATATTTAATATTATTCAGCGATATAAAATTAACCAATCATCTCCATAGTGGACTGGAAGAGTACGAAACACGGCAGCCCAGTGTAGTTACATCATACTAGTACATGGCTAACCCACGCTATCACCATATTTCTTGGCTTCCGTGCGACACCTATTTCTAGTAATCCAGCAGCCTGTATCGCTTCTCCCTCCTCGTCTCTATCAAAGTGCGGCCGGCTGGCGTTTCTGCCATCTATTGAGGTTGGTTAACTCATCACATGTTAGCGACATGCCAAGAGCATTCTAAAAAAATTCCTTTCACGTTCTGTTTTCAAAAAGAAAAAATCCTTTCACGTACAAATTTGCCTGTATGCTTTGAGCAACTTGCATGTCCTACAATGCTCCTGTTTGATACTCTAACTTAGCTAGAGGTTAGACTAACTCATGACTAACCCTGAACTAACTGTAGCCAAAGAGTTGTTTGAGTGACAGGGTTAGATTGACAATGAATGCACTTCATGGAGAGAGAAAAGTGATTTTTTAGTGGTCCCAATGAGAACTATCTCTAGTTAGCACCTCTAGGGTGGGATAGTTTTTTTGGTGGGTTCGGTGCAACTTGCTCCAATATAAACCTTCATGCTTGGATACTTTAGGGCTATTTGAGCCCCAACTAGCTCAAACTAACTCTAAGACTAGCCATAGTGGGAGTAACTTTAGCAGTAACATCGAGTCCAACTCAGCAAATTTGCTTATGTGGCAGTGAGTTAATGAGGAGAGAGGTAGTTATAGTAACTTGGCTAGTTACTGTAACATCACATGTCCCGATGCAATATGAGTCTATAACCTAATAAATGAAGCTTTCCATGTTACCACACTTTTGTTACTACCCACTATGAAGGTAGTAACATAGTCTAGGGATATGTGTATGTTAGTAGTGTATGTTACTTACAATTGTGGCTAGTCTAACCCATGGATCCAAACAGGGCCTATGGCCAGTCTCGACGCGGAGCAGTCGCGTGCACCGGGAGGCGGCGCTCTCTCGGCCGTTGCACCACTTCAAAGCCGGCGCCAGTGAGAGGTCGCCTCCGGTCCGGCCGGGCATTAATGCGGCACTGACGCTCCAGGGCGACGCTGACCGTTTCATGCGGGAAGCACGCGCTGGCAAGGGAGTATAGGTTTTGAACCATTTTAGGTGTAGTACTGCTAGTTTGCAAAACTAATCAATTATTGCACTCAGTTTCCTAAGAAATTGTGGTAAAAAACGTTACTCCACAGCCCGCTTCCCTTCTCCTTCCTCTTCCCCCACCCGCGCACGTCCGCAGGAAGCAACCGGTCAACCCTTATATAGGAGTGCTAGCACAAAAAGATGCATGCATGACCACTAAAATTTCCATATTAAAGCGCCGCCCCGGCGGGAGTATGGCGTATGTTGTTACCTTCGGCCGGCCCATGGCTACGGGGGCGATGCGACTGTGAGAAGAGGCGGCGGGAGGGGAATGAATGCAGCTACTATTTGGGTTCACCTTCCGGCTTAAATAAATGCGCAGCATCATGTGTACCCGTGGGTGCACAAATTGAACATACTCGTGTCTGCTTAAGTGGGTGTCACGTAACTGGTTTGTGTGTGTGAGAGAGATTCTGAGAGACAGAGTGCGTGTCTGCGACTCTACTCTTCGGACATGTGCTCAACCTTTTGCATCGGGATAAAAGTATAATGGTATTTACTTTAGCTAGTGATTTACGTGGCCATGTTAACGTGGTTGTGTCAAAAAAAAGTCACTTCCTGCTCGTGATTTGTGTTATATAATCACAAGCAAGATTCTCGTGCATTGCACGGAACATCAATATGCATTTTTTTACAAAACACCTATTGTGATTGACCAATGCAGGAGTAATTCCATGTGTAAAAACTAATGATATCTCGAGAGTTTTATCGGAAAACTGGTATCTCGAGAATGTCATAGAAAAAATGAAAGATAAGAGATAAGGCGAGGAGGAGTGGAGCGTGGTGGTGAATAGTGGTCGGAATGGGCGGAGGCATGGGGATGGACGGCGCCGGCAGGCGGCAGCGGCCACCATGCATGCTAGATTGTTCCATAGACTTATTCCTTTTTTAATTGCTAATCAATGAGGTTGCAGTAGATAATGATGTGGAGAGAGGTGCGGGTATGTTTTGTAAAATTATCATAGTTTGCTTTCTATCCGTCAGATATAGATCATACGGTCTGTATTACAAGATGGCAGGCACATCATCATCTCCAACTCGTTTTTTTGTAAGGTTACAGATGATAAGTTTGCTGACTACTAAAGTAAAGTGGAATTTGTCCATGTTATGCAAGTAAATAAAGGTGATTGTTTATCATACGGGTAAGGTTGGATGAAGGGTGGTAGGAACAAATGCTCCGCCTAGATCATGTGTGTGTGAGATGGAGTCTTAGTGTGTGTGTGGTGTGTGTGTGAGAGAGAGAGAGAGAGGAGAGAGAGATGGAGTCCTAGTTTGTGTGTGTGTATGTGTGTGTGTGTGAGAGAGAGAGAGAGAGATGGAGTATAAGTGTGTGTGGGGGTGCGTGCCTGTGTGTGTGTGTGTGTTTGTGTATGTGTGTGTGAGAGAGATGGAGTCTTATTGTGTGTGGGGAGGGTGCGTGCGTGTGTGCGTGCGTGTGTGTGTGTGTGTGTGTCGCGAGGTCCTCTGTGGCGGATGTAATTTATGTGTGCATGGCTTCATCATAGAGAGGTGATGTGTATGGCAGAGGCCACCAACGATGGGGTGCGAGAGAGAAAATGCCCGTAGAGTGGGAAGAGAAGGTGCGTGCGCATGAGAGGAGTCGACATCGAGAGAACGTGTTTGTTCGAGAGACACCGAGGAAGACTACTATATATCGATGGTGCATGTAGGCGGGAATTAAACAAAGGGATGCTCTTATTGGTTTCGGGGATATAGGGGAAGAATGAGAGGCGCTGGGGGGTAGCTAGAAGGAGATTGTTAAGTGTGAGTGTGTGTTTTACCCATCCAGGCGGATGTTATGTGCACAAAAGAGGAGAACGATTCAATGTGGCGTTAGGATTGAGGGTAATTAACTATGTATGGAGACATAGAGACCTTGAACGTGCATGTGTGAGAGGTATACATGTATACGTGGGATGTGTATGTGTGCGCGCACGCATGATTGAGATAAAAGAAAGAAAACATAAGTCATAAGATCAATGACATGGGAGAGACGGATCGGTATGACAATATGCATGCATGTGAGAATGTAGGGAAGAAGGCCCAACAATTGAGCATGTGTTTTTGTCTTTAAGAGATAGTGGCGTGGGCTAGAGCATGCATCTATGGTGAGCAGAGGGGGTGAGGTGCAACGATTGTGCAAAAGAGATCAACCTATAAATGCATATGTATGGAGAGACATATATAGTGTGGGTGATAGGAAGCAAGACTCCATGCAAGAAAGAAATGTTGACGGAGAAACTACAGATAGATACAGAGATGAGATGCTAGCTAGAGGGACATTTGTTAGTTTGGGTGTTGGAGATGACCGTCGGATGGTTCAAAGGGTGAAGTTATATATGTGTGTGAGAGGGCACTTGACTGCATGTAGAGAGAAACATATGTAGTGTGCGTGATAGGAATCAAGAGTGAGGGCGAGAAAGAAGGTTGATGGAGAAACAGATAAATAGAAATATAAAGATGCTAGCTAGTGTGCGTTAGAGATAGGAGTTGAGTGGATAAGAAGGCTGGGTTATGTGTGTGGGTGTGAGAGAGATAGAGAGAGGGTGCGGGTGAGTCACATACAAACAGATATCAGAGAGAAATGAGATCCAGAGAGACGGAGTTTTGTGTCTGCGAAAGAGAAAGATATTTCACAACGAGAGTGATAGCTAGAGAGACATATGAGGGAACGCAAGATATCTCTAGGGAGAGAGGGTGTGTGTGAGCGACATACAAGAGAATAATGGAGAAATATGAGACCCTGGGAGACAGAGTTTGTGTTTGTGTGTGAGAAAGAGATATTGAAGAGGAAGAGTCGTAGGTTCTCATATCTAAGGAGCGAAAGACATCACTGTATGAGGGGTGTGCGAGTGGCACACATGGGAATAGTAGGGAGAAATGAGACCCCGGGAGACAAAGTTTTGTGTTTGTGTGAGAGAAAGAGATTCCACATGGAGAATCATAGTTAGAGACACATAGCAGGGAGCGAGATATACTTAGAGAGAGATAGAGTGATGAACGTTGAGGGAGAGAGTACCGTCAGTGTGTTACAAAGATAAAAGATCATTGTCGACATACAGGTAGCATGAGAGATACCTGAGAGACGATGAATGTGTATAGGTCCAGAGAGATGGTCCTATATAAGCATGAGTGATAGCTATATGAGATGAATATCTGGATTAAAGGGGATTCAAATATTTAAACTGGAGATCACAACATCGATAATATCATAACGCAAATTGGTGTATCAAACATGAATATTCATTTGAATTTGGGCACACGTGTAATGTTATATAGTTTATCAATATTGGTGATCCATAGATTCTTCAATTACAAACAATGCATGGTTTATATGCAATTAATGTCTAAACGGGATTACACTATATGTTGTGTGTGTGAAACACATTATACATGTTTGAGAAGTTAAAAAAAACCCGCATGAAACACACATTAATTGGAGACAGTTAGCGAGGAATGCATACATTGGATTTCAACATAAAGTGGTTTCAAATATTTCAAAATCCAAATTGATGGATACAACCTTATGAATCTGAGATCATGCCATTTGTAAACCATATTTATGTATATATGGTGTTGTGCTTTTGAAAGTATATATAAAAAATGATGTATATAGAATGTAATTCCAATTGAAAATGGATCCCGCCCGAAAAAAAATTGTAGAATACAAACGGGATTCGAATTGAGTTGGCACGGTAAACGTGCACTGTGCAAAATTTGAATGAAGCGGGGAAAGTCGCAAAGAATCACCAAACCAAAATCTGCGAGATGGAAATCACTACTGCCTATCCCTGCCACGCAAAGCCTATATGCTGGATTTCTATAGGTTTCGATAGGGGTAGGTTTGTAATTTCACCCAAACATGACATAACCGCCTCTCACCCGGATTCATACACGGTGGGCGCCAAAACACAGTGTGCCCTTGGCCGAAATCGACTCCCTCCCGGATTCATATTCATACACGGTGGGCGCCAAAAACAAACTCTCATCGGCAAATATTCGGACAGACTAATGTTGCAGTGATGTAGTAGAAATTTGAAACGGGGGCTAAGTTTGTAAATTTCCTCGCATTTGAGACAAGCGCGCCCTGAATACATGGTTCCCCCCTTCCTCTCTACCTCCCTTTTCCCCATTCATACTCCGTGGGTGCCAAAACACCCTCTCCACCCCACCCTCCTCTGTCCGCTGCCGTCCGCCACCCCATCCACCGCCGTCCTCCTCCACCATGTTGGAGCTGATACCCCGACGCCACCGTCCATTACAAGAGATTGACCTCTCTCATCCACGCCTTTGGACCGGGATCCTTGCATCCCGTCCTGTCGCTTCATCCCCGCCGTCGTCCACCTTGCCAGCACCGCTCCTACGACCGTCTCATCCATCGCGCCCCGCCGCCACCGTCTACCCTCCTAGATCTGCTTCCATGCCGCCGACAACCATCGCCACCGCAGCACCGTCAAATTGTCAGCAGATGCGTACACGGCGCCACACCAGAGGCGGTACTCTTTCATATCTGCTCAACTTATTTATTGCAGCAAGAAAATAGATCACCACTGCTTTACTCTGATTTCTTGTCTTGGTTGCAAAGTTGCCTTTGTCCGGTTTGCACCTTCAAATCCGCCATGGCACGCTCAACACTATACTCCCAATGCTTATGGTTTTCCCCTTTTATATTCCACACTAGTTAAATCACAGTAGACTAAATTTAAAAATTGGGTCAGCCGATTTTTTAGAGCTCGCCGGAGTTCGCCGGTGCGATCCAAGGGGCTCGGGTGGTTGTGGGGCCTCGCCGAACGAAGAAAACTCGGCGCGGGTGGGGGTGGGGGTGGTGGAGGAACACAGGCGGTGGGGGCCGGTGGTCCGGCCGGTGGCCCGTGCGGTGTTCTGTATGGGAAGAATTAAAGACGAGGAAGAAGAAGGGTTAGGAGACGTAGGATCTTCATCCAACCGCCTGAAATGGTCGAGAGACAGCTGGGAGTTGCATTCTTAATGCGCTCTGGTTCATCATGTGTGGGCACTACGCAACCAACATTTTATTATCCAAAATCTGCTTGCTCTTCTTTACCATGTTCGATGGAGCTGGCCTGTACGTGATCGATAGGCTTTCAATTACTCGCGGCAATACAACACCTTATTTTCAAGCCAGTTCCACTTTCCCGATTTATATATCGTGGTTATGGTGTACCCCTCTTATGTACACTATGATCTGCCTAGTTGCTGTGTGCTCTTGCTATCATGGTTTGGCAATAAACTCTCAATACAGTATATTATGAACCTATCATCTACCAGCTATCCTTACTTCTGGAGCCTATTTTTTGTGTACTTGTTCCAGATTATATAAATGCACGCACCATATTACAGCACACATGAGCTCTCTCATCAGAATCCAGTGATAGCACATAAGTGTTTACAGGGGCGTTCCTAAATTAGAATATCATCTGCATTACAAAGATAATCTCACAACTATTTATGTTTTCATGGTTCTCAGATATTATACGCAATTATAGTGAATATCAGAATCCGCGCATCAGAAGAATATTGTGGAACACTGCAATGACTTACAAAATTGGCACCAAGGCATTGAGTGCCATTCTAGAAGCAATGGAACTCGTACGCTCCCCACCTATTGATTCTTGTTCAGAATATCATCCTAATGACTATTCTAACCTCGAGGAGTCAAAGGCAGATGGCATGTCCTGTTCACCCATCAAGGTGCTTGTTCTAATTTGGCAAGGTTTTAATGATTGCGCATATCTTGCATATGTTGTCTTGCTTTTCTTCTACTTTGTTGCACCGCCATCTGCTTAGTCTACTCATCATATAACTTGAGATGCCATGCCCATCCATTGTCAATACATATTCCATCTGTCATCATACCATGTTTTTTCACTCAAATGTTGTTCTTGTGCATCAGACATCAAAAAGGAAGAGGGTGATTGCCGAACCTGAAGGAGCACCAGCAAAGTCATTGAAAAACGTGGTGGTGCCGGAGAAATCAGACAGCGCCCCACTTATATTGGCTATACAACCAGTGACACAAAACATAGGACCGACTCCAGCAGACTGTACCCATACTTCACTGGCCACACCACTAGCCCCACCACACAGGACCTGCACTCCAACAAAAGGTATACCGATTTCATTTGCCATAGCACCAGCCGTACCACAGAAAAATCCCACTCCAGCAAAAAGTACAGCAAGTCTGAAAGTGCAACTAATCCCCGGGTGGTTTTGGTAATTAATAACAACATATATATCATTGAACTAATTATTTCTTGAGAATATTTCAGAAAGTTCAGTGATATGGGTATGGCAATGACTGATGATGTGGACCCCTCAAAATGCTAAGGAAAACATTGGCAAAATCTCAAGACTCTATTTTTGGTTTAGTGATCCAAGATCACATTGAGTCCATAGGAAAGCCAATACTATTAAAAGGGGATGAGGTTATGATGATGATCTGGTTGCTCAAAGTGCTTAGTGATTTATCTCTCAAACTATCTGCAATCTTTCATTCCAACATATACTCATAAGTAATCTCGGTCCCACCGATTCCATAAACTCACCACACCGAGATGAACCACCTCACCATATAGCCAAACCCTAGAAATTTCGGATTTTCCGATTCCAAACTCGGTCTTACCGAAATTGGTGTTGCCAACCTTCAGAACCTTCAGACTCAAATCGGTGTCACCGAGATGAGAAAGTCGGTCCCACCGAGAATGGCAAACCCTAGTCTTTGGAAGAATCGGACTAACCGAGATTGTATTTTCGGTCCCACGAAAATCCCAACGCTCACAAGATTTGAACTTTCGGTCTCACCCAGTTGTCAACTTCGGTCCGACCGAGATTGGTCAAATGTGTGTAACGGTTGGATTTTGTGTGGAGGCTATAAATACCCTCCACCTCCTCTTCATTCGTGGAGAGAGCCATCGAAAGAACTACCACTCCTACCTTACATTTCGAGAAGAAAACTACCTACCCTTGTGTTGAGATCAAGTTGCTCCACTCCCACCATATGAAACTTGATTTCTAGCCTTCCAAAGTTGCTTTCCACTCAATCCTTTCTTCCACCACAGCAAAATCGGTGAGGAGAGTTGAGTGTTGGGGAGATTATCATTTGAAGCACAAGAGCAAGGAGTTCATCATCACCAACACCATCTATTACCTTTTGGAGGGTGGTGCCTCCTAGATTGGTTAGGTGTCGCTTGGGAGCCTCCGTCAAGATGTGGAGTTGAACCAAGAAGTCTCAAGGGCAAGGAGATCGCCTACTTCGTGAAGATCTACCCCAGTAAGGCTAGTCCTCCGTGGGACGAGGCCATGATGGCATAGACAAGGTTGCTTCTTCGTGGACCCTTCGTGGGTGGAGCCCTCCGTGGACTCTCGCAGCCGTTACCCTCCGTGGGTTGAAGTCTCCATCAACGTGGATTGACGATAGCACCACCTATCGGAACCACGAGAAAAATCTCCGTGTCTCCAAATTGCGTTTGCTCTTCTCCACCTCTTATTTACTACGTGTGCAATTTACTTTCCGCTGCCACTACTCTAGAATTGCATGTGTAGGGTGATACTTGACTTGGTCATCATTGTGAACTTGCTAAAAACTTGTCCTAATCAAAAGGCTAAACTTTTAAGTTGTCAAGTAGTCTAATCACCCCCCCTCTAGACATACTTCCGATCCTACAAGTGGTATCAGAGCTTTGGTCTCCATTGGATTGGTTTTCCATTGCATTGGACTCCATAAGCTTGGTTTCACAACCTAGGAGAGTATGGCGCCTAGTGAGGGTAATTTTCAGAGAGGTCCTTACTTTGATGGTTCAAATTTTGCTAGTTGGAAGCATAAAATGAAAATGCATATTCTTGGACATAACCCCGCCGCATGGGGCATTATTTGTGTTGGCTTGCAAGGTGAGTTCTTCGAGGAAGGAAAAGTTCGGATCGCGGGTTACTGCGGATGAGTTGTGGATGTTCTGTAACAATGCTCAAGCTTGTGACATTCTCTTCAATGCTTTGTGTCCCGATGAGTTCAACAAGATCAGCCGCCTTGAGAATGCAAAAGAGATTTGGGATACTTTGGTGAAACGCACGAAGGTACCGAGTCCGTGAAGGAATCAAAGCTAGATGTTCTTCAAGGTCAACTTGACAAGTTCAAGATGAAGGAAGGTGAAGGAGTCGCTGAAATGTACTCTAGGCTTGCTCTCATCACCAATGAGATTGCCGGCTTAGGAAGTGAAGAAATGACCGACCGATTCATCATCAAGAAGATTCTCAGAGCTTTGGATGGAAAGTATGACACCGTGTGCACTTTGATCCAAATGATGCCAAACTACAAGAATCTCAAGCCTACCGAAGTCATTGGAAGAATTGTTGCTCATGAGATGACACTTAAAGATAAAGAAGAGCTTCACAACAAGTCGAGTGGTGCTTACAAAGCTACAGTTGAAGCTCCCACAACCTCAAGTGACAAGCTGGTTTCCAATGAAGAGATAAGTCTCATGGTGAAGAACTTCAACAAATTCTACAAGAGTAGAAGCAAGGAAAGAAGCTCAAAGTCTAGATCATATGATGAAAAGAGATCTTCTAGTCGTGATCGAAACTGCTACAATTGTGGAAGACCCGGACACTACTCAAATGAGTGTTCGACTCCCACAAGAGAAGAGAAGAATCTCCAAGAAGAAGAAGCTCAAGAGAAGAGTCACCTCGGAAAGAGAGAAGGAGTAGAGATGATCGTTATGAACGAAGATCCTCTCGGAGAAGCAAGGATTCGGAAAGGAAAGACAAGTCATCAAGGAGCTACACAAGAAGAAAACATCAAGCTCATGTTGGTGAATGGGTCTCGGCTCCGACTCGACAATCACTCGAAAGAAGCTATCACTCCAACTCCGAATACAGTCAAGATGAAGGTGTTGCCGGTCTTGCTCTCGTGTCCTCCAACTCCTATGACTTGTTCGATTCACCAAATGAGGGAATTGGAAGATGCTTCATGGCAAAAGGCCCCAAGGTATCACACCCTGAATTCATTGACTTTGATAGTGATGAAGATGACTTGCTTGGTGAAGATGAGCTTTTACATGACAAATCTAGTGAGCTTAGTAATGATGAACATGCTAATAGTCTTTATAGTCGAGAAGAGTCGAATGACAATGCTATGAAGGAGATTGAGCGTCTAACTAAAGAACTAAACACTCTTAAGTTAGCTCATGAAACAACTCAAGAAGATCATAGAGAGCTCCTAAGATCTCATGAGAAGCTACGCTTCGAGAAGCTCAATCTAGAGCAAGAACATGAGTTTCTAAAAGCTATCAATGACGATCTTCGAAAGAAGAGTTCTTCATATCTTGCCAAACGACTTCTCTTGTCTAATTTCTTGCCACCTATTAAAACTAAGCATGACAAGCATAAGAAAAAAATTTCATCTAGTAGTAACAATAATCATGCAAAATCAAATATTGTTGCTTCTAGTAGTTCTCTTGATTCCACTAACAATGTTTCAAGCCAAGTTTCACTTGAGCAAGAAAATAGTTTATTGAAAGGGATTATAGAGAAAGGTGTCTACAAGAGCCTTGCCGGAAGCAAGAACTTTGAGGAAATTGTTCGCAAGCAAGGAAGACACCGGAAGAATCAAGGAATTGGTTTTGAGCGAAGGTTCAACGCCGAAGGTGTTGAATGGGAAGAAGGTCAATATCCCACACCAAAGTTTGTTTCTCAAAAGGAGAAGTATGATCCTACTTCTTCCAATGTGGAACAAGCTCAAGATGACCTTCCACCACAAGACCACAAGCTAAAAGGCAAGGACAAGCTTCAAGAGGAGATTGATGCATTCATTGAAGCACCCAAGGCCATGGTCAAGTGGGTTCCCAAGGCAACTTCAAGTTCTACTTCGACAAGCTCAACTACTACCCCAAGGATTCCCATCAATATGATGTGGATCCCGAAGAAGAAGAACTAGAGAGTTCTTGAGGGTGACTCCGCCAATTTACTTCACTCACATTCATTTTGGCAAGAACTTGTGCAATCAACTTCCACATCTTGCACTAGTTCATGGAGTCACAAACCCTCATGTTGGTAAGTCAAGGGACAAGGTAATCATTGCTTTCATGGACATCATCTATTGTGTACTTCAATCCATGTCCATGGATATCCTTGTTTGTTCCTTGTGGGACTAACCCATGTAGGTATTGAAAGTGCCCGAATCCAAAGGATTGCTCCCAACTCTTGGTGATCTTCATCAACATTGAGCATCCACATCTTCAACATCTACATGAAGTCTTCAACGACAACCCAAGGTTAGTTTGACCCTTTAAAAAGGGGTTCTCACATCAAGGGGGAGCTTTGATCTAAAGATTTGAGCTAAAGCATCTTCAAATGATGTGAACACATTAATGCTTTATGTAAAAGTGGTAACCCCACTTGTGCTTAAACGATGAGTATGACCTATGATCAAATGATCTCATTTGACTCCTAAGTCAATATACTCATATATAGATGACCTAGTCATCGCCAAATTGTGAGCTAGTTGCTTGTGTTTTGTTTGTGCATGTTTGACACATATTTCATTTGCTATCTTATTGTGTGAGCATGTTGGATGCATGATTTTATCCATTCGAGGACATCCATTTGTTGCTTTGGTCTTCTGGATTTTTCTTTTTGACCAAATGGATGGACAAGAATGCCTAAGTTCCTCCCCTAGCTATCTATGCTTTCTTGTCTCAAACTCTATTCATGCTTATATCACAAACTTTGAACAACACTTTTTCGGACAGACCGAGTGAGGAGCACTCGGAGCCACCGATCCGTCAAAAGCTTAAATTCCAAAACCTTCTAAGTATTTTCGGTCAAACCAATATACTCAAATCGGACAGACCGAAATCACTTGGATTGATCTAGGTTTTCACCTCGGTGAAACCGAGTTGCAAATTTCGGCGTGACCGATGTGAGTAATCGCTGCGCTAACCATCTCGGTCCCACCGAAGTTTTCCAACTCGGTCCCACCGACACCGAAGGGTATATATACCCGAGGGAAGCGCGTTGATTATTCCTTCAAAACGCCCGCCTCAAACCCTTAGCTGCCGTCGCCGTGGTCTCCGGATCGCCTCTCCGCCGTCGCTGTGCACCCTCGCTGGTCTCCATCTCCGTCAACGGTCAATCTCATCGCGCCGTTGCGCCGAGTGAAACTCCACCAAGTTGGGTGAGTTTCATCCTCTCGTGCTTCAACCTCGATTCAATGCACGATAGGTTTTGCCTAGTTTCTTGCCAAGTTTGAAATCTTCCTATCCAGCAGATTAGATCTTAGAACAAAATTCGAGTGAAAATTTTAGGGTTAGGTTTCACGAACACATCTCGGTGTGACCGATTCTACATTCTCGGATCGACCGATTTGGCCTCTGGCCATTGATCGCACTTTTCGGTCCAACCGAAGTTGTGCAAATCGGTAAGACCGAAATGAGGATTTAGTGAAACCCTAGTGATCTCGGCTAGACGAAACCCATTTCGTCCAACCGAAAGTGGTGTGAATGGTTCTGTTTAGACACTTCGGATTCACCGAATTTTAGACTCGGTCAGACCGAAATGCATTCTGTGAAAAACCTAAAACTGAAGTTTGAACTCATTTATTTTGCAAAATCCTCTGCAGTTTGTGATAACTCTTCTATTCTGCCTATACCTATTCTATTCACAGGTTGTCAGTCATGTCTGATGCAAGTGACAGCCAGAACAGGTCTGAATCACCAGTTGCAATTCCAGAGGCAGTCACAAGTCCTGAAGCAAGCAGTTTCTCAGATGATGGAGAAAGGAGCACCCCAAGTGGATTGCCTCCTGCTGCCACCAGGGCCAGGAAGAAGAGAAATTCTGATGAGGAGGACTCTGACTTTGATGCTGAGGAGGAGATTACTTCCAAACCTAAGAGGAAAGTGGTTGCCAAAGACTATCAAGGGCAACATACCAAGAAAGGCACCAGCAAAGTGAAGAAGTCCACAGTAGCAAAGAAGCTGAGCATGGATGAAGAAACCTCCAGCAAGGTAAAGAAAACTTCCAAGAGGAAGAGGTTAGTTCATGATGAAGGCGATGATGATTACGATGAGGAAGCACCCCAGCCTCCTCGAAGCCTAAGTTGATGGGAGATGCCATCGAGGCAGGAGCTCCCACAAAATCTAAGCCATCAGCTCCAAAGAAAGGCAGCCCAAGCCAAACCTCTTTGCCAAGCCAAAGAAAACAGTGAGAAATATTCCCGCTTCAGAGAAGAAGAAGGACAATGTGCCACCTTTGAATCGAAGAAGAGGCACATGTGTTGCTAAAGCTTAGACGAAACCGCCAGTTCATAATGATGCTCATCCTCGAGCTGAAAATATGAAGGAAAGGAAGGACAAAGGTCTCGGGCTATGGAGGCAAGTTGATCCATATGCCACCGGAGAAGGACAGTTGTTGACTCAAGGTTCCACACCGAGAGCAACAAGATTTCTATGAGGCAGTGCTTATGGATAAGAAGCCAATTGTTCTCGACACGAGATACGTTGACTGGAAATACATCGACAGTGAAGAGCACAGAGACTATTTCCCACACGTGCATGAGAGCTTCACTGCATGTGGAGTTGCAGAGTTCGTTGGTCAGAAGCTGACTAATTGGAATGATGAGATGATCATGCAGTTCTATGCCACAGCACATTTCTATCCAGATGGCAGAATTGTGTGGATGACTGAAGGCCAGAGATTCTCTTCAACAGTTGAAGAGTGGGCAGCATTGCTAAACGCTCCAGCATCAAGGGATGATGATGTAGATGTCTATGGAATCCCCAAGAAAAATCACGAGTCTATGAGGAACATGTACAATGAGGTACCAGCCAAGGATGTTGAGATATGGAAGCTTGGATCAAGATATCATCTTGAGCAGGTCTCCCAACCACTAACACTATTACGAGGCATACTTTGATGCCCAAGTCAGAGACCATCGCATGATAAGAGGCTATTCTATCAACATGCTGCACATTCTAGATCGAAGACACCTTTTAAGGTGATGGACACGATAGTTGAGACTATCAAGAGGACAATGACAGACTGAAGAGGTCATGTGGGTTTGCCCGCACATTCAGATGCTCATCAATGCCAAGTTTGGCACGGGCACCTACTTGTTGGATAGACCCCACTTGCCACCGCAGCCCTGAACATGAAGATAATGAAGTTATAATGACCGAGGATGATCCCACATCTGTTGAAGGACAAGCTAAGTCTGAAGTCGCTAAACAAGCTAAAGCTGAGAAGGAAGTAGCAAGAAGAAGAAAGCCCAAGAGCGTTGGAGAACAACTTCTTGAAGCTACCCGGAGGATTGAACTACGCCTGGCCAGCATAGTGCGCCTCTGGAGAGTCTTGAGAGGATAGTTGAAGACAAGTTTCATGCTCTGGATGTCAAGTCGATCAAGTGCAGTCACCGTCAACAAGCTTGAGGCAGATATTGAGGAAGCCAAGAGGAGAAGGCAGAGCTCATGAAGGAGATGGAAGATGATCTAGTCCAGATGACTATGAGCAGCTGCTGCAGTGCCCACAAAGACCAGATCACTGCTATTCCAAAGGATGACCCTGTGGCTACAAAGATCAAGACCTCCCACAGCTCCATCGGCCCAGCTCCAGCTCAAGTGTCCACTCCTCCAGCTCCACAGACTTCAGCGAAGCTTTTGCAGATGCAGCTATCTCCACTCCATCGACGCAGACAGAGCCGCCAAAGACAGTCCCTAGTGACGCTTAGCTCTATACCTTTCGAAATTTTTGGTAACTTGTTGCCAAAGGGGGAGAAATTGTATAGATCATAGGACTTCGAGAGAGAGAGTGCTCGTTTTTGCTCTTTCGTTTGCGGTTTTCCTTGAGATACTTTTGAGTTTTCCGAGACTTCGTGTGTTTGATACTACGTTTGCTCTATCTTTCATGAGTGCTTGATCATACTATGCTTAATGTGTGCTTAATGCTTATCATATTCTATCCATATCTTGTATGATCATTTACTCATGTCTTGGTGATTGGGTGCATGCTATTCATTCTTATCATTTTGTGCGCTCCACCAAGATGTATGTGACATGGAAGAGTGACCCATGATCCTAATCGATTGTGCATTTGCATTCAAACGCAAATCTTAAATAATGCACAAATTTAGGGGGAGCTCTTGCTTATCACATACTTCTCAAAGCGACGATGTTATTCATTGATTATATCATTTGTCGAAGCTTTGATCTATATGTTGTCATCAATTACCAAAATGGGGAGATTGAAAGTGCAACTAATCCCCGGGTGGTTTTGGTAATTAATAACAACATATATATCATTGAACTAATTATTTCTTGAGAATATTTCAGAAAGTTCAATTGATATGGGTATGGCAATGACTGATGATGTGGACCCCTCAAAATGCTAAGGAAAACATTGGCAAAAGCTCAAGACTCTATTTTTGGTTTAGTGATCCAAGATCACATTGAGTCCATAGGAAAGCCAATACTATTAAAAGGGGATGAGGTTATGATGATGATCTGGTTGCTCAAAGTGCTTAGTGATTTATCTCTCAAACTATCAGCAATCTTTCATTCCAACATATACTCATAAGTAATCTCGGTCCCACCGATTCCATAAACTCAGTCACACCGAGATGAACCACCTCAGCCATATAGCCAAACCCTAGAAATTTCGGATTTTCCGATTCCAAACTCGGTCTTACCGAAATTGGTGTTGCCAACCTTCTGTAACCTTCTGTACTCAAATCGGTGTCACCGAGATGAGAAAGTCGGTCCCACCGAGAATGGCAAACCCTAGTCTTTGGAAGAATCGGACTAACCGAGATTGTATTTTCGGTCCCACCGAAAATCCCAACGTTCACAAGATTTGAACTTTCGGTCTCACCGAGTTGTCAACTTCGGTCTGACCGAGATTGGTCAAATGTGTGTAACAGTTGGATTTTGTGTGGAGGCTATAAATACCCTCCACCTCCTCTTCATTCGTGGAGAGAGCCATCGAAAGAACTACCACTCCTACCTTACATTTTCGAGAAGAAAACTACCTACCCTTGTGTTGAGATCAAGTTGCTCCACTCCCACCATATGAAACTTGATTTCTAGCCTTCCCAAGTTGCTTTCCACTCAATCCTTTCTTCCACCACAGCCAAATCAGTGAGGAGAGTTGAGTGTTGGGGAGATTATCATTTGAAGCACAAGAGCAAGGAGTTCATCATCACCAACACCATCTATTACCTTTTGGAGGGTGGTGCCTCCTAGATTGGTTAGGTGTCGCTTGGGAGCCTCCGTCAAGATGTGGAGTTGAACCAAGAAGTTTGTAAGGGCAAGGAGATCGCCTACTTCGTGAAGATCTACCCGAGTAAGGCTAGTCCTCCGTGGACGAGGCCATGATGGCATAGACAAGGTTGCTTCTTCGTGGACCCTTCGTGGGTGGAGCCCTCCGTGGACTCTCATGGCCGTTACCCTCCGTGGGTTGAAGTCTCCATCAACGTGGATTGACGATAGCACCACCTATCGGAACCACGAGAAAAATCTCCGTGTCTCCAAATTGCGTTTGCTCTTCTCCACCTCTTATTTACTACGTGTGCAATTTACTTTCCGCTGCCACTACTCTAGAATTGCATGTGTAGGGTGATACTTGACTTGGTCATCATTGTGAACTTGCTAAAAACTTGTCCTAATCAAAAGGCTAAACTTTTAAGTTGTCAAGTAGTCTAATCACCCCCCCTCTAGACATACTTCCGATCCTACAAAGTCCACCGGCCGAAGACCTATCCCAACTACAAAGATGGCCAATTCCTGCAGATTCGAACCCCATTCCAATTATTCCCAGTTTAAAAGACAATGCTTTCAATGTTGTTAGGGACTACGTGCATATATTCCCATCATGGGAAGATTATAGTGAAGACAAACACCATTTTCACATCTTCCTGTACAACTTACGTGTAAGTGCTATTATTCATGGTTATTATTTTCCTGTTTTCTGCTGATCGAACATATCAATGATTTACATTACATTGTTGTAACTAGGCGAGGGTCAATCTGGATAGTCATGACGAGCAAAGCTTGCTTGTGCTTTTCAAGGAAGCATTGCAGCAGTATCGGTGTTACCTGAGGAAATCACACTTTGATGGCAAGTCTATAAACGAATTTCCGGTGAAGTCTCGTGTGCTAAATTTAGAAGACACTGAATGGAAAAACCTTGTTATGCACTGGTCTCGTTCCCAGGATGAGGTATTGTCTATGAAATCACATGACAATTTGAACTTCTACTTTTCCGCATGTGCCTTATGGATCTTTTTTGCAGGAAATCTGCTCGAAGAAGAATTCCGGTTTGAGAAGAACGACAGGATATCGCAAATATGCTGCCCGCTGCTTTGCTCATGTTAGTACCTGTTGTCCTGTACCACTGTACTTGCATACATACCTGGTTAATTATGTGACAACAGTATGCATGATAGCTTGCTTATCAATTGTTCGCTCCAAATTATCTGATCTTTATGAATGGTTGCATTAGTGTAGAATATATCCAATGCCAATGAATTTTTTTAGCTCTGCTTTCTTCTTGTAAGTACATGATGTCCTTTATCAGTGTACTTATATTGACAGGTAGTTGTTCATGTACCATCACTCTGCAACTTATTTTCTTTTGCCCTCCATTTTCTACACATCAGATCTATATTTACTCTTACCATAAGGTTGGTACTGAAGAAGTTCAGCTGTGCATTGCTCTTGACTGTGCCTTTTGCCTGTATAGCTGCACATACATCTATAGATACTTGGTTACGTAGCATCACTCTTCATGTTATCTTAAATATTCTCCTTTTTTCGTATATCATGACATCTATATTTACTCTTAACAAAATGTAGAATAAAGGCAATGCTTATGAAGAAGATTTTGTGCTAAACTTCTTGAATTGCCCCCCAATCAGCAAGGACAAGGGCTTTATAGAGCCTGTCTTCACCAGTAATGTAAGTTTGTCCTTCTCAAGCCTTCAACTTTGTTGTGTATATTTGGTTAGGCATGACTGCAACAGCTGTTTATTTTTGGTGTTTGCATCAAATTGCATGTTTAAAGTTTATTATGTAGTTCATAAACAAAAGTTTGTCCTTCTCAATTTAAGATTTCAGTTGTACAACCAAGTTCCTTCTTCATACCATGTAAATTAAACTATACAGAGCAAGTGATCTTCTTTTGCACTGCATGTATGCTTCTGTTCTTCATCCGTAATCCAGTGGTGTGGTGAACCTACCGACTACAGCGCAATGTCATATTCTGCAATGTCTCAACTATGAACAATGTCATATCATTCTATTATTATTTAAACCGTCTCTTTATTTGCCGATCTGAAATGGGATAAATTGACAGCACAATAACCATTGATACTTATGAGTTCTTGATCTGTAATCCAGTGGTGTCGTGAAGATGCCAACTCCTTCACAATGTCATTTCCTGCCATGTCTTGACCTGAATAATACCATATTATGTTAATGCAATTTTAAACTGTGTCACTTTATTAAATCAAGAAGAAATGTGATGAATTGTCAGCACTGATACTTTTATGTGCAAAACCTGTCATCTGTCTGCTTGTTTATCTTTCGGAGTGAGGAAGATATCAGTGTTGAACAAGCGCAGTCTCATCATCTTGCTCAGCTGCTTGCGCTGCAGCTCCCCAGCAGGGCTAACCTTTCTTGAACTCTATTGAAGTGTTGTCGGTTTTGTATATTATTTTGTCGGCGTGTTATTTGCACTGGTGGCGATCTTTGATGCCCAGTGTATGTAATCTGCTGTCTGCTTGTGCTTTACTATCATAGCGGCGAACTTTGATGCCCTGTGGATGTAATATGTCGTAATTTCTTTATTGTATAGTCTAGGTTTTTTCCTATTCACGATGTTGCAGTTATTTTACGGTATATATATCCTGTCTTTGCAGTAAACCGGCCAAACCGTAAAATTACGGTACATAATCGGGCCGTCATGCAATCACAATGTATGATCCACATCATGGGCCCCGTCAAACTGGCCCACTAGTAGATTTGGGCCTTTAATAGGCTGAGTAACCCCCAGCCCTCTTTTCGCAAGAAAACTCAATGGGCTTTTAGGAGGCTGAGAAGTAGGTTGGGCCTGAAACGTGTCGAATAGCTCACGGGCCGGCAGCAGCCCGAAATGGACCCCGGCCCATGATTGTGCGAATCAATTCACGGGCTTTTAACAGGCCAAAGTTGTCTCGGTCCTTGTTTGGCCTAATCAGATATCGGCTGCGAGCAGGCCGGATGCAAACCGGGCCGTAGTTAGGCCCAACTATATGACGGGCTTTTAACCGGCCAAAATTAATATAGAGTCGAAATGTTAAATGGGCCCTTAACAGGCCAAAACTAATATCAGGCCGAATTACTAAATGGGCCTTTAGCAAGTGGGCCCAAAAGCATAGCATCTAGTTAACGGGTCGAATCTGATATGGGCCATAATTGAGCCCAAAGCTTCTTAAAGGCCCGGACCTGATATGGGCCGTGATTTGGCCCAGAAAGTGGGAGGCATTTAACGGGCCGGATCTTATATGGGCCATTATTAGGCCCGGAACGTGGCAGACCATTAATGGACCGGATCAAATATGGGCCGGCATTTGGCCCAAAACATGGCAGCCAGTTAATGGGCCGGCCTACTAGGGTCCTCAAAATCTTGTGGGCCTACAGCTGGGCCGGCCCATTAATGTCGGCGAAATCTCGTGGGCCTTTAGCTGGGCCAGCCCATTATGATCTGCAAGAATTTTGTGGGCCTTTACCTGGACCGGCCTATTATGGCACACAAAAATCTTGTGGGCCTTTACCTGGACCGGCCTATTATGGCCCGCGAAATCTTGTAGGCCTTTGGCTGGGCCAGCCCATTATGGTCCGCAAAATCTCGTGGGTCTTTAGCTGGGTCGGCCCATTATGGTCCACAAAATCTTGTGGGCCTTTAGTTGGGCCGGCCCATTTAAACTTGATGGGCCGTGCCACGTGTCGACGTATCATAGGCGCCTTCTGTCCAATGAGTGGATGACATCTGTCCCTACGGTGAGCCGACACGTGTTTCCTCCAGCCAATGATGATTTTACACGTGGAAAATCCCCATTGGTCGGGGCTGTTAACGGGTTATCGGATCCAAAACCCAACCCAATAGCTTAACGGCGTTCCATTACGGTGGATGCCACGTGTGGGTCACTCTTGACGAAAGCACTTCTGTGACGCGCGATTTATCGTCATGGAAGTGGACACTTCCATGATGATAATTTTGGTAATGTCATGGAACACTTCTACGACAGCACAGGTATGACTATCTTGATTCTATCATAAAATAGTCATGGATGTACATGCATGACAAAAAACGCGACCTACTGTGACAAACACGTATCATCACGGAAGTGTATTTTTTTGTAGTGATGGCAGCCGCTCCCACCGGGCAAAATTTGCTCAAGCCAAGCCCTCCATCATGTTCTGCCACCACCAGAGCACTCCATGGAGCACCACGAACCACCCCAGACCCCCATCCCCCCTCCTACGGCACTGTGGCCGTGTGCCCAAAGTTGGCCGAAGGCCACTCCCGCCGGGGTCAAGGCCATCGCCGCTCCAGTCCTCCTTGGCTACTCCGGCCTCAACACAGAGTCCACATCCCATCCGATCACCCATCTCATGACTACTCCAGCCTCAACACAGTTAACTTGGGAGTTCTGTTAGATGAGCTATCGGTAGGGAAGCTGGTCGTTGCTGCTGTAGGATCCTTGTTTGCATCCTTTATCGCGCACTCGGATGACCGCCTATTGCCGCTCAATGGTCAATGCCACGTCCCCCACGAATGTAGAAGCTTTCCTCCATTGCATGAGTGGCAAATTGTTAATGCAGAAGAACTGTTTGCGATGATATAGAACAACAGAAATGGGCAGCCAAATGAGGGTGTGTGCAATATACGGCATATAGTTTACTAGGATGAATTGTGTGTGATTACGCAACACAATGGAAATGGTTCAACTGAACAAGATGTGTGTGATACGAGCCAAACAGGTCCAAAATCAGAAATGTGTGTGAGGACCAATAATAACACAGATGATTGCTGCTAATAAGCTGTGTGATTTGCTATGTCTATAGAAGAATAACATGCATGTATATATATACATATATATATATATATAACTGAAATAAACATGCAATTACATAAGTGACTATACATATCATTCGCACACACCTCAATAAACAATTGAATGCACTCTAAAGTAGGAGAAACGGTCGTCTAGTCATCTACTTCTTGTGAGACTCCCGCCACTACTCTGTGGCTCGATCCCTCGTCTGGGGCAGGAAGAAGACACTTCCTTGTGTCAATGATCCGCCTGTCCATCTCGTAGCTTGTGTGCATGTCCTTGGCCACATACTTGATGTGTTGTTCATCCAGTCTCTCATGCCAAATATTGTGCCAGGCGTTCTTGTCCTTGTTGCTCTCATCCTTCATCTTCATGTAGTAGGGGTCGATGATGGCCGAGGCGAGGTCAACCAGGGAGTTTAGTTTGTTGTTGTTGCTGCCCCAGACCTTGTAGTGGTCCTGGATGTTGACAAGATTCCCGCATTTCAAGCCCGAAACCTTGAGCGCTTTTAGATCATTGGTGGTGTCCAATGTAGCGAAATTGTAGTCAAAGCTGTTGATAAACCTGGAGAAACGCTCGAAAGGCCTTGTGGCCAGGTGGTTGTGGTAGAGGAGGATGTCATGTCACACGCACAACTGGGCGACGACAACTTTCTGATCGTGCCCGGCATGACCGATGGTGTACTTGAGGTCGAAGCCGACCACTTGGTACTTTTCATTGGCAAGGAATTGCTCCATAGTTTGGATGGAGCTCTCCACCGACACCGGATCATTCATGTACACCACCGAGAGCGCGGACTGCATTCTCGGCGCGTCCGCATGGCAGTTTTTATAGCGGGTAACTGCATTGTAGCGTCGCGCCCAGCGCAACCGCATGCACACGAACATGCATGATCGTGCGCCGAACGCAAACACTAGCAATGCGCATGGAGGGACAAGGGTAGAGCACCCGGAGGGACGCGAGAGCAGAGTCTGTGCGGTGAGATGCGAGCAGAGCGTGCTGCAGCCGCCTCAACCGTAAGCAACCACACACATAGAGCAGTCGAAAACACAGGAAATGGTCGCCTACAAGCCGGCTGACAGTTGCGTCACTGCATAGAGAGCGGCCCTGTGCTACTACCTCTGTCTTGGTCTATAGTCCCCTTTATAATATGTTCCATACTTTGCCCTCAAATTTAACTAACAAATGTTAGTGCATGTTATAAAGATTATATAATTGGAATCTATATTCAAATATGAATCCAACTATATAATATTTTGCGACATGCATTCGTATTTTATTAGTTAAATACTACTTGTAAACCAGGATGGGGGTATAGTAGGTAATTAAATTGCAAATGTTTTTTATTAACCGTGTGTGTACGTGGCCTTTCGTCCTCCTCTCGCACTCTTGTCACCCCGCTGCCGCAGACAGTTACAGCGCAAGCTTGCACAACGCGTGGGGGCATTCTTTTGGCCAAACGGTGGCGCCAATGAATCATCGATGAGCCCGTTCCCACGCAACCTCGCAGGCTCCCATGCAAGCTTCCCGCCCGACTCAGTGAAATCCCCCAAAATCCCAATGTTTACTGGCCTACTATATAAACCCACACGGCCGGCGAATCCTGCGTCACATATTCCCCTCCTCTCTGTAGCTTATCTCGTATGCTTCTGCCAATGGCACCGGTCCATCATTGTCGCTCAGACACTCCGCCATCATTTGCGTACAGCTCCAGCTGGGAGGCTACACCGCGGCAGTGGTGCAGTCCCCAACATAGTGTAGTGCGCGTGGTGTTCCTGTTGGGTGTGCGTGGAACACCCACCACATGCTCCATCGCCGCTACCCGTCGGCAGCTGTTGTCGGCCACCATTGCCGCCACGCCACCGTCGAAAGCCAGGGCCATCACCTGCTCCGCCTCCGCGGGCTAAAGGTGGGAGGTGGTCGTCCTGGCCGCCACCCCACTGCCGGCCACCGTGGCCATCACCCGCTCCGCCACCGTGGCCTGAAGGCGGGAGGTGGTGGTCGTGGCCGCCACCCCATCATCGGCCGCCGCGGCCGCCAGCCCACAATCGACCACCGGGGTCATCACCGGCTTCGCCACCGCCGCCCTAAGGCGGGAGGCGGAGGTGGATGCCCACGGTGGCCCAAAGGCGGGAGGTGGCCTTCGTGGCTACCACCCCACTGCCGGCCACCGTGGCCATCACCCGCTCCGCCAGCGCGGCCCGAAGGCGGGAGGTGGTGGTCGTGGCCGCCATCCCATAGTCGGCCGCCATGGCCGGCAGCCCACCGTCAACCATCGAGGTCATCACCCACTCTGCCACCGGCACCCAAGGGCGGGAGGCAGAGGTGGATTCCCGCACGTGCGTCAGCAACCTTGCACGCTACACTGAATTCCTACGGGAGGAGGAGGAGCGCCTCGTCGAGCATGCAAAGAGCCTTACCACCGCCGTGGCCGCGGCACACGCCACCTCAGAGGCGAGGAATTAGTAGATCTATGAGGAGAACTACCGCTTCGAAAGGGATCGTCTGGAGCGGTAGAGGGCATTTGAGGTGAGCATTGCTGAAGTTGCAGCAGCGACAGGCACCGTATTGCAGTTTTCCAGCTTGTCGGTAGGCTCCTCCTCCTTTGCCTCACTGAGCGCGCTTGGCAGAGGAGAGGCTGTCGGAAGTAGTACAAAGCGCCTACGTAGTAGTAGTATTTAGGTGCTATTTTGTTCAGTTCATCTGACTATAGACGTGGTGGAACTGTACAATGTACTTAAAATTAGCTAGTATATAAAATAGAACTAGCTATTTCAGTACGTGGTTGGCAACAATGGGGGAAAATTTTGGTAGGTTTAACTATCGACTTGAACTGTTTGTATAAAGAGCGACTGCTTAATCTACGAATGAAATCTATGCTTAATTACTGAATTTTATTTGCAAAAATTAGATACTACTAGTGATTTTTAGCTGCATGTTTTGACAAATCACGGTGCTACAAGGTTGACAAATGTCAATCTTTCCAGTTTGACAAATGGCAACATACCCAATATGACATATGCAAATCATACCAAATTGTTTGTAAGTGGTTGCACATAGGTCATCCAAAACAACTTTGCGTTGAAGAGATGCCCCAAATCCTGTGTTGTGCATTTTCTCTTGGCTTAAGGGGGAAGACCATAGCTCTCACATTGCATACGGGTGTTCTATCTAAAACGATCAAGAGCTGCACAAATCCAGCTCGACACATTTTCCCTTGGCTTCCTGGGGAAGCTGTCGGTTTGAATACGGGAGTTCTAACTAAAACATTTATGATGACTGCTTTATACTTCAAAACCATTGACATTTTTTAAAAGAAAATCGTTTGATAAGTTTGTACATTAAGAGAGAGAAATGCAAGTTCGTTCAAACCATATCTTTCATTCAGTCACACTGCAAAATTATATTCACTAGCAAACATGCCTGTGCGTTGCAACGGGAGGAGAAAATCACATGTCCTAGTCCAGTAGACATGCCTCAAGACCTCCCTTCATCAGAGCCACGTTCTCTATTTTAACACGGCGTCCCATTGTATCCCCACTTGCCTGCTTCATTGTGTCAAGTTGAAACAAAAGGTGTCCCAAAGTAGGTGTTTACCTTTTTGCGAAGCTTAGTATAGAGAATGCAATATGTGCTTGTCCTGCTTGTTTCTTCTTGGTTCCATCTTTGCAAATTTAACATATGATGCGTCTGCATTGTTGCCTTGTGATGTATGTTATCCGTTGTTGGGCCTTCTCTTCTCAAGTGTCAATTCCGCATAAAAAAAACTTGTCCTTCTGGTTTTCGAGAATTTCATACTTCTGTGACCCCATATTATCCATAAATTGGCCACTTGTGCATTGTTTTTCCTCTCTCGATCGATCTAAAGTTCAAAGCTTGGGTCCTCACAAAGTACATGTCTCCTTCACATTGGAACTAACATATGATTCAAATATAGAATATGATAGTTGCAGGCACACCTCGTTCATATGTATGTGCACGTCATGATTCCAGCACTTTGTTGCGGAAGGCGGCAGATGACGGGAAGGAGCGTTGGTGGTGGCAGACAGGAACCCTAGGCGTGATTTATTTCCTTGCAAGAGAAGGGAGGCGAGAGCAAATCCATGTAGTAGGAGTGACAGGAAGGAGCATGCTATGAGTCAAAGTGATTAAATATGCTGGATGACTAACCAACATGCAAAAGGTAAGAAAAACCAAAAACAAAAGAAAGAAGAGTTGCCCCATGGGTGTTGAGTACACCGCAAAGAAAGGTAGGAGATGACCCGGACGAGCATTCCCCCCTAAAAATGCAAACATGCAAGAACACTCCTTTTTAAGAAAACATGCAAGTGCACTCAAGAGAAGATAGATCGATCATAGTGCATGTGTCGACAAATGTTTTTGGATTTTTGTTTTTTGAAAATGAAGATGTGTTTTATATTGTTATAAACTTTGTTTTGCTGGGCATCCTTGGTTAACCCTGGTCATCCTATCCCACTTACATGGGTTGGGCTGCGACGATTGCAATTACAATGAAGCTGAACGTGCATGTTTTCGTGGGATTCCTCCCATTGTTGCCATCCTTCTTTTCACATTTCCTTTAGCCATATCATGCACGTTTTTTAAGAAACTCCTGGGCATGTCCAATCCCTCTCATGTGAATCCATCCCCACAGAAGTCCTTTTAATTATTATTTTTGTGATCTTTCCTTTTTATAATTCTTGATCCTTCCTTTAATACACCCACCAATTCCTTTTAACTGTTGATCCATCCTTTATAATACACCCCACCAACACGTCCAATCCTTTCCATGTACATCCATCCTTCCTTCCTAAGAAGGCCACCCAATTCCTTTTATTTGTTCATGTTTCCTTGAATACACCCCCACCAAGACAGGCCACATTATTTCTTTTAATTGCCAAAATGCATCTTCCTTTAATGCCTCCAAGAGGACCCGCAATTCCTTTTCACCAGTTCCTTGCAGATATTTCATGTAACTTGCAAAGTATATAAATTGATACAAATCACATTAAAGCCGCGAGGTGGGACAAATTAATATCCATATGTTAGCCTAGTTGGTTACAACTATCTCTACAACGGGGAAGATCGTGAATTTGATTCTCGCACAACCATTTTTTTAGTGCTCCACGCGTGGCCCGTGAACACCCCGTTCTGTCCGAAAAATGCCCATAAAAACAAGTCTTTTTTATCACTTTATGATGGACGGATGAAAAAAATAGAAAAAATCCCAACAAAACTAATTATGTTTTATCAATTGATAGACGGACGAAAAAATAAATTGATTAGGGGTTGGTGTGCACGTGGTGGCCTAAATGGGCTAGACGGGTTGAGCAGAAATAGAGAGGACAACCTACTACATTTTAGACATATAACAAAGATAGCACAGTTGGCCTGGTGACATGGTACGTATCCATGAGGTCGTGAGTTCGACACCAGTAACCGGCATTATTTTTTCCTTTTCCTTGGAAAGGTTGTGCGCAAGCGATGGGCCTGTGGCCCAAGTGATGAAATTTTAGATGGAAGCCCTTTTTATTTTCTAGCGGTCGAACGCTAGAAAAATTTAGTATCACCTTGGATAGAAAGAAATCCTAATATGTTTCGGCGGTGAACGGATGAAAAAATTGGAGAAACGTACCTTGAGGTAGGTATAGATATAGATATGATCGAGATATAGTATTAAACCCAAAAAAACTATTCCCGACGGCGGTGGAGGCGGCGTGCCGCACCATCGTTGTCATTGTCGTCCTCTAGGACGCCTTTGTTGATGTCTTCAAGGCAGCACCGAATGTTCTTCACTTGTAAATCAAACATCATGTCGTCGCGCATTCGACGGGAGGGGTGTGGGAGGACGGCAGCTGGCGGCACTAAGAGATAGCGGTCGACGGCAGCATCCCGTGTCAATGAGGGGGGCGCGCGCACGGGCACGAGCATGGCGGGTGCAGCAAAACGCATGGTGACCAGCGCCGCGGTGGGTGGAGGGGCGGCCATGGGCACGGGCATGGGCGCTGGCGCTGGCATGTACACGAGCATGCGCGCGTCTGTGGATACCTCGCTGACGCACGCAACTTCCAGCTCTATGATAGTGCTCGACGACCAGCCCATCGATGCTATGGGGATGGTCCCCGGCGCGGGCGCGGGGATAGGAGCTGGGACGGGAGGAGGGTTGCAACCACCGCGGTCATCTTGTTTAGGGCCATGTCCATGAGGCCCCATTCCTCCTTACCTTCTATCTCCTCCGGCTCAGAGTCGACTTCACCAAACTTGAAGACTAGTGACAGATGATCCTTCTGTGGCATGGCGTTGGTGGAGGTCTGTGGGAGGAAGGGGAATGGGAGGAGAACAGTAAGTCCACCTATATTAAGCAGCGGCTCGGGCACCATTAATGGAGAGGAAGGCGGGGGGCCATAGAAGTCAAAGGGCTCGCTTCCCAGTGAGCATGCGCAGCGTACAGCTCGCATGCTCCCCGGTGAGCCTGCGCATTGGAGGACAACTTGCATGCCTCTCGTTCAGCCTGCGCACTGGACTACGCTCGCGCGCCCCCCGTTCAGTCAAGCAGCTGTCCGCAGGGCACCTCCTATAGCCATTGAAACCAAGACACATGGCGTCACGTGAATGGTTAACATAACGCACACGATTTGAATCATACAAACTTTTCCGATGTTAGAGTGTTTGCTATTTGTTTCAAAACGCCTTTGCTGGTTGTTATTCGAGTGCACCTTCTCTCAAAATGGACACGAAAAATATCACAGCATGTCGGGTGCTATTCCATGATAGCATGCCAAGTTTCATGAATTTCACACGAATTTTTGATTTGCTAGAATTTAAAAATAAAGTATCTCAATGTTTTGCCGGCAATCAACAGTGCCCTGGTGTTTGAAATTCATTCCCATTTCTTACATGGGACCTAAGCATGTACCCAAGGACAAATATTTGATTTTTCAACCAATTTATATGCACTGGAGCATGTGCATGTAGTTCAAATTTGAATTATGCACATAAAATACCTAGAAAACCTAGTTAATGCATAAAAATGTCCAAACGAACCCCCAAAAATCCCAAATTTAACAAAAAACTCCTGTTGTTCTATGTTGACACTAGAAATTTTTTAAAAGAAATAAGAGGTAGCAAATATCGTTTCGTCGCCAAAGGTGGCACGTTCCCTACCGAAACCATCAGACTTTGTTGTGAGAAGCTCTAGTTTGTGACAAGCTTATACCCAAACCTGCCCCAAATGGGACAAAAAAATTACCACGACATTTTGATGCCGCTCTATGATAGAATGCCAAGTTTCATGAATTTCAGACGAGTTTTGGATTTACTAGAATTTAAAAACCAGGTATGTCAATGTTTGCGGCCGAGTGAAGGTGGCAAGGTGTTTGTCATTCATTCCCATTTTTGCATGGGACCTAAGCATGCAACCAAGGACACATATTTGAATTTTCAACCAATTTATATGCATTAGAGCATCTGCATGTAGTTCAAATTTGAGTTATGCACATAAATGCATTGAAAACTCAACTAATGCATAAAAATGTCCAAATGAACCCCGAAAAATTCCAAAATTTAACACAACACTCGTGTTGTTCTATGTTGACACTAGAATTTTTTTGAAAGCAATGGGAGGCAATGGATATCATTTCGTCCCCAAAGGATGGACGTTCCCTACCAAAACCATCAGGATTTTTGTGAGAAGCTCTGGTTTGTGAGAAGCTTATACCCAAACCTGCCCCAAATGGGACAAAAAATTTACCATGGCATGTTGATGCTGCTGCATGATGGCATGCCAAGTTTCATGAATTTTAGACAAGTTTTTGATTTACTAGAATTTAAAAACAAGTTATCTCAATGTTTGCGGCCGAGTCGCAGTGGCAGGGTGTTCGACATTCATTCCCATCTCTTGCATGTGACCTAAGCATGCAACCAAAGACACAATTTGAATTTTCAACCAGTTTATATGCATTAGAGCATGTGCCTGTAGTTCAAATTTGAATTATGCACATAAATGCATTGAAAACTCAATTAATGCATAAAAATGTCCAAACCAACCCCGAAAAATCCAAAAAATTGACACAACACTCCTGTTGTTCTATGTTGACACGAGAAAAAAATTGAAAGCAATAAGAGGCAATGGATATGGTTTCATCCCCAAAGGTGGGACGTTCCCTACCGAAACCATCAGGCTTGTTGTGAGAAGCTCTGGTTTGTGAAAAGCAAATACCCAAACCTGCCCCAAAAGGGAGAAAAAGTTTACCACGACATGTTGATGCCGCTCCATGATAGCATGCCAAGTTTCATGAATTTCAGACAAGTTTTGGATTTACTAGAATTTGAAAACCAGGTATCTCAATGTTAGCAGCCGAGTGACGGTAGAGGGTGTTTGACATTCATTCCCATTTCTTACATGGGACCTAATCATACAACCACGGACACATATTTGAATTTTCAATCAATTTATATGCGTTATAGCATGTGCCTATAGTTCAAATTTGAATTAAGCACATAAATGCATTGAAAACTTAATGAATGCATAAAAATATCCAAAGGAACCCCGAAAAATCCAAAAAATTGACACAACACTCCTTCTTGTTCTATGTTGACACGACAAATTTTTTGAAAGCAATAAGAGGCAATGGATATGGTTTCGTCCCCAAAGGTGGGAAGTTCCCTACCGAAACCATCAAGCTTGTTGTGAGAAGCTCTGGTTTGTGAGAAGCATATCCCGAAACCTGCCCCAAGTGGGACAAAAAATTTACCACGGCATGTTGATGCCGTTACATGATAGCATGCCAAGTTTCATGAATTTCAGACGAGTTTTGGATTTACTAGAATTTAAAAGAAGGTATCTCAATGTTTGCGACCGAGTGACAGTGGCAGGGTGTTTGACATTCATTCCCATTTCTTGCATGGGACCTAAGCATGCAACCAAGGACACAGATTTGAATTTTCAACTAATTTATAAGCATTAGAGCATGTGTGTATAGTTCAAATTTGAATTATGCACATGAATGCATAAAAACTTAGTTAATGTATAAAATTGTCCAAGTGAACCCTGAGAAATCCAAAAAATTGACACATCACTCGTGTTGTTCTATGTTGACACAAGAAATATTTTGGAAGTAAGAAGAGGCAACAGATATCATTTCGTCGCCCAAGGTGGCACGTACCCTACCGAAACCATCAGGCTTGTTGTGAGAGAAGCTCTGGTTTGCGAGAAGCTTACACCCACACCCGCCCCAAATGGGAAAATATTGTTACCACGACATGTCGATGCCGTTCCATGATATCATGTCAAGTTTCATGAATTTCAGACGAGTTTTCAAGTTACTAGAATTTTAAAACCATGTATCTCAATGTTAACAAATGAGCGATAGTGTCAAGGTGTTTCAAATTCATTCTCATTTCTTGCATGTGACCTAAGCTTGCAACCAAGGACAAACATTATATTTTGCAACCCGTTTTTATGGACTGGAGCATGTGCATGTAGTTCAATTTTTAATTATGCACATAAATGCCTAGAAAACTCAATTAACGTATAAAATGTCCAAACGATCCCCCAAAATTTAACACGACACTTCTGTTGTTCTATTTTGACACCAGGAAGAAAATGAAACGAAGAAGAGGCGACGAATATCATTGTCCACAAAGGAGACATGTTTCCCTAACGGAACCATGAGACTTCTTGTGAGAAGCTCTAGTTTGTGAGAAGCTTATACCACAACCTGCCCCAAATGGGACAATATTTTTTACCCCAGCATGTTGATGCCATTACATGATAGCAAGCCAAGGTTCATGAATTTTAGACAGGTTTTTGGATTTACTAGAATTACAAAAGCAAGTACCTCAACATTTGTCCGAGAGCCACGGTGTCGTGGTGTTCGAAATTCATCCCCATTTCTTGCATGGGACATAAGCATAAACCCATGGACACATATATGATTTTACAACCCATGTTGGTGCACCAGAGCATGTGCATGTAGTTTAATTTTGAATTATGCACCTGAAATGACTAGAAAACCAATTTAATGCATAAAATGTCCAAACAAACCCTGAATAATTCCAATTTTTTACAGCACATATATAGTTGCATGTTCACTGCAGATAAATGGGCTAGCAATCCAAACACTGTCCATTGTCGCTGTGACCCCATTATGTAATTCAAATCAAGATGAAAAATCAAGTAGATCCCACACAGTTTATTTTCACCAACCGTGTGAGATGCAGTACAAAATATCCTGGAGCACCGTCGGTGTATAGTATGCCTATGGCTTACGCGAGAAGGTGTGTTGGCTACAGTCCACAGCCGGCGTGTCAAGCACACTAGCTCGCTCCCCAAATATCATTTCACTATTCAATCGTCGCCAGTGAAAGATGGGGACGTGGACCCGCGTCATGAGGGCAACTTCAGTGGCCTACTCCGGCGAGAGCATGGCTGTAGCCGCCATGCGCGTGCTAACAAGGTGCATGAGCACGGCTGCAATCTGCGGCCGGGCGGCCAAGGCAGCCCAAACGGCCGTTGTTGCTTCTTAGGTGGTGGCAGCAACATCAGCCTCGGGGGATAGCAACTGGTGACAGTGGCACAACAGCTGTCCATTCCGCAGCGGTGGCCTTAGCCCTGATGGAGGCCGCCCACTCCAGCTCGTGGCGGTCACTGCAAAAATCGAACGAAGCTTCTCCGACAACGGTCGGCAACCCACAGCCGAAAAGAGTTGGCAATCGGTAAGAACTTCGAGCAACCATCCGTTCCTCCGCCGCATACCTTGCAACGTTGGAGCCCGTCCAAGCCCAGATCGCGGCTGCCTACACCCAGCTTGTGGTGGCCTTCTTCAAAGAGATGGCGGATGTGGATGGTGAGATGCTTGCCGAGTATGGTGGGATGGATGCGATGGAGCCCCTTCCCCAAGAGACCGTCGGGTGCGAGCTAGACATGGAGAGGCGACAGAGATCGACATGCACCAGCCGTAGTAGTACTCTTTGTTTTGTTTACTTAAGAGTGTTGGTCTTTAATTTGTTAGAGTAATGTTTAGGCCAGCTAGCTATATTTAATTGCTGAACTTGCTCGATTAAGAAGTGTGGGTGTGTCGTAGTCTCCTTTGTGTACCCAAATTATGCAATGGCATGGATGACCATTGTAACCAGGGAAACTGGAATGAAATTTGTTGACATTCAAACTCATCACACACGGTTTAAGCTATCTAAATCGTTTGTGATGTTCACATATTGTACACAGTTCTGAATAAGGACCGTGTCTGATGACACTTTGCGCGCCAGTTTTTCGCTAAATCAATTCAAAAAATTTGGCTTCCGCGGAAACATCTACCTCCCCCCTCCACCTTACCAAAAGCCACATTTCCCCTGTTTCCGCCTTCCATTCCAAGTTGAAATCTTCACTCCTTACTTGAAGCGCTGCCTCCTCGCCGGCGACCCTCCTTCACGCTGCTCAGCTTCGTCTATCCAGTCAGGTAATCCACACACGACCCCCATCCTCCTCCTTCCACATACCACATGCCCCGACCGTCGGTGCGACACCTTACACGCAAATCACCAACCCCTCCACCAAATAAGCGCCGCCCTAAGCCATGTTGCATGCAGAATAGCCAGGAGCTCAAGGAGCATTTGGCAGCGGAGAAGCAAATCGCGGCCGCATGCGCGGATCAGGTCGCGATGGCTGCCATTCATGCCGCCCCCCAGATCTTGGAGGAGGACCTTGCCATTTGCTAGCTACGCTGGTTAAGCATGCTTGGTTTATCCGTTGCGTGTGTTATTCCAGCCTTTCCTTAACAAATTCTAGTGAATTGTGCTATCTAATTTTACCATGCAATATGTCGCTCTAGTGTATATGTTATATATGTCGTGTAGTGTGGTGCTCACTTATTAACTGTTTGGTTACAGTTGTCGTCTTCAGTTATCTCTTTGGTTCAATTCTGCAAATGTGATGTTCAATTCTTCAGGATGCAATTTTGTATTGTCTTCCATGTGAGAAATAAATCAAATTTATCTTTACACATGAGAAACGAATACAATTGCTATATTTCCAAGTTGTAAAGCATGCTTGGTTTGGTTATACATTGTGCAATGTGGTGCGCAGTTAACGTTCGGTTCATTTGTTGTGGTGTTTAGTTAACTGTTTGGTTCAATTCTGCAATGCGATGTTCAGTAGTTGTGGGTGCATTTTGTTATTGTATACCATGCGAGAAGTAAATCGAATTTTGCTGTACAAAATACATGAGAAACAAATACAATTGCTATATTTCCAAGTTACTAAGCATGCCTGGTTTGGTTAATTGTCTGATCTTCTATTAGGAGTATGTTATATTGTGGAGTGTGGTGCTCAGTTAATGTTTGGTTCGTTTGCTGTGGTGTTTAGTTAACTGTTTGGTTCAATTCTACAATCGATGTTCAATTGTTGTGGGTGCATTCTGTTATTGTATACCATGTGAGGAATAAATTGAATTTGTCTATAGTAAATACATGAGAAACAAGTACAATTGCTATATTTCCAAGTTGTTAAGCATGCTTGGTTTGTTTAACTATCTGATCTTCTAATAGGAGTATGTTATACTGTGCAATGTGGTGCTCAGTTAATGTTTGGCTCATTTGTTGTGGTGTTTAGTTAACTGCTTGGTTCAATTTTGCAATGAAATGTCCAATTATCGTGGGTAGAATTTTGTATTGTTGTGCATGTGAGGAATAAATTGAATTTGGCTGCACTTAATACATGAGAAGCATATACAAGTGCTATATTTCCTAGTTCTTAATCATGCTTAGTTTGGATAAATTGGTTTGCCATGTGGCTTGAATTAATCTGATGAATCTGCAATGTGCTTATTTTTCATCAACATATTTTACTGATAGCACGCGAACCCTTACTTAACCTGATGACTAACTACCTTATTTGTGTTGCAGGGAAACAATGGGAAGCACTGAGGTTTACGATCGAGGTTAGCACGTGCATGGTCCATTGTCTAATAGCACATTATTGTGCAATTGCAGGAACCATTCTAATATTTAGGTTTTTAACAATTTGTTCTTGCACATGTAGGTCCTGTTGTCAGATGTTTTGACCCACTATTCGACCCTTTTTGCATATGGGGAAATGAGTTGTCCATGAATATCAATCAAGTGAAGAAACTTAGAAAGATTGTTAGGATAAAGAAATTAGCGACAAAAAACAACAAGATCTTTTTCTACACAATGAAGAAGACATCAGTTCACTAACAGATGGCACTACCTATTATACCTTGCCTTTTTTTATTCCTTTGCCCCATTGCCAATATAGAGAAGATATTTATGCACATCCTTATTTTCAGGCCTTTCCAAAGCAGTTCACTGATGATTACCTCTCAAACCACCTCTATGGTCAGGAGGCGAGGAAGGTTTTCATACAACACCCACGGTTCAATATTGAAGTGTTCCTGAAGAGGACGAAGGATGGACGGGAAATCATCCACAGGCACTGGCCTAAAGTTGCAAAGACCTTCAAGATGAATGAAGGCTATTCGCCTTCCGCTTCAGTAGTTTTCCAGGTGAGATGCATCTGTCTATGTACTGTCTATGATGCTAATTTCGAAAGGTTATAGATGTTGCATGTGAAACTTGGTGATGGTGCAGTTGTGTAATGGGGTAGCTGAGAGCTGAAACTATACCATGTTGTACTCTGATGTATTTCAATTATGAAATCCTGCTTCCTTAATATGGGAATAAAATATATTATGTGCTTAACATGAATGTCAATTAGATTAGTAAATGGATTATTAACAATAGGGCAATTAGCCTGCTAATGGTGAATTAGCCTTCTAATTGGCTTTTGCTATTGCAAACGGTTATGGAAAAAATACCATGGGAGATGACCTGCGGCAACGCTCGCAGTTTCTAGGAATAAACCGTGTTGGATCAATGAACAATCACATGTGACATTCTCTTGAAAACTGTTTGCGTTAGGCCACCTCGCGTAAATGTTTACCACATAAAAACTATGTGTGATGGACAGCCTTTGCCACACAGTTTCTTCTACGCACCGTGTGTGATGCATTCAGTAACGCAAATTATAAAATTTTAATATTTTGTGCTATGGAAACGCTATCACAAATGATTTAAAAGGGAAATTGTGTGTGATGTACCTGCGAACGGACACGTTTTCTTGGAGCGACTGTGTGGGATGTATATGCAAACAAAAATGTTTAGCGGGGACTGACTGTGTGGGATGTACTTACGACCGGAAATGATTTTGCCTGAATAATTTTAATTTTTAGCACTACTGTACATATAACCTTATTTGATCACTAGCCGGTCGCACACGACCTCATTTTACCGAGCGTGTGTGCCAGGAGGGCATATCCACGACGATTTCTGGGTCGTGTGGGAAGGACCCCCCTATCGCAGTCACTCACTTGGTGACGGTTCAGAACGCCATCACGGAAAGGGGTTAAAAACCGTTTGTTTAGCACCTCGTTGTACTAGTGTGTGTATGGCACATGCCACCAACGAGGGGGATGCGAAAGAGAAGAGGCCTGTAAAGAGGGAAGAGAGGGGGTGTGCGCGTGAGAGGAGTCGACATTGAGATAACGTGTTTGTTCGAGAGACACTGAGGAAGACTAATATATATTGATGGTGCATGTAGGCGGGAATTAAACGAAGGGATAGTCTTATTGGTTTTGGGGATATAGGGAAGGAGTGATAGAGGGGGTATCTAGAAAGAGATTGTTAAGTGTGAGTGTGTGTTTGAAAACGATTCGGTGTGGGTGAGGGCTAAGGGTAATTAACTATGTATTGAGACATAGGAGATCTCGAACGTTCATGTGTGAGAGGTATACATGTATACGTGGGATGTATGTGTGTGGTGCGGGCATGATCTAGATAAAAGAAAGAAGACATAAGTCATAAGATCAACGGCATGGGAGAGACAGATCAGTATCACAATATGCATGCATGTGAGAGTGGAGGCAAGAAAGACCGATAATTGAGCATGTGTTTTTGTCTTTAAGAGATAGTGGCGTGGGCTAGAGCATGCATCTATGGCGAGCAGAGAGAGCGAGACAGAATGATTGTGCAAAAGAGATCGACCTATAGATGCATGTATAGAGAGATAGATATAGTGTGCATGATACGAAGCAGGAATGCATCCGAGAAGGAAGGTTGACGGAGAAACTTCAGATAGATAGGGAGATAGAGATGCTAGCTAGAGGGACATCGCCTAATTAGTGTGTTAGAGATGGCGGCCGAGTGGTTCAGAGGGGTGAGTTATGTGTGTGTGTGAGAAAGATAAAAAGAGGGCGCATGACTGGTGTCGGTGCAACAAACCCTAGGTCTATTGCCTAGACCGTGCACAGGCCTAAAAGAGCAAGTTTGCAACATCCAAGATGAGATCAAGTTGAAGAGATAGCTCTTTGAGAAATCAGAGGGCGGATTAAGAAGACCAAGTCAAGCCAAGGGAAGCAAGACACCACTAAGGGAAAGCCTCCCTTACTAGGCAGGCGAGCCTGGCAAGGTCGAGGATGCTCCAAAGACAAGTCTCAAGACTACCTCAGCAAGCTTGTCGAGGACGCCAAGGGCGGACCCCCCCTCCACCCACCAAGGCCCCACCGCTCTGCCTTGCAGCAATGCAAGTCATCAATTGGTGCGGTGTCAAGCCCCAAAGTGACTAGGTGGCTATTTCTTGACACATGGCAGCCACTTCCGAAGGAAATCACCGCCCAATGACACTCGTCCAGAGACGTGTCAAACAGATAGACAAAAAGGTGGCCAACCAGCCCAGCAAGGCTTGCCGGGCACGCCTCGAAGCGACACTAAGCTGCACATTTAATGCGCTCAGCCTTGTCTGCGGAGTTAGGTATGATAGCACTGTTTGCTATCTAATCAGTATACAATGACTAATTTTCCATTGTGGTGACCCCTTGATCTATAGAAGGAGGGCCATGGCAACCATAGAAAGGATTCGGACCCTTGTAGACTCATACGCGCATAGTTGCTGTCACCCCGAGGCAATCCTGCCGGGTTAGAGCGTCGCATCTCCACCACAATCCACTCATCAATACACCAAGGTAGGAGTAGGATTTTATGCCTCACGGCGGCCCGAACCTGGGTAAAACTGCGTGTGTAATCTCTGTCGTGCTGCGCTACATTCTCTGCTCTTTGTGCAATGTTGTAGCGCCCAAGATGTGATTCTATCCCAATCACGTGATGAACTCATGATTGGGGTACGACCGCATTTCGAGCACATAGCAAGGTGGATATCATTACAACATACCATGTACTAAATATATGAGAATACAAGATAAAGGCTTACACTCGCCACAAGCTACAACATGAATACAACAGTTCATCCATACATAGGAATCACCATACAGAAGAGCAGGATCTGACTACGGATGAAATCAAATGAAAAGGAAGAACGACATCCACCCTGCTAGCCCAGGCCCCCCGACCCGGAACCTATTTCCCTTGATCGAAGAAGAAGAACTCCAAAAGCAATCAAGCATCACACTCGCGTCAAAGCATCGCATTACCTGTACCTGCAACTGTTGTTGTAGTAATCTGTGAGCCACGAGGACTCAGCAATCCCATTACCATGGGTATCAAGACTAGCAAAGCTTAATGGGAATGGAATGGATAAGTGGTGAGGTTGCAGCAAGCCACTAAGCAATGTATGGTGGCTAACTTACGAGTACAAGAATAAGATGAGAAGCTAGGCAAACGGTCGCAAACTGGTAATGATCAAAAAGTGATCCTCAACTACTTACATTCAAACATAACCCCACCGAGTTCTCTTCTCGGCCCACTCGAAAAGAGACCGTCACGGTTACACACGCGGTTGGGTATTTTAATTCGAAACTAGTGTCAAATTCTGTACAATTGGATATTAAAAACTCCCATTTGCCACATAACCCCGGGCATGGCTCTCGAAAGATTAAGCCCTGCAGGGGTGTCCCAAGTTAGCCATTATAAGATCACAATCCACGGAGACAATCCTCCAACACGGGACATCCGATCAGACTTGGGATCCCGGTGCACAAGATATTTCGACAATGGTAAAACAAAACCAGCAAGACCTCCCGGTGTGCCGACCAATCCCGATAGGGGCCGCACGTAACTCGTTCTCAGGGCACAACAGATGGGCTAGACATCGGGTTGGCTAAGACCCTAGTTGCCCAGGGGGCGCCGGACATCGCCCCGGTTGGACCAACACTCAAAGGAGCATTGGCCTGGGGGTTGACGAAAAATACTAGGGGTCCGTAGAAAAAAACCTATTTAGGTTTAGTTGTTCTTAGGCAAATGGAAAACCAATGTTGGGCCTTGCTCGAAGAGTTTTATTCAAAGCAAACTGTCAAGAGGGTCCCATACCCCTCACCGTGTTAGGGACGCAAAATCATGGAATATAACACCGGTATGAAGGAAACTTGGGCGGCAAGAGTGGAACAAAACACCAGGCAAAAGGCCAAGCCTTCCACCCTTTACCAAGTATATAGATGCATTAATTAAATAAGAGATATTGTGATATCCCAAAAATATCCATGACCCAACATGGAACAACCTGCAACTGCACCTGCAACTAGCAACTCTATAAGAGGGGTTGAGAAAAGCGGTAACATAGCCAAACAACGGTTTCCTAGGAAGGGTGAAAAAGGTTAGAGGCTGTCATGGCAATTTGGGAGGCTTGATAAACAACTGGTAGGAAGCACGGCATAGCGATAGCATCGAGACAACTAGCATAGCATGATAGTAGTGAGATCCAGGGTAATGGACATCTTGCCTGAAATCCCGCTCGGAAGAAGGACGAGTCCAGGAAGAAGATGAATGGGCATAGACGAACCAAGCGTAGATGAACGAATCCTCATGGTCGCAACGAAACAGGAACTATTGAGAAGGAGCACAACCGGAAAGAAGCAAACATCATAGTAAACAACCATCACATAAACATGGCATGATGCACAATCAAGTATGATGCATGTCCGGTTTAATGTGGCATGGCATGGCAAAGTGCAACAAACAACACCACAAATTAAGTGGAGCTCAATATGCAATGAGTTGCATATTGACGAAACACCACATCCAATTATATAGTTCACCCTGTTTATGCTACCCAACAATATTAAATGTTGTAACATGGCAAGAGGTGAAACATAATAAAACTACATGCTTAGGGAAGTTTAAATGAGGCCGAGAACAAACAACAATTCTGGAAAATCCCCACATGTCATTCAGCAATTTACAGCAAACAACAATTTTAAGCATTTAAATGTGGTTATCATGATGCGGATGACATATACAAGTTTTATGCAATTTTATGAATATTTTGAGAAGAGCATGTTATGAAGCATTTGGTCACCATGGCGGAACAAAAGGGATGCCACGGCAACGACAACGTAAATGGTGCCACAGCAACATTTTGATGATCCGGCAACACATTGAGATACCGGTGCAAAAGAAAGTGTAGGCGTGAGCATGTGATGGAAAATATGATGGGGAGTGATCCCGCTACCGGGTGTCCCATGGGTCGACGGCATGGCAAATGAGGAGGAACTTGCAATGACAACTCGGACACGGTGCAAACACGAGCACCTCATAGAACACACATTCATTTGGTCCATGAGTGATCGTTTGTTTGGTTATAACTTTGAAGCGTGCGTTTTTGGAGCGGATCATGTTCGTCGAGGGAAGTAGTGGTACACGGGTCATAGTGGAAGTAGTGGTACAGGGCGACGGTAGTTGTACACGTTTTCGTAGATGTCCAGGGTCGTCGGTAGAGGTACTTGTCGCATCGCTGAGCGTAGTCGACCTTGGCATATCTGAAGGGGTACTTGCAGAATCCCCATATTCAAACACGGGAACGAGTTGAACAAGGAGTATCCTTAGAGAGGGTACTTGTTCGGGCATCAGTCTTGGTGAAATCCCGTGGGATGGTACATGACGAAAATCCTCGGAGATGGTATTTGGCATGGAGCTTCCTCGAAACAACAAGAAGCAGAGGATGACCCACGATGATATCGTGCGGCGGCAGCGGGACAGAGGCGCGGAGACCTCCGGCTAGACGTGGTCAGGGCTGGAGGGAGCTCGGGGAAGCGACGCGGTGAAGAGATCGGGCGTGCCGACGAGGACGGGCAGCGGGATGACGCGAGGTCGCAGGGGAGGCAGGCAACGGAACAAGGTGGTGGTGGTGGTGGTGGTAGACGTGGGCTGGCTTGATCCGGCCGGATCCGACAGGTAGGGTCGGGGACAAGGCCGGAGATGCAAGGACGAGGTAGGTCGGCGACGAGAGGCGAGCGACGCGGGGCTCCTGCTTGGCATGGAGGACGACGGCTGCGAGTGCGGGTGCTCAAGGAGCTCTCTCCTCGGGCGCTTGGGCGACAGCCATTTGGCGAGGAGGCGCGTGATGAGGAAGCAGGCGATGCAGCAGGGCGACGGGGATGGACGGTGCCGGCGCAGAAGAGGAAGGAGGGCGGCGACACTGGTAGGGGAGGCGCGCCATGGGGATCGAGTGCGGGCGCTCCTCCTGCCGCTAGCTATGTGTGTGCATGTGTGAGCGGCGGCGGAGGGGGAACGAGGTGAGGGGTCGAGGGGAGATGAGGATCGGGAAGATGCTCGCTAGGGTTAGAAAGGGTTGGGCCTCAAGGGGTTTGGTGGGCCGGCCTGGCCTAGTGGCATGCGACTGCTGGGCTTCTTCTCTCCCTCTCTACTCTTTTCATTAACATAGAACTAGAAGAAAGGAAAGGAGATAAGAGAAGGTTAGAAAAAGAATTTGGGCATGCAGTTAATTTACTCGGACTCGCAAAGATGCGCTTGCTCCAAGGAAAATGGTGTGGACATGATTGCAGGCGTTAAGTTCAAACTCATTTGAAATTCAAATGGGTTTGAACTAGGACTAGGTTTTTGAAGTGTCCAAAAATGTTGAGGATTTTGGTGGAGCTCGGGAAAGTGATGAAAGAATTTATGGACAAAGTTTGAGGTCATGAAGTGATATAACAAAGGCATGGGGAATTATTTTGCAAGTGAGTCAAAGGTAATTCCACACGAATGGAATATTTTAGTATAGCTCCCTAATATTGGGAGGATGTGTTTTAAAGAGAAATCACCATGTGAATTACCTCGATTTAAATGGATCGAAGATCCACACAATTTATTTAGTTGATTTGCAAAACTTAAATGACATGATGGCATGATGACATGATGCAATGCAACAAGCAAATAAAACACACGACCAACAATGAAATAGCTGGGAGGCTTCCAGAGCGTCGGTCTCGGGGCGTCACAACTCTCCCACACTAACAGAGGATCTCGACCCGAGATCCTAGGGATTGGACCGGAGAGAAGCAGAAAAGGAAGAGGTAAAACAAAGTTGCTTCTTCGACAAACAAGTGAAACCAGAGAACCTTAGACATTATAAAAAATTGAAAGAAAGAATACAACAGAGACAAACAAGATTGCAAACAGTTCGTTGGACAAGAGGATCACAGAATTTGATGAGAACCAAGAGCTTAGTGGACAAGATAGATTTTGAAGCACTCCGGTTAAAATTAGCTGGACAAGGAATAAGAATGAAGAATTCGGGGAGCACTCCGGTTGAACATGGAAGGAATATAACATGAACTTGAGAAGATGGGATGATACGTGATGAAATCAACAACACACTACTTCCTGAACTATTGAAAGAATGGCACAAGAGGTAAGAAGGATTTCAGACAGCACTCCGGTTGAAAAGACAGGCAAAACTTGATAAGACGAAAGAACTTGAATGAGAACACAACACTCAGCTTAAATGGATAAGTAAGAAAATAACACAATCTTTACAAAACGAAGTGATGTGTGAAGAGCACAACATCACAATGCTTCTGGAATGAAAGAATAGAAGCTAGATTGTTGGGATAAAGGGATGGAGAAGAAATAGACAACTTTTGCCACAAATGAACCTGGAAAGCATCCTTGCAGAGAAGGATTGAACGGAGTTGGTGGAAAATCAACAATGAAAAGGACAAGATTGTTGTGGGCTTATAGAAAACAATTCAAAATTATGAGGTGACAACCGGCCACTAACGGAAACAATTGTTTGCTTGAGATCAACGAATAGATGAAAACTGCTTTCGTCGAGAGGATAGGAGAAAACTTGGATCATTGGTAAGCCCCACAATAGCAACATTCCTTAGGGAAGGCTTCATGTGAAATCTATACAAAGATAGCCTCCAACGAAGCAATTATGATGGGTTGAAACAACTCATGATCGAAGAGAAAATGGTGGTTTTAAAATATCTCATTCTTGACAACTCGTGAATCATGAAACATGAAGAGAAATTGCCAAGGATGACATAACACCATCTCAAAAGATAAGATAGAAGGATTTGCACTTCGGAATGCAAGATGAAGAATGCTTGAACTCCTCCAACAAGAATCTTGAAGAACACTTCGAGAATGAATTAAATCCATGATGAACCTCCATGTATAGCCTCCGTGAAGAACTCGGGTAAAAAGAGAATGATAGAAAGAAAAGAGAAGTTGAAAGAACAAGGTGAAGCCTTGCAATGATTTAGATGGAGCTTTGTGACAAAATAACCGAGAGAACTTGAAACTCCGGAAAGAAAAGATGAACAACTCGAAACCGCGAATTACTTCATCATGAACAAACTCCGAAGGAAGGGATTAATCCCTTGGATGAAACAAGAATAAGAATGATGCTATGCGTATCCTTCCTCAATTTAAATTGATGACAACAAGGGATTTAGCATACTACTTATTCTCATTTGAGAAAGGATTGACATAGCTGAAACTTGGGATAGTCTTGAACGACTCATGGTATGATTTTGGAAGACCAAATGGATTGATATGATACAATGGAAGAAGGATCTTGAAAAAAAAACAATGTAAGAATTGACAACAAACAAAACACCGGGAAGGATTAGAAAATGAATGACGATACTTGAGGAAGTTCAAATATGAGAGAACGAAGAGATCATGAACTGATTAGAGGATATTTGAACGATGCACCGGTATAATTGGGGAATGAGTGCTGAATGTTGAGAACGAATAAATCTTCTGAAATGATGGCATGTGGATGATCAAGAAATGAAAACAACTCCTGAAATGCTCCGGATGGGTATGGAAATAATTTCTGATGATCAGAACAATTTGAGAGGATGGCATCAAGCTAGAACCATGAATCTTCGAGAGAACGGACAAGATTTAAGAGAAACTCTTCTTCGAACTTCAAAGCTTGGAATGACGAGGAGGAACACCACCGAATTGTTGAGACACTCCGGATGATTGAAAAGATAAAAGGTTGAACCAACAATGAAAAGAATTAGAAAGCGATCTTGGAGACGACATCTGACTGATGAAAATTCATACTTGCGTCAAACTTTAAAAGGAATTGAGAATAGCTCCGGAAGAATAGAAGAGTCAGGTAAGATCCTGGGAAATGACCTGTGGGTTAGGGCCCACTCAAAATAAAACACCGTAGAACAATTTTTAAAGAGAGGTTGCATCGGTTGAATTAAATGGCTTGAATGCGATAACCACCTGGAAATAGCTTGGACGGATTAAGAATGGAAATGCGCATCTTCTGATATATCTTCAACACTCCGAAGCAAATGAATAGCGAGAAGTGAATGATTAAGAGGTGCGCCGACATGAGAAAGCATTTGAAACAAGGAAAGGAACATGATCAACACTAATAGCTTGAATTGAATCCATCGAAAAAGAATACGAGAACGAAGAATGGTGAACTTGTAGAGCATCTTCATGAGCAATCACCAGATAAGAAAATTGAAGGAAAGAATGAAGAAACTTCTCATCCATAAGATGAATGCTTGATTAAGAAATCTAAGTCCTTGAAGAAAAAGGGTGGAATGGTGGGTAAACGAAGGCAACTTGGGATGGATAAAACGAACATTGTTGAGAAAACTAAGAAGTGACCTTGTGAATGTTGAAATGATTGGATTAGCTTGAAGAGAAGCACGCCGGTTGGAAAAGAATGACATGAGAATCTCAATGATCAAGAAGGATTGGTATTGACATAGAAATATGAGAACACCGCTAAGGAAAGGTATGGAATCAGCATTTGACATTGAAGCAACTCGAATACGACAACTCAAAACAAAACAAAGGATTTGGCTTGCAGAATGAGCCGGAAACAAACATAAGATAGAGATTCCGCCCAAAGTGTTCGCGATGAGGCCCCACAGGCACGACGTACAGCGGACATCAGGAATGACAAATGGCACATTCTCGAATCAGCATAGCAAAGGATTCTTTAAGATGCCGCTCCCACTGTATATGGACCGTGAAAAGCGAACCACTAGACGTTGGTCCCCAATCTCAAATCATACATCTGTCAAAAACAAATCCTGGGTAACTACTTGAATTCCCACCTTTAACTCCCAAAACTTTCTGGTTATGCAATCTGGTGTTGGGGATATAGGGAGGCACAATATATATCACACAACTAACAATCCCTACGCTCCAACTATAACCATCTATCAACACATAACCAAGAAAAACTCCAGAAATCGTGTACCTCAACCTTCGAAAAGCATCCGTTATACTAGTTGTGGCAATACACCCGAACTTCCTCCCCGGTACCGGGTTGTGTTGAGGTTATCTCACCACTAACTACATAAAATAGATTTTCGATGTCGGCGAGCTCAGGTATTCTAGAACTGCAATGATAAAATTGTGACGACAACACTTCGGAGCTCAACCCCCCGGGACACTGCCACATACCCTAAATGTCAGGAGGCACCAAGAACAATGTTCTCGTCACACTAATATCAGAATGATCCCAAGATACCTGCTTAATCCTAAAAAAATTGAGTTAAAAAGGATAGACGAGTGGAGAGAACACCTATGTCAGGAGTCCTTACCAGAGCGACGAAGGGGATAAGGAGTAAAACAATTCCTACTCTCCGATATAACTAGACTCAAAATAGTTTTCTTCAAGAATCAACAACGGCAGCGGTTCGATCAATCAAGGGGGCTCCTAAGGTCGGTAAGGCTCTAATACCAACTTTTAGCGCCCAAGATGCGATTCTATCCCAATCACGTGATTAACTCATGATTGGGGTACAACCGCATTTCGAGTGCATAGCAAGGTGGATATCGTTACAACATACCATGTACTAAATAGATGAGAATACAAGATAAAGGCTTACACTCGCCACAACCTACAACATAAATACAACAGTTCATCAATGCATAGCAATCACCATACAAAAGAGCACAATCCGACTATGGATGAAATCAAACAAAAAAGAAGAACGACATCCACCCTGCTAGCCCAGGCTCCCCGACCCGGAACCTATTTCCCTTGATCGAAGAAGAAGAACTCCAAAAGCAATCAAGCATCGCACTCGTGTAAGAGAATCGTATTACCTGTACCTGTAACAGTTCTTGTAGTAATCTATGAGCCACGAGGACTCAGCAATCCCATTACCATGGGTATCAAGACTAGCAAAGCTTAATGGGAATGGAGAGGATAAGTGGTGAGGTTGCAGCAAGCGACTAAGCAATGTATGGTGGCTAACTTACGAGTACAAGAATAAGATGAGAAGCTACGCAAATGGTCGCAAACTAGTAATGATCGAAAAGTGATCTGGAACTACTTACGTTCAAACATAACCCCACCATGTTCTCTTCTTGACACACTCGAAAAGAGACCCTCACGGTTACACACGCGGTTGGGTATTTTAATTCAAATCTGGTGTCAAATTCTCTACAACCGGATATCAAAAACTCCCATCTGCCACATAACCCCGGGCACGACTCCCGAAAGTTTAAACCCTGCAGGGGTGTCCCAACTTAGCCCATGACAAGCTCACGATCCGCGGAGACGATCCTCCATCGCGGGACATCCGATCAGACTCGGGATCCCGGTGCACAAGGCATTTCGACAATGGTAAAACAAAACCAGCAAGACATACTGATGTGCCGACAAATCCCGATAGTAGCCGCACGTAACACGTTCTCAGGGCACAACGGATGGGCCAGACGTTGGGTTGGCTGAGACCCTGGTTGCCCAGGGGGCGCTGGACATCGCCCAGGTTGGACAAACACTCAGAGGAGCATTGGCCCGGGGGTTGATTAAAAATGCTAGGGGTCCAGAGAAAAATCCCCTATTTAGGTTTTAGTTGTTATTAGGCAAATGGAAAACCAATGTTGGGCCTTGCTGGAAGAGTTTAATTCAAAACGAACTGTCAAGAGGTCCCATACCCCTCTGTCGTGGTATTCTCACGGGGGTCTTGCTAATCGATAGATGCCACAAGGGCTTAGTGTGAGGGTAAGACTGCTGCCGATAGGCCCGGGAGCTGGTATGCGAGTAGGACGCGCTAGTTTACCCAGGTCCAGGGCTCTCGGGAGAGATAACACCCCTACTCCTACATGTCTGAGTATATCTGGTATGTATATCTAGTACAGAGTGCTCCTGGAGCTGTATCTGAGATCCGTGCCAGGTGCATCTGATCTCGTATATGCATATGAGCACAAGTGTGTGCTAGGCCGAATGGATGTGTTTGTGTGTGTGTGTGTGTGCGCGCGCGCGCTATAGCTAGCTTGCTTGCTGGCTAGCATGCAATATAGTGTGGGGCTAACTTACTACCTAAGCTACGTAGTGGCATGGGGCACCATGCCCATGTACGTGATGTGGATGTGATGTGCATGCCTCCTTGTCAATGGTGCACTTTATAAAACAGTGCCTAGGGACAGATACACTGTAGATGATGTCACGATACGGTTGTCTCGTCAATGTCTTGTCAGTGTCGGGTCGGGCTGCAGTCGGCAGCCGGCTGGTCGGCCTTGATCGGCAGACGGTGGTCGACCGATCGGCAACCGGCAGCCGGGCAAAGAAGCGGTCAGACGGGAGCCGGCAGCGGTGGTGAGGGGTCGGATGAGGGCTTTGCTAGCCCCGATGTCTTGAAATATCGTCTTACCGTCTTCGGGATACCCGTCGCCAACTCCGACAATAGCCCCTGAGCCTCCAGGCAACTTGGCAAAGTTGGGCGGAGGTTCCTTGGCAGGTGTTAATGTAGTCTCCGAGCCTCCGAGCGAGGAGTGGGGGTTCCCCACAGAAATGATCATGCAAAAAGACGAAGTTAGTCCACGCAGATATATCAAATGCTTGCTTTTAGCATTGCAAGTTTTATGCGGAGGGTGCCGACTTGGTTTCGTCCGAGCCTCCTTAATCTTTTTCGTGTTCCCTTCACTTTTTGGATTGTGCTCTTGCTTGCCGGACAGCCGCTCTGCGGTTTGTGGTTGAGAGTGGGCCACGAAGTGGAGTGTACTGTACTCAGAGTCTGGGAGCGGATTCAACCGAGTCGGTACTTGTAAAGGAAACGACAGGATCACCCGAACCGTTTTTCATCCCGGACGTTTTCCCGTGGGCGGCCTCCAGCGTTCACTCTTGCTAGCCGGACAGCCGCTCTGTGGTCTGTGACTAAGAGTGGACCTTTGGTACCGCGCATGCTACTAAGCTGTCTGCGGGAACTAACGTCTCAGGCCAAGTGGCCAGCCCCCGGGCCAACTCTGGCTGGCGCCGGGGCGAACAGTGATGCACTGTAACAAAATGCGGAGATAGCCTTCCGAGCATCGCTCGAGGTTATCCATGCTTGCGTGGTGCAAAAATATGCGAGTGAGGAGCTCACATTGATTTTTGTGTAGGCGAGGCGGAGTTTGCCGAAGACAGCCGGCGTGGCTAGGCGCTCGCGGAGTGCGCCGGCGCACCCGCTGGGTGTAGCCTTCGAGCCCCCGGGTGCTCTAAGGGGGGTCCCGGCCGGTCAGGCTCTACTGGCTGTTGGCGCAACGCCCCTTTTCTTCTTTTTCTCTTCTACTGGCTGTTGGCAGCCGGACAAAACTCTTCTCTTGTCTGCAATCTTCGCGGGGGCGTGTCAGCGCACCCGCTGGGTGTAGCCCCCAAGATTCGGGCCGATGGCGGCGATCGGGCGGATCTCCAAGAACTACTTTGTCTTCTTCCTCGCTGGGCGCGTCAGACTCACTGGTGTCCCCGAGATTTGGGCCGATGGCTTTGGCGGTCGGCTGGACCTCCCGGCAACTACTTTGTCTTCTTTCTTGCGAGGCGCCACAACAAGACTGAGTGTAGCCCCGAGATTCGGGTGATCACGATCGGTCGGACGGATCTCCGGCAACTACTTTATCTTCTTTCTCATGGACAACGCGTCAGTACCGGATGTAGCCCCTCGAAATTTGGCCGACTACTGAGTAGTCGGTCCGGATTTCCCGGCGACTACTTTGTCTTCTTCTTTGTGTCTGCCCGTACAGCCACCTTTTTTTTAGCACCCGACCATGGGCACTCGGCCACTTCTTTTCCAGCCGGCCACTAGGCAGTCGGCGCACTGCGTTGGCCCTGCCGGTCCTTTCTTTTCACTTCTCTCTTTCTGTCCGACTGCAGGCGGGGAGCCGGTCCCTTCTTTCTTTTTTTCTCTTTGTCTTTTTCTTTCTTCTCGGGGCAGCCGGTCCCTCTGCTTCTATACGATCAGCCGGCTTGGGGCGGGCGCCGGGAGGCGGAGGTGAGCGACGCGAAGGCGGCTGGAGCGGGAGCCGGCCAGAGGGTGCGGGGCGAGGCCGCGGGGCCCTAGAGGCGGCAAGGCGAGCGGGGCAGAGGCGGCCAGGCGCGCCTGGACGGAGGCGCCGGGTCGGAGCCGATGCGGGAGGCCGGCACCGGCGAGGCGGACGGGCGGGGCGAGCCAGTGGCCGGGACGCGGAGGGCCTGCTGGTGTGACCAGCCGGCGAGGGGCCTAGATGGTCAAGGCGGCGAGTCGGGCGGAGCCGGCGCACGGGCCCCGCGAAGCATCATCCGGACGATGGGGAGAGCCGGGACGAGGCGAAGGTGGGGCTCCAGCCGCCGGAACGTGAGGCGGGGCAGTCGACACGAGCCCGGAGAGGCTGGGCGCGGCCAGGTCGCAGGCCGTTGCATCCGGCTGCCGGGTTCGGGGCAGCCGGCGTGGGGGCGAAGGTGCTGGGCAAGCGGCCACGGCAGGCGGCTCGCGGACGGTCCGGCGGCCAGGGGCCAGAGCAGCACAGGCAGAGCCGCAGCCGGCAGCAGCGCGGGCTGAGTAGCGCCGGCGTGCGGGGATGAGACGTGTGCGGGAAACAGCAGCACGCGGGCGTATGCACCACTAGAGGCCGCGTCAGCTGTGGAGGAGAAGGCCCGCGCGGACGCGTGGCCACAGAAGCAGAGGCGTCGGGCAGTCCGGCTGGGTCAACGCAGCGCAGCTGGAGATGCACGAGGCATGGTGCAGTATAGGCGCTAACAAGAAATCTTTTGTTTGAGTAATGTATGGACGGTGTATTGGGTGTATCTAGCTTGCATATGGGATGCGTATAGTGTATGGCTATGGTATGGCTAATGATTTGACCATTGTTGACTTGCATCTAGCTAGCTTGCAAAGATGGTATGTGGAGGAGCGAACACACGTTTCAGCCGGAGCGAGGCACAATGCGGAGCGAGGCAGACACGAGCGGCGCGTGGATGGATGCGGCCGACCAAAGCGAGGCCCCGCCCGCGGCGTGCACACGGATGGACGGCCGGCATCGCGGTGGTGATGACGAAGAGGCCGACGGCAAGGACGCGCCGCCCCTCGCGGGCGCCCTGGGGGCGTGTCGATGTTGGGCCCCCGAGCGCCACCAGAAAGACGACGGCGACGCCGCGGTGCCGGTGAAGATGGTGAGGCCGACGGCGAGGACGCGCCGCCTCTCACAGCCACTCCGGGGGCGGGTCGATGTCGAGCCCCCGACCGCTACTGGAGAGACGGCGCGACGCCGCGGCGGTGAAGACGAAAATGGTCCCGCCCGGACTACGAAACCAATAGCAGCGTGGTAGCATATATAGTATCGCCCCACGGTGGGCGCCAACTGTCGTGGTATTCTCACGGGGGGCTTGCGAATCGACAGATGCCACAAGGGCTTAGTGTGAGGGTAAGACTACTGCTGATAGGCCAGGGAGCGGGTGTGCGAGTAGCACACGCTAGTTTACCCAGGTTCGGAGCTCTCCGAAGAGATAACACCCCTACTCCTGCATGTCTGAGTATATCTGGTATGTATATCTGGTACAGAGTGCTCCTAGAGCTGCATCTGAGATCCGTGCCAGGTGCATCTGATCTCATAGACGCATATGAGCATCAGTGTGTGCTAGGCCGAATGGATATGTGTGTGTGTGCTTGCTAGCTTGCTAGCTAGCATGCATCCGTGGAGTGTGTGAGAATGCCCAGGGAGCTATTGTGGCCGGCTCCCATTGATGGATGGTTGCTAGCTATATATAGTGTGGGGGTAGCTTACTACCTAAGCTAGGTAGTGGCGTGGGGGGCAAGTGGGCATGGGGCACCATGCCCATGTACGTGATGTGGATGTGACGTGCATGCCTCCTTGTTCCTGGTGCATTTTATAAAACAGTGCCCAGGGACAGATACACTGTAGATGATGTTGCGGTACGGTTGTCTCATCGATGTCTTGTCGATGTCGGGTCGTGCTGCAGTCGGCAGCCGGATGGTTGGCGCAGTCGGCAGCCGGCTGGTCGGCGCAGTCCGCAGCCGGCACCCGGCCGGGCAGAGCAATCGGACGGGGAGCCGACAGGAGCGGCCGGGCAGTCGGAGTGAGGGGCTTTGCTAGCCCCGATGTCTTGAAATATCGTCTTGGCGTCTTCGGGATACCCGTCGCCAATAACTCCGACACACTCCCCGTGTTAGGGACGCAAAATTGAGGAACATAACACTGGTATGACGGAAACTAAGGAAGCAAGAGTCGAACAAAATATGAGGCAAAATGCCGGGCCTTCTACCCTTTACCATGTATATAGATGCATTAATTAAATATAAGAGATATTGTGATATCCCAAAAATATACATGACCCAACATAGAACAACCTGCAACTGCACCTGCAACTAACAACGCTATAAGAGGGGCTGAGCAAAGCGGTAACATAGCCAAACAACGGGTTGCTAGGAAGAGTGAAAAATGTTAGAGGCCGTCATGGCAATTTGGGAGGCTTGATAAACAAGTGGTAGGAAGCGCGACATAAAGATAGCATTGAGACAACTAGCATAGCAATGATAGTAGTGAGATCCAGGGTAACGGACATCTTGCCTGAAATCCCGCTAGGAAGAAGAACAAGTCCATGAAGAAGACGAACGGGCATAGACAAACCAACCGTATACGAACGAATCCTCACGGTCGCAACAAAACAGGAACTATCGAGAAGGAGCACAACCGGAAAGAAGTAAACATCACGATAAACAACCATCACATAAACAGGACATGATGCACAATCAAGTATGATGCATGTCCAGTTTGATGAGGCATGGCATGGCAAAGTGCAACAACCAACACTAGAAATTAAGTGGAGCTCAGTATGCAACGAGTAACATATTGACAAAACACCACATCCAATTATTTAGTTCTCTCCCATTTATGCTACTGAACAATATTAAAATGTTGTAACATAGCAAGAGGTGAAACATAATAAAACTGCATGCATAGGCAAGTTGAAATGAGGCCGGAAATAACAAACAATAATACTGGAAAATCCACACATGTCATTTAGCAATTTAAAACAAACAACAATTTTAAGCATTTAAATGTGGTTATCATGATGCGGATGACATATACAAGTTTTATGCAATTTTATGAAAATGTTGACAAGAGAATGTTATGAAGCATTTGGTCACCATGGAAGAACAAAAGGGATGCCACGGCAACGACAACGGAAATGGTGCCACGGCAACATTTCGATGATCCGGCAACTCGTTGAGATACCGGTGCAAAAGAAAGTGTGGGCGTGAACATTTCATGCAAAATATGATGGGGAATGATCCCGCTACCGGGTGTCCCATGGGTCAACGGCATGGAAAACGAGGAGGAAATTGCAATGACAACTCGAACACGGTGCAAACACGAGCACCTCATACAACTCACATGCATTCGGTCAACGGGTGATCGTCTCACTGGTTATACCTTTGAAGCATGCATTTTTGGAATGGATCAAGTTCATCGAGGGAAGTAGTGTTACATGGGTCATAGTGGAAGTAGTGATACACGGCGACGGTAGTTGTACACGTTTTCATAGATGTTCGGGGTCGTCGGTAGTGTCGTAGTCGGCCTTGGCATATCCAAAGGGGTACTTGGAGAATCCCCGTAGTCGGACACGGGAACGAGCTAAACTTGGAGTATCCTCAGAGAGGGTACTTGTACGGGCATCGGTCTTGGCGAAATCCCGTGGGATGGTACTTGACGAAAATCCTCAGATATGGTATTTGGCGTGGAGCTGCCTCGAAGTGGCAAGAGGCAGAGGATGACCCTCGGAGATGTCGTGCGGCGAGAGCAGGACAAACGCGCGGATACCTCCGGCTAGACGCGGTCAGGGCAGGAGGGAGCTCGGGGAAGCGATGCGGTGAAGAGGTCAGGCAAGCTGACGAGGACGGGCGGCGGGATGACGAGAGGTCGCAGGGAAGGCGGGCGACGGAGCAAGGTGGTGGTGGTGGTGGACGCGAGCCGGCTTGATCCGGCCAGACCCGGCAGCTGGGGTTGGGGACGAGGTCGGAGATGCGAGGACGAGGCAGGTCGGCGATGAGAGGTGAGCGACGCGGGGCTCCTGCTGGGCGCGGAGGACGACGGCTGCGGGAGCAGGTGCTCGAGGAGCTCCTCCCCTCCAGCGCTCAGGCGATGGGGATTAGGCGAGGAGATGCGCGACGAGGAAGCAGGCGATGCAGCGGGGCGACGGGGATGGACGGCGCCGGCATAGAAGACGAAGGAGGGCGGCATCACTGGCAGGGGAGGCGCGCCATGGGGATCGAGCGCGGGCGCTCCTCCTGGCGCTAGTTGTGTGCATGCATGTGTGAGTGGCGGCGGAGGGCGAACGATGTGAGGGATCGGGGGGAGATCAGGATCGGGGAGATGCTCGCTAGGGTTAGAAAGGGTTGGGCCTCAAGTGGTTTGGTGGGCCAGCCTGGCCTAGTGGCATGCGGCTGCTGGGCTTCTTCTCTCGCTCTCTACTCTTTTCATTAAAAGTGAACTAGAAGAAAGGAAAGGAAAGGAGAGAAGAGAAGGTTAGAGGAAGAATTTGGGCATGCGGTTAATTTTCCCGGACTCGCAGAAATGCGCTTGTTCCAATAAAAATGGTGTGGACATGATTAGAGGAGTTAAATTCAAACTCATGTGAAATTCAAATGGGTTTGAACTAGGACTAGGTTTTATAAGTGTCCAAAAATGTTGAGGAGTTTGGTGGAGCTCGGGAAAGTGAAAGAATTTATGGACAAAGTTTGAGGTCAAGAAGTGAGATAACAAAGGCATGGGGAATTATTTTGCAAGTGTGTGAAAGGTAATTCCACACCAATGGAATATTTTAATATAGCTCCCTAATATTGGGAGGATATGTTTTAAAGAGAAATCACCATGTGTATTCTCTCGACTTAAATGGATCAAAGATACACACAATTTATTTAGTTGAGTTGCAAAACTTAAATGACATGATGGCATGATGACATGATGCAATGCAACAAGCAAATAAAACACCCAACACCAGTGAAATAGCTGGGAGGCTTCTGGAGCGTCGGTCTCGAGGCGTCAGAAATGTGCTCATCCCCCCTGCCGAACCACAAGGGCTGATGGCCCCATAGGTGGCCGTGGTTTCCCATGACATCTTTGGCGCGCCAGGTAGGGGGCAGTGCTTGCTCGAACCCAAGAGGCCTACGTAGCGCGTCATCTTCATCATCATCTTCATCGACGACCCTAGCATCCATGGCACCCATGAAGAAGCCTGGTGCTGTAGCCCATCCATCCACTTCGAAGGCCCAGTCGCACGTGGCCCCCAATGCCGCGGGGGCTATGGGTACGCACAGAGATATGGACGTTGCGAGGGGACGTGGCCAGCGGAGGCATCATCGTCACCACCTCCCCTGCGGCCGAAGCGAGGGCGGAAGGCACCGGAGAAGGACAGCACCAACAACATCTCAGCGGCCACGCTCCATGAGGTACGGGTGGAGATATCATTCCATCTGCACCTCTCCGCCCAGCCGAAGGACACAGTCGCAGTGGTGGCACTCGCTCTGGGGCGTATCGCAACTCCCGGCCGCTCCCACTACGGGCGCGACCGCAGGGTATGCACCACCCCCGGAATGAGCTCACCCAGCCGATGCGCCAAACGGAGCCGCTGGCCCTCAAACGCCTCCACCTCGTCACCTCACAAACCTGGCTATGGGCTCACGACAACAAGAACACGACGCAGCTACTACTGGCACCATCAGGAGCCAAGCGACGTTATGGTCTACATCGTCATCTATGCCAAGCACCGCTTCGACGGCCATGGCACGGGCCCAGCTGTTGTTGAGATTTCCATCGGTAGCCGATTAGATGTATGAGTGGGGAGACACGATTCAAATCCTGGTTGGTTTCGCTGAGGCGGGAGGGTTAAAGCAAGCTGGCCCGCCACAACCTCCGTAGGTGATGACAACGGCCCACGCTGCTGGCCATGCCGAAGGGGCCACCCCCATGATGCAGTCCCCTCCACCGCGGCCTACGCAGGGACCACAGCCGGAGCCACGCGATCAAGAACCCGACGACGTCGCGATGGCTTCATCTGACCCTCGTGCGTGTCAAGGCCAACGACGAGTCCTGGAGGACGGGCAAAGGGAAGGTGCGCGCGTCACTATCGAATGATGCCGCGACACCCACAGCTAGTCCGATAGGCGCAATGGCCCCGACGTTGACGTGCCCACTCTCGGTGAAGGTGGGTACCTACCTTTCGAGGTTGGGTGCCCCGCCTTCACTCGTGAGTTGCGGCAAGTCCGTTGGCCATCTACCTGCACATTCAAGCGAGAGATACCAGAGAAGTACGATGGGGAACTAAACCCGGCAGAGTTCTTTAGCATCTACACCAACGCTGTTCAAGCTGCCGGGGGAAGAGATGAGAAGGTGTTCGCCAATTACTTCCCTTTGGAACTCAAGCCAAATGTGAGGTCTTGGCTAATGCACCTGCCAGAGAACTCCATTTCGACCTGGGCCTATGCCATGAGTTTGTTGGCGCCTTCACGGGTGGCCATCAAGAACCAGGGCGGCTTAGCGACTTGCAGCTCCTCCCGCAGAAGGAAGGAGAGACTTTGCGGAAGTACATGAAGAGGTTCAGCAGAGTACACAGAAACATTCCAGACATCCACCCGGCAGCTGTGATAGTTGCATTCGAGTCCAACGTGCGCAATCGTCGGATATGTTCCAAGATGAACGTTTTGGTTTCCCAAGACTATGAAAGAGCTTTACACTCTAGTGGATAAGTGTGCTCGGGTCGAGGAGGGGAGGCTCCCCGGTGAAGAGGATGGCATCAACATCGACTCAGAAGATGATGACGAGGCCGCCAATCAGAAGAAGACGAACAAGAAGCGTAACATAAGGCGTAGGGATAAGGCAGTGATGACCGTTGAGGGATCGGGCGCACCTAGTACTGGCAAGAAGGCCAAGGCCAAATGAAAGGATCGATATGGTTGACTAGAGGGGGGGGGGGTGAATAGGCAACTAACAATTTTTTAAGCTTTTCTTTACCAAATTAAACTTTGCAACAAATAGGTTGTCTAGATATGCAACTAAGTGAGCAACCTATATGATGCAATAACAACTAGCACGCAAGCAAGCAAGAGATGTAGCAATAAGTAAGCTTGCAAAAGTAAAGGCACGAAATAACCAAGAGTGGAGACGGTGAAGACGAGGATGTGTTACCGGAGTTCCTTCCTTTTGAAGGGAAGTACGTCTCCGTTAGAGCGGTGTGGAGGCACAATGCTCCCCAAGAAGCCACTAGGGCCACCGTATTCTCCTCACGCCCTCACACGATGCGAGATGCCGTGATTCCACTATTGGTGCCCTTGAGGCGGCGACCGAACCTTTACAAGCAAGGTTGGGGCAATCTCCACAACAATCGAGGCTCCCAACAACAACACCACCACGAAGCTTCACCACAATGGAATATGGCTTCGAGGTGACCTCAACCGTCTAGGGTGCTCAACACCCAAGAGTAACAAGATCCGCAAGGGATAAGTGGGGGGGAATCAAATATCCTTTGGTGGAAGTGTAGATCGGGCCCTTGTCACCCAATCCCGAGCAAATCAACAAGTTTGATTGGCTAGGGAGAGAGATCGAGCGAAAATGGAGCTTGGAGCAACAATGGAGCTTAGAGGTGGAAGAGGTAGTCAACTAGAGGTAGAAGACATCCCTTATATAGTCGGGGAAAAGATCCAACCGTTATCCACTAGTTCTGCCCGCGACTCACGGTACTACCGCTCCAGGGGTGCGGTACTACCACGACGACACGCGGTACTACCGTGCGTGACCACGGTACTACCGTGGCAGCTCCACAGGCCGGACCAAGCCACGGTAGTACCGCGCCTACTACCGCGACGCAGCGGTACTAGGCAGAAGGGTCACGGTACTACAACTCCAAGGGAGCGGTACTACCGTGAGCCCCCGCGGTACTACCGCGCAGAGCGAGCGGTACTATCAGGTGCCGCGGATGTAAAATTACATCCGCCCTACTACCAAGACCGAGCGGCACTAGGTCAGAGTGCGGCGGTACTACAGCGCGCTAACGGAGCGGTATTACCGTGAGGGGCACGGATGTAAAAATTACATCCGCCTTACTACCGCTACCGAGCGGCACTAGGCCAAGGTACCGCGGTACTACCGCGCCCGAGGGGCTGTACTACCGTGGCCTGCCGCGGTACTACCGCTGGTACTTGCGGTACTACCGCAAGTACAGCAGTAGTCGTCAGTTTTTCGCACAACCATAATAACGATGGGTAGCTCCAAGGTGCAAGGGAAGGAGGGGCAAGTGTACGTGTGATTCCACCCTACCTTTCCGACGCGGACCCCCTCTTAATAGTACGGCTCTTCTACGACTCAACTCCACCAAAGAGAAACGTAGAACAACGCCGTCTTCACTAGTCTCCGAGGGGCACCGAATCGTCTTGTGCCTGATGAAGAAGTATCTGTGGGACTCAAGGCACACGATTAGTCCGCACGAGTATTGTCATCAATCACCAAAACACTTAGGGATAAATGTGCCCTTACAATCTCCCCCTTTTTGGTGTATTGATGACAACACGGGATTTGCACATAGATAAGATAAGTTTAAATCAGTGGCAAACCCCACTCCTCTAAAATATAGACGAGGCTCCCCCTAGATGTGTGCACTATATATGAATGCTTTGGACTGCATGGCACACAAACTAGGATCAACACTCCCCCTATATTTTAGAGTCCAAGACATGATAATAAGCCTAGCATAGCATGAAAGTAGCACAATATAACACAAGCTAGCTAGGATAGATAGAGTGCATATGTCTTACACCATATGAGATAAGATAACCAAGGTTCAAACGATAAAAGCAGCAAAGAGTTCAACTGGCAAACACACAAACTCGCAAATCCAAATCCCTACGCTCTCTCCCCCTTTGGCATCGAGACGCCAAAAAGGCAGAGAGGACACCTAAACACACAAGAGGTGGCTCAAGCAGAGAAACTGTCCCACTCTTCTTCGCCAGACTCCTCCAGGTGGAATGGACTCCTCGGCCTCCTCCTCTAATCAGTCCACTTAAATCCTTGCTTCTCCATCCACTCGGTCTCGGGAGTGATGTGCTCCTCGACCCTTGAGACACATCCTCGCCATAGAGCTTCAAGATCTTGTTGTGCCGGGCGACGACTCTCCTTGGACTCCACGTGAGCCCTGTACTGACCCTTGGCTTGCATGCAGAAAAGTGACTTCATCTTATCCGTCAACCTCTTGTCCCAAGATGGCCTAGAGTCACTCGGAGTAGGCCTAGCAGAACGGCCCCCAAGAACATCCTCGGCCCAAAGAAGATCCTCATCAACAGCAGAGCTCTAGCAGCAGACGCCCAAAGACGAGTAGCAGTGTTGGCCCAGTTGGGTTTGACCCTCAGACAAATGGGCTCATGGCGAATCCAGTCTGGAGCCAGGAACTCCTCCGTGGGGTACATCTTCTCCCAAGTCTTCGAAATCAGCAGAAACAGGTAGGGTCCATAAATGGGCACCTTGCGGTTGAACACATCAAAACGAAGCTCGCACCACATGATGTGAGAGACATCAAGTGGCTGAGTCTAAGAAGAGCGAGCCTCCTCGCACAGAAGCATCATGTCCACCATGTAGGCATGAACCTTGTCTTTGTCACCGATGCGTGGGAACAGAGAGTTGCGGAAGATGCGGTACATGATATCCAGAAACGGGTTGAGAACCGAGACTATCTTGCCAGTGGCGAGCTTCTTCTCAACCATGAACGGAGTGAGCTTGTCCTTGTCAGCAGAGTCAGTATTGCCGTGAGGGCGAACACCAACAGGAGTGTCAAGTCCATCATCAGCAACTTGAAGCAAATCCATGAACTCCTTCCGTGTAGCGCATACGGTGGCAGCCATTGGTCATCCACGCCATCCTCCTCTCATCATTGGTGTGGAAGTACACCGAGGCAAAGAACCGACAAATGATCTCGTGGTCATAGTCCATGTGGAACGAGATCACATGCTCAATTCCAAACTGCTCCACCAAGTCCAGAGCCTCCCCAAAGTAGTCACGAAACTTGTCCTTCCTCATGTGGTGCATCTCAATCCACTTCACCTCTACATAGGTATTCTGCTTGTTCTTGATGACATCCAAGTAGATCTGGGTTTGAGTCTTGTTCCAGAACAGTTCACATCCTCTGATAGTGGAGCATGGGGTCGCATATGGGTGAAGCTGCCTGATACGGACATACTCTTCAGCACCTATCTCATCCATGCCTGGCGGCTCCTTGTGCTTGGCGGTGGACTTGACATTGCGCTCGATGCAGATGATCCCTCGAACTTCTTTGGGTTGCGAGACGCTTGGAACCCGGTGTCACGGACGGGATTGGCCCAGCGAGAGCCACCACCTAAAACACACACGCAAAGCACCAAAACAAGTCGAAAAGGATAAATGCAAAGGCTAAAAGACCGCATATGAAACCCATAGAAGATAAACGAGAAGGTTAGCATACAATAGAGGTGAGCCACGGTAGAACTGCCATGGGGTGTGATACTAAGGTCTTACTACAGCTCCAGACGCGGTAGTACCGTGAGGGGTCACGGTAGTACCGTGGCTGGGGCAGCAGTACGACGTTAGTATCAAGACGGCGCTGCGGTAGTACCGCGCCATAGAAGCGGTAGTACCGTGGGAGCGGTAGTACCGCGCCATACGGGCGGTAGTACCGCGTCGCGTCGGATCAAGCAGGATTTGAATCAAAAGACCCCAGGGAAGCCATGGCGGTGCTACGGTGAGCAGATCTAGCGCAAGACAACAATACAAGTATAAATCCTATGCAATACTACACTCCTTCATCCTACTCTTGCAGAGATCTAGCCGAGAAATCTCAAGAACATGCAAGCCTCCCCCAAAACCTAGAAGAACCAAATACAATCAACACGGAGAAGGATTTGGGAAAAACCTTGGTCCATAGCAAGAGCACGTGGTGGGAACGATCCCACCGGACGGAATCACGGAGGGCAGCCGGTGGAGGAGATCCGGCGATTTAACGCCGCCCGTTCGTGAGCACGAGAGGAACGGGCTATGAGGAGAGAAAGGGACGAATGGGTATGGGAAGTTAGAACTCCCCGCCCGACCTTATCCCCCATGAAGCCCGAATCGGGCGCGTAGTACCGCTGGTCATCGCGTAGTACCGCCGGCGGAAGTATCAGCGCCGTGGCGGTAGTACCGCTCCATCAGCGGCAGATAAAAATTACTGCCGCTTGGTGCGGTAGTACCGTGCTTCTATCAGCGGTAGTACCGTGATAGGTCATGTAGTACCGTGGCCGACATGTAGTACCGTGAGCTCACGCCACCAAGGGTTTCGAACAAGAGAGAAAAACACGCCTTTGCATCGAAAAACAGACACAACCCAAAGCAGCACAAAAGCAAAGGAACAACAGTAAAACCCTAAGTAACAAGGTCTCTCGAGGAGAGAGAGGGCGGTGGCCGAAGCCACCTATGTTTGAGTTGGATGGTATGGCACCGCGAAGAATTATCCTTGGGCCCATGACCAAAACTCGTCTTTGATGCACAAGTACCATCAAAATGGCTAATGTGAAAGAGGTGATCTATTTATGCATAATGGGGGGAGGGAGAGTTCATTGAGAGAACAACACTCCCCCTATGTCCATGCCTACATCTAAACTAGACAACAAGTTGAGTGTGGTGGGGGGTGCACGGGTTCAAGTCACATTGATCAAATCAATGATATTTAGCTCATGCCTTAACTCGCGAAATCTTGCTTCATCCAATGGCTTCGTGAAAATATCTGCAAGGTTATCATGAGTGTTGACATACTTGAGCTCGATCTCCCTCGCGAATGTGATCCCGAATGAAGTGATACCGAATCTCAATGTGCTTCGCCTCAAGTGTTGCACGGGTTGAGGGAAATCTTGATGGCACTTTCATTATCACACCAAAGAGGCACTTTGTCACAAGTGACACCGTACTCCTTTAAAGTTTGCCTCATCCATAGGAGTTGAGCATAACAACTACCGGCTGCCACATACTCCGCTTCGGTGGACGAGAGAGACACACAACTTTGTTTCTTGGAAGACCAACTTACCAAAGAGCAGCCAAGAAATTGACACCCTCCGGAAGTGGACTTCCTATCCACTTTGTCTCCCCCACAATCGGAATCCGTGAAACCTTCAAGCTGGAAGTTTGCTCCTCTTGGGTACCATAAGCCAAAGTTTGGGGTATGAGCCAAATATCGAAAGATTCGTTTGACCGCCACAAAGTGACTTTCCTTTGGTGCGGCTTGAAAACGTGCACACATCCCCACACTCAACATGATATCCGGTCTAGATGCACAAAGGTAAAGCAAGGATCCAATCATGGAGCGATATACCTTTTGATCCACCGCTTTACCATTGGGATCGATGTCAAGTTGGCACTTGGTAGGCATTGGTGTAGTAGCTGTCGTGGTTCTAAGTCTGACAGTAGAAATAGGGGTAGGTAAGGGAGGCGATGTTCTAGCTATGGAGTAGTTGTGAAGACAAACGATGTACGAAGTTCAGCCCTTCTGAGGAAGTAACAGCCCTACGCCTCGGTGCCCGAGGCGGTCGAGTGGATTATGAGTATGAGTATTACAAGAGTGCGAACCCCTATATACGTGGGGGGTGGCTTATATAGAGTGCGCCAGGACCCCCGCCAGCCCACATAATGGAGAGGTTAAAGTACATTAAGCCTGGGGCGTTACTGGTAACGCCCCTCATAAAGTGTCTTAACTAATCATTAAGTCTATTCAATAGCAAGCCGTTGCGCTACGGAGTGCCTTCTGACCTTCTGATGGTTGAGTGAGTCTTCATGGTCGAGTGAGTCTTCCATGGTCGAGTCCTTCCAGGCCAGTCGAGTGGGTCCTTCCCTGGTCGACTGAAAGGTGATGTCTTCTAAGAGCGCCCTAGGGTAGGACGTTTAGGTCAGGCCTATGACCCTACCCTAGGTACATGAATCCATCATTAGCCCCCGAATGGATTGAGGCTTGAGTGAAGGAGGAGTTGACATTGTTTCCGATTGTCTTTTGTATATTGGCTAAGTGTTGTCTTGGATCAAGATCTTCTCCGTTGATGACAAGCGACTTTTCTTCAGTCGACTCGATCCGTTCTTGTTCTTTAGTTGAGTGACCTTTTTTTTTCTTGCCATTCCCGAGCGACGGATCGCAGGAAATCTCGCACTTGACAGACCGATCTGTCGTCATGGATCTCGCGGGATCTACGAAATTTGGGGAAGCGCTGAAGCGGAACGGATCGCGGCGCTCGGATGGGACATAACAGAACGCTCGATTTCGCTACCGCTTTTTCCGCCACGTATCGTGCAGTGCAGCTGTTCGGGATATGATTGGATTGCTCGGGTCCACCTGTCATCCACTCGGAAGGGATGCTATAAATGCAACTCTCGGGGGCTTACGCACAGTACCCCGCTCTACCTCCTCTGCTCTCCTCATCTCCGCCCTCCGCAACCACTGCTGCTCTCTTGCTACCTCCTCTCCTGCGCATTCCGCCGGTGGCCATGGGCAAAGAGAAGACAACGATGTTGGAGCCGCCAAGAAGGCGCCGGCGGCGGAGAAGGCGTCGGCGCCGAGAAGGCAAAGGGAGATCTATCGCGTGGAGGTTCCTCGTCGAGATCCAACCTGCCGAAGGGCTGGGTCCAGGGAGATTGGATCCAGTCGACCATCAAGGAGAAGGATCTCCTCGATATGGCCAACGACGGGTTGATCCCCCACGGCGCCGCGAGGCTTCCTGGCCGAGAGTTGCAGCCCCAGCCAGAAGAGGGTGAGTGCATGCTCCTGGCCACCCATGTCGACCGAGGTTTTTTCGCCGCGAAAGTGTCTTCTTTCGGGTTTTCTGAATTTCTTCGAGCCCAGCTCCACCATTTTACTCCAAACTCCATCGCATATCTTGCTGCGTTTTTGTCTATGTGCGAAAACTTCCGGGCTGTCGACCGTGACCGGGTTTGTTCAAGTACATCTTCACATGTCGCTCTCAGTGTGAAGAAGGCAAGCCCCGTGACGAGAAGACCCAAGTAGTTCAGATGTGTGGTGGCTTAGGAGTCCAGTTGAGGAATAAAAGCACCTTCCAAGCTATGTCTTTTCCCGAGTCGGTCAGGGGCTGGCAGTCGACCTGGTTCTATTGCCGGAATGAGACGACGCCGGGGCAGTCGACTGGTCTGCCTGCATTCACCATGAGTCGAGTGAACAGACCCTCCTCCCTGAAGGTAGTCCCAGAGGAGAGAACCGAGGTGAAGATGTTGATGGACCGCGTGGTGCAGCTGGTTAGGGACGGCATGACTGGCATGGACCTCTTGGAGGTTTTTCTTTGGAGGCAAATCCAGCCTCTTCAGTTCCGGAGTCACTGCATGTGGCTGTATTGCGGCACCGAAGACGAGACTCGCGTCCACCCGGAGGCAGTCGACGATGTCGTAGTGGAAAGATGGATAGCTGCGATCACTGGGAACAAGGACAACCCTCGCGGGTCCCGGAGGATTTCCCCACTTGATCGCGACAGCGTTCCAAAAAAGGTACCTTTGCTCTGTTTTCCGTTGTACACCCGTCGAGTGTGTTTCTGTAACTTGGTCGACTGAACTTTGCTTTGATATTCCCAGGCTCTTACCGAACTATACTCAATATCCAATGGCGCTTAGACTCCGACTGAGGAGGGGGAAGGCAGCGGCGGCGAGAGCCAGGAAGAGTGGGATTCAGACGCTGTAGAAGACGACGATGACGACGATGATGATGACGAGGATGATGATGACGAGGATGAAGAGGAGGAGGAGGCACCACCGCGCTCGGAAAGGCGGTCAAAACTTGTGCACGACCCTTCGGCTGAACGCGGCAAGGGAGTGGCGACTGCTTCACAGTCGACCAAACGCCCTCGTCCCGCTTCTCCGGTGCCGACTAAGAAGGCGCCGAAGCAGTCGAAAGTAGCTCCGTCAAGGACGACCAAGCCTCTGCCAAAGATGAAGGTAGCCATCCCCACCATTTCAGCGGTGCGATTCAAACCTCGTGCAAGGCCGAGGACCATGAGATGGAGGACGCGGCGACTTCAAATCCTGGTACTACAACTTTAAATCTTGTTCTTGGTCGACTGATGCATAATTTCTGACTTTGACTTTTTCCTGAAGTTCCAACCAATGACATTATCACCCTTCCCGACGACGATGATGAGGATGAGGAACCATTGAGGGCTAGGCGGAGTAGGAAGGCATCCACTGGCCATGCAGCCCAAGGTGTGGTGGCACCCGAGACCATTGCGACGGAAGGGGAGGTCGGCACTCGACACACTGTGTCATTCGCGGTGCCGTTGACGAGTGCTCGACCCACTTCGTCGAGTGCTGGGCAGCCACCGATCTTCGCCACGCACCACGTCCCGGAGGACCAGGCTAGTGCTGCTAAGGAGGCTATCCGTCAAGCAAAGATTATGATGGAGCAGGTGATGATCGTTCGGGATGCGAGTCAAGCAGCTTACGACGCCAGCTCCGCTCTTTGAGTAATGTTCGTGTCCATCGACCACCGCTGCTCGTTAGGATATATTATCAAAACTTTTCTTTCGAATTATAGCAGTCACCCAAGTGGGTGTGTTGGTAAAACTCCGTGTTAGTGGGGGCATCGCTGAGTGCACCACCGGGTGTAGTCCCCATATAAGGCCGATCACCGCAATCGGTCTTAGGCTTACTAAGTAGATGTTGATCATCACCGAATGGAACGAATGGTTTTCGAGATCGGTGGGGCACGCTGAGTGCACCCATCGGTGTAGTCCCCAGACCGTGGGTCGATCATCGCGATTGATTACACCGAAGAAGTTTCGTCGATCGTCGACTCGCTTTTTTTAGTCGATCGTCGACTTCTGTCTTGAATAAGACCAGTGGGGGCACGCTGAGTGCACCCACTGGGTGTATTCCCCGAGACTACGGTTGAATGCTTGCATTCGACTGTAGTCTTAGAAACGCATCATTTTTCTTAGAAATCTATCATCTCTGACATTTTGGTGATTGACTCTTCGTAGAAATCCTGCGATCTTCATGACGCCGCTTATATCGAATCGGAGCAGTAAGCATACTCAGCTCGAACTGGACTTGAAGCTAGTGCAGGAGAATCTAACGAGGGCAAAGGAGGAGACCAAAGGTATGTTTGGTGAGACTTCGACGACTCTTTTCCCCCCTCATTTGCTTCAAACCTGACTTCGTTGTAATTTACAGGCAAGGTGAAGGAGGCCCAGAGGAAGAAGGAGCTTGAGCTGTCTGAGAAGATCAAGCTCGCTGATGAAAAGCTAACCTCAGTCACCAAGCTCGAACAGACAACACCAACCTCAAGGCTGCTCGCCATTGCCACCAAGGATGTTGAACGATCAAGGTCGACAAGACTACTCGACCGAGAAGATCAACCAGATGACCGGAAGAAGAATGAGCCGAAGGCTTCTTGGGTGCTCTTGCTAAAAATTGTTCCTTGCTTGAAGGTAATCTTCTTCACTCGACCAATTCTCCCAACTTTATGTTCCCATTCGACCGCTTTTCTTGATTAAGGATTTTGTCTTTGCAGAGTTCTCACATAACTTTGAGGAAGAAACCAGCCACCGAGACGAACCTTGACCTCACAATTCTCCGTGAATGATGAAACTACCATGAACATCTTCCGACTGGAGTCCCGTGTTACTGCCGTCGTGGACTATCTCGCAAGACTGAAGGTTGCTACATCCCGCATCGACTCGACACTCTGGCCTAGGGAGACACTCCAGAATGACCTCGAGTCGTTGGTGACTCGACTGAACGTTGTCCCTGACCGAGTGCAAGAGTGGAAGAAATCTTCAGCTCGATGTGGCGCGGATGTCGCCCTGTGTCTGGCTCGAGTCCATTGCAAGGATGCCCGAGAGGATAAGCTGGCGGCTCTCCGAGTGGCCAACACCAAAAAGCACGACTTCAGGGCCTTCATGGAGACTTTCATTGCTGCTGCCACGCGGATTGCAGACGGGATTGACCTTGACGAGTTCGTTGTTCCATCCAGCCCTCCACGTGAGGGGTAAAAACTTTCTTCGACCTTAAATTTGCCTCGGTATGCCGAGTGGAGTTGTAACCGATAAACCTTAACAGTGCTTAGCGCCGAGCACTCTCGTTCCTTTAGGTATCGACCTAAATTTGGATTGATGTTTTGCACATGATTGCTTTTGGCTTGAATTGCTTCTTTGCAGTGTTAATGAGAAGATGCCCACTGCAATGACTTATTCCTTAGGCGAGCAATCGGGCTGCAGCTAAGCCCCGAGTGAGAGGTTTGCTCTTCACTGTGAGGATTTCTTTTACCTTAGGCGAGCATCGGGCTGCAGCTAAGCCTCCGAGTGAGAGGTTTGTTCTTCACTCGGTAGGATTTCTTTTACCTTAGGCGCAGCACTGGCTGCAGCTAAGCGCCCGAGTGAGAGGTTTGCTCTTCACTCAGAGGATTTCTTTTACCTTAGGCGAGCACTGGCTGCAGCTAAGCCCCGAGTGTGAGGTTTGCTCTTCACTCTGTAGGATTTCTTTTACCTTAGGCGAGCACTGGCTGCAGCTAAGCCCCGAGTGAGAGGTTTGCTCTTCACTCTGTAGGATTTCTTTTACCTTAGGCGCAGCAGGCTGCAGCTAAGCCCCCGAAAGTGAGAGGTTTGCTCTTCACTCGGTAGGATTTCCGTTGTATTTGTGGCGAAGCTCGGAAGAGAGGGTCGCGATCGACCTGCACCTCGTCTTCCTTGCGAACGCACATCATACTTATGGTGTAGCTCAGAGGAGAGGATCGCAGTCGACCTGCGCCTCGTCTTCCTTGCTAGTACCTTTTATACTTAAGCGAGTCCTTGGACCGCGGCTAAGCCTCCGAGTGGAAGTCTGGTTTACCACTCGGTAGGATTTTTAATAACTTAGGCGAGCACTGAGCTGCTGCTAAGCCTCCGAGTGGAAGTCTCGCTTACCACTCGGTAGGATTTTAATAACTTAGGCGAGCATCGAGCTGCAGCTAAGCCTCCGAGTGGAAGTCCGGCTTACCACTCGGTAGGATTTTAATAACTTAGGCGAGCATCGAGCTGCAGCTAAGCCTCCGAGTGGAAGTCCGCTTACCACTCGGTAGGATTTTTGTTACTTAGGCTAAACGGATTCTAGCTTAAGCCTCCGAGTGGAAGTCGGCTTACCACTCGGTAGGATTTGTACAAACTTAGGCTAAACGGATTCGCGACTAAGCCACCCACTGGGGGAAAATTTTACTCGACGAAAAAATAAAAAGTGACAAAAATTATGAAGGAATTATGACACTATTATTTCAAAGCTCATGAACTACAGAAGTATTTTATTACAACTCCTCCGAGTGAAAAACTTTAAGTGTAAAACGGGCGGAGCAGATCCGCGTTCCAAGCTCGGGGCTCGTCGATATTGTGTTCGACGTTGTAGAGACGATATGCCCCATTGTGGAGAACCTTTGTGACGATGAAGGGCCCTTCCCAAGAGGGAGCGAGCTTGTGTTGCTTCTGCTGATCCACTCGAAGGACCAGATCTCCTTCCTGGAAGGCTCGACCGCTCACATTTCTGGCGAACAGGCGACGCAAGTCTTGCTGGTAAATGGTCGAGCGGATCAGAGCCATTTCCCTTTCCTCTTCTAGGAGGTCGACTGCATCCTGACGCGCTTGCTCAGCTTCTGCTTCATTGTAAAGTTCAATTCGGGGAGCATTGTGAAGGAGATCACTCGGTAGGACTGCTTCTGCTCCATAGACCAGAAGAAAGGAGTTCTCCCAATCGACCGATTAGGCGTGGGTCCGCAAACCCCAAAGCATCAAGGAAGTTCATCGACCCAAGCTCCAATCGATGCTTGAGATCTCGTGATCAATCGGGCTTCGCACTTTGAGGATTAATCCGCTGGCTCGCTCGCCTGTCCATTTGATTGTGGATGGGCGATCAAGCGTAGTCGACTCGTGTGCCTTGGGCGCTGCGTAAATCCTTGAATTCTTCCGAGTCAAAATTCACCCATTGTCCGTGATAATACTGTGCGGGACCCCATATCGAACGTCACCCCTCGATGAAGGAAACCGCAGTATCAAGGCCAAGTTTTTGATTGGCTTAGCCTCAATCCACTTGGTGAACTTGTCGATCGCCACCAAGACATGCGTGAAACCGCCCGACCTGTTCGCAAGGGACCGATCATGTCCAACCCCATACCGCGAAAGGCCGACGAGTGGAATGGTCTTCAAGGTCGACGCAGTTTGTGCGACATATTGAGTAGAACCGCATCCTTCGCACTTGTCCACTATTTCTTTCGCCATCTCGTTTGCTCTTGGCCAGTAAAATCCAGCTCGGTATGCTTTGGCAACAATGGTCCGAGAGGACGCATGGTGACCACAGGTTCCCGAGTGGATATCATTGAGTATGACTCGACCTTATTCTGGCGTTATGCATTTTTGTCCGACTCCCGCCGAGCTTTCTCTATATAACTGCCCATTGATAACGGTAAAGGCTTTGGATCGACGGACGATCTGCCAAGCCTCTTCTTCATCCTCTGGGAGTTCCTTTCTCAGAATATATGCGATGTATGGAATTGTCCAATCGGGAGTGACCACTAAAACTTCCATAACCAAGTCGACCACTGCCGGAACCTCGACCTCAGTCGGGTCCGTGGCACTCTTGGGTTGTGGAGCTTCCTCAGAAGGATCTTCTTTAATCGACGGAGTGTGTATATGTTCCAAAAACACACCACTCGGAATGGCTTCTCTTTGGATCCTATCTTCGCCAGATCATCTCGCTGCTTGATTTTTCAATCGGGGATGTGATGGAGTTCCAACCCTCGAACTTCTTTTCCAGCTTCCTCACTGCATTGCAAGATCCAAATATAGTTGGGCTTCTCACGCCCCACTCTTTCATCACTTGATTGACCACTAGATCTCGAGTCGCCATAGACCATCAAAGCGACGGACGCCGAGTGAGATGGCCATACGCAATCCATATAAGAGGGCCTCAGATCGCCTCATTGTTGGAGGAATCAAAGTGAATCTGGAGCACATACCTAAGCTTATCTCCTCCGGGGAAACTAGAACAACCCCAAAGACCGTAACCATTCAAAGATCTTGGAGCCGTCAAGAACATGGTCCAATGCTCGAGTGAACTTCAATCGTTGTTGTTGTTCGATCCACTCGCAAGGAAATCCGCTATAGCCTGGGACTTAATGGCTTTTTTGCCTCGAATTTGATATCAAGGGAAGAAGTTCAATCGCCCATTTTGCCACTCGACCGTTGCGTCTCATTGTGCGGGATCTCTCGATAAAGGAGCGTCACCGACGATCGTGATAGAATGATCGAGAAATAGTGAGCAACCTTCTTTGTGGTCATGTATATACCATACACAAGCTTCTGATAATGAGGATATCTCTGCTTGGATGGAGTCAAGACTTCAGACAGATAATACACCGGGCGCTAAACTTTGAAGGCCTTTCCTTCCTCTTCCCGCTCGACCGTAAGCACAGAACTGACAACTTGTCCAGTGGCTGCGATATAGAGCAACAGAGGCTCTTTGCTGATTGGAGCAGCAAGCACCGGCAAGGTGGAGAGCAGAGCTTTTAGCTCGGCAAACGTTGCATCAGCCTCTGGAGTCCACTCGAATTTGTCAGCCTTCTTCATCAGTCGGTAAAGAGGTAATGCCTTTTCACCGAGTCGTGAGATGAATCGACTTAAAGCGCCAAGCATCCAAGAAGCTTCGGACGCCGTGCACTCGCATGTATGCTTCATTGGAGAATAGTGCCGATCTTCTTCGGGTTAGCGCCGATTCCTCGCTCGAAACGAAAACCGAGTAACTTTCCACCAGAACTCCGAATGTACACTTTGACGGATTAAGCTTGATATCGCACCTTCCGAGGTTGGCAAATGTTTCGCGAGGTCGCAAGCAGGTCGGAACCTTTTCGCGACTTAACGACGATATCATCCATATACGCCCACATTCCGACCGATTTGAGGAGAAGACACTTCAATCATTCGCATAAATGTGGCTCCGCATTCTTGAGGCCGAATGGCATGGTGATATAAAAGCACCGAATGGAGTGATGAAAGCTGTTTTATTTCATCGGGCCCATATGACGGATCTGATGATACCCGGAATATGCATCTAGAAAAGATAATCTCTCACACCCCGCGGTCGAGTCAACAATTTGATCGATGTGGGGGAGAGGAAAATGATCCTTCGGGCAGGCCCGATTAATGTGCTTAAAATCAATGCACATGCGGAGTGAGTTGTCCTTCTTGGGGACCATGACGACATTAGCGAGCCACTCGAAGTGGTATATCTCTCGAATAAATCCTGCCGTCAACAGTCGAGCCACTTCTTCACCGATAGCTTTTCTCTTCTGGACGGCGGACCGCCGAAGATGCTCTTTGACTGGTTTCGCTGACTTGTCGACTCGGAGGCGATGCTCAGCCAATTCCCTGGGAACACCTGGCATGTCAGCTGGCTTCCATGCGAAATGTCCCGATTCTCACGGAGGAACCGGATGAGCGCTTCTTCCTATTTCGAGTCGAGTGTTGTGGAGATGTGGGTCGGGCTGCTTGGGATCACCGGATGAATATGGACTGGCTTTGTCTCACCAGACGACTTGAATGCAGACTCTGTGGCTGGCTTCTTAGATCGTAACAAATCACTCGGATCTGCGTTTTGCATGTATTCGTCGAATTCGACCGCTGTCACTTGGGAGTCGGCAATCTTCGAGCCCTTCTGAAAGCACTCTTCTGCTTTCTTCCGATCGCCGGTGATGTTGATCACCCCTTGGGTCCTGGGATTTTCAGTTTGAGGTACACGAGTATGGTCGAGCCATGAATCATGCGAGGCGGGCCTCCCCAAAATGGCGTGGTATGCACTCGAAAATCCACAACCTCAAAGGTCAACTTTTCTTTGCGGAAGTGCTTGAATCGCCAAAAACCACGCCCGGGCTATCCGCCGAGTGAGTTGGCCTTCTTCCCTGGTATGACTCGTGGAAACTCATATTGTTGGCGCCAATCGGGACATCACAATGCCCATCCCTTTCAATGTATCCGATATAACAAATTCAGCCCACTACCACCATCCATCAACACTTTTGTCGGCCGAGTGCCTTCGACAACCGGATCGACCACTAACGCTGCCGCCAGAGTGGCAATGTGAGTCGGGTGATCAGATTGGTCGAATGTGATGGGTGTCTGGGACCACTTCACATAACTTGGCTTTACTGGGGCAACCATATTCACCTCCCGATTGATGACTTTCAGTCGACTTTTGCTTTCTACATCCGCGAAGATCATCAGAGTGGAGTTGACATGCGGATATTCTTCCTCACTATCCTCTTTGTCTCCGGCCTTGTCTGGCTCCTTCTCCTTGTCCTTAGACTGTTTTCCCTAAAACTGCTGGATCAGGAGTCGACACTGGCGAGTGGTGTGCTTTGGGTAAATAATGTTGCCCTCTTCATCCTTCTTCGTGTGAATATGGCATGGCATATCCATCACGTCATTTCCTTCTTTATCTTTCACTTTCTTCGATTCCGTGATCCTTTGGGCTTCCCTTGAACTTCCCCGAAGTCACGGCGTGGCCTCTCCAGAGCTGCTGGCTCGGCTTTTCGTTTTGCTTCCGATCGAATTTCCCTTCTCCGTGGCTCGACTTGTACTTGCCGCCGAGTCGGTCTTCTTCCTCGCCATTGGCGATTTGCTAGCAATCTCCATCATTCGACTCGTGGTCATGTCCCTGGTTCGACCAAACTTCAGACTCAATTCTCTGCTTTTGACGCCATCTTTGAAGGCGCAAACCGCCGATGGTCGAGACACATTTTCCACAAGATGGTGCAAGGTAATCCACCTCTCAATGTACTCTCGGAGAGTTTCATTGGTCTTCAGACGCAAACTTGCAGCTCACAAACCAGCCGGTCGCTTGTAAGTCCTTCAAAAGTCCCGACTAACACTGGGACAAATCTTCCCAAGTATATATATCTTTGTGAGGTAATCGATTCAGCCATGCTCCGCGTAACCTCCAACATGAGGGCAAATGCTTCATGGCCACCTCATCATTCCCACCACCAATCTGAACAGCCACTCGGTAATCGTCAAGCCAAGTTTCAGTGCTTGGATTCCCCGATGAACTTGTCGACTCCGCTGCTAATCTGAAATTGGGGAATCATCGCAGCTCGGATAGCTCGCTAAAACACTCCGACCCGAGATATGCACTCGATCGACGCTGGTGGGTGCATCCTCTCGGCCCGCCGATGGGCTCTGTTCGGCCGACCAAGCCTTGCACGATAATGGATCGCGCGTCAAAGCTCGGTTCTCCGGGTCGACCGAACTCTTCGCCTGCATCAATCACATCTGTCATCTTGCCGCCGAGGAGCGACGCCCTTCCTCGAGAGGAAAGGGCACTCGACGCTGTCATCTCGATCAAATCGGGTTCCGTGTTGCTCGCGGTTGTCGCGCCCTTCTCGCCATGGAGGCGATCTGGATCGTGGAGCCGACCGATAAAGATTCGCAGCGACGGATCGACCGTGAATCTGCTGCGCGATCGCGACACAGCTGAGTTACGGTCTCCTCGCTGCGCTGAGTAAATCTTCGATCCGCCGCAAACCTCTCCCGCTTCGATCGACGGTTGATAGACTCGCTATACGAAGAGGTGCTAAATTCTGAATCGGCGGCGATATACCGAGTCGGCGGGAAGAGTCGACGCCGACGGCTTCGGGAGTCGTTGCTGCCGCCGAAAGTGCTCGCTGAAGATTCTCCAGCGAGCGCGTTCAGCCACATTGGCCAAACGTGCTTCCTCCAAGGCACGAGCCTCGGGGTTTCTCCGGCGATAGGAGTATGTAGTGCATCCATGTTCTGCGACGAAGCTCTTCTCTCGCGAGAGTCGAGTGTCTCGGCTGGTACTCTTCGTGCTTTTGCACGGGTCTCTCTCCGGCGGCTCCACCGCCGGGCGGCCGAGGATCGCGAGGGCCGCCGACCATGAGGATCTCCGCCGCAGATCACCGCTATCACACTCGGATGCGCTTTCACGAGCCACCGATGATCGAACAGTCAGAGGGATTCGTCGGGCTCGATGGTCGCGACTGGCGGTGGCTGTCTGGCGAGCCACCGCGTTTCACCCACCGCTGAAGCCTCGATCGACCAGAACGCTTATGCTGGTGGGAGATCAAGGCGATCGATAGAGGAGTCGACCGACACGGGTCGACGGTTGCCGCAGCGAACGCCGCAAACACATGCGCTGAAGTCGCCGCCTCACGGACGGGAGCGCCGATGTCAAGTGGAGCCTCCTGGAGCCATGCGGAGTCGTCGGCAACAAAAGTGAGAGCACCGAGACGGATCTCGCGCCCCTCACCCAAAACTCCAGCAGTCATCATAATGAAGGTACTCGGAAGTACTGCAACTCCTCCACAAATCGCTAAAACACCTGCCCCACGGTGGGTGCCAATTGTCGTGGTTCTAAGTCTGACAGTAGAAATAGGGGTAGGTAAGGGGAGGCGATGTTCTAGCTATGGAGTAGTTGTGAAGACAAACGATGTACGAGTTCAGGCCGTTCTCGGAGGAAGTAACAGCCCTACGTCTCGGTGCCCTGAGGCGGTCGAGTGGATTATGAGTATGAGTATTACAAGAGTGCGAACCCCTCTATCTGTGGAGGGGGGTGGCTTATATAGAGTGCGCCAGGACCCCCGCCAGCCCACATAATGGAGAGGTTAAAGTACATTAAGCCTGGGGCGTTACTGGTAACGCCCCTCATAAAGTGTCTTAACTAATCATTAAGTCTATTCAATAGCAAGCCGTTGCGCTACGGAGTGCCTTTACCTTCTGATGGTCGAGTGAGTCTTCATGGTCGAGTGAGTCTTCCATGGTCGAGTCCTTCCAGGCCAGTCGAGTGGGTCCTTCCCTGGTCGACTGAAAGGTGATGTCTTCTAAGAGCGCCCTAGGGTAGGACGTTTAGGTCAGGCCTATGACCCTACCCTAGGTACATGAATCCATCAGTAGCCGGCTTGACATCACTTAGCTTGAATCTTTTAAGCATGTCTTGAGTATATTTGGCTTGGTTGATGAAGGTTCCTTCTCTTCTTTGCTTGATGTCGAAACCAAGGAAGAACTTCAACTCTCCCATCGAAGACATCTTAAACTTGGAGGTCATGAGAGCGGCAAATTCTTCATTGAAAGCTTTGTTAGGGGAACCAAAGATAATATCATCAACATATAGTTGGCATACAAATAACTCCTCGTTGACCTTCTTAGTAAAAAGAGTGGGGTCGATTAGCCCTACTTCAAAACCACGATCTTGTAGCAACTCGGTAAGGTGGTCATACCACGCACGTGGGGCTTGTTTAAGGCCATAGAGTGCCTTATCGAGTTGATACACGTGATCCGGAAAGTAGGGATCCTCGAACCCGGGGGGTTGCTTGACATAGACCAACTCATTAATGGGACCATTAAGAAAAGCACTTTTCACATCCATTTGTTGCAACTTAAAGTTGTGATGGGAAGCATAAGCAATCAACAAACGAATGGATTCAAGACGAGCAACAGAGCGAAGGTTTCACCATAGTCGATACCCTCGACTTGGGAGTAGCCTTGTGCTACCAATCTTGCCTTGTTGTAATGATGTTCCCATGGGCATCTTGCTTGTTCTTGAAGATCCACTTGGTCCCAATGACATTGTGATTCCCGGAAGGTCTTGGCACCAATCTCCACACCTTGTTGTACTCGAAGTTGTTGAGTTCTTCATGCATGGCATTGAGCCAATCCGGGTCTTCGAGCGCCTCATAGACCTTTTGGGGTTCAACACAAGAGACAAACGCGTGATGTTCACAATAGTTTGCCAATTGTCTACGAGTGCTTACCCCTTTTCGAAGGCTTCCAACCACATTTTCCATGAGATGGCCTTGGTTGGTGAGCTTGGAAGCAATCTTCGCGGCACGACGCTCTAATTCCTCCTCGGGTGTAGAAGGAGGAGGGTTGACTTGATGATCTTGAGCGCCGTCTTGAGTTTGTTCTTGATCTTGAGGTTGATCTTGATCTTGAACTAGCTCGAGGGGGAGAACTTGACCTTGGGCATCATTTAGTGGTTCATCACCGTCTTGAGGTAGATCTTGCCCTTGGTCTTGTTCACGAGGTTGAGGGCCTTCACGTTGTTCTTTGAAGCGTGTGGGTCTTGATGAGGTGATGGCTCTACTTGAGTAGAGCATTGTCCTTCTCCTTCGGCCACAAGGGGTTCCTCAATGGGTAGGATGTGACCAATACCCATTCTTCTTATGGCTTGGGGAGGAATTTCATCACCTATATCACAAGTACCACTTTGCTCCACTTGGGAGCCGTTATTTTTGTCAAACTCCACGTTACATCGCCTCCTCAATGAGTCCGTGGACTTGTTGAGGACACGGTAAGCATGAGAGTTTGTAGCATAACCAACAAATATGCCCTCATGAGCTCTAGCTTCAAATTTAGACAACCGAACACCTTTCTTGAGAATGAAACACTTACAACGAACACCGAAAGTACTTGAGGTTGGGCTTGTTGCGGTGAGGATCTCATAAGGAGTCTTGTTCAAGCCTTTGCGAAGATAGAGCCGATTGGATGCATGACATGCTGTGTTGATGGCTTCGGCCCAAAAGTTGTATGGAGACTTGAACTCCGCCATCATGGTCCTTGCCGCATCCATCAACGTCCGGTTCTTCCTCTCCGCAACACCATTTTGTTGAGGGGTATAAGGTGCCGATATTGATGCTTGATCCCTCGTCACTAAGAAACTCATCCAAGGTGTAGTTCTTGAACTCGTGCCGTTGTCGCTTCTTATTGTCAAGATCTTTGCATCATGTTGACGTTGAGCTTCATTTGCAAAGTTGATGACGGTTTGTTGGGTCTCACTCTTCCTCTTGAAGAAGTATACCCAAGTATATCTTGAATAATCATCCACAATCACCAAGCAATACTTTCTTCCTCCAAGACTATCAAAAGATGGAGGCCCAAAGAGATCCATGTGAAGGAGCTCCAAGGGTCTCTTCGAGTAGATGATGGTTGAGGGAGGGTGAGCCTTTTCATGAAGCTTTCCTTCGATACAAGCACTGCACGCACGATCTTTGGCAAAACTCACATTTGTTAGTCCACGAACATGGTCCCCCTTGAGGAGACTTTGCAAAGATCTCATATTGACGTAATAAACGGCGATGCCAAAGCCATCCCACGTCAACTTTAGCCATTAGGCAAGTCGCGGTCTTAGTGGGTTGCTCCGAAAAGTTAACCACATAGAGACCGTTCTCGACATACCCAACAAAGGCTACTTTAAGAGTCTTGCTCCACAAGAGGGCCACGGTATCAATATCAAAGAATGTGGCAAAACCCATGAGTGCAAGTTGACGAACGGAAAGTAAATTGAATGCAAGGGACTCAACAAGCATGACTTTCTCGATCGTTAGATCATGAGAAATGACAACCTTGCCGAGGCCCAATACCTTAGAATGTGATGCATCACCCCACTCGACATTGGTGGGCATAGATGGAGTCTCTTGCACATCCACCACCAAGTTCTTGCTCCCGGTCATATGATTTGTTGCTCCACTATCGAGCAACCATGATCCCCCACCGGAAGCAAACACCTACACGAGATCAATGCTTGGTTTTAGGTACCCATTTAGCAATGGGTCCTTTGATGTTAGTAACAAGGGCCTTGGGAACCCAAATAGACCATTCAATGTACTCATAAGGAGAACCAACAAATTTAGCATAAACATGTCCATCACTAGCACGGCACAACACATATGAAGGGTTAAAGTCACGGCTTTGTTTGAGGAAACGTTCTTGCCCTTTTGAACATCAACTTCCTTCACTTTCTCCTTCTTCTTCTTGAAGCTCCGTCTCCCTCTTTCACAAAAGTTTGTTTGAGGGAGGAGGACGGTTGGCCTTGTTGTTCTTCTTCTTCTTGCTCTTGGACTTGGGTGCAAACCCAATTCCTTCTTGCTCACAACTTCCTTTTGATTGCTCAAAAGGTCGTTGAGGTTTTTCTCACCTTGAATGCAAGTCACAAGGCCCTTCTCAAGTTGATCCTTCAACTTAGCATTTTCCTCCACAAGATGCACATGCTCACAACAAGGGTTAGTAGCACATGCATTATCAATTAATACCATATGAGGAAAGGTGGCTTTTTCTTTGATTAGCTTAACTTGGAGTTGAGCATGAGACTCTTTGAGGGTAGCATGAGTACCCTTTAAGACCTTGTGGGCCTTGTCAAGTATCTCAAACTCCTCTTTGAGTCTAGCATGATCAACCCCAAGTTTAGCCTTCTCGGAGGTTAGCACACGAGACATGACAAGAGCATGATCAAGATCTTTCTTTAACTTAGCATGGGCATCATTGTGTGACTCCTCAAGAGTCAAACGATGCACACGCCTTCCTCAAGAGCATTTGAGAGATCCGATATCTCATCGGCATAGTCACGACTATGACCTTCCATCTTGGAGATGGTTTCTTCGTGAGCCTCGATCATGTCATTGGCCTCACCAAGTTGTTCCAAGAGAGCAACAAAGTGCTTCTTGGACTTTCCCTTGAGCTTACTCATGAAGGACCCTAATTCATTCACTTCCTCATTAGACTCAACATGTCCATCAATGCAATCCTCCACGGAGGGATTAGAAATGATGGTGGTTGAGATGTTGGGGGTTACCTTGTTTGAAGCCTTCGCCATGAGGCATCTAGCGGTGATGTTTTCGTTGGGTGATTCGAAGAGAGACACCCGAGGAGTAGCAATGGCAATGGATGCCATGGCCGTTGCTTCTTCATTCTCATCATCATCATCATCCTCTTGGTATTCTTCTTGAACCACCAACCCACGAGTGGGAGTCTTCTTGGCGAAGTTGTTCTTGTTGGGGATGGACTTGGCTTTGTATTTTCGAATGAACTTGCCACCATTGTCTTCCCTCTTCTCGTAAGGACAATCCGCAACGAAATGGCTCACATTGCCACAGTTGAAGCAAGTTCTAACTCGTTGCTTGCCCTTGACGCCACTTGAGTTATTCTTGTTGAAGTTGGGTCTTGAGCTCTTCTTGCTCCAAAATTGTCTTGAAGCAAGGGCCATGTGCTCATGGTAGTCGAACTTGGTGTCTTCGGGGTTGCTTTCCTCATCTTCCACTTCTTCCTCTTCTTCGACAATGACCTTGGCCTTCAAGGCAAGGTTAGGCTTCTTCGCTCTTTGAGAACGGAGCACCGCATTTTCGGCGGTCTTGTCCAAGATGTTCATTGCAATGAACTCATCCAACACTTCACTTGAGGTCATGGTGTGGAAGTCCGGTCGTTGACGAATGACGGAGGACATGGCTTTGTTGTAGGGCATCATGGCCTTGAGGAACTTTCGCTTGATCCAATTGTCATCCGTGTCCTTGCTTCCATGATCTCGAAGTGCCACGGCAAGTTTTGTTACTCTTCGAAAGAGCTCACGAGGTTCTTCATCTTCTTTCATTGCAAACTCGTCGGCTTCATCTTGCACCACTTAATAGTTGGACCGTTGAATGCTTCTTTAGCCACGACGTGGGGTCGAAGGTGAGGGAGATCTTTGGGAAGAATTGCATCTTGAATGATGAAGAGAGCACTCTCATTGAATTGATTGTCCACGGCTTCTCGAGGGGTGAAGTTGCTTGGGTCATGAGGATAAAAACCTTCTTCAATGACTCTCCAAAGGTTAGTGTTCACATGTTTCAAATGACGCTTAAAGCGATAGACCCAATTATCAAAATCTACACCTTTTTCATACTTAGGAGGTGGACCGCATGATTCAAATGAGTGGAGGGATAGGCCCTCCATAGACCGGGGTTCCACATGGGCAAAGATGCCGTGCCATTTCTACCACTAGTAGAAGGACTCTTTTCATTGTTAGCTTCCCCTTATCGGAGAAAGCATCCGTCACCTTGTTAGTGGGATCACCCACTTTCATAGGTGCGGTAGATAGTTTAAGTCCCTCTAAGAAATCATTAAACATGCTTTTAACCTCGGCCGTCATGGAGGTTTTCAATGTGTCCAAGGCCACATTGAACTCCACACGAGAGACCGAGGTTCCCCCTTCGGCCGAAGATGAGATAGGATTCACACCGGAGTGTTCCTCCACACCATCGTGGGTGTCAACCATACTCTTCGGACGGTAAAGTCCTTAATAAAGAGACGAGGCTCTGATACCAATTGAAAGGATCGATATGGTTGACTAGAGGGGGGGGGGGTGAATAGGCAAATAACAATTTTTTTAAGCTTTTCTTTAGCAAATTAAACTTTGCAACAAATAGGTTGTCTAGATATGCAACTAAGTGAGCAACCTATATGATGCAATAACAACTAGCACGCAAGCAAGCAAGAGATGTAGCAATAAGTAAGCTTGCAAAAGTAAAGGCACGAAATAACCAAGAGTGGAGACGGTGAAGACGAGGATGTGTTACCGGAGTTCCTTCCTTTTGAAGGGAAGTACGCTCCGTTAGAGCGTGTGGAGGCACAATGCTCCCCAAGAAGCCACTAGGGCCACCAGATTCTCCTCACGCCTCACACGATGCGAGATGCTGGATTCCACTATTGGTGCCCTTGAAGGCGGCAGAACCTTTATAAGCAAGGTTGGGGCAATCTCCACAACAATCGGAGGCTCCCAACAACAACACCACCACGAAGCTTCACCACAATGGAATATGGCTTCGAGGTGACTCAACTGCCTAGGGTGCTCAACACCCAAGAGTAACAAGATCCGCAAGGGATAAGTGGGGGAATCAAATATCCTTTGGTGGAAGTGTAGATCGGGCCCTTGTCACCCAATCCCGAGCAAATCAACAAGTTTGATTGGCTAGGGAGAGAGATCGAGCAAAAATGGAGCTTGGAGCAACAATGGAGCTTAGAGGTGGAAGAGGTAGTCAACTAGAGGTAGAAGACATCCCTTATATAGTCGGGGAAAAGATCCAACCGTTATCCACTAGTTCTGCCAGCGACTCACGGTACTACCGCTCCAGGGGAGCGGTATGTAACGCCCTCGATGCGGTTATATCTCCCACGTGTCGAAGCACGACTTAGAGGCATAGCCGCATTGAAAGCAATGTCGCAAGTGAGGTAATCTTCACACAACCCATGTAATACACAAGGGAAAGAGATACATAGTTGGCTTACAATCGCCACTTCACACAATTACATGAATAAAGCATTACATCATCCAGATACAATCAAGGTCCGACTCACGGAACCAAAATAAAAGAAGAACCCCAAAAGCGACAAAGGTCCCCGATCGACCCTAACTGGGCTCCACTCTTGATCAACTAGAACGAAACAACACAAAGGGCAAGATCTTCATCGAGCTCCTCCTTGAGCTTGGTTGCGCCACCGCCGGGTAACATAGGCACCGCAAACTGGTTTTGAAGTATCCGTGAGTCACGAGGACTCAAAGAATCCCATTACCATGGGTATCAAGACTAGCAAAGCTTAAAGGGAAAGGAAGGGGTGAAGTGGTGAGGTTGCAGCAGCTGCTAAGCAAGATATGGTGGCTAACATACGCAAAAGAGAGCGAGAAGAGAACAAGCGGAACGGTCGTGAAGCTAGCAATGATCAAGAGGTGATCCTGAACACCTACTTACGTCAAACACAACCCAGAAACCGTGTTCACTTCCCGGACTCCGCCGAGAAGAGACCATCACGGCTACGCACTCGGTTGATGTGTTTTAATTCGGATCAAGTGTCAAGTTGTCTACAACCGGACATTAACAAATTCCCATCTGCCACATAACCGCGGGCACGGCTCTCGAAAGTTTAAACCCGCAGGGTGTCCCAACTTAGCCCATGACAAGCTCTCGCGATCATCGAAGGAATAGACCTTCACCCAGAAGACCCGATCAGTCTCGAATCCGGTGACATCAAGACATTACGACAATGGTAAAAACAAGACCAGCAAAGCCGCCCGATGCGCCGACAATCCCGATAGGAGCTGCACATATCTCGTTCTCGTGGCAACACCGATAAGCGAAGCGTCTGGTACCGACGTAACCCAAGTTGCCAAGGGATGGTCCCAGACGGTGCTCTAGTTTGGACCAACGCTTAGACAAGCAATCGCCCGGGGCTATAATAAAGATGACCTCGAGAGAGCGACTCCCAAGGGAAAAATAGGTGGTGGTGAGGCAAATGGTAAAAGTCAATGCTGGGCCTTGCCGACAAGTTTTATTCAAAGCGAACCGTCGGGGTCCTATAAATCACCCGACGCGTTAGGAACGCAAAATCCGGGAACATAACACCGGTATGACGGAAACTAGGGCGGCAAGAGTGGAACAAAACACCAGGCATAAGGCCAAGCCTTCCACCCTTTACCAAGTATATAGACGCATTAATAATATAAGAGATATTGTGATATCCCAACCAAAATCCTGTCCACCATGGAGAAATCTTCAACTTCACCTGCAGCTAGCAACGCTATAAGAGGGGCTGAGCAAAAGCGGTAACATAGCCAAACAACGGTTTGCATAGGAATGGTGTCAAAGGTTAGAGGTTCATGGCAATATGGGATGGCTTGATAAATAGGTAATAGGTAGCGCAGCATAGCGATAGAACGAGGCAACTAGCATAGCAATGATAGTAGTGAGATCCAGGGTAGCGGTCATCTTGCCTGAAATCCTGCTAGGAAGAAGAACGAGTCCATGAAGAAGTCAAACGGGAGTAGTCGAACGAATCCTCGCAACTCCGGAACGAAACCGAAGCTAACGAGAGAGGCAACCCGGAAAGAAGCAAACAACATAGTAAACAACCATCGCATAATCATGGCATGATGCACAACCAAGTATGATGCATGTCCGGTTTAATGAGGCATGGCATGGCAAATCGCAACACACAAAACTACAAGTTAGTGGAGCTCAATATGCAACGAGTTGCATATTGACTAACACCACATCAATTATTTAGTTCTCTCTAGTTTAAGCTACCCAACAATATTAAATGTTGTTAAACATGGCAAGGGGTGAAGCATAATGAAACTACCTATCTAGGCAAGTTTAAATGAGGCCGGAATAACAAACAACAATTCCGGAAAATCCCCATGTGCATATTTCGAATTTGCTACTGTTCTGCCCAAAACACAATTTTAATGTTGTTAAACAGGAAAATAAAGTGCACCATGTTAAACTAGGCATTTTTCCACCCCATTTACATATAAAGAACATTAAATTCGAGTTACGTTAATTAGTTATGAATTAAATCATTTTAACATGGCATTTATGCAAATTTAAATAAACAGCAAGTTAAACATTTTAAACATGGATGAAAATGGCATAATGTGAAACTAGATGAAAACCTAAGCATTTTACATGTTAAAATCATTTTAATCCGATGCACGCTTTAAGAGTTATTAAATGCATGAAATCTAGGGGTTTTCGCAAAACAAGAATTACCGGATAATGTGAAAATCGCAGACAGAAAAAACATGCTCGGGCTGAATCTGAGGTGAACTGGCTGGACAGAGAGGAGGGGCTCTTGTGCTCACCATGGGCCAAGCCCACCGGTGGAGGAGGCCGAAGCAGACCGGAAGGGAGCTGGGCCGGCGTGGACTGGAGGGGACCCACATGGGCGGCGGCCAAGCGAAGCGGCGCTTGAGTCTGTTGTCCTCCTCGTGCACCCGCACGAGCAGGGGAGGACGGCGACGGAGGCATGGCCATGGCTGTCCGCGGAACCAGAGAAACTTGGCGCAGGGACGGAAGGGAAGGACGGACGAGGCGGATCCGGTCCATGGCCATCGGGTCCGCGAGAGAGCGTCTTGGCGGGCGGCGGTTGACTTGGAGCTCGGCTCCCATGGCACCGCCGCAGAGAGGAGGAGAGATTAGGGAGACGAAGGAGGAAGGAGAAGGAGGGAGCAAGGGCGGCGCGACCTGGCGGGATCAGACCGCGGCGGCGGGTCTGACCGACCAATGGAGCGACGAAGCCCCGATCCAGATCGGGCGCAGGACGAGGCGCGGACGGTGCGGGCGCTGCTCGTGGGAGCGGGCTGCGGGGCTGGCGGGCAGCGCGGCGGCGCACGGACGGCGCTGGGACACGTGGCAGCACGCCACTGGTCCGGGGCGGCGGCGCGGACGGAGCGGACATGTCCGGCCGTCGGTGGGGAAAATGTCCGGCGGCGCGATGGGAAGAAGACTAGGGTTTCGGGGGGATCATCCTTGAATTTCGGGGGAGGGGCTATAAATAGGCATAGAGGGAGCTAGGAGAGTCCAAATGAGGAGCGGTTTTCAGCCACGCGATCGTGATCGAACGACCGAGAGCATGGAGGGGAGTTAGATGGGTTTTGGGCCACTTTGGAAGGGGTGTTGGGCTGCAACTCAAAGAGGCTTTGCGGTTACCCGGTTAACCGTTGGAGTATCAAACGACCTCCAAATGGCACGATACTTGACAGGCGGTCTACCGGTGTTATACCAAGGCCGCTTGGCAAACCTCGGGCCATTCCGAGAAATTTTAACACCCGCTCACAACAAGAGAGAAGAAGGGGACGCCGGGTGACATCGGAGTGCCGGATTGCAAAACGGACAACGGGGAAAAGGCTCGGATGCATGAGACGAACACGTATGCAAAATGAAATGCACATGATGACATGATAAAATGCAAATGATGACATAGCAAGGTGCAACACGCAAGCAAATGACATGGCAACGACAACGAATGATTGGAGGACAATCGCACATCGGTTCGGGCGCCACACGGTACTATCATGACGACACGCAGTACTACCGCGGCGTGACCACGGTATTACCATGGCAGCTCCACAGCCGGACCAAGCGAGCTAGAGCAAGATTACTACCTGGCGCTGCATTATCCGCTCCCCTTGCGGTACTACCGCAAGGCAGGAGGGTCACGGTTCGAAGGGCGCGGACGAAATAAATTTCATCCGCGCCTACTTCGCAGTAAACTAGGGTGGTGCAAAAACCGACGCGGTACTACCGCCCACAAGGCGTGGTATTATCGTGGTAGGCACGGATGTAAAAATTACATCCGCGCTTACTACCGCGACGTTAACGGTATTAGGCGTATGGGTCACGGTACTACAACTCCAAGGAGCGGTATTACCGTGGGCCTCGTGGTACTACCGCAGAGCGAGCGGTATTATCAGGTGCCGCGGATGTAAAAATTACATCCGCCCCTACTATCGCACCGAGCGGCACTAGGCAGAGTGCGGCGGTACTACCCGCCAACGGAGCGGTATTACCGTGAGGGGAACGGATGTAAAAATTACATCCGCCCTACTACCGCTACTGAGCGGCACTAGGTTAAGGTACCGCGGTACTACTGCGTTCGAGGGCGGTACTACCGTGGCTTCGTCACTGTACTACCGCTGGTACTTGCGGTACTACCGCAAGTACAAAGAAGAGTCGCCGCTTTTCGCGACAACCATAATAACGATGGGTAGCTCCAAGGTGCAAGGGAAGGAGGGGCAAGTGTACGGGTGATTCCACCCTACCTTTCTGACGCGGACCCCCTCTTAATAGTACAGCTCTTCTACGACTCAACTCCACCAAAGAGAAACGTAGAACAACGCCGGCTTCACTAGTCTCCGAGGGGCACCGAATCGTCTTGTGCCTGATGAAGAAGTATCTATGGGACTCAAGGCACACGATTAGTCCGCACGAGTATTGTCATCAATCACCAAAACACTTAGGGATAAATGTGCCCTTACACCAAAGTTCCCGTCAAGGAAGTTGTTGTGTGCACTAACTGTCGGGAAGCTGCGGCTGCCGAGAAAGCTGGGAAAGGTGATGGGCTGTACTGCAAGATCCATCAGAACATGGGGCCACGATATCTGATACGTCTCCAACGTATCTATAATTTTTGATTGTTCCATGCTATTATATTAGCCCTTTTGGATGTTTATGGGCTTTATTTTACACATTTATATCATTTTTGGGACTAACCTACTAACCGGAGGCCCAGCCCATATTGCTGTTTTTTTGCCTATTTCAGTATTTCGAAGAAAAGGAATATCAAACGGAGTCCAAATGGAATGAAACCTTCGGGAGCGTGATTTTTGGAACGAACATGATCCAGAGGACTTGGAGTGCAAGTCAAGAAGCTGCCGAGGCTCCCACGAGATAGGAGGGCGTGCCCCTGTCTCATGGGCCCCTCGGGCGGCCACCGACGTACTTCTTCCTCCTATATAAGCCTACGTACCCCGAAAACATCCAGGGGCAGGACGAAACACAATTTCCACCACCGTAACTTTCTGTATCCGCGAGATCTCATCTTGGAGCCTTCGTCGGCACTCAGACGGAGGGGGAATCGACCATGGAGGGCCTCTACATCAACATCCTTGCCCCTTCGATGAGTTGTGAGTAGTTTACCACAGACCTACGGGTCCATAGTTATTAGATAGATGGCTTCTTCTCTCTTTTTGGATCTCAATACAATGGTCTCCCCTCTCTTGGTTTGGCCTACTAGATTGATCTTTCTTGCCATGGGAGAAGTTCTTGGCTGTGGGGTCAATCTTTCTTGCCAAGGCACGTATTGTATTGTTGCCATCGAGGATACCAAGATGGGGTTTATATCAGATTGCTTGAGTTATCCCTCTACATCTTGTCATCTTGCTTAATGCGTTACTATGTTCTTATGAACTTAATACTCTAGATGCATGCTGGATAGCGGTCGATGAGTGGAGTAATAGTAGTAGATGCATACAGGAGTCGGTCTACTTGTTGCGGACGTGATGCCTATATACATGATCATGCCTAGATAATCTCATAATTATTCGCTTTTCTGTCAATTGCTCGACAGTAATTTGTTCACCCACCGTAATACTTATGCTATCTTGAGAGAAGCCACTAGTGAAACCTATGGCCCCCGGGTCTATCTCTTATCATATTTTCTTTCAATCTACTTTTATTTGCATCTATATTACAAAATACCAAAAATATATTTATTGTATCTTACTATCTTTATTAGATCTCACTTTCGCAAGTGGTTGTGAAGGGATTGACAACCCCTTTATTGCGTTGGTTGCGAGTTCTTAGTTTGTTTGTGTAGGTGCGTGGGACTTTTGAGGAGCCTCCTACTGGATTGATACCTTGGTTCTCAAAAACTGAGGGAAATACTTACGCTACTCTGCTGCATCACCGTCTCCTCTTCGAGGAAAACCAATGCAAGCTCAAGACATAGCAAGAAGGATTTCTGGCACCGTTGCCGGGGAGGCTTCCACCAAGTCAAGTCAAGATTCGACCTCTCGCCAACGTGCGATTTCTGGCGCCGTTGCCGGGGAGGTCTTCGCTCAAGTCAAGACATACCATGTACCCATCACAAACCATCTCCCTCGCATTTACATTATTTGCTATTTGCCTCTCGTTTTCCTCTCCCCCACTTCACCCTTGCCGTTTTATTTGCCCTCTCTTTCCCAATCTCCTCCTCTCTTTTTCGCTTGCCCTTTTTCTGGTTGCTTGTGTGTTGGATTACTTGTTGCCATGGCGCAAGATAATACCAAATTGTGTGATTTCTCGAATACCAATAATAATGATTTCCTTAGTACTCCAATTGCTCCTCTTAATGATGTTGAGTCTTGTGAAATCAATACTGCTTTGCTGAATCTTGTTATGAAAGATCAATTTGCGGCCTTCCTAGTGAAGATGCCGCTACTCATCTAAACAACTTTTTTGATTTGTGTGATATGCAAAAGAAGAAAGATAAGGATAACAATATTGTCAAATTGAAGTTATTTCCGTTTTCACTTAGAGATCGTGCTAAAGTTTGGTTTTCGTCTTTGCCTAAAAATAGTATTGATTCTTGGAACAAGTGCAAAGATGCGTTTATCTCTAAGTATTTTCCTCCCACTAAGATTTTCACTCTTAGGAGCGATATCATGAATTTTAAACAACTTGATCATGAGCATGTTGCCCAATCTTGGGAAAGAATGAAATTGATGTTTCGCAATTGCCCTACTCATGGTTTGAATTTATGGATGATCATACAAAATTTTTACGCCGGTTTGAACTTTGCTTCTAGAAATCTCTTAGATTTGGCCGCGGGAGGCACGTTTATGGAAATCACTTTAGGAGATGCTACAAAACTTCTTGATAATATTATGGCTAATTATTCTCAATGGCACACCGAAAGATCTTCTAGTAAAAAAGTGCATGCTATAGAAGAAATCAATGTTTTGAGTGGAAAGATGGATGAACTTATGAAATTGTTTGCTACTAAAAATACTCCTCTTGATCCCTATGATATGCCTTTGTCTTCTTTGATTGAGAATAATAATGAATCTATGGATGTGAATTTTGTTGGTAGGAAGAGTTTTGGAAACAATGCTTATAGAGGTGATTTGGCACTACTAGGGAAAAGCCTATACACAAAGTAATGATAATCTTAGTGCAACAAAAGAACCGCTAGAGCGTGCTAAAAAGATAGCTTTATAAAAGCTCTAGTTCAAAATAGATGCGCCTCCTATTAGCTATCTTTTGCAATATGAATTTTGATGATTATGGTAAGTAGTTGTAGCGTTCAAAATAGAGCGCTGCTGGTAAGTAGTAGTAGCGCCTTTATGTAAACTCGCCGCTAAATATTTAGCAAGAGCGCCGCCGTAAACACGCTGCTACAAATATCGACCGCGGTGTTCCCCACCTCTAAGTAGCAAGAAGGCTGGTAGTAGTAAACAGCGCCATCGCTATGCATAGTAGTAGCGCGGTTTCTCGAGATCGCTGCCGGTAAGTTTCAAATTGCCGCCATTTTTGTCCCAGCTTAGCAGTAGCGCCATTCGAAGCGCTGTTGTTGAAAGTTTTAGCAGCAGCGCGGTTTCTCACCAGCGCTACTGCTAACCCCACCAACCCCCAAACCGTCCCTCCCCTCCCCCTTGCTTTTTTCCCTTCCCCTACCTCCCCCTCTCCTCTCTTCCCTCCACCACATGCTCCCACTCTCACTTTTTTCCCTTCCCCCTACCTCCCCCTCTCCTCTCTTCCCTCCACCACATGCTCCCACTCTCACTCTTCTTCTTCTCAATACTTCTCCCCCATTACTCCCTCTCTTCTCTATCCACCTTCTCTCTCTTCATTACTCCTACATAACTACACCACCTCCATTAATGCATCTCCTTTCTTTTCCTTCCCTCCACTAGTTGAAGTTGTCTCCTTCCAAATTAGGTAGCTAGGTAGATGTAGGATTTAGTTAAGGACCTATTTGCCCCTAACTAGATCTATCTTTGTCAAGAAGAGCTTAATTTGTGCACTTTTGATCTCCCTACAACATCATCTTCGGCCATCAAGATAGAGGTGATGAAACTTTCATGCTTTTGCAAAATGGAAATGTGTTTATGTGTGTGTGATATGTTTGTGGAAATTGTGTGTGTGGCATGAGTTGACGCCACCAAATTGTGCTTTTGAGTTGCCTATGTTTTGCCGAAATGTCGATTTATTTCGCTTCGCTAATTCCGCAAACTCTAGATCCATATATGTCCTATTTTTAGGAAGGTCATGCCAAATTTTTTATGACTTTGATGCATGCATGCATTTTTACAATCAATTTTTTTATTATTACCGTGCAGAGTTGACGATGGTCAGTGGAACGATGGTGGACAGGTGGTTGCGGTCGGCGGTGCAAGACATGAAAGAAAATAACCGGACAGAGGTTTTATGTCCGTGTCGAAAATGCAAAGGAATAGTTTGGCTCGACCCCATGACGATGGTCGTGTCGGCGCACTCGCCATGACTGGTTTCATGGATGGCTATACTAGGTGGATAATTGAAGATGAGGATGACGATGTTGAGGATGCCGACGGGCAGGAAATGATGACACGGGCAAGACGAAGAGATGATCGATAATGGCGGCGGGAAGAGGCCGGACATGGCGGCGGAGAAGGGCCGGACATGGCGGAGGAGAAGGGCCGACATGGCGGCGGAGAGAACGACATGGACTCCACGCAGCAGAGTTCGCCGGTACTAAGTTCAATTGTGTGGGACCTCATGTTCAAGCATTGCTTCGCAAGGAGACGAGTATCGAGAGAGCTGCTTCTAGAGAGGAGGCTAAGCTGGAGCAACCGGTGGTAGACTCAACACTCCATTGTATGATGGTTGCAATCCGAGGTGACCCGTTGAGTTTCACGCCCAACTCCTCAAGACGAAGGCTAAAAACAAATGGACCGACACTAGCCTCGATGAGCATCTCAAGTACCTAAAGGATGTTCTTCCCGCGGGTAATCTATGTCCTACTAGTGTTGATGAGGCCAAGAAGATCGTGCCCTCTTGATCTCGCCACACGTTAGATACCATGCATGCATCAACGATTGCATAATTTATCGGAAGGAGCACGCGAAAAACAAGCTGTCCGTGTGCAATGCTTCGATACAAGAAGGCCGGAAGAAATGTCCCCGTAAAGTTGTATGGTACTTACCGATCACTCCCCGCCTCCAGAGGTATTTTGTAGATCCCAAGGAAGCAAAGCTAATGCGCCGCACGCGGAGAGGAAGAAGCCCGACGATGGAGATGATCCGGTCGAGACACGGAAGGATGGAAGCCGTGGAGAGCGCTGAACAGCTTCTATCGGTATTTTGAATGTGATGCAAGGAACATCGTGCTCGGGCGCGGTACCGATGGCATGAACTGCTTGGCAACCGTAACACCAACCATAGTACATGGCCCGTGTTTGTATGGATGTACAACCTCCCCCTGGTTGTGCATGAAATCAAGTACATTCACATGAGCATGCTTATTCAAGGGCCAAAACAACCAGGAAATAATATTAATTTGTATCCGGGCTACTTCAAGAGGAGTTAGACACGTTATGGAAAACACCGCCAAGACATGGGACGCCAAAGAAGGTGAGTATTTCAACATGAGAGCCGCACTGATCACGATAAAGGCAGGACTATCTCGTTACGGATATGTGGCAGGCCAGGTGTGCCATGGATATTATGGATGCACGCGTGCATGGATGATACAACGCCTCAGCAGCTAACGCCAAGGAAAGATGGCGGTCTGGGAAAATCGTGGTACATGGGGCATCAAGATGGCTTGAACAGACGACCCGTGGAGAAACCGTGGAGATCTATTCAATGGTCACGCTGAGCATCGAGGACCTCCACGTAAGCGGAGCGGTGCCAAATCGATGAGCTGTTGAAAACTGGAATGAGTGCCCCGCGCCGAAAGACGATGAGAAAGGCGCCAGAGCCGCTGCTGAAGGTATGGAAGACGAGGTCTGTGTTCGGGACTTGAGTATCGCACAAACTCGATACACCTCATTGCCTAGATCAAATGCATATCTGTAAGAATGTCCTTGAGAGCTTGCTCGCAACACCGATGAACATGCCGGATAAGACCAAGGATGGGCCAAGGCAAGAAAAGACTTGCAAGATTTGAAAATCAGGGAAGATCTGCACATGCCGCCTGTAAAATGTCGACGAGACAGAGACGGAGACAGAGGCACGGAGAAGAAGGGCAAGAAATTAAAGAAAGAAGATTATTGCCCCCTCTTGCTTCACCTTAAGTCAGCTGAGATCAATCAATTCTTTAAGTGCCTTACGGAGTGAAAGTTAGTTCCAAGCATCGTGGCAAGATAAGCGATATCTAGACACGGACAAGAAAAGGTTCAGCGGATGAAGTCTCATGACTGCTATGTGATGATGACGCAGATACTACCTGCTGCCCTTAGAGGGATAATGGACAAGCACGTCCGTGACACGCTTATTGGTCTCGCAACTTTTTGACGCCATCTCGAAAGTCGATCAGTGTGAAGCAGCTCCAAAGGCTACAGTGAAGAGATCGCAGATATCGAATGAGCTTGAGATGTACTTCCCGCCCGCTGCTTCTTCGACGTGATGGTGCATCTGTGTCCATATTGTGGATGACATAATAGACTGGGGCCGCCATTCCCGCACAACATGATGCCGCTTTGAGAGGATGAATGGGATCATCAAAGGATTCGTTTCAGAATATGTCCCGTCCGGATGGAAGCATCGCCTGTGGCTATTTGGCACAAGAGTGCATCTCTTTCGTGAGAATTTTCTATATGGTGCGCACCAGCCACCGGTGTTAGTGTTGGTTTGCCCGCTAACAAGCACGATGGGAGGCTCAAGGAGATGGTCATCAGAACGGTCGCAGGAACTGCACGTGGCATACTCAGATCGACGCAGCGATTTTGACAGAGCAAACTTGGTAGTGCTACAACACCTAGACGAGGTAGATCCTTTCGTGGCATCGCACAAAGAAATTATCGCAAAGAAGTATCGTGGACCGGGGTATGCGTGACGGACGCCGGTTACTAGAGAGCACAACTCCACTTTCCCGCATTGGTTCAAAGAGCATATTATTGCTAATCCCCGAGGAGGGCTCTAAGGACGGATTGCTCATATACGCTTTAGCACATGGCCCTCGCCCAACCTCGAACCTATCGTGCATATGATATCAACGGATACACGCTTCTACACGGAGGCAAAAGATATGGACAATGATGATCGTAACTCGGGGTGACGATGGAATGCATGACCGCAGCGACAACGGCACAACCGAACGATTTTATGGAAGGGTCGAGGAGATCCGGGAGCTTGACTACTCGATCGCACAACACGACGATGTTCCGTGGTCGATGGGCTAAGAATGTCGAAGAGAAAGCCGGATGTTCACTACCATGACTATACCCGACGCCAAGAGCGCCATCATTAACGCTATCGCAAAAAACGAGCCATGGGTACACGCTAAGCACGTGACACAATGCTTCTTCATAATCGACCCGCGCAATCCCAGCCGTGTTGTCGGAGGAGAGGCAAAAGGAACATCATTGAATGGATGGAGTCGCCAACGAGGAAGACTATGATCAAGACGGCAACCCAATGAGGGAAGATGACGACGATGATGAAGTATACGCCAAAAGAAGAATCAATACTACATTACCTAAGAAAAATCGCACTCCATGGAAAAGGCAAAGTCACAATGAGGGGCTCAATTATTCTTCGATTTAACAAGAAGGGAAAGAAGCTGACTCAAAACGAAAACGCCAAGACCGAGGAAACGTATGTTATGGGTCCAATGATGTGTAATATATATATGTTCCTATTTTGTATACACACTTAGCCATATGATGTGTAATATATATGTTCCTATTTTGCATACATATTTAACCGCCAAATGATGCAATATATATCGCCTCCCTTCGCTCAACGCCTCGAAATAAAAGTGGATAAAATAAAGGAAAAGAAAATGAAAACTGGCAAGAGCGACGGCAGTAGCAGCTGCTTCACAAAACCGCTGCTGCTACATACCATAGTAGTAGCGCTGCTTATAAACCGCTGCCGCCACGCATAGTAGTAGCAGCGTGTTTACCATAAAGCGCTGCAGCTACAGATCATAGTAGTAGCTGCTTTTGCATAACGCGCCATCGCTACGCCCACTTAACCCAAAATTTTCACTCGCGCAGCTTCATCCCGCCACATTTCCCCAAATCCCCACTCTCTCTCCCTCCGCTCCGCCCGCCCGACCTGCCCCGCGCGCTTCGCCCCACGGGCGCTTGGGCCGCGCTTCCCCGTCCGCCTCGACCTCGACGACCTCTCGCCTCGACTCGAGGCTGCCGACTCGGCCTCACACCGACCTCGACCAAGCGCCCCGACCTCAAGGGCTCGGCCGACCGCCGCCGGCCTCGCCTCCCTCCTCGCCTCAGACTCTCTCAGAACCCCCTCTCGCTAGGGTTCATGTTAATTAATTAGGTTATCTATTTAGTTATGAATTTAGCTAGGTTTCAAAATTAGCTGAATTTATATGGAAATTTGAACTGACATGTGATATGTGCATATGTCATGTTTTGGACATGTCATGTTTGGAAAATGATCCGAGTGGCCTATGTTACGCCGAAATGTTGATTCATTTCGCTTTGGTGATTTCAGCGCCGATATGTCCATTTTTAGCAAAGGTCATGCCGAAATTTCCGTGAATAAAGGCATGATTTGTGCTACATAGTTGGTATATCGAAAAGTGCTGGCACATAGATTTCTTTTTACGCCATTTCTCATTTATTCATACTTTTAGAAATAAATGAGGCCACTTAATCATAGGAAACATGTCGAACAACGAAGAAACCGGGCCTTCACCAAGATGCGCATTTAGATGGATTATGATGGTGAACAAGAGTACTCGACTATTTGATCGCTAAGCAAGGTTTGCAGGTCGGCCTCGATGATGGTATCGACGCCGACATCGACACCGACGGCGCCGCACCGACGGGCGCCGCACCGATGGCGGCGCCGAGACCGTGGGGAAGGTATCAAGGGAAGGTACCGCCCGATGCCGATACCGAAAAGAGGAAGCATAAGAAGCAGAGGATACGAAAACCTAACAAACTAGGGATTGGACGACTTCAGATCACAAAGATGGCACCGCAAGTTTGAGCCGTTAGAGCCGGAAGAACCTCGCAAGTGCTATGGGAACCAAGTAGGATGCATCCTACGGAATGCGCGAGCATCAACGATTTATGACTTAAGGAGTAAAGAACATTTGACGCAGCTTGCTCCTAACGGTTGCACAAGAGATTCAAGTTCCCGACCGATGATAACATAGAACAACCGTGGATGATCCAAGATGAAAAAGATTAACAATCACGCCATGGGCATGTTCAGAATGATTTGGCCTCCGGAAAGGGAGGGTGAAACGAGCTATTGAGGCTGATGAACCCCGCCCAAGATTCTCGAGGAAAATCCGACACTTACGGAAGAGGAGTTCAAAAGTTCAAGGACACTTGCGCTACCGAGGCAGCCAAGGCTAAGGCTGCGAAATTCAAAAGCCTTCAGCCCGAACACGGAAGCATCGCCGAAGCCGTGGCTACTCGGTAAAAGGCCCATATGGGATAAGGAGGACGCGAACGTGAAGCCGCTGGTCTCCTGCACTCTTCGCTGAAGTTCACCAACCCCTTGGAGCATGACTTCATCAGGCCCGCCACAAGTGGGACAAGGAGAAAAGGTTTTTACACGGACAAGATCACGAGGAAATTGATTAGACCATCGAGAAGCAACACCGCTTGCAGCCGAAAGCCCCATTCGATGAGGCCCAAGTGGGACACCCTCTCAACCGGCCTTGAACGAACTTAAGGGACTCCTGCTGGACCAGCGGCCGCAATATGGTCGTGGTGCACGGCGCCGAGACGGCGCCACACGGAAGGTGTTTACAACGACGCCCGAGGCCAAGAAGCGTAAAAAGAAGTTTAGTCAGCGACATCGACGCAAAGGTGAAGCTTGCGGTCGAGAAAAAGCAGCCGAGGACGCCAAAAAGCAGCCGAGGACAAATATGAGTTGCTACAAGAAAAATAATGCAGCCAGAATCGCCGCAGTAAATGATTTCGCTACTAACTTGGTTCCAGCTTATCATCAATCGGGCGAAGGAAAATCCGCATAAGACGGTACATGATTTCGATGCCCGTTTCATCGCGAGCAACTCCATGAACAACAACACCATCGCACCATCACTTGCTCAAGCAACCGGCCTCTCGCAGCCGCCTCCCGCCATAGCAGCCCGCCCTCGGCCTCAAAGCGCTTAGGTGGGCCTTCATCTTTGGCTGAGCTTGACGCCACACGGTAATTACATGTCGCACCAACATATATATATAGATAATATTCCATTTTTGTTGCTTTTCGTTGTTTTACACCACAAACATATGTGTTTGCAAGTAAAGAAACCCCATGCACCATACTCTACTTGATCAAAGGCCGAAGGTGGACGGGAAAGGGGATGATAATGGACCCTCTCAACGCGACATTCCACAACCACCCGATCTCACTGGGCACTTCAGGTTAGCTTGACCAGTGTGAAATCGGGCACGAGGATTTGCCTCCTCCAAGACAAAGATGTGGGAGCGGACGACGAGACCCCGCCATGGATTGGACGATGCAAGGGTTGGGTGCTGCTATGGTCAAGAATCTTATTCGTCTCGAGCCGCCGAGAGCACACCAATAACTACCACACATCAACAAGCATGTGCGGAGACCACCACCCCACCCACGCAATTACCAGCCTCGTAGTAGTGCCGGTGAGAGCGGCGGACTACATGATGAAGGGGTGCAATAGTATCGCTGATGTACCAGAGAATGAGAATGGATGATGAGACGGAGGTCGACCCTATGGATTACCTCAATACAAACGCAGTATGATCGTGACATAGATATGATGAGTCAACCATATGACTAATCGGGCTATCAGCTTGCTAATGAGGATATGGATGATATACGGGCAGGGCCGCACCATGGAATGCAAAAGTCTCTTCATGAAATCCTCACAGACACGCTCAAGATGCCGCCAACACAGCTCAACTAGCCGGGCGCGAGGGTCGACAAGATTTAGCCCGGGAACACTTGGGCAGGGGTTAAGGAAGGGTCTGGAAGGTGTGCCCAAGAAAAGGAGAGGAAGAGATCGGGAAGGTAATCGCTCCAAACAAGCCAGAGCACACACAGAGCCGACGATGCATTCTCAAGAGCGGTACCCGTGAAAGGTGCGTCATGTTCCATCTCACGGGCGAGCCGATGCTACCGCCGAAACCGCTGGAGGCACTATCGGGATCTCAGAGATCGCACGACCATGTGCCGCCGACCGAGAAAAGCCTACTAGCCTCAAAGGATCCAGATATCCGACATACGCGCTCGTGTGCTCGAGGGGAAGTGCTACGCCGACACACGGCCCGTGGAGGTGTTCTTCCCGCGGTTTGACCATATCTTTGAGATGTTTCTAACAAGGCGGCTTGATTTTACTATCGTCCGCCTTTTTGCGCTACATATGAGCTCCGGCGTGAAGAGTGAAGAAGTCTCGCAAATCTGTGTGGCGGATCCGCATTACATGCACGAAGTCTTTCTTGAGTCTCGCGACTTTGAGCGTGAAACTGCTAGGGAGTACCTCCAAAACTTCATGGTACGTAATAAGGACCGAAATTGTCCTCGTGCCTTATCATCCAAAGTAAGTCAGTTCCCGACAACCCTTTCAGACATTTCAATCATTCCTTCTCTCTCATATGGGGAATAATTTGAGGTGTCTTTTCCTCGCAGCAACGGGCGCGCCGTTTTATCGTTTTTACCCGCAAGTCTCCCACGCCGTATTTTGACCCTTCGAGAGACTACGAGAAAAGGACTACACCCACATAATGAATATTCTAGATGATGCTCTCCAAGGCTTCAGCTATAGAGGTGGCCACGCATATCAGAAACAAAGGAACAAGAAGATGGGTTTCACAAGATAAAACTAACTTCTCCCGCATCCATGTCCCAAAACCAAGCAAGAAGGATGGATTCTACATCGTCCATCTCATGATTCAGTTCAACACGGATCACCAAAGCTTCAGATTAACAGCAGAATGATGATCATATCCACAAGTGGCTAGAATCTCATGGAGAAGCTTAATTATAAACTTAGAGATGACTTCTTTCGCATCCAAAGCGACATTGCGACGATCATCATGAAAGAAGTCGCCGATGAGAAGGGATGTTCCACCACGGCCCTATATCGCGAAATGACGTCCGAACTCGTGATAGGCATGCAACGCCTAGACCTCACGCCGCTCAAGCAGCTAGGGTTCGCCCTCGATGATATGGAAGGATGGAACTTCTAGTGAGTTATGATGCCGATGATGATGATATGTGTCGTTGAACTTGTATACTTTTTGTAGCGATGAAACTTTGTGATGTCCACGGTCCATGCCGAACTTGCGTAACGCTACTTTGTTAGTTGGCGACGATGACCCATGCACTCTAGTTAATTAATTTATGCATCGTATATGTTGCATCTAGTTGCTAACCTTTCTTTTTTGGTGTTGCTCTAGTATATTTTTTTGCATATATATGATTGTACATCCTCTTCATGAACATGCATCTCTAACAGTACCTAGTTTCTTGATGGCTAGATGGAAATGCTATGTCGTGGTACAAAGGGAAGGTTCCGGGTGTACAACGAGTGGCATGAGTGTCAGCGCAAGTGAATGGGTTCACGGCGCCAGCCATAAAGGCTTCAAAAGGCATAAGAAGGAGAAGCTAGTTACTTGAGGTTCACGCTAGCGAGAGAGGACTCAGAATCGCCACCTCATGTATCTGATGGTTCCGCCTCACTCATAGTGATAGCACTTCATGTATGCCTTTGTTTAGATGGATGACGTTGTTGTAGTTGCAAGTATTCGAGACTTGCATGTATTGCTATTTTCGAGATGATAACAAGATATCACTTTGTGTTGATGATGATTATGAAGAGACTATTTGTATGTACATGCTATGATTACATTTGTGGTCTCGCAGCATTTGTATGTGTATCATGATGAAATTTCTATGTGCTAAAGATTCTTCTACAAAGCCGGTTCAAATACAAAACAAATATGCCAAAAAACTACTTAAATTAGCAGAGCGAGTGTACAAAAGTTAGCAGCAGCGCCTTTATAGCAGTAGAGCTGTCTCGCCAAAGAGCGCTTAGCGCTAATAGCGGTAGCGAAGCTGGTACCGCAATCATGTAAAACCCGCGCTGCTGCTGTTGCTAGTACACTTGTATAGCATGCTAAATTTGGCTGGGGGGGCACGCGCCATCGCTATGAGTTAGTCAGTTAGGCCAGATAGTAGCGCTGGTACCCCGCCATCGATACATGTAAAACCCGCTGCTGCTAGCCTTTTCCCTAGTAGTGGAGAAAATAATGAACACCGGGATAGTGTCGGCTCGCAAAATGAATTCCACATTCCAACGTAGAGAGAATAAGATATACACTTAGCTCAATCTGCCGACGTATTATGCGGCGTGACATCACACCGCAGCCAAGCCCTCGCTTGGATCGTTTTATTATTCCGCCAAAGACGCGTTTAGCGGCGGTTTGGCACGCCCCGTCAAGCGTAGATCGTGTTCCCTTTTATTCCGGGATCCTCATCAATACGTGCGTGGGTAACCCAACCGTTCCGCCGCCCGCCTCCTCTATCGGGGAATCTCAAACAGTCATGGAGACGGCCCTTGGTATTATTTCCCTTTATAAGAGGACCAAGGCCTGTCCTTGTTCTTCAATCTCGATCGAATCTTTCCTCTCGCTCCCGGTTCCAACACCTAGAGCTTCAGACTCGAGCGCCGGATCCACAACAATGTCGGCCCGACCTCCGGGGCGGTGGGTGCCCTCCTCCGCCACGGAGGAGGACATATTGAAGTGCGTGAGGCCAAGCACCGCCCACGAGGTTTCACAAGAGGTTGCTCGCCTCGGGCAGGCCGTGCCAGCCTCGAGCCCGGCGAATACGCTGCCAAGATCTCACCTCCGTCGGGATTAGGCTTCCGACGGATCCTTTCGTGAGGGGGCTCTGTTCTACTACGGGCTGGACTTCCACGACTTGGCTCCGAGTCCATCCTCCATATCTCCGCATTCATTATCGTCTGTGAAGCCTTCCTCCGCGTCATCCCCCACTTCGGCCTGTGGCTGAAAACATTCAAGGTGGAGCCGAAGATGATCGAGGGGCGTCAAGCGGAGTGCGGCGGGGCGACCATAAGCAAGAAGGTCGATGCCCCATGGCTCAAAGGTTCCTTCCAAGAGGAACAGGGATTGTGGCAGCAGGAGTGGTTTTACATCGCTGCTCCAAGGGGCAGCAAGCAAAAGCCGCCGCCCTCCTTCCGCCCGGGACCTCCACGGCAACTAATGTCGTGGGTCAACCAAGGGCTCAACTGGGGGCCGTCCGAGGACGTGCCCACACTGCAGGGCCGGATTCGAGACCTCCAAACAAGGGAGATCGACCTGGTCAAGGTGATGCAAGTCATGCTAGTCAGGCACCTCCTACCCTGCAAACGTCGTCCTCTTCGCCTATGGGAGTTCAATCGGAGGGACCTCGATTCTCCAGCATTTTATGGGCGCGACACCCACGGAGATGTACAAGTTGTTCTTCGACCACAGTAGCGTGTCCGGATTCGCCGAGGACGCAGGCTTAAGCCGCGATCGCCGGATACCAGGTAAGTAGCTCAGAGCTCGGACATTCTATCTCAGATGCCTTTCAAAAGATCATCTCTCGACCCTTTTATTCTTTACAGAATGGGTGGCGCGATCAAGGCTGATAAGGTGTCCGGCCCCCCTCCCAGAGACCACACTGGAGCCTGTGCTGGTTAGAATGTTGGAAGTTGCGCCCACAAAGGGGGGCGACGGGGAGATAAAGGAGCTAATATCGCCGTCCAAAGAGGCGATCAAGAGGAGGGAACCAAGGGTCCCTCCTTCAGAGGAGAAGAGGACCGCCCAAGATCCGGAGGTCAAAGCCCCTAAGCGTGGGAAGAAATCCCCACTGGTCCGGCGTCCGGAGAGAATCCGGACGCGCAATCATCGCCAAGGACAAGCCTCCAACGAGCCGTGAGTATGAAAGAGGAAGTTTAATAAGGAAGTACCTTCGTTTATGCTTCAGAGGTAACCAAATATTTATATCGCAGTTCGGATCTGCAGCCGCCTCGATGAGTTCATCCTCGGGGATCTTCTTAGGAGATGATGGAGAGCTATACGCCTCCGTCGCCGCACCGCTCGATGAGGCAAAGCGAGCCCTAAGTGTCGCCACGAGGGCGCCCCCGAGTCCGGAGGGGTCAAAGAGTTCAACACCCACCGAGTCCGCCGAGAATCAAGAGTTTGCTTGAGAGGGCTTCCATTTCATAAGATCACCGCGCGTAACGCGTATGGTGGTCGGAAGGATTTCGTCCGCTGAAAGCGGATTATGAATGCCGCCATGAGCTTGTGGCGGGATTTGAGGTATGCGAAAATGATGCACCCTTTGTCTTTTAACAGTTTTGCATATAAAAATGCGCTCAGATAGATAGTAGCCCACGAGACTCGGTAGGTTGTCGAAGACAACAGCGTCGAGGATCGAAAATCTAAACATCTCGGGTAATGAATACCGCCGTTCGTCTGGTGGCGGATAGTCCGGGGCGGTCGGACTAATCGGTTTGTCAATTGAGTCGACAATCTGGACATGGCAGATCTTGACATCGCACTTGTCAATCAGCGACTTAACGAGTCGCAAGGTAAATAAATTCTCCGCAGCCGCTTTATTGAGTGGGTCAAAGACCTCCTCGATAAGTTATATGTTGTTTATTCGCAGTCTTTGCTGCTTTGTGGAGAGCCTTCGGGCGAGCTTGCTCAAGCTAAGGAGCAGGCCCGGAAGAGTGATCTGCTGCCGCGAGGGCGGCCAAGAGTTCTGAGCCAAAAAGGCGCGACCGCCTAAGTAGGGCGGAGGTGGCGGATTGGCCAAAAATTAAAGGATGCTACCGACCGCAATGAGGCTCTTGAAAAGGAGCGCTTATCGAGCGGGAAGACTGAAGAAGGCCACCGCGAAGCCAAGGATGCCCGCTCGCAATGCGGCTATGAAGGAGGAGCTGCGCTGGCCGGAGAAATCACGGCTGGCAAGCCGTTTCTTATGCGTCGCCGTTTTATGGATGCCAAGTACGCTGAATTTGAGCAGCAGTGGAGTTCGGAGGATCCTTATATGGACTTGGCTGCGAGTGCGGCTGATGCCGTGAAGCACTTCCGGAGCCAGGGGGATCACGAGGCGGAAGAGTTATATTGGACTCAATTCCACAGTCCGGATCGCCCTCTTCCGCTGTCGGACAAGTTGGCCGAATGGGCCAAACTGAATAGACTGTCCGGGCTGGCTATGACTGACATCGTGGCCCATGTATGGCGAGAGAGGTCGGCGACGAGCTACTTCGCCCATCGCAGCGATTCCTGGGGCGGTGCCGCATATCAAGGAGATGAAACGGTCGGCCTGCATCGGGCGCGGATGGATGGCTCGCCCGTAAAGGCGCAGATGTCCGGAGATGGATGCCACCGCTGTTGCGCCTGTGGTTCGGATGGGAACCGGCTTCCATCCGAGCATTATTTCGGGAAGTTATGCGTGGCTTCAGATAATAGAGTCGCAGATGCTCAAAGAATGTAACGGTCAATTGAACGCGTTGACTTGTAGATCAATGATTATAGTGTGAATGCTTTTTATACTTGTGCTTCCAAGTAGTAAAACTTCTCCTGTGCGGTCGTTTGCTTATACTTGTGTATAACCCGAAGATGCGATCTTGACAGCCCCTTGCACAAGGTTTGGGGTGTTTGCAAAATAGCGCTTTTTCACACTTAATCCGACGTCTCGGTCCTTTTATAAGGAGGTGGTAGCGTAGCGAACGAGGCAATCCGGACTATGGTGCTTTATTTCTTTCACTTAGCCAATGGAGCTCGAGGGTGGGGCTACGATATAGCCCCTAATGACACCGCACATCTCCGGATTCGGGGTGCGTATGTGCCTGACCGGGAAGCAGCCCTTCGTCAAAGCGGGGAATTCTAAACATTCCGGTAGTCGATCAAGTGGCTGACCAGACTCTCGCTATATCATGATCAGTTTCGGCTTTCTCTCGAGGTGCTCGCCCAATTAACCGGGGCACAATCGCAGAGTTCTCCTAGTGCCGCGTTAGCCGGGTGATACGGAACGTAAGGCAGCAAAACACAGGAGCCGGGCAAACCCAACATTTGACCAAAGACATGATTCGGATCTGATGCATATAATGCCTAACTTGAGACGCCGAACACTCCCGAAGGTGTTCGGACTTTATGATAACGGGCAGAATTATGCCCTAAGCCCCTTGTGTCCAGGTCCGGGCATTGTCTTCTGACGCGGCCGATGCTAGCGTCCAGCTCGCCTTGGCTATAGGAAGAAGCCGAGGAGATTTAACAACAAGAGACAGAATAAAAAGGTCTCACGAGGGTCTTAATCTGAAAAGAATCCTTGCGACGGGTCCCTCTTGCACGTCTGCGCCTGTGTCTCCGTTGCGCCGTTATCCTGGACGGGTACGCACGTTGTTCATCTGTAAAAAGGAGAGGAACATTTTAGTTTTAGAAACAGTTCGTGCGAAAAATATGCAAAAGAATAATTGTAAATAATTAAAGCTAGGTTTATATGAAACCGCGGTAAGTTGTGCGCGCAGCCCCTTGTGAAAGGGTATGCGGCTAGGGAGCCCCTAGCCTGCTGAGTCCGGATTCATCTATCCGAAGTCGGGGTCTTTAAATGACCAGCGACTTTGAAATGGCGCCATGTGGACCGGCATCTTAAGTGTAAGAGACGCGTAATGTGGTATGGCGTTGAAGCGGACAAAAGCCTTCGTCCCAATAGTGCTTGATATTCACTTTTAAATGGGACGATATGGAAAATTAACTTTTCGCGTCGAAAATTGTTCGCAACCGAACACGACCTCTAGTAATATCGAGCCTGTGCACTTGGCGTAAGGGCCTGGCGTAACTCCTTTGAAGGAAGTGCGGCTGTGTCGAATTTTGGTAGGGTCTATCCCCATCCGACGGATTGTGTTTGAATATAGCAGGTTTAAGTCACTGCCTCCGTCCATTAGAACGTTTGTGAATTGTAGTCCGTCTATTATCGGATTCAATATCAGGGGAGTCCGTCCCGTATTTAGAATGCCTCTGGAATAGTCCAGGTGGTCGAAAGTGATTGGTTTTGATATCCAATCTCTATGGTGTGCTGGGTTGGACCGTGCGAGGCTCTTTTTAGAAAGTACCGCGCTGTTTTTCCGTGTCCTCACATGAAGTGAGTTTACTGCTTTGACCCCTTGTGGGAAAGTCTTTTGTTTTCCGGTGCCCTGCTGGCGGGGTTTATCTTCTTCACTTGACGCGTCGAGCCCCTTGTGTTCGGCGTTTAGTCGGCCGGACTGTTTGAAAACCCAACAATCCTGTGGGTGTGATTTTATGGCCTTCCAGGGTACTATGGATTTGACATATCCGACCCGAATTTTGTGTAGGTTAGACGGCCTGTCATTGTCGTCCTTGAGGGGTTGAGCTTTATTATTCAACCATGAGCTTCTAAATCCGCGCTGATCGCCATGCTCTTTGGGCTTTTCTCTTTATTCGGTATTTGTTCTTTTCTGCGCCGTGATTTTCCATTTCCATCTCTTATCTCGGATGTACTTGGGTCACTGGTGCTGCTTCTTGCCAACCAGCTGTCCTCTCCTGCACAAAAGCGGGTCATGAGGCTTGTTAATGCGGTCATTGTCCTCGGTTTCTCTTGGCCGAGGTGTCTGGCGAGCCATTCGTCTCGGACATTGTGCTTAAAAGCTGCTAAGGCTTCGGCGTCCGGACAATCGACTATTTGGTTCTTTTTAGTAAGGAACCTGTTCCAGAATTTCCGCGCTGATTCTCCGGGCTGTTGAGTTATGTGACTTAGGTCATCTCAGATCCGGAGGCGGACATAAGTCCCTTGAAAATTTGCTCTAAACGCTCCGCGAGCTCTTCCCAACTTCCAACAGTGTTTTCGGGAGGATTTTGAGCCAATGACGGGCTGGCCCTTTGAGCTTGAGGGTAGATATTTTATGGCGTGGAGATCATCTCCTCCGGCCATATGGATATGCGATATATAGTCTTCTATTCGCACTCTGTGGTCTGTTGTTCCATCGTAGGATTCTATGTTTATGGGTTTAAACCCTGCTGGGAATTCATGATCCAAGCACCTCGTCTGTGAAGCATAGTGGGTGTCTGGCGCCCCAGTACTTGTATAAAGCCGCTATCGTCGGACACTTGACGTGTTCCTTTCCTCATTGGGGCTTTCCTTTTGGGTCCATAGATGGACCTGGCTGGGCCATTGGACGGTGGGGGCTTTATGGCCTCTTCGTCGAATTCTGGGAGCAGCTTGCGCTTCGGGTAGCTCTTCGATTGGTGGCTGTTGCCATGTTTGTCTGCGGTTTTGAGTACTTTGCTCCATCTTATTCGGAGCGCGTCTTCTGCTGTGTTGAGCTTCCGTTTTTCCTTCTTCAGGCTTCTTGCTGTAGCGATGAGCCTGCGTTTGCAAAGCTCTTGTTCGACGGGCTCCTCGAGTTCATCGTCATTGGGGCTTGTTTCGTCTTCGGAGGGAGGTATATAGTTGTGTTCCTCAACCTTTTCTTCTGCCGCCCTTTCGTGAGGGCTTGCTTCTACATCCTCTGTCTTTGAGTCTTGTGAAGGGTTTGTCTTCGCACTCTCGGGGTATCGTTATTTCTGTGCGGAATCTCCATTCTTGTTGTAGCGGATTTAGAGCGGCGCCACCGACGCCGGGCGTTTGGGTTGCTTCTTTAGAGAATCTTCCTCCGCTGCTTTTTCGCCATCCCCTTCTTTTGGGGTATCCACCATGTAGACGCTATATGGCGAGGTGGCCTTCCGGTGCCTCGTGGGCGCTGGGTCTGTTCGTCTCGGCATCATCGTCCATACCGTCGATGTCATCGAGTCGTAGTCTAGCATGTCGGTTAGATCTTGACGGTGGCTACAAAGTGGGTGGTGGGTGGGCTCGAATTTCTTCATCGTCCGAACTCCAACCGCCCCGGCCGTAGTCCGCCAGATTCTCTGATAGCGAGAGATGCTTGAGAATTCAGGATATCGCCGAAAGGCGAAAGTCTTTGAAAAGATGTCCGTGGCGGTGAATTCCATAACCGGCGCCCAATCTGGCTTGATTGGCAGGGGCGCGGGAGGCTCGGAGTCCGGCGAGGAGTCCGGCGCCTCGGGATCACGAGTTTCGCAGGGGACAAGATTGGTATTCGGCTCCATCGCCGTAGATGTTGAAGCCCCCAGGGCGGCGTCTATCCACCGGCCCTTGTCATGGGCTATCGGCTCCGGGCTAGCAGCCGGAATGGATTCGAGTGCGGCCACCAAAGCACTATCCGGCGGCAGAGCTAGATCATGCCCATCGTCGCAGTGCGGCGCGCTTGGCTGTGGCTCGAGTCCGTCGAAGATCAAGTCTCCGCGGTCATCGGCCGTGAAGTTTAAGCTTCCGAATCTGACCTGACGGCCAGGGGCGTAGCTTTCGATCTGCTCCAGATGGCCAAGAGAATTGGCCCGCGGTGCAAAGCCGCCGAATATGAAGATCTGTCTGGGGAGAAAAGTCTCACCCTGGACAGCATTGATGGTTGAAGATGCCATCGAGCCTATCGGTGACGACAGAGAGGAACTCTCAATGAAAGCACCAATGTCGGTGTCAAAACCGGCGGATCTCGGGTAGGGGGTCCCGAACTGTGCGTCTAGGCGGATGGTAACAGGAGACGAGGGACACCATGTTTTTACCCAGGTTCAGGCCCTCTCGACGGAGGTAATACCCTACGTCCTGCTTGATTAATATTGATGATATGGGTAGTACAAGAGTAGATCTACCACGAGATCAAGGAGGCTAAACCCTAGAAGCTAGCCTATGGTATGATTGTTGAGATGTAATGTTGTGTCCTACGGACTAAAGCCCTCCGGTTTATATAGACACCGGAGAGGCTAGGGTTACATAGAGTCGGTTACAATGGTAGGAGATCTACATAACCGTATTGCCAAGCTTGCCTTCCACGCCAAGGAAAGTACCTTCCGGACACGAGCCGGAGTCTTCAATCTTCTATCTTCGTAGTCTGGGAGTCCGGCGGATATTGATAGTCCGGCTATTCGGACACCCGCTAGTCCAGGACTCCCTCAATTAGAATTAAAGATCATGAGTGTTTTTCTTTGTGTGATTTGGGAGCTAGTGTTTCCACGATTCCGAAAACTTTATGTGATATTCTAGGTTTCCATGATCTTGATGATTGCTCTTTAAATTTGTAGCTTGCGGATTCCACCATTAAAAAGCCAATGGGAAGGATCAATGATGTTCTTATTGTTGCAAACAGAAATTTGGTTCCCGTGGATTTTATCGTTCTTGATATAGATTGCAATCTTTCTTGCCCTATTATTCTTGGTAGACCTTTCCTTAGAACGATTGGTGCGATTATTGATATGAAGGAAGGGAATATTAGATTCCAATTTCCATTAAAGAAAGGCATGCAACACTTTCCAAGAAAGAAAGTCAAATTACCTTATGAGTCTATCATGCATGCTACTTATGAATTTAGTGCCAAAGATGGCACTCGTTAAATCTATCTTCGCTTTTATGCCTAGCTAGGGGCGTTAAACGATAGCGCTAGTTGGGAGGCAACCCAATTTTCTTTGTATTTTTTGTTTTTGCTCCTGTTTAGTAATAAATCTTGCATGTACCTTCTGTTTAGATGTGTTTTTATCTTTTAATTAGTGTTTGTGCCAAGTAGAAACTATAGGATAACCTATGATGATAGTTGATTTGATTCTGCTGAAAAACAGAAACTTTGCGCGCACGAATATAAGTTCGTTAAATCACAGAAATGTGCTTTTGCATTGATTATTTTTGCTACTAATCAATAAACAAATTTTCCAGAACTTCCTATTTTGGTAGGATTTTTAGAGTTCCAGAAGTTTGTGTTACTTACAGATTGCTACAGACTGTTCTGTTTTTGACAGATTCTGTTTTCCGTGTGTTGTTTGCTTATTTCAATGCATCTATGGCTAGTAAAATATTTTATAAACCATAGAGAAGATGGATTACAGTAGGTTTAACACCAAAATAAATAAATAATGAGTTTATTACAATACTTTATGTGGTGGTTTTGTTTTCTTTCACTAACGGAGCTTATAAGATTTCCTGTTGAGTTTTGTGTTGTGAAGTTTTCATGTTTTGGGTAAAGCTTTTATGGACTATGGAATAAAGGATGGCAAGAGCCTAAGCTTGAGGATGACCAAGGCACCCCAATATATTCAAGAATAGCCAAAAGCCTAAGCTTGGGGATGCCCCGGGAAGGCATCCCCTCTTTCGTCTTCGTTCATTGGTAACTTTACTTGGAGCTATATTTTTGTTCGCCACATGATATGTGTTTTGCTTGGAGCGTCGTGTATTAAATTATTATTTTATTTTTAGTTTACCACAATCATCCTTGCTTTACACACCTTTCGAGAGAAGCCTATTTGATTAGAATTTGCTAGAATACTCTATGTGCTTCACTTATATCTTTTGAGCTTGATAGTTTTTGCTCTAGTGCTTCACTTATATCTTTTAGAGCACGGTGGTGTCTTAATTTTGAAGAAATTTTTAGTCTCTCATGCTTCACTTATATATTTTTGAGAGTCTTTTAGAACAGCATGGTATTTGCTATGGTTATAAAATTGGTCCTAGAATGGTAGGCATCCAAGTTGGGTATAATAAAAACTATCATAGGAAGTGAATTGGATGCTATGATCAATTCGATACTTGATAATTGTTTTGAGATATGGAGGTAGTGATATTAAATTCATGCTAGTTGGGTGATTATGAATTTAAAGAATGCTTGTGTTGAAGTTAGAAAGTCCCATAGCATGCACGTATGGTTAAAGTTGTGTAACAAATTTGAAACATGAAGTGTACCTCGCTTGTGCATCCTTATGAGTGGCGGTCGGGGACGAGCGATGGTCTTTTCCTACCAATCTATCCCCCTAGGAGCATGCACGTAGTACTTGATTTTTGATGACTTCTAAATTTTTGCAATAAGTATATGAGTTCTTTTGACTAATGTTGAGTCCATGGATTATACGCACTTTTACCTTTCCGCCATTGCTAGCCTCTTCAGTACCGTTCATTGCCCCTTTCTCACCTTGAGACTTGGTGCAAACTTCGCAGGTGCATCCAAACCCCGTGATACGATACGCTCTATCACACATAAAGATCCTTATATCTTCCTCAAAACAGCCACCATACCTACCTATTATGGCATTTCCATAGCCATTCCGAGATATGTGCCATGCAACTTTCCACCGTTCCGTTCATCATCTTCATGACATACTTTACTTTTGTCATATTACCATTGCATGATCATGTAGTTGACGTCGTATTTGTGGCAAAGCCACCATGCATTATTTTTCATACATGTCACTCTTGATTCATTGCACCATCCCGGTACACCGCCGGAGGCATTCATATAGAGTCATATCTTGTTCTAGTTTCGAGTTGTAATTCATATGTTGTAATCAATAGAAGTGTGATGATGATCATTATTAGAGCATTGCCAAAGGAAAAAAAGAAAAAAGAAGAAGAAAGGCCAAAAAGAAAAAAAAGAAAGGCCCAAGAAAAAAGAAAAAAAAGAAGGAAAAAAAGAAAATAGATAAAAAGGGCAATGCTACTATCTCTTTTTCCACACTTGTGCTTTAAAGTAGCACCTTGTTCTTCATGTAGTGAGTCTCATATATTATGCTTCAAAGTAGCACCATGTTTTTCATATAGTGAGTCTCATAGTTTGTCTTTTTCATACTAGTGGGAATTTTTCATTATAGAACTTGGCTTGTACATTCCTACAATGGGCTTCCTCAAATGCCCTAGGTCGTCGTGAGCAAGCAAGTTGGATGCACACCCACTAGTTTTCTTTTGTTGAGCATTCATTTATAGCTCTAGTGCATCCGTTGCATGGCAATCCCTACTCCTCATGTTGACATCAATTGATGGGCATCTCCATAGCCCATTGATTATCCTCGTCAATTTAAGACTTTCTCCTTTTTTGTCTTCTCCACACAATCCCCATCATCATATTCTATTCCACCTATAGTGCTATATCCATGGCTCACGCTCATGTATTGCGTGAAGGTTGAAAAAGTTTGAGATTATTTAAGTATGAAACAATTGCTTGGCTTGTCATCGGGGGTATAGAAGTTGGGAACATCTTTGTGTGACGAAAATGAAGCATAGCCTAACTATGACGAAAAAAGAAGGAAAAAAAGAAAATGAAGCACTCTTACCCATACGTGTTCCATACGTAGAGACTTGGGCATACGAAAACGTTGCCACCTTTGAAACTTAGGTGCTCCCATCCTTTGACTCAAAACTTGCTTCGGTCTGGATGGTTGCAGTGGCCTTTGGCAAAAAAGTTTGGCGGGGGGCTGGTCCCTCTTTATGATTTGCGCCCGGCAGGCCTAGCTCTGCAGCAACAAACTAAGGGTACTGGCAAGATATCCTGCTGGAAAAACTTCTTTACTTGAATGTATAGAGGCATTTCACCTCTGCATAGACATGTTACACGCACAAGTACCTGACAAGGCTTGTCTTTTTCATTAATATGTTGATTAACAAGTACAGATCTACACAACGCAAACATGGGTAAAGAAGGTTACATAATTCAAACTAATGTTTGGCCAGTGCCTACATATTTTTAGATTGAAAAAATATAAGTGCCCCGTAATCCCCCTTTCTTGTTCCCTTCTCCCTGGTACTACGGTAGGAACTGAAGAGAGTGGAAGGAGTGCATGAGCACACGCCCAACCCGATCTCGTCAGGGGCCTGCCAGGCGCAGCCTGACAAGATCGGGTGTGGTGAGACTGCGAAGGATAGGGGCAGAGAGAGTAGCTTGGCGCTGCCCTGGTCACCACCTCCAGGACCGGCAAGAAGCCCCAGCACAAGCACCGGTGGGGAGAACCGCCAGAGCTCAGCTGGAAGACTGCTGGAGGAGGCGAAGGCACCAAGAGAGTGGCCCCGCCCCCGGCAACTAGGAGGCCGGTGATGATGGTGCCGAGGAGGGAGGGGAAGAGCAGAAAGATGAGGTGGCAGGTCGTCAATACGAGATGAAGGTGTTGGTGCCATCGTACTCCGACTTGACGGCCTGCCACATGCCTTCCCTGTCTTCCCTCGTTCTTTCTTCATCACCACCACTCCAGGAGGACGTCGGCTCCTCAAGCCGTCACCTGCACCAGAGAAGTAGCAGGCAATGGCAGCGTCCGAGACACGCGAGGGGCATTGTTTCCTCCCCCGAAGGGCAGGAAGATGCCACCGTCTTCAACGTTCGCCCTGACTTCACCAAAAGGGGCAGTGCTGGGATTGCCACAAGCCCCGAGTGCTGCACCCCAAATAGGCAACGACAACCCTAGGGACTCCGGCATCAGGGCAATGAGTCGCGGCGGTTCACGACAAGATTTAGCGCTCCCCACCAAACAGTTGGCCCAAGCAAAGGAGACAAGCATTCCACCGTAATGGAAGAGCTTGGTGTCCCCTGCACCATGAGTGGCTCGATTGCCGCATCTCCTCAGGGCCCAGACCAGATTCACTCCCCGAACATCGACACAAGCATTCAACGCTACCAGCCCCGAGATGGAGCCCAGGGCCTGGCTCCATCCCGTCCATCTTAACATGGCAAGGAGGCAAGGGATGGAAGAATAAAGGTGCGTGGATGAACATTTCCGCTCCCTCCGGCCCCCTCTTTTATAGACAGACTGCGGTCGGGAGCTGATCCCTCAACGGGTAACCACCGTCCTCCTCCACCAATCCAAGGAGGTCGGTCCTGTGCCTTGACGCTCTCCCGCACCACGCACGTCCGTTACCTACCCCAATCAATGCATGCAACATACGTGGCCAAGGATAAGGGCGTGGTGGGAAGAGTGAATTGGCAGTTACTCACCCATGCGTTAAAGTCATTCACGGGCCACTACAAGGATGACCCCACCACAATTGGCGTTACGTGACGCGCCGGAAAATCGGAAACTGACCTGGGCTCAAGTTAATGAAGAAGCAAAGAAGATCTCAAAGGACAAGCAACTACTACCCTCTTGCCTGTGAACTAGATAAGGCCTACCCCGACGACGCCCGGCGGCGCATTCAGGCCTGGCCTGAGGGCACCTATCGGTGCCAAAAAAACTGGTTCTTTTGCCCAGACCGTGAATAGGCCTAAAAGAGCAAGGTTGCAACATCCAAGACGAGATCAAGTTGAAGAGATAGCTCTCTAAGAAATCAGAGGGCGGATCAAGAAGACCAAGTCAAGCCAAGGGAAGCAAGACACCACTAAGGGAAATCCTCCCTTGCCGGGTGGGCGAGCCTGGCAAGGTCGAGGTTGCTCTGAAGACAAGTCTCAAGACTGTCCCGGCAAGCTTGCCGGGGACACCAAGGGTGGATGGCCCCATAGGTGGCAGTGGTTTCCCGCAATAGCTGTATGTAATGAGAAACATCTCTAGTGTGCGTGATAGGAAGCAAGAGTTCGGGCAAGAAAGAAGGTTGATGGAGATAGAAATAAATAGAAATATAAATATGCTAGATAGAGGGAGATCAACTGGCTACTATGTGTGTTAGGGATAAGAGTCGAGTGGATCAGAAGGCCGAGTTATGTGTGTGTGTGTGTGAGAGAGATAGAGAGAGGGTGCATGTGAGTCACATATAAACAAATATGAGAGAGAAATGAGATCTCGAGAGATGGAGTTTTGTGTTTGCGAGAGAGAAAGATATTTCACAAGGAGAGTGATAGCTAGAGAGACATACTAGGGAATGCGAGTTATCCCTAGGGGAGAGAGAGTGTGTGTGTGACAGACATACAAGGGAATGGTGGAGACATATGAGACCCTGGGAGACATAGTTTGTGTTTGTATGTGATAAGAGCTTTTTTAAGAGGGAGAGTCGTAGCTTCTCATACCTAAGGGGCGCAAGACATCTCTGTGTGAGAGGGGGGTGCGAGCGGCACACAGGCGAATAGTAGAGAGAAATGATACCCCGGTAGACAAAGTTTGTGTTTGTGTGAGAGAAAGAGATTTCACAAGGAGAATCATAGTTAGAGACACATAGTAGGGAGAGAGATATACTGAGAGAGAGAGAGAGAGAGAGAATGAAGGTCGAGGGAGAGAGTATCGTCAGTGTGTTATGAAGATAAAAGATCATTGTTGACATACAAGTAGCATGAGAGATACCCGAGAGACGATGAAGGCGTATAGGTTTAGAGAGATAGATAAGCATGAGTGATAGCTATATGAGACGAATATCTGGATTAAAGGGGATTCAAATATTTAAACTAGTGATCACGAAATTGATAATATCATAACAAAAATTGGTCTATTAGACATGCATATTCATTTGAATTTGGGGACACGTGTAATGTATTATAGTTTATCCATATTAGTGATGCATAGATTCTTTAATCAGAGACAATGCATGGTTTATACGCAATTATTGTCTAAGCGGGATTACACTATATGTTGTGTGTCTCAAACACGTTATACGTGTTTGAGAAATAAAAAACCCGAATGAAACACACATTAATTGGAGACAGTTAGCGAGGAATTCATACATTGGATTTCAACATAAAGTGGTTTCAAATATTTGAAAATCCAAATTAAGATGGATTCGACCTTATGAATCTGAGATCATGCCATTTGTAAACCATATTTATGTATAAAGGTGTTGTGCTTTTCAAAGTATCTATAAAAAATGATGTATATAGATTTGTATTCGAATACAAAATGGATTCTGCCCGAAAAAATAAATACAAAATGGATTTGAATTGAGTTGTCATGTAAACGTGCACTCTTTCTCTGCAGAAATTTGAACGAAGCGGGGAAACTCGCAGTAACTGCCCGAAACCAAAATCTGTGAGATGGAAATTAGATCCTATATCAATTTCTATAGGTTTCAATAGGGGTAGGCTTGTAATTTCACTCAAACGTGACATAACCACCTCATCTCTCACGTCCCAGGATTAATACACGATGGGCGCCAAAACAAACTCTCCTCGGCCAGAATCTCCGTCGGCAAATATTCGGTGTATGCGAGATTACCGTCCTATCCCCAACCGACTAATATTGCTATGATGTAGGAAATTTTAAACGGGGGCTAAGTTTGTAAATTACCTCGCATTTGAGACAAGTGCGCCTAGAAGACATGGTTCCCCTACCTCTCCCTCCATTTCCCCATTCATACTCCGTGGGCGCCCAAACACCCTCTCCATAGAAGTCTCCTCAATCCGCCACCCCGTCCACCGCCGTCCTCGTCCACCATGCCGGAGCTGATACCCCGATGTCGTCATCCATTACAAGCGATCGACCTGTCTCATCCACGACTTCGGACTAGGATCCTTTCATCCCGTCCTCTCACTTCATCCGCGATGTCGTCAACCTTACCGAGGCCACTCGTATGACCATCTCGTCCAACACGCCGGGATATTTCCTCACTGCTGCCGTTCTCCCTCCTAGATCTGCTTCCATGCTGCCGACAACCATCGCTACCGCAGCACCCTCAACGCCTCAGAAGATGCTTACACGGTGCCACACCAGAGGCGGTACTCTTTCATATCTGCTCAAGTTATTTATCTCAGCAAGAAAATAGATATCCACTGCTTTATTGTGATTTCTTGTCCATCACTTAGAACCTTACTTGTTAGTTGAAACCAAACATTGGTTGTGAAGTTTCCTTTCTCTGGTTTGCGCCGTCAGATCCGCCATGGCATGCTCACCACTATACTCGCAATGCTTATGGTTTTCGCCTTTTAGATTCCACATTAGCTTAAATGATCGTCGACTGAATTTCAAATGGGGGTCAGTCCATTTTTGGGAGTTCGCCGAAGGGAAGGAAGGGGCTCGCCAGAGGGCTGCCCCATTATCTATCTAGGGTTACGGGTGGGGATAGTGGTTGTGGGGGGCTATCGTCGGGCTATGGTGGGGCCTCTCCGAAGGAAAACCTTGACGCGGGTGGGGGTGGGGGTGGGGTTAGCTAGAGGGATGGCTGGGGGCGGCGGAAGACCGGAGGTGATAGGCGGTTCAGGGGAGGGCGGGGGGCAGTGATTTTGGCCGGCGGCCCGTGTGGTGGTCTGTAGGGGAAGAATAATAGGTGAGGAAGAAGAAGAGTTAGTAGACGTAGAATCTTCATCCAATCGCCTAAAATGGTCGACTGACCCAAATGACGAAAGTCAGGCAATTTGCATGTAGACATTACCATATATTATGTACCATCATCGTAGGTGCTTCTAGATGTATGTGCAAGCAGTGCTCCTCAACCCATCAAGCTAAACAACATGCACTCATAATTCCAAACTTAGTTGCTCAAATACGATTCTGATATGACGCTGACATGTACTAAAATAGAGAATGTTTAATTTGTTAGCTAATGTTCCTACTTTACTTTCAAAAAGCACATGCGCCACATATTGACGGACAACGGGGAGTTGCATTCTTTACGCACTCTGGTTCATGATGTGTGGGCAACCAACATTCTATTATCCAAAATTTGATTCCTCTTATTTAGCATGCTACTCTTCTGTTCTTCTTTTGTAAGTACTCTCTCCATACCTAAATATAAGTCTTTGTAGAGATTCCTCCATGGACTACATACGAAGCAAAATGAGTGAATCTACACTCTAAAATGTATCTATATACATCCGTATGTAATCCATAGTGGAATCTCTATAGAGACTTGTATTTAGGAACAGAGGGAGTATAATAGTAGTACAATATGTTCTTTGTAGTGAAGAAGAGCAGGGACATTTTCAATGTACAGGTCTATTTGGTTGCTTGTCATGGACGATTTCAACTCTTAATGTTGGTCTTCATGTCTCTTGTCATGGACGTTTTCAACTCTTCATATTCGGTCGTATGTGTCGCCTTTGAGAGTTAGACTGATAGTAATAGTATTGCGCCTTTAGTTGTAAATAGCTGGTGTCCGAAGCCTTTCTAGTCGTACCGGCAATACTACCACATATTTTCCAGCAAGTTCCATTTTCCTGATTGTACTCCTGATGCTTCGGGTTTTCCAATTATATCTACACTATGACCTGCGTAGGTACTTTACGTCCTACTAGCAGCTGTCCACCCTTTAAAGCTTAATAACACAACAATCATACATCATAAGCTTCTTCAAATACGAATGTGATATGATACTGACATTAGCTAATAGACATACATTTAATTTGTTAGCTAATGCTCCCACTTGAGTTTCCAAATGCATGCGGCCACATATAGAGAGACATCATGGAAGGGCATTTCTTTGGGTGCTCTGATTCATCATGGGTGGGCAACCAACGTTGTATAAAAGACGGGGAATCTCAATAATATGCTTCCCCTTTTATTCTTTAGTAAGTATAGTATGTTCCTTGTCAGGAAGGGGAGAGGGACATCTACAGTCGATAGCTCTATTTGGCTGCTTCTGCTACATTATTTCGCACTTCGAGTTGGTCTACCATAATATCCCGGAAATGGTGGGAGCCGCATGATCTTTGATAGACTAGACAGATAGTAACAGTAGTGCGCCTTCGGATGAATAGAGCTAGCATGTAGGTGATTGATAGGCTGCAGTTTAGTAGCGGCAAAACCCTGTATTTTCCAGCCAGTTCCATTTTCTCGATTTATTTATGGTGGTTATGGTGTACCCGTTTTATCTATACTACGATCTGCCTAGGGTTGTGCGCTCTCGTTATCAAAGTTTGGCAATAAACTTTCTATACGGTATATTACGAACCTACCATCTACGAACTATCCTTACATCTGGAGCTCCCAACAGGGAGCCTATTTTTTGTGTAGTTGTGCCAAATTATATTAATCTACTCACCATATTAGAGCACACATGGGCTCTCTCATTAGAATCCAGTGATAGCACACAAGGGTTTATAGGGAGCCCCTATTATATTAGAATATCCTCTGCATTACAAAGATAATCTCGGATATTGTACATAATCACAATGAATATAAGAATGCACACATCAGAAGAATATTGCAGAATAGTTCAATGGGTAAGAAACTTTTCATCAAGGGATTGAGGTCCATTGTGGGTGCAATGAAACCCACATGCTCCCGACCTATATATTCGTATTCACAATATGATCCTAATGACTATTCTAAGCTCAAGGAGTCAAAGGGAGATGGTATGTACTATTCACCCAATAAGGTGTCTGTTCTAATTTGTCAAGGTTTTATTGGTTGCATCTATTTTGCATAAGGTGTCTCGCATTTCTTTTTATTTGTTGCATCTCCATCTGCTTAGTTTACTCATGATATATGTGAAGATGTCATGCCCATCCATTATCAATACCTATTCCATTTTTCGTCATACCATGTTCCATTCAAATGTTATTCTTGTGTTTCATACATCCAAAAGGAAAAGGTTGAATGCAGAACCTGAAGGAGTACAATCAAAGTCCTTGAAAAAGGTGGTGCTACCAGAGAAATCAGATAGCACCCCACTTATATTGGCGATGAACTAGCACCGCAAAACCTAGGATATCGCAACTATGCTGGCCATTGTTTTGCTCATCTTAGTACCAATTCTCCTATCACTATACTTACATTCATACCTGGTGGATTATGTGACATCATTGTGCATTATAGCTTGCAAATCCACTCTTTGCTCCAAATTAAAAGATCTATTTTAATGCTTACATTAATGTAGAATAAATCCAATGCTTATGAAGAAATTTAGTTTTGCATTGTTCTTGTAAGTATCTGTTGTCCTTCTTCACTATACTTATACTGTCAGCTAGTTCTTCATGTACACTTTGCAGCTTATTTTCCCTTGCCCTCCATTTTCTACACATCAGATCTACATTTACTCCTGCGAAAATATTGAATAAAACCAATGTGTCGGATTTCGGGTCCCAGCAGACCCTTGAGGTTTGAACACTGGGGTGCGCGCGGAGATTTCGCCCTCTACCTACCTGTTCCTCGCCAACTCGCTAAGATATGAACTACGGAAGGAACAACACAAGAGACACAGAGTTTATACTGGTTCAGGCCACCATTGTGGTGTAATACCCTACTCTAGTGTGTGGTGTGGTGGATTGCCTCTTGGGTTGGTGATGAACAATACAAGGAAGAACAGCCTCGCGAGGGTCTGTTCTTGGCTGATGCGATGAACTGCTAGGAGGAGTTCAGTCGCTCTATCTACTGGTTTTTTGGTGAGGATCCAGATTCTAGATCAGGTCTCAATGCTCGATCCTCTATCAGGTGTCTCTACCCTGGGGTGGCTAGTCCTATTTATAGGCAAAGGCCCTGGGCCTCTTCCCAAATATGGCGCGGGAAGGGCGCCAACAATTGGCCATTTTGAAGGGGAACAGTGGGTACACTTATCCTGACTAAAGTTGGTCCTCGCCTGCCAAAGGCTCTGGTGGTGACGCCTGCTTGGGCTCCACAATGACTTCCTTCCTGCCGTTGGGCTGGTCTTGGTCTTGTTGCACCGAAGTGGATGCCTTTGCTTGACGCTCTCGCCTGCGCTTGCTCCCTTTGCACCAAAGAGGAAAAGGAGGACACTGCGCGGGCTGGCGCCCGACTGGCGCCCTTGGTCGTCATGGATTGCGTCATGGGCACCTCGCGAGGTACCCCGCCTTGAACTCTCCGCCTCCTCGTGAGCCAGCCCGATGAGGCCGTGCCTGAGGAAGCTCCTTGTCGTCCGCCCTGCGAGGCTTGGCCCCTCGTGAGGGTCTTGAGCCTGTGTTGATGAAGATGGGCCGTCTGGGCCCCTTTGAGCCAGCCGCAGCCGCAGTGCAGTGCAAGTCTGGGACCCCTGCCCGTAACGCCGACAGAGCCCCGGGCCCAAGGCGCGCCCGGACTTGGCCGAGCAGAGAGGCGAAAGGGCACGTGCGAAGAGCCGTGGGTCCATACAGCCTGTGGCCTTGGGCGCTGCGTGGCGGTTGATTGGACGTGGGCGGCACTATTCCCCCACGCCTCCTTATTTTGTGCCATGCTAGGCGGACTCGTAGTTGCACACAACCGCTCCCCTTTTCGTTGCCCGAGCGCTCTCTGTCCTTTCTCCTCTCGAACTCCAGCTTCCGCATCCAATCCAATCTCGACCCTTCCCTCCCCCCTTCAGTTGCCATGGCTTCGCCGAAGAAGGGAAGAGGGAAGAAGCCCATGCCGCCGCCTCGCTCACCGTCATTGGCAGCCCCCGCCGTCGATCGGTCGATCATCATCAATCGAGAGGGCTTGAGCAAGGTCAGCTTGGCTTTGGCCACCATCTTCAACGAATGCGGGAGGACGACGGCCTGGCCCGCGTCCCGATTCTCCATCGACAGGATAGTCACTGAGGTCCGGTATTTCGTTGGCGCCCTGTGGGTGGGACTGGTTCCCCCCTTTTCCGATTTCTTCAACGCCGTGCTCACCCACTATCAGATCCACATGATGCATCTGGGTCCTGAATCCTTCACTCTTCTCGTGGTCTTCGCCTTCGTTTGTGAGGGAATGATGGGCATCCTTCCTTCGGTTGCCTTGCTACGCCACTTCTTCGCTCTGCGCCTTGTTGCCCCCACCCAATGCTCGGGGTGCGTGAGCTTCATCGCCACGCCTGAGACGGCAGCCTCAGGGATCGACTTCAGTCTTCCTTCGCACGCACCTGGGTTTCGCGAGCGGTGGCTATATGTGGACGTAGGGGTGCCCAGCCCCCTACTGTCAGAGCCATCTTCGCCTGCTGTCCCCAACTCTGGCTGGGGCCAGGAGACGCTCACGAGTTCCCGGCTCATCTTTGTCTGGCGTCGCTTCGCGTTCTTGAGGGGGCTCGGTGTGATGGCGCCCAAGGTGGTGAAGGAGTTCCTGCTACGCCCCGTTGCCCCTCTCCAACGCCATTCTCACCGGATGTGGGCCTTCAGCGGGCGTGAGGATCGTATGAGGCTCCAGGAAGAGGACCTGACGCCTGAAGTGTTGAGGAAGGTGCTCTTGGTCTTGACTGGGGACCCCAACCCCGGCAGCATCCGGCATGGGGGGGCCTTGCTGTACCTGTGCCCGAATAGAGACGACTTTGTGAAGCAGATGCCCATCTTCGACGAACGGGGGCTGCGCCCCGCTAGCCTCCAGGGGCCTCGCGAGAACCCAGTGGTGGTGGCCACCCTTGCAGTCGGCCAGGGTGACCCTTCCTCAAGTGGCGGAGCAGGGAGGCATGAGCCGCCGGAGGCCGAGGGAGCCTCCGCCGAGGTGACGGCGCCGGGTGGCGCTCATGAGGGAGCAGCTCCTGAGGCCCGCACTGCTGTGGCTGAGGGCGGCGAGCAGCCGCCCGCGGTGCCTGCGGCTGGGGCCCCTGAGGCCCCAGCTACTCTTCTTGGTGAGGCGACCGGCAGCGCGCATCAGGCAGACGCCCCAGACGCGGGTCGCCTTGACGCTTGTTCCTCGCCGCAAGCTGACCCCTGCGCTCAACTCCTGGGTCGCTTCCGCGTGGACTTTGAGGCCCTCCGGAAGAGAAGGGAGGCCCTGGGTGACGATTACACTTGTCGCCTGCTAAAGCGTAGGAAGTACTTTGCCACCGATGAGTAAGCCTTCTCCCTTCCCAGCTCCTGATTCTTCCATTGCTTTTCCTGATCCTTGCTCCGCAGGGCCCTTCCTTCCGAGCTCACGGAGATGACTGAGGAGCCATCCCCCTCGCCTCTGCCCTCTCCATCATCTTCGGTCGCTCCGAGCAGCAGAGCCCTTGTTGTGAGGCCAGTCGGAGAGACGAATCATCCTGAGGCGCACCGCAACCCTGCGCGCCTCGCGACCTTCTTTCGCGAGCCTCCTCATGGCATAGCCAGCCTGCCGTGACTTCTTCTCTGGTCGTGGACCGTGATTGGCTGGGGTACTCCCTACGCTCTTCACCTGGGGATGGACTGGCTCCAGGCCGGGCTTTTGGCGAGGCGCACCCGGTCGCCTCCAGGGTGCCAGCCCCCAGCCCCATGCCAGGAGGAGGAGTGCTGATCCGCGCCCCCCGGCGCTCGCTTGGGGCGGATGATGGTGTGGAAGACGTACTCGAGCGCGCCCGGGAGCGTCGTGCTCTTCGCCAAGGGTTTCTTCGGAGGGCGGCTAACGCGGTGGGCCTGCTTGGTGAAGAGCTCGCTGATGAGGACGCGCGCCTTGAGGCCGAGGGCCTGCGCCTGGTTGCAGAGAGGCGCGAGCTGGAGGCGGCTGTCGCCCTCGCGCGCTATCAGCGCGATCTTGACGATGAGGAGGCCAAGGCGTCGCTGGCGGCCTCTCGGGAGGTACGTTCCCGGGCCGTCGAGGAGGCCCGGGAAGCTGACCGGCGGCGAGAGGCGACGGAGGACACTGGGGTTCCCGGGCCGTCGGATTTCGGGTTCCGGCAGACCCTTGAGGTTCGCACACTGGGCTGCGCGCGGAGATTTCGCCCTCTACCTACCTGTTCCTCGCCAACTCGCTAAGATCTGAACTACGGAAGGAACAACACAATAGACATAGAGTTTATACTGGTTCAGGCCACCATTGTGGTGTAATACCCTACTCTAGTGTGTGGTGTGGTGGATTGCCTCTTTGGATGGTGATGAACAATACAAGGAAGAACAGCCTCGCGAGGGTCTGTTCTTGGCTGGTGCGATGAACTGGTAGGAGGAGTTCAGTCGCTCTATCTACTGGTTTCTTGGTGAGGATCCAGATTCTAGATCAGGTCTCGATGCTCGATCCTCTATCAGGTGTCTCTACCCTAGGGGTGGCTAGTCCTATTTATAGGCAAAGGCCCTGTGCCTCTTCCCAAATGTTGAGCGGGAAGGGTACCAACAATTGGCCATTTTGAAGGGAAACAACGGGTACACTTATCCTGACTAAAGTTGGTCCTCGCCTGCCAAAGGCTCTGGTCGTGACGCCTGCTTGGGCTCCACAATGACTTCCTTCCTGCCGTTGGGCTGGTCTTGGTCTTGTTGCACCGAAGTGGATGCCTTTGCTTGATGCTCTCGCCTGCGCTTGCTCCCTTTGCACCAAAGAGGAAAAGGAGGACACTGCGCGGGCTGGCGCCCGACTGGCACCCCTGGTCGTCATGGCTTGCGTCATGGGCACCTCATGAGGTACCCCGCCTTGAACTCTCCGCCTCCTCGTGAGCCAGCCCGTTGAGGCCGTGCCTGAGGAAGCTCCTTGTCGTCCGCCCCGCGAGGCTTGGCCCCTCGCGAGGGTCTTGAGCCTGTGTTGATGAAGATGGGCCGTGCTGGGCCCCCTTTGAGCCACGCCACAGGCCGCAGGCAGGCAAGTCTGGGGACCCCCGTTCCCAGAACGCCGACACAATGCTACTCAACAAGTTTAGCTCTGCAATTCTCTTGTCAGTGCCTTTTGCCTGTATGCTGTATTTACATTTGTACTCTACATCTTAGGTTAAATAATCGCCATTTGTTCCTATAGTTTCACATCTATATTTGCTCTTATCAAAATGTATAATAAAGGCAATGTTCTTGAAGAAGAGTCTGCGGTAAACTTCTTGAATTTCCCCCCATCAATATGGACAAGGGCTTTATAGAGCTTGTCGGTGTACTAAGGTAGAGGTACCCCAGTACCCCAACTTGTGCACGGACAGCTGAGGCTCCCCGCAGCTAGATCCCTCAAATGCTTGCCGGAGACCATCTCCGCTCCACGCCAAGCCATTCAAGAACAAAGTGTACAAGACAGAAGCTCAAGACCCCGGCAAGAGGAGCTTGCCGGGAAGGCCATTCCAAGCCCAAGACTACATCACTCCTGCAGATCCCCGGCGAGAGGAGCTCGTCGGGAAGACTAGAAGATCACACTACAGAAGACACGCCTCGGCGCCATGCGCGTCCCGGCGAGGACCCGAGGAGCGGCAAGTCATAGAGCCCGACAAGCTCCCGGGCCCGGCAAGATGCTTGCCGGGGAGAGCTATGCTACGTGCCAGCGCTCCAAAGACATCTGCCCACGCGCCGCCTCCGGCCTTTCTCCGAGACGCGTGGCGGGTGGTCAGGCTGCATGAGGAGTGCGGTGGCACTCCACGGTGGTAACCGCCGCCGTGGCAAACGGAGACGCAATGGCGGAGCTTTTTGGGGCGACGGCGACGGCATTTAATGCTCTTGTCCCCTCTGTCAAAAGTAGGTAGAATCCACTGCTCAAGCTAATCAGAGCTGCACTGTTCCCCCACTGCTCCAACTACCACCTCTTTTACGCTTTTACCCCTCTACTCACGCTGACACTGTCGGTGACCCCTTGCCCTATAAAAGGAGGCCCATGCACAACGAGAGGGGTTCCGATCATTCACCACTCGCGTGGGTTGGATTCATTTGCAATTCCCACGCTGGTAGCTACCATCGTAGTTCTTCAAGCTCCCGAACACAATACAACACAATGCAGCAAGAGGGTTTTACGCGACCATCGCGCCCGGCTGGGTAAAATCCCAGCGTGCATCGCCTCGATCTGCTCTCCAGCGCCCTCCGCCTCGCACAAAAACACGAAGGGCCCTGCCCCATAGGTGCCGCGCCACCCATCGCGCGGACATCTTCGCGCGCCCTGTAGGGGCGTCGAGGTTGTGTGGACCTGATCCGGCGTCAAGGCCGCTTTCTTCATCAACCTCTCCGGCCGTCGGCGGCTTCATCGACAATCGCGCCATGGCCTCAAGACGAGAGCTTCGAGGGTCGCAGACCCATCTCCGTCTTCCCCGCCGCCACCGGAGCGGCGGCGGCGGAGGAGCCGGTGGAAGAGTGGACACCGGCGAGCGCGCCGCGGTGCCGCCAGATCGAGGACAGGACGGAGGACCGCGCCGCCTCCAGAGATCCACGCCCGCCCCAAAGATATAGCAGCCGGCGGCGCCATACCACGAGAGGTGGAATCCGCCACCGGAGCAAAAGCAAGCGAGGGGCTCGCGGGACGCCCGGATCGCCGCCCATGCGTGAGTAAAGCGAAAAAGGTCGAGGCAGGGTTCGCGCCCCTAACATTGTTAGGGACCCGAGTATATCCGGCTCGCACCGCCGCGCTCCCGCTCCCCTCGGCCCGCAAGCGCCTATCCTCGAGTGCTACGATGTCGCCGAAGGGCGCGCCATCGAGCTCTAAGTCCGCAAGGACGGCTCGTGCTCCATCCGACAAGCGCACCTCCTCGGGCGCAGAAGCCAGCGGGGACAGCTTTGGTGTTCGCCCCGCAAACGCGCCTCCCGGAGTGCTGCGCTGCCGCCAAGGACACACCATTGGGCTCCACCGGCGAAGCAAGGAAGAAGAGAAGCTAAGTCGCCGAGCCTTCGTGCGAGCACTCTTTTAATTTCATACTTTTATATGTTATATCCTCGCGTCCGTCCTTTGTACACGAAACCCGTGCGCGGAGGAGCCTGCTGTGGATGGTCGCACCCTTGCTTTGTTTGAACACACTCAACGAAAGTTAAGAGTGAGTCGCGCCAGCCAGCGCCCTCGTTTTCGTTTCGAGTCCGCTCAACAAGTTAAGCGTCGCGGCTAGACACGGCAAGGTTGCTTGCGGAGGCGACACCAGCCAAGCGGGGTTGCCGATGTTCCGCACTCAGCAAGCGTGTTGAGCACCGCAAGTTACCTAGAAGCGTGGGGTGGAAGCACACAAAGGGTGTAGGGCAGGGGTATAACGTGGCGAGCCATGCCGTGAAATGTCATCCGTATGAGAGACTTGGGCGCAAGAGGAGCCAAGTCGTGGGCCGATTATGTGCTTGTTTTGTTTCGAGTCCGCTCAACAAACACAAGTGTGCTGCAGCACCTTATCTTGCTTCCGAGCCACGCTCACAAGTTAAGCGCCGAATCGCCCGACAAGGTTGCTTGCCGAAGCGACACCACCAGCGGGCTGTCCCGCGGCAAGCGTGTTCGCCCCGGCAAGCTCCCCAAGAGCGTAGAGTACAAACATACGAAGGACAAAGCCCGGCATCGTATTGCCTAGTCAAGATTTATATACACATGCACATACACGTGCGTTGAGCAATTGCATATCTACCTCAGCTATTTTTGTGGCTAAAATTGCAGCAACAAGGAGGAACCAAAAGATCACACCCGCACCTAGGGCCCGGCAAGCCAGGGTCGCCGGGGGCTGCGGATGCCAAGGTTCTTCTTGGCGAGCCAGCCTCGGCTGGGGCTGCGAGCATCGAGATTCGCCTCCGCAAGCTAGTGTTGCCGGGGCTGCGATTTCAGATAAGTTTTTCATCCTCATCATGCATCCTCTCATGGACCGGAGATGCGGACTGCGTCTTTGAATGATCGTGTCTTGTAAAAACCCGTACGTGGAGGAGCCGAGTCGTGGCCCAGTTGCGTACTTGGTTTGTTTCCGAGTCCGCTCAACAAACCCGAGTGTGCCGCTGCACCTCTATCTTGCTTCCGAGCCTGCTCAGCAGGGTAGACGTCGCAACTGGCCCGACAAGGTTGCTTGCCGGAAGCGACACCACCAGCGGGCTGTCCCGCGGTCGCTAAGCGTGTTCGCCCCGGCAAGCTCCCCGATAGCGTAAGAACACACAAGGCACGCATCAAGTAAAAGACTCAGTCCGCAAGCTTTCCTTCTTTTTCATTAAAACATCCAATTTAGTACAAGTCCATAGAGGATGAAAAACATGATAGAGAGGATTACAAGTTCTTAAATGCAGCTAAATGCCCGAGGGCTTACAATTTGAAAAGATAAGGTGCCCGTGATCCCTCTCCTGTTTCTCTGCTCAGAGTTCAGAGGTAGGTCAGGAGCCCCTGCAAGATAAGCTTGCTGGAGAGGAGACCCGGCAAGAGGAGCTTGTCGGGAAAGGCGAAGGCGCCTAGAAGAGCGTGGCGGTGATTTACGCCGCGCCGCAGAGCTGCGCAAGGTGGACGGGCATGGGGAACGATGCCCGGAGCCAGCGACAAGTCCTCGGCCAGCGGAGAGCCACAGGCGCGAAGACCCTAAGAGAACACCCGGGGCCGCCAGAGCTTGGCGGAGACGAAGGCGTCGGAGGCAGAGCTTGAAGACGGGGTAGTGGGACGTCAGCACGCTCTCGAAGGCTACTCGCCCTCGTGCTGCGACGTAACGGCATTGCCGCCACTCCCCCTCTTCCTCTTCTGCTGCCTCTACGCCAACCGCCCAAGGAGACGGCCCCGGGGAGTTCAGGAGGCCGGCAACCCAGAAGATGGGGTTGCCGGTGGCGCGCGAGGCAGCGGTGTCCGACGCCTAGTCGGGCCCGCCATCCCCCTCGTCGCCGCTGTCGCTCTCCTCCTCGTCACTTTCGCTCGGGGAGGAGCCTTCGCTATCCGAGGAGCTGTCCACACAGCAGCGCACCCGGGTTCCATAGTCGCCGAAGACCTTGACGGCGAGGAGGTCACCATCCAATAACTTGAAATGGAGGGTGAACCCCGCCGTCAAGCTATGGATCCGGCGAACATCTTCCACCTCGGTCGAAGAACATCACGCCGGGGCTGGGGACACGACACTCACCCGAAAGTGCCGCTGATCCCGCAGCCCTCATGTAGCTCCATCACGTCGGGCGGATCCGCCCCATTGCGCCCGCGAACGGGCCGCAAACGGAGGCGACGACGAGGCGCCCGGCGAAGCTTGATGAAGAACTCCCAGGGGTCATCTCCGGTGTGGACCGCGCCGTGGTCAGGAGACGCCGGAGGAGACGGGGGAGGCTCCTCACCACGACAGCCTCTCCTCGACCGCCTCGGCCACCCTCGGCCTCGATCATGCCACGCCCCTCCCTCTCCCTCTCGTGGCGGCTCCGCCGCCACGGAGCAGGATGGGGAATGGTGCGCTGCCGGGAAGCGACCAGCGCCGCCACCGTCAAGAGCCGGGTTCCCTCCTTCCATGGTGGCGAGAAGAGCGAAGATGAAGATGAAAGGAGAAGTGGATGAGTGTGGCCATTGTGCTTCCCTTCCGCCCCTTTTAAAGAGGCGAGGTGGGGGCTCAACCGCCCCGCTCGACCAATCAAGAAGCGGGAAGGCCAGAGGAGCGGGGCCGACTCACCTCCTCCACCCGTGACGGCTCGGTCTCCCACCTTCGCCGCCCACGACCCCGTGCATGAGGGCAGCGTGGCGGCGGAGCCGAGCGACGGGTGAAGCGACCCGCTCTGCGCCACGATCACGGGTGGACGCCTTAAAGGCTGCATCGCCGCCCACGTCTCCCACGACGCCGAATCGACGCGTGCTGCTGCGGGAGGGGAGGCGACAGATGCAGCAAGCAGATTCGGCGCGCCGTGGGCCTCGTGATGCCGTGCCTTTGTCTTGGGCCTGGCCCAACAGCGCTCGGCACCTGTATGGCCCAGCCCGGGGCGGCTCCTGTCGGTGTACTAAGGTAGAGGTACCCCAAGACCCCAACTTGTGCACGGACAGCCGAGGCTCGCAGCTAGATCCCTCAAATGCTTGCCGGAGACCATCTCCGCTCCACGCCAAGCCATTCAAGAACAAAGTGTACAAGACAGAAGCTCAAGACCCCGGCAAGAGGAGCTTGCCGGGAAGGCCATTCCAAGCCCAAGACTACATCACTCCTGCAGATCCCCGGCGAGAGGAGCTCGTCGGGAAGACTAGAAGATCACACCACAGAAGACACGCCTCGGCGCCATGCGCGTCCCGGCGAGGACCCGGGGAGCGGCAAGTCATAGAGCCCGACAAGCTCCCGGGCCCGGCAAGATGCTTGCCGGGGAGAGCTATGCTACGTGCCCGCGCTCCAGCTCATCTGCCCACGCGTCGCCTCCAGCCTTCTCCAGAGACGCGTGGCGGGTGGCTGTGCTGCATGAGGAGTGCGGTGGCACTCCATGGTGGTGGCTTCGCCGCCGTGGCAAACGGAGACGCAATGGCGGGAGCTTTTGGGGCGACGGCGACGGCATTTAATGCTCTTGTCCCCTCTGTCAAAAGTAGGTAGAATCCTTTGTTCAAGCAATCGTAGCTGCACTTGTTCCCGCACTGCTCCAACTACCACCTCTTTTACGCTTTTACCCTCTACCTCACGCTGACACTGCCGGTGACCCCTTGCCCTATAAAAGGAGGCCCATGCACAACGTGAGGGGTTCCGATCATTCACCACTCGCGTGGGTTGGATTCATTTGCAATTCCCACGCCCGGTAGCTACCATCGTAGTTCTTCAAGCTCCCGAACACAATACAACACAATGCAGCAAGAGGGTTTACGCGACCATCGCGCCAGGCTGGGTAAAATCCCAGCGTGCATCGCCTCGATCTGCTCTCCGCGCCCTCCGCCTCAGATCAACACACGAAGGGGCCCTGCCCCATAGGTGCCAAGGCCACCCATCGCATGACATCTCCCCTGCCGGTGTATTTAAGGTAGAGGTACCCCAGTACCTTAACTTGTGCACGGACAGCCGAGGCTCCCGCAGCTAGATCCTCAAATGCTTGCGGAGACCATCTCCGCTCCACGCCAAGCCATTCAAGAACAAAGTGTACAAGACAGAAGCTCAAGACCCGGCAAGAGGAGCTTGCGGGAAGGCCATTCCAAGCCCAAGACTACATCACTCCTGCAGATCCCGGCGAGAGGAGCTCGCCGGGAAGACTAGAAGATCACACCACAGAAGACACGCCTCGGCGCCATGCGCGCCCCGGCGAGGACCCGGGGAGCGGCAAGTCATAGAGCCCGACAAGCTCCCGGGCCCGGCAAGATCAAGACCCCGGCAAGATGCTTGCCGGGGAGAGCTATGCTACGTGCCGCGCTCCAGCTCATCTGCCCAGCGCCGCCTCCAGCCTTCTCCAGAGACGCTGGCGGGTGGTGTGCTGCATGAGGAGTGGTGGCACTCCACGGTGGTGGCTTCGCCGCCGTGGCAAACGGAGACGCAATGGCGGAGCTTTTGGGGCGACGGCGACGGCATTTAATGCTCTTGTCCCCTCTGTCAAAAGTAGGTAGAATCCTTTGTTCAAGCAATCGTAGCTGCACTATTCCCGACTGCTCCAACTACCACCTCTTTTACGCTTTTACCCCTCTACCTCACGCTGACACTGTCGGTGACCCTTGCCCTATAAAAGGAGGCCCATGCACAACGAGAGGGGGTTCCGATCATTCACCACTCTCGTGGGTTGGATTCATTTGCAATTCCCACGCCCGGTAGCTACCATCGTAGTTCTTCAGCTCCGAACACAATACAACACAATGCAGCAAGAGGGTTTACGCGACCATCGCGTCGGCTGGGTAAAATCCCGCGTGCATCGCCGATCCGCTCTCCGCGCCCTCCGCCCGCATCAACACACGAAGGGCCCGGCCCCATAGGTGCCGCGCCACCCATCGCCGCGACATCTCTGGCGCGCGCGGTAGGGGGCGCCGAGGTTGTGCGGACCTGATCCGGCGTCAGCGGCCGTTTTCTTCATCAACCTCTCGGCCTTCGGCGGCTTTATCGACAATCGCGCCATGGCCTCAAGACGAGAGCTTCGAGGGTCGCAGACCCATCTCCGTTTTCCCGCCGCCACCGGAGCCGGCGGCAGCGGAGGAGACGCCGGTGGAAGAGTGGACACCGGCGAGGGCGCGCGGTGCCGCCAGATCGAGGGACAGGACGGAGGACGCGCCGCCGCCTCCGAGATCCACGCCCGTCCCCAAAGATATAGCAGCCGGGCGGCGCCATACCACGAGAGGTGGAATCCGCCAGCTGGAGCAAAAGCAAGCAGGGGGCTCGCGGGACGCTCCGGACTGCCGTCCATGCGTGAGTAAAGCGAAAAAGGTCGAGGCAGGGTTCTGCTCCCCCTAACATTGTTAGGGACCCGAGTATATCCGGCTCCTCGCACCGCTCGCTCCCGCTCCCCCTCGGCCCCGGCAAGCGCCTATCCCTGGAGTGCTACGATGTCGTCGAAGGGCGCGCCATCGAGCTCTAAGTCCGGCAAGGACGGCTCTGGTGCTCCATCCGACAAGCGTACCTCCTCGGGGCGCAGTAAGCCCGGCGGGGACAGCTTTGGTGTTCGTCCCGGCAAACGCGCCTCCCCGGAGTGCTGCGCTGCCGCCAAGGACACACCATTGGGCTCCACCAGCGAGCGCAAGGAAGAAGAGAAGCTAAGTCGCTCGAGCCTTCGTGCAGAGCACTCTTTTAATTTCATACTTTTATATGTTATATCCCTCGCGCGTCCGTCCTTTGTACACGAAACCCTGTGCGCGGAGGAGCCTGCTCGTGGATGGTCGCACCTTGCTTTGTTTCAACACACTCAACGAGTTAAGAGTGAGTCGCGCCAGCCAGCGCCCTCGCTTCGTTTCGAGTCTCCGCTCAACAAGTTAAGTGCGCCGCGGCTAGACACGGCAAGGTTGCTTGCGGAGGCGACACCCACCAAGCGGGCTGCGCGATATTCCGCACTCAAGAAGCGTGTTGAGCACCGCAAGTTACCTAGAAGCGTGGGGTGGAAGCACACAAAGGGTGTAGGGCAGGGGGTATAACGTGGCGAGCCATGCCGTGAAATGTCATCCAGATGAGAGACTTGGGCAAGAGGAGCCAAGTCGTGGTCCGATTATGCATTTGTTTTGTTTCCGAGTCCGCTCAACAAACACAAGTGTGCTGCAGCACCTTATCTTGCTTCCGAGCCACGCCAGCAAGTTAAGCGCCGAATCGCCCGACAAGGTTGCTTGCCGGAAGCGACACCACCAGCGGGCTGTCCCGCGGCAAGCGTGTTCGCCCGGCAAGCTCCCCAAGCGTGAGAGTACAAACATCTGAAGGACAAAGCCCGCATCGTATTGCCTAGTCAAGATTTATATACACATGCACATACACGTGCGTTGAGCAATTGCATATCTACCTCAGCTATTTTCATGGCTAAAATTGCAGCAACAAGGAGGAACCAAAAGATCACACCCGCACCTGGGGCCCGGCAAGCCAGGGTCGCCGGGGGCTGCGGATGCCAAGGTTCTTCTTCGGCGAGCCAGCCTCGCTGGGGGCTGCGAGCATCGAGATTCGTCTCCGGCAAGCTAGTGTTGCCGGGGGCTGCGATTTCAGATAAGTTTTTCATCCCTCATCATGCATCCTCTCATGGACCGGGAGATGCGGGACTGCGTCTTTGAATGATCGTGTCTTGTAAAAACCCGTACGTGGAGGAGCCGAGTCGTGGCCCAGTTGCGTACTTGGTTTGTTTCCGAGTCCGCTCAACAAACCCGAGTGTGCCGCTGCACCTCTATCTTGCTTCCGAGCCTGCTCAGCAGGGTAGACGTCGCAACTGGCCCGACAAGGTTGCTTGCCGGAAGCGACACCACCAGCGGGCTGTCCCGCGGTCGCTAAGCGTGTTCGCCCCGGCAAGCTCCCCGATAGCGTAAGAACACACAAGGCACACAGTCAAGTAAAAGACTCAGTTCGGCAAGCTTTCCCTTCTTTTTCATTAAAAACATCCAATTTAGTACAAGTCCATAGAGGATGAAAAACATGATAGAGAGGATTACAAGTTCTTAAATGCAGCTAAATGCCCGAGGGCTTACAATTTGAAAAGATAAGGTGCCGTGATCCTCTCCTGTTTCTCTGTTCGGGGAGTTCAGGAGGTAGGTCAAGAGCCCCGCAAGATAAGCTTGCGGGAGAGGAGACCCGCAAGAGGAGCTTGTCGGGAAAAAGAAGGAGCGCCTAGAAGAGCGTGGTGGTGACGACGCCACCGCAGAGCTGCGCAAGGTGACGGGCATGGGGAACGATGCCCGGAGCCAGCGACAGTCCCTCAAGCTCTGGAGAGCCACGGCGCCGAAGACCCTAAGAGAACACCCGGGGCCGCCAGAGCTTGGCGGAGACGAAGGCGTCGGAGGCGAGCTTGAAGCAGGGGTAGTGGGGCGTCGCCAAGACGCTCTCGAAGGCTACTCGCCCTCGTGCTGCGACGAACGGCATTGCCGCCACTCCCCTCTTCCTCTTCGCTGCCTCACGCCAACCGCCCAAGGAGACGGCCCGGGGAGTTCAGGAGGCCGCAACCCGAAGATGGGGTTGCCGGTGGCCATGAGGCAGCGGTGTCCGACGCCTAGTCGGGCCCGCCATCCCGCCGCCGCTGCCGCTCTCCTCCTCGTCACTTTCGCCGGGAGGAGCCTTCGCTATCCGAGGAGCTGTCCACACAGCAGCGCACCGGGTTCCATAGTCGCCGAAGACCTTGACGGCGAGGAGGTCACCATCCAATAACTTGAAATGGAGGTGAACCCGCCCGTCAAGCTATGGATCCGGCGAACGCCTTCCACCCTCGGTCGAAGAACATCACGCCGGGCTGGGGACACGACACTCACCCGAAAGTGCCGCTGATCCCGCAGCCCCTCATGCGTAGCTCCATCACGTCGGGCGGATCCGCCCCATTGCGCCCTGAACGGGCCGGCAAACGGAGGCGACGACGAGGCGCCCGGCGAAGCTTGATGAAGAACTCCCAGGGGTCATCTCCGGTGTGGACCGCGCCGTGGTCAGGAGACGCCGGAGGAGACGGGGGAGGCTCCTCACCACGACCGCCTCTCCCTCGACCGCCTCGGCCACGCCCTCGGCCTCGACCGCGGCCACGCCCCCTCCCTCTCCCTCTCGTGGCCGGCTCCGCCACGGGAGCAGGATGGGGAATGGTGCGCTGCCGGGAAGCGACCCGCGCCGCCACCGTCGAAGAGCCGGGGTTCCCTCCTTCCATGGTGGCGAGAAGAGCAGAAGATGAAGATGAAAGGAGAAGTGGATGAGTGTGGCCATTGTGCTTCCCTTCCGCCCCTTTTAAAGAGGCGAGGTGGGGGCTCAACCGCCCCGCTCGACCAATCAAGAAGCGGGAAGGCCAGAGGAGCGGGGCCGACTCGCCTCCTCCACCCGTGACGGCTCGGTCTCCCACCTTCGCCGCCCACGACCCCCGTGCATGAGCATCTTGCCGGGGTCTTGATCTTGCCGGGCCCGGGAGCTTGTCGGGCTCTATGACTTGCCGCTCCCCGGGTCCTCGCCGGGACGCGCATGGCGCCGAGGCGTGTCTTCTGTGGTGTGATCTTCTAGTCTTCCCGACGAGCTCCTCTCGCCGGGATCTGCAGGAGTGATGTAGTCTTGGGCTTGAATGGCCTTCCGGCAAGCTCCTCTTGCCGGGTCTTGAGCTTCTGTCTTGTACACTTTGTTCTTGAATGGCTTGGCGTGGAGCGGAGATGGTCTCCGGCAAGCATTTGAGGGATCTAGCTGCGGGGAGCCTCAGCTGTCCGTGCACAAGTTGGGGTACTGGGGTACCTCTACCTTAGTACACCGACAGAGCTAGTCTTCACTACTAATGTAAGTTTGTCCTCCTCGAGCCTTCAAACTTTGTTGTGTATATTTGGGTAGCTATGATTGCAAATGTTGTTTATTTTTTCATCTGTATCAAATTGCTTGTTCAAAGTTTATAACGAAGAAGTACATAAACATACATTTGTCCTTCTAAATTTCAGTCTTTAGTTGTACAACCTTGTTCCTTATTCATACCATGTAAATTAAACTAAACATAACAAGTTATCTTCTTTAGCACTGCGCGTATACTTGTGTTCTTGATCTATAATCCAGTGGTGTGGTGAAACTACCAACTCCAGCACAAAGTCATTTCGTCCTATGTCTCAACTATGAAGAATGCCATATTATATTAATGTTATTTAAATCATGTCTCTTTATTTACCAATCTTAAATGGTATAAATTGACAGTACACTCACCAATCATGCTTATACGTTGTTCACCACTACATGCATGATTGTGTTCTTGATCTGTAATCCAGTGGTATGGTGAAGTTGGCCACTCCTGCACAATGCCATTTCCCGTCGTCTTAACTATGAACAATGCCTATTATCTTACTGCTATTTTAAACTGTGTCTCTTTATTTGTAACAAAGAAATGAGATGAATTGACAGCTCCGATGCTTATACATGCAAAACCTGTTATCGACCTACTTGTTTCTCTTTCAGGGTGACATCACTGATGATAGAACGAACTGCCGCAATGATAGTGAGACGAACCCATTGCTTGTCCCTATAACATATATTCTATAGAAGAACGCAACACATCTTGAGGGTAGTGATACAACCTCAAAGTCATGTCTTGATGCAGTGTCAAACTTACTCGGAGACACAAGCTCGATGAAGTCGCCGCCTGAATATTTTGTCTTCTTTTGAAATTCAAGCACAAAGACATGCTTCAGCTCAAATCCGACTGGGACACCAATCTCTATGCAAGATTTACCATAAGTACATGACGTCTATTTATGCTATGTAGCTTGAGTTGGTGGAAATAAGCGTCAAACAAACACAGTGTCATCAGGTTGCTAAACTGCTTGCGCTGCAGCTCCTGGGCCGGGCTAACCTTTCTTGAACTGATTTGAAGTGTTGTCGGTTAAGTCTATTATTTTGTCGGCCTGGTTACTTCCACTTGTGCGAACTGCCTAGTTTATGGAATCTGCTGTCTGGTTGCCCTTTATTATCACTAGCGACGAACTTTGATGCCGAGGGGATGTAATATGTTGTAATGTCTTTGTTGTATAGTCTAGGTTTATTCTTCATCGTGATGCTATAATTTATCTATAGTTTATGTTGTCGTCGCTCTGAGAAAAGGTCGTAATATTCGATCAGAGTGCAATGACCAAATAGGTTAGGTTTATAAAAAATAATTTCAGTACTAAAACTTGTTGGTCGCCAATCACTATTACGGGCCAAACAGTGGGGCTACAACCATCTTGAGCCATTAGTTGGGTCTAGACATAATGTGGCCCACTATTAGTTTTGGGCCTTTAAAAGGCTGAGTAAATCACTTGCCTTAAGTGGGCCAGAAAAATAAATAGGCTTTTAACAGGTTGAGATCTAGATTGAGCCTTAATTGTGGCGAACAAATCACGGGCTGACGGCAGGCTATAATATACATCGGCCCATTATTGGCCCATATGTATGACATGCTATTAATAGGATGAAATGTTTCTGGGCCTTGGCTGACCCAATTACATGACGGGCTGGAAGCAAGGATGTATAACGAGCCAAAATTAGGCCCAACACTATCAAGGGCCTTAATGGGCCAATAGACAGTTTGGGCTAGAATGTATCCACGAATACTATGGGCTGTTAACAGGCACAAAGTAACTACAGACCAGAATTAGGCCCAGGTGCAACTCGGCCTTAAATGGCCGAAAGAGGCCCATATGTTGACAGGGCCGCTGAGAGGCCGAAACTAATATCGAGCCGAACTGTTAAACAGGCCACTAAGAGGCCGAAGAGCAAATAAGGGCCCCAATGGGCCTGATGGCAAAGTAGTTGTTAAAGGGCCATATATATTATCGGCCATAATTTGGCACAAGATATGAAAGTCAGTTAACGGGCCGGATCAGATATGGACCGTAATTTGGCCCAAACTATTGTTGGTTGTTAACGGGCCGGATTTGATGTGGGTCGAACCTCGAGACGAGGGTCGATCCATTGTTGGCCTAATCTTTCATGGCATAAACCTCCATCGCAGCAAGAACAAGTCACGAGTTTACAAAGATGTTCGCAAATCCGACAAAAACAACACGCCAACCCCCTCTTCGAAGGAATAACATGGAAAAACCGTATAGGCTCAGCTTGTAATCCCCTACGCGTCGCGTCGCAGGAACTCACAGGTGAAAGAACAAGTGGTCCCTGGGTGATTTTGGTAATTAATGACAACATATCTCTTGTTGGACTAATACCTTTATCTAGTATATTTCAGATCAGTTCAACAATGGCATGGCAGGGACAAGAGGATGTGGAACCCTTTCAAAATGCTAAGGACAAAGTTGGCAAAATCTCAAGACTCGTCATTTTAATTTTTAGTGATCCAAGATCACATTGAGTCCATAGGAAAGCCAATACTATTAACAGGGGATGTGGTGTTGAGTAATGGTCTACTTACTCAAAGTTCTTAGTGATATTGCTCCAAAACCCTAAACTGCTTTCACATTTCCACATACGTCCAAAACCCAAAGTCAAATTCAGCACCACCGATTTTATCTATTCGGCGCCACCAAGTTCTGTGGACACAACCACTGTCAGAAACCCTAGACAATTCGGTCTCACCGTTACGGATCTTGGTCTCACCGAGATGGCATTGCAAACTCTCTGTATCCCTTCGTAACATTTGGGCCTCACCAAAATGAGCGATCGGTCCCATCAAGTTCGCATTGCAAACTCTCTATTTCCCTTCGTAACGTTTCGGTCTCACCGAAATGAGCGATCAGTCGCACCGAATTTGCGTGATGAACTCTCTGTTTGCTTATTGCTGAAATCGATCTCATCGAGATGAGGTTTTGCCCTAGCCCTAGCACATCGGTCCCACCGAGTTGATCATGTCAGTCCCACCGAGATTCCTAATGTTCACATTTTGAACTAAATCAGTCTCACCGAGTTCATCTATTCGGTCTGATCGACTTGGGTCAAATGTGTGTAATGGTTTGGTTTTGTGTGGAGGCTATATATACCCCTCCACCCCCTTCTCTATTCAAGAGAGAGCCATCAGAATATTCCTATACTTCCACTACTCATTTTTTTGAGAGAGAACCATCTACTCATGTGTTGAGACCAAGACATTCCACTCCAACCACAAGAATCTTGATCTCTAGCCTTCCCCAAGTTGCTTTCCACTCAAATCAGCTTTCCACCATAGCCAAATATGTGTGAGAGAGTTGAGTATTGGGGAGACTATCATTTGAAGCACAAGAGCAAGGAGTTCATCATGAACACACCATCTATTACCTTTTGGAGAGTGGTGTCTCCTACATTCGTTACGTGTCACTTGGGAGCCTCCGACAAGATTGTGGAGTTGAACCAAGGAGTTTTTAAGGGCAAGGAGATTGCCTACTTTATGAAGATCTACCTGAGTGAGGCAAGTCCTTCGTGTGCAATGGACATGGTGGGATAGACAAGGTTTCTTCTTCATGGACCCTTCGTGGGTGGAGCCTTCTGTGGACTCGCACAACCATAACCCTTCGTGGGTTGAAGTCTGAATCAACGTGGATGTACGATAGCACCACCTATCGGAACCACGCTGAAAATCTCTATGTCTTCATTGTGTTTGCACACTCCAATCCCATCCCTTCACTTTATTACAATTAGCATGGTTTACTCTTTCCGCTGCTTATACTCTTTCCATGCTTGCTTGAAATGTATTTTGCATGCTTAAAGTTGTTCTAAAACTCCACCTCAACTTGAAGATCTTAAAAACTGCCAATTCTATTTGTTGAGGGTCTAATCACCCCCCCTCTAGACACATGTTCTTGATCCTACAATTGGTATCATAGCAATGGTCTCCATTGCTTTGGTTTAATCACCATTGGACGAAGATGGATGAGTGTATGGTTGGGAGTGTTAGGCGTAGAGTGTCTATGCTTGACGAAGAGTTTTATAGTGCTTGGAAAAATGAGATACTTAAGATTTTCAATGAATATAATTTGAACAAGTATATTACTAGCCCTTGTGCGCCTCCTATTGATCCCTTGGATCCTACCCCCGATGAGTATCTTGACATGACCCGCAATCTTATAGCTATTGATCTTATCATAAGAGGATTGCCTAGAAATTTGCTTGTATGCTTGCCTACATTTGAATGTGCTTATACTATATGGGGATATCTTGAGGAATGCTTTCCAAACTACTCTTTGAAAAATCCAGATGAGATTCTTCAAAAGTCCAATGGTTTTCATAAAATGAATCCTAGTGATCCTAAATTTGATGATTGTCTATTTGAGCTTCGAGACCTTATGCGTGCCAAAGGAGATGTTGGGGTCATTAGTAGCATCATCTCACAAGTCACTAGAATTCATAAAGATGCACATTGTCATGGTCATAAATCTAATGAATCACTCTCTCTAGGTGATGATCAATCACAAGACGATGTTGAATAAGGAAAATATGGTGAGGATGATGATAGTGACTGTGATTTTGATGAGTCAATGAGACACTTTGGTCTTATGGCTAACCTTCGTTGTTACATGGCCAGAGGAAAGGAATGGGTTCACGATAGTGGATGTACCGATCACATGACCGGAGACAAGGATATGTTTCGTGAGCTTGCTGAGAATGACGGTCCCCGAAAGAATGTCACTTTTGCTTATAACTCAAACGGTAAGGTGGTTGGACTTGGTAAGGTGGCCATTGTCGGTGTCAAAACCGGCGAATCTCGGGTAGGGGGTCCCGATCTGTGCGTCTTAGGCTAATGTTAACAGGAGGCAAGGGACACGATGTTAACCCAGGTTTGGGCCCTCTTGATGGAGGTAAAACCCTACTTCCTATGTAACGCCCCGGATCCGATGCGCCAAGTGTCTGCCAGTTATTCGCCGTCATTGCCATGTCATTTGCTTGCCTGTTTCACTTTGCCATGTCATCATTTGCATTTCGTATCATGTCATCATGTGCATTTCATTTTGCATACGTGTTCGTCTCATGCATCCGAGCATTTTCCCCGTTGTCCGTTTTGCAATCCGGCGCTCCTATCTTACCCGGCGTCCCCTTTTGTCTCTCGTTGTGAGCGGGTGTTAAACTTTCTCGGAATGGCCCGATGTTTGCCAAGCGGCCTTGGTATAGCACCGGTAGACCGCCTGTCAAGTTTCGTGCCATTTGGAGGTCGTTTGATACTCCAACGGTTAACCGAGTAACCGTAAAGCCCTCTTTTGTTGCAGCCCAACCCCCCTTCCAAAGTGGCCCAAAACCCACCAAACTCCCCTCCATGCTCTTGGTCGTTCGATCACGATCGCGTGGCCGAAAACCGCACCTCATTTGGACTCTCCTAGCTCCCTCTACCTATAAATAGGCCCTCCCCTTCCATTTTCGCGGATCAAATCCCCCCTAAACCCTAATTTCTCCTCCGCGCCACGCCGGACATGTCCGGACCGGGCCGGACACGTCCGCCGCCGCCACCCGGCCAATTGGGGCCACCACATGGCCTCGCCCACCCGCCGCCCGCCGCTTGTGACCCAGCTGGCCCATGCGCTGCCGCCACGCCGCTGCGATCCCCGCCGCATGCCGACCGCCGCGTCCTCACCGGCCGGCCGCAGAAACCCCTCCTCTCGCCGCCGCCGCCCGCCCGCTGGAGACCACGCCAGCGCGCAAGCTCCACCGGTGGCTGCCCGGCCAGCTCCGCCCGCGCCCACCGCGCCTCTCGCCGGATCTCAGCGCCTGGCGCGCCCGCCGCCTCCGCCCGTCCGCCGGCCGCCGGGCAGTGCCGCCCGCCACGGCGCCTCGCCCTCGCTCCTCCGGCGGCCGGCCTCCTCCTTGACCCCGCCGGCCCCTTCTCCTCCGGCATCCTCCTTCTTCTTCCCAGACGTCTCCGGCGAACCTCGAAGTTCATGCTCGAGGCCTCAGATCCAGATCCAAAATTCGCAGGTTGCCCCCGTTTCACTAAGTCCCTGGAATCTTGTATTATCATGCCATGTTCCTGCCATCACATCTCTGCATCCGTAGCTCCGTTTTGCGCGTGTAATATGTCAAATTGTTCACCTCAATGAGTACTTCATTTCATTCCATTGCATCATTTTCATTGGAGCTCATCTTGATGCCCGAAATGCTGTTGGAAGAGTGCATGTTGATGTTAATCTGCTGAAACTGTTATAACTTGCTGATTTATCATTTTGGCCATGATTGATGTGTGCATCCTATGAGGTTGATGTCTACATGAATGTTGATCTATGCTATGCCATCTTTCCAGGGATGTATGCCATGTATTTTTGTGAGTTGTGTGCTGAGTGTATCAAGCTTGTTAAGTAGGGTAGTTGCTGTTGCTGTTTTCCTGGCAGATTCTGTTATATTTTGTTGCTATGTTAACATGCTTCTACTAATCATTCCATGCATAATCTGGAGATGCTCTATAAATATGTTTTGATCTACATGTCATGCTCTATCCATTAATGCCCTTCATTGCAATTATAGCCTGCTGGAATAAGTTATTATCTTGCTCCAAAGTTGCTTGAAAATATTGTTGTCAGCCTGTTAACATTAAGTTCACTTGTTCCCATGTGTTTTTCTAGTGATCCATGCACCCTATGACCTTGATATTGCCATGTATAGCTTCATAAACATGTCTTCTTACTGTTGGGTGTCTTGCCATGCCATGTATTGCTCTGTAGTGAGTGGTTCAAGCTCACCAACATGCATACTTATTGTTGTTCCTGCCATGTTTGAATCTGTAATATAACTTGCCATGTTTACATGTGTGCCATCATATTTTTCGTGCCCTTTTGGCTCATGGTCAGTAAGGGTCTTTTGGTCTATACAATTAGTAGATTCATGCCATGCCTTTGTTTGCCATGATATGTTCCTGTAACATGTTGTTTGATAGCTCTAAACATTGCAACCTGATGTTATTTCTGCTAAAGTCTGAAACTGTTATTATTTGCAATATCTCCATGTCTTTTTGAGCATGTTCTAGATGTTTCTGGAGATAGCTCAGTGTTCAAGTTTTGTTATGCTTTACCTGTACTTCATGCCCATGCCTTTTGTTATTATGTTGAGTTGCTGTAGCATGTTGTTTTGATGCTTGCAATATGCCTAGTTGCTGTTATGGACAGATTGTTGTTATGACTTGTATAGAGTGTATGTGTTGCACCGTTGCTCCGTTTTGAGTGTGCTCTATATGAAACTTGCGTGATTTTGCATGTAGCTTCATATTATCATGTTGCATCCTTGTTTTGGTGTGTTTGCTTGATGTTTGTATGCATTTTGCATCAATGCCATGTTTAACTTGTTTTGCTCATATCTTCTAGGCCGTAGCTCCGAATCTAATGAACTTTATATGTAACTTGACTAGAATTTAGTGTAGATCATCTTGGTGCATCTTAACTTGCTGTTTAACAACTTGAACATAATGTTTATTCAGTTCTGGACCAATTTCGAAATGTGCATATGAGGACTTACCGGAATTGTTATATGTTGTTTCCGGCCTCATTTAAACTTGCCTTGATGTGTTGTTCTTGTTTGCATCATCTCTTACCATGAGTAGCTTCATGTAGCTTGGTCATGCATCATGCTTGTTGTGCATCATGCCTTGTTCATGTGTGGTGTGTTTACCTATGTTGTGTGCTTCTTCTTGTTAGTTCCTGTTTCGTTGCGATCGTGAGGATTCGTTCGTCTACGTGTGGTTCGTCTTCGTGGCTTCATCTTCTTCATGGACTCGTTCTTCTTCCTTGTGGGATTTCAGGCAAGATGACCGCTACCCTGGATGTCACTACTATCATTGCTATGCTAGTTGCCTCGTTCTATCGCTATGCTGCGCTACCTATTACCTGTTTATCAAGCCATCCCAAATTGCCATGAACCTCTAACCTTTGACACCATTCCTAGCAAACCATTGATTGGCTATGTTACCGCTTTGCTCAGCCCCTCTTATAGCGTTGCTAGTTGCAGGTGAAGTTGAAGATTTCTCCATGGTGGACAGGATTTTGGTTGGGATATCACAATATCTCTTATATTATTAATGCATCTATATACTTGGTAAAGGGTGGAAGGCTCGGCCTTATGCCTGGTGTTTTGTTCCACTCTTGCCGCCCTAGTTTCCGTCATACCGGTGTTATGTTCCCGGATTTTTGCGTTCCTAACGCGGTCGGGTGATTTATGGGACCCCCCCAGACAGTTCGCTTTGAATAAAACTCCTCCAGCAAGGCCCAACATTGGTTTTACCATTTGCCTCACCACCACCCATATTTCCCTTGGGAGTAATTCACCCAAGGGTCATCTTTATTCAGCCCCCCCGGGCCAATGCTTATCTAAGTGTTGGTCCAAACTAGAGCGCTTTGCAGCGCCACCTCAAGGAAACTTGAGGTCTGGTTTTAGTTGTACGGACTGCTCATCCGGTCGTGGCCTAAGACGAGATACGCGCGGCTACTATTAGGATGTTGGCACGCCAGGAGGCTTTGCTGGTCTTGTTTTACCATTGTCGATATGTCTTGTAAAGCAGGATTTCGAGACTAATCGGGTCTTCCTGGGAGAAGGTCTATTCCTTCGTTGATCGCGAGAGCTTGTCATGGGCTAAGTTGGGACAGCCCTGCAGGGTTTAAACTTTCGAGAGCCGTGCCCGCGGTTATGTGGCAGATGGGAATTTGTTAATGTCCGGTAGTAGATAACTTGACACCAGATCCGAATTAAAACTCATCAACCGCGTGCGTAGCCGTGATGGTCTCTTCTCGGCGGAGTCCGGGAAGTGGACACGGTTTCTGGGTTATGTTTGACGTAAGTAGGTGTTCAGGATCACCTCTTGATCATTGCTAGCTTCACGACCGTTCCGCTTGTTTCTCTTCTCGCTCTCATTTGCGTATGTTAGCCACCATACTTGCTTAGTCGCTGCTGCAACCTCACCACTTTACCCCTTCCTTTCCCATTAAGCTTTGCTAGTCTTGATACCCATGGTAATGGGATTGCTGAGTCCTCGTGGCTCACAGATTACTACAACAACAATTGCAGGTACAGGTTATGCGATGATCTTGACGCGAGAGCGATGTTTGCTTGTTTTGGAGTTCTTCTTACGCTTCTTCGATCGGGGATAGGTTCGGTCGGCACTGGCTAGTAGGTGGATATTGTTTGAGTTTTGTTTATGATTCATCCGTAGTCGGATGTTGTTCTTGTATGTGGTATTGTGGTATTCATGTGGCATTGTATGCCTTTTGTATGTATCCCCATCTATTATGTAATGTTGATGTAATGATATCCACCTTGCAAAAGCGTTCCAATATGCGGGTCTATCCTTGGTGGGACCTTGAGTTCCTTTTGGATAGGGTCGCATATTGGGCGTATTCAAGTTGGTATCGAGCCTCGACCAACCCTAGGAGCCCCCTTGATTGATCGTGTAGTTTGGCCGTTGTTGAGTCTAGAAGAAAACGGTTTTCGGAGTCTAGTTATATCGGAGAGTAGGAATTCTTTTTACTCCTCAGCCCCTTCGTCGCTCTGGTGAGGAATCTTGATGTAGGTGTTTTGAATTACTCCTCTTCCCTTTCAAATTTTCTTTAGGACCGCACAGTTGGTTTTCCGGTAGTTGTTCCTCTGCTCTTTTATCCGGTGCATCTCTCGTCAAGTTAACTCAAACCTCTTTGTCTTTCGCGAGATCAATCCTCAGTTCTTCCTCCGACGTCGTTGTTTTTCCTTGTCCGAAGTTGTCCTTGTTTTTCCCACCCGCCCTCCCTTCTTCTTCTTGAATCCGGAGTCCGTAATCGAGTATCCATCCTACTCGTGCGAAGTCTTTGCTTTCTTTCCTCAACGATTTCAACCGGTGTTTCCTCTTGAAGTTATTTGTCAGTTTCCCCTTCCAAGTTGCCTTTGTTTTCCCGCCCTCCCACCCTTTTCTTCCCGGAGTCTGACTCTCTCTCGACCATCTATTTCATTCATGTGGAGCCTCTTCAGTCTTTGCTCAATTATTTCAACCAGTGAATTCTCGTCTCGTTCGTCACTCTTCACCCCTTTCTTTTCCCGGTGCACTCAATTCAAGTTTTTCGGGTTGATCACATTCTTTTCCTTGGATCAAGTGTTTTTCCCTTTGCTCGTTCGCCTCTCGCCATTTTATCCTTCCGGAGTATGATGCACCGGGACAATTCAAATATTTCAATCACCCATTGCATCATCTATCTTTTCAACAAGCCTTTTCAACGGTGTTTTTTTAGTGGGCCCTAACCCACAGGTCTTTTCCCAGGATCTTACCTGACTCTTCTAATTCCCCCGGAGTTATTTTCAATTCGTTTCAAGTGTGACGTAAGAATGGATCCCATCAGTCACATGCCTTCTCCAAGATCGTTTTCAAATTCTTTCATTGTTGGCTCAACCTTTTCAGTTTTTCATTCTCCCGGAGTATCTCAGTAATTTTGGTGGTGTTTCTCGTCGTCATTTGAAGACCGAAGAAGAGTTCCTCTTAAATCCTTACCCGTTCTTCCAAAGATCCGTAGTTCAAGTTTGATGCCATCCTCTCATAATTGTTTTTGATTGTGGGAATTGTTTTCACCCATCCGGAGCATTTCAGGAGTTGCTTTCTCTCTCGATTACCCGGAGGCCATCTTTTCGGAAGATATCTTCATCCTAAGTTTTCAGCTTCGGTCGTCTCTAAATTCTTCCGGTGCTTCGTTCAAGTGTTCTTTAATCAGCTCATGATCTCTTTGTTCTTTTGCATCTAAATCCCCTCTAGCATATTTGCTCTTCTAATTCTTCCCGGTGATTCATTCTCTTTCATCAGCCATTTTGAATTCTTCCGGTGGTTCGTTCAAGATTCTTTTTCTTTGATTATCATATTAATTCATTCGTGCTTCCAAATCCTACCGGTGGTTCATGAAGACCTTCTCAAGTATGCGATATGTCACTTCTCAATCCTTTTCAAGGAGAATAAGTAGTATGCAAAAATCCATTGCTTGTCATCAATTTAATTTGATGAAGGATAAGCATGCAATAAATCTTATTCTTATTTCATCCAAGTAATTAATCCCTTCCTTCGGAGTTTGTTCATGATGAATAAATTCTAGTTCCAAGTGGTTTCATCTGTTCTTTTCCGGAGTTCAAATTTCCTCGGCCATCTCGTCGGAACCTCCATCTAAATCTACGCAAGGCTCATCTTATTCTTTCATCCTTCATTCTATCTCATCATCCTTTATTTTACTGGAGTACTTCATGGCAATCCTTCATGATTTAATTCATTCTTCAAGAGTTCATCAAGTACCTTTCCATCCTCTCAAGTTCGTTCTAATCCTCCCATTTTCATCCGGAGTGCTACCTAAATCCTTTCAGTCTTATATGTTTCTTTTCTCATTCTAACCACTCCGATTAGTACGAGTGGGTTTCATAGTCTATCTGATTCTGTGAGCTTTGGATCCTCGTCATTCTCGTTGTTCCTCTCTTCTTCTCGAGTGTCCTTGATTCTTTGCTTCTTCTCGTGAGTTCTCGTTTCACCTCTTCCCTTTTTCCTTCCGTCTCCGTCCTAAGATCTCAGGACGAGATCTCTTGTTAGTGGAGGAGTGTTGTAACGCCCCGGATCCGATGCGCCAGGTGTCTGCCAGTTATTCGCCATCGTTGCCATGTCATTTGCTTGCGTGTTGCACTTTGCCATGTCATCATTTGCATTTCGTATCATGTCATCATGTGCATTTCATTTTGCATACGTGTTCGTCTCATGCATCCGAGCATTTTCCCCATTGTCCGTTTTGCAATCCGGCGCTCCTATCTCACCCGGCGTCCCCTTTTGTCTCTCATTGTGAGCGGGTGTTAAACTTTCTCGGAATGGCCCAAGGTTTGCCAAGCGGCCTTGGTATAGCACCGGTAGACCGCCTGTCAAGTTTCGTGCCATTTGGAGGTCGTTTGATACTCCAACGGTTAACCGGGTAACCGTAAAGCCCTCTTTTGTTGCAGCCCAACACCCCTTCCAAAGTGGCCCAAAACACACCAAACTCCCCTCCATGCTCTTGGTCGTTCGATCACGATCGCGTGGCCGAAAACCGCACCTCATTTGGACTCTCCTAGCTCCCTCTACCTATAAATAGGCCCTCCCCTTCCATTTTCGCGGATCAAATCCCCCCTAAACCCTAATTTCTCCTCCGCGCCATGCCGGACATGTCCGGAGCGGGCCGGACACGTCCGCCGCCGCCGCCCCGGCCAATCGGAGGCCGCCACGTGGCCTCTTGCGCCGCCCCAGCGCCCGCGCCACCGCCCGATCCCGCCGCCGCGCGTCCGCCCGCGTCCTCGCCCGGCCGGCCATCACCCCTCTCCGCCCGCCATGGAGATCACGCCACAAGACCAAGCTCGCCGCGGCTGCTGCCCGGCAGCTCCGCCCCCCCACCGCGCCCTCGCCCGGATCTCAGCGCTGCCCAAGCCCGCGCCCGCCGCCTCCGCTCCGCCGCGGCTGAAGGCCGGCCAGTGGTGCCCGCCCGCCCGGCGCCTCGCCCTCGCTCTTCCGGCGGCCGGCCTCCTCCTCGACCCCGCCGGCCCCTTCTCCTCAGGCATCCTCCTTCTTCTTCCCCGACGTCTCCGGCGAACCTCGAAGTTCATGCTCGAGGCCTCAGATCCAGATCCAAAATTCGCAGGTTGCCCCCATTTCACCAAGTCCCTGGAATCTTGTATTATCATGCCATGTTCATGCCATCACATCTCTGCATCCGTAGCTCCGTTTTGCACGTGTAATATGTCAAATTGTTCGCCTCAATGAGTACTTAATTTCATTCCATTGCACCATTTTCATTTGAGCTCATCTTGATGCCCGAAATGCTGTTGGGAGAGTGCATGTTGATGTTAATCTGCTGAAACTGTTATAACTTGCTGATTTATCATTTTTGCTATGATTGATGTGTGCATCCTATGAGGTTGATGTCTACATGAATGTTGATCTATGCTATGCCATATTTCTAGGGGTGTATGCCATGTATTTTTGTGAGTTGTGTGCTGAGTGTATCAAGCTTGTTAAGTAGGGTAGTTGCTGTTGTTGTTTTCCTGACAGATTTTGTTATATTTTGTTGCTATGTTAACATGCTTCTACTAATCATTCCATGCATAATCTGGAGATGCTCTATAAATATGTTTTGATCTACATGTCATGCTCTATCCATTCATGCCCTTGGTTGCAATTATAGCCTGCTAGAACATGTTGTTATCTTGCTCCAAAGTTGCTTGAAAATATTGCTGTCAGCCTGTTAACATTAAGTTCACTTGTTCCCATGTGCTTTTCTAGTGATCCATGCACCCTATGACCTTGATATTGCCATGTATAGCTTCATAAACATGTCTTCTTACTGTTGGGTGTCTTGCCATGCCATGTATTGCTCTGTAGTGAGTGGTTCAAGCTCACCAACATGCATACTTATTGTTGTTCCTGCCATGTTTGAATCTGTAATATAACTTGCCATGTTTACATGGGTGCCATCATATTTTCCGTGCCCTTTTGGCTCATGGTCAGTAAGTGTCTTTTGATCTATGCAATTAGTAGATTCATGTCATGCCTTTGTTTGCCATGATATGTTCCTGTAACATGTTGTTTGATAGATCTAAACATTGCAACCTAATGTTATTTCTGCTAAAGTCTGAAACTGTTATTATTTGCAATATCTCCATGTCTTTTTGAGCATGATCTAGATGTTTCTGGAGATAGCTCAGTGTTCAAGTTTTGTTATGCTTTACCTGTACTTCATGCCCGTGCCTTTTGTTATTATGTTGAGTTGCTGTAGCATGTTGTTTTGATGCTTGCAATATGCCTAGTTGCTGTTATGGACAGATTGTTGTTATGACTTGTATAGAGTGTATGTGTTGCACCGTTGCTCCGTTTTGAGTGTGCTCTATATGAAACTTGCGTGATTTTGCATGTAGCTTCATATTATCATGTTGCATCCTTGTTTTGGTGTGTTTGCTTGATGTTTGTATGCATTTTGCATCAATGCCATGCTTAACTTGTTTTGCTCGTATCTTCTAGGCCGTAGCTCCGAATCTAATGAACTTTATATGTAACTTGACTAGAATTTCGTGTAGATCATATTGGTGCATCTTAACTTGCTGTTTAACAACTTGAACATAATGTTTATTCAGTTCTGGACCAATTTCGAAATGTGCATATGAGGACTTACCGGAATTGTTATATGTTGTTTCCGGCCTCATTTAAACTTGCCTTGATGTGTTGTTCTTGTTTGCATCATCTCTTGCCATGAGTAGCTTCATGTAGCTTGTTCATGCATCATGCTTGTTGTGCATCATGCCTTGTTCATGTGTGGTGTGTTTACCTATGTTGTGTGCTTCTTCTTGTTAGTTCCTGTTTCGTTGCGATCGTGAGGATTCGTTCGTCTACGTGTGGTTCGTCTTCGTGGCTTCATCTTCTTCATGGACTCGTTCTTCTTCCTTCGGGATTTCAGACAAGATGACCGCTACCCTAGATCTCACTACTATCATTGCTATGCTTGTTGCCTCGTTCTATCGCTATGCTGCGCTACCTATTACCTATTTATCAAGCCATCCCAAATTGCCATGAACCTCTAACCTTTGACACCATTCCTAGCAAACCATTGATTGGCTATGTTACCGCTTTGCTCAGCCCCTCTTATAGCGTTGCTAGTTGCAGGTGAAGTTGAAGATTTCTCCATGGTGGACAGGATTTTGGTTGGGATATCACAATATCTCTTATATTATTAATGCATCTATATACTTGGTAAAGGGTGGAAGGCTCAGGCTTATGCCTGGTGTTTTGTTCACTCTTGCCGCCCTAGTTTCCGTCATACCGGTGTTATGTTCCCGGATTTTTGCGTTCCTAACGCGGTCGGGTGATTTATGGGACCCCCCTGACAGTTCGCTTTGAATAAAACTCCTCCAGCAAGGCCCAACATTGGTTTTACCATTTGCCTCACCACCACCCATATTTCCCATGGGAGTAATTAACCCAAGGGTCATCTTTATTCAGCCCCCCCGGGCCAATGCTTGTCTAAGTGTTGGTCCAAACTAGAGCGCTTTGCAGCGCCACCTCAAGGAAACTTGAGGTCTGGTTTTAGTTGTACGGACTGCTCATCCGGTCGTGGCCTGAGACGAGATACGCGCGGCTACTATCAGGATGTCGGCACGCCGGGAGGCTTTGCTGGTCTTGTTTTACCATTGTTGATATGTCTTGTAAACCGGGATTCCGAGACTGATCGGGTCTTCCTGGGAGAAGGTCTATTCCTTCGTTGATCGCGAGAGCTTGTCATGGGCTAAGTTGGGACACCCCTACAGGGTTTAAACTTTCGAGAGTCGTGCCCGCGGTTATGTGGCATATGGGAATTTGTTAATGTCCGGTTGTAGATAACTTGACACCAGATCCGAATTAAAACTCATCAACCGCGTGCGTAGCCGTGATGGTCTCTTCTCGGCGGAGTCGGGGAAGTGAACACGGTTTCTGGGTTATGTTTGACGTAAGTAGGTGTTCAGGATCACCTCTTGATCATTGCTAGCTTCACGACCGTTCCGCTTGTTTCTCTTCTCGCTCTCATTTGCGTATGTTAGCCACCATACTTGCTTAGTCGCTGCTGCAACCTCACCACTTTACCCCTTCCTTTCCCATTAAGATTTGCTAGTTTTGATACCCATGGTAATGGGATTGCTGAGTCCTCGTGGCTCACAGATTACTACAACAACAGTTGCAGGTACAGGTTATGCGATGATCTTGACGCGAGAGCGATGTTTGCTTGTTTTGGAGTTCTTCTTCTGCTTCTTCGATCAGGGGATAGGTTCCAGGTCGGCAGCCTGGGCTAGTAGGTGGATATTGTTTGAGTTTCTGTTTATGATTCATCCGTAGTCGGATGTTGTTCTTGTATGTGGTATTGTGGTATTCATGTGGCATTGTATGCCTTTTGTATGTATCCCCATCTATTATGTAATGTTGATGTAATGATATCCACCTTGCAAAAGCGTTCCAATATGCGGGTCTATCCTTGGTGGGACCTTCGAGTTCCTTTTGGATAGGGTCGCATATTGGGCGTGACATCCTACTTGATTGATATTGATGATATGGGTGTTACAAGAGTTGGTCTACCACGAGATCAAAGAGGCAAAACCCTAGAAGCTAGCCTATGATGATTATGATTCTGTCCATAAGGACTAAACCCTTTGGTTTATATAGACACTGGAGGGGGCTAGGGTTTACATGGAGTCGGTTACAAAGATGAAAATATAATATCCGGATCGCCTAGCTTATCTTCCACGCAAAGGAGAATCCCATCCGGACACGGGACGAAGTCTTGAGTCTGGTATCTTCACGGTCCAATAGTCCGGCCAAAGTATATAGTCCGGCTGTCGAGATACCCCCTAATCCAGGACTCCCTCAGTAGCCCCTGAACCAGGCTTCAATGACGATGAGTCCGGCGCACAGTTCTGTCTTCGGTATTGCAAGGCGGGTTCCACCCCCGAATACTCCATAGTAATTATCGAACACTTAGATTGTGTCCGGATCTGCAAGATGATCTTCACATACCACCTAGAGAGAATGATATTTCACAAAGGTAATCTGCTGACAACTTTAGACAAAGTGACATGACACTACCGTTGGGTCATTATTCGAACCATTTCCAACAACCAGCCATAGTGCATATTGCGAGGCGGTTTCATTGTCACGTCTTGTCAAAGCAGAGATCATGTCCCCTGATCACAGGATTTTCATCAATACGGGTATGGGTAACCCAACCGCGCAATCAATCGTGGCGCTTGGGAAATAAGCGATTCTCAATAGGAAGGTGGGGAGGCGCACCGTTCTTGTCGCCTCTATAAAGGGATAAGGATTCCCCATTTTCACCCACGCCTTCTTCCTCCTCTGCTTATCCATTCTCTCACCCTCAAGCTCCATCGCCCTAGTTCACGCCTTCTCCGCACAGCCAAACATATCCGGAGCAGAAGGCAAGTGGGTGGCCTCCACCATGAAGGAAGAGGATATTGCGAAGCTTCGGGCGGCCGGATACTTGGCCGCAGACATCGCGCACCGGCTACCGGATGAAGGGCAGATCATTCCAACTCCGGAACCCCACGAGAGGGTCATGTTTGTCGCCCACTTCGTCCGTGGACTGGGATTTCCACTTCATCCCTTCGTCCGCAGGCTCATGTTCTACTACGGGCTAGATTTCCATGATCTAACCCCGAATTTCATCCTCAACATCTCAGTATTTATCGTCGTGTGCGAGGCCTTCCTCCGCATCAAGCCTCAGTTTGGCTTGTGGCTACGAATCTTCTGCGTGAAGTCGAAGATCGTGAGCGGCCAGCAAGCGGAGTGCGGAGGCGCCATGGTGGGCAAGATGCCCAACGTCACCTGGCTTGACGTCTCCTTTGCGGAGACCGTGAAAGGGTGGCAATCGGGGTGGTTCTACATCACCAAGCCGCGCGACGCCAACTGGGCGGCGGCCCCCGAATTCCGATCCGGAATCCCCATGCGGCTCACCTCCTGGGAAAAGAAGGGCCTGGCCTGGGGCGAGCCCGCGGAGCTGACCGGACTTTAGAACTGCATCAAGAATATGAAGGACAAGAAAATCAAGCTTGTCAACATGGTCTAGGTCGTGCTTGTCCACCGGATCCTTCCGTGCCAAAGACGGGCATTTAATCTGTGGTAGTTCGTCCCGGCCGAACACCAGATACTTTAAAAGCTCTACGACATGACACACAAGGGCATATGGAAGGCGCTATTCAAGGCCTCCAAAATACCTCCTCCCACATCCGAGGATCGCGGACTTCACGCCACGCGGCTCCCCCGACCGGTGAGTTTCTCACTACCACCGGATTCGGTTTTTCCCAATGTACTCATGGGGGAATCTTAAGTCATTGTGTGTATTTGATCAGGAATATGTGGAGATAGCGAAGCGGATTGACTGTCTGGCTCCACTGCCAGAAGGTCCAGCCGATGCTCTCCTGACGGAGATGTTAGTCCCGGCGCCCTACAAGGCGTCGGAAAAGAAGGCCGAAAAGCAGGCCCTGGGGACCAGGAAGGGTCTCCGGCGTAAGGTCGTACCGGACGCCTCGTTCGAAGATGACGAGGCACGCTCCTCCCTCGAAGGGGAGGAGGAAGAGGAAAGGGCTGCTCCATCTGGGGAGGACGAGGGGCCTAAGAAGGTGGCCCAGGGAACCGGGAAGGGTCCCCGGCGCAAGGCCGTCATACCCTCATTGTCCGAAGACGATGAGGCAGATTCCTCCCGCGGAGGCGGGGGGAAACACGAAGAAACTCTACCTCCCCGCACTAGGGAGGAGAAGAAGAGGAAAGCCGCCCCAGAGGGGGAGGCTAGGACGCCCAAGAAGGGAAAGGGTCCCTTCCGGATTACTCCACCATGGCCGCCTATAGCGAGGAGGAGTGGCTACCCAGGGGGAAGCCCCTAGTGAGATCGTAAGTATCCGCACTCTATTATACTTTAGTGCGACTTCGCTTCATAGTGAACATATATATGCAGTCCGCCCAGGGTCCATCCCGAGGTATCATCTTCGGATGGGTCCTTGAGTGATTCGGTGATGAACACGCTTCCGAAGGCCACTACCCCTCGGCCTGCGGACGACACGGAGGTGTTGTCCCAAAGGCTCCTAGAGTAGGGGGAGGTGGCTCTGCAGATGACCCAGGGTGAAATTCCAAATGCCGGGCACATGAGGTATAATATCCCCGCGGATCGTGCCGATGAGAGCCGCAGCAAGCCGGGTTCTTAGCCGGATACTGTACCGGAACCTCCAATGGTTCTGGACTCGGGCAGGCCGGGGAGGGCGAGCCGTCCATGCCGACGACTTCCGTTACGCCAGAGGCATCGGATAGTCTGCTGGAAGCACTTCGCGGCGCTTCCATGGATGAAGAGCATCGTACTCTTACGAGTGTGGTGATTCAAAAGGTCCTTTCTGCCAAGAGCGGACTAACCGAAGCCTGCACCAGCCTCCTGACATGCTTAGAGGTAAGTAATAAAAAAATGTGTGAAATTATCACCCGATAGGTAGTAGCCCCTGATACTCTGTTTGGTGTTCGAAATGAAAAGCCAAACGGAGGATCAATTATAATCCGCAGGAGCCTAATAGTAGGTTTGCATGTGAATAAGCAGGCGGTGCTGCTTGCCACTGCTTCCCGCACGGCCGAGGTCGCCGGACTTAAACGGGACCTGGAGCGGTACAAGGAGAACTTGGCCTCACAAAGAGGCAGCTCGAACAGAATAAAGGTGAGTGATACCCCGTTCGCATATTATAAAGAATAGACAAAATTGGTGATTCTAACGACAAAACATCGTGACTTTGTAATAGGGGCCACAACCGAAGTGGCATCCCTGAAGAAAGCGCTGTCCGAGGCCGAAGACAAGGCGGCCATGGAGCGCATTGAGCGCAAAAAGCAGAATGCTAGGGTGGGCGAGGTATAGCAAGAGCTCCAGGAGCTCGGCAAGAAGTTCGAGTCCTTGGAGTGTGACCTCAAGACAAAGGAGTTTGAGCTTGCGAAGGCCCTTGCGAGTGTGAAAGACGCCAAGGCCGAAGCCGAAAAGGCCCAGCAGGAAATCCAGTCGGCCAAGAAGATAGCAGCGGGTAAGACATTCTTTATGCAAAGCAAGCATGTGGAGGAGGTGTTTCTCTTACTTACCCGAATTCGGAGCTCTCCATGGGGCATTCGAAGTTCTACCGTGCCGAGGAGGGGAGCTCGACGGAGAAGCTGTTTTCGTCCCAATATGCTGGAGCCGAACACCCGATGCCTCTGAGTGACCAATTGAAGCAATTGGTTGAACTCCACAGGGCGGCCGAAGTGGCTATGAAGGATTTCATAGTCCGGATGTGGCCTGGTGAGCCCTTGCCTGCCAGCTACATCGGCCTGATAAAGCGGATGGTAAACGCCTGTCCACAGCTTGAGGTGATCAAGCGATCTGTTTGCATTGAGGGTGCCCGCCGGGCCTTTGCCCGTGCGAAGGTGCATTCGGGCAAGCTGGATGTGGAGAAGCTGGTGAAGGACGGGCTGCCGGAGGGCAAGGCGCATCGCTGTCCCGAAAAATATTATGATGGTGTTATGAAAGGCGCTCGTCTTGTCACATCCCTAGTTCTGGTATGACCTAGACTAGTTAGTCATTTGTGCATCACGTTTAAATTCCATTTAAATTTGAAATGAGGATTTGTGAAACCCTCAGAATCATTTCTGGAAATGACCCAGATAAAAATTGCTCCAAAAAGGTCCAAGAAAATGCTCATGTTGCTCTCTGAAACTATTGGGCAGAGATAAAAATGAAACCAATATTTTTAGGAGCTCATAATTATTTATTTTGGGCATTTGTAATTAATGCATAAATATTTGCATTGGATATATATTAGTTATATATTTAATGTATGTCCAATATCTCTGATTTTGGTGTGGGGCTTTGGATTAATCCAACTAGTCCCTACAAAAATTATCAGAGGCAAATAAATTGATTTAGTATTTTTTACTAAATCAGAAACAAATGTCAAAAATAAAAAAAGAAACAAAAAGGTAAAAACCTTACCTGGACCTACCTGCGGCCCAGCTCCTGTGCTGGCCCAGCCCACCTCCTCCCCTGTCATCTTCCTCCGGCCAGGAGGACGGGCGCGTGCCCGACGCGCGTGCACCGACGCGCCGCGCCACCTCCTCCCTCCCTGCCTGCCTGTCCCTCCGCGATGCATCTGGACGACGCCACGCCGCCCTCCTGGACCGCTTTCACTCTCTCCCATGTCTCTCCCTCGTCCGCCCCTCTCCCCCGAGCTCCACCGAGCGGAGCTCCTCGCCACCGACACCGTTGCCGTAGCCACCGCCTCCCCCTCGCCTCTCCGACACGCGCAGGAGCTCCACCTCCTCGCTCTAAAGGTCTCTGCCAAGCAACGCAAGCCGGAGCACCCCATGGAGCCGTCGCTGTCGCCATCTTCGCCTCCGGCCGCCATGGATCCTCGCCGTCGATTCGGGAGCTACCGGGTGTCCCCGACCTCGCCCTCGCGCTCGCTGGTCTCCTGTGAGCCCCTGCACCGAACCTCCCTCTCCCCGATGCCGATTTCTTCCTCTAACCATAGGCTCTGTCGAGCCCGAGAGCTCATCGCCGCCGGCCACAAGGTCGCCGTGGCTAGAGCCCACACACGTCGCGTCCGAGCACGCTGTCGTCCTCGTCGCGTTCCCAGGAACCCAGAGCACCTACCCACTCTTCCTCCCGTGCACCATAGCGCTCTGTCCATCTTCGCCGAACTCCGGCGGCCGCAACCGAGCTCACCGCCGTCGACTCCGGCGACCCCAGGCCCAGGCTCGGCCACCACCCAACGCGCCATTGATCTAGCTTTCCAACACGCCTAGCCGCGTGTCATTTGGAGCAGCACAGAGGAAAACCGAGGCACAAGTACGCCACGGACCTCGCCAGCGGCTAAACGCCGGTGGGGTTTGACCCTTTGACCTCGCCGGCCCATCAGGTGGGCCCCATGGGTCAGGTGATTAGCTTAAGTCTAATCACCATCTAACTAACCCTCACACTGACAGTGGGCCCCTGCGCCCTCATATTTTAATTAGATTAGTATAAACCCCCCCAATTAACCCTTAGTCACTGACGTGTGGACCCCACACGTCAGCCGTAGTTGACTTGCTGATGTCATGCTTACTCAATGCTGACGCAGTAATGCAATTTTCTTGATTTATTCTTATTCAGGAATTTCCAGAAAATGCCCAAAACTTCAAAAAATCATAGAAATTCAACCGTAGCTCAGATTGAAATAATTTATATATGAAAAATTATCAAAAAAATTCAATCTATCCAGCTGTACCAGTTTCATGCATGACAAACCAACCTAAACCTGCTGTATAGGTGAAAACATATAAATGGCATATATAAGAGATTAATTTGGAGTTGCATTTGAACCCTTGGTTCAAATGGACTTCATTCAATTTGAATACTAGTTGCATTAGCTCAAACAACATCACATCTACATGCCATGTTCATGAATCATATTGTTGCATATGTTTGTGTATTGATTGCCGACACCATTCCTTCTCGATAGGTCCTGCTCTGGAGACCGTTCTAGAGTACCTGTCTAAGGAGCAGTGCCGCCTCTATTGATCTACCAGGCAAGCAAAACCCCTTGTTCATTCCGATACAATCCTAATCTCTCGCTCCTGCTCTCAGTTATTGCATTAGGACAACAACGATTCATCTGCTACTTTGTGATGCGGTAGTTGAACCCATTCCTCTGCATGACCTGTCATTGCCATAGTAAATAGTTGAAACCCACTAGCATGTGTAGGAGTTGATTGAGCCATGTTGTGTTCCTACCATGCCATGCCTGCCATTGCTTAGAGTTGTGTCAGGTCTGATTCATTGGGAATGAATTGGAGTGTTACGATATGTTCTGTTGCTGAGAGTGAAGTGTGTGAACACGATTTGGTAAAGGCAGCGGTGGGAGGCCATGTAGGAGTACATGGTGGGTTGTCTCACTGGAACCGTCCGTAAGCACTGAGTTCTATGTATGTTGTCCAATGACTCGATACTACCACACATTTGGATCCTCAATTGACTCTCTCGACTTATTAACCGACTTGATCTCTGTCCAGGAGTCGCAACTAGTTTCTGGTGTTTGTAGGTAGTGCTATTTTTCTACCGAGTGGCACCCGGCAGGGTGGGCTTGGGACAGACTAGGCATACGTGGCCTGGTGTACCGAGTGGCATCCGGATGGTGGGCTCGGGAACCTTGTACACATCGTTTGGGGCCGTGAGCGAAACCTTGGCCAGATCTCCTTGCGGATGGAACCCGAATAGGTGATAAACCTGGACCAGAGTCTTGTGTGGTTAGTAGGTCGTGGCCGACACCCTCGCCAGGCTTCCGCTTGAAGGTTGCCGAGATACACGACGTGTACATGGTGGTAAGTGGCGAGAGCATGTGTGAAGAAGTACACCCCTGCAGGGTTATCATGATCTATTCGAATAGCCGGGTCCGCGGTTATGAACTTCTTGGGTGCTTACATGGTACATAGACAACTTGAAGTGGATACTATAAAATGCTCAAGACAAGTGTGAGTGCTATGGATGGCCTTCTCGTAGGGAGATGGGGAAGAATCCATAGTAGTGTATTGTGTGGTGATTAGTAGACTCGTGTGCGCCATCTCACCTCAAAGAAGTTTCTCGTAGTCGTAGAACAGGATAGCCAGTGAGTCAAAGCTGGCTTGCTGCAACTAAACCCCACATTACCCTCTTGATACAAATGCATGTATGATAGGATCTGATGTAAGTCTTGCTGAGTACCTTTGTACTCATGTTGCTTTATTTATGTTTTTGTAGCGGAGACTTCGGTCTTACTAGTATTCTCGTGGGCTTCGACAGGTAGCTTGTACCTCAGCTACGGTCTTGATCGGATGTTGTAGATAGTCAGGCTCTTCAGCCTTTTTGATTTGTAGATGTCTGTACTCAGACATGTAATGCTTCCGCTTGTTGCTTGTTTGCTCTGAATGTTGGGTCATGTGACCCCTGCTTGTAATAAATGCTATGATGGCTCTTCTGAGCCTTTATCTATATGAGTTGTTGAGTTATGCCGTGATGCTATGTTGTACAACACATACTTGCATGTTATGCGTACGTGTAATGTGTATTGCTATGTGTGGGATCTGACTATCTAGTTGTTTAACCTTAATAGCCTCTCTTACCGGGAAATGTCTCCTAGTGCTTCCACTGAGCCCTGGTAGCTTGCTACTGCTCCGGAACAGTTAGGCTGGCTGGCATGTGTCCTTCTTCGATCATGTGTCTGCCCCTTCGGGGAAATGTCACGCGGTGTCTACCGGAGTCCTGTTAGCCTGCTACAGCCCGGTTTACCGGAGTCCTGCTAGCCCAGCTGCTACAGCCCGGATTCACTCGCTGATGACCGACACGTTCGTTGCTGGGTCATGTATGCCTGTCCCTGTAAGTTAGTTCCACTTTGGGTTCACGACTAGCCACGTCAGCCCGGGTTCTTTGTCATATGGATGCTAGTGACACCATCATATACGTGTGCCAAAAGGCGTAAACGGTCTCGGGCATGGTAAGGCGACACCCGTGGGAATACCGTGCGTGAGGCCGCAAAGGGATATGAGGTGTTACATGCTAAATCGGTGTGGCATAGAATCGGGGTCCTGACAGCTTTGGTATCAGAGCCTGACTGCCTGTAGGATTACCGAGTCAAACTGGTCGAAGTTGATTTTAGAAATTCCTTAGTTATGTAAGGGAATTGATTGTGGGAAGGAACGTAAGGCTCTTTTTACTCCTTGCATCTCATGGCCTTCTGATCTGAGTCATCCTATCTTTCCTACGGGGTTAAGGAACTAGGTTTTCTCTTCCGTCTATCAGGATCACGTGTTACTAATCCGTAGTTCCATAGGATTGGTTGATCAGAGTCATATCCCAGTTTTGAGTACTTCCGGTGTAGCCTGTTCAGTACTATCTCAGAACCTTGAGTGCTGATGTTGAGTATGTTACTATCCCATTTTGGCAAGATGTCTCATTCAGGGCATTTTACTGCCGTTATGTTGCCGGAATTTCCCTAGAAGTTCGATAGTTACTAATTTCCTTGTCCTACATTCTATAGCCTATAGTTGATGCTGATTCTGTCCTTGGTTTTGTTTCTCAGGATGTCATCAGTTAAGCGAAGTTTTGTTGCCCGTAGCCAGAACCACGAAGATGGTAGGGATGAGGATCCTCCCAACCAGCCTTCGTTGGCAGAGTTCATGTTAGAGATGGAGAGAAACAAGCGTGAGTCTAACCGCTTGTTGGCACGTATCGAGGAGAACACTGCGGATCAGTTCAAAGGGTCTGCAACCATTCATGACTTCATTCGCTTGCACCCACCTACCTTTCATCATTCCATTGAGCCACTCGATGCAGATGACTGGCTCCGTAGCATCACTCATAAGTTGCGTTCTGTGAACGTAGCTGAAAATGACAAGGTCACCTATGCCACATACCATCTGGAAGGTCCTGCTGGTCTTTGGTGGCAGAACTATGAGGCTATGCTTCCAGCTGGCCAGATTCCTACCTGGAGAGATTTCACTGAGGATTTTTGCGAGCATCATATTCCTCAGGCCCTCATCGATCGCAAGAGAGAAGAGTTCTGTAGCTTCATCCAGAGTAAGATGGCTGTTGATGCTTACAGTAGAGAGTTTGAGAACCTTGCCCGCTATGCCACAGAAGAGGTGTCCATGGACGCCAAGAAGCAGGCTAGGTTCCGGAAGGGTCTCAACCCCAAGTTGCGTCGTGATCTCCACCTCCATCATTGTGATACATTTCAAGCTCTTGTGAACATGGCCATTAATGCAGAGATAGCTCAGCTCACTTACGAGGAGTCTCGTAAGCACACCCGTGATTTGGGATCTTCTTCCGGCTCCAGTTCTCAGAAGCGTCGGATTTGGGTTCTGAACTCCGCCCTTCCTTCCGGATATTCACCGAGGCCATCTTATGTGGTGCCTCCCCAAGCTCAGTCGTAATGTTCCACCCAGGCCTACTAGTAGACCGCTTGTCAGTGCGGGTCCACGTCCAACTTCAGGGACTTGCTTCACATGCGGGAAGCCATGACACTATGCACGTGACTGCCCTCAGGCTAGTTATGTTCCACCCCAGCCCGAGAAGTCTGTTTGCTGCGTTAAGCCATCAAGCAATATGATTAGTGCCAAGCCAACTCGCACTAAACGTGGACGTGTGCATCACGTCTCAGCTAAAGACGCTCATAATGATTCGGATGTCGTTCTTGGTACACTCCTTGTCAATTGTCACCCAGCATCGGTTTTGTTCGATACTGGAGCATCTCACTCCTTCATTTCTCAAGGCTATGCTCGTTTGCATGACATGTCATTTTGTGAATGCCAACTCCACTTGAAATCCAAACCCCAAGGTCTAGATGGCAAACTACCAAAATCAGCTATGGTAATGAAATCCTTGTTGATAGACTTGTATTTCTTGCATCACTTGTAGCCCTCAAGTCCTCAGATATTAACATCATCTTGGGTATGGACTGGATGACAGCTCATCATGCCAAGATTGATTGTTACACCAGGTCTATTCATCTTACACACCCATCTGGCAAGATAGTCACTCTCTCCACTAGAGTTGCAAAGCGTCAGCTCTATTCTCTTAATGCCAGCCCTTTTCCAGATGTTGAAGTTATCCCGATAGTCAGTGACTTTCTGGATGTCTTTCCAGAGGAACTGCCAGGTGTTCCACCTGATAGAGATGTAGAATTCGTCATAGATCTTATCCCAGGAACCACTCCAATCTCTAGGAGACCTTACAAAATGGCACCCTTAGAACTAGCCGAGCTTAAGAAACAACTTGATGAGTCCTTGCAAAAGGGTTTCATCCGTCCTAGTTCTTCTCCCTGGGCTTGCCCCGTCCTCTTCGTCAAGAAGAAGGATGGTACGGACCGGATGGTTGTAGATTATCGTCTCGTTAATTTGGTCATGATAAAGAACAAATATCCGTTTCCCAGGATGAACGACCTGTATGATCAGCTCGCTGGATCCTCAGTCTTTTCCAAGATGGATTTGAGGTTAGGCTACCACGAAATCAAGATCAGAAACAGGGACATCCCCAAGACAGCCTTTGTCACTCGTTATGGCCAGTAAGAGTACACCGTCATGTCCTTCGGTCTAACCAACACTCCAAGTACTTTCTCCCGCTTGATGAACTCGATCTTCATGGAGTACTTGGATAAATTCGTCGTGGTTTATATCAATGATATTCTTATTTACTCGAAGAACGAGGAAGAGCATGCCGAACATCTTAGACCTGTGTTAGAAAAACTCAGAGAGCATCGCCTTTATGCCAAGTTCTCCAAGTGTGAATTTTGGTTGCCAGAAGTGACCTACCTAGGCCACGTAATCTCTGGTAAGGGCATTGCTGTCAATCCCGAGAGAGTTAAGGCCGTTCTTGATTAGACTCCACCTGAAATCGTGAAACAAGTTAGGAGTTTCCTTGGTCTAGCCAGCTATTATCGCCGCTTTGTTGAAAACTTCTCCAAAGTAGCCAAACCCCTCATAGAACTTCTCAAGAAAGATAAAAAGTTTGCGTGGTCCCCACAGTGTGAGTACAGTTTTCAGGAACTGAAAAGACGCCTGACTTCTGCTCCCATACTTGTGCCACCGGATTTCACTAAAGACTTTGTTATCTACTGTGACGCCTCACGATAGGGACTAGGTTGCATTCTTATGCGGGACCGTCATGTGATTGCCTATGCATCTCGACAGTTGCATCCACATGAGGAGAATTATCCTACATATGATTTAGAGCTTGCAGCCATAGTCTATGCACTCAAGACCTGGCGACATTACCTTCTTGGTCAACGTTGCGAGATCTACACCGATCACCAGAGTCTCAAGTATATCTTCACACAACCAGATCTGAACCTTAGGCAAAGACATTGGTTGGAGTTGATCTCAGATTACGACTTAGGGATTACCTACACCCCAGGAAAGGGCAATGTCATGGATGATGCGCTAAGTCGTAAATCCTATTGCAACAATCTCATGTTGCGGCAGGGCCAACCACTTCTCCATGAGGAATTCTGTAAGCTTAACCTTCACATTGCTCCTCACGGATTCCTTTCTACCTTGGTGGCGAAACCTACTCTTGAGGATCAGATCATAACTAGCCAGCAGTATGATACGGGTATTTCTCGAATCAAGGATAACGTGAAGAAGGGAGCTGCTGGTAGTTTCTCTGTTGATGATCGAGGTGTTGTTTTCTTCTAGAACCGTCTGGTGGTTCCCAGGAAGCAACATCTTTGGCAACTGATCCTTAAGGAGGCTCATGAATCTCCTCTCACGATTCATTCCGGCAGCACTAAGATGTATCAGGACCTATGCCAGAGGTTCTGGTGGACTAGGACGAAGAGAGAAATTGCTCAGTTTATTGCTATTCCTGAATGGAAATGGGATAAAGTTGGTATGGACTTCATCACCGGCTTTCCCAGGACCAAGAGAGGGAATAATGCTATCTTCGTAGTCATTGATCGTCTCTCCAAAGTGGCCCACTTCCTACCTGTTCGAGAGAGTATCACTGCTAGTCAGCTCGCTGAGTTATATATTTCTCGAATAGTGTCACTTCATGGTGTTCCACTAGAGATCAATTCAGGCCGTGGCAGTCTTTTCACTTCTCATTTCTGGGAGAGTTTCCAAACTGCCATGGGAACCCATCTTTCCTTCAGTACCGCTTTCCACCCTCAATCAAGTGGCAGGTGGAACGAGCCAACCAAATTCTCGAAGACATGCTTAGAGCTTGCATTATCTCATTCGTATGGATTGGGAGAAATGTCTTCCTTTTGTCGAGTTTGCTTATAACAATAGCAATCAATCCAGTCTTAAGAAAGCTCCTTTTGAGATTCTCTATGGACGAAGGTGTTGAACACCTTTGAACTTGTCAGAAACCGGTGAAAGACAATTCTTTGGACCGGACATGATCTAGGAGGCAGAAGAGCAAGTTCGTATCATTCGTGAGAATTTGAAAACAGCCCAATCTTGTCAAACGAGCCAATATGATCGTCGTCATAAGGATATGACTTATGAAATTGGCGACAAAGCTTACCTTCGGGTTACTCCGTTGAAGGGTACCCTGTTGGGGAACATAGTAATTTCAAAAAATTTCCTATGCACACGCAAGAATCATGGTGATGCATAGCAACGAGAGGGGAGAGTGTTGTCCACGTACCCTCGTAGACCGAAAGCGGAAGCGTTAGAACAACGCGGTTGATGTAGTCGTATGTCTTCACGATCCGACCGATCCAAGTACCGAACGTACGGCACATCTGAGTTCAGCACACATTCAGCTCGATGACGATCCCCGGACTCCGATCCAGCAGGGTGACGAGGATGAGTTCCGTCAGCACGACGGCGTGGTGACGATGATGATGTTCTACCGACGCAGGGCTTAGCCTAAGCACCGCAACGATATGACCGAGGTGGAATATGGTGGAGGGGGGCACCACACACGGCTAAGGAACGATCACGAAGATCAACTTGTGTGTCTAGAGGTGCCCCCTGCCCCCGTATATAAAGGAGCCAGTGGGAGGGGCGGCCGGCCAAGGATGGCGCGCCAAGGGGGAGTCCTGGTCCCACCAGGAGTAGGACTCCCTTCTTTCCTAGTTGGAGAAGGAGAAGGGGGGAAGGAGGAGGAAGAGGGGAAGGAAAGGGGGGGCTCCGCGCCCCTCTCCTTGTCCTATTCGGACTAGGGAGGGGAGGGGGCGCAGCCCACCTCTTGGATCCTCTCTTCCTCTCCACTAGGGCCCATGTAGCCCCATTAAGCCCCCGGGGGGTTCCAGTAACCTCCCGGTACTCCGATAAAATCCCGATTTCACCTGGAACAGTTCTGATATCCAAATATAGGATTCCAATATATCAATCTTTATGTCGTGACCATTTCGAGACTCCTCGTCGTGTCCGTGATCACATCCGAGACTCCGAACAACCTTCGGTACATCAAAACTTCTAAACTCATAATAAAACTGTCATTGTAACGTTAAGCGTGCGAACCCTACGGGTTCGAGAACTATGTAGACATGACCTAGAACTGTTTCCGGTTAATAACCAATAGCGGAACCTGGATGCTCATATTGGCTCCTACATATTCTACGAAGATCTTTATCGGTCAAACCGCATAACAACACACGTTGTTCCCTTTGTCACCGATATGTTACTTGCCCGAGATTCGATCGTCGGTATCCAATACCTAGTTCAATCTCGTTACCGGCAAGTCTCTTTACTCGTTATGTAATGCATCATCTCGTAACCAACTCATTGGACACATTGCTTGCAAGGCTTATAGTGATGTGCATTACCGAGAGGGCCCAGAGATACCTCTTCGACAATCGGAGTGACAAAACCTAATCTAGAAATACGCCAACTCAACATGTACCATTGGAGACACCTGTAGAGCTCCTTTATAATCACCCAGTTACATTGTGACGTTTGGTAGCACACAAAGTGTTCCTCCGGTAAACGGGAGTTGCATAATCTCATAGTTATAGGAACTTTGTATAAGTCATGAAGAAAGCAATAGCAACATACTAAACGATCAAATGCTAAGCTAACAGAATGGGTCAGGTCAATCACATCATTCTCCTAGTGATGTGATCCCGTTAATCAAATGACAACACATGTCTATGGTTAGGAAACCTAACCATCTTTGATTAATGAGCTAGTCAAGTAGAGGCATACTAGTGACATTAAGTTTGTCTATGTATTCACACATGTATCATGTTTGCGGTTAATACAATTCTAGCATAAATAATAAACATTTATCATGATACGAGGAAATAAATAATAACTTGCACTAGAGTCAATAATCTAGGGCATATTTCCTTCAGTTTCCCACTTGCACTAGAGTCAATAATCTAGATTACACAGTGATGATTCTAACACCCATGGAGTCTTGGTGTTGATCATGTTTTGCTCGTGGAAGAGGCTTAGTCAATAGGTCTGCAACATTCAGATCCGTATGTATCTTGCAAATCTCTATGTCTCCCACCTGGACTTGGTCCCAGATGGAATTGAAGCGTCTCTTGATGTGCTTGATCCTCTTGTGAAATCTGGATTCCTTTGCCAAGGCAATTGCACCAGTATTGTCACAGAAGATCTTCATTGGTCCCGATGCACTAGGTATGACACCTAGATTGGAAATGAACTCCTTCATCCAGACTCCTTCATTTGCTGCTTCCGAAGCAGCTATGTACTCCGCTTCGCATGTAGATCCCGCCACGACTCTTTGTTTAGAACTGCACCAACTTACAGCTCCACCGTTTAATAAAAACACGTATCCGGTTTGCGATTTAGAATCGTCCGGATCAGTGTCAAAGCTTGCATCGACGTAACCATTTACGACTAGCTCTTTGTCACCTCCATAAACGAGAAACATATCCTTAGTCCTTTTCAGGTATTTCAGGATGTTCTTGACTGCTGTCCAGTGATCCACTCCTGGATTACTTTGGTACCTACCTGCCAAGCTTATTGCTAAGCATACGTCAGGTCTGGTACACAGCCTTGCATACATGATAGAGCCTATGGCTGAAGCATAGGGAACATCTTTCATTTTCTCTCTATCTTCTGCTGTGGTCGGGCATTGAGTCTGACTCAACTTCACACCTTGTAACACAGGCAAGAAACCTTTCTTTGCCTGATCCATTTTGAACTTTTTCAAAACTTTATCAAGGTATGTGCTTTGTGAAAGTCCAATTAAGCGTCTTGATCTATCTCTATAGCTCTTGATGCCCAATATGTAAGCAGCTTCACCGAGGTCTTTCATTGAAAAACTTTTATTCAAGTATCCCTTTATGCTATCTAGAAATTCTATATCATTCCCAATTAACAATATGTCATTTACATATAATATCAGAAATGCTCTGAGCTCCCACTCACTTTCTTGTAAATGAGGCTTCTCCAAAAGTCTCAGATAAAACCATATCTTTGATCACACTATCAAAGCATTTATTCCAACTCCGAGATGCTTGCACCAGTCCATAAATGGATCGCTGGAGCTTGCACACTTTGTTAGCACCTTTTGGATCGACAAAACCTTCCGGTTGCATCATATACAATTGTTCTTCCAGAAATCCATTCAGGAATGCAGTTTTAACATCCATTTGCCAAATTTCATAATCATAAAATGCGGCAATTGCTAACATGATTCCGACAGACTTAAGCATCGCTATGGGTGAGAAAGTCTCATCGTAGTCAACCCCTTGAACTTGTCGAAAACAAGTCGAGCTTTGAAGACAGTTACATTATCATCAGCGTCAGTCTTCTTCTTGAAGATCCATATATTCTCGATGGCTTGCCGGTCATAGGGCAAGGCAACCAAAGTCCATACTTTGTTCTCATACATGGATCCCATCTCATATTTCATGGCCTCAAGCCATTTCGCGGAATCTGGGCTCATCATCGCTTCCTCATAGTTTGTAGGTTCGCCATGGTCAAGTAACATGACTTCCAGAATAGGATTACCGTACCACTCTGGTGCGGATCTTACTCCGGTAGACCTACGAGGTTCAGTAGTAACCTAATCTGAAGTTTCATGATCAATATCATTAGCTTCCTCACTGATTGGTGTAGTTATCACAGGAACCAGTTCTTGTGTTGAACTAGTTTCCAACAAGGGAGCAGGTACAGTTACCTCATCAAGTTCTACTTTCCTCCCACTCACTTCTTTCGAGAGAAACTCCTTCTCTAGAAAGGATCCAAATTTAGCAACAAAAATCTTGCCTTCAGATCTGTGATAGAAGGTGTACCCAATAGTCTCTTTTGGGTATCCTATGAAGACACATTTCTCCGATTTGGGTTCGAGCTTATCTGGTTGAAGTTTCTTCACATAAGCATCGCAGCCCCCCCAAACTTTAAGAAACGACAACTTTGGTTTCATGACAAACCACAGTTCATAAGGCGTCGTCTCAATGGATTTTGATGGTGCCCTATTTAACGTGAATGCGGCCGTCTCTAAAGCATAAGCCCAAAACGATAGCGGTAAATCAGTAAGAGACATCATAGATCGCACCATATCTAATAAAGTACGATTACGATGTTCGGACACACCATTTCGTTGTGGTGTTCCGGGTGGCGTGAGTTGTGAAACTATTCCGCATTGTTTCAAATGTAGACCAAACTCGTAACTCAAATATTCTCCTCCACAATCAGATCGTAGAAATTTTATTTTCTTGTTATGATGATTTTCCACTTCACTCTGAAATTCTTTGAACTTTTCAAATGTTTTAGACTTGTGTTTCATCAAGTAGATATACCCATATCTGCTCAAATCATCTATGAAGGTGAGAAAATAATGATACCTGCCGCGAGCTTCAATATTCATTGGACCACATACATCAGTATGTATGATTTCTAATAAATCAGTTGCTCGCTCCATAGTTCCGGAGAACGGCGTTTTAGTCATCTTGCCCATGAGGCACGGTTCGCAAGTACCAAGTGATTCATAATCAAGTGATTCCAAAAGTCCATCAGTATGGAGTTTCTTCATGCGCTTTACACCGATATGACCTAAATGGCAGTGCCACAAATAAGTTGCACTATCATTATCAACTCTGCATCTTTTGGTTTCAACATTATGAATATGTGTATCACTACTATCGAGATTCAATAAAAATAGACCACTCTTCATGGGTGCATGACCATAAAAGATATTACTCATATAAATAGAACAACCATTATTCTCTGATTTAAATGAATAATCGTCTCGCATCAAACAAGATCCAGATATAATGTTCATGCTCAACGCTGGCACCAAATAACAATTATTTCGGTCTAAAACTAATCCCGATGGTAGATATGGAGGTAGCGTGCCGACCGCGATCACATCGACTTTGGAACCATTTCCCACGCGCATCATCACCTCGTCCTTAGCCAATCTTCGCTTAATCCGTAGTCCCTGTTTTGAGTTGCAAATATTAGCAATAGAACCATTATCAAATACCCAGGTGCTACTGCGAGCATTAGTAAGGTACACATCAATAACATGTATATCACATATACCTTTGTTCACTTTGTCATCCTTCTTATCCGCCAAATACTTGGGGCAGTTCCGCTTCAAATGTCGATCGCTTATGAGAAGCACTCGATCTCGTGGTTAGGTCCATACTTGGGTTTCTTCTCTTGAGCAGCAACTTGTTTGCTGTTCTTATTGAAGTTCCTTCTTCTTCCCTTTGCCCTTTTCTTGGCCCGGTGGTCTTATTGACCATCAACACTTGATGCTCCTTCTTGATTTCTACCTCCGCAGCCTTTAGCATTGCGAAGAGCTCAGAATAGTCTTGTCCATCCCTTCCATATTATAGTTCATCACGAAGCTCTTGTAGCTTGGTGGCGATGATTGAAGAATTACATCAATGACACTATCATCGGGAAGATTAACTCCCAGTTGAATCAAGTGATTATTATACCCAGACATTTTGAGTATGTGCTCACTGACAGAACTATTCTCCTCCATCTTACAGCTATAGAACTTATTGGAGACTTCATATCTCTCAATCCGGGCATTTGCTTGAAATATTAACTTCAACTCGTGGAACATCTCATATGCTCCATGATGGTCAAAACGTCGTTGAAGACCCGGTTCCAAGCTGTAAAGCATGGCACACTGAACTATTGAGTAGTCATTAGCTTTGCTCTGCCAGACGTTCTTAGCGTCGTCAGTTGCATCTGCAGCAGGCCTAGCACCCAGCGGTGCTTCCAGGATGTAATTCTTCTGTGCAGCAATGAGGATAATCCTCAGGTTACGGACCCATTCCGTGTAATTGCTACCATCATCTTTCAACTTAGCTTTCTCAAGGAAGACATTAAAATTCAATGGAACAACAGCACGAGCCATCTATCTACAACAAACATAGACAAGAAAAATACTATCAGGTACTAAGTTCAGGATAAATTTAAGTTCAATTAATCATATTACTTAAGAACTCCCACTTAGATAGACATCTCTCTAGTCATCTAAGTGATCACGTGATCCAAATCAACTAAACCATGTCCGATCATCACGTGAAATGGAGTAGTTTCAATGGTGAACATCACTATGTTGATCATATCTACTATATGATTCACGTTCGACCTTTCGGTCTCCGTGTTCCAAGGCCATATCTGTATATGCTAGGCTCATCAAGTTTTAACCTAAATATTCCGCGTGTGCAACTATTTTGCACCTGTTGTATTTGAACGTAGAGCCTATCACACCCGATCATCACGTGGTGTCTCAGCACGAAGAACTTTCGCAACGGTGCATACTCAGGGAGAACACTTCTTGATAATTTTAGTGAGAGATCATCTTAAAATGCTACCGTCAACCAAAGTAAGATAAGATGCATAAAGGATAAACATCACATGCAATCAATATAAGTGATATGAAATGGCCATCATCATCTTGTGCTTGTGATCTCCATCTCTGAAGCACCGTCATGATCACCATCGTCACCGGTGCGACACCTTGATCTCCACTGTAGCATCGTTGTCATTACGCCATCTATTGCTTCTACGACTAACGCTACCGCTTAGTGATAAAGTAAAGCAATTACAGGACGTTTGCATTTCATACAATAAAGTGACAACCATATGGCTCCTGCCAGTTGCCGATAACTTCGGTTACAAAACATGATCATCTCATACAATAAAATATAGCATCACGTCTTGACCATATCACATCACAACATGCCCTGCGAAAACAAGTTAGATGTCCTCTACTTTGTTGTTGCAAATTTTACGTGGCTGCTACGGGGTGAGGAAGAACCGTTCTTACCTACGCATCAAAACCACAACGATAGTTCGTCAAGTTAGTGCTGTTTTAACCTTCGCAAGGACCGGGCGTAGCCACACTCGGTTCAACTAAAGTGAGAGAGACAGACGCCCGTCAGTCACCTTTAAGCAACGAGTGCGCGTAATGGTGAAACCAGTCTCGTGTAAGCGTACGCGTAATGTCGGTCTAGGCCGCTTCATCTCACAATACCGCTGAACCAAAGTATGACATGCTGGTAAGCAGTATGACTTGTATCACCCACAACTCACTTGTATTCTACTCGTGCATATGACATCTACGCATAAAACCAGGCTCTGATACCACTATTGGGGAACGTAGTAATTTCAAAAAATTTCCTACGCACACGCAAGGATCATGGTGATGCATCGCAACAAGAGGGGAGAGTGTTGTCCACGTACCCTCGTAGACCGAAAGAGGAAGCGTTAGAACAACGCGGTTGATGCAGTCGTACGTCTTCACGATCCGACCGATCCAAGTACTGAACCATGGCACCTCCGAGTTCAGCACACGTTCAGCTTGATGACGATCCCCGGACTCTGATCCAGCGGGGTTTCAGGGATGAGTTCCGTCAGCACGACGGCGTGGTGACGATGATGATGTTCTACCGATGCAAGACTTCGCCTAAGCACCGCAATGATATGACCGAGGTGGAATATGGTGGAGGGGGGCACTGCACACAGCTAAGGAACGGTCACGAAGATCAACTTGTGTGTCTAGAGGTGCCCCCTGCCCCCGTATATAAAGGAGCCAGGGGAGGGGGCGACCGGCCAAGGAGGGAGCACCAAGGGGGAGTCCTACTCCCACCGGGAGTAGGACTCCCTTCTTTCCTAGTTGGAGAAGGAGAAGGAGGGAAGGAGGAGGAAGAGGGGAAGGAAAGGGGGGGCGCCGCCCCCCTCTCCTTGTCCTATTCGGACTAGGGAGGGGAGGGGGCGCAGCCCACCTCTTTCCTCCTCTCTTCCTCTCCACTAGCGCAAATGTAGGCCCATTAAGCCCCCGGGGGGGTTCCAGTAACCTCCCGGTACTCCGGTAAAATCCCGATTTCACCCGGAACACTTCTGATATCCAAATATAGGCTTCCAATATACCAATCTTTATGTCTCGACCATTTCGATACTCCTCGTCATGTCCGTGATCACATCCGGGACTCCGAACAACCTTCGGTACATCAAAAGTTCTAAACTCATAATAAAACTGTCATCGTAACGTTAAGCGTGTGGACCCTACGGGTTCGAGAACTATGTAGACATGACCTAGAACTGTTTCCGGTTAATAACCAATAGTGGAACCTGGATGCTCATTTTGGCTCCTACATATTCTACGAAGACCTTTATCGGTCAAACCGCAAAACAACATACGTTGTTCCCTTTGTCATCGGTATGTTACTTGCCCGAGATTCGATCGTCGGTATCCAATACCTAGTTCAATCTCGTTACCGGCAAGTCTCTTTACTCGTTACGTAATGCATCATCTCGTAACAAACTCATTGGCCACATTGCTTGCAAGGCTTATAGTGATGTGCATTACCGAGAGGGCCTAGAGATACCTCTCCAACAATCGGAGTGACAGAACCTAATCTCGGAATACGCCAACTCAACATGTACCATTGGAGACACCTGTAGAGCTCCTTTATAATCACCCAGTTACGTTGTGACGTTTGGTAGCACACAAAGTGTTCCTCCGGTAAACGGGAGTTGCATAATCTTATAGTTATAGGAACTTTGTATAAGTCATGAAGAAAGCAATAGCAACATACTAAACAATCAAATGCTAAGCTAACGGAATGAGTCAGGTCAATCACATTATTCTCCTAAAGATGTGATCCCGTTAATCAAATGACAACACATGTCTATGGTTAGGAAACATAACCATCTTTGATTAATGAGCTAGTCAAGTAGAGGCATACTAGTGACATTAAGTTTGTCTATGTATTCACACATGTATCATGTTTCCGGTTAATACAATTCTAGCATGAATAATAAACATTTATCATGATATGAGGGAATAAATAATAGCTTTATTATTGCCTCTAGGGCATATTTCCTTCATACCCATCGTTTCGGTATCAAAGGCAAGTTGGCTCCTCGTTACATTGGTCCTTCTCGCATTCTCGCTAAACGAGGAGAGGTTGCCTACCAGTTGGAACTACCCCCACATCTTTCCGGAGTGCATGATGTCTTCCACGTCTCTCAACTCAGGCGTTGCTTCTCGGATCCTATCCGCGGAGTGGACCACGAAACGCTTGATCTCCAAGATAACTTCACATATCGAGAGTACCCTGTTCTCATTCTTGATCAAGCAGAGCGTGTCACTCGACGTCATAACATCAAGTTTCTCAAGGTTCAGTGGTCTCATAATTCTGAGAGAGAAGCTACTTGGGAGCGAGAAGATCATCTTCGACTGGAGTACCCTGCTTTCTTTCCGTCGACCCCTGAATCTCGAGACGAGATTCTTTCAAGTGGGGGCGAGTTGTCACATCCCTAGTTCTGGTATGACCTAGACTAGTTAGTCATTTGTGCATCATGTTTAAATTCCATTTAAATTTGAAATGAGGATTTGCGAAACCCTCTGAATCATTTCTGGAAATGACCCAGGTAAAAATTGCTCCAAAAAGGTCCAAGAAAATGTTCTTGTTGCTCTCTGAAAATATTGGGCAGAGATAAAAATCAAACCAATATTTTTAGGAGCTCATAATTATTTATTTTGGGCATTTGGAATTAATGCATAAATATTTGCATTGGATATATATTAGTTATATATTTAATATATGTCCAATATCTCTGATTTTTGGTCTGGGGCTTTGGATTAATCCAACTAGTCCCTACAAAAATTATCAGAGGCAAATAAATTGATTTAGTATTTTCTACTAAATCAGAAACAAATGTCAGAAATAAAAAAAAGAAACAAAAAGGGAAAAAACTTACCTGGACCTACCTGCGGCCCAGCTCCTGTGCTGGCCCAGCATTGCGCAGCCCAGCAGCTGGCCCAGCCCGCCTCCTCCCTTGTCGTCATCCTCCTGCTAGGAGGACGGGCGCGTGCCCGACACGCGCACACCGCCGCGCCGTGCCACCTCCTCCCTCCCTGCCTGCCTGTCCCTCCGCGATGCGTCTGGACGACGCCACGCCGCCCCCTGGACCGCTCTCACTCTCTCCCGTGTCTCTCCCTCGTCCGCCCCTTTCCCCCGAGCACCACCGAGTAGAGCTCGTCGCCACCGACACCGTTGCCGTAGCCACCGCCTCCCCCTGGCCTCTCTGACACTTGCAGGAGCTCCACCTCCTTTCTCTGAAGGTCTCCGCCAAGCCACGCAAGCCGGAGCGCCCCTTGGAGCCGTCGCCGTCGCCATCTTCGCCTCCATCCACCGTGGATCCTCGCCGTTGATTCGAGAGCTACCGGGCGTCCCCGACCTCGCCCTCGTGCTCGCTAGTCTCGCTGTGAGCCCCCGCACCGAACCTCCCTCTCCCCGATGCCGATTTCTTCCTCTAACCGCGGGCTCCGTCGAGCCTGAGAGCTCATCACCGCGGGCCACAAGGTCGCCGTGGCTAGAGCCCACACACGTCGTGTTCGAGCACGCTGTCGTCCTCGGCGCGTTCCCAGGAACCCAGAGCACCTACCCACTCTTCCTCCCGTGCACCATAGCGCTCTGTCCATCTTCACCGAACTCCGACGGCCGCAACCGCGCTCGCCGCCGTCGACTCCGGCCACCCTAGGCCCAGACTCAGCCACCACCAAATGCGCCATCGATCTAGCTTTCCAACGCGCCTAGCCGCGCGTCATTTGGGGCACCATAGAGGAAACCCGAGGCATAAGTACGCCGCAGACCTCGCCGGCGGCTAAACGCCGGTGGGGTTTGACCCATTGACCTCGCTGGCCTGTCAGGTGGGTCCCGTGGGTGAGGTGATTAGCTTAAGGCTAATCACCAACTAACTAACCCTGACACTAACAGTGGGCCCCTGCGCCTAATATTTTAATTAGATTAGTATAAACCCCCCGATTAACCCTTAGACACTGAAATGTGGACCCCACATGTCAGGTTTGACCCCAGTCAGCCGCAGTTGACTTGCTGACGTCATGCTTACTCAATGCTGATGCAGTAATGCAATTTTCTTGATTTATTCTTATTCAGGAATTTCCAGAAAATGCCCAAAACATCAAAAATTCATAGAAATTCAACCGTAGCTCAGATTGAAATAATTTATATATGAAAAATTATCAGAAAAATTCAATCTATCCAGCTGTACCAGTTTCATGCATGACAAACCAACCTAAACCTGCTGTATAGGTGAAAACATATAAATGGCATATATAAGAGCTTAATTTGGAGTTGCATTTGAACCCTTGGTTCAAATGGACTTCATTCAATTTGAATACTAGTTGCATTAGCTCAAAAAACATCACATCTACATGCCATGTTCATGAATCATATTGTTGCATATGTTTGTGTATTGATTGCCGACACCGTTCCTTCTCCATAGGTCCTGCTCTGGAGACCGTTCCAGAGTACCTGTCCACGGAGCAGTGCCGCCTCTATTGATCTACCAGGCAAGCAAAACCCCTTGTTCATTCTGATACAATCCTACTCTCTCGCTCCTGCTCTCAGTTATTGCATTAGGACAACAATGATTCATCTGCTACTTTGTGATGCGGTAGTTGAACCCATTCCTCTGCATGACCTGTCATTGCCACAGTAAATAGTTGAAACCCACTAGCATGTGTATGAGTTGATTGAGCCATGTTGTGTTCCTACCATGCCATGCCTGCCATTGCTTAGAGTTGTGTCAGGTCTGATTCATTGGGAATGAATTGGAGTGTTACGATATGTTCTGTTGCTGAGAGTGAAGTGTGTGAACACGATTTGGTAAAGGTAGCGGTGAGAGGCCATGTAGGAGTACATGGTGGGTTGTCTCACTGGAACCGTCCGTAAGCACTGAGTTCTATGTATGTTGTCCAATGACTCGATACTACCACACATTGGGATCCTTAATTGACTCTCTTGACTTATTAACCGACTTGATCTCTGTCTAGGAGTCGCAACAAGTTTCTGGTGTTTGTAGGTAGTGCCATTTTTCTACCGAGTGGCACCCGGCAGGGTGGGCTTGGGACAGACTAGGCACACCTGGTATACCGAGTGGCACCCAGATTGTGGGCTCGGGAACCCTGCACACATCATTTGGGGCCGTGAGCGAAACCTCGGCCGGATCTCCTTGCGGATGGAACCCGAATAGGCGATAAACCTGGACCAGAGTCTTGTGTGGTTAGTCAGGTCGTGGCCGACACCCTCGCCAGGCTTCCGCTTGAAGGTTGCCGAGATACATGACGTGTACATGGCGGTAAGTGGCGAGAGCGTTTGTGAAGAAGTACACCCCTGCAGGGTTATCATGATCTATTCGAATAGCGGGGTCCGCAGTTATGGACTTCTTGGATGCTTACATGGTACATAGACAACTTGAAGTGGATAGTATAAAATGCTCAAGACAAGTGTGAGTGCTATGGATGGCCTTCTCGTAGGGAGACGGGGAAGAATCCATAGTAGTGTATTGTGTGGTGATTAGTGGACTCGTGTGCGCCATCTCACCTCAAAGAAGTTTCTCGTAGTCGTAGAACAGGATAGCCACTGAGTCAAAGTTGGCTTGCTGCAACTAAACCCCACATTACCAATTGATACAAATGCATGTATGATAGGATCTGATGTAAGTCTTGCTGAGTACCTTTGTACTCATGTTGCTTTATTTATGTTTTTGCAGCGGAGACTTTGGTCTTACCAGTGTTCTCGTGGGCTTCGGCAGGTAGCTTGTACCTCAGCTATGATCTTGATCGGACGTTGTAGATAGTCAGGCTCTTCGGCCTTTTTCTTTTGTAGATGTCTGTACTCAGACATGTAATGCTTCCGCTTGTTGCTTGTTTGCTCTGAATGTTGGGTCATGTGACCCCTGCTTGTAATAAATGCTGGCTCTTCTGAGCCTTTATCTATATGAGTTGTTGAGTTATGCTGTGATGCCATGTTGTACAGCACATACTTGCATGTTATGCGCACGTGTAATGTGTATTGATATGTGTGGGATCTGACTATCTAGTTGTTTAACCTTAGTAGCCTCTCTTACCGAGAAATGTCTCCTAGTGCTTCCATTGAGCCCTGGTAGCTTGCTACTGCTCCAGAACACTTAGGCTGGCCGGCATGTGTCCTTCTTCGATCCTGTGTTTGTCCCTTCGGGGAAATGTCACGCGGTGTCTACCGGAGTCCTGTTAGCCTACTACAGCCCAGTTTACCGGAGTCCTGCTAGCCCAGCTGCTACAGCCCGAATTCACCCATTGATGACCGACACGTTCGTTGCTGGGTCATGTATGCCTGTCCCTGTAAGTTAGTGCCACTTTGGGTTCACGACTAGCCACGTCAGCCCAGGTTCTTTTTTCATATGGATGCTAGCGACACCATCATATACGTGTGCCAAAAGGCGCAAACGGTCCTGGGCATGGTAAGGCGACACCCGTGGGAATACCGTGCGTGAGGTCGCAAAGTGATATGAGGTGTTACATGCTAGATCGGTGTGGCATAGAATCGGGGTCCTGACACATCTCGTGGCCGATGAATGTACCAAGGACATGATCCTGAGTAAATGTACTTCTATCGTTGTTGTAATATAAAGACGAAGTTACTTGCTCTAGATAGCGCTTTTTGATTTAAAATATTACCTTCTGTGCGGCTGTTTATAAAATTCTGAAAGTAGGCCAGTCGTCGGCTTCCGCCCCCACATAACTAGTACCGGGGTGTTCCTGGAAAAACCAAGACACTCTTTATCCAAATATTTGGTCCCTGAAGGAGGTGTTTGGCGCAGCGAACAAGGCAATCGTACTATGCGGCTTTATAACTTTCACTTAGCCATAGAAGTCTACAATTTTAAATTTCGGCGAAGCCCCTAGAATTCGGAAAGCCGAATTGGGGCGCTATATACGCCTAAATTAGACAAAGCTGATTCCTCACCTAAAGCGGAAAAAATCTTTAAGGATTTAAAGACCTCTCGATCAACGACCAGCTCTCGCTGCATCATGCCGGTCAGTTTTCGGCTTTCTCTACTGAGGTGCTCGTCCGTAAGAACCGGGACACAATCGCAGTAGTTCTCCCTGCGCTACCTTAGCCGATATAACGGAACGTAAGGTACCAAAACAAGGGAGCCGAGCAAACCCAACTATTGACCCAAGACATGATTCGGAGCTGATGCATATAGTGCTATAAGTTCGGGGTGCCGCACTGTTGAAAGTGTCCGGACTTGTCTTGCCATGTTATGGGGCGCCATAAGGAGCCCCTGGCAAACTGAACGTACCAAGGCGTACGGATGCAATATTAAATTAAACATATATAGAAAAAATGTGCAGATAGGAATAATAAGTTGACGCTATATATTATCTCCCATTGATAAATAATACGTCTAAGCATATGTTTACAATGAATGCGTTAAGCAGAAGTAAATAGGACTATTTGACATGTCCCATCCAAGGGCAGGCTGCATTTAGGTATATAAAACAGGTATAACGATCGTGAACAGATTCCACCTGGGTATTCCCTTTGTGCGCAAAGCCTTTTGCCTCCTTGGTTTTCTCTCCTGTGCAAGTCCGGTAATCCGGCTCTTCTGAAGAGGCTGCCCAAAAGCAGTATCTGAAATGTAAAAAAGGAGGGTTTATGAAAGTATGTTGCGGCTGGGCCGCACTGTTTGACTGAGCCCCTTATTATGCCTCCACCTATGCCCATGGTATTTTTAGTGCGTAATTGTGTACGCGCGGCACGAATGCTGCCTTAATGGTGCTAGAGCGGAGGCCGGACTGCTAGCCGCGCTCTTGGCGTGCCTGGCGATCTTGTTGCGGGCTACTTCGGACTCGCTTGACGGTGTTCGGGGTTGTTGTCGCCGGATTGGTGGTTTGCCGGAGAAGGCCGCATTGTACTTCCGCCGCGAGGGCTGCAGTATGCTCTTCTGTACAGAGAGAGCGGTCCATGTTTCTGTTGACTGTTATGACCCCACGAGGTCCTGGCATCTTGAGCTTGAGGTATGCATAGTGTGGTACCGCATTGAATCGAGCGAATGCGGTTCGTCCAAGCAGTGCGTGATAACCACTACGGAAAGGGACGATATCAAAGATTAACTCTTCTCTTTGGAGGTTATCTGGAGATCCGAAGACCACTTCCAATGTTATAGAGCCCGTGCAACCGACCTCTACTCCTGGGATTACACCTTTGAAGGTGGTTTTGGTGGGCTTGATCCTCGAAGGGTCGATGCTCATTTTGCGCACCGTGTCCTGATAAAGCAGGTTCAGGCTGCTACCGCCATCCATAAGGACTCGCGTAAGGTGAATACGTCGATGATTGGGTCTAGGACCAATGCGGCTGAACCACCGTGACGGATGCTGGTAGGGTGATCCCTACGATCAAAGGTGATTGGACAGGCTGACCATGGGTTGAATTTTGGGGCGACTGGCCCCATCTCGTAGATGTCTCGTAGTGCTTGCTTCCGTTCCCGTTAGGGAATGTGGGTGGCGTAGATCATGTTGACCGTTTTCACCTAGGGAGGAAATTTCTTTTGTCCTCCTGTGTTCGGACGCCGGGGCTCCTCGTCATCGTCGTTGTGCAGCTCCTTGTCCTTGTTTTCGGTGTTTATTTTACCGGCCTGTTTGAACACCCAGCAATTTCTGTTAGTGTGATTTGCTGGCTTATCCAGGGTGCCATGAATTTGGCACAAGCGTTCAAGTATGCGGTCCAGACTGGATGGTCCCTGATTGTTTCTTTTGAACGGCTTTTTCCGCTAACCGGATTTTGAGCCACTGAATCCGGCGTTGACTGCCGTGTCTTCAGTGTTGTCGCCATTGTTCAGTCGCTTATGTCTGTTGCGCCGTGGCTTGCCGTTATTGTCACGGAAATCTGAGGTGCCTGAATTTATCGGCGTGATGCTACTACGAGACAGCCAGCTATCCTTGCCCGCACAAAAGCGAATCATGAGTGTCGTGAGGGCCTCCATGGACTTTGGTTTTTCCTGGCCGAGGTGTCGGGCGATCCATTCGTCATGGATATTATGCTTAAAGGCCGCCAGGGCTTCAGCATCCGGACAGTCGACTATTTGGTTCTTTTTGGTTGGGAACCGAGTCCAGAATTTCCTGGCTGACTCTCCAGGCTGTTGGGTAATGTGGCTCAGTTCATCGGCATCCGGTGGTCGCACATATGTGCCCTGGAAGTTGTTGAGGAACGCATCCTCCAGGTTTTCCCAACTGCCAATGGAATTTGCCGGCAGGCTGTTTAGCCAATGTCGGGCCGGTCCTTTGTGTTTAAGGGGGAGATACTTGATGGCGTGTAGATCGTCTCCGCGGTCCATGTGAATATGGATAAGGAAATCTTCAATCCATACTGCGGGGTCTGTTGTGCCATCGTATGATTCGATGTTTACAGGTTCAAACCCTTCTGGAAATTCATCATCCATCACTTCGTCAGTGAAGCAGAGGGGGTGTGCGGCGCCTCTATGCCGGGCTATGTGGTTATGCAGTTTGAATGAGTCTGGGTGGCTATATTCGGCTCGGCCGGACTTGTTCTTAGTGTATCCGGCGTGACAATCGTCATCACATGTTGGGGCACGCCCCCGCGATCTGTAGATCGATCTTGGCTATTCTGCCTTGTTTTCCAGTATATCTTGCAGGTCCTGCCTATTGCCCCGGGCCGTAGTTTATTGGCGTTGGGGTACAGGATGGTATTCGGGATGATATGCCGTTTTATCCCGGTCACGAGGTGGACGGTCAGCCGTGTGGCGCTCGAGTCCGTATTCCTCAGCTGCCAGGACTTCGGTCCATCTGTCTGTGAGCAGGTCTTGATCAGCTTGAAGATGTTGCGGCTTCTTTTTCAGGCTCCTCGCAGTGGCCATAAGCCGGTGCTTGAAGTGCTCCTGCTCCACCGGGTCCTTAGGCACGCCAAACTCGTCGTCGTCGAGGCTAATCTCGTCTTCAGAGGGGGGCATGTAGTTGTCCTCCTCCGGATATCCATCTGTCACCTGTTCGTGTGGGCTGACCTGCCCGTCTTCCTGCTCGGCCTGCTTGAAGGCAGGCTGATCGGGGTTGTATTCATCTTCGGCATCATCCGGATTGTTTTCGTCTCCTGTGCCGGCATTTCTGTGGTGGGGTTTGGAGCGGCGCCGACGACGCCCATGCTTTGCTTTCTTCCCCTGAGGGGTTATCCTCCATTGCCTCATCGCCATTGGTTTCTTTCGGTGTGTCCACCATATATATATATATATCATATGAGGAGGTGGTTGTCCACCGCCCCGTGTGCGGTGGTTCCTGTTCTTCTCCTGCATCGTCGTCCATACCGTCGATGTCATCAGAGTCGAAGTCAAGCACGTCAGTCAAGTCATCGACCGTGGCAATGAAGTGGGTGGTGGGTGGGCAACGAATTCCTTCGTCGCCTGCTTCCCACTCGAGTCAGACATAGTTCGGCAAAGACTCTCCTGACAAAGAGAGATTTTAACGAGTTCAGCATGTCGCCAAAGGGTGAGTGCTGGAATATATCCGCAGCGGGGAACTCCATTACCGGAGCCCAACCAGATTCGGCGGGCTCGGAGGTGCACGGACCGGAACCTACAACCGGATACGAGTCCGGCGGTCCGGTGTCACAGGCTTCCTTGGGGGTGAAGTCTATTTTCGGCTCTACCGCCGACGGGTGTGCGGCCTCCGGGGCGGGGTCCATCCACCCATCCTCGGGCGACGCAATTTGCTCCGGATTTAGGTCCGGGGCTTCTGCAGGGGCGATATCCCGAGCATTGTCCAACAGCAGGTCTAAGTCGTGCTCATCGTTACTGTCCGACGCTCCTGCCGCAAGCCCAAATCCGTTGAAGATCAAGTCTCCGCGGATATTGGCCGTGTAGTTCAGGTTTCGAACGACACGGTGGCCATGGCGAGCTGTCGATCTGCTCCGGATGGCTGCTTAATTGGCCACAAAGACGAAGCCGCCAAACATGAAGATCTGTCCGGGAAGAAAGGTATCGCCCTGGACCATGTTGTTGTTGACGATTGAAGGGGCCATCAAGCCTTGCAGCGACGACACAGAGGAACTCTCGATGAAAGCACCAATGTCGGTGTCAAAACGGCGGATCTCGGGTAGGGGGTCCCGATCTGTACGTCTTAGGCTAATGGTAACAGGAGGCAAGGGACACGATGTTTACCCAGGTTCGGGCCCTCTTGATGGAGGTAAAACCCTACTTCCTGCTTGATTGATATTGATGATATGGGTGTTACAAGAGTTGATCTACCACGAGATCGAAGAGGCTAAACCCTAGAAGCTAGCCTATGATGATTATGATTTTGTCCATAAGGACTAAACCCTCCGGTTTATATAGACATCGGAGGGGGCTAGGGTTTACATGGAGTCGGTTACAAAGAAGGAAATATAATATCCGGATCGCCAAGCTTGTCTTCCACGCAAAGGAGAGTCCCATCCAGACATGGGACGAAGTCTTGACTCTTGTATCTTCACGGTCCAACAGTCCGGCCAATGTATATAGTCCGGCTATCCGGATACTCCCTAATCCAGGACTCCCTCAGCCATCTCACATGACAACTCCATCCAAAATATTATGCTCGTTGAATCTCTTAGCTACAATTTACTTTCCGTATCTAGACTAGCCAATTTCGATTTTCATGTTCTATTCACTGAAGTAGATTGCCAGGTGTTCCGAAGAGATAATCATAATATGGTCTTTATAGGTTTACGTAGAGGTGATATATACATTATTGATTTCACTAAAAGAGCTCAACCTAGAACTTTCTTAATTGCTAAACCCTCTAAAGGTTGGTTATGGCATAGAAGGTTCAGGTGGGCATGCGAAATCTTAATAAGCCTATTAAAGGTGATGATATCCTTGGTGTTAAGGATGTCATATTTGACAATGATAGACTTTGTAGTGCCCGTCAAGCAGGAAAACAAGTTGGAGGAAGTGATCCCGTGAAGAACATCATGACCACGAGAAGACCACTCGAGCTACTTCAGATGGATCTTTTTGGTCCCAACACCTACAAGAGTCTCGGTGGTAACTCATTCGGATTGGTCATTGTTGATGATTTTTTAAGATTTACGGTGTTCTTTCTTGATGATAAATCCCAGGTGCAAAAGATCTTTAAGAACTTCGCTAGGAAGGCCCAAAATCAATTTGAAGTGAAGATCAAGAAGGTTCAGAGCAACAATGGAATCGAGTTCAAGAACGCCAATGTGGATACCTTTCTTGACGAAGAAGGGATTCCACATGAGTTCTCAGCTACGTACACACCTCAACAAAATTGAGTTGTTGAGATGAAGAACCAGACACTCATTCAGATGGTAGGCACGATGCTTGATGAATACAAGACGCCAAGACACTTTTGGGTGGAAGCGGTTGAGACAGCTTGTCATGCAACAAATCGACTATATATTCACAAGCTTCTCGGTAAGATGGCATACGAGCTTCTCACCGGTAACAAGCCCAAGTTGGACACTTTCAAGTATTTGGCTCAAAGTTTTACGTTCTTGATAAGCATCGTCATTCGAAATTTTCCCCTAAAATCTCATGAAGGTTTCTTCCTCATTTATGGCTCAAACTCTCAAACTTACCGTGTCTACAACAATTTCACGCGAAAGGTTGAAGAGATGGTAGATGTGAAGTTTGATGAATCTAACGGCTCACAAGTAGAGCAATTGGCAATTGATGTAGGAGATAAAGATCCATCGGAAGCAACTCAAGACTTGTCTATTGGCAAGATTCGCCCAACGGAGGTGAAGGAGAGTACCTCGTCCATTCAAGTGGAAGCCTCAACTTCACACCAAGGTGAACAAGAAGTTGACTTGGAGGCATCCTCAAGTGGAACACGTCAAGATGAAGGAAATGAGGAAGTATAGCAAGATGAACCCCATCGACCTCCTTCTCCACCTCCCTAAGAAAACAACAACGCCAACAACAATGAAGAAGGACAAGAGGAAGAACAAGACAATGAAGAGGATGTTCCACCCCCACCCAAACAAAAGCTCTGACGAGTTCGAGCAAGAGTCTCAAGAGATCATCCTGTCGAACAAATCTTTGATGATATTAAAACTGGGAGAATTACTCGCTCTAAAACTCGTTTGGCTAACTTTTGTGAACATTAGTCATTCATTTCTAGTAGTGCACCTATGAAGGTTGAAGAAGCTCTTCATGATCCGGATTGGGTTAATGCTATGCATGAAGACCTACACAATTTCGAGAGGAATCAAGTATGGACATTGGTTGAAAAGCCCGATGAGAAGCACAATGTCATTGGAACCAAATGGGTGTTTCGGAATAAGAAAGATGCGGATGGACAAGTTGTACGCAACAAGGCCTGTCTCATCGCCCAAGGCTACTCTCAAGTTGAAGGTATGGACTATGGTGAGACATATGCCCCCATTGCTAGACTTGAGTCCATACGCATCTTACTTGCTTATGTCAATCATCATGATATCACTTTGTACCAAATGGACATAAAAAGTGCTTTTCTAAATGGTGAAATTGAGGAGGAAGTTTATGTTAAACAACCTCCCGGCTTTGTTAATCCTAAGAAACCTGATCATGTTTACAAACTTCACAAAGCTCTTTAAGGTCTTAAACAGGCTCCTAGAGCATGGTATAAATGCTTGACCAAGTTTCTTATTGAAAAAGGCTTTGAAATTGGGAAGATTGATTAATGGTGAATTATTTGTGTGCCAAATTTATGGCAATGATATCATATTTGGCTCAACTAACCCTCATTTTAGTGAAAAGTTTGGAAGGCTAATGCCGGAGAAGTTTGAGATGTCTATGATGAGTGAACTAAAATTCTTTCTTGGTTTGCAAATCAAGCAAACTAAGGAGGGTACCTTTGTTTCCCAAAAAAATTATACCAAGGACTTATTCAAGAAGTTCAACGTCCAAGAAAGCGAAGGTATGAAAACACCCATGCCTACTAGTGGACATGTGGACTTGACTAAGGATGGCAAATCGGTTAACCAAAAGGTTTACCGCTCTATGATTGGTTCATTGTTATATCTATGTGCCTATGGTCCTAATATTATGCTAAGTGCGTGCATGTGTGCATGATATCAAGCGGCCCCTAAAGAATGTCATCTTAAGGCTGTGAAAAGGATAGTGAGGTACTTAATTCATACACCAAATTTTGGCATTTGGTATCCCAAGAAGTCTTCTTTTGATCTTGTTGGCTACTCTAATTCAGACTATGCCGGTGACAAGTTTGATCGAAAGTCCACTTCGGGTACTTGTCCATTTCTTGGTAGATCTCTTGTGTCTTGGTCCTCCAAGAAACAAAACTCGGTATCCTTATCCAGCGTGGAAGCAGAATACATTGCTGCTGGATCATGTTGTGCTCAATTACTTTGGATGACCCAAACCCTTAAGGGTTATGGAATATATGTGAAACATGTTCCATTGCTTTGTGATAATGAGAGTGCTATTAATATTGCTCACAATCCCGTGCAACATTCTCGAACAAAGCATATTGAAGTTTGTCGTCATTTCATTTGAGATCATGTTGCTAAAGGAGACATCAATCTTAAGCATGTTCGTACCGATAAGCAATTGGCGGATATATTCACCAAACCTCTTGATGAGAAAGCATTTTGTCATTTGAGAGGTGAGTTGAACATCATTGATGCCTCAAACTGCTTTGGATGCATGCAAACTGCTTTGGATGCCTCAAACTGCTTTGTCATTTGAGATCATCATAAGAGAATTATAAAGGATTAGTCATAAAAAGGCTCATGCCTTGCATGCACCCAAACCCTTTCGCAACCCATCATATGTGAATCCTGAACGTATTGCAACACCCTATAGTTGGGATCTCTCATGCTCGCATGAGACAGAGGGCACAGTAGGATAGCACCATAAATAAAATATACAATCATACCAACCAAGATCACGATTAACCCAGAGGACAAAACGGATCTACTCAAACATCATGGGATATCCAAATATCATTGGGAACTAATATGTGGAGTTGAGCACCATGTTTAAGTAGATATTACAGCGGGGAGAAGGGGTGTTACACCACTGCATGGAGGGGGAGAAAGTTGGTGTTGATGGTAGCAAGATTGTGGATGTAGATCGCCGTCACGATCCTTGCCATGGTGGCACTCCGGCGCCATGAGGAGAGAGGAGGAGAGAGCCCACCTCCTTCTTATTCTTCCTTGGCCTCCCCTGTAGATGGGAGGAGTGTTCCCCCTCTGGTCCATGGCCTCCATGGAGGCGGAGGGGCAGGAGCGAAATGATCGAGAAGAGGTGTCTAGAGGGGGGAATTAGACCCTCAACAAGCAAAAATAGCAGTTTTTAATTTTTTTCAAGTTGAGGTTGGAAATTGGCACAATTTCAAACATTGACAATACAATTCAAGCAAGCATGCAAAGAGTATATGAGCAGCGGAAAGTAAAGCATGCAACTTGCAAGAAAGTAAAGGGATGGGATTGGAGTGTGCAAACGCAATTGCAGACACGGAGATTTTTTGGCGTGGATCCGATAGGTGGTGCTATCCGACATCCACATTGGTGGAGACTTCAACCCACGAAGGGTAACGGTTGCGCGAGTCCACGAAGGGCTTCACCCACGAAGGCTCCACGAACAAGCAACCTTGTCTATCCCACCATTGTCGGGGGTTGGGTGCGACATATGCCAGGATGGCTTATCATGGTGGGGGCGAGTAGAACATCGCCGGTGCCTGGAAACGGGATGAGGCGAAGACATGCACGCCGGCGGATCTTACCCAGCTTCAGGGCTCTCCGAGGAGATAACACCCCTATCGCTGCTCAAGGGGTCTCCGCATGATCACTAAGGCAAAATGAATACAAGGGTGCTCCTAGAGCTGTTTCTGGAAGAAGGAGAAGGCAAGGCTAGCTCTCTCCCTCCTTCGTGTTCTGCCTAATGCTACTGGATGCGAACCCTTTCCATGGGTGCCCTAGGGTTTATATAGGCCTACCCCCCAGGGTTACAATGGTAAAACCGGCTGGGGCGGGTCCCAGCCGTCTGTCTCTCAGGCGTCGTCTTCTCCGCCGACTCCTGGGGCCCGCCGACTGGCCTGGTACGAGGGCGCGAGCCCGCGTCCGCCGCAGGCGGGTCTTGCCGGCAGCGGATTACTGGGGCCGTGCTTCTAATGACGCGGGCTTGGTCATGGGGTTATGGCAACAGTGCCGCCGCCTGCGGGCGATCACTGTGGCCATTCCCCGGTCGCATCTGGTTAATGGTGCGTGGGGCCCGTGGGAGGGGCCGGCCGGCTTCGGGGGGCCAACTCCCAACGGGTCCGACTCTTGGTGCGCCCGCCGTCTTCAATACTCTCTCTGACTAGTAGGCCTCGCCGACTCTGGGCCGTACAGACAAGGCGTCGTGGGTACAGGGCCCCACCCCAGGGGCTGATGTCAGGACTGGCATGGCAACAGTGCCGCGCCGGCCGGAGATCTCCGCGAGTACGGCACACTGTGGCCATGCTTGTCTTCAATTACCAGGTAGTTGGGAGTCGCGGGCTGACTCCTCATAGTCGGCTTCTTCAGAGTTGGCTCCGGGACTCGGCCGAGACGAGAGTCGCCTTAGGGACTCGGCTCGTCTCGGAGTCGCCTTCTTGGACTCGGCTCATCCTGGAGTCGCCTTCTGGGACTCGGCTTATCTTGGAGTCGCCTTCTGGGACTCGGCTTATCTTGGAGTCGCCGTAGGTACTTGAGGGGCGCAGTCTGCCCCGATGTCTTGAAAGGTTCTGGGGCTCGGGTTAGCCTACCCGTGGCCCATTACTCCGACAGTAGTCCCCGAAGCTGGTGAGGCTCCGAGGTTGATACGTCGTGCGCCTCAGCAGTTTCATTCCTTAGACGGGGGGAAAGCAAGCTTTGATGGCCGCCTTTCTCCAAACCGATTGGCTGGAGTCGGATTCGACGAGAGCCGGCATGCTCAAACCGACTAGATGGAGTCGGATTCGTCGAGGGCCGTCTTGCAATCTGGGGAGTTTCGTATGTCGCGGTGGGAATCAGGCGGCGTGCCTGATACACTTCCCGTGGTTGCCCGCCTCGTCCCCGTCGTGCGGCGCCATGTGGCAAGGGCAGTCTGCCTGCCCACGTGCACGACGGGACTGGTCGTCAGGCGGGGCCCGCTACTACCGTGCCTCGGCGCGCGAACGGATCTGTTGCGGCTGTGTGGGCGGTTGGGTTTCCCACGTCGTTACTGTGCGCAGTAACTTCATGGGTAAATCGTGGGGGAGTGGGGTCCTACGCGCAGTTAATCCCACGCCGCCCCATCAGCTTCTCAGTCCGCAGGCCTATAAGTAGGCGGGGGGGGGCTGGACGGAAACACACGCGCCCATTCCTCCTCGCTCCCCGCCTCCTCGCTTCTTCTTCCTCCAGCCATCGCTGCACCACGCCGCACGGCTCTGTAGCGATGAGCTCTTCCTCCGCCGCCGCGGCTCCTGCCGTGCGTTCTGGCGTTTGGGGCGGCTCCGACGTGGATGACAACGCCATCGAGCATCTTCCCAAGACGCGCCGGCTCCCCGGCGCGAACTTGGTGCGAGCCCGCGCCCCGCCGTCGGGGGAAATAAGGCCGGCACCGCAGGAGGGCGAGCGGGTTATATTCCGCTCGCACCTGATCCGCGGCATGGGCCTGCCGGCGAGCGGCTTCCTCCTCTCCTTCTTGGAGTTCAACGGACTCTAGCCGCACCACCTCACCCCCAACACGGTGGTGCTGCTGGCCGCCTTCGCCACCCTGTGCGAGGGTTTCCTCGGCGTTCTCCCCACTATCGAGCTGTGGGGAGAGCTCTTTCAATCAAGCTCAAGACGCACGCCGCCGGGCGTGCCGCTCAACGCGGTGCCTTCATCGCAATGCGCAGGTCGACCGACGACAATCCATTCCCCTCCATCTCGCTGATCAAGTCGGTGAAGATGTGGCAGTGCTCGTACTTCTACGTGAAGAACGTCGCCGAGGAGGATGACTGGGTCAACCTGCCGCCCTATGAGGCCGGCGCGCCGGCTGGGAGGCTTCCTAGCTGGTCCCACCGGGCCCAGACACCGACTCCTACCGGCGCCACCGCCATCGCGCGACTCCGGGTGCTGACGCAGTCAGAAGGCCTGGTCGGGGCCGACTTGCTGGCCGCCTTCGTGGCGCGCCGAGTCCTCCCTCTCCAGGGCCGACCTCATCTGATTAGTCAGATGAGCGGCTGCCGAGACCCAAGTCGGATGTGCACCTGGGATATGCCCCATACGGAGGTGGCGAAGATGGTGAATCACATCGCGAACTGCAAGCTCACGGAAGATTGGCAGTTCGGCAAAGAGCCGTACTCGCGTGCCAACCCCCCTCCTGCGGTAAGTCGTATATTTTTTCTTTCTCTTTTTCCTTGCAGCCGTATCCGACTTCTGATCTTCTTGGCTTTCTTCGAGTCAGAACCCTCTCATCCTGCCCGCAGCCGGCGCCACTGGACAACCCCGCGACTATGCTCCAGATCGAGCGGAGAGCGATGTCGAGGACCCCGACTTGGGGGCCGCGGCGATGGAGGCCGATGCCGAAGGCGGAGGAGGGGGAGCGGAAGGCGGCCTCCGGCCCTCGGCGACCTTCGCCGACTGGCCAGAAGACGACGCCGAAGGGGAAGTCGTCCCGCGTCGCCAACCCAAAGCCGGCCATCCGGGCGCAAGTTCTTCCGCCGGCTTGTCCGGTCAAGTCGGCGCGAAGAAGCGCCGGGCCGCGCCGAGTTCGCTCGGCGGTCGGCCGAAGAAGTTCAAGGGGGCGGCCACCGCGACCAAGCGGGAGGAGGCGGTCGCGAAGGCCAACCGCTTCCGCAAGGAAGTGAAGAAGCCGCCGCTAGTCTCTGCGTAAGCCTTCGCCGCCTTTGTCTTGTTTTCTTTGACGAATTCTTTCCGAGTCTTTTTCATTCTGTTTTCTGCTTCAGGGCCCCTCTTTCTCTTGAGAGCGTCGCCGTCCCCTCTGTCATGGGGTCGGCCAAGACGTCCACCAACACCCGGCGGATTGACCCCGCCGCCGACCTCCAGGAGGCGATGGAGCGCAACACATGGGAGAAGCACGACGAGGAAGAGGCCGACCGTCTGGAGAAGGCGGAGGCCGAGAAGGCGGCGGCCTCCGCACAGAAGAAATTGGCGGAGGCCGAAGCCGCCGCCGCGGCCAAACAGCGGGCCGAGGAGATCGCGCGCCGCCATTCGGTGTTGCTAGTCGTCCCGCTGAGCTCCGCGCCGCCACCCCCGGAGTTCACGGGGCAGACTGGAGAAGACGGCGGGGAGCACCCCATCGTGTAGAGGGACAGAGGCGAGGCCTCTGCATCGGGCACGGCCTCGCCGCGACCGCCGCCTCCGCCGCATGGCAAGCAACCGGCGGGTCCTTCGGCGCCGCCGACTGAGGACGAGGCAGTGGCGAGGCTGCTTCTTCAAGTCGCCTCGCCGGCGTGCCGCCGCCTCGCGAAGGCGGTCTCGGCGCTGCGCCCCTTGGAAGCCGGCGCCGCCAGCTCGGCCATTCCAGACGCCGAGGCGTCAAGTGCCGCTCCTACTGGGTGGGTGCGAGGAGGCGGTGACGGTCCGCTGAACCGGGCGCTCCTGGATGTGCAGGCGAAGCTGCGAGCTGAAGGAGAAGCCATCCAGGGCTGTACCAGGGCGCATCTGGCGTCGCAAGCGTCTATTCGAGTACGTTTTTCTTTTTGACTTGCCTTTTCTCATTTTTCTCTATGGGGGCGCGCTAGCGCACCCACTTGGTGTAGTCTCGAAGTTTGGGCCGGCTGCGCAAGAAAGCGCCCGAACTCATCTCGCGAAGTTCCTCATTTCTGTTTTCGTCTGATTTTTATTACAGGAATACCACAACCTCCGCGTCACCGCCTACAACCGCAACGTTGAGCGGCTGGAGAAGCGGACTGCCGACTTGTCGGAGAGCCGGAGTAAGTTTTTCTTCTTTTCCACGGGGGCGCGCTGGCGCACCCGCTTAGCAGTCGGGCCGGATCTTCCCGGCGATCTTTGCTGCTGATGATTTAACGTATTTCTCTTTGTTTTTCAGAGGCCAATGCCGCTCTTCAGGAACAGCTGGGCGAAGTCAGCACGGCCCTTCGCGCCAAGCAGGAGGAGTGCAGCAAGCTCGCCAAAGAGTGCGACTTGCTGGCCGAGCAGTTGGCGGAGCAGAAGGAGCTGCTGAAGGCGGCCCGGGACGAGGCAGAGAAGAAAGAGACCGCCCTCCTGGCCGAGTTTGAGATGGAGCGCTCCTCCTTGACCGACAGGGAGGCGATGCTGACTTCCGGCTTCCACGAGATCGAGGACATTGTCGATGGTGGGTTTCTTTTCTTTCTTTCCTTAAGCTGCCGACTGCAAGTTAGGCCGACTGCTCACTTTCTCTCTGCTTCTTTCTGTTTTGGGCAGACTTCTTCCCTGGCCACTCGCAAGCGGTCAATCAAGCCAACGAGGCTGATCGCGAGACGTGGAGGGCGAATGGCGAGGAGATCGCCGTCAACGCCTGTTGACCATCGGCGAACAGCTGCCGAGCATCGAGACCCGCTCGCGTCGGCTCATCGGTTGTTGCACCGCTTCAACGCCGGGGCCCAGCGATCTCGCTTATGGCGAGGATGCCAGCTCGCGACCGCAAGTTGAACCGCCGATTGGCCGGAGGTCGCGCCGCCGCCTTGAGGCTTGAAGGGTTCTCGCCCGGCTGGAGCAGCTGGCCTTGGAATTTGTCAAGGCTTGGTATCCAGGGCTGGACCTGGACCGGCTGGCCGTGTTTCGGTCAGAGGCCCAGGCAGAACTGGCGGCTGTGGAAGGCGCCCTCATCGAGCGCGCAGCGGCGATCGCCGACTACACCGACACCAGCGTCTTCGTTCCCGAGCGGGCCGCGAATGGTGAGGAGGTGCCTCCGGAGTGGTTCGGGATGAACCCCGACTACGGCGAAGAATCGGCGGAGGTGATCGGCTCCAGCACCGAGGAGGAAGACGAGGCGGGGGACGAGGACGAGACGGAGGCGCCAGAAGACAGAGCGGGCGACCAGCCTCAGCTCGATCGCGCCCAAAGAACGAGCGCGTCCGACCGGGCCCATGCCGCCGAGGCGACAAGCCGAGATCGCCCAGCCCCGCCGCCTGGCGCTCGACATCGCTGCTCCGCCGACCCGCCAACCCGCTCTCTCGCTCCTTAGGCTGCCGCCTTGTCCTTACTTTATCTGTTTTTCATAGTCTTTGAAGAACTTGTTAATTTGCACAATTCCACCCTGGGTGTATTTTGAACTCGCCGAGGCCTTTGCTTATGTAAATATCTATTTGCCTTCTATCTTTCCTTGCTTATTGCTCTTTTGGCTTTTTTCCTTTGCCGCCTTTCCATAGTCGCTGCTTTTTGTGACGGACACAGCCCGCATGGACTGCCGCAAGTCAAATGCTTGGCTACTTTAAGGAAGGCCAGTACTTTACCTTTTTAGAGTTTTTTAACAAGTGGGATAGAAGGCGGAGAGCCGACTACTCGAGAGTCGGCTCTGTAGAGAGAGGCTGGGAGCCGGCTTGGGCTATGCATACGCTTTAGGTCCTTAGCCATTTTTTCGTGTGTGCGCTCGTTCTTGCTTGTTCTCCGCCTACCAACAGTCGCTCTACCAGCTGCGGCTTTCGACAGGAGACGGCTTGAGCGCAGCACACTACTTGTCTGACTACAGGAAGCATTTCATAGCGCAAGACGGCAAGTCCCCGGGCCGACTAGTCGGACCCGGTGCCAAGCGACATGACAAAAGAGTAGCATACTCGGAGGCATAATTTTATCATACGATAACAAAAAGGGCAGTCCCGAGCTCGCCTCGGGGCCCAAAGTCTCGGTACTTTAACACAAAGGATAGCGTGGTACATACTGCATTAACTGTAAAATCTTCGGAGAAGATTTGCGTTCCATGGCCGTTCTGACTCCTTGCCGGAGTCGTCCCTCTTGCGCGCTCAAGGCTTCTGAGCGTCAATTAGGTAGTAGGAGCCATTGCCCAACACTTTGCTGATGATGAAGGGGCCTTCCCAAGGCGCCGACAACTTGTGCTGGCCGGCTGTTCGCTGAATCAGCCGGAGCACAAGGTCACCCTCTTGAAACGATCTCGGCCTGACCTTTCGGTTGTAGTATCGGCGCAGACTCTGCTGGTAGATGCCGGACCGGCTGAGTGCCAACAGCCGGCCCTCTTCCAGCAGGTCGACGCCATCTTGACGTGCTTCTTCAGCTTCCTCTTCAGTGTACATGGTGACTCGTGGAGAGTCGAACTCTATGTCCATCGGGATGATGGCTTCGGCATCGTAGATGAGGAAGAAAGGCGTGAAGCCGGTTGACTTGTTTGGAGTCGTGCGCAGACTCCAGAGGACGGCTGGTAGCTCCTCAACCCAACAGCCGGCCGAACGCTCGAGTGGTTCGACCTGTCGAGGCTTGATGCCGGACAGGATGAGGCCGTTTGCTTGTTCCACCTGGCCGTTGGACTGCGGATGGGCAACGGACGCTAAGTCCAGTCGGATGCCCTGCGTCGCGCAGAAACGGGCCAAGGCGCCTTTGGCAAAGTTTGTGCCATTGTCGGTGATGATGCTGTGCGGTATGCCATACCGCACCGTGATGTCGGCGATGAAGGTCACTGCAGTCGGGCCGTTTAACTTCTTGATGGGCTTTGCCTCTATCCACTTGGTGAACTTGTCCACCGCGACAAGCAGATTAGTTAGGCCGCCTCGGGCCGTCTTGAATGGTCCCACCATGTCCAGGCCCCAAACTGCGAAGGGCCAGGCGATGGGAATTGTCTTCAGCGCGGAAGCGGGCTGAAGTGGCTTGGAGCGGAACTTATGGCACCCTTTGCATTTTTGGACTAACTCTTTAGCCTCTTCCAGGGCAGTCGGCCAGAAGAAACCATGCCGAAAGGCTTTGGCGACGAGTGCTCTTGAGGCTGTGTGGTGGCCACACTCGCCGTGATGAATGTCTCTGAGAATTGCTTGGCCTTGATCTGGCTCTACGCAGCGCTGGTAGACACCAGTGACACTGCGCCTGACTAGCTCTCTGTTGATTATGGTGTATGCTGCCGCTCGGCGTTGCACTTGCCGAGCCGAGATCTCATCAGTTGGCAGCTCTGCTCACTAGGAACTTGAGGATGGGCTGCGCCCAGGAGGGTGCTGCTATTTCTCCAACTGCCACCACAGCGACTTGGACAAGGGCGGCTGGGTTGGGAGGCGGCGGGCTGGAGTCTGCGGCCACTTGCTGGATTGACAGAATCCTCGGCCGACCGGGCGATCCCCAGCGGCCGATCAAGAAGTTCGGCCGGGTCCTGAAGTCCCCGGGCTTGCTTCGACATTGATTTTCTTGGGGCTGTCTGCTGGGGCTCTTGAGTCAGATCCGACTTCTTCGGGAGGAGCCGGCACAAAGATGGAGTCTGATTCTAGTGAAGGCTTGATAGACGGCTTGAGGAGGCGCTGAAGAGCGACGCTGGAAGGTATTGCTTGGCGGGTGGAGCCGACTTGTGCCAAGGCGTCTGCTTGATCATTGTCATTTCTTGGCACGTGAAGGAACTCGCACCCCTCGAAGTATCCGCTGAGTTGCTGCACCAGGAAGCGGTAGCTCGCCATGTTTGCGTCTTCGGCGTCCCAGTCGCCAGATGACTGCTGGACCACCAAGTCGGAGTCACCACAGCACAGGATCTGGTGAATGCCGAGCTCTTTGGCAAGCCGGAGCCCATGAATGAGCGCCTCGTATTCGGCGACGTTGTTGGAGGCGGTGAAGTGGATCTGCAGCACATACTTGAGCTTGTCGCCTTTGGGGGAGGTGAGGACGACGCTGGCTCCCAGGCCGGTGCGCATCTTGGAGCCGTCGAAATGCATCCGCCAATGGGTGGAGTCGGGCGCTGGCGGCAGATACTGGGTCTCGGCCCAGTCAACGAGGAAGTCGGCCAGCGCTTGCAACTTGATGGCGGTGCGTGGCTGGTAGTAGATGGTGTAAGGAGCCAGGTTTATGGCCCATTTGGCTAATTGGCCGGAGGCATCTCGGCTTCCAATGATCTCGGCCAACGGAGCCGTGCAAACCACGGTGATTGGATGCTCTTGAAAGTAAGGCTTCAGCTTCTTGGCGGCAAAATGCACACCGTAACACATCTTCTGGTAGTGGGGGTAGTTCTGCTTGGAGGTCGAAAGTACCCCGCTCAGGTAATATACCGGTCTCTGGACAGGGAGCGCCTTGCCTTCCTCTTTGCATTCGACTACGATGACTGTGCTGACTACTCGGCTGGTGGCGGTGATGTACAGGAGCATGGGCTCTTTAGGAGTCGGAGCCGCCAACACAGGGGGAGTAGTCAACATCTTCTTCAGCTGGAGAAATGCTTCATCTGCCTTGTGGTTCCACTCGAAAAAGGTGGTCTTCTTCATCAATTGATACAAAGGCAGAGCTTTCTCGCCCAGCCGACTGATGAATCGGCTGATGGACGCCAAGCAGCCGGTGAACTTCTGCACATCTAACAGTCGGTTGGGTACCTCCATCCTCTCGATGGCCTTGATCTTCACGGGGTTGCACTTATGCCGCTGCTCGAGACCAGGAAGCCAAGGAGTTGGCCGGCTGGTACTCCGAAAACGCACTTCTCAGGGTTGAGCTTGATCTGGAATCAGCGCAGGTTCTCAAAGGTCTCCTTGAGGTCTTCTAGCAGCGTCCCACGCTTCCGCCTTCACCACCACATCATCCACGAGACATGGGCATTCCCGCCGAGTTGCTTGAGGAGGCACTTCGCATGCAATGCTGAAAGGTGGCGCCGCATTCCTTGCCGAACGCCATCGCTGCAGCGAAGGCTCAATGGCGTGATGAAGGCGGTCTTCATCCGTCTGCCGGGTTCAGCTTGATTTGGTGATATCACGAATATGCATCTAAGAAACTCAGCAGCTCGTGATCCGCTGTGGAGTCTATCACCTGGTCGATTCTTGGCAGGGCAAACGGATCCTTTGGGCAGGCTTCGTTGAGGCTTGTGTAGTCAATGCACATCCGCCGCTGCTTGTTTTTCTTCAGTACCAAAACCGGGTTTGCCACCACTCGAAAAACACCTCCATAATGAAGCCGCCGCAAGAAGTCGGGCTATCTCCTCTCCAACAACCCTTCTCTTCTTCCGACAGCGGCGCAAGGGCTGCCTGACGGGTTTCACATCTGGCCTGACATGTAGCTTGTGCTCGGCGAATTCCGTCGGTACACCTGGCATGTCTTTGGGGGACCATGCAAAGATGTCTCGATTCTCACGGAGGAAATCGACGAGCTCGCCCTCCTATTTACTGTCAAGGTTTGTACCCATGACAGCGTACCTCTTTGGGTGCTCCGGGTCCAAGGGTATCTTCTTGGTCTCTTTGGCTGGCTTAAAGGAGCCCTCAGCTTCCGACTCCTTGGGGTCGGGCGACATCTCTGGCTGCTTTCCGGCCATCGCCATGACCCGATCAAGGAGCCGCTTTCAGCTCGCGACCACTGTGGACTCGCCAGCCGGCTGCTCTCGGCAAGCAAGTGACGACTTCAGTAGTCGCCGGCTACGGTCAGAATTCCCTTGGAACTCGGCATCTTATCGCCATGAACTTGGCCAGGGCAGGTCGGCCAAGCAGTGAGTGGTATGGGCTTTCAAGGTCCACTACTTCGAACCAGACCGGCTCTCGGCAGAAATGATCTTTGTCTCCGAAGAGGACATCTATCGATCTTGCCGATTGGTGAGCAGAAAGGCCGGCACAATACCATGGAACACATACCGCTGCTCGCAGCTGTCTCGCTGATTCCTAGCTTCTCCATGGTATCTTTGTATAGGATGTTGATGCTATCGCTTCCATCTATCAGCATTCTCTAAAAGCGGGCGGCTCTGCTTATCGGGCCAAGGTGGCACCTAGGACCATGGCATAGGAGCCCGGCCTCGCATCACCTCGGGTGATCCGCTCTGCTCCAACTAATAGGCTTCTCGGACCAATGCATGAACTCTGGAGTATCTGTTGCCATTGCATTTACTTCTTGCTGCTGCTGCCGTCTGCTACGCTGATCATCAGCCACACTGGTGAACACCATGTAAGCTCCATGCTCTTCTGGGTACTCGTCTTGCACCGCGCCGACTGGCCGAGCAGCCGGCTGCTGGGGTGGCGGCGGAGGTGGCGGCCCAGCAGGCGGAGGGGGAAGGAGGTCGTCTCCCTTGGCGATTCTGGTGAGCCAGTGGCGCTTTCGGGTGGTATGGTTTGATGGCTTTGCGCCACTGTGGAATTTGCAGGGACCATCCAGAGTCTGCTCATAGGAAAAGGCCGGCAACCAATTGGACTTGCCGCCTTTCTGCCGTTTGGCCGGAGGCTGCCCCTCCGGCCGTTGATCTTCGACTGTCGCAACCTGCCGTCTGTTGGAAGTCGGCTATTGGGCCTTGCGTTTGTTGTCGCTCTGTTGTTGGCACCGACTGGTGTCTCCAGCTGGAGTTCTGGGAGCCTGAGGGGCCACCTTGCCAGCTGCATTGACTTGAATCTCCGTCTTCATGGATGAGTCGGCCGTGGCGTACTTGTCTGCTATAACCAGTGGTTCGTCAAGGGTTTCTGGCTCGTCGCAGAGGAGCCTGTGCTTGAGGAGGGTGCCTTCTCGGCACCCGGCAGTGAAGTACTCGATAGCCTGCACCTCGTGCACGCCCTCGCAGGAGTTCCAAGGCTCGCCCCAGCGCGTGAGGTAGTCGCGTGTTGACTCATCAGGGCCTTGCACGCACAAGGAAAGCTGGCGCGGCTTGGGAGGTCGCTTGTACGTGCTCGTGAAGTTGCGGATGACGGCTTCGATGAAGTCGACCCAGCTGTTGATGCTGCGGGGCTTCAGATTGTTCAACCATTTCTGGGTCGTGCCCTGGAGCATGAGTGGAACGTACTTCATGGCAACCCGCTTGTTGCCATTCACTATGCTGACGGCCGTGGAATAATCTATCAGCCAGTCTTCCAGCTTCACAAAGCCGGTGTACTTGGGTGTGTCTCGGGGGAGCGTGAACCCTTTGGGGAAGGGCTCGTCTCGGATGCGGGGACCGAAGCAAGGCGGACCCAGCTCGTCTTCTTCTTCCAGCGCCAGGGATCAGTGGAGTCGGTCGATCCGATGGCGGGCGTCGTTCTCTCTGACTCCTTCTCGACGGCCGAGGCGGCCGCCGAGAGTCGGATGCTCAACAGGCGGTGGGGAAACTCGCCGCTCTCTTCTGGGTGGGGGAGGCAGGTAGTCGTCCCGCCGCTCTACTGCTCTCGGCCGGCCGTCTTGGTCGCGCTCAATGGTGATGTGAGTCCGACTGCGACTGACGGCCGCCTCCTTTTCTTTCCTTCCGTGGACTCCGCCAGTCGGCCTCCGAGAATTCGCGCCTTGATCTCGGCGGGGAGGCAAGTCGTCATTCGTTGTTGCAGAATAAGATCCGCGCGACGCCGCCGCTGCTTCAGGCAGCAACTACATCGAGGAGCTGCTGGACTCGCTCCGTCATCAAACGGCGCTCTTCGCCCTCGAAGTTCTTCAGCTCGTCAGTCGCCGCTTGGGCAGCGCGGATGTTCTCCACAGGGGTGGCGTATACGGGGTGTTTAGCCCCGAACAAGTCGGCGATGGTCGCGCCGCGTTGCCGGCCCGCGCCTAGGCGGCTTGGCCCAGTCGGAGCCGGCGAGCCGCCTACGGCGCGATCCATTTCGCGCTGGTAGGCTTCTGACAAGCGCCTCATGCTCGCTAGCCTCTTGGCGCCTTCGATGACCTGAAGGCGGCGTGTCTCCAGTGTCTCGGCATCTGCGTCTTCTGGAATGGGCGCAGTTAGGTCTTGCATGGCCGCGGTGAGCGGGTCCTGAGCTTCTTCACCGGAGTGCTCATCGTGACTGATGACGAGCACTTCCGTGACGGCGCTTCCGCCGCTCTCCTCGTAAGGAAGCGGCTCGTCGTAGACCACCACGTTGGTGGGGAAAGTGTCAAGCCACACGGCGTCGGAGTCGACCAGCATCGGGTCGGTGGATCCTACGGACTCCAAGTCCACGGCAGGCTCGCCAGCGACATGGAGTTGGTCGAGGAGGCCCGCGAGGAGACTCTCGGGGCCACCCGTGCCTGCGTCGGATGCTGGCTCGTCGGAGAGTCGAACCTCGCCGACAAGTTCGGTGAGGCTGCTTGCTGCACAAAGCGCCTCGGCGCCAACAAGGCCGATGCGCATAATTATCAGCGAAGCTCGCTGGCTGCGCTCGCCAGGAAGGAAGAGGGTTCCCGTCCAGAACAGATCTCCGGACGACGGTGCACTAGGCCCCACGGTGGGCGCCAAATGTCGAGGGTTGGGTGCGACATATGCCAAAGGATGGCTTATCATGGTGGGGGCGAGTAGAACATCACCTGTGCCTGGAAACGGAATGAGGTGAAGACATGCACGCCGGCGGATCTTACCCAGCTTCAGGGCTCTCCGAGGAGATAACACCCCTACTGCTGCTCTGCGGGGTCTCCGCATGATCACTAAGGCAAAGTGAATACAAGGGTGCTCCTAGAGCTATTTCTGGAAGAAGGAGAAGGCAAGGCTAGCTCTCTCCCTCCTTCGTGTTCTGCCTAATGCTACTGGATGCGAACCCTTTGCATGGGTGCCCTGGGGGTTTATATAGGCCTACCCCCCAGGGTTACAATGGTAAAACCGGCTGGGGCGGGTCCCAGACGTCTGTCTCTCAGGCGCCGTCTTCTCTGCCGACTCCTGGGGCCCGCCGACTGGCCTGGTACGAGGGTGCCAGCCCGCGTCCGCCGCAGGCGGGTCTTGCCAGCGGCGGATTACTGTGGCCGTGCTTCTAATGATGCGGGCTTGGTCATGGGGTTATGGCAACAGTGCCGCCGCCTGTGGGCGATCACTGTGGCCATTCCCCGCCGATCCGTTAATGGCGTGGGGCCCATGGGAGGGCCGCCGCTTCGGTGGCCGACCGAACAGGTCCGACTCTCGGCGCCGCCGCCTTCAATACTCTCTCGCTGGTAGGCTCTTGCCTCTCGGGCCGCATGCATAAGGCGTCGGGTACAGGCCCCGCCTCAGGCTGATGTCAAGACTGGCATGGCAATAGTGCCGCGCCGGGCAGAGATCTCCGCGAGTACGGCGCACTGTGGCCATGCTTGTCTTTAATTACCCGGTGGTTGGGAGTTGCGGGCCGACTCCTCATAGTCGGCTTCTTCGAAGTTGGCTCCAGGACTCGGCCGAGACGAGAGTCGCCTCAGGGACTCGGCTCATCTCGGAGTCGCCTTCTGGGACTCGGCTTATCCTGGAGTCGCCTTCTGGGACTCGGCTTATCCTGGAGTCGCCTTCTGGGACTCGGCTTATCTTCAAGTCGCCGTAGGTAATTGAGGGGCGCAGTTTGCCCTGATGTCTTGAAAGGTTCTGTGGCTCGGGTTAGCCTACCCGTGGCCCATTACTTCGACAACCATGGCCATCGCCCACGAAGGACTTGCCTCACTTGGGTAGATCTTCACGAAGTAGGCGATCTCCTTGCCCTTACAAACTCCTTGGTTCAACTCCAAAACCTTGACGGAGGCTCCCAAGTGACACCTAACCAATCTAGGAGACACCACTCTCCAAAAGGTAATAGATGGTGTGTTGATGATGAACTCCTTGCTCCTGTGCTTCAAATGATAGTCTCCCCAACACTCAACTCTCTCTCACAGATTTGGCTATGGTGTAAAGATCATTTGAGTGGAAAGCAACTTGGCGAAGGCTACAGATCAAGATTCTTGTGGTTGGAATGGAATGTCTTGGTTCCAACACATGTGTATGTGGTTCTCTCTCACAAAATGAAAGCTGGAAGTGCAGGAACATTCTGATGGTTCTCACCAGGAATGAAGAATTGGTGGTGGGATATATATGACCGCCACACGAAATCTAGCCGTTACATACAGATTCCCAAACTCAGTGAGACCGAATGATAAAACTCGGACAGACCGATTTAGGTCAAAATGTGAACGTTAGAGTTTTCGGTGGGACTGACAAGGTCAATACGATGGGACCGATGTGCAAGGGTTAGGGTAAAACTTCAACTCGGTTTGACCGATCACACAAACTCGGTGAGACCGATTTTGGTAATAACCAAACAGAGAATTGGTCAAGGAAACTCGGTGGGACCGATTGCAAAAACTCGGTGAGACCAAAATTGTTGCAACAGGCAACAGGGAGTTTGCAAGCCCATCTCGGTGAGACCAAGATCCCATCGGTGAGACCGAACTGATTATGGTTCGGCAGTGACTATGTCAAATGAACTCGGTGGCGCCGGATAGATCAAATCGGTGGGGCCGAGTTTGACTTTTAGGTTTAGGACATATGTGGATATGATAAACTGGTTGAGGGATTTGGAGCATATCACTGAGCACTTTGAGCAAGCAAGTCATTAAGCAACACCTCATCCCCTTTTAATAGTATTGGCTTTCCTATGGACTCAATGTAATCTTGGATCACTAAAATGAAAATGTAGAGTCTTGAGCTTTTGCCAATGTTTGTCCTTAGCATCTTGAAGGGGTTCCACATCTTTTTGTACGTGCCACTCCAATGTTGAACTTATCTGAAATATAATAGTTAGAAGTATCAGTCCAACAAAAGATATGTTGATACTAATTACCAAAATCACCCAGGGAGCACTTGTGCTTTCAGGGAGCCCCTCCGAGATTGGATCTCCCTCTCTGTTCTCTTCTATTTCGCGTTCCCCAAATCTGGCCCTTCACGGTTTCTTAAATTCCCGGAGATCCGTAACTCTGATTGCACTGAAATTTTACATGATCTTTTCCATAAATTATCTTTCTTGCCACAAAATTAGGGCCCCAACCTACCTTCAAGGAGGGCACAAGATACCTGGGCGCGCTAGGGGGTGCCCAGCATGCCCTGGTGGGTTGTGGTCACAGTGGGCCCCTGATTGCGTTGATTCCACCTCCCAAAAATCATAAATATTCCAAAATAATTCTCCGAAATTTTTTATCCCGTTTGGACTTTGTTTGATATGGATCTTTTGCGAAACAAAAAACATGCAACAAATAGGAACTAGCACTGGGCATCAATAGGTTAGTCCAATAAATCATATATAAAGTTGCCAAAAATATTTGAAAGTTGTATAATATTGGCATGAAACAATCAAAAATTATAGATACGACGGAGATGTATCAGCATCCCCAAGCTTAATTCCTGCTCGTCCTCGAGTAGGTAAATGACAAAAAAGATAATTCTTGATGTGGAATGCTACCTAGCATAAACTTGATCATATATCTAATCATGGCATGAATATTAAGACATAAGTGATTCAAAGCAATAGTCTATAATTTGACATAAATACATCAATACTCAGGCATCCCAATAAACAATCATCTCTTTCAAAATATCAACGCTAAATAAAGCTATCCCTACAAAATCATATAATCTTGTCATGCTCTGTCTTCTTAACATAATGTATTTATCATGCACAACCCCGATGACAAGCTAAGAAATTGGTTCATACTTTTTAACGCGCTTCATCTTTTTCAACCCTCACGCAATACATGAGCGCAAGCCATGGGTATATCACTATAGGTGAAAGAGAGTATGTTGATAGGGGTAAATATAGAGAAGACAAAAAAGTAAGAAAGTCTCACATCGATGTGGCTAAGCCACGGGCTATGGAGATGTCCATCAATTGATATCAATGCAAGGAGTAGGGATTGCCATGCAACGGATGCACTAAGAGCTACAGGTGTATGAAAGCTCAACATGAAAACTAAGTGGGTGCGCATCCAACTTGCTTGCTCATGAAGACCTCGGGCATGAGGAAGCCCATCATCGGAATATACAAGACAAGTTCTATAATGAAAAATTCCCACCAGTATATATGAAAGTGACTAAACCGGACACTCTCTATATGAAAAACATGGTGCTACTTTGAAGCACAAGTGTGGTAAAAGATAGTAACAATGCCCCTTCTCTCTTTTTTTCTTCTTTTTTTCTTTTTTTCTTTTTTTCTTTTTTCTTTTTTTTCTTTTTTTCTTTTTTTCTTTTTTTCTCTCATTGTCCGGAGTCTCATACCGACTTGTGGGGGAATCGTAATCTCCATCAACCGTTCTTCACTGGGACATGCTCTAATAATGAATAATGATGATCATCACACTTCTATTTACTTATAACTCAAAAGAAATAAAAATTACAGCTCGATACCTAGAACAAAATATGACTCTATATGAATGCCTCTGGCAGTGTACTAGGATGTGCAATCATCTAGCATAACAACGATATCAAAAAACGGACAAACCATGTAAATATCATGCTATCTGTCTTACGATCATGCAAAGCAATATGAAAATGAATACTCAAGTCATCAAAGCGGAGGCGGTGGAAGTTGCATTGCAATATATCTCGGAATGGCTATGGAAATACCATAATAGGTAGGTATGGTGGCTGTTTTGAGGAGGATATAATAAGGCTTATGTGTGATAGAGCGTATCATAACATGTTGTTTGGATGCACCTGCGAAGTTTTCACAACATCTCGAGGTGAGAAAGGGAAATGCACGGTACCGTAGAGGCTAGCAAATTGCGGAAAGGCAAGAGTGCGTATAATCAATGGACTCACATTTGTCAGAAAGAACTCATATACTTATTGCAAAAGTTTATTAGCCCTCGAAGCAAAGTACTACTACGCATGCCCCTAGGGGGATAGATTGGTAGGAAAAGACCATCGCTCGTCCCCGACCACCACTCATAAGGAAGACAATCAATAATAAATCATGCTCGAACTTCATAGCATAAGGAGAGACTATATGTGCATGCTTTGGGAATCACAAACCTTAACACCAATATTCCTACTAACCACAACCGTTTACTAGTAACTCCCACATATTATCATCTCTGTATCGCAAAACTATTGCAAGGAATCAAACATATCATATTCAGTGATCCGCGTGTTTTATGTAGGATTTTATGACTAACCATGCAATTGACCAATTCATGTTGACTCTCTAAATATATATAAGAGAAGCATAAGAGTTTAATTCTTTCTATAAAAGACCATGCTCTAATTAGTATAAATGAAACAAAAAAATAGCATTCTATCAATAACGGTTTTCCATGTGAAGAGAAACAGGCAATCCAAACTTCAAATGATATAAGTGAAGCAGATAAATCATTCTATAAAGCCATACTCAAAAGATATAAGTGAAGTGCAATGAGCATTCTATAAATCAACCATGGACTATCTCATACCAGCATGGTGCATGAAATAAAAGTGAAAACTAAATGCAAAAGATGCTCCAAGATTTACGCATATCACGTGAACAAAACGAAGATGAAAACATACTGATGCTTGTTGAAGAAAGATGGGATGCCTTCCGGGGCATCCCCAAGCTTAGACGCTTGAGTCTCCTTGGATATTTACTTGGGGTTCCTTGGGCATACCCAAGCTTGACCTCTTTCCTCTCCTCCTTCTCCTCATGTCGAGACCTCCTCGATCTTTGATCACTTCATCCACACAAAACTCAACAGAAAGCTCGGTAAGATCCGTTAGTATAATAAAGCAAATCACTACTCTAAGTACTGTTGCAAACTAATTCATCTTTTTTTGCATTTTAGCTACTGTAATATAACTTCATCAAAACAAGCAAAACAATGTGCCAAAAATAGAATCTGTCTTAAACAGGACATTCTATAGCAATCTGAACATATATCATACTTCTGGTACTCCAACAATTCTGAAAAATTAGGACGAAATAAACAATGTGCATAGAAATAGTGCGCAAAAAATTTCAGAACCTTTTGATGTTCAGGTAAAAATATGAGAATTCACGTGCTACAACCAAAGTTTCTGCTTCTGCACCGCACATACCAACAAGGAATCTAATCATCCTGAAGGCAAACCTTGGCACAATAATTTTACAATACAAAGGTTTTGTACGAGGGGATAATTATTTTTGTTGAAAAGTTTCTGTAATTGAGATTCACATAGTTTCCATGGGCATGAACAAAGTTTAGGAGCTCCCCCACTTCAACAATGCTTGTCTCTCTCACTTTCACTTTCCTTTTTGTGAAGTTTTAAGTTCCCATCTATATCTTTTGTTTTTAAACTTCATAAAATCACTCAATAGAAATAAAATTACTCTCTAAAACTTCCGGGTTGTCTCCCTGGCAGCGCTTTCTTTAAAGCCATTAAGCTAGGCATAAAGTGCTCAAGAATCCACTCAGATCCCAAGGTATATCAAAGCCAATTTTAATTAGCAATGCTTTGGCATTTAGTGGTGAGCACAAAGAAACATATATCATGCATGACAAAGTCTAACCCTCTTACTATGCATTGCCATGTCATACAAGAACAATTCATGCACATCAAGTAAAGGCCAATACATAGCATAAGTAGTTTCTTGCAATTTTATCATGTTGGAAACATAGAGAGGTGGAGATGTAGTTTTTCTCTCATAATAATTGCAAGTAGGAGCAGCAAGCACATGCATATTATATTCATCAAAATCATCATGTGCAACGGTAAAAGGTAACCCATCAATACAATCCTTCATAATAACAAACTTCTCTGATATAGTGTAGTTTGGAGAATTCAAAAAGATAATAGGACTGTCATGTGTGGGTGCAATAGCAACAATTTCATGTTTAACATAAGGAATGATAGCAAGTTCATGTCCAATAGCATAATTCCAATTGGCATCATGGCCACATGCATAGCAAGCATCAAGTTTATCAAAGAGGGATATTTCAAACGAATCAATGGGATCATAGCAATTATCATAGCATTCATCCTTCGGTAAGAATGAAGGGACATTAAACAACGTATGAGTTGAAGAGTTACTCTCATTAGAAGGTGGGCACGGGTAGCTAATCCGCTCTTCCTCCTTTTGTTCTTCACTCTCCTCATCATCTTATTCATCCAATGAGCTCACGGTTTCATCAATTCCTTCTTCCATAGACTCCTGCAAAATATTAGTCTCTTCTTGGATAGTGGAGACTTTCTCAATAAGCACATCAATATCGTAATTGTATTTATAATTATCATAGCAATATTTAAGGATAGCAAAAAATTTAGGTCTATAAACTGACTCATCAAAATCTTCATTCTTTTCAAACAAGATTCAATTTCATAAGCACCCTTAAAAGCAACAAATTCTTCTATTTGTTCCACATCATAGTAATCATATATACCATTAGCATAAGAAGCTAAGGTTTCATTATCATTAATTTTGCATGAAAAGGGAAGATGTGGAGCATTCATCCTAGAGTAACAAGTATAATCATATCTAGAGCATAGACTCCAAGCATACCATTTCAACATATGAATTTGATCCCATAACAATTACCCTTTTTGTGTCAAGCGATAATCCCTAAAGTATTCACATTGATCCAATGTTACTCCCATTATATAGTTGAATGGGGTTTCCTTAGGATTATCAAAGTAGTGCATAATATCTTTCAGATAACAAGCATCGAGGGTTTTAGGAGGTTCCCCATCTCCATGAGTAGCAATTAAAACTATTTTTTGGTGTTTCGTGTTCCATATCCATAACTAAAGATAGAGAACAACTTAGAACAGAAAATAAAAACTACTTGGTGATAAAAAAACAAGCACACACGAGAATATTCATCCCACGCTATTGCTCCCCAGCGACGGCACCAGAAAAAGGTCTTCATAACCGACAAGTAGAGGGGATCATTTGTAGCCTTCTTTGATAAATAAGAGTGCCGAACCCAACGAGGAGCTAAAGTTAGAACAAATATTGCCTCAAGTTCTATCGACCACGGATACAACTCTATGCACACTAGACGTTTGCTTTATCTAGAACAAGTATGAAACTATTTTGGAAGAATAAAACTACGAGTACTTTGGGACAATAAAACTATGAATAAATTGCAAGGTAATAAAAGTGGATAGCTTTTGTCAACAAGAAAGTCATCTGTCCCTATGCCATCGATAACAAGTATCGGTAATCATTCTTGTAATTCTATATGAGGGAGAGGCATGAGCTAACATACTTTATCTACTTGGATCATATGCACTTATGGTTGGACCCCTAGAAACATCCACATCATTTCACGTACGAAATTGACGGTATGCTTTGAGCAACTTGCTTGTCCTATGCTACCCCTGTTTGGATACTCTAACTTAGCTAGAGGTTAGACCAACTCATGACTAACCCTGAACTAACTCTAGCCAAAGAAGTGTTTGGATGACAGGGTTAGACTCACAATAAATGCACTTGATGGAGAGAGAAAAGTGATTTTTTTTAGTGGGCCCCGTGAGAACTAGCACCACTTGGCTGGCGAGATAGAGAGAGCAAAGTGATTTCTTAGTGGGCCCCATGAGAACTAGCTCCAATTAGCACCTCTTGGGTGGGATAGTTTTTTTTGCTGTGTTAGGTGCAACTTGCTCCAATCTAACCCTCATGTTTGGATACTTTAGGGCTATTTGAGCCCCAACTAGCTCAAACTAACTCTAACCCATGGATCCAAACAAGGCCAAAGTTAGTCTTTGAAAATGCATTAAGCCACATATACATGGAAAGAATGATACTATCAAACGCTCACCATCTAGTAGTTCATTGGTTGGTTTTGATTTTTGAATTGAGTAGTGCTAGTACACTTGATGTTGTGCTGATACTGTCCAATATTCGAGTGTGGTGGTTTCTAGAATAAAAAAGGAGGTAGTACTTACTATGGGAAAGGTGAAGTGATGATTGCTTCGCCCGAGCAACTTATTACTCTGGGAATACTGGAGTACCAGCGGATTCAACAAAGAGAGAAATGATGGTTGCTTTGTTCGAGCAACTTACTGTGGTGAAGGTGGGGCTCAGTGATTTGACTGCTCACTAGTCATTGTGTCTGCGGTGCAACGACTAGGGTGAATGTCCCCTACAGTTGGGACTCAATATTGCTGCATGGCAGGTGGAGCCGGATGAAGGATGTCCCACATGTTGGTGAAACGAACTTGAATTGTTTGTGGTATTACTCTCGATCTTTCATGATTTGTTTATATGTACTCATAACTTTCCATCATAATAAAATTGTACTGTAATGCTATGAACGTTTCAACTTTGGTTCCCATAGAAAAAAAGGTTTCAACTTAGGATTCATGTATCCTCTTGCCTCAAGATTGTGTCGTTACAACATTCCATCAAATACAAATGAAACTACCATTGCTACTAATGCATCTCACGCAGATCAGTGCCAATATTCACATCACAACTGAAGACAAAGTTGTGAGAGGGTGTACAAATAAAGAAAAATATATAATTGGTTGATGTTGTTCGTAGGCATGGCACCATTTCTTGGGCACAGTGTTCATTGGTTGGCAGCTAGTTTCACGGAGCTCTGTAGCCAAGAAAGAGGTGTATGGAGGACAACACAATCCAATCATTTTGTGAGGTTCCACTAAAATCATGCTGACCATCCCTATTTGCAAAGATATTTAGTAAGTGTGCTTACAATATTAGTGGAACTCGATGATGAAAAACACTACAAAAAAGAGACATCCGTTACATTTTGGCCCGAACAAATTTTTTTCTGTCATGCTTGACACTTCTATGACAATAATTGTGACAAAACCTGGTATCATCATAGATGTGGTGGGCTCCTACTTCTATGAAAAAAAATATGACAGAGAATGGGCTTTTTGTCCTCAGCGGGCCGGACACGCACCTGCATGACATTTTTGGGCCGTCCATGAAGGAAAAAATCGTGGTAGAAGCGAGGGCGAGGAAAATATCAGAGAGTTCCCGGTAATGGTGGGTGGTCGGAGCCGAGCGATGCACGGAGGTTTGCGCGTTTCTCTCATACACGTACACACGTGTGTGTGAGGCATTGGGCTCTAACTGAACCCGAGCGAGGCGTTCTCTTACTTAACCCAAGCGATTGCACTAGCTATATTACTGAACCCGAGCGATTGATCGCTTGGCTGTTAACTAAACCCGAGCGATTCCTTGCTACTGCTGCCAACTGAACCCTAGCGATCGATCATTCTGCTGCTTATTGAAGCCGATCGAACCTGCTGCCTCTTGATGAATAGTGAACGTGGGGGTTGGTTGAATGAGTCGAGACGTACGTGGTTGGGGTTGGATGAACAGTTCCCGATGGGGGTTGGATGAACAGGACCCTGTAGTAGTTGGTTGTTGCCGTTGGATGAACAGGGCCTCGAGAGGAGGCTGCCATAGCCGTGATGGTTGGGGGTGGATGAACAGGACCCCGTGGAGGGTTGGTTGAATAGAAGTCGGTGGAGGGCTACATGAACAGTAGCTGGTGGAGGCAGGAGGAAGGTGTGGTGGATGAACATTGCAGGTGGATGCTGAAGGAAGTTAACGGTGGGTGAACAGTTGCTAGTGGAGTCCTGTTTTGCGGTACGCCACACCCTTCCCAATGAACAGGACCCCCGTTTCAACCATAGCTCTCAAACACAAGTCTGTTTCCTCCATTTTTGGTACGCCAAACCCTGCCCGATGAAAAGGATGCCGTTTTGACCATACCCAGTCGAACGGAAGGCCATTTCCTCCGTACTACGGTATGCCAGACCCTGTTTCGGCTGTTCTATCCAAGCCAGTTGTCTCCCGTTGAACATGACACATTCTGACCTAATCTGTGGCCTCCCGATGAACAGGATGTTATTTCTCCGTTCTGACCCAGCCGGTTAGCTGCCCGTGAATAGGACGCCGTTTCTACCATTGGTTACATCTCCATGTACATGCGTCGTGGCCGTACGTATGAGTGAGTAGGCGTTCGAGACCCCTCCCGTATGTACATATGTGGCCAAATTTTTTGGTATCTAGGTATACGTACGTGTACACAATTTAGAAGGGACTACCTGAACTGCAAGGTGAGGGGCTCTACTACTATACGTGCCGCTGCTTGCTCGACCATGGTTCATTGTTGTAGGGAGACAGATCGACTAGTATGTATATACACGTTCGCGACCAGAGTGACAACGCTACATCCACTTTGACTAGGTCGGTCCTGGCTATCAGGGAGGTTAAGGAGGCACTTCCTTGCGTGCAAAGTCATTGATGGTGGGTCCGAGCTGTCAGGGGGAGGATTCATTTTTTTTCGTGCCTTATATGGAGGCACTTCCTTGCATCCGAAGATATAGCTGGTAGGTCCCAGCTGTCAGTGGGAATTTTCTTTCACAAAATATAGCTAAGCCAAAATACAGAAGCCCTTCCGGTAGGTCCCCGCTGTCTGGTGGAGTAATCATTATTTTGCACGTAATAAGGAGGCACTTCCTTGCTGCAGTCGTGGACCCACCTGTCAACCTCTCCACCTACGGTCCTCTTCCGATGTAAGTCATTTGTTGACCATGTTGACCACGCCACGGTGAGAGCACCAGGGTGGTGCACGATGACGAGGACTAGGAAGGGAATGACCTAGACCCGGGGAAGACTTGATAGTTGTTTCCCACATGGAGGGGAGTACGAGGGTTTACTGGTTGGGCTGCAGTGTGAGGCTACCGTCGCCGGAGAATAACAGGAGGTCTGGGTGAGTACAGGGATGGCCAAGCCAGTGATGGGAGTAGGGTGCGGCAGTGAGGCCTGTGCGGCAGCCGAGCCGGCCACGAGAGACAGGAGCAGGCGGCACGACCGATGCTGGTTTGGGTAGCTGGAGCAAGAAGACCAGAGGTTGAAGAAGCACTACGGTCGTTGGATGGAAATCATACGGTCACTAGAGCTAGAATTGTTCATATTGACTAAGTTGACAAAGCCCTCCGTCCGCGTCAACTGAGTAGACCCACAAGTCAGCCTCCAACTATGGTGGGTCCCAGCTAGCAGGGGGACTATTCTTTTTTTGTGTAATAAGGAGGCACTTCCATTTGTGTGAAGACATAGGTGGTGGGTCCGAGCTATCAGCGGGACCAACGGTTTTTTGCGAAATACAGAGGCCCTTCCGTGGGTCCCTACTGTCAGTTGGAGGAATCATTATTTTGCGTGTAATAAGGAGGCACTTCCTTGCATGCGGCTGTGGACCCAACTGTCAGCCTCTCCACATACATTTCTCTTCCGATGGATGTCGTTCATTAACCATGTTGACCACGCCGTGCTGATAGCACCAGGGCGGTGGACGACGGTGCGGCCTAGGAAGGGACCGACCCGCAGCCGAGGAAGACTCAGATGTTGTTCCCATGCGGTGGGGAGTACGAGTGTTTAGTGGTTCGGTTGTCGTCTCCCAAAAATAATAGGAGGTGTGGGTGAGTAGAGGAATGGCCTGGCTAGCGATTGAGTAGGGTGGGGCGGTGCTGCCTGCGCGGCCACACAGCCGGTCACTAGAGGAGGGAGCAGGCAGTCCCGGCGCTGGTTTGAGTAATTTGGAGAAGGAAGAGCAAAGATTGAAGAAGCACGGCAGTCGTTGGATGGACATCCAACAGTCACTGCTCTCGTGTGTTGACTAAGTTGACATGTCCTTGCGTGCGTGTCAACCTTTTTTGAGGAAAGTGTATGCATCAACCTACAGTAGGCGTACAAGTCAGCCTCAAATCTGTGGAAAAGAGCATACGGCCCATCTGCCATTACTTCTAACAATTTACAACCCATTTGCTAAAACTTAAGGATTTTCTGGAGCCCATATTCTTTTTGTTAGCATTAAAACCCATATTGTGGCCACGGTTAAAAATTCTACAAAATTTTGCATATTTCGGTGCGGACTGAACCGTTTTTAATCCCAAAATTTCGAGTCACATTCAAACTAATTTGAAAAATAAATTTATATATATATAAAATCCAAATAATTATCCACACATAAAAACAATGTAATTTAAAATCTTGAAATGAAAAAAAATTGAAACTAATTACCGGTTTGATGTGTTTTATAAATGTACAACCCATTTTCTCATTAGTGATAGCCCATTTTCTTGTCAAGCCGATTGAAAATCTTCTCATCTTTAAAGATTCGCAGCCTAGCAGGGCTAACAAAAGCAAGTAGGCCTCGGTAGGGTATTCTGCAAAAGAACAAAAAACTGGGCTAGCCATTTTCAGAAACAAAAAAAACTACTAGGCTGGTCTTGTGGTAAACATAAAATAAAAGGTTGGCTAGACAGGCCAGAGTGCCCTGCACAACCCAGTTGATACCCTAGTTCCGTCTCAAAAACAAAAAGAACTGGGCGAGCTGCTGGGTCGCTGGTGTCAGCCGCTCATTGTGCAGTTCTATCGTTTATTGACTATGCTGACAATGGCATGGGACCAAGATGACAGAAATCCATTAGGAGGAACCATTTTGTGGCTTGAAATAAGGAGGCACTTGCTTGCGTACTACCATCACCCTGGTGGGTCCCTGTTGTCATCCTCTCCACGTACAATCATCTCCTGATTGTGTATGCATCAACCTAGTAGGCCCACAAGTCAGCCTCTAAACTCGTGGCAGACAAATACCTTGCATTTGAAAAAATAACATCCCATTCCATACATTCAAACGGAAATTCAACATTCAGAGCAAAGTAACAGGTATGATCCACATATAGAGTACTGTACTTCCACATTGACAACCATCATAGCCAAGTTAACTATCTACTCCCACTAATACTCTAGTAGTGTACAAGTACTAACTTACTCTTAGCTAACTAGACAATGCCAGCCGCCATATGCCGTACACGCATAATGCCGGCACCGACGTCCTCCTCCTTGCCTCGGACATGCCAGAGGTGCAATAGGGTGCGTTGCTCGCGCACGTTGGCCCTATCCATGCTCGCGTGGTCCACCGAAGCTTCGACTACACTTGACAAGCTACTAGTAAAATTCGGCATCAAGAACGTGTGCATACCTGATAGCCTCCAAGGCTATTTGCCGAGGGCCGGCCTCCACATAGTTGGCCCAGTTGCGAGCGCTCTACTCGCGACTCAGAGCGTCGGTGCGTTGCTGCTCCATGCATCGCTCGCGGCGCAAATCGGCGATACGATGTTCCTCTGCCAGGCGGTCGCGCTCCAACAAGTCCTCATACTCCGCATTGCCATCTAAAGACCGATAGAATGCCTCCACCCTCCGTCTGCCTTCTGGTGAAAAACTGAACACTAGTTCTGGCTTCGCCTATTGCGGACGGTCGGGGCATGATAGACTTAGCGAGAGCGAGGGGAAGTGGCGAGCGATGTTGGGCCAGTGGGGGCTTATGATGATAGGTAGAGTTGGGTGATGGTGCCACCGAAGAACCCTGGGAACCAGTAATTATTGGCGGAAGGTAGGTGAACCAGCGTGTCACGGGAAACGCGACGGTCATCGCGGTCATCAGAATTCAATGCATAAGAACGCATGGCTTAGCGTGCCAGCTTGCCGTGGAAAACAAGCAAAACTGAAATTATGACTGTGTCGTGCTGTCCCGTCCCTTCAGTGGTGCGTACCATCCGTGCTGGGTCGAACATCGGCATGATGGTCAAATGAGTGCACTCAATTCATCCAGATGAGGTACGTGTGTGATCTGCTGGTTATTCGTGTAGGATCGAGTCGGTCAGATAGTGTACGTGTAGGATCACAATAGCTGATGAACATTTGCTGGGAGATAAGGCATTTGCAAACGTTTTTGCTAGCAATTTCTTCAGATTCGCATGGCATTTTCTTCAGAACAGCATGGCAGTTCCTTCAGACGTAGGCATTTTTATTCAGAAAACGGCCACCTTCGGATCTTGTGTCGCAACTAAAACTGCCAGGAGTGTATTATAGGCTAGCTAGTGATAAATCTATAACTTGTAAACACTGAGCGAATAGAAATAAGGAACTGCTAGTAACTTGTGAACACTAAGCACAAAGATATAAGGATCATGATGTGCACATTAGTAAGATCGGATCTGTTTGAAATGTTCATATGAGACTCACAGGCCTAGCACTGTAATATGTTCACATTAGTAGCCCAAATTCACAACAAACTAGTAACAATTCCCATACATAAGATCATTATGTTAATGCATCTCAATGATTCACAGATCATATACAAATATGTAGCTCCAAAAGCAAAGATCTAGAAAAAACATCTGTTATTTCTACTAACATGGATGCTTCTCTCGGCCAACATTCAGTACAGAGTGAAAGACAAATTTGGTTGTAAAGTCTACATTTCCTCTTGCAAACGAAAGTGGTTTCACCAACAGCTAGAACCATGAGAATGAACCACAAATGATGGAGGAACATCCACTGCAATATGATTTGGTCTTTTCTCGATCACACGACAAGACTATTTTCAGAATACAAACATTAACTTAGGCAAAATGATGCCCATTGTATAATCAGACCAAAGCAATGAAGCACTTAGTGTTGGCCAATAAATAGTACAGTACTACATTTGTGCAGTCCATGAAGTGACTCTTCAATCTTTCTGTGTCTATTTTCAAATGGCATTGCATGCAGTGACTATACTATTCTCTTGTGCAGTTCCACTAAAATTGAGGTCCCTGTGTTTGTTCGCCAAATTGCAACACGGAGACATAGGTCTACACAAATATCAAGCAGCTGGTAAACATATACCACAGCTTGTATTTTTAGTTTAAACATGTCTCTTCTAGTCCTTTCCTCTTACCATCTGTCATGTTTTGCACTGGACAATTTTGTACTCAATTGATTTGCTGGTACAGAGCAGAAATATAGCGCCTATTCTTCTTCAGACCAAGGATATCCATGTTCGCAGTGATGGAAGAGGTGAAATCAATACAATCGAAATTCAACATCCTATCATTGAAGCATTTCCTGCACCTCTAATGTAGATCCACCCTGCCAATAAATTCACATGCAAACCACTAATATTACTATCTAATGACAATACACAAAATGTAGCAAGATAGTAGCAATCCATGTAACTTTGTAATGAACAACTCATAGTGCCACCATTTGGATATACCGGTTTGGAAGAAAACATGCTCATAATGTTGAACCATTTGGACTTTTTGTGCAGTTCCACTAAAATTGGGCATCCTTGTTTGCATAGTTATTGAAAGTTTGATTACTATAAAAGTGGCACTATGTTAGAGTACACAAACAAGGGTACATGTTTCCCTTGACTTGTGCATGGACAGTGAGCCTCTGGCCCAGTAGCACTGAACATTCAAGACAAGGCCAAGGCAGAAAGAGCTCTTTTAGGGATCAAGGGCAGGTCAAGAAGACCAAGAAAGCCAAGGAAGCAAGGTAACACTAAGAAGAAACCTCCCTTACTGGGCAGGCGAGCCTAGTAAGGTCGAGGCCACCCCGAAGACAAGTCTCAGACTACCCCGGCAAGGGTTGCCGGGACCGCTGGCGGCCTGCACCCCCGCCAGGACTCCATCGCTCCACCGCATCGCAACACAAGTCCTCCATCGATGCGGTGTCGAAACCTCGGGTGACTAAGTGGCTGTCGCTCGACGCATGGCAGCCATTGGAAAGGAAAATTATCTTCACATGACACCCGTCCAAAGGCGTGTCAAGCAGATAGGCGTGAGATGGCTAAAACAGCGCGGCAAGGCTTGCCGGGGTACATCCACGACATGATGTCCAGCGGCGCATTTAATGCGCCTTGTCCTAACTGCCAAAGTTAGGTATGATAGCATTGTTGGCTATCTTGTCAGTGTACAAAGACTGATTTACCACTTTGGTAACCCCTTGGTCTATAATAGGAAGGCCATGGCAACGTAAAACAGGATTCAGACCCTGGTGTACTCGTATGCGCGTAGCAGCACTCCTCGAGGCGACCTTATCGGGCTCGAGCGCGTACACATTTCACCATCCTCTAGTCAATCCACCAAAGCAGGAGTAGGGTTTTATGCCTCACAACGGCCCGAACCTTCATAAAAACCACCCGTGTCACCATTGTCGTGTTGTTCGACTGGCTCCATGCTTTGTGCAACTTTCCCCTCCCCTCACTGAACCACGAACCGATGGCCCCATAGGTTTTTATGCTCTGCCATGACATGTTTGGCGCACCAGGTAGGGGGAGCGCTTGTGGGAACCCGAGGTCAAAAATAGCGCGTCATCTTCATCAACAACTTCATCATCCATGGCGCCCAAGAAGAAATCTGGCGTGACTGCTCATCCTTCCACCTCGAAGGCCCCCTCGCTTGTTCCAGCGAAGCTATGCAGGCTGCAGTGGCGTTGGGGATGCAGATGCCGCAGGGAACATGATCGGCGCAGGCGACGCTGTCGTCATTTCCCCCGTGGCCGAAGCAGGAGCAGAAACTCCGGTGGAGGGCGGCAACAACATCATTCCGATGGGCGTGCTCCACAGCACACAGGCTGGGGGAACCCTCTATCTCCGCCTCCACACTGGGTCGAGGAATCCAGCCATGACGACAACACTCACTCCGGTGAGAACTGTAGCTTCCTGGTTGCCCCTATAACAGGAGCGACAGCGGGGCAAGCACCTCCCCCCGGGGCGGGGTGATCAAGACGAAGTGTCGAACGAGGCTATCCGCCCCCAGGCGCACCCTTCTCGCCACCGTACCACCATGGCGGCCGGCTCACAGTAGCGTGAGTGCGGCGCCGTCCCCGCTGGTATGGGTAGGAGTCGAGCAACGTCAAGGTATGCGTCGTCTTCCATGCCAAGCACCGCTTCGGAAGCCATGACACAAGCCCAACTCCTACTGAGGTTCCCACCAGCAGCCGATCAGATGGATGAGTGGAGAGCTACCATCCAGAGCTTGATCGTTTTTGCTGAAGCAGGGGATCATAGCGGGCAGGTCCACCATCGCTCCTGCAAGCAACAGCCATGGCCCGAGCTGCTAACCATGCTGAGGGGGCCACTCCAACGGTACAGTCCCCTCGGCGGTGGCCAGCGCAAGGACCGCAACCAGAGCCACACAACAAGGAGCCTGACGAGGATTCAATCGCCTCATCAGATCAACAGAGTGAAGAGCCGCGCGTCACTAGAGAACGACACCGTAAAACCCGCCGCCAATCCAACATGCTCAATGGCCTAGACGTCGATGAACCCGCGCCCAGTGAGGGCGGGTACCTACCTTTCGAGGTCAGATGCCCTGCCTTGACTCGCGAGCTGCGGCAAGTCTGCTGGCCACCTGCCCGCCTTTTCAAGCCGGAGATACTGGAGAAGTATGATGGAATGTTGAACCCAACAGAGTTCTTGAGCATCTACACCATTGCGGTTCAAGCTGCCGGAGGGAGGGATGAGAAGGTGTTTGCCAATTATTTCCCTTTGGCGCTCAAGTCAAATGTGAGGTCATGGCTGATGCGCCTTCCGGAGAACTCCATCTCATCATGGCCAGACTTGTGCCATGCGTTTGTTGGCGCCTTCACGGGCGGCCATCAGGACCAAGGGCGGCCCAACGCTCTACAGCTCCTTCCACAAAAAGAAGGGGAGAGGTTGCGGAAGTATATGCAAAGATTTAGCCGGGTGCACAAAAACATTCCAGACATCCACCTAGCAGCTAAGATTGTTGCGCTCCAGTCCAACGTGCGCAACAGGAGGATGAGTGTGAATGAGTTGCCCAAGACTGTGAACGAGTTGTACACTCTGGCTGATAAGTGTGCAAGAACAGAGGAAGGGAGGCGAATCCCCGGAGAAGAGGACAGCGTTGATGTCGACTTAGAGGATGATGACGACGCTCTGAGACGAAGAGGAAGAATAAGAAGCGCAATAAGAAGCGCAAGGAAAAAAGCAGTATTGGCCACCGAGGTCTCTGGCACTCCTAGTACCGAGAGAAGGCCAAAGTCGAAGTCCTCGGCAAGGAAGTTGCCTCGTGCACTGATTGCCGAGAAGCTGCGGTGGCCTAAAAGGCTGGGAAGGTTGACGGGCCATACTGCAAAATCCATCGAACCAAAGGCCATGATCTCCAAGAGTGTCACCAAATTGAGCAACTTGTCAAGAATAAGAGAGCTGAGTACAAGAAGCGTGACAAAGAAAGAGACCAATAAGGTGCTGGTGGGAAGGGCTGAGGCGGCGAAGGAGGCTGCCGCGGAAAGGATCCCCAGCGTCCAGAGAAGCGCACAGGGGCCCGTAAGAAGAAAGAAGGCGAAGACGAAAGTGATGAGGGGGATGAAGAGGAAACCAGCGAGCAAGAGTTCCAGATAGCCACTGAGGCCCTGTCCGTTGACGGACGCGCATCTCTGAACTCCTCTCGCCGCAAGCTCAAAGATTGGGCACGTGAGGTCAATGTCGTAGAGCCAGCAGAGGACTCCAAGAAACCGCTCAAACGGTCCCACACACCCATCATCTTCGATCAAGAGGATCACCCTGACCGCACCATCGCTTTGGGGTGCTTGCCGTTGTTGGTTTCACCAACGATCCGCAACCTCAAAGTCACGAAGATGTTGGTTGACGGCGAGGCTGGATTGTATTTGATTTCCCCCAAGGTGCTCAGCAACCTTCAAGTAGCAGATGAAGAGCTCAAGGTCACTAACACTTTCCAAGGGATGAACCCTGGAAGGAGTCGTCCAAAGGGAAAGATCACACTGCCGGTGACGTTTGGAGGAGAATTGAACTACCGGACCAAGAAGATCGTGTTTGATGTGGTTGATCTCCCCTTGCCGTACAATGGGGTCCTTGGTCGCCCAGCCCTGGCAAAATTCATGGCGGCATCTCACTATGCCTACAACACACTGAAGACGCCAGGGCCAATAAGTGTCATTTCCATTCCGTCGGACAAGAAGGACGCAATAATATGCATGGATAAGATGTACCAAGACACGGTCACCGCTGAGGCCGCGAAAACTATGGTTCCCTCTAAGGAAAGTAAGAAAAGGAAGAAAGTTAACAAGAGTACCGGCAAGGAATCCGGGAAGCGCACCTCTTCGGCGAGTGCTACACCAGTTGATGATTTGCCTGAGAGCTCCACTAGAAAGAGATCCAAGGTGGCTGTGCCTATTGTGAAGAAGGTCCTGGCAGGGCTGGTTAGCACTGATGGTACATTCACTATCAACTCCACCCTCGACGACAAATAGGAAAGTGCGCTCGTTGACTTTCTGTGGGTGAATGTCGATGTGTTTGCATGGCAACCATCTGACATCCCTGGTGTTCGCAGGGAGGTAATCAAGCATCACCTAGTTGTCTGCCCTCACGCCTGGCCCCTCAACTAGAAAGTCAGGAAGCATGCATTGGAGCGGCAACGGTTCATTGCGAGGAAATCAAGAAACTTGAAGTAGCTGGTTTGGTCAGAGCAATACGGCACCCAACATGGTTGGCAAACCCAGTGGTAGTGCGCAAGGCGAATGGGAAATGGAGGCTTTGCATAGACTTCACCGATCTAAATAAGGCATGCCTAAAGGACTTGTTCCCCTTGCCACGCATCGACCAGATCATAGATTCCACTTCAGGGTGTGATCTGCTTTCCTTTTTGGATGCATACTCTAGGTACCATCAGATCTTTATGTCCAAGTAGGACGAGGAGAAGACCGCATTCATAACTCCGTGTGGCATGTACTGCTTTGTGCGGATGTATTTCGGGTTACGGAGAGTCAGCTGACCTTTTGCAAGAGCAGTGCAAATTGGTTTTGAACCTTGGTTGCATAGGAATATCGAAGCTTACATGGATGAGAAAGTAGTCAGGACCAAGGATAGATCAACTCTCATTCAGGACTTGGAAGAGACCTTTGCAACTCTACGCAAGATCAACTTGGAGCTAAATCCAGAAAAGTGTGTGTTTGGCATCCCTTCTAGCAAGCTACTTGGTTTCTTCATGTCACACTGGGGAATAGAGTCCAGTCCCGACAAGATCAAGGCGATCAAGCAGATTCAGGTACCTAAGACAGTTAAAGATGTGAGGCGTCTAACCGGATGGGTTGCCGCGCTAAGTAGGTTCATTTCCAAGTCTGTCGAGTGTGCCTTGTCGTTCTTCAATATCTTGAAGAAGGCGGGGCCAATGAAGTGGACCCCGGAGGCAGAAGTAGCGTTGCAAGACTTGAAGACCTATCTTTCCTCTATCCATACCTTAGTCGCTCCTAAACCACAAGAGCCGTTGCTGCTATACCTAGTGGCAACTAATCAAGTGGTTAGTGCAGCGCTGGTGGTACAACATGAAGTAGATGAAGGAGCAGCCGTAGCTATTGTCCCCTCCGGACAGGAAAGTGAACCTATCCCAGCAAGTTCAGGTGCAGATAAGGAGAAGGAAGAGCTGACTAACAAAGGCAATTCGAAGACTGCGACACGGAAGAAAGTGGTTCAGTGGCTAGTGTAATTTTTAAGCTCCCTACTACATGGGGCTAGATCAAGGTACTCCGATGTGCAGAATTTGATCTTCGGTCTCATCATGGCCACAAGGAAACTGCGCCACTACTTTCAAGCCCACGAGATCACAGTCGTCACCCGCTTCCCCTTGCAACATATACTGAGGAACCCTGAGGCCACCGGCAGAATAGTGGATCGGGCGTTGGAATTATCAAGCTTTGGTCTGAAATATGAGAGCACATCAACCATTAAGTGTAGAGCCTTGGCAGAGTTTATCACGGAATGGACACCAACAGCAGATGAAGAGACACCAGAGATAGTTATCCCCGTCAAGGAAGCCCCCCAAGAATGGATCATGTACTTCGATGGTGCCTTCTCACTGCATGGTGCGGGGGCTGGCGTGCTCCTTGTTGCACCCACTAGGGAGCACCGCAAGTACGTGATCCAAATGCATTTTCCCCGGGAAATAGCCACCAACAACACTGCGGAATATGAAGGGTTCCTTGCCGGGCTCAGGATCGCAACAGAGTTTGGAATTAAGAAGTTGATCATTCATGGAGACTCACAGCTTGTGGTGAGGCAAGTAAAAAAGTATTACTAGAGTCCATTGATGGAGGCATACGTCGAAGAAGTGAGGGAGTTGGAGGAGCATTTTGACAGATTACAAACAGAGCATGTGCCACGTGCGAAAAACGGCATTGCTGATCATGTGTCAAAATGCGCTGCACAAAAGCTTCCTGTGGAACCAGGGACTTTTGTTCTCCATCTGACCCAACCTTCGGTATCCCCAGCGATGATGGCCAGAAAGAGGAGGAAACTGGACTCCGGCAAACCTCTCCCGGCAGAGCTTCCCGAAGCCCCCGGCGGAGAGGTTGGCAGGACCAACTCCACTTCGACCGGCGAGCAGCACTCTCCCACTGAACCACCAGTTCTAGCGGTTGAGGTATGTGCTCCCACGAATGAGGACGTACCATTGATCCTTGTTGTTGAGCCCCAAGCTCCAACTTGGGCACGACACATCGTCCATTACCTCCAATCAGGAGAGCTTCCCGAAGAGCAAGAAGAAGCTGAAAAAGTAGCCTGAAGGGCCAGTACTTATCAGTTCGTCTGCAACACACTATACAGAAGGAGGCCCAACGGTGTGAAATTTAAGTGCATTTGCCGGGAAGAGAGGAAGGAACTGTTGGCAGAGATATATAGAGCATGTGCGGCTCCCATATTGGATCAATAGCCTTGGATGGAAAAGCTTCTGACAAAGTTTATACTGTCCCACGGCCCTCCAAGATGCAATCGAGCTAGTCACCAGATGTGAAGCCTGCCAATTCCACTCCAAGAACATCCATCAACCTAGTCAAGCTCTCCAGATGATTCCTTTGTCATGGCCATTTTTGGCCTGGATCAACATCTTGGGACACTTCCCCCATGCTACCGGGGGCTTTGAATTCTTGTACGTTGTAATCGACAAGTTTACAAAGTGACCAAAAGTGGAGCCTATGAGAAAGGTGACCGCACAATCAGCTATCAAGTTCTTGAAAGGATTGGTGTGCCGAATCAGGGTACCCGCCAGTGTCAAGACTGACAATGGCACCCAATTCACAAGTCGCGCCTTCATGCAATACGTTCAAACCCTTGGAAGCAAGGTTTCATTTGCCTCTGTTGCCCATCCCAGCAGCAATGGACAAGCTGAGAGGATGAACGCTGAATTGTTGTCGGGCCTCAAGACAAGAACTTTCGATAAGCTGCAGAAGTGCGACAGGCGCTGGATTGATGAGCTGCCATTGGTTCTTTGGTCCCTCTGTATGACACCAAATCGAGCTACCAACAAGACTCCCTTCTCCCTACTCTATGGGGCAAAAGCAGTGATCCCCAAGGAACTCATATACGGGTCACCTCGAGTATTTGCCTACGATGAAGTAGAGCAAGAGCAGCACCGGCATGACGATGTTGTGCTCCTTGAGGAGAACCGTCTTGTGACACCCCGAGACTGACGCTCCAGATGCCTTCCTTTTATTTTCGTGTGTTTATGTTGTCGTGTGTTTATTCTGTTTGTTGCATTATCATAATTATTTTGCATATTTCATTCTTCTATGTCGACGCCATGATCATGTTGAGTGCTTTTGTCATACCTTTGCTTCCTGCACCATGCTCATCTCACTTGTTATGCTGAATTGTGCCCTTGTCATTTTGCATTTCATCATTCTCATCATGTGCATTGTGAGATTCATGTTGTTGTTTTACTTGCTCTATGTATGGTGTTGTTCTTAAACCCCTTTGCTATCTCTCTCAAAACTAGCCATGCACCATCACCTCCTTCTTTCAATTTGGCTATATTCCCAAGTGGCATTTTTCCAGCCTAAATAAATGTCCACATTTTTCCTATAAATCTTAAACCATGCATTCTAACTCTCTGTCAAATTTTATCTATTTTGGAGTTGTTTTTGTTGGGTTAAAAATGGCACAAGTTCGAATTTTATTCAAACTTGTTTTATTTTTCTACCTCTAAAAATTCCCAAACCATTTTATTAAAATAGTGCATGCTTCCAGGGCGCCACATCGATGAGCTCGTTGATTTGACGGTCGTCTGGCACCCCTAGCCCCTATATAGGGTGTCCTAGACCTAGCCCTAGTTCCCCTCGTCCACTTCCGCCCTCTCCTTCCCTTGCCACCGCCAGGTAAGATAGCCACACGCACACCGTCGTCAGTGCCACCATGATCCAAGTGACCAAGAGCTCAAGCTCGGGCTAGCTTCCAGTGCGCCTGTGACCCTCCCTTGGCCACTTTGGAGGGGACCGCCGAGGACCCCTTCATCTCCTTCCGCGACGTCGCGTCTACATGGCTTTTGCATCGAGATCCTCGACCCGTCTTCTTCCTCTCCTTCCGGACCCGAAGACAGGCAAGTACCGCGCGTCATCGCGCCGTCTTCGTTGCGTTTCCGGGCCCGTCTCCATGTCCCTTGGACGCTAGGTGAGCCGACACACCTCCTTGACCTCTCCTGCTGTCTATTTTATCCCCTAGGTGTCATTTGCATCATGCGAGGATCGTGCCTTTGTGCTCCCGCCTTTGTTATATATAAGTGGGTGCTCGTTTCTCTTCATCCCGCGCCTTGCCTAGCACCTCACCCTTGGCAGCTCCTGCACTGGCACCTACGCATCGCTGCAGCCCCACGCGCACACGCCTCGCCTGGCTCGGCCTTTGGCCATAGCCTCCATCCTCACCGCGCCACACTGCCATAGCCGCAAGGTCCTGTCCGTGTGCACACACTCATGCACACATGCACACGCATGTCCTATAGCAGCATCGCCTCCCAATCCCACAACTCCGCCGGTGCTCCACTGCTCCGGTGGTTGCCGTTGTTGGTTGCCGGCACCGTCGCCACCTTCACGGGCGCGGTGTAGAACAGGGCTCGGCCTTCTGCCACTGTTCAAAATGAGCCAGGCGGCCTTCACAAAGCAAACTCCTCTTTCTAACGCAGCTGTCAGCGCCCCTCTCTCTTATCTAGGAGACCTGGGTTCGACTCCCAGTTACCACGTATTTAGCTATGGCCTTTTTTTCTGTTTTCGCTGTGTCTATGACGCCTTGGCCCCACTGTCATCCACACACACACATGCCCGCTGGCATACACACACGCACTCAACCCCTCCTTTTCTTTATTGTTTTTCATAAAATTTTTTACCAAAAATCCATTTCTGGAAAGGGCTGACTTTCCAAATCAGGTCGCGTCCAAATCTAGACATTCCTTTTCTGGCACTTCTCCAATTCTGTTTGAGTCCATTTTAGGCAGTATATGACTTTTTGCATTTTGTGAGCATTTCTCTACAGTAACATATGCATATTATATATCATTTTGGGTTAGAAAAATCCACCTAATCCATCTGTGGTATCAATTTCATCATTTGAGGAAGTTTGGGAACATGTTATTTTTACAGCATATGTCATTTTGTCATTTTTCCTTCTAGTTTTTCTTCCATGCCATGAAGTGCTTTGTAGTGAGTGAAACAAGCTAGCAAAAACGCTAACATGAATTTGTTCTGCCATGCCTTGTTAGTTTTGCAAAGTCTAAAACAGCCATATATAACTTTTCATATTGCATTGGTGCTACCATCATATCTGTAGATCTTTGGAACATGTTCACTAAGGGAGTTTTGCTAAGTGCTATTAATACAAGCCTTCCATGATCATAGTTGCCATGAAAAGTTCCTGTTGCCTGTAGTTTACTAACCCTAAACATTGCGTCCTGAATATGTTTCGTGCCATGATCTGTGTTTTCACCAAGTCTGTTAAACTGTTATCACTTGTCAGTTTTCCATGCTGTTTTGGTGATGATCCAGGGAGTTTTAGAAATAGTTCGGTAATCATATTTTTTAGTCGATGTTATGTACTATCATGCCATGTCGTTTGTTCCCTTGTTTGAGTTCTGCATCATATTTAAATGTTGCATCCAAATTGCCATGTTGCTGTTATAGACAGATTTGCATAGCATATAGTTTTGCTCACCGTTTGAGATTCATGCATCCTTTTCCGGTGATCTTCTTATCCATTTCAACCGAAATCTTCCAATCTTTCCAGTGGCATACTTAGTTCACCAAGATTCAGCCCATATCCTTCTTTTCTTCCTCGATCCCTTCTTGTTGACGTATAACTCGTTCTGGTAGAACCGTACCCCGTTCATAACCTTCATATGCATTCATGATAGAATTGTATGTAGAACATCTTCATTGCAATGCGATGGTTGTTTATTTGGATGCTTGTTCCTCTTTGGGTAGTAGTGGGAGACGAGTTCGAGTCCGAGGACCCTGTCGAGTACGTTCACGAGGAGCAAGGTTTTGATACCACTGAGGACATTTCAGGCAACATGACCGTTGTCGGTGTCAAAACCGGCGGATCTTGGGTAGGGGGTCCCGATCTGTGCGTCAAGGCTGATGGTAAAAAGAAGTAAGGGACACAAGTGTTTACCTAGGTTCGGTCCCTCTCGATGGAGGTAAAACCCTACTTCCTGCTTGATTAATATTGATGATATGGGTAGTACAAGAGTAGATCTACCACGAGATCGTAGAGGCTAAACCCTAGGAGCTAGCCTATGATGGTATGAATGTAATTGTGATCGGCCTTCTAAGGACCAACCTCTCCGGTTTATATAGACACCGGAGAGGGCTAGGGTTTACATGGAGTCGGTTACAAGAAAGGAAATATAGTGTCCGGATTGCCAAGCTTGCCTTCCACGCCAAGGAAAGTCCCATCCGGAAAAGGGCCGAAGTCTTGAGTCTTGTATCTTCACGCTTCAATAGTCCGGACGTTGTACACAGTCCGGCTGTCCGGATACCCCCTAATCCAGGACTCCCTCAGTAGCCCCTGAACCAGGCTTCAATGACGATGAGTCCGGCGCGCAGTATTGTCTTCGGCATTGCAAGGCGGGTTCCTCCTCCGAATTCTCCAAAGTGGTTTATCGAACACATAGACCGTGTCCGGATCTGCAAGATGATCTTCGTATGGTATAGATCTGATTTGCTGGCAATCTTCGAGCGTCGTGCCCTTGTATCGTGGCTCGGTCCAATGTGGACCGATGTTTCCCACCCCACAATGACTTGCGTTACGAGGCAGTTTTATTGGCACGTCCCGTCGAGGCAGAGATCGTGTCCCTTTTATTACGGGATTTTCCATCAATATGAGCGTGCGTGACCCCACGACGGCCGTTGGTATTACCCCGTGTGTTTTTAGATAAGCCTCAAACGGTCACGCCGGGGACTCTTGATATTCACCCTCTTTATAAAGGGGTCGAGACTTACGACTCTTTCTTCACCTTCATCGCGCCTTCCCGCACCTCGAGTTCTAACACCCAAAACCTAAGCTCCACCCCTCCGGAATCCGCCAGTATGTCCGGATCTGATCCTCAAGGCCGGTGGGTCGCCTCCTCGATCGAGGAGAAGGACATTGTGAAGCCTAGGGAGGTCGAATACCTAACCGCAGATATCCGGCTGGGCTTCCGCTCCGGGCAAGTTATCCCCACGCCGGAGCCCAATGAGTGTGTTGTTTTCGTCCCACACTTCCTCCGTGGTTTGGGTTTCACCCTCCATCCTTTCGTGAGGGCCTCATGTTCTATTATGGGCTGGATTTTCATGATCTGGCTCCAGATGCCATCCTCCATATCTCGTCGTTCATTATCGTGTGCGAGGCCGGCTTTTCTCCATGTCACGCCACATTTCGGCTTATGGATCAAGACCTTCAATGTGAAGCCGAAGATGATCGAGGGGCGACACGTGGAGTGTGGAGGTGCCGTAATAAGTAGAAACGCCGATGCCCCATGGCCGGAGGGTTCTTTCCTGGAAGTATTTGATGTATGGCAGCGGAGGTGGTTTTATGCCAAGGCCCCAAGGGGCACAAACTGGGTAGCCGCCCCTGAGTTTCACTCAGGCCCTCCGTCGCAGTTGGCGTCCTGGACAGACGTAGGATGTAATTGGGGGCCCACAGGCGATGTACCAATACTGCAGAACCGCATCCGGGAGCTTCTCGAGAGGGACATCAACCTTGTTAGCGTAATGCAAGTGATGTTAATCCGGCGGACGTTGCCGTGCCAACGCCGGCCTCTTCGGATGTGGGAGTTCAATCTGGAGGGTCCACGGACTGTGAAGCACTTCTTCGGCTTAAAACTCGAAGAGATGTGCAAATTATTCTTCGGACAGAAGGTAACGTGTCCGGATACCACCAAGGATGCGGGCCTAAGCTGCAACCGCCTAGATACTCAAGTAAGTGGCCTTGATACCGGACACCCTATTTTGTATTTGTCATACTTGTTTATTCTGAACATCATCCGTGTCCAGGAGTGGCTCAGCAAGGCGGAGAGAATCAGGTGTCCGGCACCACTTCCCGAAGGCTCGCCCGCCCCTACCGTGGCCAAGATGCTTGACCGGGTACTCAGCCGAATGCCCTCGGGGAAAGACAAGGGGAAGGATTGGAAATCCGAACCCCACACACTACGCATCCGAACCGGGGATATTCAGGGAGGAGAGGTCGAGGCCGCCTCGCCACGCGGGAAGAAGAGGGCCGCCTCCGAAGATTTGGAGGCAGAGATGCCCAAATTGGGGGAAAAGGCATCCCCCGAGGTCCTTGCCCCGACAAGCACCCTCACCGCATCATGCCCTCAAACGGGCCAACCCTCCAACGAGTCACAAGTCAATCATTAACTTAAAGGTATTGTATTTCTCCTGGATAAATGACCAGGACTCAACCTTTTGCAGTCCGGCTGGCAGCTCTTCTCAACAGGGATCGTCTTCGGGCGACCTTCCTCCGGAGATGATGGAGAGCGAGACCCCACCCGCCTCTCCGGTTCTTGACGCAGGCGACACCGAGGTGTCGTCACGGAGGAGCCCGAATCTGCAAAGGCCGGAAGCCAATGCGCCAGCCGCCCTAAGTCCGGACGTATTGACGGGCTTACTGGAGTGAGTTGCGCTCTTGGAGGAGCACCGCTCATTAATGAGCATGGTGCTCAAGAAGATTTCATCCGCTACAAGCGGTTTGAATGAAGCATTCACAAGCCTGCTCAGAGGCTTTGAGGTATGTAATGGAAAACTCACTATTTCTTTGGTTATAAGGCACGCGCTAGGTGTGCTCCATATAGATAGCATCCCCTGAGACTCCGGCCACCGGCCCGTCTGTTGAAGTTGCCGAACTATCGAGGCAAATTGGGTCGATTGATGCCGATATTACTCTGATGAATGAGCAGTTGGATTCATCACAAGGTATGTGCCCCGTCTCCCATTGCATTGGAAAACATTAAGGTGGCATGTATTAATATATTTTGTTCGGCCTGTAGATGGTGCTGCTGCCGTGGAGGCCCTAAGGGCTGTACTTGCTCTAGCCAAGGAACAAGCTCGAGTGAGCAATGCGGCTGCCCTAAAGGCGGCCGAGGAATTGAGAGCCGAAAAGGCTGCTCATCGCCGAAGTGGGGAAAAGATAGCCGAAATGGCTATCGAGTTAAAACATGCCGCTGACCGGTATGAGCGCCTGAACAAGGAGCATGAAGATAAATCGGCTGACCTGAGCAAGGCGCTGAATGCCACCAAGGAAATATGGACCGAGCTCAGGGGTGCGCGGGAGGAGCTTCAACAGGCCGGAAAAATCACGGCTGGAGGCTCCTACTTGCTGCGGACGAAGTTCTTCGATCCGAAGTACGCTCCCCTTTGATGGACGCCGAGCTCACGGACGCATATCACGGACTGGCGAAGAGTACGGCTGATGCTTTGGAGTTCTTCAAAGTTCAGGGTGAAAAGGAGGTGGAGAAGCTTTTTTGGTCACAGTTCCATGCTCCCGCTCGCCCGCTGCCGTTAAGTGATAAGATGGCTACTGTGGCGGAGCTGCACAGGTTGTTCAGGCTTGCGATGCGGTCCGTAATAGATCATCTTTGGACGAAGGATCCTAAGTCGGACAGCTACTTTGGTTTAGTGCAACAATTCCTTGGGGTCGTGCCCCGGATCGATGCCATGAGGAGGTCAGCATGCATAGAGGGTGCGCGGATGGCCCTTGCGCGCGTTAAAGCATATTGGACAGATATGGATGCCACTATGATAGTGTCTCAGGATCCAGTAGGGGGTCAACATCCGGCCGGGAACTACTTGGCACAGGTCACGGAGGTGCCCTTTGATAGAGGCGCGATGGTTCAAGGATCTCCTCTTGAGTGATGATTCAAATTATTGTAAAAACATTTTGATTAGAAGGTTATATTTATAATTTGTGTGCGAAAATATGAATGTGTCCCCTGTCTTTGCTTATATATATATATATATATATATATATATATATATATATATATATATATATATATATATATATATATATATATATATATATATATATATATATATATGTAATCCGAAATATAGCAGTCGTTGGCTTCAGCCCCCAAGCATACAATGCGGGGTTGTTCGCGAAAAAATGTGCCTGATCACTCTTTATCCAACGTCTTGGTCTGGCAAGGAGGTGATCGCACGTCGAACTAGGAAACCGGACTATATAGCTGTAACACTTTCGCTTAGCCGCGGGATTCTAATATTGGGGCTACTATGTAGCCCCTGGTATCATCGCGTGCATCCGAATACGGGCGCGTATGTACCTGGCCGAGAAATGGCCCTTCGTTAAGGTGGAGGAATCCTAGAGATTCCGGTGAGTCGTCGAGTGGTTGATCAGTCTCTCGTTTTATCATGACGGTCAGTTTTCGGCTTTCTCTACTGAGGTGCTCATCCGGAATAACCAGGGCACAATCACAGTAGTTCTCCTTTGGCCACCTTAGCCGATTATAACGGAACGTAAGGCGGCAAACCCAGGAGCCGAGCAATCCCAACATTTGACCAAAGACATGATTCGGAGCTGATGCATATAAGGCCAAACTCGTGACGCCGAACACTCCCAAAGGTATTCAGACTTTCTAATAGATGATGGGCTCAAGAATGCCCATTCATTATAAACCCTGTATGTCTAGGTGCGTGCATTAATCTGTCATGGCGTAATGCCAAAAAATGGCAGTATCCTCTGTGGGTATGGAACCCGTGGGATGATGAAACAACAAGAGGCAATAGAAAAGGTTTACACAGGGGCTTAATCTAAAAAGAAACATGTCGGACGGGGCCCTAATGCACGTCTGCGCCTTTGTCACGCCCAATATGCGACCCTATCCAAAAGGAACTCGAAGGTCCCACCAAGGATAGACCCGCATATTGAGATGCTTTTGCAAGGTGGATATCATTACATCAACATTACATAATAGAGGGGGAAACATACATAAGGCATACGATGCCACATGAATACAACAATACAACATACAAGGAACAACATCCGACTACGGATGAATCATAAACAGAAACTCAAACAATATCCACCCTGCTAGCCCAGCCTGCCGACCTGGAACCTATCCCCTGATCGAAGAGAAGCAGAAGAGGAACTCCAAAACAAGGAACATCGCTCTCGCGTCAAGATCATCGCAAAACCTGTACCTGCAACTGTTGTTGTAGTAATCTGTGAGCCACGAGGACTCAGCAATCCCATTACCATGGGTATCAAGACTAGCAAAGCTTAATGGGTAAGGAATGGATAAGTGGTGAGGTTGCAGCAGCGACTAAGCATGATATGGTGGCTAACATACGCAAATAAGAGCGAGAAGAGAGCAAGCGGAACGTTCGTCAACTAGTAATGATCAAGAGGTGATCCTGAACTCCTACTTACGTCAAGCATAACACAGAAACCGTGTTCACTTCCCGGACTCCACCGAGAAGAGACCATCACGGCTCACACTCGGTTGATGCGTTTTAATTCGGATCAAGTGTCAAGTTATCTAAAACCGGACATTAACAAATTCCCATCTGCCACATAACCGCGGGCACGGCTCTCGAAAGTTTAAACCCTGCAGGGGTGTCCCAACTTAGCCCATGACAAGCTCTCGCGATCAACGAAGGAATAGACCTTCTCCCGGAAGACCGGTCGATCTCGAATCCCGGTTTACAAGACATTTTGACAATGGTAAAACAAGAACAGCAAAGCCTCCGCACAGCCGACAAATCCCGATAGGAGCTGCACATATCTCGTTCTCAGGGCACACCGGATGAGCCAGACGTCGGGTTGGCATAGACCCTGGTTGCTCAGGGGGCGCCGGACATCGCTCGGTTTGGACCAACACTTAGACAAGCATTGGCCCGGGGGGGCTAAAATAAAGATGACCCTCGAGAGAGCGACTCCCAAGGGAAAAAAATAGGTGGTGGTGAGGCAAATGGTAAAACCAAGGTTGGGCCTTGCTGGACAAGTTTTATTCAAAGCGAACTGTCGGGGGTCCCATAAATCACCCGACCAGCGTTAGGAGCATAAAATCCGGGAACATAACACCGGTATGGCGGAAACTAGGGCGGCAAGAGTGGAACAAAACACTGCATAAGGCCGAGCCTTCCACCCTTTACCAAGTATATAGATGCATTAATAATATAAGAGATATTGTGATATCCCAACATAACCCTGTCCACCATGGAGAAATCTTCAACTTCACCTGCAACTAGCAACGCTATAAGAGGGGCTGAGCAAAAGCGGTAACATAGCCAAACAATGGTTTGCTAGGAAGGGTGTCAAAGGTTAGAGGTTCATGGCAATTTGGGAGGCTTGAAGAGCAAATGATAGGCAGCGCAGCATAGCGATAGAATGAAGCAACTAGCATAGCAATGATAGTAGTGAGATCCAGGGTAGCGGTCATCTTGCCTGAAATCCCGCAAGGAAGAAGAACGAGTCCATGAAGAAGAAGAAGCCATGAAGACGAACCACACGTAGACGAATGAATCCTCACAATCGCAACGAAACGGGAACTATCGAGAAGAAGCACACATCATAGTAAACACACCACACATGAACAATACATGATGCACAACAAGCATGATGCATGACAAGGCTACATGAAGCTACTCATGGCAAGAGATGATGCAAACAAGAACAACACATCAAGGCAAGTTTAAATGAGGCCGGGAACAACATATAACAATTCCGGTAAGTCCTCATATGCATATTTCGAAATTGGTCCAGAACTGAATAAACCTTATGTTCAAGTTGTTAAACAGCAAGTTAAGATGTACCACGATGATCTACACGAGATTCTAGTTCAAGTTACATATAAAGTTCATTTAATTCGGAGCTACGGCCTAGAAGATATGAGCAAAACAAGTTAAACATGGCATTGATGCAAAATGCATACAAACATCAAGTAAACACCTCAAAACAAGGATGCAACATGATAATATGAAACTACATGCAAAATCAAGCAAGTTTCATATAGAGCACACTCAAAAGCGAACAGCGGTGCAACACACACACACTATACAAGTCATAGCAACAATCATCCATAACAAAGACAACTAGGCATATTGCAAGCATCAAAACAATATGCTACAGCACCCCAACATAATAACAAAAGGCATGGGCATGAAGTACAGGTAAAGCATAACAAAACATGAACATCGAGCCATCTCCGAGAAAAGACTAGAACATGCTCAAAAGACATGGAGATATTGCAAATAATAACGAGTTCGGACTTATCAGGAAATAACATCAGGTTGCAATGTTGAGAGCTATCAAACAACATGTTACAGGAACTTATCATGGCAAACAAAGGCATGGAATGAATCTACTAATTGCATAGATCAAAAGTCCCTTACTGACCATGAGCCAAAAGGGCACAGAAAATATGATGGCACCCATGTAAACATGGCAAGGACGGCGAATAACTGGCGGACACCTGGCGCATCGAATCCAGGGCATTACAACACTCCTCCACTAACAAGAGATCTCGTCCCGAGATCTTAGGACCGAGACGGAAGGAAAAAGGGATGAGGTGAAACAAGAACTCAAGAGAAGAAGCAAAGAATCGAGAACACTCGAGAAGAAGAGAGGAACAACGAAAATGACGAGAATCGAAAACTCACGGAATCAGATAGACTATGAAATCACTCGTTCTAACCGAAGTGCTTACAATGAGAAAAGAAACGGATAAGACTGAGAGGATTTAGACAGCACTCCGACTGAAAATGGGAGGATTAGAACGAACTTGAGAGGATGGAATGGTACTTGATGAACTCTTGAAGAATGAATTAAATCGTGAAGAACCACCATGAAGAACTCCGGTAAACAAAATGATGAAGAGATAGAAAGAAGGATGAAAGAATAAGATGAGCCTTGCGATGATTTAGATGTATGTTCCAACAACATGGTCGAGGAAATTTGAACTCCGGAAGAGAAAAGATGAAAACACTTGGACGAAGCACCGGGATAATATTGAGACGACCGAAGCTGAAAACTTAGAATGAAAGAAATCTTCCAAAAAGATGACCTCCGGATTATCGAGAGGGAAAGAAACTCCTACAATACTCCGGATGGGTGAAAAGAATAACTGACAAATGGAATAATTCGAGAGGATAACAAGAAGCTAGAACCGCGAATCTTTGAGAGAACGGGCAAGATTTAGAGGAAAAACTCTTCTTCGGTCTTCAAATGATGACGAGGAACACCGCCAAAATTACTGAGATACTCCGGGAGAATGAAAAACGAAGAGGTTGAGCCAACAATGAAAAGAGTTTGAAATCGATCTTGGGAAAGATCTGACTGGTGAGATCCATTCTTACGTCACGCTTGAAAAGAATTGAGAATATCTCCGGGGAAATTAGAAGAGTCAGGTAAGATCCTGGGAAAAGACCTGTGGGTTAGGGCCCACTGAAGAAAAACACCGTTGGAAATGGAATGCGGAATAGATGATGCACCAGAACAATTGAAATATTTGAATGAGGTGACAACCTTGAATTACTTGGAATACAGACGAATCTCCTGAGATGTCTTGAACACTCCGGAAGGATAAACTGGGAGAGACGAACGAGCAGGGAAAAACACTTGATCCAAGGAAAAGAATGTGATCAACCCAAAAAACTAGAATTGAATCTACCGGAGAAGAGATGAAGAATGTCAAATGAGACGAGAATTCACCGGTTGAAATAATTGAGGGAAGACTGAAGAGGCTCCGAGCGAATGAAATAGATGGTCGAAAGAGACTCAGACTCCGGGAAGGAGAGGGTGGGAGGGTGGGAAAACAAAGGCAACTTGGAAGGGAGAACAAACAAATATCTTGAAGAGAAAAACACCGGTTGAAATCATTGAGGAAATAAAGCAAAGACTTCGCACGAGTAGGATGGATACTCGATTACGGTCTCCGGCTCCAAGGAGAAAAAAGGGTGGGGGGTGGGAAAATAAAGCAACTGAGGATTGAACTCAGAGATGAAGAGGCTCGAGTCAACTAGACGAGAAATGCACCGGATGAAAAGAGCTGAGGAACAACTACCAGAAAACCAACTGCGTGAACCTAAAGAAAAAAAAATTGAAGGGGAAGAGGAATAGTTCAAAACACCTACGTCAAGATTCCTGACCAGAGCGACGAAGGGGCTGAGGAGTAAAAAGAATTCCTACTCTCCGATATAACTAGACTCCGAAAACAGTTTTCTTCTAGACTCAACAATGGCCAAACTACACGATCAATCAAGGGGGCTCCTAAGGTCGGTCGAGGCTCTGATACCAACTTGTCATGCCCAATATGCGACCCTATCCAAAAGGAACTCGAAGGTCCCACCAAGGATAGACCCGCATATTGAGACGCTTTTGCAAGGTGGATATCATTACATCAACATTACATAATAGAGGGGGAGACATACATAAGGCATACAATGCCACATGAATACAACAATACAACATACAAGGAACAACATCCGACTACGGATGAATCATAAACAGAAACTCAAACAATATCCACCCTGCTAGCCCAGGCTGCCGACCTGGAACCTATCCCCTGATCGAAGAAGAAGCAGAAGAAGAACTCCAAAACAAGGAACATCGCTCTCGCGTCAAGATCATCGCAAAACATGTACCTGCAACTGTTGTTGTAGTAATCTGTGAGCCACGAGGACTCAGCAATCCCATTACCATAGGTATCAAGACTAGCAAAGCTTAATGGGTAAGGAATGGATAAGTGGTGAGGTTGCAGCAGTGACTAAGCATGATATGGTGGCTAACATACGCAAATAAGAGCGACAAGAGAGCAAGCGGAACGGTCGTCAACTAGTAATGATCAAGAGGTGATCCTGACTCCTACTTACGTCAAGCATAACACAGAAACCGTGTTCACTTCCTGGACTCTGCCGAGAAGAGACCATCACGGCTACACACTCGGTTGATGCGTTTTAATTCAGATCAAGTGTCAAGTTATCTACAACCGGACATTAACAAATTCCCATCTGCCACATAACCGTGGGCACGGCTCTCGAAAGTTTAAACCTGCGGGGTGTCCCAACAACCCATGACTAGCTCTCGCGATCAGCGAAGGAATAGACCTTCTCCCGGGAAGACCCGATCAGTCTCGGAATCGGTTTACAAGACATTTCGACAATGGTAAAACAAGACCAGCAAAGCCTCCTGCTATGCCGACAAATCCCGATAGGAGCTGCACATATCTCGTTCTCGGGGCACACCGGATGAGCAGACGTCGGGTTGGCATAGACCTGGTTGTTGCGGGGCCGGACATCGCTTCGGTTTGGACCAACACTTAGACAAGCATTGGCCCGGGGGGGCTAAAATAAAGATGACCCTCGAGAGAGCGACTCCCAAGGGAAAAAATAGGTGGTGGTGAGGCAAATGGTAAAACCAAGGCTGGGCCTTCTTTGGACAAGTTTTATACAAAGCGAACCGTCGGGGGTCCCATAAATCACCCGACAGCGTTAGGAGCGCAAAATCCGGGAACATAACACCCGTATGGCGGAAACTAGAGGCGGCAAGAGTGGAACAAAACACTGGGCATAAGGCCGAGCCTTCCACCCTATACCAAGTATATAGATGCATTAATAATATAAGAGATATTGTGATATCCCAACATAACCCTGTCCACCATGGAGAAATCTTCAACTTCACCTGCAACTAGCAACGCTATAAGAGGGGCTGAGCAAAAGCGGTAACATAGCCAAACAATGGTTTGCTAGGAAGGGTGTCAAAGGTTAGAGGTTCATGGCAATTTGGGAGGCTTGAAGAGCAAATGATAGGCAACGTAGCATAGCGATAGAACGAAGCAACTAGCATAGCAATGATAGTAGTGAGATCCAGGGTAGCGGTCATCTTGCCTGAAATCCCGCAAGGAAGAAGAACGAGTCCACGAAGAAGAAGAAGCCACGAAGACAAACCACACGTAGACGAACGAATCCTCACGATCGCAATGAAACGGGAACTATCGAGAAGAAGCACACAACATAGTAAACACACCACACATGAACAAGACATGATGCACAACAAGCATGATGCATGACAAGGCTACATGAAGCTACTCATGGCAAGAGATGATGCAAACAAGAACAACACATCAAGGCAAGTTTAAATGAGGCCGGGAACAACATATAACAATTCCGGTAAGTCCTCATATGCATATTTCGAAATTGGTCCAGAACTGAATAAACCTTATGTTCAAGTTGTTAAACAGCAAGTTAAGATGTACCACGATGATCTACACGAGATTCTAGTTCAAGTTACATATAAAGTTCATTTAATTCGGAGCTACGGCCTAGAAGATATGAGCAAAACAAGTTAAACATGGCATTGATGCAAAATGCATACAAACATCAAGTAAACACCTCAAAACAAGGATGCAACATGATAATATGAAACTACATGCAAAATCAAGCAAGTTTCATATAGAGCACACTCAAAACGGAGCAACGGTGCAACACACACACACTATACAAGTCATAGCAACAATCATCCATAATAAGCAACTAGGCATATTGCAAGCATCAAAACAATATGCTACAGCACCCCAACATAATAACAAAAGGCATGGGCATGAAGTACAGGTAAAGCATAACAAAACATGAACACTGAGCTATCTCCAGAAAAGACTAGAACATGCTCAAAAAGACATGGAGATATTGCAAATAATAACAGGTTCAGACTTATCAGGAAATAACATCAGGTTGCAATGTTGAGAGCTATCAAACAACATGTTATAGGAACTTATCATGGCAAACAAAGGCATGGAATGAATCTACTAATTGCATAGATCAAAAGTCCCTTACTGACCATGAGCCAAAAGGGCACAGAAAATATGATGGCACCCATGTAAACATGGCAAGGACGGCGAATAACTGGCGGACACCTGGCGCATCGAATCCGGGGCGTTACAGCCTTTGTCCCCGTTGTGCCGCATCTTGGAAGGGTATCACGCGAACGTTGTCTGCCAAAAAAAGGGATCTCATAGAAGAGTGCAACGTAAGTGTGCGATGGATAGTAGAAAATGTAAAATGTTGGCCTGCCAATAAGGTTGAGCCGAGAGTGTGGGGCTTTATTATTAGCCCCTGGTGTCCGCTATAGGATTACATATACAATTGGCCTGGTTTAATGTGGGCTGTCGGACTCGTCTAACCATGTCCGTGGTCTTAACGACCTGGTATAATTTTGTTGAGAGGCCGCTTATAGTCCGGCCGCTAGGGCCGTTGCGTACTCCTCTGCGCGCGAAAAGCGCTCTGTTGTTCCGCTAACGGTGATGACGCCACGTGGACCGGGCATCTTGAGTGTAAGGTAGCCATAGTGCGGCAATGCATTGAAGCGGGCGAAAGCCGTTCTTCCAAGCAATGCTTGATAGCTGCTTTGGAAGGGTGCGATGATGAAGACTAGTTCTTTGCTTCTGGAGTTGCCTGGAGAACCGAATGTTACCTCGAAAGATGACGGAGCCCTTCTTTGAGGCTTCAGCGCTGGTATCACCCCTTCAAAGGTGGTATGAATTTTGCTCATTCTGGATGAGTCTATCCCCATCCTGCGGACAGTGTCCTCATATTTTAAATTGAGACTGCTGCCCCCGTCCATGACGACATGAGTGAGATGGTATCCGTCGATTGTTGGGCCAAGCACCAAGGCATTTGATCCTTCGCGCCGAATGCTAGTTCGGCCGTCTAGGTGATCGAAGGTGATCGGACAAGACATCCAGGGTGTGGGTACGATGGGCTCTATATCGCGTGCATCTTTATGGGTGCGTTCGTGCCTTACCAAGGATGTGCGAGTCGCGTGGATCATGTTCACTGTTTTAACCTCTGGTGGGAATGTTTTCTGTCCCCCAGTGTTCAGTTGGCGAGGTTCATCCTCGTCTTCACTTGGTGTTTCCCTTCCCTTGTGTTCGGTGTTTAGCTTGCCGGCCTGCTTGAAGACCCAGCACTCTCTGTGCGTGTGGTTTGCAGGTTTGTCAGGGGTGCCATGAATTTGGCATAGTCTATCCAGAACTCTGTTCAGACCGGATGGTCCCTCTACTGCCTTTAGGTTGCTTATGTTGCTGGTTAGGTCGAGAGCCTCGGAATCCAGCATTAACCGTTATGTTGTCCGGGCTCTCTTCCTTGTTTTGGCGTTTGTTTTTATCACGCCGTGGTTTCCCATTGCCATCCCTAATTTCGGATGTGCTGGGGTCGCTGGTGCCTTTACGGGCGAGCCAGGTATCTTCTCCCGCACAAAAGCGGGTCATGAGACTTGTTAGGGCTGCCATTGTCCTTGGCTTTTCTTGGCCGAGGTGTCTGGCGAGCCACTCGTCCCGGATGCTGTGCTTGAATGCCGCTAAGGCTTCGACATCTGGACAAACAACGATTTTATTCTTCTTAGTGAGGAATCTGTTCCAAAGCTTGCGGTCAGACTCTCTAGGTTGTTGGATTATGTGACTTAAATCGTCAGCATCTGGAGGCCAGACATAAGTCCCTTGAAAATTGGCCCTGAAAGCGTCCTTAAAAAAAATTTCTTCCCAGCTCCCGATTGAATTTTCGGGGAGGCTTTTCAGCCAGTGTCGGGCCGGTCCCTTTAGTTTGAGGGGAAGGTATTTGATGGCATCGAGGTCATCTCCACGAGCCATGTGTATGTGGAGGATAAAGTCCTCGATCCAGACCCCTGGGTCTGTCGTTCCGTCGTATGCCTCTATGTTTACAGGTTTAAAGCCCTGTGGGAATTCATGCTCCAGTACTTCATCAGTAAAGCACAGGGAGTGAGCAGCCCCTCGGTATCTGGACGTGTTGTGGCATGCCGTTGGCTGTTGTTGTGTTCGGTGTTTCTTCCAAACTGGTGTTTGGTTGTCATAATTGTTTTGACGACCATAGTCCTTCGCTGGGGTGTCTCTTTTAGATCCGTAGATGGACCTACCTGCGCCAGCTTTCTTCTCCAGGTGCTCATGTAAATCGTGGGCGTCTTTGGCAGCTGATTTGTTGCGCTTATGAAGTGGTACTCCTGGTCTCTTGGTCGTGTTGTTCTTCGGTGGAACGGCCTCGTCGTCGAATTCTGGCAGTAGCTTGCATTTCGGGTAGCTCTTTGTATGGCGATCGTCGCCATATCTTTCTTCAGTGTCTAGCACTTTGTTCCATTTGTGATTGAGCGTTTCCTGTGCGGCTTTAAGCCGTTGCTTCTGCTTCTTGAGATTTCTTGTTGTGGCCATAAGCTTTCTGTGGAGGTTCTCTCATTCCACGCGTTCTTCTGGGATGATGAATGCATCATCGTCCGGACTGTCTTCTTGTCCTGGGCCGGATTGATGAGCTCGTCCCTCTGGATCATTTTCTTCGGGCGTATGACCCGGACTATGTTCGGCGTGACTTGGTTTGTCCCGCTCCATCGCTGGTTCTATTTGGTCATTATTGCCATCGGGGTTGACCGGAGTGTCCATTCTTCTAACGCTCTTGCTGATATTGTTACTGTTACCGGATTTTGAACGGCGTCTGCGCCGTCGCTTTGGCTTTTGCCCAGGGGTGTTATCTTCCGGATCGTTGCCGTCGCCTTCCTTGGGCGTATCCACCATGTATATGTGGTGTGACGAGGCATGAATCTGGCACCTCATAGATTCTGAGTCCTCTCCTGCATCGTCGTCCATACAGTCGATGCCTTTGGAGTCGAAGTCCAGCACGTCGGTTAAATCATCAACCGTGGCTATGAAGTGGGTGGTGGGTGGGCAATGAATGTCTTCTATGCCTACTTCCCACTTGAGCCGGATATAATTCGGCCCGAGATTCTCTATCAAAGAGAGGGTTTTTAATGAGTTTAGTATGTCGCCGAAGGGAGAGTGCTAAAAGATGTCCGCCGCGGTGAACTCCATCACCGGAGCCCAACCGAGATCTGCGGGCCTGGGGATGCACGGACCGGAGCCTACAACCGGACATGAGTCCATGGGCCCGGGGTCACAGGTTTCCTCAAAAGTGAAGCCTGTGTTCGGCTCCATCGCCGAATAGGGTACGACCTGTGTGGCGGGGTCCAGCCCTCCGTCTTTAGGCAATGCAACCTGTCCCGGATTTAGGTCCGGGGCTTCTGCCGGGATGATATCCCAAGCAACATCCGACAACAGGTCTAAGTCGTGCTCATCGTGGCTGTTCGGCACTTCTGGAGCTTGCCCGAATCCGCCGAAGATCAAGTCTCCTCAGGTATCCGCCGTGTGGTTCAGGTTTCCGAACCCGATTTGAGGGCCAGGGGCATAGCTATCGATCTGCTCCAAGTGGCCAAGCGAACTGGCCCACAGCGTGAAGCCACCAAACACGAAGATCTGTCTGGGGAGGAAAGTCTCACCCTGGGCAGGGTTGTCAATGACGATTGAAGGAGACATCGAGCCTGACAGCGACGTCACAGAGGAACTCTCAATGAAAGCACCAATGTCGGTATCAAAACCGGCGGATCTCGGGTAGGGGGTCCCGATCTGTGCGTCAAGGCTGATGGTAACAAGAAGTAAGGACATAGGTGTTTACCCAGGTTTGGGCCCTCTCGATGGAGGTAAAACCCTACTTCCTGCTTGATTAATATTGATGATATGGGTAGTACAAGAGTAGATCTACCATGAGATCGTAGAGGCTAAACCCTAGGAGCTAGCCTGTGATAGTATGAATGTAATTGTGATCAGCCTTCTAAGGACCAACCTATCCGGTTTATATAGATACCGGAGAGGGCTAGGGTTTACATGGAGTCGGTTACAAGAAAGGAAATATAGTGTCCGGATCGCCAAGCTTGCCTTCCACGCCAAGGAAAGTCCCATCCGGACACGGGCCAAAGTCTTGAGTCTTGTATCTTCGCGCTTCAATAGTCCGGTCGTTGTACACAGTCCGGCTGTCCGGATACCCCCTAATCCAGGACTCCCACAACCATTACCTTGGATTTCACTACTATCTTTGCTTTGCTAGTTGTCTTAATGCTATCTCTATGTAGCTCTACCTACCACTTGTTTATAAAGCCTCGTAAATTTCCATGATAAATCTCTAACCTTTCCACCATCCTAGCAAACCGTTGTTTGGCTATGTTACCGCTTTGCTCAGCCCCTCTTATAGCGTTGCTAGTTGCAGGTGCAGTTGAGCTTGCTCCACGTTGGGACATGGATATCATGGGATATCACACACTACTAGGGAAAACGCTAGCAGCAGCGCGGGTTTTCAGGCTAGCAGCAGCGCGGGTGGCCGCGCTACTAATAAGGCGCTACAGCTAACTCATAGTAGTAGCGCGGCCCCAACCAGCGCTACTACTGTTGAACGATTTCAGCAACGTTTTTAAGGAACGCGCTACTATTAACTAGCTGTAGCGATTTCTTCATCACGCGCCATGCTATCTCTTTCATCATTTTCCATTTCAACTCTCCTTAGGATGCTAGAAACTAGGTACTATCTTTCATCAAATTCATAAACCATTACTAGATGCGGTAGTACTCGCCGTTCCAAATTACTCGTCGTGGTTTTAGTTCAAACCACGACGAGTAATTTGGAAACGAAAAAATACTAAGATAACAATTTCATGCATAGCCAACATGCATCCTCAAGCGATACATGCATGGTCATATCAACGGCCATCATCATATGTAGTTTTAGATGATATCGGCGACGATCATCATATGTAGTTCTAGATGATATAGCCACACACACATATGTAGTTCTAGATGATATAGCCACACACACATGTAGTTCTAGATGATATCGAAGACAATCATCATCCTCAAGCACGGGCGGTTGGTGTTCTGATAGTAATTAGGATGGCCTGTCCAACACGAAGATTCTTGCCATCGAAGAATTTCTTCCACCCAACCGAGCTTAAGTGTGTGCGACCGTCCGTGTCCACGCATGTAAGTACAGAGTTGTGACGGAGCCCCTTGCGGTAAGGTGTAGTCCGGTGAGCCTTCTTCATCGGGCTCGATACCATAACTCACAGATATGCTCTTTGCCAATTTCTGAATAAGAAAAACATATCAATTAATAAGCATGTGATCGAACTCTACACTAAAACATATATATCATCGACTAGATTCCACACAACATATACCATATCATTGGACTGTACACTAAGTAATTCACACTATTAATTTGCATTTGTAAGTATAACATACCATATCATGTCGATCAACCATGGTATTTGTCAAGCGGGTCACGAATGGCACCCGACAAAGTCAAGACGTGGCGGAATTATGTCCCACAGGTTGGACACCTCCTCCTCACTCAGCCTTGTTCTTTGAGCTATGATGGCTTCATGAAGTGGGTCCTCATCATCTTCATCATCTTCATCATCTTCGTCATCTTCATAATCTTCCACCAGGTTGAGATAAATGACAGCTAGCTTCGGTCTTTCTACTCGGAAGTTGAAGCTGATCAACTCACCACCAATAAGATGCATGCGAGCGGCAAGCGGGCCCATCCATCTCCTCCAATCTGCGACATATTGCGTCCTTTCTCGACCTCCATAGTGTACGGCCCCCTCAGAGCCTCAAATGGCATAGTGTCTCCGTCACTTGTTGAATTTCAACCTCACATTGCATGGGACGATCTGTGTAAACTAAGCAAAATGACACAATGCAGTAATGCCAACACTAAAAATAAAATAGTTATTACATTTCATCTAATTTCTTACCGCGCATGACTAAAAACTTCGGCGGAAGTAGATGCCGAACAGCTTGCCGGTTGCAAGGCTCTTTGGCGATCTTGACTTGCACAGATTGACATAGTGGTGGTGGTGGCGCCATTCTTCCTAAAGCAATATGAGCAAAGGATTACTAAATCAACTAAATCAAAATGTTCTAAGTCAACTAAATCAACTAGCCTACTAAATCAACTAAATCAAAATGTTCTAAGTCAACTAAATCAACTAGCCTACTAAGTCAACTAAAGCAATATGTTCTAAGTCAACTAAATCAACTAAATCAAAATGTTCTAAGTCAACTAAATTAACTAAATGAATTAGCCTACTAAATCAACTAAATCAAAATGTTCTAAGTCAACTAAATAAACTAACCTACTAAGTCAACTAAATCAAAATATTCTAAGGCAACTAAATCAACTAGCCTACTAAATCAACTAAATCAAAATGTTCTACTAAGTCAACTAAATTATATCAACTAAATCAAAATGTTGCATATGAGCAGGAGGGAGAAGGAGGCGACTCGAGGAGGGAGAAGAGAGTAGGATGGAGGAGGAAGGCGGGCGCGGAGGGGCGGCTTGGCCCAGTTGAGGGAGGACGGAGGAGGAAGGCGGAGCGAGGAGGGGCCGACCAGCGGCGAGTGGAGAGGGAGGACAGAGGAGGAGGCCGTGTCGCGGCCGATGGGTGGCGCGGCACCTATGGGGCCGGGGCCCCTTCGTGTGTTCGGTACGGGGGCGGAGGCTGCGCGGAGAGCAGATCGAGGCGATGCACGCTGGGATTTTACCCAGCCGGACGCGATGGTCGCGTAAAACCCTCTTGCTGCATTGTGTTGTATTAGATCTTGCTCAGAATGCGAGCAAGCGGTGGAGTGGTGTGTGAAACCGGCCGAATCCAGCGCTAGAGTTGCGGGGTTCGAACCTTCACGCGAGAGTGGCGAATGATCCCTCGCGAGTAGCGATCCTGGAACCCCTCTCGTTGTGCATGGGCCTCCTTTATAGGGCAAGGGTCACCGACAGTGTCAGCGTGAGGTAGAGGGGTAAAGCGTAAAGAGGTGGTAGTTGGAGCAGTGCGGGAGCAGTGCAGCTCTGATGCTTTCTACCTACTTTTGACAGAGGGGGACAAGAGCATTAAATGCCCGTCGCCGTCGCCCCAAAAGCTCCCGCCATTGCGTCTCCTTTCGCCACGGCGGCGAAGCCACCACCGTGGAGTGCCACCGCATTCCTCATGCAGCACAGCCATCCGCCACGCGTCTCTGGAGAAGGCTGGAGGCGGCGTGGGCAGATGAGTGGAGGCGGCACGAGCATAGCTCTCCCGGCAAGCGCCTTGCGGGTCTTGATCTTGCCGGGCCGGGAGCTTGTCGGGCTCTGTGACTTACCGCCCCGGGTCTCGCCCGGCAAGCGCGCCCGGCGTGTCTTCGTGATATGATCTTCTAGTCCTCCGGCGAGCTCCTCTCGCCGGGGATCTGTAGGAGTGATGTAGCCTTGAGCCTGGAATGGCCTTCCCGGCAAGCTCCTCTTGCCGGGGTCTTGAGCTTCTATCTTATATACTTTGTTCTTGAATGGCTTGGTGTGGAGCGGAGATGGTCTCCGGCAAGCATTTGATGGATCTAGCTGCGGGGGAGCTGGGGCTGCCCGTGCACAAGTTGGGGTACTGAGGTACCCCTACCTTAGTACACCGACAGAGCCCGGGCTGGGGCGCATACAGTGCCGAAGCTGTTGGGCCAGGCCCAAGGCAAGTCTGCAGGCGCCACGAAGCCCAGCGCGTCGAATCCACTTCCGCCTCTGCCGCCCTCCCGTGCAGCGGCCGCGTCGATTCTTGGCGTCGTGGGATAAGACGTGCCCGCCCTTAATGAGGAGGCGGGCGCCCCCTCCCCCACTTCCCCATAAAAGCAGAGGAAGCAGGCGTGGTTCCCTTCATTGCTTTCATTGCTTCTTCTTCCTCCGCGAAAAACCCTCCTCGCGCTCGCTTCGCATCTCCTCCGCTGTTTCTTTTCGTCCATGGCGTCGTCGGGACCTTCATCCCCTTCCTACGCCGCTGCCGCTATGGCCCCAAGACCAGGAAGGGAAGGAGAAAGCGGAGGGCACCAAGAAGGAGAATCCGAGCGGCGGAAGAGCTCGCCAGATGCGGAGGGAGAACATCGTCTTCCCGCCATGCTCGGCGTGGGCGAGCTCTGGGGCAAGTACTTCTTGTTCGGTCCAAGAGGACCTCGGCACATCCTCGGACCAAGTGCCCACCCGGCCGATCTCATGGATAACTATCGGCGGGTATCATTTCTTCATGACTTTCTTTCACTGCGGTCTTTGTCCTCCTTTCTCTGAATTCTTACGTACCATTATGCACACATATGGCTTCCACCTTCTCGATTTCACCCCCAACGCCGTCCTCACAATGGCGGTTTCGCTTTATATGTGTGAGAACTTCGTGGGGATCCACCCAAATGTAGCTCTGTTAGGGCATTTCTTTACCCCGAGAGCAGAGCCGGCCCCCTCTCCGGAGGGATTTCTTGGGTTTTCCGTCGAACTGAAGAAGTCGTGCTTGCGGGGAGCTCCGCATCAAGTGGGAAGAGTGGGCGCAGATCTGGTGCTGGATCGTCGAGGGCGAGCCGCAGCCTTTCACCGCGCCCAAGACTACGCCCATCGGCGGGCAGAGATTGGGCGAGCTGGACTCCGGCGACGTCAAGCTCGGCGCTGCCCTCATCCGGATCCTTCGCCTCGTCACGCTGGGCTGTCCATTGCAGCGGTGGCGAGACTTTCTCGTCGCCGCGACGCCCCCCTCAAGATAGAAAAAGGCCGGCTGGGAGTATGGCGGCGCGGGGGATATAATGAGGCTGCGACGGGCTGAACTTCAATTTCACGACGCTGGAGCTGAGGGGATGGTCCGGGAGCTCTTCATCTGACCGGCCCATCGAGTGGTTCGAGCTTCCCGGGAGTGGTGCCCCTTTGCAATAACGTAGCCAGGATCGTCTCCTCGCCATGATGCCCGCGTGTGACTCCCACGGCGTGGGCGTTCATGGATTCCGCTGAGCCGTCGACATCATCAACTTCTTGACACCCTCGAGGAGGTGGCGAAAAACAAGGGCAGATCCGCGGGCTGACACGGGACACCACGGATCGGGAGATCGCGTACATAGCCTCTCGGGCTGAAGAGGCGCTGCAGCCGCAGCGGGAGAATTCGATGCACGCCCGAGGAGGAGGAGGCTGCGAAGTCCTACCAAGCGGAGGCGGCGGAGATCTGCGGTTCTGAAACTTCCTCCGGCGCGCTTGCCGGGTCCCTTCTCTGAGGCACTCCGGGATCCATGGAATCGTGGCTGAAATCGCGGCAGCGGTGCGCTACGCCGGAGGGAGCAGAGGCGCGGAGGGAGCCGGGGCGCCAAAGGTAAAGGGGTCGCAGCACAGGGTGCCGAGCCCGGCGAGCCAGCCGGCGAGGAGGAGGGGGAGAACGTCGCGGTCGCCGATGATGCCGGCGGGTCCACGGACCTTTATGACGACGACGTCTCCTCGTCGTCGGAAACCTCCCCGCCTCGTGCGAGCCCCAAGCGATCTCCGCCGAAGCGCCTCCGCAAGGCTGCGGCGGAGGTAAGTACGCAAGCCCCCCGGCAACTGCCAGCTCGCTGGCAGCGCGAGCTTCTGGGAGTCGAGCCGTCTTTGGGAGCGACCAGCGCACCAGATGTGGCGGAGGTGGCCAGCGGGCAGGCTACAACAAAAGCGCCCCATAAGTCGGCGCCGAGCGGTCGGGGGCCTCCTCGGAGCGGGGCGGCGGCTCCGCCCACTTCTCGGGTTTCGACCGCCACAGGGGCCGGGTCTTCGCAGCCCCCAGGCCCGAGGACCGCCAAGCGCCCGAGAGGGCCTTCGTCTCCTGCTCCTCACACCGATGCATCCCAGGTGCGGTACGACTTCTCCGCCTTGAGCGATGACGACGAGGAGGAACAGGAGTGAGTCCCCAAGACCTTCATCTTCTTAAATTTCGCCTTGGTCATTGCTGATGCTAATCTTGCTTTTTGTATTGACTTCAGGACCTTGACTGAGCGGGCCGGCGAAGAGAGCCAAGGCGCCCGTGGTCGAGATCGCAGACGACTTCGCTTTGTCGAGGGGGAGAGACGCCCGGACCGAGTTTGCGGACCAGCGCCGCCCCGAGGAGCAGCCCCCCAGTGCAGCCCCAGCAGAAGTCCGGGTTCCGCTGCTTCGCTTGCGGGTACATCGATAGCTTTATCTTGTCCCAATATCTTGATGTGTTTGTCTTGACTTGCAGGATGGAGCCGCGGCAGGGAGCATCCGGAGGTTGCCCCGAGGAGCAGCAGTCCCTCCATCCCGCCAAGGCGGATTCCCGGCAAGGGAGAGCGTCCCGACAAGGCGGGTGCTCGCCAAGGGCGAGTAGCCGACGGCGGCTACTCCGGCAAGGATGGTTCCCGGCAAGAAGAACTGCTCGCTGAAGACGTCCACCAAGGTAAGTTCTGCGACTTCGCCTTCTCGGTGTTGCCTCTTTTTGGATATTTGCTTGAACCGCTTTTTGCTTTTTCTTTCTTCTTCTAGATCCTCCCCCCCCCCGGAGCGGATGGAGACGGAGGTCGTCGTCGGGGAGGAGGAGGACGTGCATGGTGACGGCGATGGTGCTCCTGCTGTCGAGGACGCGGCGGGAGCCGCCGAACCACACGTGCGAAACGCCTCGGCTTACGCGGCGGCGCAGAGGAGGATGGCAAGCGTACCACCGCCCGGAGGCTGCGGGGCGTCAGCGCTGTGCGGTCGCCGACCCTCCGTTGAAGCGAAGCGGCCCGGCTGCTACTTGAAGCCCCAGCGGCGTCTTTATCCAGATGCCGTGGGCTTCCTCGTCGCGGGCGCCCGCGGAGGGCGAAGCCTTCGACGGGGAGATCCTCGCCTCCGCGGGTTTGAAGGTCGTCGAGGGGCCTGGCGGGAGCGGCGGGCCCGATGAGGAGAAGCTGCTTCACCAGATCCTGGCCCTTTACCGGGCCAGGCAGGCGAAGCTTGCTTCCCGGGAGGCCCTTGCCGCTAAGGCCGCCGAGGAGATGGAGAAACGCGCGGCGGAGCTCCGCGCCGCCAATCAAGCTGCTCTCCGCGAGGTGTCGGAGAGGCGCGAGCAGCTCGCCGGGCAGTATGAAGAGTGGCTGTTGGAGAAAGCCGAGGCTGAGGAGCAGCAACGGCTCGCCGGGGTGGAGCTGTCCCGGCGAGAAGGGGAGCTCAACCAGCTAAAGGTCGCCCTCGACGCCCACGAGGAAGACCTCGCCCGCGGGAGCAAGCCCTTGGCGGGAGTTGAAGGAAGCGAAGACGCGCTGCGCGGCCGCGGAGGCTGCCAAGGAGGATCTCGCCGCCAAGGTCGCGCAAGCTGGAGGAGCTGTTGAAGGTGGACTCGGAGAAGATCGCCGCTGCGTCACGGCGCGAGAAATTCACTCACACCAACTCGAGCTCCAGTGCGTCTCGCCGAGAAGGGCGACGAGTGAAGGCCGCCAAGGATTCCGTCGAGGATCTTGAGCGAAAGTTTCTGTTGATGGACTCGCTTCGAGGCTGCCCGGCCCAGAAACCAAAGCGAAGGAAGAGCTCCGTGAGGAGCGATCCTTAGTGGCCGGGCGCCAACAGAGCAGCCGAGGATTTCGCCGCATCGTTGAGATATGGACCGAGGAATTGGTGTCTTCGCAACCGCCATTGACTGGGAGCTCTTTGGCGCTGAAGTTGGAGCACCTCATTTATTCCCGGATCAAACCTCGCTCACAGTGCCAAGCTCAGCCTCTTCTTGAAGTCGCGCCGGCTCTCGCAAATCTGCGGACGAAGAAGATCGCGCAGCTCGCCGAGTAAGCGCGCTTTGCGAGGAACCATGGGCAGCGTCTTGGCGAAGATCGTATACCGCAACCCGGTATAAACCTCTCCAACGTCCTTCGCAGCTTGCGGCGACGCGGACATGGAGGCCTTGAAGGAGCAGGTCGCCCATATCATTGCCAAAGTGAACAAGATCCCGGGATGGAGGCGGCGCGTAGACTAGGCCTTTTTATCTTTGTTTCCTTTTGTTGCTGCATGTGTCGCTATGAACTTATTAGTTACATGACAAGTTATCCCTTGTAGGATATTTACCTTTATTTCGATCAATGATCGCAGAATCAACTCCCTTGTTTTGATTCTCAACTCAGATGCTTCAACCTTATGCTTCTAGGAAAGACTTGCGGCAAGGGGCAAGGTCTTACCGCAAGCAACCTGCTGCATGCCGATCGCAACACACTTAACTTGCAGAGTCGACTCGAGCGCAAGGTAAGGGCACGACTGTCCGTCGGTAGGTTCCTCGAGCACAGGTTTTCCATACAAGGTGTGGTTGTTCAAGGAAGGCAATCTCAAAAATTAAAATTTTGAGCTCGCAAATCCGACAACTTAGCTTTTCGTGACTGCTTGCGTTCTCCCGAGCTTCTCTTTCTTGAACAGCACTTGGAGTGCTTGGTTCATCCTTCATTTCCTCCCCGGCAAACTTGTGCGGGAGGAACATTTCTTTTGCTTAAGAAATAAGGAGAAAAAAAGAAGAGGGCAGCACGTAGTTTTTGACGCGTGCTATTGCTTGTCGGACATGCGTGCCATACGGAAAGATGCCAAATAACTCATGCAAATAGCAAAGAAGAGCATGGAAAAAAGGCAAATAACGCAAAACACGGAAACTTTATTGCTGCACGGGGTCTGCGCCCGGCTTTGTACAAAGGGTTACATGCAACGGCGGCAAAGCTTTTGTACAAAAGGTGGTTGCGGGCGGATCAACAACCGCGCCTTATGGGTAGAACTTGCGAAGATGCTCTATGTTCCAGGAATTACTCAGCGGCAAGCCTTCTTGGTCTCGAGTCGGACAGCGCGGGTCTCGTGACTTGTCTCACCCGATAAGGGCCTTCCCACTTCAAGCGTCAACTTGTTGGAATTCTTGGCGGACTGAACACACCGAAGAACAAGGTCGCCTTCCTCGAGGCTCTGGCTTTGACCTTGCGGCTATGGTAGCGGCGCAAGGCTTGCTGGTATCGAGCAGCTCGCACAACAGCACAGAGACGTCCCTCCTCGAGGAACAATCGTCATCTTATCGCGATTGCTCTTGCTCAAGCTCATCATAGCGAGCACTCGAGGAGATCCGTATCTGAGTTCCGTGGGGAGAACTGCTTCGCTCCATAGACTAGAGCAAAGGGTGTCTCGCCCGGTGGCTCGGTTTGGTGTCGTTCGATTGACCAAAGAGCGCGGCAGCTCCTCTATCAATTTCTTCCGCACTTGCGCAGCCTGTCGAAAGTTCTTGTCTTGAGTCCGCGCAGCACTTCGCGATTGGCCCTTTCTCGCTTGACCGTTGCTCCTTGGGTGAGCAAGCGAAGCTTAAACAGACCTTGGCGCCAAGGTCTTGGACATATTGCATGAAGGTGCGGCTGGTGAATTGTGTACCGTTGTCGGTGATAATCCGGTTGGGGATCGAAGCGGCATACAATCGACTGAAGAACTTGATCACGATCGTGTCTTGTCACCTTTCTCCGGCTCTACTTCGGCCACTTTGTGAACTTGTCGATTGCTACGTACAAGTATTCAAAGCCCCGACGCGGGGAAGGGGCCGAGGATGTCGAGCCCCTGCATCGAGAAGGGCAGGACAAAGGGATTGTTTGGAGAGCTTGAGCTGGCTGATGAATTTGCTTTGCATGGGCCGACACGCCGCACTTGGTTACTAGTGCGGTTGCATCTGGAGGGCTTCTTGCCAAAGAACCCTTGCGGAAAGCCTTCCGGCAAGTGCCCCTTGCGCCAATGTGGTGGCCGCAGATGCCTCCGTGAATCTCGCCAACAGCTGTTGTCCATCTTCCCTAGAGATGCACTTCAATCGATACCATTGAGCCTTCTTACAGACAGCTCGTTGTCCACGAACTGGTACATACTTGACTGCTGGTTATCTTTTCTATCTCTTGAGTGGTCGGGAAGTTCTCCGCTTTGCAAAAGCAGACGTCTGCTGCGCCCATGCGGAGCTCGGGGTTCGGCGGCAAGGACTAAAGGCATGAGGGCCGCTGCGGGAACCTCCGCTTCTCGGCAGGATCTCGGCTCCGCCGAGCTGAAGGTCCGGCAAGCTTGCGGGGCAAGGCTTGTCGGGAACACTTGCTTCGATCGCCACAGATCGATGATCGGCGGAGCAGATTGTTCCTCGGCGTTACGGAGGTTGATCACGGGACCTTGGCGGCGGCCTCGGGAGGTCCGCGGCAAGTAGTCGCCGGATATCAACTTTCTCTTCTTGGACTGCCCAATTGATGGTGCAGCGGAGGGCTGAGTCAGCTTGAGCAAGAAGGTCCCTGGTTCCTGAGTAACTTCATTGAAGCACACTTTGAAAGGCCGTCTGCAATTTCATTACGAGCTCTCGGAATGTGTTCCATCTGCAAACCTTCAAAGTGCTCCTCAAGCTTCCTCACTTCATCTACATAGGCTTCCATCAAAGGGCTCGATAGTTCTTGTTAACTTGCGGACCACCAACTGGGAATCCCCCTTACGATCAACTTCTTGATCCCAAGTTCGACCGCAATCCACGAGGCGGCAAGCAAGCCCTCGTATTCAGCGGTGTTGTTTGTCGCTTGCTCTCTTGGGAAGTGCATCTGGATAACATACTTGAGGTGCTCTCCGGTGGGTGCGATGAGTACGACGCTTGGCACGGCGCCTTGTGGGAGAAGGCACCATCAAGTACATTACCCATTCACTCGCCGCTCCTTGTGCGGGTGTACTTGTTTCTTGAACTTCTTCATCAGTGTTGGGGTCCATTCTGCTATAAATTCTGCGAGCCGGCTCTGTATGGTTGAAATACTTTCAAACTTGAGTCCGCTCGACAACTCCAAGTGCCCACTCAGCGATCCTGCTGTTGCTTGAGGGTTGTGCAATATCCTCTTGCGGGAAGCGAGTGACCACCGTTATCTCGTGTGCTTGGAAGTAATGGCGCAGCTTTCTTGAGGCCATGAGAAGGCGAAAAGCAACTTTGTACACGGAGTATCTTGATCGGCTCCTGGAGAAGGAGCTTACAAAATATACCGGACTGCACCATCCATTTTTCCGCACCTCACCTTGCTCCTGCCTTGAGGCTGTCCTCGCCGGGGCAGGGGCTTGTCGGAACAGCCCTCGCTTGTCCATTGGGCTGGCTTGCGGTGGAGCAGCCTCCTCGTCGGACTCCTCTCCGCTACTAGCGCAGCACTAACCACTTGGTTGGTTGCCGCTAGGTATAGCAACAATTTCTCTGTGGTTTAGGTGCGACAAGTATTGGAGTGGAGGACGGTAATGTTTCAAGTCTTGCGCGCTGTCTCCGCTTCAGAGTCCACTTCATGGGCCTGCCTTCTTCAAGATTTTGAAGAAAGGCGAGGCCTTCGGCGACTTTGAAATGAATCTCCGAGGGCAGCCACACAACTGCGAGCCTTGACATCCTTGACCCGCTTTGGGGCTTGGATCTGCTCGATTGCTTTAATCTTATCGGGGTTGGCTTGATCCTCTCTGCGACACAAAGAACCCGAGAAGCTTGCGGAGGAACCCCAAAGGCGCACTTCTCGTGGTTCAATTTTAAGCAGTATCTGCGCAGATTCTGGAATGTCTCTTCTAAATCTTGAATCGGTGTATCCTTGCTCTTGCTCTTCACCACGATGTCATCCATGTAAGCTTCTACATTTACGTGGATCGTGGCTCAAAAGCAGTATACACTACCTGCATAAGCGTTGACCCTGCATTCTTCAGCCCAAATGGCATGCGATGAAGCAATAGGTGCCACATGGAGTGATAAACGCAGTTTTCTCTTCATCTTCTTTGGCCATGAAGATCTGGTGATAGCCCAAGTACGCATCAAGAAAGCGAGTAGCTCACATCGGCGGTGGAGTCAACAATCTGGTCGATCTGCGCGGCAAGGAGCGGATCCTTGGGACATGCTTTATTCACATCAGTGAAGTCAATACATAGTCTCCATTTCCCATTGGCCTTGCGCACGACAACTGGGTTTGCTAGCCACGTCGGATGGATCACACCCCTGACTAGGCCTGCTGCCTCTAGTTTCTTGATTTCTTCATTGATGAACTCTTGGCGTTCCACGGCTTGTTTCCTCACTTTTTGCTTGACGGGCCGCGCATGGGGGCAAACGGCAAGCTTGTGCTCAATACCTTCACAGGAACACGGGGATGTCGGATGGCTGCCATGCAAACACATCGACATTCGCGCGCAGAAAGCAACGGCGCTTTCCTATTTGTCGTCAAGCGTGGCAATCGATGGTGAAGGTACCACCGAGGCCGTCCTCCTTGGCGGACACCTTCTTGGTTGCGGCGGAGCAGCCATCCCTTTTATCCTTGCGGTGGAGCTCGGCGGGCGTCCTCGCTAGCAGCGCAACACTCCGAAGGTGCGATTGCGGAGTGGGCCCCGGGCGCTTGCCGTGCTTGGTCTTCGTCTTTTTCCTTTGGGAACTTCAGCGGCAAGTGCATCCTTGTCGCCGCCCATGCCGCATCCCGGTAAATCTGGTCGGTGCAGATAAGCGCGTCTTTCTTGTCGCTGCGGACGGTGATAGCGCTGCTCGGACCCGGCATCTTGAGCACGTTATAGGCGTAATGGGAAGCCGCCATGAACTTGGCGAGGGCGGGACGCCCGAGTATCCCGTTGTATGGCAACGGAATATCGGCAACGTCGAAAGTAATGCGCTCGGTCCTGAAGTTGACCTCCCCGCCAAAGGTCACCGGCAAGGTGATTTTTCCCTTGGGCCTGCTCCTCCCCGGGTTGATTCCTTGGAAGGGGCCGGTCTCTTCGAGCTCGTCATCTGGGATTTGGAGTTTCTTGATCACGGCAGAGGAAATCAAGTTCAGCCCGGCCCCGCCGTCGACCAACATCTTGGTGACCTTGAGGTTGCGGATGGTGGGCGAGACCAGCATCGGCAGGCACCCGACCGCGGTGGTGCGGTCGGGGTGATCCTCAAGATCGAAAATGATGGGCGTCTTGGACCATTTGAAAGTCTGCGTGACTCCATGGGCGGCTCTGCCGCATTCACCTCACGTGCCACTGCTTTAGTTGGCGGTGAGAGGTGTGTGTGTGGCGCCACCGTCAACGCACGGGACCTCCGTGGCCTTCGAAATTCCTGCTCATCGTGTCGTCCTCATCCTCCACGTCCTCTTCGCCGTCTTCTTCATCCTTGTCGCGGCTCCGAGAAGGTCGATCACCTTGTCGCCGCTTGGCCTTGCCGGGAGGTCCTCCCCGACCGACGAACGGCCGCTTCTTGCTCGGTTCTCCTCCGCCACCTTGGGCCCTCTCCTTGTCGCGCCTCTCGTACTCAGCTTTCTGCTTTCGGCGAGATAATCGGCGCTTGCGATTGTAGAGGTCGTGGCCTTTGGTGCGGTGGATTTTGCGATATTGCTTGCGGGGCATCCTGCTTGTCGGCTGCCGCCACGGGCAAGCTCCTTGCGGAACGCCAACTTTGTGTTTGCTTGGCGGGAGCTTCCTTGCGGACTTTTCGACGGCAAGCACCTGTTCCTTGTTCTTCTTCGGAAGACCTGTGGCGGCGCTTCTTTGCCGGGCGGCGTCGTCGAGTCGCTCCCTCTGCGCCGACATCCTCCCGGGAAGCCTCCTCCCTCTTCCGCAGCGTGCGCATTTATCAACCGGGGCATAAAGCTCGTGACATCCGGATCTTGGTCATCGCCATCTCTTCACGCATGCTGCGTGATTCGCACGTTCGGTGGAACGCGCGATAACCCATGGCAGGGTGGACGTCGAGATGTTGTGTTGCACACGGCTGAAGCGTTGGATGTACTTGCGCGAGGATTCTCCTTCATACGGGCCAAAATGTGGAATCACTTTCTTGGCGTGGGGTTTGTGGCCGCCCGGTGAAGGCACCAACAAACTGATGACAAAGATCCGCCCAAGAGGAAATGGAGCCCTCGGCAAGTGCATAAGCCAAGAACGAGCGTTCGGCCTAAGCATAAGCGGAAGTAGTTCGCCGAATCTTCTCGTCGCGCCCCGCAGCTGCACTGCGATGGTGTAGATCTTGAGAAACTCCGAGGGTGTGTCTTGCCGTCGTACTTTTCCCGATGCGTCGGGCTTGAAGTTTTTCATGCTAGGCCCTTCGGCGCGCGCCCGCGATTCACAGGTGAGCAGCGGGCAGCCTACCAGCGTCTGACAAGTCGCTGGCTCGCGGGCGTCGCGACTTCAGCAGTGCTCCCAGCTCTCGATCAGTTATCGCCGAGTCTCTCGGCGGCGCCGATCGTGGTCGGGCATCTTCTTGCCGCCGCTTCGTCGAGGACTGGCGTTGATCTCGGCGAGCCCAGCAGGTCCGGCGATGCCGTGGAGCCGTCGTCGGCGTTATTCGGCGGGCGGCGTCTTCGTTTCAGCGGCGGGAGTGCACGGTAAGTTGCACCCAGCGGTCTTATCACCGCAGGCCGCCGCCTTCCCGCTTACGCGGCGCGCGAGGCGCGAGCCGTGACCAGACGGTCGTTGTTGGCGGCGACCAGGCTCGATGGTAGCCCTCGATCCTCGACCTTGTCGCCGCCGGAGAAGTCGAGAACATTTGCACTCGTGGCGCTTCGCCGGAGAGTGGAGGGAAGCGGGAAGCGGCGGCCGAGGCGGGGCGCGCTCGGGCTTCGGCAGTGTTGGAAGGGCGAGGTCTGTCGGCGCCTTTGCTTTGCCGTGTCGGGGCGAAGTCCGGAACATCTCGCGAGCCTCCGGCGTGTCCCTGTTCCAACAAGCGGATACCACCTCCTGCGGTATGGCGCTGCTGGAGTCGTCGTCGCTGAGATGGGCGTGGATCTCACGGAGGCGGCGTGGTCCTCCGTCTGTCCACTGGATGCGGTGGCACCGCGGCGCCCTCGCCGGTGTCCACCCTTCCACCGGCGTCTCCTCCGCTGCCGTTGGCTCCGGTGGGCGGGGAAAACGGAGATGGGTCGCGACCCTCGAAGCTCGTCTTGAGGGCCATGGCGTGGTTGTCGATGAAGCTGCTGGCGATGAAGGCTGGAGAGGTTGATGAAAAGTCTTTGGCCTTGAACGCGCGGATCAGAGTTCGCACAACCTCGGCGCCCCTACAGCGCCCGAAGATGTCGCGACGATGGGTGGCGCGGCACCTATGGGGCCGGGCCCTTCGTGTGTTGATGCGAGGCGGAGGCTGCGCGGAGAGCGGATCGGCGATGCGACGGGATTTTACCCGGCCGGGCGCGATGGTCGCGTAAACCCTCTTGCTGCATTGTGTTGTATTAGATCTTGCTCAAGAATGCGAGCAAGCGGTGGAGTGGTGTGTGAAACCGGCGAATCGAGCGCTAGAGTTGCGGGGTTGAACCTTCCTGCGAGTGGCGAATGATCCCTCGCGAGTAGCGATCTGGAACCCCTCTCGTTGTGCATGGGCCTCCTTTTATAGGGCAAGGGTCACCGGCAGTGTCAGCGTGAGGTAGAGGGTAAAAGCGTAAAGAGGTGGTAGTTGGAGCAGTGCGGGAACGGTGCAGCTACGGTGCTTTCTACCTACTTTTGACAGAGGGGACAAGAGCATTAAATGCCGTCGCCGTCGCCCCAAAAGCTCCGCCATTCGTCTCCTTTTCGCCACGGGCGTGGTTACCACCGTGGAGTGCCACGCATTCCTCATGCAGCACAGCCATCCGCCACGCGTCTCTGGAGAAGGCTGGAGGCGACGCGTGGGCAGATGAGCTGGAGTGCGGGCACGTAGCATAGCTCTCCCCGGCAAGCGCCTTGCCGGGGTCTTGATCTTGCCGGGCCCGGGAGCTTGTCGGGCTCTGTGACTTGCCGCTCCCGGGTCTCGCCCGGAAGTAGCGCAGCCGAGGCGTGTCTTACGTGATATGATCTTCTAGTCCTCGGCGAGCTCCTCTCGCGGGGATCTGTAGGAGTGATGTAGCCTTGAGCCTGGAATGGCCTTCCCGGCAAGCTCCTCTTGCCGGGGTCTTGAGCTTCTATCTTATATACTTTGTTCTTGAATGGCTTGGTGTGGAGCGGAGATGGTCTCCGGCAAGCATTTGATGGATCTAGCTGCGGGGGCTGGGGCTGCCCGTGCACAAGTTAAGTCTTGAGGTACCCCTACCTTAGCTACACCGACAGGCGGTGCGAGTCCAGCAAGGAGGAGGAGGTGGTGGCGTGTGGCCTTGAGCGAAGGAGGCGGCAATGAGTAGCAGCCTGGTGTATGAGCCTTGAGGAGCGAGGCGGCCAGGAGGCTTGTGGCAGATAGAATTTGTGGCTGTGTGTGTGAGTGGATCCGAAGGGAGGAGATCAGGGAGATGGATGGTGTCGGTGTACTAAGGTAGAGGTACCCCAGTACCCCAACTTGTGCACGGACAGTGAGGCTCCCCCAGCTAGATCCCTCAAATGCTTGCGGAGACCATCTCTCCACGCCAAGCCATTCAAGAACAAAGTGTACAAGACGAGCTCAAGACCCCGGCAGAGGAGCTTGCCGGAAGGCCATTCCAAGCCCAAGACTCACATCACCTGCAGATCCCAGAGGAGCTGTCGAAGACTAGAAGATCACACCACGAAGACACGCCTGCAGCGCCATGCGCGCCCGGCGAGGACCCGGGAGCGGCAAGTCATAGAGCCCGACAAGCCCCGGCCCGCAGATCAAGACCCCGCAAGATGCTTGCCGGGAGAGCTACATGCTACGTGCCTGGCCCAGCTCATGCAGGCTGCATGAGGAGTGCGGTGGCACTCCACGGTGGTGGCTCGCCGCCGTGGCAAACGGAGATAATGGCGGAGCTTGGGGCGAATGGCGACGGCATTTAATGCCTTGTCCCCTCGCAAAAGTAGGTAGAATCCATCGTTCGCTAAAGCTGCACTTCCGCGACTGCTCCAACTACCACCTCTTTACGCTTTTACCTCTACCTCACGCTGACACCTGTCGGTGACCCCTTGCCCTATAAAAGGAGGCCCATGCACAACGTAGAGGGGTTCCGATCATTCACCACTCTCGCGTGGGTTGGATTCATTTGCAATTCCCACGCCCGGGTAGCTACCACTGTAGTTCTTCAAGCTCCCGAACACAATACAACACAATGCAGCAGTAGGGTTTTACGCGACCATCGCGGCCCGAAGCTGGGTAAAAATCCCTCGCGTGCATCGCCTCGATCTGCTCTCCGCGCGCCCTCCGCCCTCGTGCAACACACGAAGGGCCCGGCCCCATAGGTGCCGCGCCACCATCGCGCGACATCTCTGGGCGCGCGGTAGGAAGCGTCGAGGTTGTCGCGGACCTGATCCGGCGTTCGCGGCGGCTTTTCTTCATCAACCTCTCCGGCCTTCGGCGGCTTCGCCGACAAGCTGCGCCATGGCCTCAAGACGAGCTTGAGGGTCGCAGACCCATCTCCGTCTTCCCGCCGCCCCGGAGCGGCGGCGGCGGAGAAACGCCGGTGGAAGAAGTGGACACCGCGGCGCTTCGCAGTGCCGCGAGATCGAGGGACAGACGGAGGACGCGCCTCGGCCTCCGTAGATCTCGTCCGTCAGCATATAGCAGCCCGGCGGCGCCATACCACGAGAGGTGGAATCCGCCAGCTGGAGCAAAAGCAAGCAGGGGGCTCGCGGGACGCTCCGGACTGCCGTCCATGCGTGAGTAAAGCGAAAAAGGTCGAGGCAGGGTTCTGCTCCCCCTAACATTGTTAGGGACCCGAGTATATCCGGCTCCTCGCAGCGCTCGCTCCCGCTCCCCCTCGGCCCCGGCAAGCGCCTATCCCTGGAGTGCTACGATGTCGTCGAAAGGCGCGCCATCGAGCTCTAAGTCCGGCAGGGCGGCTCAGTGCTCCATCCGACAAGCGTACCTCCTCGGGCGCGATAAGCCCGGCGGGGACAGCTTTGGTGTTCGCCCGACAAGCGCGCCTCCCGGTGCTGCGCTGCCGCCAAGGACACACCATTGGGCTCCACCAGCGGCGCAAGGAAGAAGAGAAGCTAAGTCGCTCGAGCCTTCGTGCGAGCACTCTTTAATTTCATACTTTTATATGTTATATCCCTCGCGCGTCCGTCCTTTGTACACGAAACCCGTGCGGAGGAGCCTGCTGTGGATGGTCGCACCCTTGCTTTGTTTGAACACACTCAGCGAGTTAAGAGTGAGTCGCGGCCAACCAGCGCCCTCGTTTACGTTTGAGTCTGCTCAACAAGTTAAGTGCGTCGCTGACTAGACACGGCAAGGTTGCTTGCGGGCGACACCGCCAAGCGAACTGCTGATGTTCCGCACTCAGCAAGCGTGTTGAGCACCGCAAGTTACCTAGAAGCGTGGGGTGGAAGCACACAAAGGGTGTAGGGCAGGGGGTATAACGTGGCGAGCCATGCCGTGAAATGTCATCCGTATGAGAGACTTGGGCACAAGAGGAGCCAAGTCGTGGCCGGTTCGCGTACTTGTTTTGTTTCGAGTCCGCTCAACAAACACAAGTGTGCTGCAGCACCCTTATCTTGCTTCGAGCCACGCTCGACAAGTTAAGCGTCATAAGCGGCCCGACAAGGTTGCTTGCGGAGCGACACCACCAGCGGGCTGTCCCGCGGCAAGCGTGTTCGCCCCGGCAAGCTCCCCAAGAGCGTAGAGTACAAACATACGAAGGACAAAGCCCGGCATCGTATTGCCTAGTCAAGATTTATATACACATGCACATACACGTGCGTTGAGCAATTGCATATCTACCTCAGCTATTTTCATGGCTAAAATTGCAGCAACAAGGAGGAACCAAAAGATCACACCCACCTGGGGCCCGGCAAGCCAGGGTCGCCGGGGGCTGCGGATGCCAAGGTTCTTCTTGGCGAGCCAGCCTCATTGAGGGCTGCGAGCATCGAGATTCGTCTCCGGCAAGCTAGTGTTGCGGGGCTGCGATTCGAGATAAGTTTTCATCCTCATCATGCATCCTCTCATGGACCGGGAGATGCGGGACTGCGTCTTTGAATGATCGTGTCTTGTAAAAACCCGTGCGTGGAGGGCAGTCGTGGCCCGATTGCGTGCTTGGTTTGTTTCGAGTCCGCTCAACAAACCCAGTGTGCCGCTGCACCTCTATCTTGCTTCGAGCCTGCTCGGCGAGGTAGGCGTCATAATGGCCCGACAAGGTTGCTTGCGAAGCGACACCACCGGCGGGCTGTCCCATGATGCGCTAAGCGTGTTCGCCCGGCAAGCTCCCGATAAGCGTAAGAACATACAAGGCACGCAGATCAAGTAAAAGACTCGATCCGGCAAGCTTTCCTTCTTTTCATTAAAAACATCCAATTTAGTACAAGTCCATAGAGGATGAAAAACATGATAGAGAGGATTACAAGTTCTTAAATGCAGCTAAATGCGAGGGCTTACAATTTGAAAAGATAAGGTGCCCGTGATCCCTCTCCTGTTTCTCTGTTCGGGAGTTCGGGAGGTAGGTCAGAGCCCCGGCAAGATAAGCTTGCCGGGGAGAGAGACCCGACAAGAGGAGCTTGTCGGGAAAGAAGCGAAGGGCGCCTAGAAGGCGTGGCGGTGGCACGCCGCGCGCCCGCAGAGCTGCGCAAGGTGGCGGGCATGGGAGCGCATGCCGGGAGCAGCGACAAGTCCTGAAGCCCGCGGAGAGCCACAGGGCGCGAAGACCCCAAGAGAACACCCGGGGGCGGCCAGGGAGCTTGGCGGAGGCAGGCGTCGGAGGCGAGCTTGAAGGCGGGGTAGTGGGGCGTCGGCACGCGCTCGAAGGCTACTCGCCCTCGTGCTGCGGCGTAGCGGCATTGCCGCCACTCCCCTCTTCCTCTTCTGCTGCCTCGCCAACCGCCCAAGGAGGCGGCCCGGGGAGTTGAGGCGGCAACCAGAAGATGGGGTTGCGGTGGTGCCTGAGCAGCGGTGTCCGGCGCCTAGTCGGGCCCGCCATCCCCTCGTCGCGCTGTCGCTCTCCTCCTCGTCACTTTCGCTCGGGGAGGAGCCTTCGCTATCGAGGAGCTGTCCACACAGCAGCGCACCGGGTTCCATAGTCGCCGAAGACCTTGACGGCGAGGGAGGTCACCATCCAATAACTTGAAATGGAGGTGAACCCGCCGTCAAGCTATGGATCGGCGAGCGTCTTCCACCCTCGGTCGAAGAACATCACGCGGGGCTGGGGACACGACACTCACCCGAGTGCCGCTGATCCGCAGCCCCTCATCGCGTAACTCCATCACGTCGGGCGGATCCGGCCCCATTGCGTCATGACGGGGCGGCAAGCGGAGGCGACGACGAGGCGCCCGACGGCTTCGATGAAGAACTCCGGGGTCATCTCCGGTGTGGACGCGCCGTGGTCGAGAGGCGCCGGAGGAGGCGGGAGGCTCCTCACCACGACCGCCTCTCCCTCGGCCGCCTCGGCCACGCCCTCGGCCTCGACCGCGGCCACGCCCCTCCCTCTCCCTCTCGTGGCGGCTCGCCGCCACGGAGCAGGATGGGGAATGGTGCGCTGCCGAAGCGACCAGCGCCGCCAGCGTCAAGAGCCGGGTTCCCTCCTTCCATGGTGGCGAGAAGAGCGAAGATGAAGATGAAAGGAGAAGTGGATGAGTGTGGCCATTGTGCTTCCTTCCGCCCCTTTTAAAGAGGCGAGGTGGGGCTCAACCGCCCCTTCGACCAATCAGAAGCGGGAAGGCGGAGGGCGGGCCGACTCGCCTCCTCCACCGTGGCGGCTCGGTCTCCCACCTTCGCCGCCCGACCCCGTGCATGAGGGCAGCGTGGCGTAAAAAGCGGAGCAGGCGACGGGTGAAGCGACCCTTCTGCGCCCACGATCACGGGTGGGCGCCTTAAAGGCTGCATCGCCGCCCGTCTCCCACGACGCCCCGCAATCGGCGCGTGCCGTTGCGGAGGAGGCGGCAGATGCAGCAGCGATTGGCGCGCCGTGGGCCTCGCATGCCGTGCAGATTGTCTTGGGCCTGGCCCAACAGCTTCGGCACCGTGTATGGCCCAGGCCGGGGCTCTGTCGGTGTACTAAGGTAGAGGTACCCCGGTACCCCAACTTGTGCGCAGACGGTGAGGCTCCCCGCAGCTAGATCCCTCAAATGCTTGCGGAGACCATCTCCGCTCCACGCCAAGCCATTCAAGAACAAAGTGTACAAGACGAAGCTCAAGACCCGGCAAGAGGAGCTTGCGGGAAGGCCATTCAAGCCCAAGACTACATCACTCCTGCAGATCCCGGCGAGAGGAGCTCGTCGGGAAGACTAGAAGATCACACCACGAAGACACGCCTCGGCGCCATGCGCGTCGGCGAGGACCCGGGAGGCGGCAAGTCATAGAGCCCGACAAGCTCCGGGCCCGGCAAGATCAAGACCCGGCAAGATGCTTGCGGGAGAGCTCTCGTGCCCGCGCTCGGCTCATCTCGCCCAGCGTCGCCTCCAGCCTTCTCGAGAGCGCGTGGCGGGTGGGTCTTTGCATGAGGAGTGCGGTGGCACTCCACAGTGGTAACCGCCGCCGTGGCAAACGGAGACGCAATGGCGGGAGCTTTTGGGGCGGCGGCGACGGCATTTAATGCTCTTGTCCCCCTCTGTCAAAAGTAGGTAGAATCCTTTGTTCAAGCCTTTGTAGCTGCCTGTTGTTCCCTTGTTCCAACTACCACCTCTTTTACGCTTTTACCCCTCTACCTCACGTTGACACTGTCGGTGACCCTTGCCCTATAAAGGAGGCCCATGCACAGCGTGGGGGTTCGATCATTCACCACTCTCGCGTGGGTTGGATTCATTTGCAATTCCCACGGGTAGCTACCACCGTAGTTCTTCAAGCTCTCGAACACAATACAACACAATGCAGCGGTAGGGTTTCTGCGACCATCGCGCCCGGCTGGGTAAAATCCCAGCGTGCATCGCCTCGATCTGCTCTCCATGGCGCCCTCCGCCTCGTGCGAACACACGAAGGGCCCGGCCCCATAGGTGCCGCGCCACCATCGCCAGCGACAGATGGCTTAGCGATGGCGCTCTTGACCAAAATGCGCTACTGCTAAGATATCTAGCAGCAGCACTTTTCAAGATAAAGCGCTATTGCTATATGTCGACATGCAAAAATACATTGATCATCAATGATCTTTTTGTGTACAATCTGATTCGACAATATGAGTCCTCGCGGTTTAGGAGCGGTGAGGACTCATATTGCAACCTAAATTCTACACATAGAGTTCAATGAAGATCAAGTGCTTGTCAAAGTGTGAGAAGTAACATATTTAAGGTGGTATAAACTCTCTTCACGGGCGAGGTGGGACTAAATTTTTAGGAAACTTAGCGATGGCGCTTGTGCGTGAAAGCGCTGCTACTATGCTAAATAGCGATGGCGGCGTGTCGTGTTAGCAGCGTTGCTGCTATAACTAGCCTCGCGGCAGCCTCGTAGGAATTATAGCAGCAGCGCGTCTTTGGGTTGACGCGCTACTGTTATATTTGTATCAGTAGCGAGTTTCAGTGGACCGCGCTACTGCTAGTTAGCAGCAGCGAGTTATTTTGTATAGGCTTTTCCCTAGTAGTGACAGTATCTCTTATTTAATTAATGCATATATATATATATATATATACTTGGTAAAGGGTGGAAGGCTTGGCCTTTTGCTTGGTGTTTTGTTCCACTCTTGTCGCCTTAGTTTCTGTCACACCGATGTTATGTTCCTTAATTTTGTGTTCCTAAGACGCTCGTGGTTTATGGGCCCCCTTGATAGTTCACATTGAATAAAACTCTTCTAGCATGGCCCAACTTTGGTTTTACCATTTGCCTAATAACAACCCAAACTTGCATAGGGACTTTTCGGACCCTGAGGATAATTAATCAACAACCCGGGCCAGTGCTCCTCATGAGTGTTGGTCCAAACTAGGCAGCCTGCGTGGCCACCATAGGGAAACTCGGGGATTGGTTTTACTCGGAGCTTGTCCCATCTGATCGCGGTCTGAGATGACATACGCGCGGCTCCTATCAAGGTGTCGGCACGTCAGGAGGGTCTTGCTGGTTTTGTTTTACCATCGTCGAAATATCTTGGGCATCGGGATTCCAAGTTTGATCGGGTTGTCTCGAGATGGAGATTTGCCTCCATGGATCATGAGTGTTTGTCATGGACTAAGTTGGGACACCCTGCTGGGTTTAATATTTTTGAGAGCCGTTCTCGTGGTTATGTGGCAGATGGAAAATTACAATATCCGGTTGTAGAGAACTTGACACCAGATCCAAAATAAAGCACACCAACCGCGTGAGTAACCGTGACCGTCCCTTTTGTAGTAAGTTTGACAAGAGAACACGGTGGAGTTATGTTTGACTCGTAAGTAGTTCAGGATCACTTATTGATCATTACTAGTTGTGATGGTTATGCGTAGTTTCTCTTCTTATTCTTGTACTCGTAAGTTAGCCAACATACAAATGTTTAGTGCTTGTTGTAGCCTCACCACTTAACCTTTTCATACGCATTAAGCATTGCTAGTCTTTATCCCCATGGTAATGGGATTGCTGAGTCATCATGGCTCACAGATTACTCAATAGTTGCAGGTACAGGTAATGTGATGATTTGATGCGAGAGCGACATTTGCTTGTTTTGGAGTTATTCTTCTGCTTCTTCTTCTTCGATCAGGGGATAGGTTTCTGGTCGGCAGCCTGGGCTAGAAGGGTGGATGTTGTTTGTGTTTTTCGTTTGATCTCATCCATAGTCGGATGTTGCTCTTCTGTTTGATGTTTGATATGTTCATGTGGCGTATGTATGCCTTTGTATGTATCCCCAAGTGGGTTCTATATGGTACGATGCAATTATATCCACCTTGAAAAGCGTCTTCAATATGCGGTTCTATCCTTAGTGGGACCTTCGAGTTCATCTTAGACAGGATGGCATATTTGGCGTGACACATCTCCGGCCTGCCGTGCATGCTGCACGCTACTAGCAAGCCCTGCGTCACTCTCGCAGCCGCAGGGTTCATGCCCGGAGCCTTGAGGAAGGCGACCTAGTCCATAGACATGTTCAGTCCGCCAAGGGTGCAAACAAGTTGACGCCAAAGTGGGAAGGCCCTTACCGGGTAATACGAGTCACCAGACCAGGCGCTGTCTGTCTGGAGACTGAAGATGGCATTCAGTTGCAAAACTCATGGAACATTGAGCATCTTCGTAAGTTCTACCCGTAAGGCGCGGTTGTTGGGCCCTGCCCGGCAACCACCCTTTTGTACAAGCCTTCTTGATGCACATGTAACCCTTTGTACAAAGCCAGGCGCAAACCCTGAGCACCGACAATAAAACGAAGCACTGGGGGGGGCCAAAAAAACTTGCATGCATGCATAGCATAAAATGAACATGCCATGATCATGTAGATGAGGTCATATGTTGCGTTGTTTCCCTATGCACTAACTGCAGGGCTCTTTACAGTGGATTTGATCCCGAAAAGAAGGAACAGAAATGAGCTTACATGTGAGTCCTCGCCAAGCCAAACAGATAAGTTCCCTCTCATCCATACATGTCTATGTAAGAAGGAAACTTGTGCATAGAGAAACCTCGTCACCTTCGAAACATTTGTGCTCCCATTCTCTGAGTCAAACATTGCTTTGGTCGAGATGGTCGTAGTGGCTCCTGCCGGAGAAGGTTCGACGAGGGGTCGGTCCCCTTTTGTAGTTTGAGCCTGGCGGGCCTAGCCCCGCAGCAACAAATGGAAGCCGCCCGGCAGGATAGCTTGCCGAAGAAACTTGTTTACCTAAAAGTATAGACGCGTTCCTCCGCTGCATGGATATGATACATGCACAAGTGCCCGGCAAGACCATCTTTTTTCATTAATATGCGGATAAATGAGTACAGAGCTTACAGAGTACAAATATGGATAGAAGAGGTTACATATTTGAAACTAAAGTTTGGCAAATGCCTACATATTTTAGATTGAAAAAAAGATAAGTGCCCCGTAATCCCTTTCTTGTCCCTGCCCTCTTAGGAGCTTCTACGGGAGGTGACGAGGGAAAAAGGGGTGCCTGGGAAGAAGCCCAGCCCCATCAAGGCCCAATAGGAGCAGCCTGACAACATTGGGAGGGCGCGGACGAAGGTGATGTGCGGGTAGAGTGCCTAGACGATGCCTGATGGGAACGTAGCAGAAATTCAAAATTTTCCTACGTGTCACCAAGATCTATCTATGGAGAAACCAGCAACGAGGAAAAGGAGAGTGCATCTACATACCCTTGAAGATCGCTAAGCGGAAGCGTTCAAGAGAACGGGGTTGAAGGAGTCGTACTCATCGTGATCCAAATCACCGGAGATCCTAGTGCCGAACGGACGGCACCTCCGTGTTCAACACACGTACAACCGGTGGCGTCTCCCATGCCTTGATCCAGCAAGGAGAGAGGGAGAGGTTGAGAAGACTCCATCCAGCAGCAGCACTGGCGGCTTGGTGGTGGTGGAGGCGTGGCAATCTGCGAGGCCGCCAAGCACCGCGGAGAGGAGGAGGACTTGGGAGAGGGAGGCTGCGCGAGAACTTCGTGTTAAGCTCCCATGCGCCTCCCCACTATATATAGGGGTGGAGGGGCTGGTTTCTTGCCCTCCAAGTCCATTGGGGCGTTGGCCAAGGTGGGAGGAAAGAAATCCATCATTTCCTTCCCCACCGATTGTTATCCCCCCTTTTTAGGGATCTTGATCTTATCCCTTCGGGATATGATCTTATTCCTTCTAAGGGGGGATCTTGGTGCGCCTTGACCAGGGGTGTGGGGCCTTGCCCCCACTACCCACGTTCATGTGGGTCCCCCATGCAGGTGAGCCCCACTCTGGAACCTTCTAGAACCTTCCCGGTACAATACCGAAAAATCCCGAACATTTTCCGGAGGCCAAAATAGGACTTCTCATATATAAATCTTTACCTCCGGACCATTCCGGAACTCCTCGTGACGTCCGGGATCTCATCCGGGACTCCGAACAACATTCGGCAACCACATACAAACTTCCTTTATAACCCTAAGCGTCGCCAGAACCTTAAGTGTGTAGACCCTACGGGTTCGGGAGACATGTAGACATGACCGAGACGTTCTCCGGTCAATAACCAACAGCGGGATCTGGATACCCATGTTGGCTCCCACATCTTCCACGATGATCTCATCGGATGAACCACGATGTCAAGGACTCAATCGATCCGTATACAATTCCCTTTGTCTAGCGGTATTGTACTTGCCCGAGATTCGATCGTCGGTATACCGATACCTTGTTCAATCTCGTTACCGGCAAGTCTCTTTACTCGTTCCGTAACACATCATCCGTGATCAACCCCTTGGTCACATTGTGCACATTATGATGATGTCCTACCAAGTGGGCCAGAGATACCTCTCCGTTTACGGAGTGACAAATCGATCTCGATCCGTGTCAACCCAATGACACTTTCGGAGATACCTGTAGTGCACCTTTATAGTCACCCGATTACGTTGTGACGTTTGATACACCCAAAGCACTCCTACGGTATCCGGGAGTTACGATCTCATGGTCTAAGGAAGAGATACTTGACATTGGAAAAGCTCTAGCAAGCGAACTACGATCTTTGTGCTATGCTTAGGATTGGGTCTTGTCCATCACATCATTCTCCTAATGATGTGATCCCGTTATCAATGACATCCAATGTCCATGGTCAGGAAACCATAACCATCTATTGATCAACGAGCTAGTCAACTAGAGGCTTACTAGGGACATGGTGTTGCCTATGTATCCACACATGTATCTGAGTTTCCTATCAATACAATTATAGCATGGATAATAAACGATTATCATGAACAAGGAAATATAATAATAACCAATTTATTATTGCCTCTAGGGCATATTTCCAACAGTCTCCCACTTGCACTAGAGTCAATAATCTAGTTCACATCGCCATGTGATTAACACTCACAGGTCACATCGCCATGTGACCAACATCCAAAGAGTTTACTAGTGTCATTAAACTAGTTCACATCATCATGTGATTAAGACTCAATGAGTTCTGGGGTTTGATCATGTTTTGCTTGTGAGAGAGGTTTTAGTCAGCGGTGCGCAACATTCAGATCCGTATGTACATAAATCTCTAGGTCATATTGTAAATGCTGCTTCCACGCTCCACTTGGAGCTATTCCAAATGGTCGCTCCACTATCATTATCCGGTTTACTACTCGAGTCACTCGGATAGGTGTTAAAGCTTGCATCGGCGTAACCCTTTACGCGAACTATTTATCACCTCCATAATCGAGAAACATGTCCTTATTTACTCCAAGGACAATTTTGACCATTGTCTAATGATCCATTCTGGATCATTCTTGTACCTATGAGTGACTCATGGCAAGGCACACTTCGATGCGGTACACTGACATAGCATACTATAGAGCCTATGTCGAAGTATAGGGGCGACCTTCGTCCTTTCTCTCTATTCTGCCGTGGTCGAGCTTTTAAGTCTTAACTTCATACCTTACAAATCAGGCAAGAACTCCTTCTTTGACTGATCCATCTTGAACACCTTCAAGATCATGTCAAGGTATGTGCTCATTTTGAAAGTACCATTAAGCGTTTTTGATCTATCATTATAGATCTTAATGCTCAATGTTCAAGTAGCTTCATCCAGGTTTTCCATTGAAAAACACTTTTCAAATAACCCTATATGCTTTCTAGAAATTCTACATCATTTCTGATCAACAATATGTCAACAACATATACTCATCAGAAATTCTATAGTGCTCCCACTCACTTCTTTGGAAATACAAGTTTCTCATAAATTTGTATAAACCCAAAATCTTTGATCATCTTATCAAAGTACATATTCCAACTCCGAGATGCTCACTCCAGTCCTTAGAAGAATCGCTGGAGCCAGCATACCTTTTAGCATCCTTAGGATCGATAAAAACTTTTTGATTGTATCACATACAACCTTTCCTTACGAAAACTGGTAAGGAAACTCGTTTTGACATCCATCTGCCAGATTTCATAAATGCAACTAATCCTAAAATGATTCCGACGGACTTAAGCATCGCTACGGATGAGAAAATCTCATCGTAGTCAACTCCTTGAACTTGTGAAAAACTCTTCGCCACAAGTCGAGCTTCATAGACGGTGACATTGCCGCTTCTTCTTAAAGATCCATTTATCTCAATGGTTTGCCGATCATCGAGCAAGTCCACCAAAGTCCATGCTTTGTTCTGATACATGGATCCTATCTCAGATTTCATGGCTTCTAACCATTTGTCGGAATTTGGGCCCACCATCGCTTCTCCATAGCTCGCAGGTTCATTGTTGTCTAGCAACATGACCTTCAAGACAGGATTCTTGTACCACTCAAGTAATACGCATCCTTGTCACCCCACGAGTGCAGTAGCGACTTGATCCGAAACTTCATGATCACTATCATACGCTTCTACTTCAATTGGTGTAGGCGCCACAGGAACAACTTCCTGTGCCCTGCTACACACTAGTTGAAGTGACGGTTCAATAACCTCATCAAGTCTCCACCATGCTCCCACTCAACTTTCTGAGATAAACTTTTCTCGAGAAAGGACCCGATTCAAGAAACAATACCTATTGCTTTCGGATCTGAATTAGGAGGTATACCCAACCGTTTTGGGTGTCCTATGAAGATGCATTTTATCCGCTTTGGGTTCGAGCTTATCAACCTGAAACTTTTTCACATAAGCGTCGCAGCCCCAAACTTTTAAGAAATGACAACTTAGGTTTCTCCAAACCATAGATCTCATGGTGTCATCTCAACGGAATTACATGGTGCCCTATTAAAGTGAGTGCGGTTGTCTCTAATGCCTAACCCATGAACGATAGTGGTAATTCGATAAGAGACATCATGGTACGCACCATATCCAATAGGGTGCAACTATGATGTTCGGACACACCATCACACTATGGTGTTCCAGGCGGTATTAATTGTGAAACAATTTCCACAATGTCTTAATTGTGTGCCAAAGCTCGTAACTCAGATACTTATCTCTATGATCATATCATAGACATTTCATCCTCTTGTCACGATGATCTTCAACTTCACTCTGAAATTACTTGAACCATTCAATAATTCAGGCTTGTGTTTCATCAAGTAAATATACCCTACATCTACTCGAATCATCTGTGAAGTAAGAACATAACGATATTCACTGCATGCCTCAGCACTCATTGGAATGCACACATCAAAATGTGTTACTTCCAACAAGTTGCTATCTTGTTCCATTTTACTGAAAAACGAGGCTTTTTAGTCATCTTGCCCATGTGGTATTATTTGCATATCTCAAGTGATTAAAAATCAAGTGAGTCCAAATGATCCATCTGCATGGAGTTTCTTCATGCGTATACACCAATAGACATGGTTCGCATGTCTCAAACTTTTAAAAAACGAGTGAGTCCAAAGATCCATCAACATGGAGCTTCTTCATGCGTTTTACACCAATATGACTTACATGGCAGTGCCACAAGTAAGTGGTACTATCATTACTATCTTATATCCGTTTGGCATGAAAATGTGTATCACTACGATCGAGATTCTATAAACCATTCCTTTAGGTGCAAGACCATTGAAGGTATTATTCAAATAAATAGAGTAACCATTATTCTCCTTAAATGAATAACCGTATTGCGATAGACATAATCCAATCATGTCTATGCTCAGCATAAACACCAAATCTCGATGGTAGAGGGAGCGTGCGATGCTTGATTACATCAACCTTGGAAACACTTCCAACACATATCGTCGGCTCACCTTTAGCTAGTCTCTGTTTATTCCGTAGCTTTTATTTGAGTTACTAACACTTAGCAACCGAACGGTATCTAATACCTGGTGCTACTAGGAGTACTAGTAAAGTACACGTTAACATAATGTATATCAATATACTTCTATCGACCTTGCCAGCCTTCTCATCTACCAAGTATCTAGGGTAATTCGCTCCGATGGTTGTTCCCTTATTACTGATAGCACTTAGTCTCGGGTTTGGGTTCAACCTTGGGTTTCTTCACTAGAGCAGCAGCTGATTTGCCGTTTCATGAAGTATCCCTTCTTGCCCTTGCCCTTCATGAAACTAGTGGTTTCACCAACCATCAACAATTGATGCTCCTTCTTGATTTCTACTTTCGCGGTGTTAAACATCGTGAATACCTCAAGGATCATCATATCTATCCCTGATATGTTATAGTTCATCACGAAGCTCTAGCAGCTTGGTGGCAATGACTTTGGAGAAACATCACTATCTCATCTGGAAGATCAACTCCCACTTGATTCAAGTGATTGTTGCACTCAGACAATCTGAGCACAAGCTCAATGATTAAGCTTTTCTCCCTTAGTTTGCCTGCTAAGAAAATCGTCGGAGGTCTTGTACCTCTTGACGTGGGCACGAGCCAGAAATCCCAATTTCAGCCCTCGAAACATCTCATATGTTCTGCGACATTTCGAAAACGTCTTTGGTGCCTCAACTCTAAACCATTTAACTGAACTATCACGTAGTTATCAAAACGTGTATGTCCGATGTTCGCAACATCCACAAACGACGTTTGGGGTTCAAAGACACAATCGAGCGGTACATTAAGGACATAAGCTTTCTACTGATCGCATAATCGCTACTATCAACTTTCAACCATATTTTCTCTAGGAACATATCTAAACAGTGGAACTAAAGCGTGAGCTTACGACATAATTTGCAAAGATCTTTTGACTATGTTCAGGATAATTAAGTTCATCTTATGAACTCCCACTCAGATAGACATCCCTCTGGTCATCTAAGTGATTACATGATTCGAGTCAACTAGGCCGTGTCCGATCATCACGTGAGACGGACTAGTCATCATCGGTGAACATCTTCATGTTGATCGTATCTTCTATACGACTCATGCTCGACCTTTCGGTCTCTGTGTTCCGAGGCCATGTCTGTACATGCTAGGCTCGTCAAGTTAACCCTAAGTGTTTCGCATGTGTAAATCTGTCTTACACCCGTTGTATATGAACGTAAGAATCCATCACACCCGATCATCACGTGGTGCTTAGAAGCGACGAACTTTAGCAACGGTGCACAGTTAGGGGAGAACACTTCTTGAAATTGTTGTAAGGGATCATCTTGTTTACTACCGTCGTTCTAAGTAAACAAGATGCATAAACATGATAAACATCACATGCAATCAAATAGTGACATGATATGGCCAATATCATTTTGCTCCTTTTGATCTCCATCTTCGGGGCTCCATGATCATCATCGTCACCGGCATGACACCATGATCTCTATCATCATGATCTCCATCATCGTGTCTTCACGAAGTTGTCTCGCCAACTTATTACTTCTACTACTATGGCTACCGATTAGCAATAAAGTAAAGTAATTACATGGCGTTGTTCAATGACACGCAGGTCATACAATAAATTAAGACAACTCCTATGTCTCCTGCCGGTTGTCATACTCATCGACATGCAAGTCGTGATTCCTATTACAAGAACATGATCAATCTCATACATCACATATCATTCATCACATTCTTCTTGGCCATATCACATCACATATCATACCCTGCAAAAACAAGTTAGACGTCCTCTAATTGTTGTTTGCATGTTTTACGTGGCTGCTATGGGTTTCTAGCAAAACGTTTCTTACCTCATAAAACCACAACGTAATATGTCAATTGCTATTTACCCTTCATAAGGACCCTTTTCATCGAATTCGTTCCGACTAAATTGGGAGAGACTGGCACCCGCTAGCCACCTTATGCACCAAGTGCATGTCAATCGGTGGAACCTGTCTCACGTAAGAGTACATGTAAGGTCGGTCCGGGCCGCTTCATCCCACAATACCGTCGAAACAAGATTGGACTAGTAACGTTAAGCATATTGAACAAAATCAACGCCCACAACTACTTTGTGTTCTACTCGTGCAAAGAATCTACGCATAGACCTAGCTCATGATGCCACTGATGGGAACGTAGCAGAAATTCAAAATTTTCCTACGTGTCACCAAGATCTATCTATGGAGAAACCAGCAACGAGGGGAAGGAGAGTGCATCTACATACCCTTGTAGATCGCTAAGCGGAAGCGTTCAAGAGAACGGGGTTGAAGGAGTCATACTCGTCGTGATCCAAATCACCGGAGATCCTAGTGCGAGCAGACGGCACCTCGCGTTCAACACACGTACAACCCGGTGGCGTCTCCCATGCCTTGATCCAGCAAGGAGAAAGGGAGAGGTTGAGAAGACTCCATCCAGCAGCAGCACGGCGTGGTGGTGGTGGAGGCGTGGCAATCTGCAGGCTTCGCCAAGCACCGCGGGAGAGGAGGAGGACTTGGGAGGGGAGGCTGCGCGAGAACTTCGTGTTAAGCTCCCATCGCCTCCCCACTATATATAGGGGTGGAGGGGCTGGTTTCTTGCCCTCCAAGTCCATTGGGGCGTTGGCCAAGGTGGGAGGTAAGAAATCCCATCATTTCCTTCCCCACCGATTGTTATCCCCCCTTTTTAGGGATCCTGATCTTATCCCTTCGGGATATGATCTTATTCCTTCTAAGGGGGGATCTTGGTGCGCCTTGACCAGGGGTGTGGGGCCTTGCCCCCACTACCCACGTTCATGTGGGTCTCCCCATGCAGGTGAGCCCCACTCTGGAACCTTCTAGAACCTTCCTGGTACAATACCGAAAAATCCTGAACATTTTTCGGTGGCCAAAATAGGACTTCCCATATATAAATCTTTACCTCCGGACCATTCCGGAACTCCTCGTGACGTCCGGGGTCTCATCCGGCACTCCGAACAACATTCGGTAACCACATACAAACTTCCTTTATAACCCTAGCGTCATCGAACCTTAAGTGTGTGGACCCTACGGGTTCGGGAGACATGTAGACATGACCGAGACGTTCTCCGGTCAATAACCAACAGCGGGATCTGGATACCCATGTTGGCTCCCACATCTTCCACGATGATCTCATCGGATGAACCACGATGTCAAGGACTCAATCGATCCCGTATACAATTCCCTTTGTCTAGCGGTATTGTACTTGCCCGAGATTCGATCGTCGGTATACCGATACCTTGTTCAATCTCGTTACGGCAAGTCTCTTTACTCGTTCCGTAACACATCATCCGTGATCAACCCCTTGGTCACATTGTACACATTATGATGATGTCCTACCGAGTGGGCCCAGAGATACCTCTCCGTTTACGGAGTGACAAATCGATCTCGATCCGTGTCAACCCGCAGACACTTTCGGAGATACCGTAGTGCACCTTTATAGTCACCCTGTTACGTTGTGACGTTTGATACACCAAAGCACTCCTCACGGTATCCGGGAGTTACGATCTCATGGTCTAAGGAAGAGATACTTGACATTGGAAAAGCTCTAGCAAACGAACTACACGATCTTTGTGCTATGCTTAGGATTGGGTCTTGTCCATCACATCATTCTCCTAATGATGTGATCCCGTTATCAATGACATCCAATGTCCATGGTCAGGAAACCATAACCATCTATTGATCAACGAGCTAGTCAACTAGAGGCTTACTAGGGACATGGTGTTGCCTATGTATCCACACATGTATCTGAGTTTCCTATCAATACAATTATAGCATGGATAATGAACGATTATCATGAACAAGGAAATATAATAATAGCCAATTTATTATTTCCTCTAGGGCATATTTCCAACAATGCCCTGATCACTGCTACTAGGGCCAGCAAGACACGGCTGGGCGAGCAAAGCCAGAGCCCACGGGGAGGCCTACCGGTCCAGCTGGAAGGCCGCTGGATGAGCCGGAGGCACCATCCACACCAAACACCCCGGCAAATAGCTTTGCCAGGGAGGAGATGTAGGTGTAGATGGTGGTACAGCCAGCCTCCCAATGACGATGATGGTGCATCCGGCGTTCAGCCAGAGTCAGAGCCGTCGTACTCCTCGTCGGTGCCGTCGTTATCGCCGGCACTATCCTCCTCATTGCTATTGCTCGAGGATGAGCTTTCGTCGTTGGTCGAGCTCTCCACACAACACCCTAAGCGTGTACCCAAACGCCCGAAGACCTTGATAGTGCAGGGAGGCATTCATTAGCTTAAAGTGAAGGAGGTTCCCTGCCGCCAAGCTGTGGGCACGAGCGAATGTTTTCTAGCCACGCCGGAGAAACATGACATGTGGTTTGGGGAACTCGACGTCCGCCCGCATGGTGCCATTACAGCAGCCCCTCATGTGCAGCCTCAGTCCTGGCGGGTGTTCTTCCTCCATTACCCGTGTGAAAGGGGTTGGAAGTCGAAGACGGCTGCGCGGAGGCCCGCTCAGCTAAAAAATAAACTCCAGCGGTTGGTTCCGACATGGCCCTCGTTTGGATCCAGGGCAGTGGGAGGAGGAGCGATGAGGTCGCCTCCATGCCCTCCTCGGCCCCGGGCACCACGACGGCCGTGTCCCAGTCCCCTAGCACCCCATATCATGCTGGGCTCCGCCCTTGCGTCCCCAGCGGGAGGAGAGAGGCGCTGTCGAGCAGAAGCTCTCGTTGCCACCACCAGAATGTCGCCGCATCCTTTTCCCCTTGACATGGTAGAGAGAAGGTGCCAAATGGTGAGGAGGAGGAGGTGAATGTGAGCCAACACCTCGCCCACATTCCCGTTTATAAGAAAATGGGGCCGGGGGCTGGCTCCTCACCCAGAAGGGCAACCGCCCCGCTCTGCTCCCTCCTGCCACCTCTTTTATAGACAGACTATGGTCGGCAGCAGATCCCTCAACGGGTAACCGCCGTCCTCCTCCACCAATCCAAGAAGGACGGGCCTGTGCTTTGACGCTCTCCCACACCACGCACTTCTGTTACCTTCCCAACTCAATGCATGCAGCATACGTGGCGAAGGATAAGGGCGTGGTGGGAAGAGTGAATTGGCAGTTACTCACCCATGTGTTAAAGTCATACACGGGACATTACAAGGATGGCCCCACCACAATTGGCGTTACGCGACACGCGGGAAAACCGGAAGCTGACTTGGTCTCAGGTTAATGAAGAAGCAAAGAAGATCTCAAAGGACAAGCAACTACTACCCTCTTGCATGTGCACTCGATAGGTCCTACCCCGATGACGCCTGGCGGCGCGTTCAGGCCAGGCGTGGGGGCTCCGGCCGGTGCAAGAAACCCTAGGTCTATTGCCCAGACAGTGCACATCCCTAAAAGACAAAGATTGCAACATCCAAGATGAGATCAAGTTGAAGAGATAGCTCTCTCAGAATCAGAGGGCGGATCAAGAAGACCAAGTTGAGCCAAGGGAAGCAAGATGCCACTAAGAGAAATCCTCCTTGCCGGCTGAGCGAGCCTGGCAATGTAGAGGTTGCTCCGAAGACAAGTCTCAAGACTGCCCCGGCAAGCTTGTCGGGGACGCCAAGGGCAGACCCCCCGCCAAGGCTCCGCCGCTCCACCTTAAAGCGACGCAAGTCATCGATCGGTGCGGTGTCAAGCCCCCAAGTGACTAGGTGGCTGTTTCTTGACACATGGCAGCCACTTCCAAAGGAAATCACCTCCAAATGACACCCGTCCAAAGACGTGTCAAACAGATAGACAAGAAGGTGGCCAAGCCTTGCCGGGCACGCCATGATGTGACACTAAGGAGCACATTTAATGCGTTCTACCTTTTCTGCAAAGTTAGGTATGATACACTGTTTGCTATCTAATCACTACACAATGACTAACTTTCCATTGTGGTGACCCCTTGATCTATAAAAGGATGGCCATGGCAACGATAGAAAGGATTCACACCCTTGTACACTCATACACGCATAGCTACTCTCGGCCCGAGGCAACCCTACCAGGTTAGAATGCCACGTCTCCACGACGGTCCTCTCATCAATCCACCAAAGCAGGAGTAGGGTTTCACGCCTCATGGAGGCCAGAACCTCGGTAAAACTGCCCATGCGATCTCTGTCGTGCTGCACAGCGTTCTCCGCTCTTTGTGCAATGTGCTCATACCCCTGCCAAACCACAAGGGGTTGATGGACCCATAGGTCGCCGTGGTTTCCCACAACAACTGGATGTAGAGAGAAACATATATAGTGTGCGTGATGGCAAGCAAGAGTGAGGGCAAGAAAGAAGGTTGATGGAGAAACCAATAAATAGAAAGATAAAGATGCTAGCTAGAGGGAGATCAGCTAGCTACTGTGTGTTAGAGATAAGAGTCGAGCGGATCAGAAGGCTGAGTTGTGTGCGTGAGAGAGAGAGAGAGTTAGAGAGAGGGTGCAAGTGAGTCACATATAACAAATATCAGAGAGAAATGAGATCCTGAGAGACGGAGTTTTGTGTTTGTGAGGGAGAAAGATATTTCACAAGGAGAGTGATAGCTAGAGAGACATACTAGGGAACGTGAGTTATCTCTAGGGAAAGAGAGAGTGTGTGAGAGACATACAAGGGAATGGTGGAGAGATATGAGACCCTGGGAGACAGAGTTTGTGTTTGTGTGTGAGAAAGAGATATTTAAGAGGGAGAGTCATAGCTTCTCAAACCGAAGGAGCGCAAGACATCTCTGTGTGAGTGGGGGTGCGAGCGGCAAACAGGGGAATAATAGAGAGAAATGAGACCCCGGGAGACGAAGTTTGTGTTTGTGTGAGAGAAGAGATTCCATAGAGAGAATCATAGTTAGAGACACATAGCAGGGAGCGAGATATATTGAGAGAGAGATAGAGTGAAGGTCGAGGGAGAGAGTACCGTCAGTGTGTTACGAAGATAAAAGATCATTATTGACATACAAGTGGCACGAGAGATACCTGAGAGACGATGCAGGCATACAGGTCTAGAGAGAGATATAAGCATGAGTGGTAGCTATATGAGATGAATATCTGAATCAAAGGGGATTCAAATATTTAAAGTAGAGATCATGACATTGATAATATCATAACGAAAATTGGTCTACTAGACATGCATATTCATTTGAATTTGGGGAGACGTGTAATGTTTTATAGTTTATAAATATTAGTGATCCATAGATTCTTTAATCAGAGACAATGCATGATTTATATGCAATTAATGTCTAAACGAGATTGCACTATATGTTGCATGTCTCAAACACATTATACGTGTTTGAAAAGTAAAAAAACGCATGAAACACACATTAATTGGAGACAGTTAGCGAGGATACATTGGATTTAAATATAAAGTGGTTTCAAATATTTGAAAATCCAAATTAAGATGGATCCAACTTATGAATTTGAGATCATGCCATTTGTAAACCATATTTATGTATGAAGGGTGTTGTGCTTTTGAAAGTATATATAAAAATGATGTATATAGATTTCCATTCGAATGCAGAAATTTGAACGAAGCGGGGAAACTCGCAGTAACCACCCGAAACCCAAATTCGCGAGATGGAAATTATTGCCTATCCCTGACATGCAGAGCCTATCGGCTCGATTTCTATAGGTTTCGATAGGGGTAGGCATGTAATTTGACTCAAACGTGACATAACGGCCTCCGTCTCTCACCTCCTCAGATTCATACATGGTGGGCGTCAAAACATAGTTTCTCCTCGACCGAAATCACCCCTCACCTCCCCGATTCATACGTGACGGGTGCCAAAATAAACTCTCGGCCGATATCTCCGTCGGCAAATATTTGGTGTACGCGAGATTACCGTCCTATCCCCAACCGACTAATATTGCTATGATGTAGGAAATTTTAAATCGGGGCTAAGTTTGTAAATTTCCTCGCATTTGAGACAAACGCGCCTAGAAGACATAGTTCCCCCTACGTCTGTCACTCCATTTCCCCATACATACTCCATGGGCGCCAAAACACCCTATCCACAGCAGTCTCCTCCGTCCTCCACCCCATCCACCACCATCTGCCTCCACCATGCTAGAGCTGACACCCCGACGCCTTCGTCCATTACAAGAGATCGAGCTCTGTCATCCACGGCTTCGGACCAGGATCCTTGCATCACATCTAGGGAGCCAAGGACCTCCCACGCCATGGGATCCAAGGACCAGAGAGGAAACCCTTCTCCCATCTAGGGAGGAGGTCAAGGTAGAAGAAGAAGAAGGGGGCTCTCTCCCCCTTGCTTCCGGTGGCGCCGGAACGCCGCCGGGGGCCATCATCATCACTGCGATCTTCACCAACACCGCCGTCATCTTCACCAACATCTCCATCACCTTCCCCCATCTATATCCAGCGGTCCACTCTCCCGCAACCCGCTGTACCCTCTACTTGAACATGGTGCTTTATGCTTCATATTATTTTCCAATGATGTGTTGCCATCCTATGATGTCTGAGTAGATTTTTGTTGTCCTATCGGTGATTGATTAATTGCTATGATTGGTTTGAGTTGCATGTTTTATTATTGGTGCTGTCCTATTGTGCCCTCCGTGTCGGCATAGCGTGAGGGATTCAACGTAGGGTTTGCAATATGTTTATGATTTGCTTATGGTGGGTGGCGTGGTGTGAAGCATGCACCGAGTAAGTAGGTTGTTTGCATATGGGATAAAGGGGACTTGATACTTTAATGCTATGGTTGGGTTTTACCTTAATGAATCTTTAGTATTTGCGTATGCTTGCTAGAGTTCCAATCATAAGTGCATATGATCCAAGTAAAGAAAGTATGTAGCTTATGCCTCTCCCTCAAATAGAATTGCAATAGTGATTACCGGTCTAGGAATGTAGTCAATTGCTTAGGGACAATTTCACAACTCCTACCACCACTTTTCCACACTCGCTATATTTACTTTGTTGCTTCTTTATCTAAACAGCCCCTAGCTTTTATTTACGCGTTCTTTATTATCTTTAAAACCTATCCTATCACACCTACAAAGTACTTCCAGTTTCATACTTGTTATAGGTAAAGTGAACATCAAGCGTGCGTAGAGTCCTATCAGTGGTCGTTAGGACTTGAGAAAGTATTTGATCTACCTTTAGCTCCTCTTTGGGTTCGACACTCTTACTTATCGAAAGAGGCTACAACTATCTCGTATACTTGCGGGTTATCAGTAGTCATGATAGTCTTCGCTGGATGCTTGGCCTTTGTCATCTTTCCAGCTTCACTCGCTCCGCATAAGTGATCCTTGGGGAATTTGACATTCTCAATGCCAATGACATGCTTCTTCTTCGCAAGCGTGTGGAAATTCCTCATGCCAGCATGACCAAGTCGTCGATGCCATAGCCATATACGAAGCTTTTGCAAGTAGGCATACGGCCGGTTGTGGTCCTGTAGAGAAATCAACAATGTACAAGTCTCCTCTCCTAAAGCCTTCGAAGACTTTGGAATTGTCAGCTTCCATGATCACAACACAACGATATTTGCCAAAGACAACAACCATATCGAGATCACAAAGCATTGAGACAGACATGAGTTTGTATCCTAAGGACACGACAAGCATGACTTTGTCCATGTGTCGATCCTTTGAGATCGCAACCTTACCTAGACCCAATACCTGACTTTTGCCTTTGTCAGTGAAGATGATATGCTTCATATGCGATGGTGATAAAGGAGCATCCATCAATAGATTCTTGTCACCAGTCATGCGATTCGTACATCCACTATCAAGGACCCACTCATTGGCTTTGGGTTGATCATCCTGCAGATGAATTAGTGCAACTTACGAACTCATATACTTCATCAGTGAAGAATATGACATCAATATCATCAGATCAATTTCATCAAGCAATAGTATAAAACAGTATGAGGACGTGAGAAATGGAAGTTCATTTCTTCATGATTAGCATGCATCCTTTCAGGCAATTTTCAGGTCTCCAGCAAATTCTTCAGACATTTTAAGCACGTCTAGAGACCTGACCCTGCATAAGAGATTAGTTCTTTTTCTTCACCACCCACATCTGAAGGGGTGTCAAAGAATTCATCACTCTGCGAGCACCATATGAGAAAGGTGGCGTAGAAGCCAGTCCACTTTGTTTCACATAAGAGGGGTTGGGATAAGCATATGAATAAGCAGAGAAATTCTTCGAGGAATTATGAACATAATGATTAGAAGAATAATGCTCATATTCATAGCCCTTAGCTCTACCCTGCGAAACAGAGTGGTTAGCACGATGATGATCATATGAGGACTTTGATCTTTTTGAGGAATTTGATCCACGTGAACTATTTGGTCCATATGAAGAATTTGATCTGGAGTTCCTATTCTTCATAGGTGGTGTCATGAGGACATTCACCTGAAGACGTTCATGGCAACTTTTGGGAACCCATATTTTCTTCATAGGGGAACCGTTCCTGCAGTTAGTGCCAACATATCTAGCAAATACTTCACCAATCTGATTCTTGAACATTTTATAGTTGGAGTCAAATGACTCATCAGAAGAATGAGGAGATTCACATGTAAAGCCAGATAAATTGGATGGATCAACTGGAGGTCCCTTTGCAGCAACCCATGAGGTTTTGGGGTACTGGTCAGGCTTCCAATATGTTCCATCAGCATTGAGTTTCCTCTCAAAGGCAATACCCTCTTTCCTAGGGTTCCTATTGAGGATCTGCTTTTTAAGCACATCACAAATGGTCTGATGTCCTTTGAGGCTTTTGTACATGCCTGTCATGTACAATTCCTTCAGCCTTGCATCATCAGTGATACTAGCAATGTCCTCAGATGAGGAATTAGTGATAGCAGAGACAGATGAAGAATTTGTAGCCTTAGAAGCATTTGAACATTTAGGTGAAGAATTAGCAGATTCACGTTCAATGCACTTCAGACATGGAGGAACAAATTCTTCCTGAGAAGCGCTGATTTGTTGAGCAAGTAATGAATCACGCTCCTTCTGAAGATCTTCATAATCCACTCTTAGCTTCTCAAGATCTTGCTTTCTTTGAAGAAATTCATAAGAAAGCTTCTTGTGATCAGATAAGAGTGTTATGATGACCTTGAAGGTTGTCAAACTTGGACTGAAGTCTCTGAAGATTTTCAGTCAAGGTTTTAGTGCGATCCATTTATTCACCCGACATATCATCACTTTTACCTAGCATGTTTTGAACCTTTTCAAAAGCCTTTTGTTGTTTCACAGCAATCTTAGCAAGTTTAGAGTAGCTGGGCCTAAGGTTTTCATCAGATTCATCCTCACTAGATTCAGAGGAGGCGTATTTAGTTACCTTGGCAACTTTTGCCATGAAGCAATAGGTGGGAGCGTAGTCATCATTGTCTTCATCAGCCTTGTTGGTGAGGCCATTTTCTTCAGAGTTGAAGATAGACTTGCTGACGAATGCAGTAGCGAGAGCTAGGCTCGCCACACCAGACTCGGACTCCTCAGATGCCTCCTTGTCCTCATGTTCCTCAGATTCAGTCGCAGGTCCATTTCCTTGCCAATGAATGCCCGAGCCTTCTTGGAGCTGCTCTTCTTGTGAGATGAAGACTTTGAGGATTTTGATGATGAAGACTTTGAAGATTTCTTCTTCTTCTTTGTGTCATCAGAACTGTAGTCCTTGTATTTCTTCTTCTTTGATTCCTTATCCCATTGAGGACAATACTGAATGTAGTGACCAGGTTTCTTTCATTTGTGGCATAGCCTCTTCTTGTAGTCACTGGATGAGGAATCATTGCTCCTTGAGGATTTTCCAAAGCGACCACGTCTCGAGAACTTCTGAAATTTCTTCACGAGCAGTGCTAGTTCCTGGCTCAGTTCTTCAGGATCACCAAGGCTACTAGCAGAGTCCTCATCTTCAGAATCAGAGACTGCCTTGGCCTTCAGAGCACGTGATCTGCCATAGCTCGGACCATAGAGATCTCTCTTCTCAGCAAGCTGGAATTCATGAGTATTTAGCCTCTCGAGGATATCAGCGGGATCAAGAGACTTGTAATCAGCACGTTCTTGAATCATCAGTTCCAGAGTATCAAATGAAGAATCGAGCGATCTTAGCAATTTCTTCACCACCTCATGGTCGGTGATGTTAGTGGTGCCAAGCGCTTGAAGCTCATTTGAGATGTCAGTGAGGTGATCGAAGGTTTGCTGAACATTTTCATTGTCGAGTCTTTTGAAGCGGTTGAAGAGATTGCGAAGAACGTCACCACGAGAGTCACATTGAGTTGAGACTCCTTCATTCACTTTGGACAGCCTATCCCAGATAAGCTTAGCGGTTTCGAAAGCACTCACTCTTCCATATTGCCCTTTGCTCAGATGGCCACATATGATATTCTTCGCTTGAGAATCTAGTTGCTTGAATCTCTTCACATCAGTAGCGTTCGGAGAAGGTCTGACTGAGGGAACACCATTTTCCACAACATACTAGATATCGTTATCAATTGCCTCAAGATGCATTCGCATCTTATTCTTCTAGTAGGGGTAGTCCGTTCCATCGAAGGTAGGACACCCAACAGAGACCTTGATCATACCTACAGTCGACATAACTAAAACTCCAGGCGGTTAAAACAAAATCACACATAACAAGGGAGTACCTTGCTCTTATACCAATTGAAAGTGCGTTATATCGACTAGAGGGGGGTGAATAGGCGATTTTTATTAATTCTTCACTGAGGAATTTGCTGATGAGGAAATTTCTAAATGAAGAACTACTTGCAGCAAAATAAGTACTCAAAAGTAAACATAGCAGAACACAAGCATAGTCTTCATGATGAAATAAAGACAAGCACAGAGTACAGGAAGCATAAGCACATGATAACACAGGATGAAGACGAACAGACTGAAGAAGTTGAACTGAGGAAATTAAGAAAGTCTTCAGTCAAAGTCTTCAAACAGATATGAACAAGCAGACAACAACAGAAATGAAGAAATGAAAGAGTTGAGGAAATAGAACCAGTAAGCTTGGTGAAGACAATGATTTGGTAGACCAGTTCCAAATGTTGTCTCAGTTGTACGTCTGGTTGGAGCGTCTGAGTATTTAAACTCGAGGACACACAGTCCAGGACACACAGTCCTCAACGTATTCTCCTTGAGCTAAGGTCACACAGACCTCGCCCAAACACTCGTGGTAAGTCTTCAGGTGACTTCCAAACCTTCACAGACTAGGTCACTCGGCAATCCACAATTCCTCTTGGATGCTCTAGACCATGATGCCTAACCGTCTGGAAGAAGCACAGTCTTCAAAGGTAACAAGCGTCAGATCCACGCAGGATCAATCTCTTAAGTGATGCTCAATCACTTTGGGTTGTAGGTGTGTTGGGTTTGGGTTTTCCTCACTTGATGATTTTCGCTCAAAGTCCTCGGAGGATGGGATGCTCTCAAATGACAAGTGTCAGTTTCTCTCGGAGCAGCCAACCAGCTAGTGGTTGTAGGGGGCGGCTATTTATAGCCTAGGGAGCAGTCCGACATGATAAGACATAAATGCCCTTCAATGATATGACCGTTAGGTCGGTAGATATTTTGGGACAGCTGGCGCATAGCACAGCAACGGCCAGAATTTTGACTCTCAAATTCCTCTAGGCTATCATGTTCCTCTTTGTGTAGGCAATCCGCACTGGCGAATTCCTAACTCCTCAGTCAAAACAAATTCCTCAGAGACTAGAAGAACTTCGTCTCTGTCACTGAAGAATATGACTGAACTGTATGAGATTTCCAATGGCTTCACTCGAAGGGATTGGTAGGTATAGGATTTTGAGTTGAGCATCACATGGAAATTTTTCCTTCGTATTTCCTCGACCCCCTTTAACAGTATGGTGTTTCCTATGACTCAAGAAAATGAAACTGAAACTACGAAAACAAAAGTCTTCACGCTTCATGTTCCTCGAATGATTGCCAGATCTTCAAGGTCACACCAATTTCATCACTTTCGAAGTCTTCATAAAGTCTTCAGAAATCCAAAGTCTTCAGTTCAAGAACTTCATTTTTAGGGGTCGACTTTCTCTGTAAATATCAAACTCCTCATAGACTTATAGACCTGTGTACACTCACTACACTCACAAACGCATCAATCCCTTAACCAATAAGTCTTCAATACACCAAAATCACTAAGGGGCACTAGATGCACTTACACTTCCACTCGTGCGACCTACCTAGTTTATGGAATCTGCTGTCCGGTTGCCCTTTATTATCACTGGCAGCAAATTTTGATGCCCAGGGGATGTAATATGATGTATTGTCTTTGTTGTATAGTCTAGGTTTATTTTTCGTCATGATGCTGTAATTTATCTATAGTTTATGATATCGTCACTTTGAGAAAAGGTTGTAATCTTTGATCGGAGCCCAATGAGCAAATAGGTTAGGTTTATAAAAAATAATTTCAGTGCTAAAACTAGTCAGTAGCCAATCGCTAGTACGGGCCGAACCGTGGGCCTACAATCATCTTGGGCCATTAGTTAGGTCTAGACTTAATGTGGCCCACTATTAGTTTTAGGCCTTTAAAAGGCCGAGTGAACCATTTGCCTTCATTGGGCCAGAAAATTAAATAGGCTTTTAACAGGTTGAGATCTAGCTGACCCTTAATTGTGGCGAACAAATCACGGGCCGACAGTAGGATGTAATATACATCAACCCATTACTGGCCCATATATATGGCAGGACATAAACAGGCTGAAATGTTTTTGGGCCTTGGCTGACTCAATTACATGACATGCTGGAAGTAGGACGGATGTATAACGGGCCAAAATTAGGCGCAACACTATCAAGGGACTTTAATGGGCCGATAGGCAGTTTGGTATTGAATGTATCTGTCGGTTTCAAAATCGGCGGATCTCAGTAAGGGGGTCCCGAACTATGCGTCTAAGGCTAATGGTAACAGGAGGCAGGGGACACTATGTTTTACCCAGGTTTGGGCCCTCTCGATGGAGGTAATACCCTACTTCCTGCTTGATTGATCTTGATGATATGAGTATTACAAGAGTTCATCTACCACGAGATCGTAGAGGCTAAACCCTAGAAGCTAGCCTATGATTCTGACTGTTATTGTCCTACGGACTAAACCCTCTGAATTATATAGACACCAGAGGGGGCTAGGATTACATAGAGTCGGTTACAGAGAAGGAAATCTACATATCCGAATATCCAAGCTTGCCTTTCACGCAAAGGAGAGTCCCATCCGAACATGGGACGAAGTCTTCAATCTTGTATCTTCATAGTCCAACAGTCCGACCAAAGTATATAGTCCTGCTGTCCGAGGACCCCTTAATCCAGGACTGTCACATCCCTAGTTCTGACAATGCCTAGTGCATGCGTTAGAGTGTTGCATCATGTTTAAATTTCATTTAAACCTGAAATGGGGATTGACTAAGCCCTAGCACCAAATGAATTCAACTAGGGTCAAAATAAAACCTTTTTCATTGAACTCAAAATGCCCTCTAAAAATGTTCAACATTTCTGGTTTGAGGTGGAAGCATCTACCAAAAATGGTTTATATTTTGGCAGGACATATTTGGTCACTGAATTAAATCATATAGTATTTGCATTTGGGCATTTAAATGCTATTAAATATTTCAAATGCTCAAATAATCCCCAACTAAAATGTTCCATGTTGGATATATTCTATCTGATGGGCATGTGCGGTTTGGTGATTTTTGCAAGTGCTTAGCTATTTTTAATAAAGCCCGAGAACAAAATAACAGAATAGATAATGTAAATGAAATAAGAGAGAGAGAGAAACTTACTGGCGCCTACTAACCGCCCACTGGCTGCCCAGCCATTGCCGGCAGGCCAATAGCTGTTTGGCTCGGCGAGCAGCGGCAGTGCTCGGCGGCAGCACCGATGGGTGCCACGCAGCTGTCCGCCGCCTCGCCGCTCCCTCGTCCCACTGGCGGCGTGGGGCGAACCCTCTCCCTCTCCCGACCCCCGCAGACAATCTGCTCCTCGCCACAGCTCCTCTCTCTCGCTCTCCCGGCGTCGCCCGAGGCGTCCGTCGCCGCCGCTTCGCCACAGCCGCGTCCAACGCCGTCCCCGCGCCCTCTCACCATGTCCGCACGGTTCGCCGTCGTCGACTACGCCGACCAACCAAGCCACACGACGCCGGAGCCCCTGCATCACCCCCGCCACCGTTGTCTTCAACCTCGGGCCGCCCAGATCGCCGTCGTCATCCCGACCGCACCGAGCTTTCCCTGAGCCCACCGAGCGTCTCTACGTGACCGCCGTGAGCCACTGACCTCCCCCATCCTCTTCTTTTCTTTGCCCATGCATCATAGCGACTGCACCGCGTTCACCCGCACACGCCGCCGCACGGGTTCGTCGCCGGCGAAGCCCCGGTGACCTTTTGGTCCCACGCGTGCGTCCGTTGCACTCGCAACGTTCCGTAGAGCAAAACTAGCGCGCCAGCCGTCTCGTTTGCACACCACATCGCCGCTCTCGAGCTCGACCGAGCTTCGGCCGCCGCCGAGCTCATCGCCTGCGCCAACTCCGGCCACCCCGACCCCAACTGACTCCACCAAGAGCCGCGGCTCGTCCCCAACTCCACTTTGATGCCTTCCGCGTCCCATTTGGTGGCTGGAACGGCCAAAACCACTTCCGCCGCCGCGTCTGGTCGTCGCCGGCGGCTAAACGCCGGTGAGTTGACCCCGTTTGACCCTGGTTGACCCCGTGTGGGCCAGGTTGACTCCCCCTGACTCCATGACAGGTGGGGCCTGTCCTATAATTAAACTGGTTTAGTGCTAACTAAAAACTAGTTAGGCTAATTACACTGACATGCGGGACCCACAGGTCAGGGTTTGACTCGACCGCCTTGATTGACCTCGCTGACGTCACAATGACGTGATCTTCGACGCAGATTAATAATTTTCTGGATTTAAAATAAATCAGGAAATTTCAGAAAATGCCCTAAACTTCTAAAAATCATAGAAAATAATCTATAGCTCAGAATGAAATAATTTATATATGAAAAATGATCAGAAAAATCCAATCTATCCATCTGTACCATTTTCATGCATGATAGAACAACTTATAGCTGTTGTTTAGGACAAATCATATGAATGGCATTTAAATAATCACATGTGGAGTTTGAATTTGAACCTAGGGTTCAAACCAACTCCATTTAACTTGTTGCTAGTTGCATTAGCTCAAATCACATCATATTGCCATGTCACATTCATGCATCATATTTTCGCATTGCATTGATTGTGTCCCTCTTTATTTGCCGGCAATTGTCCCCTCTCGATAGACGTGGTTTCGACGGCGAGTTCGATGACACCGATGAAGAACTATAATATCTTGAAGTGCGTGCAAGCAAAACCTCCTTGTTCATTCGATACAATCCCACTCTCTCGCTCCTGCTCTCTTTTCTTGCATTAGGACAACAACGATTCAATGTTACTTGCTGCGGTAGCTGAACCCTTTATCCTTTGCATGACTGTCATTCCACGGTAAATAGATGAAACCCACTAGCATGAGTAGGAGTTGTTTGAGCCCTGTTGTGCCTACTCATTCATGCTTGTTTGTCATGCCTGCTATTGCTTAGAGTTGAGTCAGTCCGATTAAGTCGAGAGTGAATCGAGGTGTGTGAACATGTCCTCTGTGTGTGAGCTAAGTGTGTGAACACGATTTGGTAAAGGTAGCGGTGAGAGGCCATGTAGGAGTACATGGTGGGTTGTCTCATTGCAGCCGCCCTCGAACTGAGTTACGTGTTTGTGATCCATGATTTAGCTACTACCACGCATTGGGCCCGAAACCAATGGACCCTCTCGGCTTCTTAATCACCCTTGTCCTCTGTCCGGGAGTTGCAAGTAGTTTCGTGTTTGTAGTATGTGAAGGTCGTGCGCAGCGCTGACCGTAGGGGTGGGCTGTGATGCGGTAGGCACGTGGCCGGGTAAACCGGGCGCCCGTTTTGTGTCACGGAACCCTGTTCACATCGTTTGGGGCTGTGAGCGAAACTCGCCGGATCTCCTCATGGATGGAACCGAATAGGCGATAAACCCGACTAGGGACTTGAGTGTTTAGGTAGGTCGTGGCCGACACCCACGTTGGGCTTCGCTTGAAGGTTGCCGAGTACATGTCGTAAACGGCGGTAAGTGGTGAGCGCGTGTGAAGAAGTACACCGCAGGTTAATATGATCTATTCGAATAGCCGTGTCCGCCGTAAAGGACTTTCTGGGTTGCCTGTACAGTTCATAGACAAGTGAAAGTGGATACTCTAAAATGCGCAAGATAAGCGTGAGTGCTATGGATGGCGATGCAGAGGGAGGCAGGTGCGGATCCATAGTGGTGTATTGATATGGTGAATATGTGGACTCGTGTGCGCCACCCCAAAAGAGTTACTTGTAGTCGTAGTTTAGGATAGCCACCGAGTCAAAGCTGGCTTGCTGCTGTTAAACTCCACCATTCCCATTATTGATAATGATGCATATGTAGTTAGTTCTGATGTAAGTCTTGCTGGGTACATTTGTACTCACGTTTGCCTATTTTATGTTTTTGCAGAGAGACTTCGGTCTCGCTAGTAGTTCCACGTGGACTTCGACGTTTAGCTTGTTACCTCAGCTACGATCTTGTGCCCTCGGCAGGATCTGGTAGATAGTCAGGCTTCTAAGCCTTTTTCATTTGTAGATGTCTGTACTCAGACATATTAGCTTCCGCTTGTGTTTTGACTTGTATGCTCTGAATGTTGGGTCGTGAGACCCCTGTTTGTAATATCTCGCTCCTCGGAGCCTAATGAATAAATACTTGAGTCGTAGAGTCATGTTGTGATGCCATATTGTATTTGCACATATCGAGCATATTGTGTGTATGTTATTGAAATGCTTGGTATGTGTGGGCTCTGACTATCTAGTTGTTTATCTTTAGTAGCCTCTCTTACCGGGAAATGTCTCCTAGTGTCTCCACTGAGTCATGGTAGCTTGCTACCGCTCCGGAACACTTAGGCTGGCGGCATGTGTCCTTCTTCGTTCTGTGTCTATCCTTCGGGAAATGTCACGCGATGAATCTGGAGTCTGTTAGCCCACTACAGCCAGTTCACGGAGTCTGCTAGCCCGTGCTACAGCACTGGATTCACTTCGATGACCGACACGTTCGATCTTCGGGTCATGGATGCTGTCCTCGTAAGTCTGTGCCACTTTGGGTTTACGACTAGCCATGTCGGCCGGGCTCCTTATCTTATGGATGCTAGCGACACTATCATATCGTGTGCCAAAAGGCTAAGCGGTCCCGGGCAAAAGGTAACGCGACACCCGTGGGAATACCGTGCGTGAGGCGCAAAGTGATATGAGGTGTTACTGAGCTAGATCGATGTGACATTGAGTCGGGTCTGACAGCTTTGGTATCGAGCTTGATTGCTGTAGGATTACCAAGCCAAACCTGGTGAAGTTGAGTCTAGAAATGCTTTAGTTATATGTAGGGGAATTGATTGTGGGATGGAACGTAAGGCTCTTTTTACTCCTTAAACCTCATGGCCTTCTGATCTGAGTCATCCTCTTCTCTTCTACGGGGATTAAGAACTAGGCCTCTCATCTATCTATCAGGATGACGTGTTACTAATCCATAGACTTATAGGATTGATAGTTTCAAGCCTCAATTCAGTTTCTACTACTTTTAATATGTTCTCAGTTGAACCAGAACCTTGATATTGTGCTTCGGAGTGGTTATGCCACCATTTTTTTTAGCATGTCTCCAATCTTTTCGATCATTTACAGCCGTTATGCTGTCCGAGTCATCCCAGGTTTCTAAACAATCTGATGCACTTGCAAATCTTTTCCCTCTGGTCTTGATGTTCCTTTGGGCCAGGTTAATCACACTAATTGCTGAGTTGAGGTATTCTATTGCCTCAACATATATGTTGGAATTATTATTATGACCCTAGGTGTCTTAGGGGATCATCTAGTAATCTAGCCATGATTTGTATCCCAGTGTGATGATTCTGGCCTTTATTTCCGAAAGCATCCCGTGATGCAATTTAGTTGTAGGTATTCTACTCCTGGGTTTTGAACCCAAGATTCACCCTACTTACTTCATGTTGATAGTGATTGCTAGTTCCTTTAGGATATTAGTAACCTTTGCGATAGTCCTCGAGGTCCATGGTATTTCCTTCTTCCAAATACCGTGAACTGTTTATGGCGGAAGTTCCTTGAACCAAGAGATCACAACAAGAATGCTCTCGATGAGTTTTCCATTCTATATCGTGACTCTGCCAGTTCTACCTTTCTGCATGGGTTATCCGGAAGAAATATGTTGAATTTGACTCGACATACTAACCTATGCATCCACAACTTAGAAAGTTATATGTTCCATGAGTTGTTCCTCCTTAGATGTCTTCTGACCTTCATCTATCGATTGATAGTCAGGAGTAGACGTGCACTCATGTTCATCGATGCCTGTTATTTCTGTGGTCCGTCAAGCCATCCTGTTCTGGTACGACTAGGAGAAACAAACTCCAGTACGTCATCCATATCCAGGATTGGGTCAAAGCAATTGTACTTCGCAGATTGAAATGCTAATCCAGCTTTTGATTCTGTTCCACCCCGAAGTATTGCCCTCTTTATGTCAGGATTGTCATGAGAATTGCACCATCTCTTATGAATTCTTGATGTAGTGATACTTCTCACCATCATCATTCGTTCCTCGGTCCTTGTGCTATTGTAACCGGAATGTTGGCAGGTGAACTATGATGTGTGAAATAAACACTGCTGGTAACTCCGTTGCTTGGTAGTTAAATGGACGATAACCTCATTCTTAGTGTGTTGATTATTGAATCGTCACCCTAAGACTGATTGTGCTACCTAGTCTCTATTTCTGGTGCACTTTTTGATCAATCAGTTAGGATTTTGTCAAACCCTTGCTCTATTGATCATATCGTCTTGCCCTGAAAAGCAAGATTGTTCTCGAGCTTAGTAACATATCGGTGGTTCGTGATTTTCCGAATATCTTCTCGGAGGTATCACCAGGTTGTCACCTGACCGCTATGTTAAGTTCGTGATCAAGTTGGTTTCATATAAACCACCCCTTCTCCAAGAATCTGTGTTGCATACCCCTGAGCTAGTTGGTTAAGCTAAACAACAACTTGGAGAGTTGGAAGATAAAAGCTTGTCCGACTTAGCTCATGTTAAGGGATATCTTCTTGTGTGCGTGTGATGAAGAAAGATGATATCTTCATCAATTGATCCTCGAAACCAGTTGTTGGAGCTATTGTCTTGCCAAAACTTTGATTTGAGTATGGGCTATCCTCTAATCAAATCAGAACCAACGATGTTCGTAATGTTGTCTTACTCGTGGATTTTCCTCGAGCATACACCATTATGTCTTTTGGGTCTGACCAATACTATCACCTTGTTCACATAGTTATGGAATTTCATCTCCATGGGAATCTGGATGAATTGTTGTTGAGCCTATCGACAACATCCTTATCTTCTCCATAGTTTTGTTGAACATTAAGCTAGTGTTGGAAACTTTTAAAAGCATTTGCTCATGCTAGCTCATGAAGCATATGTTCGGATGTAAGAAGTGACTTCCTCTCGTTCATGTGCATTCGATGCAAGTTGCCGCCGTGGATTTGAGAAAGTCAATATTGCTTCCTTTGGAATCATCCAAAATCATTCATGCATACGTGCGAAGTATTCTGTGGTATGGAGACTTGCAACCTTCATTCTATATGTATTCTTAGCACACCAAGCCACTGATTGATTTGTTCAAGGAAAAGGAGTTGTTGTGCAAATCCTAGGTCATGCACAAGACTTCGTTATCCTAGATGATGGTTCCCCACCTGAACTCGGTAGTGTTTTATCATAAGACTACTATGTGGTCATGCTTGTCTGGGACAGCGTGTTCACATGTGTTTAGCAGAACCAGCTCATGTTTTGGAGCTTGCTATCTTAGTTCATTCCTCGAGAATCTCGCAACATCGTCTCGTTGATTTGTGTTGCACACTTTCATTCTTCTTTCTAGACTCGATGAGTCTAGATTATTCTAACACCAACCAGATCTGAATCTCAGGCAGATATGATGGTTGGAACGTTTCCCAAGAATTATAATATTGGTCTCTCTGTAACCGGTAAAGTGAATGTCGTGGCCAACACACCCAACCGGAAGACCTGTTATTGTAGTATCTTGATTGAGAAAGTTGGCCATCTCCCCATAAGGATTTCGAGGGATTCGCCCCCTAGTTGTCCCTTATGGATTTTTGTGTTTCCGAAGTCCGACCTTTACTTGATGTTCTAGATACCAGACCATTTCCATGAATGGGATACGCTAGTACACCAAAGAGAACATTAGAAGCGGAGTGCTAAATGTCTCTCGGTCGATCATCCAGATTTTGTTCTTGGCCTCGCTAAGATGGAATCTGAGAAAGTGTTATCTTCCTTTGCATCTGCATCGTCCATCGCTATTCATCATGGTAGTATGTTGTGTTGTCGGCACCCTTGCGGGGATGTTGATAAAACCTTGATGATTATGGAAATGCTCAAGTTCTTGAGAGCACGCGCAAGCTCTAGGTTTTATTGTCGGCATTAATCGCATAGTGCTCTCAGTTTCCTCGTTTATGCTATAGCTTTTCAAACAGTGGACTCACTCTCTACTGTTGAGTTTCTCCCCAGTTACTAAAATCATCCCTTGTGTTGTTTTCAACAAGGTAATCCACATCATCCATTCTGGCCCGAGAATGTCATTTTTTCGGACTCCTTCAAATGATCGATTGTGAATTGCCTTAGGCTGGTATAAAGATTTTCAATGATCTCTGAATCAAAGGTAATTCTTTTTGCCACTTAAGGTAATAATCTATGAATCAACCTCCTCCTTAATGTCTCGTTGTGGTATCATGGCAACTCAAACTCTCGCTATGTTGACAACCGTTCACCGCCCTCTTAGGTGTGGAATTGTTGTCTACCTAGTGAACCCTCGTCATCTGTTCCACTCCATTCCTCTAGATGTGTGCTTTGTATCTCAGCTTGAGAGATGTTTTTATGACTCACCCCGTGAGCTGATCCTAAGTTGTTTGATCTCCAAGAAGATCGATTCTTTTAGAGTTTTCCTTTCCTCTCATTGTCACGTTAGCTGGAGTTCTCAGAGCAAGACTTCGAGACAATGATGGTGATCGAAATCAACGTTCATTTGAAGTGCAACTTGGATCGTGAAGATTATTCTATGATTCTGACTGTTATTATCCTACGGACTAAACCCTCCGAATTATATAGACACCAGAGGGGGCTAGGATTACATAGAGTCGGTTACAGAGAAGGAAATCTACATATCCGAATATCCAAGCTAGCCTTTCACGCAAAGGAGAGTCCCATCCGAACATGGGACGAAGTCTTCAATCTTGTATCTTCATAGTCCAACAGTCCGACCAAAGTATATAGTCCTGCTGTCCGAGGACCCCTTAATCCAGGACTGTCACATCCCTAGTTCTGACAATGCCTAGTGCATGCGTTAGAGTGTTGCATCATGTTTAAATTTCATTTAAACCTGAAATGGGGATTGACTAAGCCCTAGCACCAAATGAATTCAACTAGGGTCAAAATAAAACCTTTTTCATTGAACTCAAAATGCCCTCTAAAATGTTCAACATTTCGGTTTGAGGTGGAAGCATCTACCAAAAATGGTTTATATTTTTGCAGGACATATTTGGTCTTGAATTAAAACATATAGTATTTGCATTTGGGCATTTAAATGCTATTAAATATTTCAAATGCTCAAATAATCCCAAACTAAAATGTTCCATGTTGGATATATTCTATACAGTGGGCATGTGCAGTTTGGTGATTTTTGAAAGTGCTTAGCTATTTTTAATAAAGCCCAGAACAAAATAACAGAATAGATAATGAAATGAAATAGAGAGAGAAAACCTTACTCGGCGCCTACTAACCGCCCACTGCTGCCCAGCCCACCTGCTGGCCAGCCAGCTGCTTGGCTCGGCCAGCGGAGTAGTGAGTGCTCGGCGGCGAGCACCGCATGGATGCCACGCAGCTGTCCGCCGCCCGCCGCTCCCTCGTCCGGCTGGCGGCGTGGGACAAACCCTCTCCTCTCCCGACCCGCAGACAACCGCTCCTCGCCTGGCTCTCTCTCTTGCTCTCCCGACGTCGCCGAGGCGTCGTTGCCGCCGCCGCTCAGCCGCGTCCAACGCCGTCCCCGCGCCCTCTCACCGTGTCCGCACGGTTCGCCGTCGTCGACTACGCCGACCAACCAAGCCACACGACGCCGGAGCCCCTACATCACCCCCGCCGCCGTCGTCTTCAACCTCGGGCCGTCCAGATCGCCGTCGTCGTCCCGACCGCACCGAGCTTTCCCCGATCCCACCGAGCGTCTCTACGTGACCGCCGTGAGCCACTGACCTCCCCCATCCTCTTCTTTTCTTTCCCCGTTCATCATAGCGACTGCACCGCGATCACCCGCACACGCCGCCGCACGGGTTCGTCGCCGGCGAAGCCCCGGTGACCTTTTGGTCCCACGCGTGCGTCCGTTGCACTCGCAACGTTCCGTAGAGCAAAACTAGCGCGGCAGCCGTCTCGTTTGCACACCACATCGCCACTCTCGAGCTCGACCGAGCTTCGGCCGCCGCCGAGCTCATCGCCGGCGCCAACTCCGGCCACCCCGACCCCAACTGACTCCACCAAGAGCCGTGGCTTGTCCCCAGCTCCACTTTGATGCCTTCCGCGTCCCATTTGGTGGCTGGAACGGCCAAAACCACTTCCGCCGCCGCGTCTGGTCGTCGCCGGCGGCTAAACGCCGGCGAGTTGACCCCGTTTGACCCTGGTTGACCCCGTGTGGGCCCAGGTTGACTCCCCCTGACTCCATGACAGGTGGGGCCTGTCCTCTAATTAAACTGGTTTAGTGCTAACTAAAAACTAGTTAGGCTAATTACACTGACATGCGGGACCCACAGGTCAGGGCTTGACCTGGACCGCCGCAGTTGACCTGCTGACGTCACAGTGACGCGATGCTGACGCAGTTAATAATTTTCTGGATTTAAAATAAATCAGGAAATTGCAGAAAATGCCCGAAACTTCTAAAAATCATAGAAAATAATCTATAGCTCAGAATGAAATAATTTATATATGAAAAATGATCAGAAAAATCCAATCTATCCATATGTACCATTTTCATGCATGATAGAACAACTTATAGCTGCTGTTTAGGACAAATCATATGAATGGCATTTAAATAATCACATGTGGAGTTTGAATTTGAACCTAGGGTTCAAACCAACTCCATTTAACTTGTTGCTAGTTGCATTAGCTCAAATCACATCATATTGCCATGTCACATTCATGCATCATATTTTCGCATTGCATTGATTGTGTCCCTCTTTATTTGCCGGCAATTGTCCCCTCTCGATAGACGTGGTTTCGACGACGAGTTCGATGACACCGATGAAGAACTATAATATCTTCATAAGTGCCAGGCAAGCAAAACCTCCTTGTTCATTCCGATACAATCCCACTCTCTCGCTCCTGCTATCTTTTACTGCATTAGGACAACAACGATTCAACTGTTACTTGCTGCGGTAGCTAAACCCCTTTATCCTTTGCATGACCTGCCATTCCACAGTAAATAGATGAAACCCACTAGCATGAGTAGGAGTTGTTTGAGCCCTGTTGTGCCTACTCATTCATGCTTGTTTGTCATGCCTGCTATTGCTTAGAGTTGAGTCAGGTCTGATTCATTGAGAGTGAATCAGAGGTGTGTGAACATGTCCTACTGTGTGTGAGCTAAGTGTGTGAACACGATTTGGTAAAGGTAGCGGTGAGAGGCCATGTAGGAGTACATGGTGGGTTGTCTCATTGCAGCCGCCCTCGAACCGAGTTACGTGTTTGTGATCCATGATTCAGCTACTACCACGCATTGGGCCCGAAACCAATGGACCCTCTCGGCTTCTTAATCACCCTTGTCCTCTGTCCGGGAGTTGCAAGTAGTTTCGTGTTTGTAGTATCTTTGGAGGCCGTGCTTGCTGACCGTAGGGGTGGGCTGTGATGCGGTAGGCACGTGGCCGGGTAAACCGGGCGCCCGTTTGGTGTCACGGAACCCTGTCCACATCGTTTGGGGCTGTGAGCGAAACTTCAACCGGATCTCCTCATGGATGGAACCCGAATAGGCGATAAACCTGGACTAGGGACTTGAGTGTTTAGGTAGGTCGTGGACGACACCCACGTTGGGCTTCCGCTTGAAGGTTGCCGTGTACATGTCGTGTAAACGGCGGTAAGTGGTGAGAGCGTGTGTGAAGAAGTACACCCCTGCAGGGTTAATATGATCTATTCGAATAGCCGTGTCTGCGGTAAAGGACTTCTGGGTTGCCTGTACAGTTCATAGACAAGTGAAAGTGGATACTCTAAAATTCGCAAGATAAGCGTGAGTGCTATGGATGGCGTACTCGTAGGGAGACTGGTGCGGATCCATAGTGGTGTATTGATATGGTGAATATGTGGACTCGTGAGCGCCACCTCAAAAGAGTTACTTGCAATGTAGTTTAGGATAGCCACCGAGTCAAAGCTGGCTTCTCTTTGTTAAACTCCACCATTCCCTTTATTGATAATGATGCATATGTAGTTAGTTACGATGTAAGTCTTCTTTGGGTACATTTGTACTCACGCTTGCCTATTTTATGTTTTTGCAGAGAGACTTGGTCTCGCTAGTAGTTCCACGTGGACTTCGACGTTTAGCTTGTTACCTCAGCTACGATCTTGTGCCCTCGGCAGGATCTGGTAGATAGTCAGGCTTCTAAGCCTTTTTCATTTGTAGATGTCTGTACTCAGACATATTAGCTTCCGCTTGTGTTTTGACTTGTATGCTCTGAATGTTGGGTCGTGAGACCCCTGTTTGTAATATCTCGCTCCTCGAGCCTAATGAATAAATACTTGAGTCGAGAGTCATGTTGTGATGCCATGTTGTATTTGCACATATCGAGCATATTGTGTGTATGTTATTGAAATGCTTGGTATGTGTGGGATCGACTATCTAGTTGTTTATCTTTAGTAGCCTCTCTTCGGAAATGTCTCCTAGTGTCTCCACCGAGTCATGGTAGCTTGCTACCGCTCCTAACACTTAGGCTGGCCGGCATGTGTCCTTCTTCGCTCTCGTGTATCGTCCTTCGGGAAATGTCACGCGATGAATACCGGAGTCCTGTTAGCCGCCACAGCCCGGTTCACGGAGTCTGCTAGCCCAAGCTACAGCCTGGATTCACTCGCCGATGACCGACACGCTCGATCTTTGGGTCATGGATGCTGTCCTCGTAAGTCTATGCCACTTTGGGTTTAAGACTAGCCATGTCAGCCCGGGCTCCTTATCATATGGATGCTAGCGACACTATCATATACGTGTGCCAAAAGGTGCAAACGGTCCCGGGCAATGGTAAGGCGACACCCGTGGGAATACCATGCATGAGGCCGCAAAGTGATATGAGGTGTTACAGGCTAGATCGATGTGACATTGAGTCGGGGTCCTGACAAGGACTCCCTTAGTAGCCCCTGAACCAGGCTTCAATGACGATGAGTCCGGCGTGCAGATTGTCTTCGGCATTGCAAGGCGGGTTCCTTCTCCGAATACTCCATAGAAGATTAAGGACACAAGGATCGTGTCCGGCTCTGCAAAAAAAATTCCACATGCCACCGTAGAGAGTATAATATTCCACCGATCTAATCAGCTGACAGCTTTTTGTAGTATGACATCATGCCACGGTCCGGTCATTATTCGAACCGTTTTTCACAACCAGCTATTGCACGTAATGCGAGGCAGTTCCCTTGACACGTCTTGTCAAAGCAAAGATCATGTCCCCTTATCACGGGATTCTCATCAATACGGGTATGGGTAACCCAACCACGCCATCAATCGTGGCGCTTGGGAAATAAGCAATTTTAACGGGCAAGTGGGGAGGCGCACAGTTTCTACCGTCTTTGTAAAGAGATAAGGATTCTCCTCTTTCACCCACGCCTACTTCCTTCTTTGCTCATCCATTCTCGCACGCTCGAGCTCCAGCACCCCAGTTCTCACCTTCTCTGCACAACCAATCATGTCCGGAGTGGGAGGCAAGTGGAAGCTCCGGGCGACTGGATACTTGGCCGCAGATATTGCGCACCGGCTCCCGGACGCAGGACAAATCATTCCGACTCCAGGGCCCCATGAGAGGGTCGTGTTCCTCGCCCAATTCGTTCGTGGACTAGGATTCCCCCTCCACCCATTTGTCCGCGGGCTCATGTTCTATTACGGGCTGGATTTTCATGATCTGGCCCCTAACTTCATACTCAACATCTCGGCGTTTATCGTCGTGTGCGAGGCTTTCCTCCGCATTAGGCCCCACTTCAGCCTATGGCTGAAGATCTTCAATGTGAAGCCGAAGATAGTGGTCTGCCAGCAGGCAGAGTGTGGAGGCGCCATGGTGGGCAAGATGCCAAGCGTCACCTGGCTCGAAGGCTCCTTTGTGGAGATCGTGAAGGGGTGGCAATCGGGGTGGTTCTACATCACCGAGCCGCGCGACACCAATTGGGTGGAGGCCCCCAAACTCTGATCCAGCATCCCCGTGCGGCTCACCTCCTAGAAGAAGAAGGGCTAGCCTGGGGCGCATCTGCGGAACTGACCAGACTCCAGAACTGCGTCAAGAACATGATAACCAAGAATATCAAGCTTGTCAACGTGGTCCAGGTCATGCTATTCGCCAGATTCTCCCATGTCAAAGACGGGCATTCAACCTGTGGGAGTTCGACGCAGCCCAACACCAGACACTGCAAGAGCTCTTCGACACGACGCACGAAGACGTCTGGAGGGTGTTGTTCAAGTCCAGCGGAGTTCCTCCTCCCACTTCCGAGGACTGCGGACTCAGCGCCAAGCGCCATGCCAATGCGGTAAGCATTCTTCATTTAGCAAGATGTGCCTTTTCTCAGTATATTCATGGGAGGAACTTAAATCACCGTATTGATCTGACAGGAATATGTGGCGACAGCAGAGCGAATCGACTGTCCAGCTCCGTTGCCTGAAGATCCAGCAACCGCTCTCCTGACGGAGATGCTGGTTCCGGCGCCCTATGAGGCGCCGGAGAAGAAGGCCAAGAAGAAGGCCACGGGGACCAGGAAAATTCTCCGGCGCAAGGTGGTGCCGGACTCATCGTCCGAGGACACCGAGGCGCGCTCCTCCAACGACAATGAGGAGGAGGAGGAAGACCCTCTCCCCCAACCGAGGGGGAGAAGAAAAGGAAGGCCGCCCCTTCCGGGGAGGCCGAAGGGTCCAAGAAGGGAAGGACCCTCCCTCCGGACTACTCCACAACCGCCGCCTACAGTGAAGAGGAGTGGCTACCCAGGGCCAAGCCCCTGGCGAAGTCGTAAGTATCCGGATGCCATAATACCTTTTGCATGTTTTTAGCTTTAATTATTATGTCAAGATTTGCTTGTGCAGTCCGCCCAAAGACCACATCGACTTGCCCTCCTCGGATGGGTCCTTAAGTTTGTCGGAGATGAATAGCTATTCGCTCCCGACGGCTTCCACTCCCCGGCCCGCGGATGACACCGAAGTGTTATCTCAGAGGATACCGGGCCAGGAGGAGGTAGTCCTACAGACGCCTCAAGGCGAGACGCCCGACGCCGAGCTCACAGGGGGGATCCCCATGGATTTGGATGTGGGGGGCCGCAGCAGGATTGGTCCCCTGACGGATACTGCACCGGAACCTCCAGTGGTTTCGGATTCAGGCTGATAGTCACCCATCAAGGGGGGCGAGCTGTCTGTGCCGATGACCTCTATCCATCCAGAGGCATCGGATAATTTGGTGGAAGCGCTTCAGAGCGCTTCCCTTGACGAAGGACACTGTACTCTTATGAGTACAGTGATTGCGAAGGTTCAGTCCGCCAAAAACGGATTGATCGAAGCCTGCGTCAGCCTCCTGACAGGCTTTGAGGTAAGTATTTTAAATTATGAGAAAGGATCACATTGTAGACAGTAGCCCCTGATGCTCTGTTTGGTGTTCGGGAAGAAAAGCCGAACAGAGGATCAAATATTATTCCCAGGAGTCTAATCATGTTATGTCTTTGTGAATAAGCAGGCGTCGCTTCTGGCCGCCGCTGCTGCCACTACGGAGGTCTCCGGACTGAGGCAGAGCCTGAGGCGGGCCGAAGAAGAGCTCGGCCTCGTAAAGAGGCAGCTCGAGGGGAACAAAGGTAAGCAATACCCCGTCTGAATGTTATATATAAAGAAAAACATCGTTGACGCTAATAGAAGCACGATTAAATTTACTTGGGGCCACGACCGAAGTGGCGGCCCTTAAGAAGGCGCTATCCGAGGCTGAAAACAAAGCGGCCAAGGAGCGCACCGAGCGCGAAAAACAAGAGGCGCGAGTTGATGAGGTCCAGCAAGAGCTTGCGGTCAATCTCATCATTTCTTCTGTCACACAGCTAAGACAACTCCATGTGTAGCTGCGAATGCCAATCAATTTAATCATTGCGCATGAGACAGAGAGCCTTGGTGAGTTCAGCAATCTCTTTGTTCATATTCTTTCTTTCAGCTCCAGTGTTGGCATCTCTCCTCATTTGCTCGAGGACTTGCTTGTCCTTGACAACCTGATTCAGCTTCTTGGAGATTTTCCTCAGGTCAAATAATTTCTTTGTTACCATCGTGGCAACATCATCAGGCAATCCCAGACTGCTGATATCATCAGATTTCGCATCATATGCAACACTGTCAATCATATTGACCAAAAAATTGAAATCATACTTCTGTTCCTCTATGGAAGCAAGAACATTTGGTCTGGCCTTCTTAGCAGATGCATCAGCAATTCCTTCAGATTGCAGATTTCTCTTTGCTGCGGTTTTAGACAATGATCTCGGTGATTCCTTGGAGAGGGCAAAACTTTCGCTGGTGAGGGGCTCAAAGATGGCTTGTTGAGAATGGTACATTGATCATACATAGGAATTTCATTAGCATCATCTTCACTGGATGACCCATCAGACGAGTCAGAAACAACCTTCTTGGATATCTTGGTTGTGGTTTTCTTTCGAGGAGCACGAGGGGAAACAGATTTCTCGGCCTCGCTTTCCTTTCGGGCAGAGGCATGATCCTTCTTCTTCTAGATGTCTTGCTGAGTTAGTGCGATGTTTTGAGCTTCAACTTTGTTTTTCTTCGGTCCCCTAGCTTCACGCTTGGCTTTGGCCTTCGCCATCGTAGTCACTTCCTCAGGAAAATCAGCGATGGTTTTGAGGGAGTCAGGATGAACATTTTGAGGCTGAGGTGGTCTAACTTTTTCATCATCTGGGCCAAAGCAGTTTTAAGCAATGCAATCATTCCAAGGTGGAGTGAAAGCAAAAAAAATCTAATACTTCTTGCGAACATTTTCATAATTGTACCATTTCTTTGCCCAGTGGCTGTGAATCCTTTGAAGCCTGTTGTTGCGTTCAGTTACTGTTTCACCAGGTGGAGTTTTATAACTTTATGGATCAGACATTTCAGTAGTGGTGTTCTTTTCTCTGCCACGACCACCCTTTTTGGATTTCCATCATAGAAGAGGGTTAGGGCGTTAGTCACCAATTCATCCTCGGGCTAACTGTTAGCAGACAGAACATCCTCACTTTCTTCTTTGGATTTAGACAAAGGTTTCTTCTTCGATGCTTTGGGAGGCTTTGATGATTTTCCTCCTCCTGTCAATCTCATTCATTCAGACATCAGTGGCAACTAAGGCAATTTTCCTTCAAAACCGGAATGCTCTTCCAAACTCTGAGCCATGACCAACCTGTGAATAGAATAGATTCAAGGGAAAATGAGGTAGGGTCATAAACATGCACAGAAGGTGTTTTGAACAAATAAGAATGCTTTGGAAGAACACATGAATTCATGGTATTCTTAGGTAAGATATCCTCGATAGATTTAAACAAGCCATACATGGTTGTGTAAAGGCTATCTAATCTTTCGAATAAGTATACATGAACACTAGATCGAGGAGAACTGGTACGGGGAAAATCTGCAAACCGTACCAGTCAAATCCTACTGATTCCTAAAGATCTACCACAGAGAAATAAACCAAAGGAAAAAATAGCCTCGGTATGAACTGCCCTAAGAACAGAGATGAGGACAAGAGTAGTTCAAGATCTAAGCACCCTTACTTGGTAGCTTGGATCAACTATGGCAGTGCGGGAAGAAGGATTACCGCACCGACGTGATTCAACTGCGACGAATATCCATCGGAGTTGCACAGCGAGGCTCCTCGCCAGAGTTGCTTCGAGCAAGGGCTTGGGTGAAGGTGGACGCAAGTTTGAGGAATAGGATGAAGGAGATACGAGGGATATTTATAGATGGCTAGCTGAACCACTTATCCGAAATGTATGGCTCACGATTGCGAGATGTTCCGCATTCGACATACACAATCACGATCATGGGGATCGTGGGCACGTGGCAGACATTACCTGCAAAAAAACTCGAGGAGAGCGGGAGACCGAAAGGTTTGAGGAAGGGAAACGCCAAAAGTGGATAAAAGTTCAAAGTCGATTTCTTTTGCAACCAAGGACGTCGAAAAGAAATTTCCTTAGATCAAATTGCATGCTTAATTATGATGGACAACATAGATTTGGGTGAGAAAGAATAGAGGGATAAAAAGGTCTAAAACAAAACACTAAGCCAAAGAGGGAAATACAAACACACGGAGCTATGAGTGAGTTGTTCATCGGATGAAACACAAACACAAGGAAACAAAAACAAACACACGAACGAGAGCAAATAAACACGAAGCACCAACAATAGTTCTCAGGGATAAGAATAGGCGATTGGAATCCCTGAGAGAAATCATGCAAGAGGGGTTAGTTCTACTTCGCAACCCACACTTGCGTGGGCAGTGAGAATCTCATTTGCTTTGTTTGAGAAGGAACATTCCGTCTATGAGATCTGTAGTTCGCCTGTGCATTTCGAGAGTAATCATATGAATATGCATTGAAATTGTTTCTAGATATATGAGCATAATGATTCTAAGAGGTACGCATGTACTCCTTCTGTCAAAGGCTTGACCGATACCCATTCGAGGAAGTTTCAGCGCCAATATCTGAATGATAAATGTTTCCTTGAAGAGAATCACGCTGCAAATTCAAGTTAGCAGTGAAGGATAGATTTTTGATGATGCACTTCTTCACCCAGATTTACTTCTTGGGTGAACCAGTCCTCCAGTTAGTCCAACATAACGAGTGAAAACCTTCGAATAATTTGTAATTTGAGTTATCAGACTTGTCGGAATCAATAGAAATGGGGGTACCATATCCAGACAGAATTGCAGGTTCGCAAGTTTTACTTTTAGCAAGAACCCAACTCGTTCGAGGATATTGCTCGGGAGTCCAGTAGGTTCCATCAATGTTGAGTTTCCTTTCGAAACCCAATCCTTCCTTTCGGGGATTTCTATGTAGTATTGAATTCTTGAGCACATCACAAAGAGTTTGATGCCCTTTGAGGCTCTTTAGCATTCCTGTCTCAAGCAAGTTCTTTAACCTGCAATTTTCATAAGTGATAGCAACAAATTCCTCGGAAGATGGGCTATAATTATCATTCGTAGTTGTTGCAATGTTCTCGATGATAAAATTTGAATCAACATTGCAACGTTCTAGGCACTTAGAGCAAGGAGGCACAAAATCATCAGGAAGACGATTAGATTGCTCGGCGAAGAGAGAAGCTTTTTCTTTTGCAAGCATGTTATGAGAACCTCTCAGTGACTTGAGTTCTTGATTCCTGTTAAGGAGTTCATCTGATAAACTCTCATAGTCGACTGTAAGGGAATCATATCGGTTGGAAAGATCATCAATAGTTGAAGAAAACGCATCGTGCTCTTCGATCAACTTTTGATTCTTCTCCATATCTTCGACCAGTAATCCTTTGGTTTTCCTAAGATTCTTCTCAAGCATTTCAAGCTCATCTTGTAGTGATTTTGCAATCTTAACCAGTTTGGCATAGGCAATGTATTCATGAGAATACCCATTCATGGATTTTTGGTGTTTTGTTGATACTTGATCCTTAGTGGTCTTTGCCATGAGGCAGAATGCGATTGGTTCATCATCACTTGAAGCATCATCATCAGAGTCTGATTCGAGTGATTTATCAGATGACTCATAGGTAACAAAGGCATTGCTTCTTCCTATTTTTCTGTCAAGCTCTTCATCATCTGATTCGGACTTGGATGTCTCTGTTGGGGAACGTAGTAATTTCAAAAAATTTCCTACGCACACGCAAGATCATGGTGATGCATAGCAATGAGAGGGAGAGTGTTGTCTACGCACTCGTGAGACCGAAGCGAAGCGTTGACACAACGAGAGGAAGTAGTCGACGCCTTCCCGGTTCAACCGATCCAAGCACCGTTACTTCGCACCTCCGAAGTTCTTGCCACACGCACAGCTCGATGACGCACCTCGATCTCCAATCCAAGAGAGGCGCCGAGGGGAGTTCCACAAGACGACGTGGTGACGATCTTGATGTTCTCTGTCGCAGGCTTCGCCTAAGCACCGCTACAATATGACCGAGGTGTAATATCGTGGAGGGGGCACCGACACGGCTAAGGAATGATCAATGATCAACTTGTGTGTCTAGGGTGCCCCCTACCCCGTATATAAAGGAGGGAGGGAGGAGGTGGCTGCCCAAGGAGGCGCGCCACAGGAGGAGGAAAGCTACTCCAAGTAGGTTTCCCTCTTTTCCTAATCCATGTTGGAGGGGAAGGAAGGAGTACTAGTAGTAGGAAGGAAGAGGGGAAGGAGAAGAAGGGGGCCGCCCCCTCCCCAGTCGGATTGGGCTTGGGGCGCGCCTCCTTTGCTCCTTCTCCTTCCTCCCACTTGGGCCCAATAAGGCCCATATACTTACCGGGGTTCGGTAACCTCCCGAGCTCTAGTATATTCCCAAACTCTTCCGAACCTTCCGTGTCCAAATATATCCGTCCAATATATCAATCTTTATGTCTCGACCATTTCGAGACTCCTCGTCATGTCCGTGATCACATCCGGACTCAACAACCTTCGTACATCAAAATACATAAACTCATAATATAACCATCATCGAAACCTTAAGCGTGCGGACCCTACGGTTCGAGAACAATGTAGACATGACCGAGACACGTCTCGGTCAATAACCAATAGCGGACCTGGATGCCCATATTGGTTCCTACATATTCTACGAAGATCTTTATCGGTCAAACCGCATAACAACATACTTTGTTCCCTTTGTCATCGGTATGTTACTTACCCGAGATTTGATCGTCGGTATCCAATACCTAGTTCAATCTCGTTACCGGTAAGTCTCTTTACTCGTTCCGTAATACGTCATCTCATAACTAACTCATTAGTTACATGCTTGCAAGGCTTAGGTGATGAGTATTACCGAGAGGGCCCAGAGATACCTCTCCGACAATCGGAGTGACAAATCCTAATCTCGAATTATGCCAACTCAACATGTACCTTCGGAAACACCTGTAGTACTCCTTTATAATCACCCAGTTACGTTGTGACATTTGGTAGTACCCAAAGTGTTCCTCCGGTAAACGGGAGTTACACAATTCTCATAGTTACAGGAACATGTATAAGTCATGAAGGAAGCAATAGCAGAATACTAAACGATCAAGTGCTAAGCTAACGGGATGGGTCATGTCAATCACATCATTCTCCTAATGATGTGATCCCATTTAATCAAATTACAACACATGTCTATGGTTAGGAAACATAACCATCTTTGATTAATGAGCTAGTCAAGTAGAGGCATACTAGTGACTATATGTTTGTCTATGTATTCACACATGTATCATGTTTCCGGTTAATACAATTCTAGCATGAATAATAAACATTTATCATGATATGAGGAAATAAATAATAACTTTATTATTGCCTCTAGGGCATATTTCCTTCATCTCCCACTTGCACTAGAGTCAATAATCTAGATTACATAGTAATGATTCTAACACCCATGGAGTCTTGGTGCTGATCATGTTTTGCTCGTGAGAGAGGCTTAGTCAAGCAGTCGCAACATTCAGATCCGTATGTATCTTGCAAATCTCTATGTCTCCCACTTGGACTTGGTCCCAAATGGAATTGAAGCGTCTCTTGATGTGCTTGGTCCTCTTGTGAAATCTAGATTCCTTTGCCAAGGCAATTGCACCAAGATTGTCACGAGTAAGATCTTCATTGGTCCCGATGCACTAGGTATGACACCTAGATCGAAATGAACTCCTTCATTCAGACTCCTTCATTTGCTGCTTGAAGCAGCTATGTACTCCGCTTCACATGTAGATCCCGCCACGACGCTTTGTTTAGAATCGCACCAACTCACAGCTCCACCGCTTAATATAAACACGATCCGGTTTGCGATTTAGAATCGTCCGGATCGTGTCAAAGCTTGCATCGACGTAACCATTTACGACTAGCTCTTTGTCACCTCCATATACGAGAAACATATCCTTAGTCCTTTTCGGTATTTTAGGATGTTCTTGACCGCTGTCGATGATCCACTCTGGATTACTTTGGTACCTACCGCCAAGCTTATTGCTAAGCATACGCCAGTCAGTACACAACATTGCATACATGATAGAGCCTATGGCTGAAGCATAGGAACACCTTTCATTTTCTCTATCTTCGTTGTGGTCGGGCATTGAGTTTGACTCAACTTCACACCTTGTAGCACGTGCAAGAATCCTTTCTTTCCCTGATCCATTTTGAACTTTTTCAAAATTTTGTCAAGGTATGTGCTTTGTGAAAGTCCTATTAAGCGTCTTGATCTAACTCTATAGATCTTGATGCCCAATATGTAAGCAGCTTCACCGAGGTCTTTCATTGAAAAACTTTTATTCAAGTATCCCTTTATGCTATCCAGAAATTCTATATCATTTCCAATTAATAATATGTCATCAACATATAAAACTAGAAATGCTACAGAGCTCCCACTCACTTTCTTGTAAATACAGCTTCTCCAAAAGTCTCAGATAAAACCATATGCTTTGATCACACTGTCAAAGTGTTTATTCCAACTCGAGATGCTTGCACCAGTCCATAAATGGAACGCTGGAGCTTGCACACTTTGTTAGCACCTTTTGGATCAACAAAACCTTCAGCTGCATGATATACAACTCTTCTTCTAGAAATCCATTCAAGAATGCGTCTTGACATCCATTTGCCAAATTTCATAATCATGAAATGCAGCAATAGCTAACATGATTCGGACAGACTTAAGCATCGCCACGGGTGAGAAAGTCTCATCGTAGTCAACCCTTGAACTTGTCAAAACCTTTCGCAACAAGTCGAGCTTTGTAGACAAGAACATTACCATCAGCGTCAGTCTTCTTCTTAAAGATCCATTTATTCTCAATGGCTTGTCGACATCGGGCAAGTCAACCAAAGTCCATACTTTGTTTTCATACATGGATCCCATCTCAGATTTGATGGCCTCTAGCCATTTTTGAATCTGGGCTCATCATCGCTTCCTCATAGTTCGAGGTTCATCATGGTCAAGTAACATGACTTCCGAATAGGATTACCGCACTCACTGTGCGGATCTTACTCTGGTAGACCCACGAGGTTCGAGAGAAACTTGATCCAAGTTTCATGATCAATATCATTAGCTTCCTCACTAATTGGTGTAGTTGTCACAGAACCGGTTCTTGTGATGAACTACCTTCCAATAAGGGAGTAGATCTGATTATCTCATCAAGTTCTACTTTCCTCCCACTCACTTCTTTTGAGAGAAACTCCTTCTCTAGAAAGGATCCGAATTTAGCAACGAAAATCTTGCCCTCAGATCTGTGATAGAAGGTGTACCCAATAGTCTCCTTTGGGTATCCTATGAAGACACATTTCTCCGATTTGGGTTCGAGCTTATCTGGTTGAAGTTTCTTCACATAAGCATCGCAGCCCCAAACTTTAAGAAACGACAATTTTGGTTTCTTGCCAAACCATAGTTCATAAGGCGTCATCTCAACGGATTTTGATGGTGCCCTATTTAACGTGAATGCGGCCGTCTCTAAAGCATAACCCCAAAACGATAGCGGTAAATCGGTAAGAGACATCATAGATCGTACCATATCAAGTAAAGTACGACACGACGCTCGACACACCATTTCGCTGTGGTGTTCGGTGGCGTGAGTTGCGTAAACTATTCCGCATTGTTTCAAATGTAAACCAAACTCGTAACTCAAATATTCTCCTCCACGATCGATTGTAGAAACTTTATTTTCTTGTTACGATGATTTTCTACTTCACTCTGAAATTCTTTGAACTTTTCAAATGTTTGAGACTTGTGCTTCATCAAGTAGATATACCCATATCTGCTCAAATCATCTGTGAAGGTGAGAAAATAACGATATCCGCCACGAGCCTCAACATTCATCGGGCCACATACATCGTATGTATGATTTCCAACAAATCTGTTGCTCTCTCCATAGATCCGGAGAACGGTGTTTTGGTCATCTTGCCCATGAGGCACGGTTCGCAAGTACCAAGTGATTCATAATCAAGTGATTCCAGAAGTCCATCAGTATGGAGTTTCTTCATGCGTTTTACACCGATATGACTTAAACGGCAGTGCCACAAATATGTTGCACTATCGTTATCAACTCTGCATCTTTTGGCTTCAACATTATGAATATGTGTATCACTACTATCGAGATTCAATAAAAATAGACCACTCTTCAAGGGTGCATGACCATAAAAGATATTACTCTTATAAATAGAACAACCATTATTCTCTGGATTTAAATGAATAACCGTCTCGCATCAAACAAGATCCAGATATAATGTTCATGCTCAACGCAGCACCAAATAACAATTATTCAGGTCTAAAACTAATCTCGATGGTAGATGTAGAGGTAGCGTGCCGACCGTGATCACATCGACTTTGGAACCATTTCCCACACGCATCGTCACCTCGCCCTTAGCTAATCTTCGCTAATCCGTAGTCCCTGCTTTGAGTTGCAAATGTTAGCAAGTAACCAGTATCAAATACCAGTGCTCTGCGAGCATTAGTAAGGCACACATCAATAACATGTATATCACATATACCTTTGTTCACTTTGCCATCCTTCTTATCCGCCAAATACTTGGGGCAGTTCCGCTTCCAAATGTCGATCGCTTGCGGTAAGAGAAGCACTCGATTTCAAGCTTAGGTCCATACTTGGGTTTCTTCTCTTGAGCAGCAACTTGTTTGCTGTTCTTTTGAAGTTCCCTTTTTCTTCCCTTTGCCCTTCTTCTTGAAACTAGTGGTCTTGTTGACCATCAACACTTGATGCTCCTTCTGATTTCTACCTCCATGCTTTCAAAGATCGCTAAGAGCTCGAATAGTCTTGTTCATCCCTTGCATATTATAGTTCATCAGAAAGCTCTTGTAGCTTGGTGGCAGTGATTGGAGAATTCTGTTAATGACGCTATCATCCGGAAGACTAACTCCCAGTTGAATCAAGTGATTATTATACCCAGACATTTTGAGTATATGCTCACTGACAGAACTGTTCTCCTCCATCTTGCAGCTGTAGAACTTATTGGAGACTTCATATCTCTCAATCCGGGCATTTGCTTGAAATATTAACTTCAACTCCTGGAACATCTCATATGCTCCATGATGTTCAAAACGTCGTTGAAGACCCGGTTCTAAGTCGTAAAGCATGGCACATCGAACTATAGAGTAGTCATCGCTTTGCTCGCCAGACGTTCTTAACGCCGCTGGCCAGTATCATCAGCAGTTCGGCACCCAACGGTGCTTCCAGACGTAACTCTTTCAGGCAGCAATGAGGATAATCTCAAAGTTACGGACCCAATCCGTGTAATTGCTACCATCATCTTTCAACTTTGCTTTCTCAAGGAACGCATTAAAATTCAACGGAACAACATCATGAGCCATCTATCTACAATCAAACATAGACAAGCAAAATACTATCAGGTACTAAGTTCATGATAAATTTAAGTTCAATTAATCATATTACTAAAGAACTCCCACTTAGGCAGACATCTCTAGTCATCTAAGTGATCACGTGATCCAAATCAACTAAACCATGTCCGATCATCACGTGAGATGGAGTAGTTTCAATGGTGAACATCTCTATGTTGATCATATCTACTATATGATTCACGCCGACCTTTCGGTCTCCGTGTTCCAAGGCCATATCTCAGATATGCTAGGCTCGTCAAGTATAACCTCGAGTATTCCGCGTGTGCAACTATTTTGCACCCGTTGTATTTGAACGTAGAGCCTATCACACCCGATCATCACGTGGTGTCTCAAAGACGAAGAACTTTCATAACGGTGCATACTCGGGAGAACACTTCTTGATAATTAGTGAGAGATCATCTTAAAATGATACCGTCAATCAAAGCAAGATAAGATGCATAAAGGATAAACATCACATGCAATCAATATAAGTGATATGATATGGCCATCATCATCTTGTGCTTGTGATTCCATCTCCAAGCACCGTCGTGATCACCATCGCCACCGGCGCGACACCTTGATCTCCATCGTAGCATCGTTGTCGCCACGCCGCCTATTGCTTCTATGACTATCGCTACCGCTTAGTGATAAAGTAAAGCAATTTGTATGCTTGCATTTCATACAATAAAGCGACAACCATATGGCTCCAGCCATTGCCGATAACTTCGGTTACAAAACATGATCATCTCATACAATAAAATATAGCATCACGCCTTGACCATATCACATCACAACATGCCCGCAAAAACAAGTTAGACGTCCTCTACTTTGTTGTTGCAAATTTTACGTGGCTGCTACGGGCTTAGCAAGAACCGTTCTTACCTACGCATCAAAACCACAACGATAGTTTGTCAAATAGACTCCGTTTTAACCTTCACAAGGACCGGGCATAGCCACACTCAGTTCAACTAAAGTTGGAGAAACAGACACCCGCTAGTCACCTGTGTGCAAAGCACGGCGGTAAAACCAGTCTCGCGTAAGCGTACGCGTAATGTCGGTCCGGGCCGCTTCATCCAACAATACCGCTGAACCAAAGTATGACATGCTAGTAGGCAGTATGACTTATATCTTCCACAACTCACTTGTGTTCTACTCGTGCATATAACATCAACGCATAAAAACCTAGGCTCGGATGCCACTGTTGGGGAACGTAGTAATTTAAAAAAAAATCCTACGCACACGCAAGATCATGGTGATGCATAGCAACGAGAGGGGAGAGTGTTGTCTACGTACCCTCGTAGACCAAAGCGGAAGCGTTGACACAACATAGAGGAAGTAGTCGACGCCTTCCGGTTCAACCGATCCAAGCACCGTTATTCGCACCTCCGAAGTTCTTGACACACGCATAGCTCGATGACGCACCTCGATCTCCAATCCAAGAGAGGCGCCGAGGGGAGTTCCATCAAGACGACGGCGCAGGACGATTCGTGACGCCCGATTCAATCGTGACACTAATCATGCACGCAAACGCGTATGCGATCAAGATCGTGGACTCACGGAAGATATCACAACACAACTCTAAAAACATAAATAAGTCATACAAGCATCATAATACAAGCCGGGGGCCTCGAGGGCTCGAATACAAGTGCTCGATCATAGACGAAGTCAGCGGAAGCAACAATATCTGAGTACGACATAAGTTAAACAAGTTGCCATAAGATGGCTAGCACAAACCGATACAGATCGAAGAGGCGCAGGCCTCCTGCCTCGATCCTCCTAAACTACTCTGGTCGTCGTCGTGGGCTGCACATAGTAGTCGGCACCTCCAAAGGTAGTAGTCGTCATCGACGGTGGCCTCGCCCTGGTTTCCAAAGATCTGGTTGCGACAACCGTAAAGAAAGGAAAGGGGGAAAGGGGGAGAAAGCAACCGTGAGTACTCATCCAAAGTACTCGCAAGCAAGGAACTACACTACATATGCATGGGTATATGTGCAAGGAGGCCATATCGGTGGGGTGAATCTGCAGAATGCCGTAATAAGAGGGGATAGCTAGTCCTATCGAAGACTACGCTTCTGGCAGCCTCCGTCTTGCAGCATGTAGAAGAGAGTAGACTGAAGTCCTCCAAGTAGCATCGCCAAGTAGCATCTCCAAGTAGCATCTCATAGCATAATCCTACCCGGCAATCCTCTCCTCGTCGCCCTGTTAGAGAGCGATCACCGGGTTGTATTGTAACACCCCGGATGTATCTTTCCATAATTGTAACTCCAACTCTTGCCATTTTCGGATATGTGCTATGATATTCCCTCCGTGGTTGGGTTTTGTTTTCATTTTGCATTTTGTTCATGTCATGCATCTCATATCATGTCATCATGTGCATCTTATTTGCATACGTGTTCGCCTCATGATTCCGAGCATATTCCCGTTGTCGTTTTGCAATCCGACACTCCTATGTTCCCCGGCGCCCCTCTTGTTCTTTTTCCGTGAGCGGGTGTTGAACATTCTCGAATGGACCGAGCCTTGCCAAGTGGCCCTGGTATAGCACCGTAGACCACCTGTCAAGTTTCGGTCATTTGGAGTTCGCTTGATACTCCAACGGTTAACCGCACCTCGCAAAGGCCTCTTTTGAGTTGCAGCCCAACAACCCTCCAAAACAGCCCAATAACCCATCTAACTCCCTCCATGCCCTTGGTCGCTCGATCACGATCGTGGGCGAAAACTACACCCCATTTGGACTCCCTAGCTCCCTCTATGCCTATTTAAAGACCCTCCCCAAATCCGCAAACCCTAGCGATTTTTCCTTCAGCGCCACGGACACGTCCGGATCGGACCGGACGCGTCCACCCGCCACCGTCTGCCACTCGCGAGCTGCCCGTGAAGCCGCGCGCCCCGCGCTGGCTGGCTGCCTGGCTGCCCAAAGGGCCCACCAGCAGCCGCCCGCCGCCAGCCCAGCCTCAAGGCCTCCGCCATTGTCGCCGGACTCGCCGCCGGCCATCTCCCGCTGCCGCTGCTGCTGCTGCTGCCTGCCATGCTGCCATGCCGCCACAGATTCGCCGCCATGCTGTCGCCCGCCGCTGGGCCAAGGCCTCCCCAGCGCCAGAACCTCCTCTGCCGCTGTCCGCCACGGCTGAGAGATCCGCGCCGACCCGCCGGCCGACGCCTGTCTGGCCCTCACATTGCCTGCCGTCGCCGGACCTGCCGCCGCCAGGCCGCGCCGCCGCCCGCCGCCGCCTGTCCCTCCGGACCGCCGTCGTCTACCCCACCGGCCAACTCCTCCTCCGCCGCTTCCTCTCCGGCGAGCCCGAGCCCGACTCGGCCCGATCCAGATCCGATCCGATCGCCTAGGAATTGACTTTTCCCCCTCGTTTTTCTCACTAAGTCTTTTTCTGTCATAAATTTCGTGCAGTTTTCATAGCATCACATCTCCTCAACCGTGGCTCCGTTTTGGGCGTATAATATGTCAAATTGTTCGGCTCGAAGAGTACATCACTTCATTCCATTGCATCATTTGCATTTGAGCTCATCTTGATGCCCGAAATGCTGTTGGAAAATAGCTTCAGATCGTTAGTTTCAGAATCTTATCAGTTCGAGCTCTTTTGTCATTTTTGCCATGAATTATATGTGCACCCTATGAACTTGAGCCCTACATGTGAGTTGAACATTGCCATGCCATCTTTCCAGGGGTGTTTGCCATGTATTTTTGTGAGCTATGTGTTGACTAGAACAAGCATGCAAAGTAGGGATGATGATGTTGCTGATTTCAGGAACTTAGTGATTTCACTAAGTCTTGTCCTGCTGATAATTTTATGCTATATGTTCATGTTGTTACAGAGAGATCTATGCCCTTTTTGAGCATGATCAGTAAGGGTGTTTTGGACATATGGATGTTCTCTATCCATCCATGCCTTTGTTGGTATTTATGGAGTAGTCTAGCATGTCATTTTCGTGCTCTACTTTTGCTTGAAAATGTTTCCTGGCAGACTGTTTGCGTGAGATTCAATTTTCACGAGGTCGTTGTAGTTGATCCGTGCATGCTATGATGTTGTTCTTGCCATTTATAGCTCATATGCCATGTCTTCTTGATGGGTGTATGCTTAGTTCATCTTGAGATGCCCTGTAGTGAGTGCATCGAGCTCACGAACATGCCATGTTGAATCTGTTTTTGCCATGTCCTGATATTTCACTAAGTCTGAAATCTGTAATAAAACTTGCAATGTTTACATGGGTGCCATCATTTCTTAGAGTCCTTTTTGGCTTATGGTCAGTAAGGGACTATTGATATATGCTTTGAGTAGAATCATGTCATGCCTTGCTTTGCTATTATAAGTTCTTGTAGCATGTTGTTTGCTTGCTCTAAACATGCCTTCCTGATGTTAATTCCTGGCATGTTAGTATTTTCACTAAGTCTGTGAACTTGATATTTTGAGCACTTTCACCATGCTTGTTTGAACATGTTATGATGTGATTTAGCCGTAGCTCAGTGTTCCTCTTTTGTTAAGCATCTCCTGTAGTTCGCTGCCATATGCTTTGTTTTTATGTTGGGGTGCTGTAGCATAGTTTCGTGTTGCGTGCTAAGTAGCATCGGGCTGTTAAACGCAGATTTGCGTCATTCTTGTTTTGCTTGTCATTTGCAAACCGTGCATCCGTTTCCGGTGATCTTTATATCGATTTCAACCGAAATCACTCCATCTTTCCAGCGGCATACTTGGTTTGCCAAGTTGATGCCCGGTTCATCTTTTTCTCTCCGGAGCACACATATGCATTGCATATCACATCTCGCATCGCATGTCATGTATTGCATCATATTGCTTGTGCATTGTTCCTTGTTTGATTGTGGTTCCGTTGCTTGTGTTCTTGCTTTGGGTAGAGCCGGGAGACGAGTACGTGAACGAGGAGCCTGTTGAGAACGCCTACGAGGATCCAGCCTTCGACAACTCTGAGAACCTTACAGGCAAGATGACCATACCTTCGATATCACTTCTATCTTTGCTTGCTAGATGCTCGCTCTTTTGCTATGCCTATGCTGCGATACCTACCACTTGCTATATCATGCCACCCATATTGCCATGTCAACCTCTAACCATCCATGTCCTAGCAAACCGCTGATTGGCTATGTTACCGCTTGCTCAGCCCTCTTATAGCGTTGTTAGTTGCAGTGAAGATGAAGTTTGTTCCTTGTTGGAACACGGATATTTTGGGATATCACAATATCTATTGTTTTAATTAATGCATCTATATACTTGGTAAAGGGTGGAAGGCTCGGCCTTATGCCCGGTGTTTTGTTCCACTCTTGCCACCCTAGTTTCGTTATACCGTGTTATGTTCCTTGATTTTATGCTCCTTACGCGGTCGGGTGATTTATGGGACCCCTTGACAGTTCGCTTTGAATAAAACTCCTCCAAAGAAGGCCCAACCTTGGTTTTACCATTTGCCACCTATACCCTTTTTTCCTTGGGTTTTCGCGAGCCCGAGGGTCATCTTTATTTTAGCCCCCCCGGGCCAGTGCTCCTTCGAGTGTTGGTCCAAACTAGAGCCACTTGCGGTGCCGCCCTGAGGCAACTTGGGGTATCTTGGTTGCCGTGACGTAGTGTTCATCCAAGGTGCCCCGAGAACGAGATATGTGCAGCTCCTATCGGGATTTGTCGGACAAATGAGGTCTTGCTGGTTTAGTTTTACCATTGTCGAAATGTCTTGATGTACCGGATACCGAGTCGATCGGAGTGTCTTGGGTGAAGGTTTATTCCTTCATTGACCGTGAGAGCTTGTTATGGGCTGTTGGGACACCCCGCAGGTATTATCTTTCAAAGCCGTGCCATGCGTTATGAGGCGATGGGAATTTGTTAATGTCCGGTTGTAGAAAACCGAAGTTGACCTTAATTAAAATACATCAATGGTATGTAACCGTGATGGTCTCTTCTCGCGGAGTCCGGGAAGTGAACACGGTGTTGGAGTTATGTTTGACGCAGTTGTTTAGGATCACTTCTTGATCGCTAATAGCTTCACGACCGCGCCTTTGCTTCTCTTCTCGCTCTCTTTTGCGATGTAGTCACCATGTATGCTAGCGTAAAAGCAGCCCCACCTTTTGACACCAGCTTTCCTTGCTTAAATAGTCTTGATCTCATGGTGTGAGATTGTCGAGTCCCCGTGGCTCATGATTCTACCAAACAGATGCAGGTACCGGTGATGCTACTGATGGCACAACCGAGCTGAAGTGGGAATATGATGAGGCCCTTGGTCGATACTATGTTTCCTTCCGGACGATTAGTAGTGGAGCCCAGCTAGCGATCGGGATCTGTGTTGCATGTGGGGTGTTCTTCTTTATTTTGGTTCCGTAGTCGGACCTTGATTGTATCTGGATGATGTAATGCTTTATTCATGTAATTGTGTGAAGTGGCGATCAGAAGCCAACTATGTATCTTTTCCTTATGTATTACATGGATTGTGCGAAGATTACCTCACTTGCGACATTGCTTTCAATGCGGTTATGCCTCTAAGTCGTGCTTCGACACGGGAGATATAGCCGCATCGAGGGCGTTATATGTATCCGCACTTGGAAGGGTGTGTTTTATTAAGTATCCAGTTCTAGTTGTCATAAGGTCAAGGTACAACTCCGGTCGCCCTTTACCGAGGGACACGGCTATTCAATAGATTAACTTCCTGCAGGGTGCACCACATAACCCAACACGCTTGATCCCATTTGGCGGACACACTTTCTGGGTCATGCCCGCCTCTAAGATCAACACGCCGCAGCCCCACCTAGGCACAACAGAGAGGTCAGCCCGCCGGTCTAAATCCTATGCTTGTAGGGTCCGGGCCCATCGCCCATTGCACACACCAAGACGCTTGAGGGCGGCGGAAGCGTAACTAGCCCCTTAATACAAGAGCAGCTTACGTTCCAATCCGCGCGCGCGCTCCGTCGCCGACGCCAAGAAGGCTTTCGGTGATACCACGACGTCGGGATACCCATAACTACTCCCACGTAGATGGTTAGTGCGATAGACCAAATGGCCGACTCAGATCAAATACCAAGATCTCGTTAAGCGTGTTAAGTATCCGCGAACGCCGAATCAGGCCAGCCCACCTGCCTCCTAGGTGGTCTCAACCTGCCTGTCGCCTCCGCCCAAAGTAACAATCGGGGCCGTCGGGAACCCTGGCCCACCTCTACCGGGATGGAGCCACCGTCCTTTCGGCCCCTCATCGTAATCACTTGCGGGTACTCAATGAGTGACCCGACTTTAGTCACCATCTCAGATAGTATGTATGTATGTATAGTATATACCGTGATCACCTCCCAAGTGATCACGGCCCGATAGTATAGCAAGGCGATCGACAAGAATGTAGGGCCAATGATGATAAACTAGCATCCTATACTAAGCATTTAGGAATGCGTAAGGTATCAACAGATGTAGCAACAATGTCGTTATGCATCGTAATAGGATTAACGAAAGCAAGAATATGCTACACTACTCTAATGCAAGCAGTATAGAGGAGAATAGGCGATATCTGGTGATCAAGGGGGGGGCTTGCCTGGTTGCTCTGGCAAGAGAGAGGGGTCGTCAACACCGTAGTCGAACTGGGCAGCAGCAGCGTCGGTCTCGGGGTCTACCGGAAAGAAGTAACGGAGAGGGAACACAATAAATAACAGAGCAAACAAAGCATCACAAAGCGTAACAAGGCAATACGCGGTGTTTGGTGTGCCCTAACGCGGTAGTAGGTGATACCGGTGAAGGGGGGAAACATTCGGGAAAGTATCCCCGGTGTTTCGCGTTTTCGGACAAATGAACCGGAGGGGGAAAGTTGCGTGTTCGCTATGCTAGGGATGTGTGGCGGACGAAAGGGTTGCATATCTGGAATCGTCTCGTCGTTCTGAGCAACTTTCATGTTGAAAATAATTTAATCCGAGTTACGGATTAAAAGATATGATTTTCTAAAGATTTTATTAATTTCTGGAATTTAATTAATTATTTAACTTAATTCGAAAATGGATTTATGTCATCAGCATGATGTCATACTGACGTCAGCAGTCAATAGGGGTTGACTGGTCAACCTGACCAGTGGGTCCCACTGGTCAGTGACATATTTTAATTAAGCATTTTATTTAACCTAATCAGGATTAATTAGGGGGTGGGCCCCACTGTCATTGACTACCTAATTAGCTAATTAACTAACTAACTAGGTTAATTAAATAACTAATGTTTAATTAGTTGTTTAGCTTAATTAATCAAAATTAATTAAATTGATTAATTAATTAATTAATTAATTAATTAATGTTATTATTTTAACTAATTCTCTCTTTTTTTTAACATTCTGTGGGAGGGTGCGGGCCCCGTTTGGCAGTGGCCCAGGGCCATAGTGGGTTCGGGCAACGGTTAACGGGGCGGGCGCCGGTTGCGGGCGCTCGTGCCCGAGGAAGCGCGGCGGTGCAAGGCACCGGGCACGGCAGAGATCAAGGTCATGGCAAGCAAAGAACGCTGAGGCGAACAGTGCAAAGATGGCGGCTGGGAGCGGCGGGCACCCGCGGCAAGCTACGTGGGGCCGACGAGCTAGGCGAGCAGCGGGGCGAGGTGGGACGGCGAGGTTCGCGAAAGGCGAGGCAGCGGGCGCGGGTCGTCTTGCTGGCGGTGAACGGCGCCGGCGACATAGATCGAGGGAGAGAGGCCGATGGCCTCACCAGCGTTGAAAGGAAGCGGGGCGGCGAGGCTCGGGGGCGACCCGTGGGGAGGAGATGAGGAGGCCACGGCGTGGTCGATCCGGCAAGACAGGCGGCGGCGCGGGCAGCGCCACCGAGGCGGCGCTTAGCGCCGCCGACGACGACGGTGTCGGGGCGACGCGTCTGTGTCGGGACGAGGAAGTAGGGTGGCGAGGCTCGGCGCCGAGGTGGTCGTGCAGCGGCGGGTTGAGGAGGAAGTCGGAGACGACCAGGCGACGGGGAGGCAGTCCGGTGATGGCGACGTGGTTCCGGCGATGGAATCCGAGGAGGCGCGGCGTCGGACATGCGGCGAGGGGCGCCACTGCCCCGCGTGGCTGGTCGTGGAGGAGGTGAGGATGGGGCGGCATCGTGTGCGGGTGAGCACTGTCGTGGTGAGGCGGCCAAGACCGGCGGCGCTGAGATCGAGCCCCGATCTCGATCCAGATCGGGGGGTGAGGAGAGGGCGATGTGGGGAGGGGGAAGTGGGGTAGTGCGGTTAGGGTTCCCCCCCCCCTCGTGGGGATAAGGTAGGGGCGGGTCGGCCGGCTGGGCCAGGTGGGCCGGCCTGGTCGGTGAGCTGGGCCGTCTGGCCCAGTTGGCCAGGGGGCTTTTTATTCTTTTTAGTTTTGTTTTCTTTTCTGTTTTTGTAGTTTCTTTTCTTTTTATTTATTTTCTTTCCTGTTTTAAATCATTTTAAATTATCTAGGCACTTTATAAAAATGTGTTTATTACACCATATTTACTTAAGCAACATATGGCATTGCTTGAACATTTTTGTTTTAATTTTATTTTTTTTTAAAAAAAAACTTTTGTTGTTTGCCATTAATTTAAATTTGAACTTTGAAGCGGTTTCAAATTAACGCGAGATTTAACAATAGTAACCGTGGTGACGTGGCATCGTTAACGTGGGATTACTGTAGCCTAATTATCCGGGCGTCACAATTCTCCTCCACTACAAGAAATCTTGTTCCGAGATTTAAGAGGTAGTGAAAGGGGGGAAGGTTTGGTAACGAATCTAGCGGGTCTTCTCATCCTGGCTTGCTCTTCTCGAAGAGGCCGGTCCAATATATTGATGTCTTCATTTCTATGCTTTAGGTCATCATGATGAAGTCGGCGTCCTTTCTTCAGGAACTCCATCGCATTTACGAAAGAATAAAGAGTGGGCATTCGGGAGAACAGACCTCTGCAAGGTCGACTATCCGTCGATAACATCGGGAGGGTGGCGGATAGCAACTCTCGAATTGAAACTTAAGAAAATATCGTGAGCAAAGTAAGAAGGTGCAAAATAGAAGTTTCAAGCGCATAGGCAATCGTTCGTTGCTCAAACAAAGTGTGAAAGGGGTTTGAGCAATGGGAATAAGTATTGCGTCGATAGCGAATCGGTGATCTTCGAAGGTGGCTCAGAATTACTTACGAGGCCACGCGCGAGGAACAACCTTGGAAACAGGGGGTTTACCGAAGAGTCAGGTTTTGAACCTGTGGAACTGTGGTTTATGGGCCCACCATGTGGGTTAAAGTAAGAAGGGCGTGGACATCTTGCACGGTCTTGATAGCAAGACATGTCAGAGGGTAGGGTATCAGTTATGTTGGCAATAATGTCGGTACCAAGGGCTTATTTAACGAAGAGAACAATTTTTCTGCTCGTTGAACGAGGCGGACCAATAGGCAAAGTTCTCGTCCAACAGTGGTTACCGGAATGCTATCAACAAAAGCAACAGGGTCTTACTGACACAGTTGTACACCAAAGTGTTCACATAAGCAGGAGAATATTATCGCTAGATCATATAGATCACCAAGAATGTTAAACAAAACAATGGGAAGGAGGTGATCATCGGCTTAAATAGAACAATGGAAAGGACAATGTGTCTAAACACATATTTCAGGGTATATCCTTCCCAAGGGAAGCAGAGCATGATATCCATGACATGATATAATGTAGAAAACCCTTTAGGTAAGGCGAGAAAAATTTCATGACATTAACCATACAACGGTGTTTGGATAATAGAGCAAGAAACATTTAGCATTGGGCTTCAAATGTTCTTGTTGAAAATCAGAGTACCACAGACATGCTTCGAGATAGCATTGACATGGTCTTCAAGCAAAGGTCAGACTTTGGATAGAGGAAGGATCCATCAGGAACAACTTGTAGAATAAGTCTTACAATTTCCTCATGGAAGAATGGATAACCTTGCAGAAAAGGAATCTATAACAATAGGGCCTCCGGCCAGGTGTGTTAGGTGACATCACCTTACCGGGTCATGTAAAGATGTTTATAACTCCTGGAAGTATGTTCCAACCATCATATCTGACCGAGATTCAGATCTGATTGGTGTCAGGATACCTCAGACTCAGGATGTCTGAGAAGAAAAGGTGCAACACAAATTGACGGGAGGACATTGTAAGATTCTCGGGAATGAACTATGGAAGCGAGTTCCAAAACAAGAGTTCATCAGTAAACCAAGGAGAGGGGAGGGAGATGGCTGGTGGACTCAGCGATAATTCAACGAGGCATCCAAAAAGATGCATCTCCTCAATTATGTGGATAAGGAGATAGCATTTGTCAGATCAAATGATATAATGAAGCATGTTTGAGGAAAACATACACAGTTAAACATTGGTTGAAAGGTGCGCCCGAAATATGGGTTGGGCTGCACGACCAATGTCAGAATGGTGATTCAATAATCAATAGTCTAAGAATGAACGGCCGACCATTAACTTCAAAGCAAGAGGCTTGCTAGAAGGGCAGAATCCAAACAACACCGCTCCTTGTTGGTACCCCGGTTGGAATCAACACGAGGACCCAGAAAGAATGGTGATGGCGAGAAGCATCGCTGCAACAAGAATTTCTTAAGAGGTGGTGAAATTCTCACGACATTCTTGACATAAAAGGTGGTAATATTCCAATGTAAAGAAGAACAATGCTGGGTAGCAAGGAACTCAAGGTATAACACAAAACACGAACAAGTTTGTGTTGGAGGGAAGGCAATAAAGTGGTTGATGATAACACAAATCATCGAGGCAAAGATGGTATTTCTCATCATGAATCCGATTGACATCCTGGCAGAGCTCATAAGGTTGATGATGATCACGACACATTTGTCGAGAGGTTACACGAAGATGTAATCGATCGATGATGACATCAAGTCAAACGAATGATGAAGCGAAAGATTATTGGAACCACGATTAGGACACAAACTCGAAATCAAGTTTGTTGTTCAAGGAGAAATGATATGACGACGAAAATCGATTGTAAGATTAGCTCACCGTCGAAATTTGTGCTCCGAGAAGGACCCGGTAGCACAGTTAAAAATTAGCACAATGATATAGCCAATCAGGCTAGGAATGACTTGAAGGATTATTAAACTCATAAGCAATGAAAATTACTTAGAGTTATTGAATCGAAGTGCGGAATCGATTCACTTACCAGTGTTCTCGAGTGAAATAACTCGTAACCCGGGAAATCAAATCGGTGAGAAGCAATAATAGATGAAGACTCATAGGAAGCAACACAGTTCGTTGATATTCTCGAGATACTGGAGGGTATTGCTCGAAGGAAGGTTGACATAGGGGTTGCGGAGAGGTATTGATCCACAGAAGACAAGTGTTTTCACTTGCTTGAGAAATGGGATCAAGTAGAAAATATTGTCGGAACCATGATTGCAAAGGATCAATTCACAGATACCAGATGATATTATATCAAGGCAATAGTTATTATTACAAGAAGCTTCCATGGTAGGATCTACATCGTGTCCATGGGCATGAACACAAGTTCAAGGTCGACTCCCACTTCTTCAATGTATAACCTTCCATTCTCTTCTCGCCTTCAACGAAATTGTGTGTTGAAATTTTATCTGACATAACACTAGTAGAGTATGACCCGTAGTAGTTTCCGGGTTCACACAGTTTAGAGAAGGCATATGTCCAACCCATCGGGCCTCTTAGGAACATATACTACAAACTTCAGGAGTAAATAACACAATCTCGATAGAAGAGCATGGTTGACAAAGCAGGGGATACAATTTACCAAAGGCGGTATACATCCTAGGAAAGGCTCAAGGTTATTGAATATGAAGGACATTGTCGGATAAAATCCAACAAAGGATCTGGGGTGGGTATCGGCACACAACCAAAGGAAGAAGCAAGGCAATTACATTGGATTATAGAAACAACTGAATAACTTAGAGCTCAATTGCTAAGGAATTATGATTTACAAAGTGAAGGATCAGAAGCAGACGCTCTGATCAAGGATGGATAAGTTCAATAGACTTAGGGGCACAATCGACGACAATTTAATTGGCGAGAACCAGCTCATGATTAAAACGACGTCTGAGCCGGAAGGATGAATTCTAGGATCTGTTTGAGGATTGCGAGCATTCACAACAAATGGAATCAACGGACTCAAAATGATAATGACAATGGATGTCAACAAGATTACTAGACTTATGGGATTAACCATAATGCAAGCAATCAAGAATTTCAAGAGCAATAGGACGCTCAGGATTTTCGGAAGATCGAATGGTATTTCGAGGATTGGTGACATACATGAATCAACTGGGGATGAGTGGATACTCGGTAAGTGCAAGAAATTATCCGTAGGGGTATTCATGTAACAAAGAAGCGCAAGGCAATAGGCACAAAGTATTCTCGGAACACTAGAGAGAATTTCGAGGTATCTTGTAATAACAAGATCATTGGGTATAAAGTAAGAACGATGGGTGTAAGTATTTATCCATATGGATATTGCGGTGGTAGGAATTGCAAAAGCAATGGGCACAAGGTCTCGAGAGAATATCGAAGGTTTCTTCGAATCCTTGATTGCACAAGGTAATCATCTGTCTCAAGAGGCTCTCCGGAGAAAGTATTATCCAGAACCTAGAGTCAGAGTTAGTAAAAATTGTTTAACCCGAATAGAAGAGAGATCAGATTCCCGGAGTACAGATCGAGGAGTAAAAGATCCTAATACCACCCAATTGGCGACGTGGGCCCATGGGCGCCTGACCAAGTTAGTAAAACAATTTTCATCGACTAGACTCAACTTCGGCCAAGGAGTTGGAAAGGGGATTCCTACAGGCAGTCGGCTCTGATACCAACTTGTGACGCCCCCGATTCAATCGTACACTAATCATGCACGCAAACGTGTATGATCAAGATCAGGGACTCACGGGAAGATATCACAACACAACTCTAAAAACATAAATAAGTCATACAAGCATCATAATACAAGCGGGGGCCTCGAGGGCTCGAATACAAGTGCTCGATCATAGACGAAGTCACGGAAGCAACAATATCTGAGTACGAGACATAAGTTAAACAAGTTGCCATAAGATGGCTAGCACAAACCGGGATACAGACGAAGAGGCGCAGCCTCTGCCTCGATCCTCCTAAACTACTCTGGTCGCCGTCGGGCCGCACGTAGTAGTCGGCACCTCCAGTGTAGTAGTAGTCGCCATCGACGGTGGCGTCGCTCTGGGCTCCAAAGATCCGGTTGCGACAACCGTAAAGAAAGGAAAGGGGGAAAGGGGAGAAAGCAACCGTGAGTACTCATCCAAAGTACTACGCAAGCAAGGAACTACACTACATATGCATGGGTATATGTGTAAGGAGGCCATATCATGGACCGAATCTGCAGAATGCCGTAATAAGAGGGGATAGCTAGTCCTATCGAAGACTACGCCTCGCAGCCTCCGTCTTGCAAACATGTAGAAGAGAGTAGACCAAGTCCTCCAAGTAGCATCGCCAAGTAGCATCTCCAAGTAGCATCTCATAGCATAATCCTACCCGCAATCCTCTCCTCGTCGCCTGTTAGAGAGCGATCACCGGGTTGTATCCGCACTTGGAAGGGTGTGTTTTATTAAGTATCCAGTTCTAGTTGTCGGAAGGTCAAGGTACAACTCCGGTCGTCCTTTACCGAGGGACACGGCTATTCAATAGATTAACTTCCTGCAGGGTGCACCACATAACCCAACACGCTTGATCCCATTTGGCCGGACACACTTTCTGGGTCATGCCCGCCTCGGAAGATCAACACGCCGCAGCCCCACCTAGGCACAACAGAGAGGTCAGCCCGCCGGTCTAAATCCTATGCGCCATAGGGTCCAGGCCCATCGCCCATTGCACACCAAGACGCTATGAGGGCGGCCGGAAGCGTAACTAGCCCCTTAATACAAGAGCGGGCTTACGTTCCAATCCGCGCGCGCCGTCGTCCGACGTCAAGAAGGTTTCGCCGATACCACGACGTCGGGATACCCATAACTACTCCCACGTAGATGGTTAGTGCGTATAGACCAAATGGCCGACTCGGATCAAATACCAAGATCTCGTTAAGCGCAGTTAAGTATCCGCGAACGCCGAACAGGCCAGCCCACTGCCTCCTAGGTGGTCTCAACCTGCCATCGCTCCGCCATTAAAGTAACAAATCGGGGCCGTCGGGAACCTGGGCCCACCTCTACCGGATGGAGCCACCGTCCTTTCGGCCCCTCATCGTAATCACTTGCGGGTACTCAATGAGTGACCCGACTTTAGTCACCATCTCAGATAGTATGTATGTATGTATAGTATATACCGTGATCACCTCCCAAGTGATCACGGCCCGATAGTATAGCAAGGCGATCGACAAGAATGTAGGGCCAATGATGATAAACTAGCATCCTATACTAAGCATTTAGGAATGCGGGTAAGGTATCAACAGATGTAGCAACAATGTCGTTATGCATCGTAATAGGATTAACGGAAGCAAGAACATGCTACACTACTCTAATGCAAGCGGTATAGAGGAGAATAGGCGATATCTGGTGATCAAGGGGGGGCTTGCCTGGTTGCTCTCGCAAGAGAGAGGGGTCGTCAACACCGTAGTCGAACTGGGCAGAAGCAGCGTCGGTCTCTGGTCTACCGAAAGAAGTAACGGAGAGGAACACAATAAATAACAGAGCAAACAAAGCATCACAAAGCGTAACAAGGCAATACGCGGTGTTTGGTGTGCCCTAACGCGGTAGTAGGTGATACCGGTGAAGGGGGGAAACATTCGGGAAAGTATCCCCGGTGTTTCGCGTTTTCGGACAAATGAACCGGAGGGGGAAAGTTGCGTGTTCGCTATGCTAGGGATGTGTGGCGGACGAAAGGGTTGCATATCTGGAATCGTCTCGTCGTTCTGAGCAACTTTCATGTTGAAAATAATTTAATCCGAGTTACGGATTAAAAGATATGATTTTCTAAAGATTTTATTAATTCCTGGAATTTAATTAATTATTTAACTTAATTCGAAAATGGATTTATGACATCAGCATGATGTCATACTTACGTCAGCAGTCAATAGGGGTTGACTGGTCAACCTGACCAGTGGGTCCCACTGGTCAGTGACATATTTTAATTAAGCATTTTATTTAACCTAATCAGGATTAATTAGGGGGTGGGCCCCACTGTCATTGACTACCTAATTAGCTAATTAACTAACTAACTAGGTTAATTAAATAACTAATGTTTAATTAGTTGTTTAGCTTAATTAATCAAAATTAATTAAATTGATTAATTAATTAATTAATTAATTAATTAATTAATGTTATTATTTTAACTAATTCTCTCTTTTTTTTAACGTTCTGTGGGAGGGTGCGGGCCCCGTTTGGCAAATGGCCTCAGGCCATAGTGGGTTCGAGCGGCAGTTAACGGGCGGGTGCGATTCTGGCGCCGTGTTCGAGAAGCGCTTGGTGCAAGGCACCGGGGCACGGCGGCAGATCAAGGCATGGCGTAGCAATCTGCTGAGGCTAAACAGTGCGGCGAGAGCGGCGAGGGAGCGGGCACCGCGGCAAAGCTCGCAAGCAGGTCGACGAGCTAGGCGAGCAAGCGTAAGTGCGTGGACGGCGAGGTTCGGCTAGCGAAGCGGGCGCTGGGTCGTCTTGCTGGCGTGAACGGCGCGGCGACACGATCGAGGGAGAGAGGCCGATGGCCTCACCGGCGTTGAAGGAAGCGGGCGGCGAGGCTCGGGGCGACCCGTGGGGAGGAGATGAGAGGCCACGGCGTGGTCGATCCCAAGACAGGCGGCGGTGGCGGGCAGCGCCACCGAGGCGGTGTTTAGCGCCGCCGATGACGACGGTGTCGGGGCGACGCGTCGTGTCGGGGACGAGGAAGTAGGTGGCGAGGCTCCGGCGCCGAGGTGGTCGTGGCAACAAGGGTTGAGGAGGAAGTCGAGACGACCGAGCAACGGGGAGGCAGTCCGGTGATGGCGACGTGGTTCCGGCGATGGAATCCGAGGAGGCGCGGCGTCGGACATGCGGCGAGGGGCGCCACTGCCCTGCGTGGCTGGTCGTGGAGGAGGTGAGGACGGGGTGGCATCGTGTGCCGGCGGAGCGCCGTCGTGAGGCGGGCCAGCACTGGGCGGCGTCGGCATCGAGCCCCCGATCTCGATCCTGATCGGGGGGTGAGGAGAGGGCGATGTGGGGAGGGGGAAGTGGGGTAGTGCGGTTAGGGTTCCCCCCCCCTCGTGGGGATAAGGTAGGGGCGGGTCGGCCGGCTGGGCCAGGTGGGCCGGCCTGGTCGGTGAGCTGGGCCGTCTGGCCCAGTTGGCCAGGGGGCTTTTTATTCTTTTTAGTTTTGTTTTCTTTTCTGTTTTTGTAGTTTCTTTTCTTTTTATTTATTTTCTTTCCTGTTTTAAATCATTTTAAATTATCTAGGCACTTTATAAAAATGTGTTTATTACACCATATTTACTTAAGCAACATATGGCATCGCTTGAACATTTTTGTTTTAATTTTATTTTTTAAAAAAAACTTTTGTTGTTTGCCATTAATTTAAATTTGAACTTTGAAGCGGTTTCAAATTAACGCGAGATTTAACAATAGTAACCGTGGTGACGTGGCATCGTTAACGTGGGATTATTGTAGCCTAATTATCCGGGCATCACATGATCTTGATGTTCTCCTGTCACAGGGCTTCGCCTAAGCACCGCTACAGTATGACCGAGGTGTAATATTGTGAAGGGGGGCACCGCACACGGCTCAGGAACGATCAATGATCAACTTGTGTGTCTAGGGTGCCCCCTACCCCGTGATATAAAGGAGGGAGGGAGGAGGTGGCTGCCCAAGGAGGCGCGCCATAGGAGGAGGAAACCTATTCCAAGTAGGTTTCCCCTCTTTTTCCTAATCCATGTTGGAGGGGGAAGGAAGGAGTACTAGTAGTAGGAAGGAAGAGGGGAAGGAGAAGGGGGGGCGGCCCCCCTCCCCTGGTCGGATTGGGCTTGGGGCGCGCCTCCTTGCTCCTTCTCCTTCCTCCCACTTGGGCCCAATAAGGCCCATATACTTACGGGGGTTCGGTAACCTCCGAACTCGGATATTCCCAAACTCTTCCTAACCTTTCGGTGTCCAAATATATCCGCCCAATATATCAATATTTATGTCTCGACCATTTCGAGACTCCTCGTCATGTCCGTGATCACATCCGAGACTCAACAACCTTCGTACATCAAAATACATAAACTCATAATATAACCATCATCGAAACCTTAAGCGTGCGGACCCTACGGTTCGAGAACAATGTAGACATGACCGAGACACGTCTTCGTCAATAACCAATAGCGGGACCTGGATGCCCATATTGGTTCCTACATATTCTATGAAGATCTTTATCGGTCAAACCGCATAACAACATACTTTGTTCCCTTTGTCATCGGTATGTTACTTACCCGAGATTTGATTGTCGGTATCCAATACCTAGTTCAATCTCATTACCGGTAAGTCTCTTTACTCGTTCCGTAATATGTCATCTCATAACTAACTCATTAGTTACATGCTTGCAAGGCTTAGGTGATGAGTATTACCGAGAGGGCCCAGAGATACCTCTCCGACAATCGGAGTGACAAATCCTAATCTCGAATTATGCCAACTCAACATGTACCTTCGGAAACACCTGTAGTACACCTTTATAATCACCCAGTTACGTTGTGACATTTGGTAGTACCCAAAGTGTTCCTCCGGTAAACGGGAGTTACACAATTCTCATAGTTACAGGAACATGTATAAGTCATGAAGGAAGCAATAGCGAATACTAAACGATCAAGTGCTAAGCTAACGGATGGGTTATGTCAATCACATCATTCTCCTAATGATGTGATCCCATTTAATCAAATGACAACACATGTCTATGGTTAGGAAACATAACCATCTTTGATTAATGAGCTAGTCAAGTAGAGGCATACTAGTGACTATATGTTTGTCTCTGTATTCACACATGTATCATGTTTCCGGTTAATACAATTCTAGCATGAATAATAAACATTTATCATGATATGAGGAAATAAATAATAACTTTATTATTGCCTCTAGGGCATATTTCCTTCAGTCTCATCTTCAGATCACATCTTTATTTCAGCATATACTCTATTCAGTTGTGATATCTTCTTCATATTTGATTTGATGTTTGCTTTGGCTTGCACGTTAGTGACTGGTCTCGTCGAAGAAGACGAGGAAGATTCATTTTTCTTCGTAAGCTTAGTGTGACAATCCATTTGAGTGAATCCATTGCAGTGAATATATTTCCATCGGTTGCTAGGTTTTCCTTCCCAGCAAGAACAATCTGCTCTGAGGTGACCGAATTGTTTGCACTTGAAGCACTTCATTTCTTTTGGAGGTAACTTCCTTGAAGATTCAGGAAATTCAAATTTGTCATCATTTGTGAGGCATAGATTTTGTCTTCTGAGATTACTTAGCCTTTCTGTGAGCATTTAAAGTTCCCTTGTGATAGTATGTTGATTCTCGACATCTTCTTCTTGTGAGGTGCCATAGTGTGAAAGAATTTCTCCTTCACTCTCCAAAGAAGATTCTTGATTTCCTTTTTCAAGTTCCATCTTTTCTTCGTGAATGGATAATAGCGTCATGATCTCGACATAGTGAAGTTCTTCATAGTCTGGTCTTTGCTCGATTTCAGCTATTATTGTATCGAAGGTTGCATCAAGAGCACTCTACAGCTTGTTGACCACATCTCTATTGGTGATATCTGTTACTCCTTGTTGATGAAGTCTTCCGACAATATTTGTTAACCGATTAGTGAGTTCCATACCACCTTCTTTACAAACATTTCTAAAACCAACAAACATGACATGAAGCATTTGGTTGTGAGGATCCGTTCTGGTGATCAATTCTTCATGAGCATTTTTTATGGCATCCCAGAGTTACTTTGCAGTGTCAAGATTTTGGAATTGAATGAAAATGTCTTTCGAAAGACTACCATGTAAAATATCTTTTACTTGTGCATTTAACCTCAGTATAGCTTTGCCATTGAATTGGGAGCATCAGGTTGTTGAATGGTGTATTCGTTTTCCACAATCTGCCATAGATCTATGTTGATGTTTTGAAGTTTGGTTCTCATTCTTTCTTTCTAGTAGACATAGTCATTTCCATCAAAGATAGGAATTCTCTCAGAGTGCGAGGATCTACCTGCATATGACATACTCAAAACTCCAAGGTGGTTAGACCTTTAATACACAGAGACATGGAGTACCGGCTTCGATCCCCAATTGTTAGGACAGAGTATATCTACCAGAGGGGGAGTAAATGGGAGATTCAAAAATTCTTACGAATGTTTTGATCTGATCCCAAACATAGCAGCAGAAATAAGGTTCGGTATAGAGAGGAACTCAATCAAGCATGCTAGTAAGTAACATAACTTTCAATGTAGGAAGCAATAATGGTTCGAGCATAGGATATCACAAGTTTGATAATAATGAAGGTAATGCAATATATTAACAAATGCAGCAGCATGAAAGAAAACAAGATATGAACTACGAGGGAAAACTCGAGACAGAACAATGATGAGGTGAAAGAAAGTAACACGAGGAAAACACAACTGTCTAAATAAGACAAGCATGAGGACAAGTATGTATGAGAGGGAAGACTAAGATGAAAGAGAATGTAACAAGAAGTGCACAAACATTAACTAATGGGAATGAAATAGATTAAAGAAGTGAATGCTTTGCAACAGACAATGATTGATCAGATAAACTATCGTCACATAGCACGAAAGTAAATTGCTGAAGGTAATGCAGTAAAGTAGAATGAACCAGTGGTGCTCGATGGCGATAGTTGGATTTGGTAGGCCAGTTCGCGCTTCTTCCAAAGGATTATGTCTGGTTAGAGGGGTTGTGATTTGACACAGAAGATAAACTCTCTTCGCCCTATTATCCTTTAACTCGGAGTTGATCAGACTCTAGTTGATTTCACTCGTGGTAGATACTTGTCAACGATCTCCAAACCTTCGACAGACCCTCTTCGCGGACCACGATGACTCTTGGTTGTTGAAGATCTTGCTAGGTGAAGACAACAACTCTTCAACACTCGAGCCGACACCTATACGTCTAGAGAGTGCGCAGCTCTCAAGAGTAATAGGTACAAGAACTATAACTCAGAACTACTGTGATGCTCATCCACTGTCTAAGTTTCGGCTCTTGTTTTTTCTCTCGATGGATCTTAAACTCAAATCACTCGAAGAGGGGTTGCTCAATCAATCTTCTCAAAAATCTTAAGTGGAGCATCCAATGGGCAACGTTGGAGCGGGGTGGCTATTTATAGCCGCAACCTTCCCTAGAGGGAAAAGACCAAATTGGACATGTGGAGCAGCCAATAGCCGAATGACACGAGTCCAACGGTACGAAATTGAGCACAACGGTAACATTCCTTTCGAAGCAAGTAATGCTAACTCCTTAGTTAATATATCTCCTACAACATGAAGAACAATGCCTACTGCTGGCAGGTAATCATTTGAAACATAAAAGTGATTTCTCTCAGTCTCACATAGGTTTGGGCTAACAATCACAACGGATCTAAGCTTCAAGAACATATAGCCCTCTTAATAGTACAAAGGTCCTATGACTCAAATAAATGAAAGAAGAACAACAAAATGAATACCGCGTCTTCACTTTGTCTTCAACTTCCACTCGCTGTAGTCAAATTCCTTCGGACATAATCTCCGAACCAACTGCTTCATGTCAGCAATAAATTTTCAAGGGGTTAAATCCTTCCCATCAATGTTCTTGCTTTCATGTGTTTATCATATGTAGCTCATTCTTCTCTACAACGCAGATATTCTTCGGTGAAGCTCCTCAAACTTGACACTGGAGATAGCATTCTCTTTGGTTCTGCATAGACTATTCCTCTCTATGTGCACTAGCAAACAAATTAGTCCATGCCAGTTTCTGTCAAAAATCTCCAAAACACAGGACGGCAAATATTGCACCAACACATTACTCTGTTTGTTATGAACTTAATTCCTTAAGATGCATGCTGGATAGCGGTTGGGGTGTGGAGAAATAATAGTAGATGCAGAATCGTTTCATTCTACTTATCGCGGACGTAATGCCTATGTATTGATCATGCCATGAAGGACGTCATAACTATGCGCTTTTTTATCAATTGCCCAATAGTAATTTTAACCACTATTGCTATGCTCATGAGAGAGATGCTGCTACTGAAAGCTATGGCCCCTAGGTCCATTCACTTCATATTACTAAAACTCTAAATACCTTGCTACAATTATTTATCCTTTATTTTGTTTTGCAAATTATCTATCTATAATTAACAGAATTTATCCTTGCAATTAATGAGTACAAGGGGATTGACAACCCTCTTGCCCACGTTGGGTGCAAGTATTTGTTTTGTGTGTGTGCAGGTATTGTTTATATTTCTTTGTGTGAGTCTCCTATTGGTTCGATAAACCTTGGTTCTTAACTGGGGGAAATACTTTCTGCTACTATACTACATCACCCTTTCTCTTCGAGGAAATCCCAACGCCTATCGCAAGTAGCATGCATCTAGCTGAATGTTAGCTTCATCTTCGTGGGTAGCTATTTCTGGATGTAGAATGGTGAATCCATTCTCTACAAGCTTCCATAGTTCTTCATTGATAGCTTTGATTCCGATTTTCATTCTACCTTGTCAGCAGAGATAGTCTTTTCCATCAAAGATGGGAAATCTTTCTGAGTGTCTAGATCTACCCACATGCGATATACTCAAAACTCCAAGGTGGTTGGGCCTTTAATAAATAGAGACAAGGAGACCTTGCTCTGATACAATTGTTAGGACTGAGAGTATATTGACCAAAGGGCGGTGAGTGGGAGATTCAAAATTTCTTGTGAAACTTTGAACCAAAACTAAACACTGTAGTGGAATATACTGAGCAGATCAAGCACCGAAGATACATGTGCTGAATTGAATCAAAACACAAGGTACAGAGGCGACTAAGCAAATCTTTCGAGGAAAGACAAGATAATCATTCAGGAATAGTAACTCACAACTTTTGCAATGACGATGGTAAAACAATAAGCTAATTGAGTGTTTAGCATGAGTGAGCGAACGACAATAACAAACACGGACTGAGATGCTAACAAAAGAAAGAGAGAATGAATGACAACAGAGTCACTGAATGAGATGCAGATAATGAAAGAATAGCATGCAGGACAGATGGGGTCACACGAAAGTAAACATGCTCCACATAAGGATACATGATCATGACAACTATCGAACCATAGGGCACTGAAGATAAACTACCCGAAGGTATTCGTAGAGTAGAATGAACTACTGGTGCTTGATGGCGATATAAGTATTTATATGTGAGGTTGTTTCTAATAAAAACTAGGCAATAATTTGTTTATGTTATGTAGGACAAAATACTTCATCGACTTCTATGTCATGTCTAATTGCAGGAGTATTTGACACTCCTACAAACCTCATGTGGTGATAAAGAAAAGAGATAGGAATATGTGTTGTACAGTAAGTTCTCCAACGTCAATTTGGGGCGAAGAGAAGTTAGAGACCAAGTCCCCCAAGTTCTGACTCAGATTCGACCTGCATCAACATACCTGACTTCAAACGACTACAAAATTTTACAACCGGACTCCGAATTGAGTGAATCTTCTTTTGTTAGAAAGTATATTGTGCACTTTCCAAATTAATTGGATTCACATTCGACATCATCTGGAGCATCGACATATCACAGAAGTAGTTTGACGCTGCTGCAGAATCCGAGTCATACTACAAATCAAAGGTGTTGTGTCACCTTCACTTGGGCCCATGAGCCTTACACGACCTAGGGTTTGATTTTTGGATGCCTTGGGATGTGCGCCCACCCCCTTGGCCGCCACCACTTAGTCCTATATAAGTAGATCAATCCCCTACTTTTTGGGTTTTGTTTAGTTCAAAGTTAGACATTACTGCCACTTTGTGTACTTCATTTCTGTCTAGGGACCATTCCAAGACTGCTTTTGGAACCCCATTTTTGCCAATACTTTATTTATATTCGCAATATTCAGGTTGCTTTTATTATATCGTTACTTATTCTTTGATTGCTTGCAGAAATAGACCTTCGTGGTCTGGTTGATCTTACTTCTGGCATTGTCGGTAACCTCTAGAATACGCAACATGGTCACACGTTGTAGTCGAATCATCAAGGTCGACTCCACCAAATTGATAGTTATCATCTCATCAAAAGATCCGGACACCCCATCACCTCTATCAAGTAGGGTGTTACATCGGTATGGTGACGTGAACCTGGGAAAAATAATTTGTCGCATGCGTGGAGTGAACGAAGTGTTTTAACCCCTGGCCAAACAATCTAGGAGCAACATCGTATCTCCGATCTGGACAATCACCCGTCGGCAGCACACAATGCGACAAGCTGGGGTCAAGATCAGGGACGTGTGCTGATGAACTGTGGGGGAGGTGGGGGGGAGAGAGAGTTGGGAGAGAGGCAGGATGAGGACAACTCCAATCTTACGACGTTGAAAACCGGATCGGACGGCTATGAAGATCACCAATCGGGCGTCCATGCCGGTTGACCGACGCCAAGCACTGGCCTAAACATTATGCCTCTAAATCTTTTTTACCGGAGTAACGTACAACATTCAACTAGTGTAAAAAAATGGCAGTTCTATATCCAGGTAATACATCATAAGGTACAAATTGATCTGCATATTCCTATATACCTACCTATAATTACTACTGGACTCCCCATATCTATCTATCTATCTATCTATCTATATCTTCTTTTGGTTTGACGGTAACACATATGGCGGAGAACACCCAGCCCAACCTTGGGTTATAATGTCATCTCTCCGCCTCACCCTTACCCCCGGCCCTTTCTCTCTACCGATCTATAGCGGTACTTTATTATCGCTAACCTCACAGTAATCCATCCGGCGAAAACCTAAAGCAAAAGGAGGAGCAAAATATTCGTCCTAGTTTAAGGTATGCGAGGCGAGTGCGCGTGATAGTGCTTGTACATGGTGGGCAGGGCCGGCAGAGGCGTTTGCTTTCCAACGGAAAATTAATAGGAGATGCAGCTAGCGGCCGCCTCCTCTGCCTCTGCCCTCCCTTTCGTTCGTTAACGTGCGTGCGCCGCGGCGGACGGGCGCGTGGCGGCGGCACGGCTGGTTGCGGAGACGACCGGAGATGGTGATGATGATTATGGCTTGGTCGTTTGTGCGCAGGGGATACGAGGGCAGCGGCGGAGATGTCCGTTGCCGATGCTGCCGCTGCGGCGGACAAAGGTAAGGAGAAGGTGGAGGAGACTGTGCCGGCGGCGAGGGCGGCGGGGGGCGGAAATGGGAGGTTCACGGCGTACCCGGCGCGGATGGCGGAGCACAAAAGCGTGGTGGCGGACGCCGCCCTCTTCAGGGCTGAGCTCGAGAAGCTGCACGCGCACATGGGCACAAAACTCAAGTAAGGGATCGGTGGCAACCTTCCTTCCCCTCTATGCATCACCGTTTCACCATTCATGCGCCTGCAATATAACTTCGAGCTGTTCTATATGATGTTTTAATTATCTCTGTTGTTGTTGCATTTTTTTTCCTTCAAGTTGGAGATAAATATGGGAGGGGAGAAAGGGAGGTTTGGTGAGCGGCAATCTTGATAACGAGCAAATGCCTGCATTTTTTTTTTGGACCCGCGTTCGTTTAGTTTACTAATCTGTAATCTCCCTCCCTTTATATTATGTGGCCCAAATCTGCCAACATGTCTCAAGCCATAAATCTTTTGGTACCGATTACGTAGCTACTTTGTTATCTGCTTTGGTCTGTCTGATAGCTGGGCACACCTCTGAATATGGGACTATTGTTTCATTCAAATCGGATATTGTCCTTCAGAATAATTATTTTACCAGTTTACCAAGTGGTCTTTGAAACACACCAGCTTGTGTTCCTTTCGGGCCTGTCATTTAGCATCACCTCATATCCCCCTAATTTCTGCCACATACGAGACCAACCTGTTTGGCAGCTTTGCTTATAATTCTGTACTAGCATCACTGAGCATAGTTTTTTTGGTGTATCTCTAACTCTTTTTCACTGTAAGGGTGCCAATTATTGGTGGAAAAGACCTGGATCTTCATCAACTATTTAAGGAAGTTACCTCACGAGGTGGCATTGATAAGGCAAGAAATTAATGGAATTACTTATGTTTAGTGGTTTAAAGTTCCTTTCGGAAGTAGTTTGTCTGGCCATATTTGTTACATTGTGCTGCAACTGTTCTACCCCGGAAAGGTAATATTTAGGATTGTCAGGTGTCATTCAATAGCTGAACTCTGCAGCTAATTATTTAGCCATGTTATGTCACTCGACAAATAACTGACCTATAGATTCTTGAAATAAAAATTTGGCCTACATGAATTGCTGCTACATTAGTGTTAAATCAAATTTTGCGTCCATGTAGCAATCACTTAACTAAAATTTTCGTTAGAAACGGAAAGTGGGCGTGCAATTTTAGTTCATATGAATTCCATTGTTATTACATCGGTAGGTCTTCATCTTATTTTCTCCCAATTTATCCTACGAGGTAATGAAATTCTCACGCATGATTTCTCACTGCTACCTTTCTCTTGCCACAGTCCAGATATAGTTATCGCATTTTTCATTTAGATGCTTCAAACTTATGCAAGATGCCAATTATTGGGAAAAACAACAGTGCTCATCATACGAGTAGCCCACAAGCAATTCCATTTAGACAAGAGTAAATTTCATAAAACTCCTTCAAAAACATCAATGATATAAATGTGTTAAAACATGTGGACTGGCTAATGTACCATGTGATTCTAAAACTTGTATAGCATAGAACATGTTTTAGAAGTAAAAATCTGAATTATGAACACTTGAGCTGGAGTCTGGATTCAGCTAATTGCAAACCGACCTTGCTTGGTGCGTCTGCCTAGGACTTGATTGGTATAAATACCGTATCTGAATCTTTACTACATTTTTGTGTAAGCAGAGATTGTTCTCAAAGAAAAGCAAGTTAAAGCCACGACACTTCAAAATTTGTGGTGTTTTTTTGAATGTACTGTTAGTCATCACTTTATCTGTAAATATGCAAAGTCAGAAGGTCAGATTGATAACTGTTTGTGTTGCTGCCTCGCACAGGTCAAGGCAGAAAACAGATGGAGAGAAGTAACCGCGTCATTTATTTTTCCTGCGACTGCGACAAATGCTTCTTTTATGTTGAAAAAATACTATATGTCGCTGTTATACCATTTTGAACAGCTCTACTTCTTTGGAGCACAGGGCTGGTATCAACAAGAAAGTGGTGTGTGCAATCTACAGAATTCCGTGTTCTAGTTCTGACTGTCGCTTTCTTGCCATTACTCAGACCATGTTTTTACCACAGATCCCAGATCACTGCCTTGCATAGACGTGAGAGCTGAAACACAAAACACCGAGAAAAGAAAAAGGGCCACCAATGCCTCTTCAGGTTAGTTTCAGTCAACTCATCTTCTTTAGGCCTCTCCCTCTCCTGTGTAGCGTTATCTCTTCACCCTCCATCTCAGATTTTTGTCCGTGGCATAGAGTTTGAGGAGGATGAAACCATATCTTATGCTGGATACCATCTCTTCACAAAATCCAACACATCCGTCATTGAATTTTGTACTCACTATTCGATTAAACTCTCTTAACAAAAGTGGATTCTCGTGTACTCCCTCCGTTTTTATTTACTCTGCATATGAGCTTTGTAAACTTTGACCAAGTTTATAGAAAAATTTATTAACTTAAACAATAATAAATCAATACTATTAGATTCATCATTGAATATATTTTCACAATATACATGTGATTGTAAATGTTCATATTGTTTTCTATAAACTCGCTCAAACTTTATAAAGTTGGACTTAGGACAAAGCTAATATGCAGAGTAAATAAAAACAGAGGGAGTATTAAATAGTTGGCCTATACGATTCAACCCATTGACATGGTGAGTAAATTGACATGGCAAGCTTATATACAGCTAATAAGAGACGATCACTGGGACTGGACGTAGCACTCATCAGATACGGATGGGTATGCACGTTTCTGTTAGTTTTTAGAAACCTTGTATCATCATGAGTTCATGATATTGTTACTTACATGATTCACTAATCTTTATTCTAGTTTAGCATGGTTGGTTTGGCATTATATATATAGGCTCGCTAATGTGAGCCGGAGCGCAAAGCGCTAATTCTACGCTCCGGCTGGACACCACACCCTAGGCTACGCACGTGTTGCACAGGTCGTTGAAAAAATCAGCAGTTTTTCTCCCGCATGGTGGTAAAATTGATGGACACTATAGTAACTGAATTGATTTCATTACGACTGGACCCATCTATTCCCCGCCTCGCCAAGACCACATAATTTGTCCACATGGTAAACCTAAAAAGAAATAGTCCACATGATACATAGTAATCAGCCATGGGAAAAGTAGTAACGAAACAAAATATGTTACTGTTGCACCTATTCTTCCTGCTCCCTACATAATTATCCGCTTCGTAGTAAAATTGGTGTAAAATATAGAGTACTCTAAAATATAGTAACAAAGTCTATTCTGTTACTACAACGTAAAGTAAAATGTAATATAGTCTATATTTCCAGTTTTTTTACCAGGTTAGAAGATTGGTTGGTTTTCCTCACGGAGAATGGTGCATGGCACGTAGTAATAGATTAAATTATATTACTATATTTCGTTGCTACTTTACCTTGATTAGAAGAACAACTCATCTATGGAGTGGGGGCGTGGAGTCGTAACCAATTTAAACCCGTTATTTTTTCTTGCATGTGGTATTACCGTGGTAAGCAATACAAATCACTTTCCTCTTCTCTTTACCCTCATAAGATTAGCGAGACGGACGTGGGGCGTGTGGAGTGGTAACCAAAATTAAATCCATTACTATATTTTCTACTTCCTTTTACCCTCACACAATTAGTTAGCGGGTGGGACTGCACTGGCTTAGTGCCGTGGTATGCGGGTGGTTAGCGACGCGTAGCAGAATAAGAGCTTTGCGCTCTCGCTCAGTTTAGCGTCACCGTCATATATATATATATATATATATATATATATATATATATATATATATATATATATATATATATATATACTTAGTAGAAGTCAGTACAAACAGCCACATACATATATTGTGTTCAAATTATATGGAGCTTTCTGAACGACAAACATAGCTAACAAATTGGAACGACTTGGAGGTGATTTAAGACTCTCGAGGAAAGATATTAATATTCATGTGACTAATTTTTTTTTCCTTGAACTGTTTTAGACCCAGCTTTGGCTTCTGATAATGTCGATGTGGATGTAATAATTGATGGCAAGTTTGAACATGGTTACATTGTAACTGTTATTATGGGATCAAAATCCACAAAAGCAGTCCTTTATAATTACAGTGAGGAACCTGCTCTTACAACTCTGGCACCTACTATGCCCATAAACAACACTGGTTCGAAGGGTGGACGTAGGCGGAGGCAACGCAGGAAGAAGCTAAGTACAACAGACCCCAGACATCCCAAACCAAACAGGAGCGGCTATAATTTCTTTTTCCAAGACCAGCACAGAAAGCTAAAGCCAGATTATCCTGGCCAGGACAGGCTGATCAGTAAAATGATTGGTGAACGGTGGAACAATCTAAGCCCTGAAGACAAAGCTGTAAGATAGAAAAAATCTATTAAAATCTCAGCTCTACAAATCATTATCTATTTTGTCATGTGATATGTCCCTTCTGTGATTTTTAATAGGTGTACCAAGAAAGAGGTGTACAGGACAAGGAGAGATACCAGTCTCAGTTGGCTGCTTATAGAGAAGAACTGAGAACAGGCCAGCCTATGAGCAATCCTGTGCCTATTATCGGCAATGTACCTATCCAGCAGACATTTCCCCAGACAGAAGTAACTATTGATGAAGTGGACTCCAAGGTCAGTAAAGGACATATGCTGCTGTCCAATCAAAGGTACAACAACAGCGACGAAGGTGTTGATTCAGGTGGAAAACTTGTTGAAGATGAAGAGTTCAACACGGATACATCTCCTGAGCCTAGCATTGATACCACTGATTCGCCTGGGCTGCTTGATCCTTCTGCTGATGGCGACCGATTTGAACTTCGCAGGAGGGAGAACCCCAACAAAAATGAGAAACAGAGCACTGCACCTAAATAATGATTGAAAAATGACTTAATGGTACATTCTTCTGGTACAAGATTGGAAGTAATAAGTTGAAGCGAGCGGCAGGTTATGCCTACTGCCTTCGATGTAGGATCAGGTTGATGTCTCATTTTTATTCCTTTTATATATCAGCATTGTTGTAGAAACTGCTACGGGCTGATTTATGTGGGTAACGCTCTATTAGCGCATGAAATGCTGTGGGTTTTTTCTTCAGTTTGGAACATCCCAAGTTGATATGTTGAATTGGTTGGATCGACGATAGATGGTTTGTGTCATTTTGGTTTCTTGCTGACATTAGTTTCGGCCTGTAGTACCACCGTAACGCGTTGAAACATGGCTTGATGAACTTGAATTCAGAGGAACTGAACACGAGAGAGAACTGGATGTACGGTTTTATCTCGCTCAGATGAAGGCTTAGGCACAACCACCTAGAAGGAAATTTTGTGGTACTTGGATTTATCATCATTACAAGATGAAATAATTTATTTTTTGGGGTAGACAAAAGCAATTGACAAAGCAAATTGCCTTTAGACTTTTGCAAACTGGAGAAAAACGATGTCTCATCAACCTGTCTGATTAGGAAAATCAAACGGTGTGTCATTTGGAGTCCCGAGTCGAAGGATATGAGAGTTCCAGTGCAAGCTGTCAAGAGTATTAATGATTGCACGATGCTCCATGTGTTGGTTACCATGAATTTGAGCTCTTCTTTTAGACTGCTTTCACACCTAAGCTAGGAGGGATGTTCCTAGTATAAATACCTCTTCCCCCACTTCAGCCACCACTATTTGGCAATTTGATTTCAGCATAGGTTAGCTAATGTAAACTTGCCTTGTGAGAGGGTAAACTCACTAATTTACAACAAAAACCCTTGAGGTCGCTCTTTGGCAATTTGATTTCAGCATAGGTTAACTAATGTAAACTTGCCTTGTGAGAGGGTAAACTCACTCATTTACAACAACAGCCCTTGAGGCGGCGACCAGTTCATACTTCCAACTTCGTGTGTGGTTGTGTGGATTGAAAACTTGGGGTGTGGTTAGGCGAATACTTGTTATTTGTCATTGCATATGTGATAGCTTGTTCTTGTCTTGTCAGGTTGCACTAGTTATTGATTACCGAACAATGTTGTTGACTGGGATCGAGGGCTTCTTTCCTACCCTTCAGGTGGTGTTGATTCGTTCGATCAAGCAAATCCTCCGTGAAGATTGGGCAACCCCGGATCATCTTGGCATCATAATTTCGGTTGACATGGTAGGATCTTGTATCCCTAGTTCAGTTCATGTTCTTGTGCATCCTAGTCCAAAAATATACCCACAAAAAGTTACCTTTACCTAGCCCTTTGTCGTCTTTAATCCGTTATTTAGTGAGTTTTATCAAGTTCTTATCCATTAGATCTTTGTTTTTAGTTTTTGAGTGTCCCCCCTCTATAATTCTTCATTTGGCTCCATTTTTGTGCTCAAATTTCATATCTCACCCTCCACCAATTCTTGTGTATGTTTGTCATCCGGAGTTCGTTTTGGATATTGTTGTGCATTTTGAAGAGCCCACACCGTGTGCTCTCCATCCATTCTTGTTAGATTTGATTCTTGAAAGTGCGTTATATCGAGTAGAGGGGGTGTGAATAGACGATTTTTACAAATTTGTCACTGAGGAATTTCTAGGTGAAGAAATTCCTAAGCAACGACACACTAGCAGCAGAATAAGTACTCAGGAATATACAAAACAGAGTAACAACATAGTCATCATGATTAGATGAAAACAAGAACAGAGTACAGGTAGCGTGATAACAAGATAAGCAGGCTGAAGACTATGTGACTGAAGAAATTGGATTGAGGAAATAGAGAAAGTCTTCAGTCAAAGTATTCAAACAGTAATAATCAGGTTCATCAACACATGAATGAGGAAATGAAAGGGTTGAGGAAATAGAACCAGTTGGCTTGGTGAAGACAATGATTTGGTAGACCAGTTCCAACTGTTGTGACAGTTGTACGTCTGGTTGGAGCGGTTGAGTATTTAAACTCGAGGACACACAGTCCTCACCATATTCTCCTTGAGCTAAAGTCACACAGTCCTCGCCCAACACCCGTGGTAAGTCCTCACAGGTGACTTCCAAACCTTCACAGACTTGGTCACTCGGCGATCCACAATTCCTCTTGGATGCTCAGACCATGACGCCTAACCGTCTGGAGGATACACAGTCCTTAAAGGTAACAAGCGTCGGTTCCACACATGAACAATCTCTTCAGTGATGCTCAATCACTTTGGGTTTGTAGGTGTTTGGGTTTTCCTCACTTGATGATTTTCGCTCAAAGTCCTCGGAGGATGGGATGCTCTCAATGACAAGTGTCGGCCATGGAGCAGCCAACCAGCTAGTGGTTGTAGGGGGAGGCTATTTATAGCCTAGGGAGCAGCCCGTCATGATAAGACATAAATGCCCTTCAATGATATGACCGTTAGGTGGGAAGATATTTTTGGACAGCTGGCACGTAGCACAACAATGGTCGGATATTTGAGGTTCGAATTCCTTAGGGCTATCATGTTCCTCACTGTGTAGGCAATCCTCACTGGCAAATTCCTAACTCCTCAGTCAGGACAAATTCCTCAGAAACCAGAAGATCTTCGTCTCTGTCACTGAAGAAATTGACTGAACTGATATGAGATTTCCAATGGCTTCACTCGAAAGGATTGGGTAGGTGTGATAGGGGCAAAGGTGTCCCGATGTTACGATGAGATAGCAATCGTTTTCTGTGGGAGTCGACTTTGACGATCCGACTACGAACGTGTGAAGATGTCGCGCCTTAGCAATCGCTAAACCAACTTCCGAGGGGTTATTGACCACGCCGAAGCACGATCAACCTGACCACGAGGGTCTGTTTCCTGCGAGCAAACGAAGAACAAGCAAGAAACTGAGATTGCAATCTGGTATTGCGAATAAAAGAGGAAAGCTTTATTAATGAAGGTGGGGTTCTCTGACGCCTTGGTCTGGTCGTTGAACACAAACGAAGTACGCGAAGTTGCAGCTATGGCGAACTTTTAATCTAAACAAAACCCAAAGTCTAAACGATGCCCTAAGGGCTGTATATATGGAGGAAGGGGGGGATTTTGTGGCCCTTGGAGGAGGGGTCCGGAACCAACCCTAACTCTTGTTTCCCCACACATACGGACTGTAAAAACAGCCTATACTTAAGTATTTCGAAAATACATGGGCCTGGCTCAATAATAAGGTGACGCAGCACCTAGAATAGCCTCTAGACGAAATTTATGAAGTGGCATCTTGTATATTTCGTCCAAGGCTTCATGCACTCCTTATGGTGGCTTCAAAGTCCTGAAATCATCACTTGTAACTCCGTTCTTGATCCCCTTGCATGCCATCAACTCCATCGTGTTCTTGCTCCAATGTTCATCCTTCTCCAAGCTAGGCCCTTCATTTGTAAGCAAAACAAATGTATCCAATTTAGGCAGCATCATATTCTCATGAACATTAGAATCATTACCAAGAAACGGAAGTACCTTGTCGGTGTACTAGAGTAGGGGTACCCTAGTATCCCGAACTTGTGCACGGGCAGTCGCAGCACCCCGCGGAAGGCTTGCCGGGCGACCGCCAAGGTCCTCTGTGGTTCCTTTGGAGCCATTCAAGAACAAAGTGTTCAAGACAAGGAGACAAGACCCCGGCAAGAGGAGCTTGCCGGGAAGGCCAACCGAGGCATCTCAAGGAACTTGCCGCGACGCGCCACGCGTCCCGGCAAGGCCCGGCGAGCGACAAGCTTCCGGACGCGATAAGCCAACAACCGCGGCAAGGCGCTTGCCGCGGCAAGCTACCACTCTGTACCCGCGCTCCAGCGCATCCACCAACGTGTCGCCAGGGCCTTTCAGCGCCAGCGTGGCAAGAGGCTGTGCAGCCAACGGTGCGAGGTGGCAAGCGGCGCTGACAAGATTGCCATCGTGGCAAGCGATGGCGCCCCTGACGGTCCCTTTTATGCACTGTTTGGGCGACACAGACGGGCATTTAATGCCTTTGTCCCCTGCCGTCAAGGTTAGGTATGATCCACTGTACAAGTAGTTGTACCAACCGCAACTCTTTTTCCATTTTTACCCTTGCCTACGTTGCCACTGGTCGGTGACCCCTTGAGCATATAAAAGGAGGCCCATGCGCAACGTAGAGTGGGGTTCGAAGGGTTCGAAACCAGAAAACACTCACGCTCGGTCTCGTTAGCAGCTGGTGTGTACTGTAGCATTCAGCGCTCCCGGGCAAGAACACAATACAAATCAGACAAGCAGCAGTAGGAGTATTATCTCTCCGGAGAGCTCCGAAGCTGGGTAAACCGCTCGTGTGCTTCGCCTCAATCTGCTCTTTGTGCGATCTCCGCCCCCCGCCGAACCGAAAGGGGCTCGGTCCGCCGGTCCCATAGGTGTTCGTTCCCACGACATCTTTAGCGCGCCAGGTAGGGGGCGTCGAGGCTGTGTGAACCTGATCCGGCGTTCACACGAGCTAGATCTTCATCATCTTCATCAACATGCCACCGAAGAAGAAGGCTTCGGAGGTGGCTGCTCCGTCCACGTCGATCCCACCGCCACGGAGCAAACGGGTGGTGGGATAGACGCCGGCGGAGGAACGGGCGTCGACGAGGGAGCTCACAGTGCTGCCAGGTCCAAGGACAAGGCTGCACATACCTCGGCGTCCGTACATGCGCCGCGCCCATCTCAGGAGGCACGGGACCGACAGCGTCATGGTACTCGCGGTACCATACGCTCGTTGGACCAAGATCGAGCTGGTGGATCTCAGGGTGCTCAAGACCAGCATGCACGCCAACATGCAGGCATGAGAAAGACACGGTCACCTAGACGGGATACTGCTCCTTCGAACCCAGTTGGGAGTCCGAGCATATCCCGCTCCTCGCACCGTTCGCCGCCGCCATCGAAGACCCCAGCAGAAGCGTTGGCCCGAGCTCAACTGCTCCTGGATTACCCTCCAACGGCGGACAAGATCGACGATTGGAGGGCCACCATTCAGAGTCTCATCGGCTTCGCCAACGGCGACACTCCACGACAACCGAGTACATCGAAGCCGCGGCAAGACTGCCAGGCACGAGCCGATGGCGACAAGACCGGTGGGGGTGCAACCACCGTGCACTCTCCACCCCGAAGGCCAAGATCGCCGACTCGCCAGGTCAACCTCGACAATGATTCCACCGCATCATCTGATCCTCGAGCTCGTCACGATCAGCGCCAAGTTCTTCACGAACGACAGCAAGAAGACGCTCATACTCGCATCGAGCGCCGAAGAGAAGCGCGGCGTCAATCGGACCAGCGCGCTGGGCCCACTGTCGACATGCATGCGCCAGGGGAACCAGGCGACTTGCCGTACGCGGTAGGTTGCCCTACGTTCACTCGTGAGCTGCGGCAAGTCCAGTGGCCCAGCACGAAGAATTTCAAGCCAGATGTACCAGAGAAGTACGACGGCAAGACGCATCCGTCGGAGTTCCTCAGCATCTACACCATCGCGGTGCAAGCTGCCGGGGGACGGGACGACAAGATCCTTGCCAACTACTTCCCGCTGGTGCTCAAGCCCAATGTCAAATCCTGGCTCATGCACTTGCCGGACAACTCCATATCCTCATGGGCAGATCTATGCCATCAGTTTGTCGGTGCCTTTACAGGCGGCCACAAACCTCATGGCCAAGAGAGCGACCTTCACATACTCGTCCAGAAGGAAGGAGAGTCTCTGCGCAAGTACACTCAGAGATTCAGCCGTGTACAGCACACAATCCCAGATGTCCACTCTGCCGCGGTCATCAGCGCGTTCCATCAGAACGTGCGTAACCGCAGGATGCGAGAGGAGATGGCGATGTGCAAGATCAGGGACGTCAGTGAGTTATATGCCCTGGCCGACAAGTGTGCACGTACTGAGGAAGGGAGGAAACTCCCCGGAGAGAATCTGAAGCGGGAGGATCGATAGAAGGATGCTGCCCGGCAAGGAAAAACCGTGGCGGAACAATGTATGAGGAAAGGCAAAGATGTGCTAGTCGTGGAGCAGTCCGCAACGGAGGTGGCACCAAGAAAGCCAAAGCTGGTAGCTCCGGCGAGAGGCTGTGGCGGTCGCCGACAAGGTGGCAAAGACCGACAAGCAAGATCTTGCAAGATCCACCGCACCAAGGGCCATGATCTCGAGCTGCAAGAAGGTCGAGCAGCTTGTCGAGCAGCGAAGGCTGAATACGAGCGACGCGACAAGGAGAAGGCCCAAGAAGGTACTGGAGGATCTGGCAAGAAACGTCCCGGCCGGGGAGGACGCAGCGGCAAGGCCAAGCAGCGGCAAGGAGACAGACTCCCCGCGGCCGCGACAAGGATGAAGATGACGACGAAGATGAAGATAGGGATGATGACGAGGCCGATGAGCAGGAGTTCCAGAAAGCCACAGAGGTCCTGTGCGTTGACGGTGGTGCTTCTCTGCATACTTCACACCGCCAGCTCAAACAGTGGGTGCAGGAAGTCAATGCGGCAGAACCACCCGTCGAGTCACGCAAGCCTCTGAAATGGTCCAGCACGCCTATCATCTTTGATATTGAGGACCACCTTGATCGCATAACAGCGGTCGGGTGCTTGCCGATGTTGGTTTCACCAACTATCCGCAACCTCAAGGTCACCAACATGCTAGTTGACGGCGGGGCCGGCTTGAACCTGATCTCCTCCGCGGTTCTCCAGAAACTCCAGATCCCTGACAGCGAGCTCGAAGAGACTGGCACATTCCAAGGAATCAATCCGGGAAGGAGCAAGCCGAAGGGGAAGATCACGTTGCCGGTGACATTTGGCAGCGAGTTGAACTTCGTGGATCGAGAGGGTCACTTTTGACGATGCTGATTTTCCATTGCCTTACAATGGGATACTCGACCGTCCAGCACTCGCCAAATTCATGGCAGCCTCTCATTATGCATACAACATGTTGAAGATGCCAGGCCCGATAAGCGTCATCTCGTCCTGGCGACAAGAAAGATGCTCTTATCTGCACCGACAAGATCTACCGGAAGCGGCAGCCAGAGCGGATCGCAAGTCACTTGTCGCTGAAGTTCCGGGGAAGAAGAAGACCAAGTCCGGCAAGAGTTACGATGCCCACTCCGCAGCGAACCTCTTGAGTCTGCGCTACCGCCGAGGACGCACCATCGAGCTCCACCGCAAGTGTAAGAAGGCGAAGGCAGCTCCGCCAGAGACCAAGAAGGTGTCCGCCAAGGAGGACGGCACCGATGGTACCTTCACCATCGGTGCCACTCTCGACCCTAAATAGGAAAGCGCGCTGTTGCTTTCTGGGGAACGTCGACGTGTTTGCGTGGCAACCGTCTGACATCCCCGGTGTTCCCAGGAAAGTAATCGAGCACCATCTTGCCATTTGTCCTCATGCGCGGCCTGTCAAGCAGAAGGTCAGGAAACAAGCAGTGGAGCGCCAAGAATTCATAGCAGAAGAAATCAAGAAATTGGAACCAGCAGGCCTTGTCAGAGGAGTGCTCCATCCTACGTGGTTGGCCAATCCTGTAGTCGTGCGTAAGGCAAACGGGAAATGGAGGCTTTGTATCGACTTTACCGATGTTAATAAAGCTTGTCCCACAGACCCATTTCCCTTGCCGCGCATTGATCAGATTGTTGACTCCACGGCTGGATGTGACTTGCTTTCATTTCTTGACGCATATTCAGGATACCATCAGATCTTCATCGCAGAAGAGGATGAGGAGAAGACCGCATTCATCACTCCATGTGGCACATACTGTTTCATACGGATGCCTTTCGGTTTGAAGAATGCTGGTTCAACATTTGCAAGAGTAGTCCATGACGCTTTTGAGCCACAAATACACAGAAATGTAGAAGCCTACATGGATGATATAGTGGTCAAGAGCAAGGACAAGGCAACTGTGATTCAAGATTTAGATGAAACCTTTGCAAATCTGCGCAAGATCAACCTCAAGCTTAACCCCGAGAAGTGTGTGTTTGGAGTCCCCTCTGGCAAGCTTCTCGGGTTCTTCGTGTCTCAGTGGGAAATTGAAGCCAATCCCGACAAGATCAAGGCCATTGAGCAGATCGAAGCACCAAAGCGTGTCAAGGATGTACGAAGGCTTGCCGGTTGCGTGGCTGCTCTCAGCAGGTTTATCTCTAAGTCTGCTGAGAGCGCCTTGCCATTTTTCAAAATATTGAAAAAGGCAGGTCCAATGAAATGGACTCCGGAAGCGGAGGCTGCGCTGCAGGACTTGAAGAGATACCTGTCCTCCACTCCAACACTTGTCGCACCTAAGCCACAAGAGAAGTTGCTGCTGTATCTAGCGACAACCAATCAAGTGGTTAGTGCTGCGTTAGTAGCGGAGAGGGAGGCGGATGATGAGCCAGCAACCACGACAGATGCATCCAGCGATAAGCAGGGGGCTTCACCGACAAGCTCTGGTCCCGACGAGGATGGATCGGCGCAGGCGCATAAGGAGATACAGAAGAAATTGGTGCAGCGCCCAGTTTACTTTGTCAGTTCCCTTCTGCAGGGGGCTAGGTCAAGGTACTCTGGTGTGCAGAAATTGCTTTTCGGCCTTCTCATGGCCTCGAGAAAGCTGCGCCATTACTTCCAAGCACATGAGATCACAGTTGTCACTCGTTTTCCGCTGAAGAGGATACTGCAGAATCCAGAGGCAACAAGCAGGATTGTCGAGTGGGCACTGGAACTATCAAGCTTTGGCCTCAAGTTTGAGAGCACTTCAACTATCCAGAGTAGAGCATTGGCAGAATTCATTGCAGAGTGGATGCCAACACCAGATGAAGAAACTCCAGAAACGAGCATCCCCATCAAGGAAGCAAGCAAAGAGTGGCTGATGTACTTTGATGGTGCCTTCTTGCTGCAAGGCGCCGGTGCGGGCGTGCTACTTGTCGCGCCCACCGGAGAGCACCTCAAGTACGTAGTCCAGATGCACTTTCCCAAGGAGCAAGCAACAAACAATACTGCAGAGTATGAAGGTTTGCTTGCCCGTCTCAGGATCGCGGCAGATCTTGGGATCAAGAAGCTCATTGACAGGGGTGACTCGCAGCTTGTCGTCCGCCAAGTGAACAAGAACTATCAGAGTCTGTTGATGGAAGCTTACGTTGATGAAGTGAGAAAGTTAGAAGAGCACTTTGACGACCTACAGATGGAACATGTTCCAAGAGCTCAGAAGGACATTGCCGATGGCCTGTCAAAGTGCGCCGCACTTAAGTTACCTGTGGAACCAGGGATCTTTGTGCTCAAACTGACTCAACCGTCTGTAACGCCATCAACTAGACAGAGCAAGAAGAGGAAGTTGATTTCTGGTGACTATTTTTCGGCAGAGCTCCCTGAAGCCACTGCCAAGAAGGTCACCAAGATCAACACCAAGAGTCTTGAGGAGATGCGCTCCGGCAAGCCCTAGGGTTTGTTCCGTTGAAGCAGACGCTCCCGACAAGTTTTGCTCCGGCAAGCTTGCCGGGGAACATCAAGCTCCAGCTGAGCCACAGGTTCTTGCCGTAGAAGCGGATGGTCCCGCAGCAACATATGTGCCTTTAGTCCTTGTTGTCGAGCCGCAAGCTCCAACATGGGCACAGCAGATTGTCCGTTTCCTTCGGACAGGAGAACTTCCCGAAGAGCAAGAAGAAGCGGAAAGAGTAGCCCGGCAGTCAAGTATGTACCAGTTTGTCGACAACACCTTTGCATGCAGAAGAAGGCTCAACGGTGTGAAATTGAAGTGTATTCACGGGAAGATGGACAAAAGCTCTTGGCGGAACATACATGGAGGCATATGTGGTCATCACATTGGCGCAAAGCGCTTCCGGCAAAGCGTTCCGCAAGGTTTCTTTTGTCCGACAGCCCTCCAAGATGCAATCGCACAAGTAACCAAGTGTGAAGCGTGCAAGTTCCATTCCAAGCAGATACACCAGCCAGCTCAAGCTCTCCAGACGATCCCTTTATCCGGCCATTTTTGGTGCCGGGGCTCGACATCCTCGACCCCTTTCCCGAAGCTGTCGGGGCTTTGAGTACTTGTGCGTTGCAATCGACAAGTTCACAAAGTGGCGGAAGTGGAAGCGATGAGGAAGGTAACAAGACGCGGTCGGCGATCAAGTTCTTGGTCGATTGTTTGCCGCGGGACCCTAACGAATCATCACCGACAACGACACGCAATTCACGAGCCGCACCTTCATGCAATCGTCCAAGATCTTGGCGCCAAGGTGCTTTGCTTCATTGCTCATCCGAGAAGCAACGGTCAAGCGGAGAGGGCAAATGCTGAAGTGCTGCGGGCTCAAGACCAGGACTTTCGACAGGCTGCGCAAGTGCGGAAAGAACTGGATTGAGGAGCTGCCGGTGGTTCTTTGGTCGATTAGGACGATGCCAAATCGAGCCACTGGCCAGACACCTTTTGCTCTAGTCTATGGAGCAGAGGCAGTTCTCCCCACGGAACTCGTATACGGGTCGCCTCGAGTGCTCGCTTATGATGAGTTTGAGCAAGAGCAGCTGTGACAAGATGACACGCTGCTCCTTGAGGAATACCGTCTTCAGGCTGCTGTACGAGCTGCTCGATACCAGTAAGCTTTGCGCCGCTACCATAGCCGCAAAGTTAATGCCAGAAGTCTCGAGGAAGGCGACCTTGTTCTTCGGCGTGTTCAGTCCGCCAAGAATTCCAACAAGTTGACGAAGTGGGAAGGCCCTTACCGGTGAAACGAGTCACTAGGCCTGGCGCTGTCTCGCTTTGAGACCGAAGATGGCTTTCCGGTGAGCAACTCTCGAACATTGAGCATCTTCGTAAGTTTTACTCAGAAAGCGCGGTTGCGGAACCTGTTCCGGCAACCACCTTTTGTACAAGTCTTGCCGCTGTTGCATGTAATCCTTTGTACACAGCCGGGCGCAGACCCCGTGCATAAATAAAGCTCATGTGCTCCACACATCTTGTCAATTTCATGCTTTCTATTTTTTGCATGTGTTATCTGACATTTTGTGCAGCACCTGCCCCGGTAAGCAGTAACGAGCCGTAAGGCTCCATATCTTTATTTTCTCTTCTTTCTTTTTCTCAAAAAAGGGGAAGGTTCCCTCGCCCACAAGTTTGCCAGGGGGAAGGAGAAGATAATGGTGTGGACCAGACGTCATTCAAGAAAGTTCCGCCTTATCGGGAAGCAAACAACGGAAAAGCTAAGTTGCCAAAGTTTGAGCAATCAGTTTTAAAATTTTTCAAGTTATCTTCCTCGAATGACCATACTTTGTATGGAAAACCTGTGCGCGGAGGAACCAACTCGTAGCTAGTTGCTCCCTTACTTTGTTTCGAGTCCGCTCAACAACTTAAGTGAGCTGCGACTAGCTGCGACAAGGTTTCTTGTCGGTAGCGGCACCGCCAAAGAACTATTGACGTCCACACTCAATGCTTTCATGACTAAGGTGCTGCTACCGCAAGTTCCCTAAAAGCGCAGGGTAAACACATACAAAGGAAGGAATCAAGTAAAGGGAATAACATAGCAATCGATACCCAAAATAAAGTTATATTACAAGATAGCTTGTTGTAGCTCTAATAGATTGTTCTCATAACATGACTAACAGCGACAAGGAAAGGAGGAAACGGGCGGCCTAATCTACGCGGTCGCCATCAACCCTCTTGACCTCGTTCACCTTGTCCACAATGGGTGCGACAAGGGCCTTGAGCGCTTCCAGATCAGCATCCGGAGGCAGCTTCTTGAGGACGTTGGTGAGGTTGAGGCCTGGGTTGCGGAAGGCCACCTTCACCAACACCTTTTGCAGAACTCTCGCGCAGATCGTGCGTGACTTGTCGGTCAGCTGCTTTGGGATCCTTTCCCAGAGTCGCTGGAGGGCCGTCGCCACGCCCTTGAAGAACAAAGTGAGCTTGGCGCTGGGCTGGAGGTTCTCATCGGAGGAATACCCGAAATCCTCCATCCCCAGCTGCGCCAGCTCCCCGTCGATGACTGCGGCGATATTCACGAGACCCTCTATCCAGAGTTCCACAGTCTCCCTAAAAGTGTTTTGGGTTTCGGCGGCCCTCGTCAGCAGCGCTTCGTTGGCCTTGATCTCCTCCTTCAAGGCCACCTCCTGCTCCTTGGCGTCGTCCAGCTTCTCGGTCAAAGTAGCCAGCTTCAACTCAAGATCAACGTTGGAGTCCTTGGCGGCGCTAAGCTCCTTGCCCTTCTCGACGAGACGACCATGCAGCTCGCCATGGGCGTAGGCGTCCTTCTCGCGCTCACGCTGGAGCGCGGCAAGCTCTTCGCTCCTCGCCTTGAGATCGGCCTCTAGCTGCGCCACCTTCGTCTCCAGCTCCTTCTTGGCGGCCTCGGCAGCTGCGGCAGCATCCTCTGCTTCCTTGAGAGCCCCGCCAAATGTTTGCTCGCGCGTGGCAAGATCCTCCTCATGGCTGTCAAGATTAACCTTTCGCTGCGCCAACTCGCCCTCCCGCACAAACAGCTCCTCGGCGACAAGCCGCTGTTGCTCTTCGGCTTCAGCCTTCTCGAGGAGGAAGGCTTTCCGCGCCTCGGCGAGTTGCGCCCGCTCCTCTGCCAGGGACCGGAGGGCTTCCTAGTTGAGACTCCGGAGCTCCTCCACATGCTTCTCGATATCCACTCCCGCCCTCGCGACAAGCGCTTCTCGGGATTCCAGCTTGGCCTGCCGAGCGCGGTAGAGTGACACCAGTTTCCGCAGCAGCTGCTCCTCCTCAGACTCGCCGCTGCTGCTGCTCGGCGCGTCAACCAGCGTCAGCCCAGCGGAAGCAAGCACCTCTCCATCAAAGGTTTCTCCTTTGACCGGCGCCCTGGAGCTTGACGCCCAGGGGAGCTTGATGAAGACGCCATCGCCGGCCTTCAAATAGGTGCCGGGCTGGGGCTCTTCAGAGCCTGATGCTGCGGCAGCGGCGGAGGGATCAGCGGTCGGCATAGCGCCTTGCGCTCCTGCGGCCTCAGGGTCGTCAGTGCGATCGCCAGACTGTTGGGGAACGTAGTAATTTCAAAAAATTTCCTACGTACATGCAAGATCATGGTGATGATATAGCAACGAGGGGAGAGTGTTGTCTACGTACCCTCGAGACCGAAGCGAGCGTTGACGCATAGCGTAGAGGAAGTAGTCGTCGTCCTCCGGTCCGACCGATCCAAGCACCGTTACTCCGGCACCTCCGAGTTCTTGACACGCGTACAGCTCGATGGCGCACCCTCGATCTCAATCCAGTAGAGACTCGAGGGGAGTTCCGTCAACCTGACGGCGTGGTGGCGATCTTGATGTTCTCTCGCGCAGGCTTCGCCTAAGCACCGCTACAATATGATCGAGGTGTAATATCGTGGAGGGGCACCGCACACGGCTAAGGAGCGATCAATGATCAACTTGTGTGTTCTAGGGTGCCCCTACCCCGTATATAAAGGAGGGAGGAGGAGGTGGCTGGCCCAAGGGGGCGCCATGGGAGGGGGAAACCTACTCCAAGTAGGTTTCCCCCTTTCCTAATCTTATTTGGAGGGAAGGAAGGAGTACTAGTATTAGGAAGTAGTACTAGTAGTAGGAATAGGAAGAGGGGAAGGAGAAAGGAAGGGGGGGCCCCCCCTCCCAGTCGGATTGGGCTTGGGGCGCGCCTCCCCTTGCTTCTTCTCCCTTCCTCCTACATGGGCCCAATAAGGCCCATATACCTCCCGGGGGGTTCTGGTAACCTCCCGGAGCTCCAAACTTCTCCGGAACCTTTCCGGTGTCCAAATATATCCGTCCAATATATCAATCTTTATGTCTATTGACCATTTCGAGACTCCTTGTCATGTCCGTGATCATATCCGGGACTCCGAACAAACTTCGGTACATCAAAATACATAAACTCATAATATAATTGTCATCGAAACCTTAAGCGTGCGGACCCTACGGTTCGAGAACAATGTAGACATGACCGAGACACGCCTCTGGTCAATAACCAATAGCGGGACCTGGATGCCCATATTGGTTCCTACATATTCTATGAAGATCTTTATCGGTCAAACCGCATAACAACATACTTTGTTCCCTTTGTCATCGGTATGTTACTTGCCCGAGATTTGATCGTCGGTATCAATACCTAGTTCAATCTCGTTACGGCAAGTCTCTTTACTCATTACATAATCGTCATCTCATAACTAACTCATTAGTTATATGTTTGCAAGGCTTAAGTGATGAGTATTACCGAGAGGGCCAGAGATACCTCTCCGACAATCGGAGTGACAAATCCTAATCTCAAATTATGCCAACTCAACATGTACCTTCGGAAACACCTGTAGAGCACCTTTATAATCACCCGATTCGTTGTGACGTTTGGTAGCACACAAAGTGTTCTTCCGTAAGCGGAGTTGCACAATCTCATAGTTGCAGGAACTTTGTATAAGTCATGAAGAAAGCAATAGCAAGTATACTAAGCGATCAAGTGCTAGGCTAATAGAATGGGTCATGTCAATCACATCATTCTTCTAATGATGTGATCCCACTAATCAAATGACAACACATGTCTATGGTAGGAAACATAACCATCTTTGATTAATGAGCTAGTCAAGTAGAGGCATACTAGTGACTATAGTTTTGTCTATGTATTCACACATGTATTATGTTTCCGGTTAATACAATTCTAGCATGAATAATAAACATTTATCATAAAATAAGGAAATAAATAATAACTTTATTATTGCCTCTAGGGCATATTTCCTTCAGTCTCCCACTTGCACTAGAGTCAATAATCTAGTTCACATCGGCATGTGATTTAACACCAATATTCATATCTCAGTATATGATTAACACCCATAGTTCACATCATCATGTGACCAACATCCAAAGGGTTTACTAGAGTCAATAATCTAGTTCACATCGCTATGTGATTAACACCCAAAGAGTACTAAGGTGTGATCATGTTTTGCTCATGAGAGAAGCTTAGTCAACAGGTCTGTCACATTTGAGCCGTATGTATTTTGCAAATATTTTATGTCCACAATGCTCTTGCGGAGCTACTCTAGCTAATTGCTCCCACTTTCAATATGTATCCAGGTTGAGACTTAGAGTCATCGGATCGGTGTAAAAGTTTGCATCGATGTAACTTTTACAACAAACTCTTTTATCACCTCCATAATCGAGAAACATCTCCTTAGTCCTTACTAAGGATATTCTTGACCAATGTCCAGTGATCTACTCCTAGATCACTATTGTACTCCCTTGCCAAATTCAGAGCAAGGTATACAATAGGGCTGGTACATAGAATAGCATACTTTATAGAACCTATGACTGAGGCATAGGGAATGACTTTTCATTCTCTTTCTATTTTATGTTGTGGTCGGGATTTGAGTCTTACTCAATTTCATACCTTTGCAACACAAGCAAGAACTCTTTCTTTGACTGTTCCATTTTGAACTATTTCAAAATCTTGCCAAGGTATGTACTCATTGAAAATCTTATCAAGCGTCTTGATCTATCTCAATAGATCTTGATGCTCAATATGTAAGTAGCTTTACTGAGGTCTCTATTTAAAGAACTCTTTTCAAACACTCCTTTATGCTTTGCAGAATAATTCTACATTATTTCCGATCAACAATATGTCATTCACATATACCTATCAGAAATGTTGTAGTGCTCCCACTCACTTTCTTGTAAATACAGGCTTCACCGTAAGTCTGTACAAAACTATATGCTTTGATCAACTCATCAAAGCGTATATTCCAACTCCGAGATGCTTGCACCAGTCCATAGATGGATCACTGGAGCATGCACACTTTGTTAGCACCTTTAGGATTGACAAAACCTTCTGGTTGTATCATATACAACTCTTCTTTAACAAATCTATTAAGGAATGTAGTTTTGACATCCATTTGCCAAATTTCATAAAATGTGGCAATTGCTAACATGATTCGGACAGACTTTTAAGCATCGATACAAGTGAGAAAATCTCATTGTATTCAACACCTTGAACTTTGTCAAAAACCTTTTTCGACATGTCTAGCTTTGTAGATAGTAACACTACTATCAAGCATCATCTTCCTCTTGAAGATCCATTTATTTAACATGGCTTGCTGATCATCGAGCAAGTCAATCAAAGTCCATACTTTGTTCTCATACATGGATCATATCTCAGATTTTATGGCCTCAAGCCATTTCGTGGAATCTGGGCTCATCATCGCTTCCTCATAGTTCGTAGGTTCATCATGGTCTAGTAACATGACTTCCAGAACAGTATTACCGTACTACTCTGGTGCGGACTGTACTTTGGAAGACCTACGAGGTTTTGTAGTAACTTGATCTGAAGTTTCATGATCATCATCATTAGCTTCCTCACTAATTGGTGTAGGAACCACTGGAACTGATTTTCGTGATGAACTACTTTCCAATTCGGGAGAAGGTACAAATTACCTTATCAAGCTCTACTTTCCTCCCACTCACTTCTTTCGAGAGAAACTCCTTCTCTAGAAAGGATCCATTGTTAGAAACGAATGATTTGCCTTTGGATCTGTGATAGAAGGTGTACCCAATAGTTACCTTTGGGTATTCTATGAAGACGCACTTCTCCGATTTGGGTTTGAGCTTATCAGGATGAAACTTTTTCACATAAGCATCGTAGCCCCAAATTTTAAGAAACGACAACTTGGGTTTCTTGCTAAACCACAGTTCATATGCTGTCATCTCAATGGATTTAGATGGTGCCCTTTTAACATGAATGCAGCTGTCTCTAATGCATAACCCCAAAACAATATTGGTAAATCAGTAAGAGACATCATAGATCGCACCATATCCAATAAAGTGCGGTTACAACGTTCGGACACACCATAACATTGTGGTGTTCCAGGTGGCGTGAGCTGTGAAACTATTTCACATTATTTTAATTGAAGACCAAACTCGTAACTCAAATATTCGTCTCCGCGATCAGATCGCAGAAACTTTATTTTCTTGTTACGATGATTTTTCCACTTCACTCTGAAATTCTTTGAACCTTTCAACTATTTCAGACTTATGTTTCATCAAGAAGATATACCCATATCTGCTCAAATCATCTTGTGAAGGTCAGAAAATAACGATACTTGCCACGAGCCTTCATACTCATTGGTCTGCATACATCAGTATGTATTATTTCCAATAAGTCGATAGCTTCGTTCCATTGTTCAAGAACGGAGTTTTAGTCATCTTGCCCAAAAGGCACGGTTCGCAAGCATCAAATGATTCATAACCAAGTGATTCGAAAATCCATCTTTATGGAGTTTCTTCATGCGCTTTACACCGATATGACCCAAGCGGCGAGTGCCACAAATAAGTTGCACTATCATTATTAACTTTGCATCTTTTGGCATCAATATTATGAATATGTGTATCACTACGATCGAGATCCAACAAACTATTTTCATTGGGTGTATGACCATTGAAGGTTTTATTCATGTAAGCAGAACAACAATTATTCTCGATTTTAAATGAATAACCGTATTGCAATAAACATGATCAAATCATATTCATGCTCAACGCAAACACCAAATAACACTTATTTAGGTTTAACACTAATCCGAAAGTATAGGGAGTGTGCGATGATGATCATATCAATCTTGGAACTATTTCCAACACACATCGTCACTTCTCCCTTTAACTAGTCTCGCTTTTATTCGCAACTCCGTTTGAGTTACTAATCTTAGCAACCGAACAAGTATCAAATACTCGGGGCTACTATAAACACTAGTAAGGCACACATCAATAACTGTATATCAAATATACACTTGTTCACTTTGCCATCCTTCTTACCCACCCAATATTGAGGGCATTTCCGCTTCGATGACCATTTCCTTTGCGATGTAAGTACTCGGTTTCAGGCTTTGGTCCAGCTTTGGTTTTCTTCACGGGAGTGACAACTTGCTTGTCATTCTACTTGAAGTTCCTTTCTTTCCTTTGCCCTTTTCTTGAAACTAGTGATCTTGTTAACTATCAACACTTGATGCTCTTTCTTGATTTCTACCTTCGTTGATTTCAACATCACGAAGAGCTTGGGAATCGTTTTGTCATCCCTTGCATACTATAGTTCATCACGAAGTTCTAGTAACTTAGTGATGGTGACTAGAAGAATTCATCAATCACTATCTTATCTCGGAAGATTAACTCCCACTTGATTCAAGCGATTGAAGTACCCAGACAATCTGAGCACATGCTCACTAGTTGAGCGATTCTCCTCCATCTTTTAGCTTTAGAACTTGTTGGAGACTTCATATCTCTCAACTCGGGTACTTTCTTGAAATATCAACTTCAATTTTTGGAACATCTCATATGGTCCATGACGTTCAAAACGTCTTTGAAGTCCCGATTCTAAGCCGTTAAGCATGGTGCACTAAACTATCAAGTAGTCATCACATTGAGCTAGCCAAACGTTCATAACGTCTGCATCTGCTCCTGCAATAGGTTTGTCACCTAGCGGTGCATCAAGGACATAATTCTTCTGCGCAGCAATGAGGATAAACCTCAGATCACGGATCCAATCCACATCATTGCTACTAACATTTTTCAACACAGTTTTCTCTAGGAACATATCAAAATAAACATATGAAAGCAACAACGCGAGCTATTGATCTACAACATGGTTTGCAAAATACTACCAGGACTAAGTTCACGATAAATTTAAGTTCAATTAATCATATTACTTAAGAACTCCCACTTAGACAGACATCTCTCTAGTCATCTAAGTGATCACGTGATCCAAATCAACTACACCATAACCGATCATCACGTGAGATGGAGTAGTTTTCAATGGTGAACATCATTATGTTGATCATATCTACTATATGATTCACGCTCGACCTTCGGTCTCCGTGTTCGAGGCCATATCTCGCATATGCTAGGCTCGTCAAGTTTAACTGAGTATTCGCGTGTGCAAAACTGGCTTGCACCCGTTGTAGATGGACGAGAGCTTATCACACCCAATCATCACGTGGTGTGCAGGCACGACGAACTTTGGCAGCGGTGCATACTCGGGAGAACACTTCTTGATAATTTTAGTGAGAGATCATCTTAAAATGCTACCGTCAATCAAAGCAAGATAAGATGCATAAAGGATAAACATCACATGCAATCAATATAAGTGATATGATATGGCCATCATCATCTTGTGCTTGTGATCTCCATCTTGAAGCACCGTCATGATCACCATCGTCACCGGTAGCGACACCTTGATCTCCATCGTAGCGTCGTTGTCGTTTCGCCATCTATTGCTTCTCGACTATCGCTACCGCTTAGTGATAAAGTAAAGCAATTATAGGCGTTGCATTTCATACAATAAATCGACAACCATATGGCTCCTGCTAGTTGCCGATAACCGGTTACAAAACATGATCATCTCATACAATAAAATATAGCATCACGTCTTGACCATATCACATCACAACATGCCTGCAAAAACAAGTTAGGCGTCCTCTACTTTGTTGTTGCAAATTTTACGTGGCTGCTACGGGCTTAAGCAAGAACCAATCTCACCTACGCATCAAAACCACACCGATAGTTTGTCAAATAGACTCCGTTTTAACCTTCACAAGGACGGGCGTAGCCACACTCGGTTCAACTAAAGTTGGAGAAAGCAGACACCGCTAGTCACCGTGTGCAAAGCACGGCGGTAAAACCAGTCTCGTAAGCGTCTGGCGTAATATCGGTCCGGGCGCTTCATCCAACAATACCGCTAACCAAAGTATGACATCTGGTAGGCGGTATGACTTATATCGTCCACAACTCACTTGTGTTCTACTCGTGCATATAACATCAAACCATAAAACCTGGCTCGATACCCTTTGTTGGGGAGCGTAGTAATTTCAAAAATTTCCTACGCACATGCAAGATCATGGTGATGATATAGCAGCGAGGGAGAGTGTTGTCACGTACCCTCGTGAGACCAAGCGGAAGCGTTGGACTTAGCGTAGAGGAAGTAGTCGTCGTCCTCCCGGTCCGACCGATCCAAGCACCGTTACTCCGGCACCTCCGAGTTCTTGACACGCGTACAACTCGATGGCGCACCCTTGATCTCCAATCCAGAGAGACTCCTAGGGGAGTTCCGTCAACCTGACGGCGTGGTGGCGATCTTGATGTTCTCTGTCGCGAGGCTTCGCCTAAGCACCGCTACAATATGATCGAGGTGTAATATCGTGGAGGGGGCACCGCACACGGCTAAGGCGATCAATGATCAACTTGTGTGTTCTAGGGTGCCCCCTACCCCGTATATAAAGGAGGGAGGGAGGAGGTGGCCGGCCCAAGGGGCGTGCCATGGGGGGGGAAACCTACTCCAAGTAGGTTTCCCCCTTTCCTAATCTTATTTGGAGGGAAGGAAGGAGTACTAGTATTAGGAAGTAGTACTAGTAGTAGGAATAGGAAGAGGGGAAGGAGAAAGGAAGGGGGCGGCCCCTCCCCAATTCGGATTGGGCTTGGGGCGTGCCCCCTCCCTTGCTCCTTCTCCTTCCTCCTACATGGGCCCAATAAGGCCCATATACCTCCCGGGGTTCGGTAACCTCCGGACCTCCAAACTTCACGGAACCTTTCCGGTGTCCAAATATATCCGTCCAATATATCAATCTTTATGTCTCGACCATTTGAGACTCCTCGTCATGTCCGTGATCATATCCAGGACTCGAACAAACTTGGTACATCAAAATACATAAACTCATAATATAATTGTCATGAAACCTTAAGCGTGTGGACCCTACGGTTCGAGAACAATGTAGACATGACCGTGACATGCCTCTGGTCAATAACCAATAGCGGGACCTGGATGCCCATATTGGTTCCTACATATTCTCGAAGATCTTTATCGGTCAAACCGCATAACAACATACTTTGTTCCCTTTGTCATCGGTATGTTACTTGCCGAGATTTGATCGTCGGTATCAATACCTAGTTCAATCTCGTTACCGGCAAGTCTCTTTACTCGTTACATGTCGTCATCTCATAACTAACTCATTAGTTATATGCTTGCAAGGCTTAAGTGATGAGTATTACCGAGAGGGCCCAGAGATACCTCTCCGACAATCGGAGTGACAAATCCTAATCTCGAAGTTATGCCAACTCAACATGTACCTTCGGAAACACACTGTAGAGCACCTTTATAATCACCCGATTCGTTGTGACGTTTGGTAGCACACAAAGTGTTCTTCGGTAAGCAGGAGTTGCACAATCTCATAGTTGCAGGAACTTTGTATAAGTCATGAAGAAAGCAATAGCAGTATACTAAATGATCAAGTGCTAGGCTAACGAGAATGGGTCATGTCAATCACATCATTCTTCTAATGATGTGATCCCACTAATCAAATGACAACACATGTCTATGGTCAGGAAACATAACCATCTTTGATTAATGAGCTAGTCAAGTAGAGGCATACTAGTGACTATAGTTTTGTCTATGTATTCACACATGTATTATGTTTCCGGTTAATACAATTCTAGCATGAATAATAAACATTTATCATAAAATAAGGAAATAAATAATAACTTTATTATTGTCTCTAGGGCATATTTCCTTCACAGACCCCTCGCCGGCTCCTGCGGTGGCAGCTTTGGCGGCCTCTTCGCCGGCGGGCTCATCAGCGCCAGCTCCTTCTTCGGTGGCAGCGGCGGCGTCGGTGTTGCCGCGCGCGTTCTCCTCGCCGGTGGCCTCGGTCTCCATCGGCTCCGTGGAGGATGGATCTGACGGCCGGGAAAAGAGAGAAAAAGTCAAGCAAATATCCAAAAAGAAGATCAGAAGAAGAAGAACACAAGGGAAGTTTTCAAGCAAGAAGGGTTACGTGTACTGGGATCCACCACCGGGGGGTCGTTGGTGCTGTCCCTTGCCGGAGAACCGTCCCTTGCCGGAGAACTGTCCCTTGCCGGAGACTTCTCCCTTGCCGGAGAACGCTCCCTTGCCGGGGAATCCTCCCTTGGCGGCGTAGACGAAGCAGATAGCATCTCGGGGGTGGCTTCCGGGTGCTCCTGGTGAGGCTGCTCTGCTCCTAGACAAACCTAGAGTCAGATATCAGCAAAAGAAAGAACACCCATGCGCGCCATAACAGCGGGAAGTAAACCATATACTTACGCTGGGGGCTGCTTTGGGGAATGATTGCCGGGTCCGGCAAGGTGGTCTCGGGCGCGCCCCCTGCTGTCGCTGTGGGCTCGTCCTCGATGACAATCACCGGAGCCTTAGCTCTCTTCGCCGCTCTCTGGGCCAGGGTCCTGAAAAGGAATGAGTTCAGAGTAAAGCAAATCAGATACAAGACAGAAACAACAAAAATTGAAGAACTACAAGTACAACAGAGAGCTTTACTCTTCTTCTTCCTCGTCGGAGCTAAGCGCGGAGAGGTCGAAGTCCGGCCCACCTTCAGCGCGACGAGGCGGAGGAGTAGGTTCCCTTAGCCGCTTGGCGGGGCGATGGCGGTGGTCCGGAAGACCCGCTCCGGTTGCCGCTTGGCGTGAGGCGCTCCCGTGGCAACATTGCTTGTCGCGGTAGAGCGCGTCGCGCGGCGCGACGGCTGTTGACCCGTCTGCCGCCCTGCTACGTCCCCAGCCTTGCGGAGACGCCTTCTTGGTGGAGCTGGGGGCTCTACTTGCGGCAAGCTGCTTGAAGATGGCGGGCTGCTCACACCCTCGCGCGGGCTCGCTCGACTCGGCATCAGGCCCGGCAAGCTCTTCCTCCCCGACAAGCTCTTCCTCGCCGGCAAGCCACTCTCGCTCGGCAAGGCTTGCCGCCTCTGCTGCCTTGGCCTCCTCCATGGTGAATCCAAACTCGCCCGCGGCAGCGGCTGCCACCGCCTCTTCCGCTCTGGTGGCGATGCGCTACATCTCCGCATCGGTGGTGTCGCGGGTGAGGCTTTTCTGCTCATCGGAGCGGACCGCCACTTCCACCAAGCCGTCGAAGAACTCCTGCACGACGTCGTCTGCAGGCTCTTGCCAAGTTGGGACAAGTCCATGCGAATCGCACAGCGGCATCATTGCACGGATGCGGTCGAGCGAGGAGTTGTTGCACAGCGGGACGACACCCTTCGGCAACCTAAACCATTCGGGATGTTGAGGGTCGTGCTTGAACAATTCCTTGAGCATCGCGTCGGCCCAAGACGGTGAAGTTGAAATTGAGGCCCGGCGCAGCCTCATGATGTCCGCGGACCCCAAACTCCAGGCGGGTCTCCTCCTCTCTTGCGAAGCGTCGGTGGCGAAGAAAATCTGCGCCTCTGGCGCCTCTGATGAGCCCGGCAAGTCCGAGGCGCAAGATCCGGGTGACGGCAATCTTCACCTATCGTCTTAGGGGCCACATCGCCCAATCGTTGCTGCGACCATGGGGCTTGGTATTTGGCGGTAAATGGCTGCGGATTCTCCTCGACAATCCAGCACCATTCCGCTCTCCATTCCTCCCATTTGCTGCGGAGCTCTCCCTCCAGATAGGCTTCCTTCTTGCCGGCTCTCGAGATCCAGGCGATTCCGCCGGATAAGGGCTCCCCTCTCTCAACCCGGGGCATAAAGAAGTGGCGAAAAAGAGCTACGTTTGGGTGGACTCCGACAAAGTTTTCGCAGAGATGTGCGAAAGCTGCCATGGTCAGAACAGCATTGGGGGTGAAGTCAAGGAGGTGGAACCCGTAGGTGTTCATAATATCGCAGAAGAATTCAGAGAAGGCGAGGCGAGCCCGCGAGAGAAGAACGATGTGAAGAAGGGATATCCATTCGGAGCCCGTTCCGAAGCGGTGGCGGAGAGTACCTTCGTGCGCGGATGCGCTCGCATCTCCGTCGACCAGAAGAGGTAGTAGTACTCCCTCAGCTCCTTCGCGGCGAGCTCGGGGAGGAAGGTTACCCGCTCCTTTCGCAGCGCCTCAAGCCGCAGCGCCTCGGCCGACTTCACGGCCTTCCCTTTGCCGGCTTCCGGAGCCATGGCGGAGGTGGTGGGGGAGATCGACGGCGTTTGTGGTGCTGGTGGCAATGGGGGGCGGAGCGCTGCTCTCTTTCAGCCTTGAGAAGAAGGGGGGAGCAGCAGAGGATTCTGAGATTGGGACAGCAACTGGCGAGATGGGGGAACTGCCCCTGTTTCCCCAACTTATAAAGAGGGAGGGGCAGACGTTCCGCTTTTCCGAATAAAGAACCACCCACGATCTCTCCCACGACGCCGCATTCGACGCATGCCGTTAAGGGAGGGCGCGGTGAATCTGAGTAAGATCTGGCGTGATCCGGGCGCGCGTGCCGTGCCTGTTTTGGGCCCGCCCAACAGCTTCGACACCGCGTGTGTGGCCCAGGCCGGGGCTCCGTCGGTGTACTAGAGTAGGGGTACCCTAGTATCCCGAACTTGTGCACGGGCGATCGCAGCACCAGCGGCAAGGCTTGCGGCGACCGCCAAGGTCCTCCGTGGTTCCTTTGGAGCCATTCAAGAACAAAGTGTTCAAGACAAGGAGACAAGACCCCGGCAAGAGGAGCTTGCCGGGAAGGCCAACCGAGGCATCTCAAGGAACTTGCCGCGACGCGCTACGCGTCCCGGCAAGGCCCGGCGAGCGACAAGCTTCCGGACGCGATAAGCCAACAACCGCGGCAAGGCGCTTGCCGCGGCAAGCTACCACTCTGTACCCGCGCTCCAGCGCATCCCCCAACGTGTCGCCCTGGGGCCTTTCCAGGCGCGCGTGGCAAGAGGCTGTGCAGCCAACGGTGCGAGGAGTCAAGCAGCGCTGACAAGATTGCCATCGTGGCAAGCGATGGCGCCCCTGACGGTCCCTTTTATGCACTGTTTGGGCGACACAGACGGGCATTTAATGCCTTTGTCCCCTGCCGTCAGGGTTAGGTATGATCCACTGTACAAGTAGTTGTACCAACCGCAACTATTTTTCCATTTTTACCCTTGCCTACGTTTCCACCTGTCGGTGACCCCTTGAGCATATAAAAGGAGGCCCATGCGCAACGTAGAGTGGGGTTTGAAGGGTTCGAAACCAGAAAACACTCACGCTCGATCTCGTTAGCAGCTGGTGTGTACTGTAGCATTCAGCGCTCCCGGGCAAGAACACAATACAAATCAGACAAGCAGCAGTAGGAGTATTATCTCTCCGGAGAGCTCCGAAGTTGGGTAAACCGCTCGTGTGCTTCGCCTCGATCTGCTCTTTGTGTGATCTCCGCCCCCCGCCGAACCGAAAGGGGCTCGGTCCGCCGGTCCCATAGGTGTTCGTTCCCACGACATACCTGGTAATTTAATTGGCGTGCGCGAGCTCTAGTAATTGGTCCAGTATATGTAACAGTAGGGGCTGTGGGTGTAACAATTGTATTGATGTCCTCATCATCCTCCCCTTCTTGAAATGAAGTTGTCCTCGACGGAAGCTCATCTTCCTCACCCAAATAAGGCTTCAAATCTGCAATGTTAAAAGTGGGACTAACCCCAAAATCTGTAGGTAGCTCAAGTTTATATGCATTATCATTTATTTTCTCTAACACCTTAAAAGGACCATCAGCACGTGGCATTAGCTTTGATTTGCACAAATTAGGAAATCTATCCTTACGCAAATGTAACCAAACAAGATCTCCAGGTGCAAACACAACATGTTTTCTACCCTTATCTCCAGCAAGTTTATATTTAGCATTCATACGCTCAATGTTTTCCTTAGTTAACTCATGCATTTTTAAAATCAATTCAGCACATTCTTTAGCATCAAAATTAACCTTCTCCGAAGATGGAAGAGGCAACAAATCAACAGGTGCACGAGGTAGGAAACCATACACAATTTCAAAAGGGCACATCTTAGTAGTAGAATGCAATGAACGATTATAAGCAAATTCAATATGAGGCAAGCATTCTTTCCACATTTTCTTATTATTCTTCAAAACAGCCCTAAGCATAGTAGACAATGTTCTATTGACTACTTCAGTTTGTCCATCAGTTTGGGGGTGACAAGTAGTACTAAAAAGCAGTTTAGTCCCCAACTTAGCCCATAAACATCTCCAAAAGTGGCTAAGGAATTTAGTATCTTGATCTGAAACAATAGTATTTGGCACACCATGAAAGCGAATAATTTCCCGAAAGAACAAATCAGCAACATTAACAACATCATCGCTTTTATGACATGGTATAAGGTGTGCCATTTTCGAAAATCTATCCACGACAACAAATATGCTATCCCTCCCCTTCTTTGTTTGAGGTAAACCTAAAACAAAGTCCATAGATATATCCTCCCAAGGAACACTAGGTACAGGCAAAGGCAAATACAAAACAGGAGGTTTGAGTCGTGACTTAGCTTTTTGACATGTAGTGCAGCGAGCAACAAAACGCTCAACATCCCGTCTCATCTTTGGCCAAAAGAAATGTGTAGCAAGTACGTCCTCCGTATTCTTCACGCCAAAGTGTCCCATTAATCCTCCTCCATGCGCCTCCTGCAACAACAAAAGACGAACAGAGCTAGCAGGAATGCATAGCTTGTTAGCACGGAAAACAAAGCCATCATTAAGAACGAACTTGTTCCATGTTCTTCCTTCTTTACAATTCTGCATTACATCTTTAAAATCAGCATCATGCACACATTGATCTTTGATGGTCTCCAAACCAAATATTTGAAGTCAAGTTGTGAAAGCATAGTATAGCGACGAGACAAAGCATCAGCAATAAATTTTCTTTACCCTTCTTGTGTTTAATGACATAAGGGAAAGTCTCAATGAATTCCACCCATTTAGCATGTCTACTATTCAGTTTAGCTTGACTTTTAATATGTTTCAAAGATTCATGATCAGAATGTATAACAAATTCTTTGGGCCATAAATAATGTCGCCATGTCGCTAAAGTCCGAACAAGAGCATATAATTATTTATCATAAGTAGAATAGTTCAGACTAGGCCCACTCAATTTTTCAGAAAAGTATGCAACAGGTTTGCCATCTTGTAATAACACACCTCCTAATCCAATTCCACTAGCATCACATTCAAGCTCAAAGTCTTATTAAAATCAGGAAGTTGGAGTAAAGGAGCATGTGTCAACTTATCTTTCAATACCGTGAAGGCTTCTTCCCGTGCGGTACCCCAAACAAAAGGCACATCCTTCTTTGTAAGCTCGTTGAGAGGTGCAGCAATGGTGCTGAAATCTCTCACAAAACGCCTATAGTAACCAGCGAGGCCAAGGAAACTCCTCACTTGTGTGACCGTTTTGGGCTGCGGCCAACTCTCAATAGCTTTAATCTTGGCTTTATCAACTTCAATTCCATGTGGAGTAACAACATAGCCAAGAAAAGATACTCGGTCGGTGCAGAAGGTGCACTTCCCAAGGTTACCAAACAAACGTGCATCACGTAGAGCAATAAAAACAGCACGTAAATGTTCCAAATGTTCTTCAAAGATTTGCTATAAATCAGTATATCATCAAAATAGACTACCACAAATCGTCCAATGAAAGCACGTAAAACTTCATTCATTAGTCTCATGAAAGTACTAGGCGCATTAGTTAACCCAAAAGGCATGACTAACCACTCATATGAACCAAACTTAGTTTTAAATGTTGTTTTCCATTCATCACCCAATTTCATATGAATTTGATGGTATCCACTACGCAAATCAACTTTGGAGAATATTGTAGAGCCACTCAATTCATCAAGCATATCATCTAGCCTAGGAATAGGATGACGATAACGAATAGTAATATTATTAATGCCTCTACAATCAACACACATACGTGACGTACCATCCTTTTTAGGCACTAGTATAATAGGAACAACACAAGGACTAAGAGATTCGCGTATATAACCTTTGTCGAGCAGCTCCTATACTTGACGCATAATCTCTTTCGTCTCCTCTGGATTGGTATGGTATGGTGCATGGTTGGGTAGCGATGCACCGGAAATTAAGTCAATTTGATGCTCAATCCCTCGAATAGGTGGTAATCCCGGTGGCACGTCTTGTGGAAAGACGTCAACGAACTCCTGCAAAATGTTAGTGACAGCAGGGGGCAAAGAGGAAGGCACGTCCTCGAATGAAAATAATGCCTCTTTGCACACAAAAGCATAGCAAATAGATTTGCTAAAATCTAGCTCATCAATATCAGATTTGGTGGCAAGTAAACATGCACTTTTTAATTTAATTTCAGAAGCAATAGTAGATGGTTTATTATTAGGCTTCATTTGTTGCTCAAATTCTTTTGCCACAATCTGATTTTCACTCTTATTTTTCTCCTGTTTTGCTTTATTAGCTCTATTAATATCATCTTTCAAAATGGAATCAGGAGTCATAGGAAGCAAACTAATATTTTTATCCTTATGAACAAGAGTATACTGATTGTTTCTACCATGGTGTACAGAATTTTTATCAAATTGCCATGGTCTAAGTAATAAGGAACATGCTTGCATAGGTACCACATCACAATCAACATAATCATCATATGTGGAGATACTAAAATGCACACGAATAGTACGTGTTACCTTAACCTTGCCGCTGTTGTTGAACCATTGGATGTAGTAAGGATGTGGATGTGGTCTTGTGGTGAGAGATAGCTTCTCCACCATCTCCATGCTAGCCAAGTTGTTGCAACTCCCTCCATCTATGATCACGTGAACAGAACGTTCCTTCACAACTCCCTTTGTATGGAACAAATTATGCCTCTGATTTTGCTCAGCTTGTGTAACCTGCACACTCGAAACACGTTGAGCAACTAAACATTCATACCTGTCAGCATCTTCAGGAGCCATGTATTGCGTCTCATGATCAGAATCGTCTCCACCGTGTTCTTCACGTGTAATAAGAGCCAAAGTCTCCTCATCATAGTCACTAGCGGACTCATACCCACCATCCTCAGTAGCAATCATCACACGCTGAGATTTGCATTCTCTCATAAAATGTCCTCTTCCCTTACAACGACGACAAATAATATCCTTTGGTGTGCCTGTTGATGCCATGGAAGAAGACGAACTCTGTGCAGGCCCGATAGGTGTGCTCTTGGCGAGATAATGGTGGTTGTGCTCGCTTCCTTGTATCACGGCTGGAGGTAACGGTGATGGAGGTGTCGGTGCGATAAAATGTGTGGAAGTAGAGGATGCACGCGGTGTCCATGATGAAGGTCGACTGCGAGAAAAGTTAGTCGCGCCAATGCACATCGATCACGCACTTCACGTTCAGCTTTACAAGCAAGATGGAATAAAGAGTGATATTATTATAATCCTTATACTCTAGAATGGTCTGAATCTCTCTATTTAATCCACCCATAAAACGTGCAAGCATAGCTTCATTCTCCTCAACAATACCACATCTAATCAAGCTAGTTTGTAATTCCTGATAATATTCTTCTACAGAATTTTTTCCTTGTCTTAAGCGCTGCAATTTTTGAAGTAATTCACGTTGATAATATGGTAGAACCCAACGAGTACACATAGCAGTTTTCAAAGCAGCCCAAGTAGCTGGAACAGGATATAATCTACAATGTTCAGATCACCAAACACATGCAAAGCTAGTGAAAGCACAAACAACAGCAGGAACACGTCTCTCCTGAGGATATTGTAAACATGTAAATCGTTGTTTAGTTTCTAACTCCCAAGTAAGATATATATCAGGAACATATCTACCCTCAAATGGTGGAATATTCAATTTCAGTTTAGGGAGATGGTCATGATCTCGTACCTGAGGGGGAGCCCTAACATTGCCATTATTTGCATGTGGACGACCTGGTGGTTGTGGTGTTGGTTGTTGCACGTAGTTCTGATTCTGATCAACCTCATCCTCGTAATCTCCCGCATAATCATCCTCCTCCCCATGAGCAGCAGGAGCCACAGAATTATCAACAGCAGCACCAACAGTTTGGCCAGGCTGAAGAGGCACACGGCTCGCCCGGCGGAGGGCTGGTTCACGATGTGGAGGTAGTCGTTGTTGTTGTTGTTGTTGTTGTTGTTGCAGCAGATGTGCGGCAGGTGCAGCCGGTGGTGGAAGACGCGCAAACAGTTCATTAAATCTGTTATCGAGCTTTGTTTCGAACGTCTTCTCAAAGCCAGTGATCTTCTCCATGGCCTCTTCAAAATTGTTCAGCACATCTTGCACCTGTTCAGTCATCATTTGCTGAAACTTATCATGAAGCTCCTTGTTCGTTAAGTTCTCCCAATCTCGTCGGCTTGTGATCCTGGCATGGTTAGCAGCAATAGAAACACACAAGAATATGATCCTACAGACTACTAACAAGTGGTGGTGGTGGGTGTCACAAATCCGTCAAGCAAAACTCAAATTCTTACCAGTTCTTACCCAGCAGCAGGCGGTGATCGGCAACCCATGTAGTCAAAACTCTCAAAGCTTGGATAAATCGATTACCAGGAAGAGTCAAACGCACGATGTAGATGTATGTGGAGCTGGGAAGGATTATAATATGGTAGCAATAATCAATTCAGATATGCAAAGTTGAATAAACGCTCAACGACGGTATTGTGTGGGTCCTAGGCTAGACCGTACTAGAGACGCGAGCCTAGAACACTAACAAAATCGCGGCGCTGCACGTAAACAAGGGAGGAGCACACTCTGATTTTTTTCTTTTTTTCCACTTTCTTTTTGCACTTTTTTCCTCATTTTTTTTGCTCCGCAGCAAATTTTTTTCGAAAAAGTCTACAAATGTCCTAAAAACTGCCTAGCTAGAATTTTCCAGACTTAGTTTTTTTTATACTAGAACTATTTTTCTTCTGCGGATGGCTCGAAAGTTGGGGAGTCCTACTCTGTCACGACTCGGAGTATCGCGATCTGGAAATCGAGAACAAAGTAACAATTACTGGACTCGGACTAGGACTGGTGGCGGAGATGAATCTGGTGGAAACTCGGACTGGTGGCGGATATATGCAGGGCGGTGGAACACGGACTGGTGGTGAATCTGTGATGGAGGTGGACTCGGATTAGCGTGATGGCGGTGGATACATGGTATATGGGAGCGGCGATGATGATGGTGGTATATGGCAGTGGTGATGACGATGGTGGTATATGGCAGCGGTGATGATGATGGTGGTATATGGCAGCGGTGATGATGATGGTGGTATATGGCAGCGGTGATGACGATGGTGCGGCGGCGGCGTGACAACTTGTGAGCAGAACTCGAAACTCTAAAGGATTAGACTCTAGGACCAGCAACTTGACACGATGATGCAACCGCAAATTCAACAAAGCAAATACCAAAAAGATTATGCAAAGGCTCAGATTGGTTCGGATAAGATGAACTAACCCTAATTTGTTTTTGTCTTTTTCGTGGACTATAGGTATGAAGAACAGACTCGATCTAAACTACGAAAAACTGTAAAATCTCACCAAGCAACCTAGAAATCAGATACCACTTGATAGGGGCAAAGGTGTCCCGATGTTTTCGATGAGATAGCAATCATTTTCTGTGGAAGTCGACTTTGACGATCCGACTACGAACGTGCGAAGACGTCGCGCCTTAGAAATCGCTAAACCAACTTCCGAGGGGTTATTGACCATGCCGGAGCACGATCAACCTGACCACGAGGGTCTATTTCCTGCGAGCAAACGAAGAACAAGCAAGAAACCGAGATTGCAATCTGGTATTGCGAATAAAAGAGGAAAGCTTTATTAATGAAGGTGGGGTTCTATGACGCCTTGGTCTGGTCGTTGAACACAAACGAAGTACGCGAAGTTGCAGCTATGGCGAACTTTTAATCTAAACAAAACCCGAAGTCTAAACGACGCCCTAAGGGCTTTATATATGGAGGAAGAGGGGGGAATTTTGTGGCCCTTGGAGGAGGGGTCCGGAACCAACCCTAACTCTTGTTTCCCCACACATACGGACTCTAAAAACAGCCTATACTTAAGTATTTCGAAAATACATGGGCCTGGCCCAATAATAAGGTGACACAGCACCTAGAATAGCCTCTAGACGAAATTTATGAAGTGGCATCTTGTATATTTCGTCCAAGGCTTCATGCACTCCTTATGGTGGCTTCAAAGTCCTGAAATCATCACTTGTAACTCCGTTCTTGATCCCCTTGCGCATGCCATCAACTCCATGCGTGTTCTTGCTCCAATGTTCATCCTTCTCCAAGCTAGGCCCTTCATTTGTAAGCAAAACAAATGTATCCAATTTAGGCAACATCATATTCTCATGAACATTAGAATCATTACCTAGAAACGAATGTACCTGGTAATTGAATTGGCGTGCGCGAGCTCTAGTAATTGGTCCAGTATATGTAATAGTAGGGGTTGTGGGTGTAACAATGGTATTGATGTCCTCATCAAGGTGTAGGATTTTGAGATGAGCATCACATGGAAATCAGTTTCCTTAATATTACCTCGACCCCCTTTAACAGTACGGTGTTTCATATGACTCAAGCAAGGGAAAATGAAACTATGAAAACGACAGTCTTTACGGTTCATAATCCTCGCATGAATATCCAAGTCTTCAAGGTCACACCAATTTCTTCACTTTCAAAATCTTCAGGAGAACCAAAGTCTTCAGCTAAAGACATACATTTTTATGGGTCGACTTTCATCGTAAATATCAAACTCCTCATCGACTTATAGAGCATGTGTACACTCACAAACATATTAGTCCCTTAACCTGTAAGTCTTCAATAAACCAAAATCACTAAGGGGCACTAGATGCACTTACAATCTCTCCCTTTTTGGTGATTGATGACAAATAGGTTAAGTTTTCAACGGGGATAAACATATCAATTGAAAGTGCTCAATACTGAGGAATTTGAGTGCAAGATATAGAAGACCCCCCTGAAGATGTGCATATGTGAGGAGTTTGCTTTCAAAAAGCAATGCACATTGTAGAGTTATATCATGGTGATCTCCCCCGATAACTTGTAATTCATACATGCATTTAACATATCGAATGAAGAATTTGAAATGCAAGATGAAATATGGTGAGTGATGTAATTCAGCATGCGTGCATTAACATATATGAGGAAATAGCATGCAGAAAAATAGAGCAAAAAGTATCAAGCCACCATCGGACTTAAGTTTACAACTCGATCCAACAAATACTTCAAAAGAGCGAGAGTTGTTTGTAACTTAGCAAAAAAAACGCCCATATATATAGACCCGCTTGAAGACTAACTCAAATTTCTTCCCCTTTGTCAGCAAATGACCAAAAGGGACGAAAAGTGAGGACTAACGCCCCTGAAGAATTTCTTCATGATGTCGATGGAGGAGCGCGAGCGTTGTTGGGTTCGTCCGTTGTAGTAGGGCCTGCTGCAGTGTCGTCCAAATCTTCAGCTTCGTCTGTCTCGCGCGATGAAGAATATGAACTGGCGACCAGCGGAGGAACTTTGACCTTCTTGAATTTCTTCGAAGGTGGCTGAGACCAATCAAAGTCATGCTGGAAGTCCATCTTCTGGAGTTCATCATCACTGTAGACATGTGAAAGAATAGCCCAGGTGCGGTCGAAGACTTGATGCAGATAATAGTGATTCCTCTTCACAGTATTTTGAGTGACTGTCATGTTGTGAAGAATAGCACCAAACTGACGCTTGACCCACTTGTGATTTATGTCCACCTTCTAATGAAGACTTAGAAGCAGCTCACGATCAGTCATCACACGCGGAGCTGTTGCCTGAGGATTTTTCTTTGAAGCATTTGCAGCAGTATCATGTGTGGCAGAGTCATCATTAGTGGAGTAGGATGATGCCTTTCGAAACTTTCCATCCAAAGGACGAGTGCCTTCATCAATAACTGCAGCCTTGCCCTTCTCATCAGCTGAGGAAATTGTCTTTTTGAGGACTTCGATCGGGGGCAAATAGCTGAGATGATTTTGAAAATCAGATTTGTAGTGAATTGAAGTCCTTGATCTGATGAATTTCATGATCCAGGGAGCATAAGGCTTCAATTCAAAAGGTGAGAAAGCAACATTGGCCAAATTCCTCATGAAGAAATTGTGATAGTTGATTGGAATACCATGCATGCTGTTGAAAAGCAAGTTCTTCATGATGCCAACAACTTCTTCTTCAGAGTTGTGGCCCTTAATGGGACTGAGAGTTTTGGCCACGATAGACAGTCCTTGGCACATACAGCGGATCCTTAACGAGGAAATTTGTCCTTGGTGCTTGTCCAGCCTTCAAAGGCTTCATCAGCACTTGCATTAGATGATTTGACAGTTCAGGTTCCTCATATAGCTTCAGAGCTCCTTCAGTGGGCGGACTGACTGGGACGACATGAAGCAATTTAGAGGCCGGAGCTTTGTGATGAGTGTTTTCAGTCATCCAGTCCAAGACCCATGAATTCACATCGTCAACATTGCCTGTCAGATGCAGAGTGGCATAGAACTGAGGAATTAGCTCTTCATTCCAATCGGAGAAGTCGACGCAAAAGTTGAGCAGCCCTGCATCGTGAAGAACACTGAGGACTGTAGTAAAGCACGGAAGTGACTCCATATCCACATGAGGAAGATGCTCATGGTCAAACACTTTGTCCTTGTCAAACAGCAGTGAGGAATAAAAGTTCATCTGAGAAGCAGTCCAGAAGCGCTTGCGGCAAAGACGAGCATCGTCATAAGGATTGAAATCTGAGAAGAAATGATGCTCAGCAAAGAAGTCATCAGCCTTGAACTTCTCCTTCTTGGAGTGAGGATTCTGTGGCTTGGGCTGAAGATTTATAGTTGAAGTATTCACAACCATTTCAAGCGCAGCTTCTAGAGCCACAAGCCGAGGAATCTCTGGAGCAATTTCTTCTGTTGTCTTCTTCTCAATTTCATCAGCACTAGTGGCTGGAATTTATTCGGGGATGGAGTGAAGTGAAGCTTGACCTTGATCAGAGCCCATGTGAATTTCTTCATTGTGCACGGGGGACTGAGGAATTTGCTGCAGAGGAGTGAACAGAGGAGAATTGGGATGATGACTTGCCCAAAAATCATCATTCATTACTGGAGTCGTAGACCCGATGTCCACATCCTCTTCGTCATCTCCAACTTATTCAACACCGGCCTCTTCATGAGACGCCCCCCTTTCGATCGTACACTAATCATGCACACAAATGTGTACGATCAAGATCAGGGACTCACGGGAAGATATCACAACACAACTCTAAAAGTAAAATAAGTCATACAAGCATCATAATACAAGCCAGGGGCCTCGAGGGCTCGAATACAAGTGCTCGATCATAGGCGAGTCAGTGGAAGCAACAATATCTGATCTGAGACATAAGTTAATAAGTTGCCATAAGATGGCTAGCACAAAGCGGGATCAGATCGAAGAGGCGCAAGCCTCTGCACAGGATCCTCCTAAACTTCTCTGGTCGGTCGTCGGTGCCTGCATGTAATAGTAGGCACCATCGATTGTAGTAGGAGTAAATGTTGGCGGTGGCGTCTGGATCACAGGCTCCAACGTGCGGTTGCTGACATCCGACAAGAAAAGGAAAGAGGGGGAAAAGAGGGAGCAAAGCAACCGTGAGTACTCATCCAAAATACTCTCAAGCAAGGATCTACACTACATATGCATGGGTATATGTGTAAGGAGGCAATATCGGTGGACTGAACTATAGAATGCCAGAATAAGAGGGGGATAGCTAGTCCTATCAAAGACTACGCTTCTGGCAGCCTCCGTCTTGCAGCATGTAGAAGAGAGTAGATTGAAGTCCTCCAAGTAGCATCGCATAGCATAATCCTACCCGACGATCCTCCCCTCGTCGCCCTGTGGGAAAGCGATCACCGGGTTGTCTCTGGAACTTGTCTGGGTGTGTTTTATTAAGTATCCAGTTCTAGTTGTCATAAGGTCAAGGTACAACTCCGGGTCGTCCTTTTACCGAGGGACACGGCTATTCGAATAGATCAACTTCCCTACAGGGGTGCACCACATAACCCAACACGCTCGATCCCCTTTGGCCGGACACACTTTCCTGGGTCATGCCCGGCCTCGGAAGATCAACACGTCGCAGCCCCACCAAGGCACAACAGAGAGGTCAGCACACCGGTCGAAATCCTATGCGCACAGGGGTCTGGGCCCATCGCCCATTGCACACCTGCACGATGCATGGGCGGCCGGTGAGCAGACCTAGCAACCTCCATTACAAAGGAAGTTGCGTTACGCGGTCCAACCCGACGCGCGCCGCTTAGTCGCTGACGTCAAGATGGCTTCGGCTGATAACACGACGCCGAATGCCCATAACTGTTCCCGCGTAGTTGGTTAGTGCATATAGGCCAGTGGCCAGACTCAGATCAAATACCAATATCTCGTTAAGCGTGTTATTATGAAGTAACCGCGAACGCCGACCAAGGCCAGGCCCACCTCTTGCCTAGGTGGTCTCAACCTGCTCTGTCACTCCTCAAAGTAACAGTCGGAGGCCGTTGGGAACCAGCCCACCTCTACCGGGATGGAGCCACCTGTCCTTTCAGCCCCCACATCGAAATCACTTGCGGGTACTCAACGAGCCGACCCGACTTTAGTCACCACCTCAATAGTATGTATATGTATAGCATATACCCGTGATCACCTCCCGAGTGATCATGCCCGATAGTATAGCAAGGCAGACTAACAAGAATGTAGGGCCAATGATGATAAACTAGCATCCTATACTAAGCATTTAGGATTGCAGGTAAGGTATCAACAACTGTAGCAACAATGACATACTATGCAACAGAATAGGAGTAACCGAACAGTAACATGCTACACTACTCTAATGCAAGTAGTAGAGAGAAGAATAGGCGATATCTGGTGATCAAGGGGGAGGCTTGCCTGGTTGCTCTGGCAAGAAGGAGGGGTCGTCAACACCGTAGTCGAACTGGGGGTCGCCGGCAGTCTTGGGGTCTAACGGAAAGAAGTAACATAGAGGGAACACAATAAATAACAGAGCAATCAAAGCATCACGAAGCGAAATATGGCAATACGCGGTGTTAGAGGTGACCTAACGCAGTAGTAGGAGATACTCGCGAAGGGGGGAAACATCCGGGAAAGTATCCTCGGTATTTCACGTTTTCGGATAGACGGACCGGAGGGGAAAGGTTATAGATTCACTATGTTAGGGACGTGTGTGGCAGATGAACATACTGCGTATTCAGATTTGTCTCGTCGTTCTGAGCAATTTTCATGTATAAAGTTTTTTACATCCGAGTTACGAATTATTTTATATTAATTTTTAAAGTTTTTAAATGATTTCTGGAATTTTGAATTTAATTTATTCAAAAACATACTAAATGCAATTGCTATCGGTACCCGGTTTTTTACCCAGACAGACCACGTAGGGGCTGACTAGTGGGCCAGTTGGCTAGGTCAACAGTCTAGTCGGTAGAGGCTGACTGGTGGGGCCCCTGCTGAGTCAGCAAGCTGACGTGTCAACCTTATCCAGTTAAATAGGGTCATGGACGCACCTGTCATGGACTATTTATTCAATATAGGGGTTGAATTTAAGCCAGAGGTTAATTAAGCAGTGGGTCCCGATGTCAGTGCCTAGGTTAGTTATTCTTAATGTTTTAATTAGCAAGTTAAGTAAGTAGTGCGGGACCCATGATAGGTGGGTTAGTGGATAAACAAAAGACGCCACGTCAGCGACGTCGGCGCTTAGTCGTTGGCCGCCACGGAATACGGCGAAGGCTCGCCGGAGTTGCGTTCCGGCGACCGTTTGGTCACCAACGAGCACCTGCAGGATGAGCGTGTCGACGCGCGTCTAGTGGGGCTAGTGGTCGATGCAAGAGGTGCCGGGATGGACGCCGGCGACGAGGTCCAGTGGGGCGGCAGCGAGTGTGTGAGCGTGGGTGCAGCAGGCGAGCACCGGCGGGGCTTGGCACGCGCCCGGACGATGACGGGCGTGGTGGGGTACGAGCGGGGCGGCAGTGTCCGCGAGCACGGCGCGGCCACGACGAACTAGCGGGCGGGTGAGGGAGGCAGAGAGGAGAAGGGGAGGGAGCTCACAAAGCCCTGTAGTTGAGCGAGGCGGGCGCGGGGAGGAGTCGGGGTCGGGCGATGGGTCGGCGGCGTAGATCGGGTGAGGAGGAGGTCGGGAAGGTTCCGGCAACGACGGCGGTGGCGGCCAGTGGTGCTGCAGGCGCGGCGCGAGGACGGCGAAGAAGCTGCGGGCCGGAGGCGGCAGTCGTCGGGCACGTGTGTGCTCGTTGGGACCGCGGGGCGCAGCGGCTGGGACGGCGAGGCATCGGCTCGGGAAGGGCTCCGGCGACGGGGAGGTCGGCGATGGCGATGGGGCGCCGGGGCGTGACGGTGACGGGGCGCAGGTGTGCGCCCCGATCCAGAATCGGGATGGAGGGAGGGGGAAGAGATCGTGGGGGGAGTGGGGGAGCGTGGGTGGGTGGGGGGGGGGTGTTAGTGGCTAGGGTTTCTCGTCGGTGGGGGGTTATGGGGAGCGAGCGGCTGGTTGGGCCGGCCGGCTGGGCGTTGGCCCAGTTGGCCAGGGGGGAGGGGGTTGTTCTCCTTTTATCTTTTTTTTTTGTATTTTGTTTTTCTTAAAAAAATTTCTCTTTTACCGTTTTCTATTATTTCCAATATACTTTAGTTTTAGTAAAATATAAAGTTAGTTCCTAAAATAGTGTTACTACATATCCTAATGCCACAAAAACTTGGGCAACTAGATAAAATAGTTTAATATTTTATTAACCATAAAAGGCATTTAATTAATTGTTCTACTACTGTGTTATTTACTTTGGGACAATCAAACACTTCCAAAGAGGTTGGTTTCTCCACCATAATTACATACGCATTATGGGCTCACTACTAACATTTTATTTTTAATATTTGAAAACTTTTATTGTTTGCTTGATTTTGGATTTGAATTTGAATCGGTTTCGAATTAACGAGAGATTATCAACAAAAACCGAGGTGACGTGGCATCGTTAACACGGGATTACTGTGGCCTAAACATCCGGGCGTCACAAATCTCCTCCACTACAAGAAATCTCGTCCCGAGATTTAAGCGGTGGAGTAAGGGGAAAAGTGCTGGTAGCGAAAACCTAACGAGTTTATGCCTTTTGAAGAGGTTGTTCCCTTTCATTTATGCCTTCATTTCTCTACTTCAAGTTACCATGATCAAGTCATCATCGTTTCTTCGGGATCTCCATCGTCCTATGAACGCGACCAAGGGGAAAAAACTCCGAAAGAACGCATCTCCCCAAAGTTGGGCGTTTGACGGTGAACTCAATAGGAATACACGAGGTACCCCACGAGTTGTATTTTAGTGAATTCGTTGAGTGCAATATACGATGGTACCAAAGTTTAAAACGGGTAGGCAATCATTCGATGACTAGACAGAAGTTGGAAAGGGGGTTTGAACAACGAGAATAACATGGTGTTTGATTCCAGGATGAATAATGGTATAGCATTTAGCTCGTGAATCACATACGAAGCCAGGTGCAAAGGATACATTAGAATCCGGGTTGTAAAGAAGACTCAGGTTTTGATCCAGTGGACCTGTGGGTTATGGGCCCACCATGTGGGTTGAAAGTAGGAAGGGTGGTGACATCTTGCACAGCCATGACACGGAGGCATGTCAGTGAATAGCTTGTCAGCTATGCCGGCAACAATGTCGGTACCAAGGACGGGGAACGAAGAGAGCAATTTTCCTGCTTGTTGAACGAGGTGAACCAATTGGCAAAGTTATCACCCATCGGTGGTTACCGGAATGTCATCAACAATAGTAACAGGATCTTACACAAAGAATGGTACAACAAGGTGCCTACCTAATTAGGGAATTATCTCTGCTTAGTTAAGTCAGATTCAGGAAAGGTTAAACAAAAGAATGGAAAGGAAAACACGATTATCAGATTAAACAGAACAATGAAAAGAAGAATTCCGATTACACACAATTATTAGGAGTATATCCTTCCCATGTACAAGCAGAACATGGCATACAGGGTAGGAGAGCAAGTTCCCAACCATTCAGATAAGAGGCAAGGATTAATCAAGATGTTACCCATACAATGGTGTTTGGATAACTGTCCAAGAAACATTTAGCATCGCGGCCTCCAATGTTCTTGTTGAAGAGCGGGGTATCATAGTCATGCTTCGAGGTAGTAATGATATGGTGTTTCAATCAAGGGCCAGGCTTTGGATACACAAATGATCCATCAGGAGCTACTTATAAAATAAGTCTTACAAATTTCTCTAGGAAGAATGGTTATCCTTGAAAAAGAAATATAATGATAGGTCCTCCAGCCAGGGGGTGCTAGGTATTACATCATATTACCGGGTCATCAAAGGACCAACATCATAACTGCTGGAAAGTTGTCCCAACCATCATATCTGACCGAGATTCAGATCTGATTGGTGTCATGATACCTCAGACTCAGGATGTCCGAGAAGAAAAGGGGCAACACAAATTGACGAAATGACATTGCAAGATTCTCGGGAAATGAACTATGGGAGTGGGTTTCTGAAACAATAGTTCATCATTAAACCAAGGAGGGGATGAGGAGGTGGCTGATGGGCTTAGCGACAATTCATCGAGAATTCCAAACGGATGGGTTTCCACAATAATGTGAACAAGAAGATGACACTTGTCAATTCAAATGATATAATGTTGTATGCTCAAGGAAAACATACACCATCAATGATTAGTCGAAAGGTGTGCCCGAAATATGACCTTAGGCAGCAAGATCAATGTTAGAGTGATGGTTCAATAACCAACAGTCTAAGAACGAATAGTCGATCGTTAGCTTCAAGGCAATAGGGTTGCTAGAAGTACAGAACTCAAACAACATCGTTAGCATGTATCTTGGTTAAAAACAACACGGGGACCAAGGAAGAATGGTGATGGTGAGAAGTATCATCATACCGAGAATTTCTAAGAGGTGGAGCAATCCCTACAACATTCTCGACAAAAAAAGACAGTAATTCTTCAAGGCAGAACACAACACTAGCTGGAGAGAACGTTGTATTCATAATGTGGACAAGTTCGCAATGAAAGGAAGTCAAGGGTATTGTCAATGATAATAAAAATCATCGAGGGCAAGGAGGGTATTTCTCATCATGAACACAGTTGACATCTCGGAAGAAGTCAAAGTGTTGAAGGTGATCCAACACATTTGCCGGGAGGTTTCTAGAGGATGCAATCAAACAACAGCAGCAACAAGCAAGGGAATGACGAAGTGGCAAGTTATAGGATCAATATATAAGATGCAAGCTCGGAACCAAAGTTGCCTTTCAAGACAAGCAACATGATGTTGAAAGCTCAACGTAAGTCATGCTCACACACTGAAGAATTCGTGCACCAGAGAAGGGCGAGGTAGCACAGTCAAAGATAGAAAGACCAGGATGCAGCCGATAGTCTAGGAATGACCAGATTGAGTTCAAATTTCCGAGTAAAAATACCAGTGGTATTAGATTTGTAGTGCGGAATAATTTCACTAGTCGGTGTCCTCGGTTGACAACAACCCAGAACCCGTAGAGTGATTACGACAAGGAAAGACATTACTTCAACAAAAGTTAGTAAGATGCGGTGCAATGGCAAGACATCTTCGAGATACCAGGGGGTAATACTCGAAGGTAGAACATGATAGAAGTAGAATCGGGTCATTGACCTTTGACAGTAGATACTTCAACCTTGCCAAAAATAGACGAGTGATACATCTCCATCGTATCTACTTTTCCAAACACTTTTGCCCTTGTTTTGGACTCTAACTTGTATGATTTGAATGGAACTAACCCGGACTGACGTTGTTTTCAGCAGAACTGCCATGGTGTTGTTTTTTGTGCAGAAAATAAAAATTCTCGGAATGTCCTGAAACTCCACGGAACACCTTAGAAAAAATAAAGAAAAATCCACGCAAAAGATGAAGACTAGGGGGCCCACACCCTGCTCACGAGGGTGGGGCGCGCCCCCCTACCTCGTGGGTCCCCTGGTGGCCCTCCGACGCCAACTCCAACTCCATATATTGGCTTTCGGGGAGAAAAAAATCAGAGAGAAGAAATCATCGCGTTTTACGATACGGAGCCGCCGCCAAGCCCTAATCTCTCGGGAGGCTGATCTAGAGTCCGTTCGGGGCTTCGAGAGGGGATTAAATCGCCGTCGTCATCATCAACCATCCTCCATCACCAATTTCATGATGCTCACCGCCGTGCGTGAGTAATTGCATCGTAGGCTTGCTGGACGGTGATGGGTTGGATGAGATTTATCATGTAATCGAGTTAGTTTTTTAGGGTTTGATCCCTAGTATCCATTATGTTCTGAGATTGTTGTTGCTATGACTTTGCTATGCTTAATGCTTGTCACTAGGGCCCGAGTGCCATGATTTCATATCTGAACCTATTATGTTTTCATGAATATATGTGCGTTCTTGATCCTATCTTGCAAGTCTATAGTCACCTACTATGTGTTATGATCCGGCAACCCCGAAGTGACAATAATCGGGACCACTCCCGGTGATGACCATAGTTTGAGGAGTTCATGTATTCACTATGTGCTAATGCTTTGTTCTGGTTCTCTATTAAAAGGAGGCCTTAATATCCCTTAGTTTCCAATAGGACCCCGCTGCCACGGGAGGGTAGGACAAAAGATGTCATGCAAGTTCTTTTCCATAAGCATGTATGACTATATCTGAGAATACATGCCTACATTACATTGATGAAATGGAGCTAGTTACATGTCACCCTATGTTATGATGCTACATGATGAACCACATCGGCATAATTATCCATCGCTAATCCGGTGCCTCTGAGTTTTCCATATCTTGGTTTACACTTATTTACTTTTCCGTTACTCTTGTTACAATCTCTACAAAATACCAAAAACATTACATTTGTTGTCTTTACTTTTGTTACCGTTACCACCACTATCATATTACTTTGCTACTAAACACTTTGCTGCAGATACTAAGTTTCGGTGTGGTTGAATTGACAACTCAGCTGCTAATACTTGAGAATATTCTTTGGCTCCCCTTGTGTCGAATCAATAAATTTGGGTTGAATACTCTACCCTCGAAAACTATTGCGATCCCCTATACTTGTGGGTTATCAAGACTATTTTCGGCTATTGTTGCGGGGAGCATAACTCTATTCTTTGAGTCACTTGGGATTTATATCTGCTGGACACTATGAAGAATTTGAAAGATGATCGAACTACTATTTTGCCCTCAACTACGAGGGAGGTAAGGGACGCCATCTAGCCTTGCACTAGATTCTCCTTACATTATGAGTAAGTTTGCGACACCTAAACCTACAACTGCTATTGATTACGATATGTCGCATGTTATTGATGATGCCACTTCTGCTATGCATGATACTTATGATGAAACTACTTCTATGCTTGATACTACTGTGCCACTTGGTGAATTTCTTGATGAGCAAATTGCTAGGTCTAGAGAAGGAGAAATTATTGAACCTGAACACGATGATGTTAGTGATGATGAACCTATGCCTGCTATTCTTGAGGGTTATCTTTTTGATGCTGAATCTTCTGAAGCTATTCTTGCTTGCCAGGATGAACATGAACGTAAGAGGTTGCTAGTTAAATGGAGTAAAGAATCTTTTAGAGGTAGAATGAAACCCGACCCTGCTTTTGCTACTTCACCTATCTGTGTGCCTGATCAGGATTGTTATGATTTTTCTGTTGATCCAGATATAATTACTTTGGTTGAATCTGATCCTTTTTATGGCTATGAATCTGAAACTGTTGTGGCACATCTTACTAAGTTGAATGATATAGCTGCCTTGTTTACTAATAATGAGAGATCGCGCTACCTCTATTTACTTAAGATCTTTCCGTTCTCATTAAAGGGTGATGCTAAGATATGGTATAATTCTCTTGATCCTGGTTGTGTGCAAAGTACCCAGGATATGATTTATTACTTCTCGCTAAATATTTCCTGCTCATAAGAAACAAGCTGCTTTGAGGAAATATACAATTTTGTGCAAATTGAAGAAGAGAGTCTCCCACAAGCTTGGGGAGGCTTCTCAAGTTATAATGCTTTGCTTGATCATCCTCTTAAGAAACCTGAAATATTTGATATCTTTTATAATGGACTAACTGATGCTTCCAGAGATTACCTGGATAGTCGTGTTGGTTCTCTTTTCAGGGAAAGAACACCGGATGACGCCGAACTTCTATTGAATAATATGTTGGCTAATGAAAATAATTGGGCACCTCCCGAGCTACCTCCTGAGCCACTTCCTGAGCCCGTCACTGAGCCTATTCATAAACCAACTCCTAAGAAGAGAGGTGTTTTATTTATCAGTCCTGAAGATATGCAAGAGGCAAAGAAATCTATGAAAGAAAAAGGTATTAGAGCTGAAGATGTTAAGAATTTACCTCCTATTGAAGAAAAACATGGTCTTAATTTACCGCCTGTTGAAGAAGTATATGATCTCAATTACTTATTTAATGAAGAACCTCCCGATATCCCGACACAGGTAGTAAAGGTAAATTCTCTCTATAGATATGATAAAGCTGAAGTTCCTCCTACTAAAATTGCTAGTCAGTGCTTGGATGAGTTTGATGACTTTATGTTTAAGCAAGAGGACTTTAATGCTTATTTTGGTAGACAATTAAAACAGAATGCCTTTACGATTAAACGCTTGGGTGATTATATGGCTGATATTAGAGGTGAACTTAAACTTGTTAGCAAGCATGCTTCTATGGTTACCACTCAAGTAGAACAAGTACTTAAGGCTCAGAAAGAAGTGCTTGATGAAATGAATAGTAAGAAAAATGATTATGCTGTTAGAGTGGCTACTAGAACTGGTAGAATGACTCAGGAACCTTTGTACCCTGAAGGCCACACTAAGAGAATCGAGCAAGATTCTCAAAGAAACAATATTGATGTACCTAGTTCTTTTAAGAGGAAGAAAAAGAAAAATGATAGGACTTTGCAAACTTCTAGTGAACCTATTGCTGAACCACCTGAGAATCCGAATGATATCTCATTTACGATCTTTGAAACACAATCAGGTGATGAACATGAACCTAGTGATAATATTAATGATAATGTTCATGTTGATGCTCAACCTAGTAATGATAATGATGTAGAAGTTGAACCTGTTGTTGATCTTGATAACCCACAATCAAAGAATCAACGTTATGATAAAAGAGATTTTGTCGCTAGGAAACATGGTAAAGAAAGGGAACCATGGGTTCAGAAACCCATGCCTTTTCCTCCGAAACCATCCAAGAAAAAGGATGATGAGGATTTTGAGCCCTTTCGTTGAAATGATTAGACCCATCTTTTTGCATATGCGATTAACTGATGTGCTCAAAACAAATCCTTATGCTAAGTATATGAAGGATATTATTACTAATAAAAGAAAGATACCTGAAGCTGAAATTTCCACCATGCTTTCTAATTACACTTTTAAGGGTGGAATACCAAAGAAACTTGGAGATCCCGGAGTACCTACTATACCATGCTCCATTAAAAGAAGTTATGTTAAAAACTGCTTTATGTGATCTTGGAGCCGGTGTTAGTGTTATGCCTCTCTCTTTATATCGTAGACTTGACTTGAATAAGTTGACACCTCTGAAATATCTTTGCAAATGGCTGATAAATCAACTGCTATACTGCCGGTATTTGTGAGGATGTGCTGTTGTAGTTGCAAATGTTACTATTTTAACGGACTTTGTTATTCTTGATATTCCGAGGATGATAGTATGTCTATTATTCTTGGAAGACCTTTCCTTAATACTGCAGGGGCCGTTATTGATTGCACCAAAGGCAATGTCGCTTTTCATGTTAACGGCAATGAGCACACGGTACATTTTCCGAGGAAACAACCTCAAGTTTATAGTATCAACTCTATTGGAAAAGTTCCATCGATTATATTTGGAGGTTTTGAATTTCCTCTCCCTACTGTCAAGAAAAAGTATGATATTCTTATTGTTGGGGATTTTCATATCCCCGTTGAGGTAAGTTAGTGTTATTCGAAATTTCTCCGGTTCCGTGACTATTCGGAATGAGTTTGTTAACAAGACTTGATCAACCTTGTTAGTGGGTTCATTTTGATGATCACGAGATGGATGAAACTAGAGGCACAACCTTCTGTACCCTCTTTATATTTTCTGTTATTTAGTAGAAATAAAGTAAAATAATATTTTTCTGTCTGTTACCTTACTTATCCGTGCAATATAAATATATCCCGAAAATAAAAGTCCTTAGAATGCCATGCAAATTTAATATGATTTTTTCGGGAATATTTGAGAATTTACTGTGCAAAAATTACCACGGGGCTGCCACTGGCCACGAGGGTGGAGGGCGCCCCGCCTCGTGGGCCCACGGTGGCCCTCCTCCACTTATTCCTGCACCCATCTTCTTCCTCTGTCTCACACAAACACGAAAAAACAACTCAAGCACGAGTTCCAGCCCCCGTTGCTGTGATTTTCGATCTCCTTGCTCAAAGCACCTCTCGTAAAACTGCTTGGGGAGATTGTTCCTTGGTATGTGACTCCTCAATTGGTTCAATTAGTTTTTGTTCTAGTGCTTTATTCATTGCAAATTTGTGCTGCATAGGTGACCATGTTCTTGAGCTTGCATGTCAAATTTATATGGTTCCAAGTAGTTCTAATGCTTTATATAGGCCCTAGGCACTTGTGGGAGTTGTTGCTATCAATGTTATTGAAGTTGGTTCACTTTTATTTGAAGTTACTAAAAATTTCAGATTGTTTCAGAAATAATGAAGAGACTTTTGAGGGGCTCGTCGAGCCGAAGCTCTAAGGAAAAACAAAAGGAAGAAGAGGAGAAGCCCAAATTTAATTTGCCTCGCACCACGGAGGTCCGGCCGTGTGAATGGCCCTCCGATGACTTCTTGAGGAGAGCCAGGATTTATGATGATTTCTATTTATCGATTGAGAACGCCGGCCTCACCAACTTCCTCCACGACCAACGTCATCAATATCTCTTACTCACAAATACTTTTGTGCAAAACTTCTACTTTTTCCCTAAGAAATCACCTCCAACAGTAGAGTTTCATTTATATGACGTTGTTAAAGAGATGACATTAGCTGAATTCATGAGGTTTGCAGAATACCCTTTGAGGGCACCTTAGATGAACCCCACCGTAGCAGTAGAAGCTTTTATTAACACTATCACGGTGGGAGAAACCAGGAAGGTTTCTGAAGCGAGGATCACTAGCATTCATTATCCTGTTTTACGCTACTTTGCCATATTTGCTAGTCGTTGCTTGATTGGACGTGGGAACTATGGGAACCTTAGTATTCCTGATATTATTATTTTGCTCCATGGTTTATACCGCGATAACTCTGTTAGTATGGGTGGAATTGTTGCTAGACGGTTAAGTTTGAACCGTACTAAGGGCCCCATCTTTGGAGGCATTTATGCTTCATGCCTAGCTGAACATTTTGAAATACCTATTAGGCATGTGGAGAAAGAAGAAACAGCGCTGCCCCGTGCTTATTTAGATTACAAGAGTATGATAACGCATGCTTTTCTTGTTAAGAGTCGTGATGGGGAGCTCAAATACAAATTAGACTTTGATAAACATCACCCTGAGACTATTACCTTGCCTGCTCCTTTGTTTAACTTGTTTGCAGAACCTCACATCGTTTTGTGGTCGGCTGTTCAAGCCTATCGGAACACTGCACCAGCCCCGGAGCCGGAGCCACAAGATGAGCCTCCACGACTATCTGTTTATTCTTGGGATCCAGAGGAGGCTGCCAGCCAGTGGCAGCCGGAGTCTTCTTCATCACAGTACGACCTCAGCTTCACCTACGGATATCCGCCAGGCCATCCCTGGCAATAGACCAACTTAGGCCAAAAGCCTAAGCTTGGGGGAGTACGTATTTCCCACTGACATTACATTTATGTTCACACACACACACACACTCATTGCTAGATGGCGGTGCTCATACTCTTTCATTGTATTATCCATGCTAGTTTAAATTTCTTTTCCTGCTTTCTTCTTGTGTGTTTGATAAACTTTAAGAAAAACCAAAAAAATTAGTTTGTTTACTTTTCATGCTTGTAGTAGAATGAAAAAGAAAACCCAAAAAATATATATTTCCCGTTCTTCTTTTTACTTGTTGGGAGCTTTCCCGTGTAAATAGTTTTTATTTCTTTTCCTTTCTTTGGGGGTCGAGAAGACCATATTGAAAATGCTTAGTAGCTCTTATATGCATGATTGATTATTTAAACCTAGAGCCCACATTACTTGTCTTCTCTCTTGAGTTGAATGCTTGCAGATTCCTGCTTAGTCCAATGCACGTGCACTCTTATTATTATACACACCGTTCGGTCATGCAAGTGAAAGGCAATAATGACGATATATGATGGACTTATTGGGAAGAGAAAAGCTGGTATGAACTCGACCTCTCTTGTTTTTGTAAATATGATGATTCATCATTCCTGATTCAGCTATTATGAAATAAACATATTTGCAATGACATTTAGAGATTGTAGTTGCTTGTGCCATGCTTGATTAGCTATGAGTTATAATGGTTTACCTTGCGTGCCAACATGCTATTGGAATGATTATGATGTGGTATGATGGGATGGTATCCTCCTTTAAATGCATTGAGTGACTCGACTTGGCACATGTTCACGCATGTAGTTGAATCCAATCAACATAGACTTCATGATATTTATGTTCATGGTGGATTATATCCTACTCATGCTTGTATTTGGTGTGAACTAATTTTAATGCATGTTTATGACTGTTGTCGCTCTCTCAGTTGGTCGCTTCCTAGTCTTTTGCTAGCCTTCACCTGTACTAAGCGGTAATACTGCTTGTGCATCCAAACTCCTTAAACCCCAAAGTTATTCCATACGAGTCCACTATACCTACCTATATGCGGTATTTACCTGCCGTTCCAAGTAAATTTGTATGTGCCAAACTCTAAACCTTCAAATAAACATTCTGTTTGCATGCTCGAATAGCTCATATGTCAACTAGAGCTGCCCTTATCTTCCGTGTTAGGTGGGTTATTCTCAAGAGGAGTGGACTCCGCTCCTCATTCACGAGAAAATGGCTGGTAACCGGGATGCCCAGTCCCATGCTTTATGCAAACTAAATCAAAATAACTGCAAACAAAACTCCCCTTGGGACCCGTTGAATGTTGGAGGCACTCATTGTTTCGAGCAAGCCATGGATTGATGCTTGTGGAGGAAGGGGAGTATAAACTTTACCATTCTATTTGGGAACCGCCTATAATCTGTTTAGCATGGAAGATATTGTCGTCTTTTAGTTGTTATGTTGACAATGAAAGTATGCCGCTCAAAATATAATTTATCTCTATTTCAAAACCGAGCTCTAGCACCTCTACAAATCCCTACTTCCCTCTGCGAAGGGCCTATCTATTTACTTTTATGTTGAGTCATCACCCTTCTTATTAAAAAGCACCATTTGAGAGCACTGCTTGTCGTTTGCATTCATTATTATTGGTTTATATTGGGTATGACTTGACTGGATCTCTTTTACCATGAATTACAATGTTTAGTTAGTCCTTGATCTTTAAAAGGTGCTCTACATTTATGTTTTGCGGTCTCAGAAAGGGCTAGCGAGATACCATTTTGTTATATCATGTTATGATTATTTTGAGAAAGTGTTGTCACCTGAGTTTTATTATTATGGCTCGCTAGCTGATTACGCTATTGATATGAGTAATTGTGAGACCTACGTGTCATTGTGAGTATGGTTAGTTCATAATAATTGCTGAGACTTGAATGCTGGCTTTTCATGTTTACAACAACAAGAGCAAACAGAGTTTGTAAAAGTTTTTCTTTTTCTCTTTCAGTTTGTCAACTGAATTGCTTCAGGACAAGAAGGGTTTAAGCTTGGGGAGTTGATCGTCTCCGTCGTATCTACTTTTCCAAACACTTTTGCCCTTGTTTTGGACTCTAACTTGTATGGTTTGAATGGAACTAACCGGATTGACGCTGTTTTCAGTGAGAGCGCCATGGTGTTATTTTTGTGCAGAAAATAAAAATTCTCGGAATGTCCTGAAACTCCACGGAACACCTTAGAAAAAATAAAGAAAAATCCACGCAAAAGATGAAGACCAGGGGGCCCACACCCTGCTCACGAGGGTGGGGGGCGCGCCCCCCTACCTCGTGGGTCCCCTGGTGGCCCTCCGATGCCAACTCCAACTCCATATATTGGCTTTCGGGGAGAGAAAAATCAGAGAGAAGAAATCATCGCGTTTTATGATACGGAGCCGCCGCCAAGCCCTAATCTCTCTCGGGAGGGCTGATGTAGAGTCCGTTCGGGGCTCCGGAGAGGGGGATTCGTCGCCGTCGTCATCATCAACCATCCTCCATCACCAATTTCATGATGCTCACCGCCGTGCGTGAGTAATTGCATCGTAGGCTTGCTGGACGGTGATGGGTTGGATGAGATTTATCATGTAATCGAGTTAGTTTTTTAGGGTTTGATCCCTAGTATCCATTATGTTCTGAGATTGATGTTGTTATGACTTTGCAATGCTTAATGCTTGTCACTAGGGCCCGAGTGCCATGATTTCATATCTGAACCTATTATGTTTTCATGAATATATGTGCGTTCTTGATCCTATCCTGCAAGTCTATAGTCACCTACTATGTGTTATGATCCGGCAACCCCAAAGTGACAATAATCGGGACCACTCCCGGTGATGACCATAGTTTGAGGAGTTCATGTATTCACTATATGCTAATGCTTTGTTCCGGTTCTCTATTAAAAGGAGGCCTTAATATGCCTTAGTTTCCAATAGGACCCCGCTGCCACGGGAGGGTAGGACAAAAGATGTCATGCAAGTTCTTTTCCATAAGCACGTATGACTATATACGGAATACATGCCTACATTACATTGATGAAATGGAGCTAGTTCTGTGTCACCCTATGTTATGACTGCTACATGATGAACCACATCCGGCATAATTATCCATCGCTAATCCGGTGCCTACGAGTTTTCCATATACTGGTTTACACTTATTTACTTTTCCGTTGCTACTGTTACAATCTCTACAAAATACCAAAGACATTACTTTTGTTGTCTTTACTTTTGTTACCGTTACCACCACTATCATATTACTTTGCTACTAAACACTTTGCTACAGATACTAAGTTTCCAGGTGTGGTTGAATTGACAACTCAGCTGCTAATACTTGTGAATATTCTTTGGCTCCCCTTGTGTTGAATCAATAAATTTGGGTTGAATACTTTACCCTCGAAAACTATTGCGATCCCCTATACTTGTGGGTTATCAACGAGGCACTGGAATGAATTCCCATCAGATATATTAGATCATGACAGCATTGTTGGAACCATAACAGTAAGGAATCAATTTCAAGATTACCGAAAGAATCATATAGCTAGATAATCATTTTGCAAGAAGCTTCCGAGACGGTCTACATCATTTTCATGGGCATGAACACAAAGTTCATGGTCGACTCCCACTTCTTTAATGCATATCATTTCATTCACCTCTCATTTTGATAAAACTGTAGTGTTGGAATTTTGATTGGTAGAACACCAGAAGAGTAGGACTTGTGAAAACTTTCGGGTTCTCACGGATTAGGGGAAGGCATAGGTTCAACCCATCGGGCATCTTAGTAACATATACCACAAGTTTTAAAAGTAAATACAGAAGCTCGAAAGCAGAGCATGGTTGGCCAAGCAGAGGATACAATTTACCTAAGGCATTATGTATCAGGGGAAAGACTCACAAGGTGATTGAATAAGAAGGACACTCTCGGATAACAATCCAACAATGGATCAGGCGATCCACAACGGAGCTGATGTGAGTAATTGTACTCACTCAGAGGAAGAAGAATGCAGAGGCATGAGATTCAAGAATCACCTTATTAGTCTGATGCTTAAATAGAAAGAAATTATGGTTTCCAAAATGAAGGATGAGAAGCAGACGCTCTGATCAAGGATGGATAAGTTGAAAAATCTTAGTTGGGCAATCAATAAAGGTTTGAATTACCGAGAACCAAGTCATTTCCGGAATGAAGCCTGAGCTGGAAAGATAATTTTGAAAAGGATAACCTGATGACTGCGTGCGTACGCACACATTGAATCAATAGGCTCAAAATGACTAAGACAAGGGATGTTAACGAGGACTGCTAGTCATATGGAATTAACCATAATGCAAGCAGGCAAGAGTTTCAAGAGTAACAGGCTGCAGAGGATTTTCGAAAGATCAAAAAGTATTCCAAAGAATTATGTGAGTCACATGAACAATTGAGAAGAACAGATCCTTGATAAATGTGAGGAAAAAACCATAAGGGTTTTCATGCAAAATAAAACTGCAAGACAGTAAATTCAAAGGATTCCCGGGACAACGGAGAATAGTTCGAGGCATTTTGTAACAACAAGAGCGACGAGAAATGATCATGAGAATGACAAGTGCATGCAGATATCCATGGGGATATATTGGTGGCAGTGAATTGCAAAGGCGATGAGCACAAGGGTCTCGGGAAAATATCGGGGGATATCCTCAGAATCTTCTCACGGAGCAGGTGATCTTCCGAGAATGAGGGCTCTCCGGGAGAAATAGTTACGAGAACCTAGAGTTAGAGTTATCAAAATAATTTAACCCGAATAGAGGAGAGATCAGAGCCCCATAGTATAGATGAGGAGTAAAAGATCCTAATACCACCCAATGGCGATGTGGGCCCGTAAGAATCACAGTCATGTTAGTAAAAGTTTTATAGTGACTAGACTCGACTTCAGCCAAGGAGTGTGGAAGGGGGATTCCTACAGGCAGTCGGCTCTGATACCAACTTGTGATGCCCCCTTTCAATCGTACACTAATCATTCATGCAAATGTGTACGATCAAGATCAGGGACTCACGGGAAGATATCACAACACAACTCTAAAAGTAAAATAATACAAGTGCTCATCATAATACAAGCCAGGGGCCTCGAGGGCTCGAATACAAGTGCTCGATCATAGACGAGTCAGCGGAAGCAACAATATCTGAGTACAAACATAAGTTAACAAGTTGCCATAAGATGGCTAGCATAAACTGGGATACAGATCGAAAGAGGCGCAGACCTCCTCCTGGGATCTTCCTAAACTACTCACGGTCGCCGCCGTGACACCTGCGTAGTAGTAGGCACCTCCGATGTAGTAGGAGTAAATGCGTTGACGGTGGCGTCTGGATCCTGGGCTCCAACGTCTGGTTGCGGCATCCGAGAAGAAAAGGAAAGAGGGGGAAAAGAGGGAGCAAAGCAACCGTGAGTACTCATCCAAAGTACTCGCAAGCAAGGATCTACACTACATATGCATGGGTATATGTGTAAGGAGGCAATATCGGTGGACTGAACTGTATAATGCCAGAATAAGAGGGGGATAGCTAGTCCTATCAAAGACTACGCTTCTGGCAGCCTCCATCTTGCAACATGTAGAAGAGAGTAGATTGAAGTCCTCCAAGTAGCATCGCATAGCATAATCCTACCCAGCGATCCTCCCCTCGTCGCCCTGTGGGAAAGCGATCACCGGGTTGTCTCTGGAACTTGTCTGGGTGTGTTTTATTAAATATCCAGTTCTAGTTGTCATAAGGTCAAGGTACAACTCCGGCTCGTCCTTTTACCGAGGGACACGGCTATTTGAATAGATCAACTTCCCTGCAGGGGTGCACCACATAACCCAACACGCTCGATCCCCTTTGGCCGGACACACTTTCGTGGGTCATGCCCGGCCTCGGAAGATAAACACGTTGCAGCCCCACCTAGGCACAACAGAGAGGTCAGCACGCCGATCTAAATCCTATGCGCGCAGGGGTTTGGGCCCATCGCCCATTGCACACCTGCATGTTGCGTGGTCGGCCGGTGAGCAGACCTAGCAACCTCCATTACAAAGGAAGTTGTGTTATGCGGTCCAACCCGGCGTGCGCTGCTTAGTCGTTGACGTCAAGAAGGCTTCGGCTGATACCACGATGTCGAGTTCCCATAACTGTTCCCACGTAGTTGGTTAGTGCGTATAGGCCAGTGGCCAGACTCAGATCAAATACCAAGATCTTGTTAAGCGTGTTATTATGAAGTAACCGCGAACGCCGACCAAGGCCAGGCCCACCTCTCGCCTAGGTGGTCTCAACCTGCCTTGTCGCTCCGCCTCAAAGTAATAGTCGGGGGCCGTCGGGAACCCGGGCCCACCTCTACCAGGATGGAGCCACCTGTCCTTTCAGCCCCCACATCGAAATCACTTGCGGGTACTCAACGAGCCGACCCGACTTTAGTCACCACCTGAATAGTATGTATATGTATAGTATATACCCGTGATCACCTCTGGAGTGATCACGCCCGATAGTATAGCAAGGCAGACTGACAAGAATGTAGGGCCAATGATGATAAACTAGCATCCTATACTAAGCATTTAGGATTGCGGGTAAGGTATCAACGACTGTAGCAACAATGACAAGGCTATGCAATGAATAGGAGTGGCGAACAGTAACATGCTCTGATACTCTAATGCAAGCGAGAGAGAAGAATAGGCGATATCTGGTGATCAAGGGGGGGGCTGCTACCTCTTGAGCACTGCGTTGTATTTCCCCGAAGAGGAGAGGATGATGCAGCAAAGTAGAGTAAGTATTTCCCTCAGTTTTTGAGAACCAAGGTATCAATCCAGTAGGAGACCACACACAAGTCCCTCGTACCTACAGAAAACGATAGCTCCTTTCAACCAACGCCATTAGGGGTTGTCAATCCCTTCACGATCATTTACGAGAGTGAGATCTAATAGAGATGATAAATAATATTTTTGGTATTTTTGGTATAGAGATACAAAGTGAAAAGTAAAAGGCAAAGTAAAAACAAAGCAAGTAATAAAGTAATGGAGATTGATATGATGAGAATATACCCGGGGGCCATAGGTTTCACTAGTGGCTTCTCTCAAGAGCATAGATATTCTACGGTGGGTGAACAAATTACTGTTTAGCAATTGACAGAATTGAGCATAGTTATGAGGATATCTAGGTAATGATCATGTATATAGGCATCACGTCCAAGACAAGTAGATCGAAACGATTCTGCATCTACTACTATTACTCCACTCATCGACCTCTATCCAGCATGCACTAGAGTATTAAGTTAAAAACAGAGTAACGCCTTAAGCAAGATGACATGATGTAGAGGGATAAATTCATGCAATATGATAAAAAACCCATCTTGTTATCCTCGATGGCAACGATACAATACGTGCCTTCTGCCCTTTTATCCTTTGGGAAAGGACACGCAAGATTGAACCCAAAGCTAAACACTTCTCCCATTGCAAGAACTACCAATCTAGTTGGCCAAACCAAGCGGATAATTGAAGAGACTTGCAAAGATAACTCAATCATACATAAAAGAATTCAGAGAAGATTCAAATATTATTCATAGATAAGCTGGATCATAAACCCAAAATTCATCGGTCTCAACAAACACACAAAAAGAAGATTGAATAGATCTCCACGAGAGAGGGGAGAACATTGTATTGAGATCCAAAAGAGAGAAGAAGCCATCTAGCTACTAGCTATGGACCCGAAGGTCTCAAGTAAACTACTCACACTTCATCGGAGGGGCTATGGTGTTGATGTAGAAGCCCTCATGGTGGATGCCCCCCTCTGCGGAGCTTGAACAGAGCCCCAAGATGGGATCTCGTGGATCTGAAGGTTGCGGCGGTGGAATTAGGTTTTTGGCTCCTGTTCTGATCGTTTGGGGATACGTAGGTATATATAGGAGGAAGGAGTACATCGGTGGTGCAACAGGGGGGCCACGAGGCAGGGCGCCCTAGGCGCCCCCACCTCGTGACTGCCTCTGTTACTTCTTGGAGTAGGGTCCAAGTCTCCTGGATCACGTTCGGTGAGAAAGTCACGTTCCCGAAGGTTTCATTCCGTTTGGACTTCGTTTCTTCGAAACACTAAAATAGGCAAAAAAAACAGCAATTCTGGGTTGGGCCTCTGGTTAATAGGTTAGTCCCAAAAATAATATAAAAGTGGAAAATAAAGCCTAATATAGTCCAAAACAGTAGATAAAGTAGCATGGAGCAATCAAAAATTATAGATATGTTGGAGACGTATCAGGCATCCCCAAGCTTAATTCCTACTCGTCCTCGAGTAGGTAAATGATAAAAAAGAATTTTTGATGCGGAGTGATACTTTGGCATAATTTCAATGTAAATCTTCCTAATTGTGGCATGAATATTCAGATCCGAAAGATTCAAGACAAAAGTTCATATTGACATAAAAAATAATAATACTTCAAGCATACTAATCAAAGCTATCATGTCTTCTCAAAATAGCATGGCAAAAGAAAGTTTATCCCTACAAAATCATATAGTTAGGCTATGCTTCATTTTTGTCACACAAAGATGTTGCCAACTTCTATATCCCCTATGACAAGCCAAGCAATTGTTTCATACTTAAATAATCTGAAACTTTTTCAACCTTCACACAATACATGAGCGTGAGCCATGGATTTAGCACTATGGGTGGCATAGAATATGATGATGGGGATTGTGTGGAGAAGACAAAAAAGGAGAAAGTCTCACATTGACGAGGATAATCAACGGGCTATGGAGATGCCCATTAATTGATGTCAACATGAGGAGTAGGGATTGCCATGCAACAGATGCACTAGAGCTATGAATGCTCAACAAAAGAAAACTAGTGGGTGTGCATCCAACTCGCTTGCTCATGAAGACCTAGGGCATTTGAGGAAGCCCATCGTAGGAATATACAAGTCAAGTTCTATAATGAAAAATTCCCACTAGTATAAAAAGACAACTTATGAGACTCACTACATGAAGAACGAGGTGCTACTTTGAAGCACAATATATGAGGCTCACTACATGAAGAACAAGGTGCTACTTTGAAGCACAAGTGTGGAAAAAGATATAGTAGCATTGCCCTTTTTTTGGGCCTTTCTTTTTTTCTTTTGGCCTTTTCTCTTTTTGTTTTGTTTTTTTGTTTGGGCAATGCTCTAATAATGATGATCATCACACTTCTATTGATTACAACGTAAGGATTACAACTCGAAACTTAGAACAAGATATGATGCTATATGAATGCCTCCGGTGGTGTACCGGTATGGTGCAATGAATCAAGAGTGACATGTATGAAAAATAATGCATGGTGGCTTTGCCACAAATACGATGTCAACTACATGATCATGCAATGGCAATGTGACAAAAGTAATGTATGTCATGATGATGATGATGGAAGTTGCATGGCAATATATCTCGGAATGGCTATGGAAATGCCATGATAGGTAGGTATGGTGGCTGTTTTGAGGAAGATATAAGTAGGTTTATGTGTGATAGAGCATATCGTATCATGGGGTTTGGATGCACCGGCGAAGTTTGCACCAACTCTCAAGGTGAGAAAGGGCAATTCTCGGTACCGAAGAGGCTAGCAAAGGCGGAAAGGTGAGAGTGCGTATAATCCATGGACTCAACATTAGTCAAAAGAACTCATATACTTATTGCAGAAATTTAGAAGTCATCGAAAATCAAGTACTACGCGCATGCTCCTAGGGGGATAGATTGGTAGGAAAAGACCATCGCTCGTCCCCGACCGCCACTCATAAGGATGCACAAGCCAGGCACACTTCATGTTTCAAATTTGTTACACAACTTTAACCATACGTGCATGCTACGGGACTTGCAAACTTCAACACAAGCATTTCTCAAATTCACAATTACTCAACTAGCATGACTTTGATATTATCATCTCCATATCTCAAAACAATTATCAAGCATCAAACTTATCTTAGTATTCAACTCACTCAAAAGAAAGTTCACATATCTTGAATACCAAGTATATTAATATTAAGCAAATTACCATGCTATTAACGACTCTCAAAATAATCTGAGTGAAGCATGAGAGATCAATAGTTTCTTTAAAACAAATCCACCACCATGCTCTAAAAGATCTAAGTGAAGTCCTAGAGCAAAAATTATCACGCTCAAAAGATATAAGTGAAGCACTATGAGCAAAACTATCAAGCTCAAAAGATATAAGTGAAGCACATAGAGTATTCTAACAAATTTCAATTTATGTATGGTTCTATCAAAAGGTGTGTACAGCAATAATGATTGTGGTAAACTAACAATCAAAGACGCAAATAATACAAGACGCTCCAAGCAAAACACATATCATGTGGTGAATAAAAATATTGCTCCAAGTAAATTACCGATGGAAGTAGACGACAGAGGGGATGCCTTCCGGGGCATCCCCAAGCTTTGACTTTTTGGTGTCCTTGGATTATCTTGGGGGTGCCATGGGCATCCCCAAACTTAGTCTCTTGCCACTCCTTGTTCCATAATCCATCAAAAGAATTCACCCAAAACTTGAAAACTTCACAACACAAAACTCAATAGAAATCTCGTGAGCTCTGTTAGAGAAAGAAAACAAAAGACTACTTAAGGTACTGTAATGAACTCATTATTTATTTATATTGGTGTTAAACCTACTGTATTCCAACTTCTCTATGGATTATAAACTATTTTACTAGCCATAGAGTCAGCAAAAATAAGCAAACAACACACGCAAAACAGAATCTGTCAAAAACAGAATAGTCTGTAGCAATCTGTAACTAGCGCAAACTTATGGAACTATAAAATTCCTACCAAAATAGGAAGTCCTGGATAATTTGTTTATTTAACAGAAGCAAAAAGAATCAACGCAAAAGCACGTTCCTGTGATTTAACAAAATTATATTCGTGCGCGCAAAGTTTCTGTTTTTCAGCAGAATCAAATCAACTTATTATCGTAGGTTATCCTATAGGTTCTACTTGGCACAAACACTAATTAAAACATAAAACCACATCTAAACAGAGGCTAGATGGATTATTTATTACTAAACAGAAGCAAAAAGAAAAAACAAAAAATAAAATTGGGTTGCCTCCCAACAAGCGCTATCGTTTAACGCCCCTAGCTAGGCATAAAAGCAAGGATAGATCTAGTTATTGCCATCTTTGGTAGGCAATCCATAAGTGGCTCTCGTGATAGATTCATATGGTAATTTTATTTTCTTTGTAGGGAAGTGTTCCATGCCCTTATTTAAGGGAAATTTAAATCTAATATTCCCTTCCTTCATATCAATAATTGCACCAATCGTTCTAAGGAAAGGTCTACCAAGAATAATATGACATGAAGGATTGCAATCTATATCAAGAACGATAAAATCTATGGGCACATAATTCCTATCTGCAACAATAAGAACATCATTAATACTTCCCATAGGCTTTTTAATAGTGGAATCCGCAAGATGCAAGTTTAGAGAGCAATCATCAAAGTCACGGAAATCTAGCAAGTCGCACAAAGTTTTGGGAATAGTAGAGACACTAGCACCCAAATCACACAAAGCATGAAACTCATAATCTTTAATTTTAATTTTAATAGTAGGTTCCCACTCATCATAGAGTTTTCTAGGGATAGAAACTTTCAACTCAAGTTTTTCTTCATAAGATTGCATCAAGGCATCAACAATGTGTTCGGTAAAGGCCTTATTTTGACTATAAGCATGAGGAGAATCTAGCACAGATTGCAACAAGGAAATACAACCAATTAAAGAGCAATTTTCATAATTAAATTCCTTGAGATCCAAAATAGTGGGTTTAGCAACATCTAGGTTTTTATTTCTTTCAATCCCACTTTTATCAATTTCATCATCAAGATCTAGAAACTCCGAATTCTTAGAACGCCTTCTAGGTAAAGGAAGATCATATTCAGTTTCATCAAGATTCATATTGCAAAACAAAGATTTAATGGGGGACACATCAATAGCTTTTAGATCTTCATCTTGATTTTCATAAGAATTCGGTTTAGCGGCCATCTTATTGACTAAGGTAGCTTGCATATTCGAAATTTCGGCGGTCATCTTTTCAGGACGAGCAATTTGGGCTCTTATACCATCAAATTCTTTAGCCATATCATAGAGTTCTTTATTCATATAACTCATAAAACTTTTTTGTTCCCTAAGCTCGTTTCTAAAGAAATTATTATGCTCAAATTGCAAAACCATAAACTTTCTGACATTGCTTTCGATCTCCTCTAGCCTTTTAAGGTGAAGGTCACCAAATCTAGGTAGAGCCATCGCGACAAGCAAGCAAATTAACACGCGAGCAAACAAACGGACGAGGAAAAAGGCAAACGGGAAAAAGAGGAGGAGATTGGGAAAGAGAGGGCGAATAAAACGACAAGGGTGAAGTGGGGGAGAGGAAAATGAAAGGCAAATGGCAAATAATGTAATGCGAGAGATAGGGATTGTGATGGGTACTTGGTATGGTTGACTTGCTCTTGCGTGATCCTCCCCGACAACGACGCCAGAAATTCTTCTTGCTACCTCTTGAGCACTGCGTTGGATTTCCCCGAAGAAGAGAGGATGATGCAGCAAAGTAGCGTAAGTATTTCCCTCAGTTTTTGAGAACCGAGGTATCAATCTAGTAGGAGACCACGCACAAGTCACTCATATCTACACAAAACGATAGCTCCTCACAACCAACGTGATTAGGGGTTGTCAATCCCTTCACGGTCACTTACGAGAGTGAGATCTGATAGAGATGATAAATAATATTTTTGGTATTTTTGGTATAGAGATACAAAGTGAAAAGTAAAAGGCAAAGTAAAAACAAAGCAAGTAATAAAGTAATGGAGATTGATATGATGAGAATAGACCCGGGGGCCATGGTTTCACTAGTGGCTTCTCTCAAGATCATAGATATTCTACGGTGGGTGAACAAATTACTGTTGAGCAATTGACAGAATTGAGCATAGTTATGAGGATATCTAGGTAATGATCATGTATATAGGCATCACGTCCAAGACAAGTAGATCGAAACGATTATGATCTACTACTATTACTCCACTCATCGACCGCTATCCAGCATGCATCTAGAGTATTAAGTTAAAAACAGAGTAATGCCTTAAGCAAGATGACATGATGTAGAGGGATAAATTCATGCAACATGATAAAAACCCCATCTTGTTATCCTTGATGGCAACAATACAATACGTGCCTTGCTGCCCCTTCTGTCACTGGGAAAGGACACCGCAAGATTGAACCCAAAGCTAAACACTTCTCCCATTGCAATTACTACCAATCTAGTTGGCCAAACCAAACGGATAATTCAAAGAGACTTGCAAAGCGAACTCAATCATACATAAAACAATTCAGAGAATATTCAAATATTATTCATAGATAAGCTAGATCATAAACTCACAATTCATCGGTCGCAACAAACACACCACAAAAAGAAGATTACATCGAATAGATCTCCATGAGAGAGGGGGAGAACATTGTATTGAGATCCAAAAAGAGAGAAGAAGCCATCTAGCTACTAGCTATGGACCTGAAGGTCTGAAGTAAACTACTCAGACTTCATCGGAGGGGCTATGGTGTTGATGTAGAAGCCCTCCATGGTGGATGCCCCTCCAGCGGAGCTCCGGAATAGGCCCCAAGATGGGATCTCGTGGATACATAAGGTTGCGGCGGTGGAATTAGGTTTTTGGCTCCTGTTCTAATTGTTTGGGGATACGTAGGTATATATAGGAGGAAGGAGTACGTCGGTGGAGCAACAGGGGGGCCACGAGGCAGGGGGCGCGCCCTAGGTGGGGCGCCCCCACCCTCGTGACCGCCTCTATTACTTCTTGGAGTAGGGTCTATGTCTCCTGGATCACGTTCGGTGAGAAAATCACGTTCCCGAAGGTTTCATTCCGTTTGGACTCCGTTTGATATTCCGTTTCTTCGGAACACTGAAATAGGCAAATAAACAGCAATTCTGGGCTGGGCCTCCGGTTAATAGGTTAGTCCCAAAAATAATATAAAAGTGGAAAACAAAGCCCAATATAGTCCAAAACAGTAGATAAAGTAGCATGGAGCAATCAAAAATTATAGATAAGTTGGAGACGTATCAGGGGCTTGCCTGGTTGCTCTGGCAAGAAGGAGGGGTCGTCAACACCGTAGTCGAACTGGGGGTCGCCGGCAGTCTCGGGATCTACCGGAAAGAAGTAAAAAAGGGGGAACACAATAAATAACAGAGCAATCAAAGCATCACGAAGCGAAATATGGCAATACGCGGTGTTAGAGGTGACCTAACGCAGTAGTAGGAGATACTCGTGAAGGGGGGGAAACATCCGGGAAAGTATCCTCGGTGTTCCGCATTTTTGGATAGACGGACCGGAGGGGAAAGGTTAGAGGTTCACTATGTTAGGGAAGTGTGGCAGACGAATGGACTGCATACGGATTTGTCTCGTCGTTCAGAGCAATTTTCATGTATAAGGTTTTTTCATCCGAGTTACGGATTATTTTATAGTAATTTCCAAAGTTTTTAAATGATTTCTGGAATTTTGAATTTAATTTATTCAAAAACATACTAAATGCAATTGCTATGGGTACCTAGTGGGGCGAGCGTGTTGACACGCGTCTAGTTGGGCTAGTGGTCGATGCAGGAGGTGCCGGGATGGACGCCGGCGATGAGGTCCACTGGGGCGGCAGCGAGTGTGTGAGCGTGGGCGCAGCGGGCGAGCGCCGGCGGGTCTTGGCAAGCCTCCGGACGGTGACGGGCGTGGTGGGGCACGAGCGGGGCGGCAGTGTCCGCGAGCATGGCGCAGCCACGACGAACTAGTGGGCTAGTGAGGGAGGCAGAGATGAGAAGGGGAGGGGGCTCACAAAGCCCTGTAGTTGAGCGAGGCGTGCGCGGGGAGGAGTCGGGGTCGGGCGACGGGTCAGCGGCGCAGATCCGATGAGGAGGAGGTCGGGGAGGTTCTGGCGACGACGACGGCGGCGGCCGGTGGTGCTGCAGGCGCGGTGCAAAGACGGCAAAGAAGCTGCGGAATGGAGGCGGCAGTCGTCGGGCGCAGGTGTGCTCGCTAGGACTGCGGGGAGCAGTGGCGAACGCGGCTGGGATGGTGAGGCGTCTGCTCGGGAAGGGCTCCGACGACGGGGAGGTCGGCGATGGCGATGGGGCGCCAGGGCATGACGGTGACGGGGCGCAGGCGTGCGCCCTGATCCAGAATCGGGATGGGGGGAAGAGATCGTGGGGGAGTGGGGGAGCGTGGGGGGGGGTTAGTGGCTAGGGTTTCCCATCGGTGGGGGGTTATGGGGAGCGAGGGGCCGGTTGGGCCGGCCGGCTGGGCCTTGGCCTAGTTGGCCAGGGGGGAGGGGGTTGTTCTCCTTTTATCTTCTTTTGTATTTTGTTTTTCTCAATTTTTTTCTCTTTTACCGTTTTCTATTATTTCAATATACTTTAGTTTTAGTAAAATATAAAGTTAGTTCCTAAAATAGTGTTACTACATATTCTAATGCCACAAAAACATGGGCAACTAGATAAAATAGTTTAATATTTTATTAACAATAAAAGGCATTTAATTAATTGTTTTGCTATTGTTTTATTTACTTTGGGACAATCAAACACTTCCAAAGAGGTTGGTTTCTCCACCATAATTACATACACATTATTTGGCTCACTCCGAACATTTTAGTTTTAATACTTGAAAACTTTTATTGTTTGCTTGATTTGGGATTTGAATTTGAATCGGTTTCGAACTAACGCGAGATTATCAACAGTAACGAGGTGACGTGGCATCGTTAACGCGGGATTACTGTAGCCTAAATATCCGGGCGTCACACTTTAGCAGTGAACTAAGGCAGCGGGGATGATACCTGTAGTGGTGAAGGGATATTATGCACTTCAATTTCTCCATCCAACTACTTTGACGTAGCAGCAGAAGGATCTTCTTCATAAATGTCATCAGCGATGACATATTATTCACCAAAAGGAACAATTTCCTTTGATGGCATTACATTCAGTGGAACAACATCAATGGGGTTCTCAAAAGAGCTCGTCAAAGTCTTCACATTCTTCGGAGCTGAAGACTCCGAGGCATCAGATGCTTTCCTCTTCTTAGCTGCTGCCCTTTCGGCAGCCTTTGTTTTCTTCGCTTCTGATGCAGAAGGAAGGAGGGTGCTTTTCATCTGTGAAGTTTGTGCAGGAGGAGCAGACAAAAGAGTGACAGATTCTTCAGGCACAACTGTGTCAATTGCCCTGGAAAGTTCAGATTCTTCAGGCGCAGCGACAGATTCTTCAACTGGCCTGGCTTGTTCTTCAGGCGCAACGTTGGTGGTTGCCCTGGCAGTTTCATCAGAAGCTGGAATATCATCATCAGCCCTGGCACTCTCAGTTTCTTCAGCAGCCCGAGTTTCATCAGTGGTGCTGGCATGTTCTTTGGTGTGCTGAGCAGATACTTCACCCCGAGGAACTTCTTGTTGCGCTTCAACAACAACATTGGGCTTGAGGCCTTTAGCTAGCTTGATGATACGTCTCCAACGTATCTATAATGTTTGACTATTCCATGCTTTTTTATTATCAATCTTGGATGTTTTATAATTATTATATAGTCATTTTATATCATTTTTGGTACTAACCAATTGACATAGTGCCAAGTGCCAGTTGATGTTTTTTGCATGTTTTTTACATCGCAGGAAATCAATATCAGAAGGGGTCCAAATACCACGCCAATTTACGATGATTTTTTATGGACCAGAGGGAATACAATGGGCCCTGGTTGCACCTAGGGGGGGTCCCGAGGAAGGGACAACCCACCTGGGCGTGCAGGGAGGCCCAAGCACGCCCAGGTGGGTTGTGCCCACCTCGGGTGCCCCCTGGACCGACTCTTTGCTCTATAAATACCCCAATTTTCTAGAAACCCTAGGGGAGTCGACGAAATTTTCATCCAGTCGCCGCAGAGTCCAGAACACCGAGATCCAATCTAGACACCATCACAGAGGGGTTCACCACTTCCATTGGTGCCTCTCCGATGATGAGTGAGTAGTTCTTTGTAGACCTTTGGGTCCATATTAGTAGCTAGATGGCTTCCTCTCTCTCTTGATTATCAATACAATGATCTCTTGGAGATCCATATGATGTAAGTCCTTTTTGCGATGTGTTTGTTGGGATCTGATGAACTTCGAGTTTATGATCAATTATATCTTTTTATATCCATGAAAGTTATTTGAGTTCTTTGATCTCTTATATGCATGATCTCTTATAGCCTCGTATTTCTTCTCTGATATTTGGGTTTTGTTTGGACAACTTGATCTATTTATCTTGCAATGGGAAGAGGTGCCCGGTAGTGGGTTTGATCTTATGATGCTTGATCCCAGTGACAGAAAGGGAACCGACACATATGTATCGTTGCTACTAAGGATAAAAAGATGGGATCCATATCTTCCGCAATAGATAAACGGATCTTGTCTACATCATGTCATCGTTCTTATTGCATTACTCCATTTTCTCATGAACTTAATACACTAGATGCATGCTGGATAGCGGTAGATGTGTGGAGTCATAGTAGTAGATGCAGGCAGGAGTCGGTCTACTAATCTTGGACGTGATGCCTATGTAATGATCATTGCCTGGATATCGTCATGATTATTTGAAGTTCTATCAACTGCCCAACAGTAATTTGTTCACCCACCTTGCTATTTTTCTCGAGAGAAGCCACTAGTGAAACCTACGGCCCCGGGGTCTTCCTTCTCATATATTTGCCTTGTGATCTACTTTTTACTTGCGTTTATTTTCAGATCTATTAAACTAAAAAATAAAAAAATTCCTTGCTGCAATTTATTTGTTCCATGATCTATTTATCCTATCTACAAATTTACGTCACCTCCTTTGCCTATCTTGAGGCGCCGTACCCCGAAAGGGATTGCCAACCCCTTTAACACGTTGGGTTGCGAGGTGTTGTTATTTGTGTGCAGGGGCTGTTTACGTTGTGTTGCTTGGTTCTCCTAATGGTTCAATAACCTTGGTTTCATATCTGAGGGAAATACCTACCACCGCTGTGTTGCATCATCCCTTCCTCTTTGGGGAAAAAACCAACGTAGCTTCAAGCGACATAAAAAGGAATTTCTGACGTCGTTGCCGGGAGGATCTTCAAAATCACCAGGTTACTAATCACAAATGTCATCTCCTTGCAATTTGCATTATTCACTATTTGCCTCTCGTTTTCCTCTCCCCCACTTCACAAAAGTTTGTCGTTTTATTCGCCTTTTTTTCATTCGCCGTTTTCTCGTCAGATCTCTTCTTTGCTTGTGTGCCATGTGTCTTCTATTTGCTTGCATCTTCGCTTGCTAAATATCTCTTGATATAGATCCTCATCCACTTGCTAATATTTTTAAGAGATCCAATTACCATGAACAAATTGCTAGTGATTTGAGTACACTAGATTATCTTTACGAAGTTTTGCCTGAGATTCGTGGATCTGAAAATTGTGATGAAGAAATTTATGAAGAGATTCATGATAGATCTTTGAATGAAAAGCATGATTGCAATGATTTTACTATAAATTATATTAATGTCAATTGTGTTAATGATATGCAAAACCCCAAGCTTGGGGATGCTAATTTTGCTATGTCCGCTACTTATTCTAATGATCATGATTGGGGTGATTCTTCTTATGATCTTGAAAATTTATTTAAGCCTCATGATGAATATGATATTGATAATAGTGTTTGCAATAATATTGAAAGTGGGTTTGAAAGAGTGTCAACTTTAGATCCGACATATTTGGAGAGTGTTCAATCTTATGAAATTTTTGATAAAAGTGGGTTTGGAGAGGTCATGACTTTAGTTAATGTCAATCCCACTATTTTGGAAGAGTGTCAACTTCGCATGCATGTGGATATGTTGATCGTGTAGAGAATATGTTTTTGATAGCTATTTTGTTGAATTTTCTTATGATCCTACATGTAATTACTATGAGAGAGGAGACTATGGTTGTAGAAATTTTCATGTTACTAAATTATCTCTCGTCATGTTGAGATTGCTATTGTTTCTTTCTTCTTCCGTGCATATGCTAGATGTTTGCCTATAAAATGCCTATGCATAGGAAAAGGGTTAGACTTTAAATGTGCTTGTGACATGTTTTATGATGCTCTCTTTGTGTTCCAATTATTATCTTTCTTGTGAGCATCATTGAAATCTTATGCCTAGCTAGGGGCGTAAAACGATAGCGCTTGTTGGGAGGCAACCCAATGAATAAAATTTATTTTTGCTTTTTGCTTTCTGTTCTTGAGTGTTAGGACAATTATTCTACTGTTATGATTGTGTTTTTTTGTTTTAATTAGTGTTTGTGCCAGGTAAAGCCTTTAGGATCTTCCAGGGTGATAGTTGTTTGATCTTGCTGAAAAAGGCAGAAACTTTGTGCTCACGAAAATAATTATCATAAATCAGGGAAAAGATATTTTACCCTGATTCTTTTTGCAGAGGATTTATACGCAAATTATTCTGGTCTTCCTAATTTTGTAGAAGTTTTTCAGTTACCTAAGTATTCTAAAGTTACATATTACTACAGACTGTTCTGTTTTGACAGATTCAGTTTTCTTTGTGTTGTGTGCTTATTTTGATGGCTCTATGGTTTTCGTTGATGAGTTTTTGCCATAGAAAAGTTGTAATACATTAGATATAATACAAAAACAAAATAAGAATTGGTTTGACACAGCACTTATAGTAGTGGCTTGCTTTCTTTTACTAACGGATCTCACAAGGGTTTTGTTGAGTTTTGTGTGATTGAAGTTTTCAAGTTTTGGGTTATCTTACGATGGATGAAAGAAGGATAGAAGAGCCTAATCTTGGGGATGCCCCAGCATCCCAAGCTATTATCCAAGAATGAGCAACCAACTAACCTTGGGGATGCCCCCGAGTGTCATCCCCTATTTTTTCTAACGACCATCGGTATTTTACTCGAGACTATATTTTTGTTCGTCACATGATATGTGTTTTGCTTGGAGCGTCTTGTATGATATGTGTCTTTGCTTGTTTTATTTTGTGTTTTGAGTCATCAATCCTTGCTGGACACACCTATTTGAGAGAGCCAAAATTATGTCATGACTTGTTAGAATTGCTCTCTAAGCTTCACCTAAATTTTTATGAGCAATGAACTTGCTCTAGTGCTTCACTTATATCTTTTTGAGCATGGTGTGCTCAGTATTTTTGAAGAAATGCACTCTTGTATGATAAGTATGACCTCTACATGTGCATCCAAAATCCTTTAAACCAGTTTTGCCACATGAATCCACTATATCTACCTATATGCGGTATTCTTTTGCCATTCTAAGCAAATTTGCATGTGCCATCTCTAATTTTCAAAATGAACTTCTCTTCCGTGTGTTTGCTTCGCTCGCGGAACGGTAACGGGTAGCTAATATTTTCCATGCTAGATGTGTTTTTCTCAGGATGAGTGTTTATTCACTTGTCAATGCACGAGAGTAAGGCAAAGGTATTAGGGATGCCCAGTCCCGAAATGAAAAAATGAATTTACTTTATGTTGTCAAATAATAAATTCCTTGGAAAGTGTTGGTATGGAGGGCACCCGTGGATACGGTTAGCCATGGAAAGTGAAAGTTATGGTGGAAAAAGGAATAAACTTTATTTTTTGTTTGGGAACCGCCTATAATATATCTAGCATGGAAAGTGTTGGGATGCTCCAAGTCGTTTTCGTTGGTGGGATGGATACACCTCCCAAAATGTTTTTATCTCTAATTTTTCGCTTTGAGCTCTGGCACCTCTACAAATCACTGCTTCCCTCTGTGAAGGACCTTTCTTTTACTTTATGCAATTTTTATTTTTTGAAATTGAGTCTCCATCCTCTCTTATAAAAGCACCAACTAGGGGACAATATGATCGTACTTAAGTATTGGGTGTAGCTAATATTCGAGTGTGTTTCATGAATGGATCAATGTTTGAGCATGATGGTCAGGGATAACTTGTTTTAGCATTGATATTTTGAAAGACATGGTTGCTTGTTGACATGCTTGAGTATCTAAATTATTATGTCAAAACTAGACGATTGCTTTGAATCACATAAAAGTCCAAATGTCCATGCTATGAAGAAAAGAATATGATATGACATGATAAACAACACTCCACATAAAAAAATTTTGTTTTATCACTTACCTACTCGAGGACGAGCCGGAGTTAAGCTTGGGGATGCTGATAAGTCTCCAACGTATCTATAATTTTTTACTATTCCATGCTGTTTTATTATCAATCTTGGATGTTTTATAATCATTATATAGTCATTTTACATCATTTTTTGGTACTAACCTATTGACATAGTGCCAAGTGCCAGTTGCTGTTTTCTTGCATGTTTTTTACATCGCAGGAAATCAATATCAGAAGGGGTCCAAATACCACGCCAATTTACAACGATTTTTATGAACCAGAAGGAACACAATGGGCCCTTGTTGCACCTGGGGGAGTCCCGAGGAGGGGACAACCCACCTGGGCGCGCTAGGAGGGCTAGGCACGCCCAGGTGGGTTGTGCCCACCTCGGGTGCCCCCTGGACCGACTCTTTGCTCTATAAATACCCCAATATTCCAGAATCCCTAGGGGAATCGACAAAATTTTCATCTAGCCGCCGCAGAGTCCAGAACACCCAGATCCAATCTAGACACCATCACAGAGGGTTTCACCACTTCCATTGGTGCCTCTCTGATGATGCGTGAGTAGTACTTTGTAGACCTTCGGGTCCGTAGTTAGTAGCTAGATGGCTTCCTCTCTCTCTTGATTATCAATACAATGATCTCTTGGAGATCCATATGATGTAAGTCCTTTTTGCGGTGTGTTTGTTGGGATCTGATGAACTTCGAGTTTATGATCAATTATATCTTTTTATATCCATGAAAGTTATTTGAGTTCTTTGATCTCTTATATGCATGATCTCTTATAGCCTCGTATTTCTTCTCTGATATTTGAGTTTTGTTTGGCCAACTTGATCTATTTATCTTGCAATGGGAAGAGGTGCCCGGTAGTGGGTTCGATCTTACGGTGCTTGATCCCAGTGACAGAAAGGGAACTGACACGTATTTATTGTTGCTACTAAGGATAAAAAGACGGGATCCATATCTGCCGCAATAGATAAAAGGATCTTGCCTACATCATGTCATCGTTCTTATTGCATTACTCCGTTTTCTCATGAACTTAATACACTAGATGCATGCTGGATAGCGGTCGATGTGTGGAGTAATAGTAGTAGATGCAGGGAGGAGTCAATCTACTAATCTAGGACGTGATGCCTATGTAATGATCATTTCCTGGATATCATCATTATTATATGAAGTTCTATCAATTGCCCAACAGTAATTTGTTCACCCACCGTTTGCTATTTTTCTCGAGAGAAGCCACTAGTGAAACCTATGGCCCCCGGGTCTTCTTTCTCATATGTTTGCCTTGCGATCTACTTTTTCCTTGCGTTTATTTTCAGATCTATTAAACTAAAAAAATACAAAAATACCTTGCTGCAATTTATTTGTTCTGTGATCTATTTATCCTATCTACATATTACCTCACGTCCTTTGGCTATCTTGAGGCGTCGTAACCCGAAAGGGATTGACAACCCCTTTAACACGTCGGGTTGCGAGGTGTTGTTATTTGTGTGCAGGGGCTGTTTACGTTGTGTTGCTTGGTTCTCCTACTGGTTCGATAAACTTGGTTTCATATCTAAGGGAAATACCTACCACCGCTGTGCTGCATCATTCCTTCCTCTTTGGGGGAAAAAACCGACGTAGCTTCAAGCAATATCACTTGACGAATCTGACTTTGACTCCTAGCCAATCAGCTTTATATGCGTCAAATTCAGCACTGAGAGATTTTATTTTAGATTGAATATTTACAAGTTCTTCAGTCATCATTTTTAGCACATTTTTCTTCAAATAATGCTCGTTCTTATACTGAGCTTTCTTCACTGATCTGGCCTTTTCAAACTTCCATTTTTGTTTAGCAATGAAAGTAGTCAACAGGTGACTTTGGCCTGGTGTGAGATTCAGATCAGTAAGGGGTGTGTTGGGATGTTTATGCCAGAGATCGATGTAGTTGAGGATCTTCTTCGAATCCAACAAGAGTGACATAGCACTCCCTTTGGCACTAGCGGCCCGGTTTTGTCGGTCTATGATGATTTGAGCCAGTTCTTCATCATCAGCTTCGTCTTCAGATGACGGAACATCAAAGGCGACCCGCTTCTTATGAGGACTTGGCCTTGTGCTGCATCCAGCTATCACTTTTTTCTTCAGCAGCTGCGGTTGTGCTGAGGAACTTGCTGAAGCTCCTGAAGCAATTGAAAAGCATGTGGTCCTTTGGCACGTGGCAAGATGCACTGGTGCTGAGGACTTTGTTGGTGCAGCTAAGGGCTTTGCTTGAGCAGAAGACCCTGAGGGTTTCGAGGAGCTGGGCCATGAGGGCATTGAGGATCTATGCCGTGAGGGCATTGCAGAGGAAGATGGCTTCACAACAGATTTATTCTTTATAGCCTTCTTAGGCTGACTAGCAGATGCTTCAACAGCAGCAGCAGCAGAATCTTCGTTGAATTTTTTCACTGCCTCCTTTGCTACTTTAGCCAATTTCCTTTGGCGCTTGGCCCATTCTTTTGGAAATTCCTCACCTCTTCTGATGCTTGAGGGATCGGCTTCTTGGCCTGGTGCCAGTGGAGGTCTTGGGCATGGAGGATTTACAGTGAATTTCTTCATGTACTTAGGAGTGACATAGCGGTAATCCCTCCATTCCCGTGCCCATGTTCGTTCAATCTGCTGAATGCGCACTTTGTGCTGATTTTTATTCTCCTTGCCATGAGTGGCCTCATCAGGAGTGCAGTAGTCTGCATAGATATCTTCAAGGATTTCAAACGCTGTGTTGGTCTCAGGCCTCTTGCCTCCCTTCCGAGGATGCTTTTCTTCAGCCATTTTCTTCAGCTGAGGATTCTGAACAATAGATGTCTCTGAGGAAGTATGCAGTTTTTCCTCAAGAAATGCTGCAAATGAGTTAAGTTGATGAGAAACTAGTGATTCAGCAGCAGACATGTGTACCTGTGAATAGATTATAGGTGCGAAGAATTTGAAGAGGTCATATGTGTTTTCAGAATTTGTTTTTAAAAGGAATCAAGTTTGAGGAATTTGACCAGGGAGTCTTGAAGAATTTCACTAAGAGTTCTTGTCTTAGGTTCCGGAGTTGTATAGATTGAAAATCCACACAATTGAGGAATCTTGAAGAAAAGTACATCTTCGAGAGAAGGATCAAGAACAGATGCAACTGTGGTGTTTAAGAATGTGAAGATTGAAGAATAAACACCTTTTGAAGATTTTGTGTAAATCATCAAAATCAACGAGGGCAGTAAAAGCGAGTTTTATTTACCCTTGACGAAGAACGCAACGAACAGAGAGATGAACTGTGGAAGCTTGTCCGTTCAGATCTCCACGCCCTAACTTGGTGGAGGAAGACAACTACGGTTGCGGTGGAGGTGAAGATTTCCGTGGCCGGCGCGAGTACAACGGCAACGAGGTCGAGGCAGCTAAGCTCTTCCTCACCGGTGATGATGGAGATTAGCGGCGGTGCTAGGTCAGAGAACTCGAGCAGGAGAGGGAGAGGTCGAGCAGAGTAAATGAACTGAGGTGCAAGGGGAGGGGTATTTTAAGGAAGTGAAAAACTGTTCGTCCGAGGAATTTGGACGAACGTGCCCCTGACCCTTGCCATCCTAGCGACATGTGTCAGCCACGTACAGAGAGGTGGAGATCGTGTGAGATTGTGGGTGAGTTGTTTAATCCAGTCGTGGGATGCGGAAGGATTTGAGTCGCAAAAGCCAAAAAATTAGATACAAAAATTATAACGTTTCCTTCGCAAATTCTTCAGCTGTCAAGGACACAATGAAGGTTTTGAACGGGATTCAAATAGAACGCACATGAAGAATTTGTGAATAGACTGGGTTGAGTTTAGCATAGAGGGGGAACGGGTCCGATCACATTCACTTAGTTTAAAAGGCAACTTGAAGAATTAGCTATAAGTCAATGCTATATGTATATAGCAATGAAGAACAACGACGGAAAGATTGAGGAAATTGCAAAGTTGGAGAATTCGAAAACTGAAGAAATTGCAAAATCCAAATTTAAGATTTTCATCTTTGGTTGGTGGCGTAACCCATCGTATAAGAATGATGATTTCAGACACTGCGTACAATTGTCGTAGGGTTCCGAGAATCAAATTCTTCATTAATTTCTTCGCATTTAGAGGGCTAGTCTTCATTGATTGAAGAAAATCGTTACTTCGTGTGTTTCACATCTAAGTCATCAAATTTGCATAAGCGTTAGGATGTGTGTCCTTTCAAAGAACATTCGAAGATTCTAAGATATTTAGCTCACACCGCAACTTGCTAAATCTCTTCTCATCCAAGGGCTTTGTGAAGATATCGTCTAGCTGATCGTCAAAATTTGCGTGGTCGATGGAGATGTTGCCCTTCAACACATGGTCACAAAGAAAATGATGACGAATCTGGATGCGCTTTGTCTTCGAGTGCTGAACTGGGTTGTGAGCAATCTTGATAGCACTCTCATTGTCGCAGTAGAGTGGCACATTCTTCACATTGATGCCATAGTCCTTGAGGGTTTGCTTCATCCATAGCGAGCACAGCAAGATCCAGCAACAATGTACTCAGCTTCAGCAGTAGAGAGTGATACGCAATTCTATTTCTTCGAGGACCAACATACCAAGGATCGTCCGAGGAAATGACATGTGCCTGACATTGACTTGTGATCCACACGATCACCAGCATAGTCAGAGTCGGAATATCCAATGAGATCAAAAGAACAACCCTTGGGACACCATAATCCAAGTTTTGGAGTGTGAGCTAGATATCGAAGAATATGCTTCACAACCTTATGGTTTGATTCCTTCGGTGTAGCTTGAAATCGGGCACACATGCAAACACTAAGCATAATCTCCGGCCTAGATGCACATAGATACAATAAAGAGCCAATCATGGAGTGGTACACCTTTTGATGGAAGTCTTTACCATTTTCATCGGTGCATAGATGGCCATTTGTGGGCATAGGGATTTTGACGCCTTTGCAATCTTGCATGCCAAATTTCCTCAACACATCCTTGAGGTATTTCTCCTGGGATATGAATATGCCATTGTGTTGTTGAAGAATTTGAAGACCCAAGAAGAATTTCAACTCTCCTATCATCGACATTTGATAGTCCTCACTCATCATATAGGCAAATCATCACTGTAACGTTGGTTAGTACAGCCAAAGATAATATCATCAACATATATTTGGCACACGAATAATTCATCGTCATATGCTTTGGTGAAAAGAGTTGGGTCAAGTGAACCGGGCTTGAAGCCTTTCTTCATGAGGAATTCCTTCAATGTATCATACCATGCCCGAGGTGCTTGATTGAGGCCATAGAGGGCCTTGTTGAGTCTGTAAACGTGATCTAGAAATTTTGGATCCTCAAAACCTGGTGGTTGAGCAACATATACTTATTCCTCAAGCTTACCATTGAGGAATGCACTTTTCACATCCATTTGGTGTAAGATTATATTATGATGGTTAGCATAAACAAGAAATATGCGAATAGCTTCAAGTCTAGCAACATGTACAAAAGTTTCATCGAAATCAATTCCTTCAACCTGTGTGTAGCCTTGAGCTACAAGACGAGCCTTATTCCTCACCACAAGTCCATGTTCATCTTGTTTGTTGCGGTAGATCCATTTGGTGCCGACGATGTTGTGCTTGCATGAGTCTGGTTGCTTGACAAGCTCCCACACATTGTTGAGCTCGAATTGATGCAATTCATCTTGCATAGCTTGAATCCACTAAGATTCCATGAATGCTTCATCAACTTTGGTGGGCTCTGTGATAGAGAAAAACACAAAATCTTCACAAAAGTTAGACAAATGTGATGCTTTTGAGCGCGTGAGAGGGCCTGGTGCATTGATGTCGTTGATAATTCTCTCAATCTGCACTTCATTTGCAACGCGAGGATGAGCAGGTTGACGACTTTGATTTGGCCTAGCAATTTCTTCAGGGCCATTTTCTTCAGTAGCACCAGCGTGATTTTCTTCATGATTCGGAAATACTTCTTCAGCAGATTCTTTGGTAGGGATGACATCCTCAGTAGGCTTGAACTTGATGGATTCCTCAGGTGACATTTCATCTGGCACAGGAGGTAGGTGCTCTCTTTGCGAGCCATTAGTTTCATCAAACTGCACATCTACAGTTTCAACAACCTTGTGATGATAGGTGTTGAAGACTCTGTAGGTGTGCGAGTTCTTTCCGTAACCAAACATAAAACCCTCATGTGGTTTTGGTGCAAATTTAGAGTGGTGGTGAGGATCCCTAATCCAGCATTTAGCAACAAAGACTTTAAAATAAATTACATTGGATTTCTTGTCAGTGAGGAGTTCATATGAGGTTGTTTTAACTATTTTGTGAAGATATACTCTGTTGATGACATGGCATGCAGTATCAATAGCATCTGGCCAAAAAGGCTATGGAGTCTTGTATTCATCAAGCATAGTGCAAGCCATCTCAACAAGAGTCCTGTTCTTGCGCTCCACGACACCGTTCTGTTGAGGAGTATAGGGATCAGATAACTCGTGAGTAATACCAAGTATATCAAGATATTCATCGAGACCAGTATTCTTGAACTCGGTTCCATTATGACTCCTGATATGCTTGATCTTCACACGAAAGTTCGTAGATGCTCTTGAGGAAAATTGTTTGAAGACTTCCTGCACTTCATTTTTGTAAGTGATGATATGCACCCTGGTGTAACGAGAATAATCATCAACAATAACAAAGCCATATAATGATGCAGAATTAGTGAATGTGGCATAGTGAGTAGGGAGAGGCCCACAAAGATGATCTTTGAGGAATTTGACACCCTTGATGCCAATGACATGCTTCCTCTTCACGAGTGTATGCAAGTTCCTCATCCCAGCATGACCAAGTAATCGATGCCATAACCAGCCTTCTGAAGCTTTTGCAAGTAGACATGTGGCAGGCTGTGGTCCTGCAGAGAAATCAACAATATACAAGTCTCCTCTACTAAAGCCTTCGAAGACTTTGGAATTGTCAGATTCCATTAGCACAATGCAACGATATTTGCCAAAGACGACAACCATATCAAGATCACAAAGCATTGAGACAGACATGAGGTTGAGTCCTAAGGACTCGACAAGCATGACTTTGTCCATGTGTCTATCCTTTGAGATCGCAACCCTACCTAGGCCCAATACCTTGCTTTTGCCTTTGTCAGCGTAGGTGATATGCTTCAGATGAGAAGGAGATAAAGCAGTGTCCATCAATAAGTTCCTGTCACTAGTCATGTGATTTGTACATCCACTGTCGAGGACCCACTTAGTAGCTTTGGGTTGTTCATCCTGCAGATGAATTAGTGCAACTTACGAACCCATATACTTCAGCAGTGAAGAATATGATATCAATTTCATCAGTAGTAACAGATATAGTAATTATGAGGACGTGAAAAATGAGTAATTTATTTCTTCATGATTAGCTTGCGTCCATTCAAGCACATTCAGGTCTCCATCCAATTCTTCAGACGATTAAGTTCGTCTGGAGACCCGACCCTGCATGAGAGATTAGTTCTTTTTCTTCACCACCCACATTTGAAGGGGTGGCAAAGAGTTCATCATTCCGCAAGCTCCATAAAAAAAGATGGCATTGAAGCCAATGCACTTCGTTTCACAGAATAGGGGTTAGGATAAGCATATGAATAAGCAGAGAAATTCTTCGAGGACTTATGAACATAATGGTTTGAAGAATAATGCACATATTCATAGCCTTTAGACTTCCCCTGTGAAACTGCAGTGTTAGCCTGATGAAGTTCATATGAGGATTTGGATCCACGTGAGGAATTTGATCCAGATGAAGAATTCGGTCCATAAGAGGACTTGGATCCATATGAAGATTTTGATCCATATGAAGAATTTGATCTGGGGTTCCTATTCTCCATAGGTGGTGTCATGATGACATTCACCTGAAGATTTTCAAGGCACCTTTTGGGAACCCAGATTTTATTCATAGGGGGACCATTCCTGCAGTTAGTTCGAACATATCGAGCAAATACTTCACCATTCTGATTCTTGAACAATTTATAGTTGGAGTCAAATGACTCATCAGAGGAATATGTAGATTCACAAGTGAAGATAGATAATGTGCATGGATCTACGGAAGGTCCTTCCGCAGCAACCCATGAGGTTTTGGGGCACTGCTCAGGTTTCTAGTAGGTCCCATCAGCATTGAGTTTCCTCTCAAAGGCAATACCCTCTTTCCTAGGGTTCCTGTTTAAGATCTGCTTTTTAAGCACACCACAAAGAGTCTGATGCCCTTTGAGGCTTTTCTATATGCCTGTCACATACAATTCCTTCAACCCTGCATTATCGTCAGTGATACTTGTGGTATCCTCAGATGAGTAATTTGTGACCAGAGAGACAGTTGAAGAATTTGCAGAAATAGAAGCATTTGAACATTCAGGTGAAGAATTAGCAGATTCATGTTCAATGCATTTCATACTTGGTGGAATAAATTCTTCCTGAGCAGAACTGATTTGTTGAGAAAGCAATGAATCGTTTTCCTTCTGAAGATCTACATAACTCACTTTTAACTTCTCAAGATCTTGCTTTCTCTAAAGAAATTCATAAAAAAGCTTCTCATGACCAGATAAGAGAGTTTTATGATGATTTTGAAGGTTGTCAAACCTAGACTGAAGTCTGTGAAGATTATCAGTCAAAGTCTTAGTTCGATTCAATTCCTCACCCAACAGGTCATCAGTTTTGTCAAGCAGATTTGAATCTTTTCCAAAGCCTTTTGTTGTTTAACAACAATTTTAGCTAGTTTGGAATAGCTAGGTTTGAGATTGTCATCAGATTTATCCTCACTGGACTCAGAGGAGGAATCTGAGGGGTCAGACTCAGGTGTGGCGAGCCTAGCCCTCACTATAGCTTACGTCAGCAAGTCCATTTTCAACACTGAAGAAAATGGCCTCCCCAACTCTGCTGACAAGAGCATCGATGACTATGCTTCCACCTATTGCTTCATGGCAAAAGGTGCCAAGGTACTCAAACGGGTCTATATATATGGTTGTTTTCTTGCTAAGTTACAACTCTTGCTCTTCTGAAGTATTTGTTGGATCGAGTTGTAAACTTAAGTCTGATGGTGGCCTGGCACTTTCAATTGGTATCAGAGCAACAATATAGTCATCATGATGAAATGAAAACAAGAACAGGGTACAGGTAGTGTGATAACAGGATAAGCATGATGAAGACTATGTGACTGATGAAATTGGATTGAGGAAATAGAGAAAGTCTTCAATCAAAGTTTTCAAGCAGTAATGATCAGGTTCATCAACACATGAATGAGGAAATGAAAGGGTTGAGGAAATAGAACCAATTGGCTTGGTGAAGACAATGATTTGGTAGACCAGTTCCAACTGCTGTGAAAGTTGTACATCTGGTTGGAGTTGCTGAGTATTTAAACTCAAGGACAAACAGTCCCGGACACACAGTCCTCACCATATTCCTTGAGCTAAAGTCACACAGACCTCGCCCAACACTCGTGGTAAGTCTTCGGAGGTGACTTCCAAACCTTCATAGACTTGGTCACTCGGCGATCCACAATTCCTCTTGGATGCTCAGACCATGACGCCTAACCGTCTGGAGGATACCCAGTCCTCAAAGGTAACAACCGTCGGTTCCACATAGGAACAATCTCTTCAGTGATGCTCAATCACTTTGGGTTTGTAGGTGTCTAGGTTTGGGTTTTGGGTTTTCCTCACTTGATGATTTTCGCTCAAAGTCCTCGGAGGATGGGATGCTCTCAATGACAAGTGTCAGTTTTTTCGCAGAGCAGCCAACTAGCTAGTGGTTGTAGGGGGCGAATATTTATAGCCTAGGGAGCAGCCCGACATGATAAGACATAAATGCCCTTCAATGATATGACCGTTAGGTGGGAATATATTTTTGGACAGCTGGCGCGTAGCACAGCAACGGTCGGATATTTGAGGTTCGAATTCCTTGGGGCTATCATGTTCCTCATTGTGTAGGCAATCCGCACTAGCGAATTCCTAACTCCTCAGTCAGGACAAATTCCTTAGAATCCATAAGATCTTTGTCTCTGTCACTGAAGAAATTGACTGAACTGATATGAGATTTCCAATGGCTTCACTCGAAAGGATTGGGTAGGTGTAGGATTTTGAGATGAGCATCACATGGAAATCAGTTTCCTTAGTATTACCTTGACCCCCTTTAACAGTACGGTGTTTCCTATAACTCAAGAAAGAGAAAATGAAACTACAAAAACAACAGTCTTCACGCTTCATAATCCTTGCATGAATATCCAAGTCCTCAAGGTCACACCAATTTCTTCACTTTCAAAATCTTCAGGAGAACCAAAGTCTTCAGCTGAAGACATACATTTTTAGGGGTCGTCTTTCATCATAAGTATCAAACTCCTCATCGACTTATAGAGCCTATGTACACTCACAAACATATTATTCCCTTAACCTATAAGTCTTCAATACACCAAAATCACTAAGGGGCACTAGATGCACTTACAATTCCCACTGTGTGTGTTCTGGCCACAAAAGTTAGATTTGTTCACGTGTCTTTGCTGGAAAGTTTTAACTGCATGTTCTTGTTGTTTGAGATCACCCTTTATAATTCTCATGAGTCCCACAAAGTGTGTGTCCAGATCCAAGTCACTTGTTGAATTTTTTTCAAAAAAGCAAAAAAAAAAAGACAAAAAAGAAGAGAAAGATTTGTCCAGAGGAAAGAAAGTGTGATCTAGACTAAAAAGAAGATACATGTTTGGTATTGTTCTTCACTAATATCTTGAGAAATCCCTGGTTGTGTTGTGAGCTGAAATGTGCCAAGTGTGCAAATTCTTTAATTTGTGTTTTCTAACAAATATGATTCCTTGGTGTGAGTTGCATATTCTACACTTATATCACATTGAGCAACTAAGGCAATAGAATCTTTTGTGGTTGTTTAATTGGCTCAACAATACCTAGATTGCAGATTAGTGTATATTTGCTACATATATAACCCACCTAAGCTCCACAAAACAACCCCGCATGTGCAACCCCTGACTTGTATTCGCTTGATTATCACTCTTTGTCTACCAACCACCGGCACACGGTTGAGTGTGATTTTACTCTCACTTGGAAGGTACATGAGCTTTGGTTGGTAAGTGCAGGCGAGTTCGAGTTATTACACTGCATGAATTAGCTGATTTGCCGTCTGCCATGGCAGATGATAACGGACTAGAAAGCGAACAACAACTGTCTTTGTCGTATGCCGCAGATGGCAAACGTTTCTGGCGCTGAAAGTTACGGTAATGAGCTTCTTTGTCGTCTGTTTTTGCACAACGGACGGCAAAGACCTTTGTCGTCAACTTTCCTAGCCAAATGGATGGCAAACAAAGTGGACGACAAAGAATAGACGTTAGCCATGTTAGGTGGCTAATGGGAAACTTTGTCATCCACCGACTAATGACTGATAACCCACAAGTATAGGGGATCACAACAATTTTCATGGGTAGAGTATTCAACCCAAATTTATTGATTCAACACAAGGGAGACAAAGAATATTCTCAAGTATTAGCAGCTGAGTTGTCAATTCAACCACACCTGAAAGACTTAATATCTGCAACAAATTATATAGTAGCAAAGTAGTATGGAAGTAATGGTAATAGTGGCAAAAGTAATAGTAGCAGTTTCGTAGCAATTATAACAGTAGCAACGACAAAGTAACTTAGCAAAATCAATATGTGAAAAGCTCATAGGCAATGGATCAATGATGGATAATTATGTCAGATGGCATTCGTCATGCAATAGTTATAACCTAGGGTGACACAGAACTAGCTCCAATTCATCAATATAATGTAGGCATGTATTCAGTATATAGTCATACATGCTTATGGAAAAGAACTTGCATGACATCTTTTGTCCCACCCTCCCGTGGTAGCCGGGTCCTAATGGAAACTAAGGTATATTAATGCCTTCTTTTAATAGAGAACCGGACCAAAGCATTAGCACTTAGTGAATACATGAACTCCTCAAACTACGGTAATCACTAGAAAGAATCCCAATTATTGTCACCTTGGGGTATGCGGATCATAACTCATAATAGGTGTCTACAACTTCCAATATCGGGTCAAGAACACAAGTATATCCATGAAAACATAATAGGTTCAGATCTGAAATCATGGCTGATACATCCATTTCGCATCATGCTTTTATATCAATATTTATTGCATTATGGGCTGTTATTCCACGTTATGTACAAATACTTATGGCTATTCTATCTTATTTTACAAGGTTTACATGAAGAGGGAGAATGCCGGCAGCTGAAATTCTGGGCTGGAAAAGGAGCAAACATAGGAGGCCTATTCTGTGCAACTCCAAAAGTCCTGAAACTACACGGAATATCTTAAAATAAATAAACAGAAATCGTCGCCAAAGATGAAGGCCAGGGGGCCCACACCCTACTCACGAGGGTGGGGTCGCGCCCCTACCTCGTGGGCCCCCTGGTGGCTCTCCGACGCCCATCTTCTCCTATATGAAGTCTTTCGATGAGAAAAAAATAGAAGGCAACCTTTCGGGACGAGACTCCGCCGCCACGAGGCGGGACCTTGGCGGAACCAATCTAGGACTCCGGCAGAGCTGTTCTGTCGAGGACACTTCCCTCCGGGAGGGGGAAATCATCACCATCGTCATCACCAACGCTCCTCTTATCAGGAGAGGGCAATCTCCATCAACATCTTCACCAGCACCATCTCATCTCCAAACCCTAGTTCATCTCTTGTATCCAATTCTTGTCTCCAAGTCCGGGATTGGTGCTAGTAGGTTGCTAGTAGTGTTGATTACTCCTTGTAGTTGATGCTAGATGGTTTAATTGGTGGAAGATCATGTGTTCAGATCCTTTATGCACATTATTATCCCTCTAATTATGAACATGAATATGCTTTGTGAGTAATTACGTTTGTTCTTGAGGACAAGGGAGAAGTCTTGCTATTAGTAGTCATGTGAATTTGGTATTCGTTCGATATTTTATAAGATGTATGTTGTCTAACCTCTAGTGGTGTTATGGGAACATCGACTACATAACACTTCACCATTATTTGGGCCTAGAGGAAGGAATTGGGAAGTAATATGTAGATGATGGGTTGCTAGAGTGATAAAAGCTTAAACCCTAGTTTATGCGTTGCTTCGTAAGGGGCTGATTTGGATCCATATGTTTCATGCTATGGTTAGGTTTACCTTAATACTTTTGTTGTAGTTGCGATGCTTGCAATAGAGGTTAATCATAAATGGGATGCTTGTTCAAGTAAGAACAGCACCCAAGCACCGGTCCACCCACATATCAAATTATCAAAGTACCGAACGCGAAGCGTGATGAAAACTAGCTTGACGATATTCCCATGTGTCCTCGGGAGCGCTTTTCCTATTATAAGAGTTTGTCCAGGCTTGTCCTTTGCTACGAAAAGGATTGGGCCATCTTGCTGCACTTTATTTACTTTTGTTACTTGTTGCTCGTTACAATTTATCCTATCACAAAACTATCTGTTACCACTTATTTCAGTACTTGCAGAGAATACCTTGCTGAAAACCGCTTATCATTTCCTTCTGCTCCTCGTTGGGTTCGACACTCTTACTTATTGAAAGGACTATGATAGATCCCCTATTCTTGTGGGTCATCAAGATTCTTTTCTGGCGTCGTTTCCGGGGAGTGAAGCGCCTTTGGTAGGTGGAATTTGGTAAGGAAAAATTTATTTAGTGTGCTGAAATTTTCTGTCACTTGTTACTATGGAAAGTAATTGTCCGAGGGGCTTGTTCGGGGTATCTTAACTCGGTCCAGTAGAGCAAAGAGTTGCTCCTCAACCCACTGAACCTACTGAACCTATTGAAAATGAAACTCCTTTTGAAATTCCTTCGGGTTTGATGGAAAAACTGCTAGCTAACACTTTTACAGGAGATCGAACAAAGCATCCTGATGAACATCTATGCTATGTGGATGATGTTTGTGGACTATTTAAGCTTGCAGGTATACCGGATGATGTTGTTAAGAAGAAGGCCTTCCCTTTATCTTTGAAGGGAGACGCATTGACATGGTATAGGCTATGTGATGATATGAGATCATGGAACTATAAAAGATTGAAATTGGAATTTCATCAAAAGTATTACCCTATGCATCTTGTTCATCGTGATCGCAATTATATATATATAATTTTTGGCCTCGCGAAGGAGAAAGCATCGCTCAAGCTTGGGGGAGGCTTAAATCAATGTTATATTCACGCCCCAATCATGAGCTCCCAAGAGAAGTAATTATGCAAAGTTTTTATGCTTGGCTTTCTGATAACAATCGCACCATGCTCGATACTTCTTATGCTGGCTCTTTTATGATGAAGACTATTGAATTTAGATGGAATTTATTGGATAGAATTAAATGCAACTCTGAAGATTGGGACCTCGACGAAGGTAAGGAGTCAGGTATGACACCTAAGTTTGATTGTGTTTAATATTTTATGGATACCAATATTTTCCGTAAGTTTAGCACTAAATATGGACTTGACTCTGAGATAGTAGCTTCTTTCTATGAATCTTTTGCTACTTATGTTGATCTCCCCAAGGAGAAGTGGTTTAAATATCATCCTCCCATAGAAGTAAAAGTAGCTACACCTATTAAAGTTGAAGAAAAGACTGTCACTTACAATGATCCTATTGTTCCCACTTCTTATGTTGAGAAACCACCTTTCCCTGTTAGAATAAAGGATCATGCTAAAGCTTCAACTGTTGTTCGTAAAAGCAATACTAGAACTTATACACCTCCTGAGCAAGTCAAAGTAGAACCTAATATTGCTATTGTTAAAGATCTCTTGTCTAATAATATTGATGGGCATGTTATTCAATTCTGTGGTGAAACTGCTAGAATTGCTAAACCTTGTGCTAGAGATAAACATAGACCTGTGTAGGCGTGCCTGTTATTTCTGTTAAAATAGGAGATCATTGTTATCATGGCTTATGTGATATGGGTGCTAGTGCTAGTGTTATACGCATTGACTTATACAAAGAAATTATGCATGATATTGCACCTGCCGAGTTAGAAGATATTGATGTTACAATTAAACTTGCCAATAGAGATACTATATCTGCAATAGGAATTGTTAGAGATGTTGAAGTCTTGTGTGGAAAAACCAAATATCCCGCTGATTTTCTTGTTCTTGGTTCTCCACAAGATAGCTTTTGTCCCATTATATTTGGTAGACCCTTCTTGAATACTGTTAATGCTAAGATAGACTGCGAAAAGAATGTTGTATTGGCCTGGATGATATGGTTCATGAGTTTAATTTCTCTAAATTTAGTAAAAAACATCGTGAGGAAGAATTGCCTAGTAAGGATGAAATTAGTGGTCTTGCTTCAATTGCCGTACCTCCTAGTGATCCTTTAGAACACTATTTGCTAGACCATGAAAATGATATGTTCATGAATGAAAGAAGGGAAATAGATGAAGTATTCTTTAAACAGGAACCTATTCGGCAACACAATTTGCCTGTTGAAATCCTAGGGGATCCTCCTCCACCCAAGGGTGATCCCGTGTTTGAGGTTAAACCGTTCCCTGATAACCCTAAATATGCTTATCTTGATGAAAAGAAAATTTATCCTATCATTATTAGCGCTAACCTTTCAGAGCATGAAGAAAAAAGATTATTGAAAACTCTGAAAAAGCACCGTGCCGCTATTGGATATACTCTGGATGATCTTAAGGGCATCAGTCCCACTCTATGTCAACATAAAATAAATTTGGAAGCGGATGCCAAACCAGTTTGTGATCCTCAACGACGTTTGAATCCTAAAATGAAAGAAGTGGTAAGAAAAGAAATACTCAAGCTTCTGGAGGTAGGTATAATTTATCCCGTTGCTGATAGTCAGTGGGTAAGTCCTGTCCATTGTGTCCCTAAGAAGGGAGGTATTACTGTTGTCCCTAATGATAAAGATGAATTGATTCCGCAAAGAATTATCACAGGTTATAGGATGGTAATTGATTTCCACAAATTAAATAAGGCTACTAAGAAAGATCATTACCCCTTACCTTTTATTGATCAAATGCTAGAAAGATTATGCAAACATACACTAGATGGTTATTTTTGTTTTTTCTCAAATACCTGTGTCGGCTAAAGATCAATCAAAGACTACTTTTACATGCCCTTTTGGTACTTTTGCTTATAGACGTATGCCTTTGGTTTATGTAATGCACCCGCTACCTTTCAAAGATGCATGATGGCTATATTCTCTGACTTTTGCGAGAAAATTTGTGAGGTTTTCATGGACGACTTTTCCGTCTATGGTTCCTCTTTTGATGATTGCTTGAGCAATCTTGCTCGAGTTTTGCAGAGATGTGAAGAAACTAATCTTGTCTTGAATTGGGAAAAGTGCCACTTTATGGTTAATGAAGGTATTGTCTTGGGGCACAAAGTTTCTGAAAGAGGTATTGAAGTTGATAAAGCCAAGGTTGATGCTATTGAAAAGATGCCATGCCTAAGGACATCAAAGGTATAAGAAGTTTCCTTGGTCACGCCGGATTTTATAGGAGGTTCATTAAGGACTTCTCAAAAATCTCTCGGCCTCTGACTAATTTATTACAAAAAGATGTACCATTTGTCTTTAATGATGATTGTGTAGAAGCATTTGAAATACTTAAGAAAGCATTAGTCTCTGCACCTGTTGTTCAGCCACCTGATTGGAATTTACCCTTTGAAATTATGTGACATGCTAGTGATTATGCTGTAGGTGCTGTTCTAGGGCAAAGAGTTGATATGAAATTAAATGTTATCCATTATGCTAGTAAGACTCTAGACAATGCTCAAAGAAATTATGCTACTACCGAAAAGGAACTTTTAGCAGTTGTATTTGCTTGTGATAAATTCAGACCCTATATTTTCTAAAGTAACTAATCACACTGATCATGCTGCTATTAAATATCTTATGGAAAAGAAAGATGCAAAACCTAGACTTATTAGATGGGTTCTCTTGCTGCAAGAATTTGATTTGCATATTGTTGATAGAAAAGGAGCTGAGAACCCGTGCTGGCATAACTTATCTAGGTTAGAGAATGTTCTTGATGACCCACTACCTATTGATGATAGCTTTCTGATGAACAATTAAATGTCATAAGCACTTCTCGTAGCACTCCATGGTATGCTGATTATGCTAATTATATTGTTGCTAAATTTATACCACCTAGCTTCACATACCAACAAAAGAAAAAGTTCTTCTATGACTTGCGACATTACTTTTGGGATGACCCACATCTTTATAAAGAAGGAGTAGATGGTGTTATTAGACGTTGTGTACCTGAGCATGAACAGGAACAGATCCTACGCAAGTGTCACTCCGAATCTTATGGAGGACACCACGCTGGAGATAGAACTGCACATAAGGTATTGCAATCCGGTTTTTATTGGCCTACTCTCTTCAAGGATGCCCAAAAGTTTGTTTTGTCTTGCGACGAATGTCAAAGAATTGGTAATATTTGTAGACGTCAAGAAATGCCTATGAATTATTCACTTGTTATTGAACCATTTGATGTTTGGGGCTTTGATTATATGGGACCTTTTCCTGCCTCTAATGGATATACACATATTTTAGTTGCTGTTGATTACGTTACTAAGTGGGTAGAAGCTATTCCAACTAGTAGTGCTGATCATAACACTTCTATTAAAATGCTTAAGGAAGTTATTTTTCCGAGGTTTGGAGTCCCTAGATATTTAATGACTGATGGTGGTTCACACTTTATTCATGGTGCTTTCCGTAAGATGCTTGCTAAATATGACGTTAATCATAGAATTGCATCTCCTTATCACCCGCAGTCTAGTGGTCAAGTAGAATTGAGCAATAGAGAGCTCAAATTAATTTTGCAAAAAGACTGTTAATAGGTCTAGAAAGAATTGGTCCAAGAAACTGAATGACGCATTATGGGCCTATAGAACTGCATATAAGAATCCTATGGGTATGTCTCCGTATAAAATGGTTTATGGAAAAGCTTGTCACTTACCTCTCGAACTAGAACATAAGGCATATTGGGCTATTAAAGAGCTCAACTATGATTTCGAACTTGCCGGTGAGAAGAGGTTATTTGATATTAGCTCACTTGATGAATGGAGAACCTAAGCTTATGAAAATGCCAAGTTGTTTAAAGAAAAGGTTAAAAGATGGCATGACAAAAGGATACAAAAGCGTGAGTTTAATGTAGGTGATTATGTATTGCTGTACAACTCTCGTTTAAGATTTTTTGCAGGAAAACTTCTCTCTAAATGGGAAGGTCCCTACGTTATCGAGGAGGTCTATCGTTCCGGTGCCATAAATATCAACAACTTCGAAGGCACAAATCCGAAGGTGGTAAACGGTCAAAGGATCAAACACTATATCTCAGGTAATCCTATAAATGTTGAAACCAATATTATTGAAACCGTAACCCCGGAGGAATACATGGGGGACACTTTTTAGAACGTTCCAGACTCCGAAAATGAATAGGTATGTGGTACGGTAAGTAAACCGACTCCAAAACAATTTTTAAGGCAAAATTTCTCTATTTTGGAATATTTAGAAAAATAGAAAAATAAGTAGCAGTTCGGGGAGGACACGAGGCCTCCACGAGGGTGGAGGGCGCGCCCTACCCCCTGGGTGCGCCCCCTACCTCGTGAGCACCTCGTGTGCCCTCCGGACTCCGTTTTCTTGCCCGATACGTATTTTGGTCGGTAAAAATTCATTATATATGCTCCCGGAGGTTTTGATTCTCGTATCACGCAAATCTCTCCTGTTCTTGTTTCGAGCTGTTTTTCTGACAGGTCTAGATCATCATGACGACCCCAAGTGCTTCCAAGGACAAGTTCTTCGAGAAAGTGATCAACCCTTACCTCGCGGAGGTGCTGCGACACCCTCAAACCATTGAGATGAGTGATGGGTTGCTGCACATCCGCGATGTTGAGGGACCAAAGGGAACCGAAAGCATGGAGTCGAGGCTCGAAGCAATGGAGCAACAAGTTTTCAAGTGCCAGGGGATGGTGGAGCGTGGAATCAACGCTACCCACAAGATGCTCGCGGAGTTCACCAACAATTACGAGCCGGATGACAAGAAGACCGAGGAAGCCATCTTCAAGCTACATGAGAAGATCGAGCACCTCCAAGCCCAAATCTATGATCTGCAAAACCAAAACTGCGAGTATGAATATAGATTCAAAAGGATGAGTTTGGCTGCAGATTTGACGATTCCGGAGACTCGATCATGCTTCTATGATGGTGAGCCTATGCCATGGAAGGTGGACGACAAGCTTGCATCATCAACAACACCTCCACCGCCAACAACAAAGAAGGAGACATAATCATCTGGGTATGGGCACTCCCCTTGGCAACTGCCAAGCTTGGGGGAGGTGCCCTGGTATCGTATCACCATCACAACTCCTATCTTTACCGTTTTTCTTAGTTCGATCCTTTTAGTAGTATCTTGATTTAGTAGAATAGAGTCATGGCATGATCTAGTTTTGAGTTTTTCTTTATGATCCTTCTTTGTAATCGAGTCTGTGAGCTATATAATAAAGATTAGTGTTGAGTCAAGGGCTTGAGTATTATGCCATGATCTTGGGTGATTAGAAGAAAAAGAATAAATGAATCAAAGAGTTCATATTGATCTTAGTGAAAGTAATGACTCCACATAGAAAGAGTATGATGATTAAAAGTTGTTGGGAATTGGCAAATATAGCTTTGGTCATCGTTACAATTAATAGGAAGTAATAAGGAAAGAGAGGTTTCACATATAGATATATTATCATTGACATCTTTTATGATTGGTAGCACTCATTAAAATATGACATGCTAAAGAGTTGATGTTGGACAAGGAAGACAACATAACGAGTTATGTTTTCTTACATCTGAGATAAAGTATGTTGTCATGGATCTTCTACTGTGTTGAGCTTGCCTTTCCCCCTCATGCTAGCCAAATTCTTAGCACCAAGTAGAAATACTACTTGTGCTTCCAAATACCCTTAAACCAGTTTTGCCATGAGAGTCCACCATATCTACCTATGGATTGAGTAAGATCCTTCAAGTAAGTTGTCATCGGTGCAAGCAATAAAAATTGCTCTCTAAATATGCATGACTTATTAGTGCGGAGAAAATAAACTTTGTACGAACTTGTTGTGGACGCAATAAAAGCGACGGACTGCATAATAAAGGTCCACATACAAGGGGCAATATAAAGTGACGTTCTTTTGCATTAAGACTTTGTGCATCAACCCTAAACGTGCATGACAAACTCTGCTTCCCTCTGCGAAGGGCCTATCTTTTATTATTATCCTCTACCTTATGCAAGAGTCACGGTGATCTTCACCTTTCCCTTTTTATTTTATCCTTTGGCAAGCTCAGCATGTTGGAAAGAACATGATATATATATATCTAATTGGATGTAGGGGAGCATGAACTATTATTGTTGACATTACCCTTGAGGTAAAAGGTTGTGGGGCAAAACTATAAGCCCCTATCTTTCTCTGTGTCCGATTAAAACTCCGTAACCACAAGTATTGCGTGAGTGTTAGCAATTATGAAGGACTAAGTGATAGTTGAGTATGTGTACTTGCTTTTAAGCTCTGACATAGACTCTTTCCGATGTTATGATAAATTGTAATTGCTTCAATGACTGAGATTATAATTGTTGGTGCTCAATAAGGTTTCTGATTCATACTTTGGCTTTATGAAAAGATCATCACTTGAACATAAGTAATCATATGACAAAATCTATATATGTTGCTGTTATAGGAATAATCATGATGCCTTCATGTCCGTATTTTATTTTTATCGATGCCTCTACCTCTAAACATGAGGACATATTTATTGTTATCGGCTTTTCGCTTGAGGACAAGCGAGGTCTAAGCTTGGGGGAGTTGATACGTCCATTTTGCATCATGCTTTTATATCAATATTTACTGCATTATGGGCTGTTGTTCCATGTTATGTCACAATACTTATGGCTATTCTCTCTTATTTTACAAGGTTTATATGAAGAGGGAGAATGCCAGCAGCTGAAATTCTGGGCTAGAAAAGGAGCAAATATTGGAGGCCTATTCTGCGCAACTCCAAAAGTCCTGTAACTCCACGGAATATCTTAAAATAAATAAAGAAAAATCGTCGCCAAAGATGAAGGCCGGTGGGCCACACACCGCTCACGAGGTGGGGGCGCCCGGGCGCGCCCCTACCTCGTGGGCCCCTGGTGGCTCTCCGATGCCCATCTTCTCCTATATGAAGTCTTCGATGAGAAAAAATAGAAGGCAACCTTTCGGGACGAGACTCCACTGCCACGAGGCGGAACCTTGGCAGAACCAATCTAGGGCTCCTGCAGCGGTTCTGCCGAGGACACTTCCCTCCGGGAGGGGGAAATCATCACCATCGTCATCACCAACGCTCCTCTCATTGGGAGAGGGCAATCTCCATCAACATCTTCACCAGCACCATCTCATCTCCAAACCCTAGTTCATCTCTCGTATCCAATACTTGTCTCCAAGTCCGGGATTGGCGCTAGTAGGTTGCTAGTAGTGTTGATTACTCCTTGTAGTTGATGCTAGCTGGTTTAATTGGTGGAAGATCACATGTTCAGATCCTTTATGCACATTATTACCCCTCTGATTATGAACATGAATATGCTTTCGGAGTAATTATGTTTGTTCCTGAGGACAAGGGAGAAGTCTTGCTATTAGTAGTCATGTGAATTTGGTATTCGTTCGATATTTTGATAAGATGTATGTTGTCTAACCTCTAGTGGTGTTATGTGAACGTTGACTACATAACACTTCACCATTATTTGGGCCTAGAGGAAGGCATTGGGAAGTAATAAGTAGATGATGGGTTGCTAGAGTGACAGAAGCTTAAACCCTAGTTTATGCGTTGCTTCGTAAGGGGCTGATTTGGATCCATATGTTTCATGCTATGGTTAGGTTTACCTTAATACTTTTGTTGTAGTTGCGGATGCTTGCAATAGAGGTTAATCATAAGTGGGATGCTTGTTCAAGTAAGAACAGCACCCAAGCACCGGTCCACCCACATATCAAATTATCAAAGTACCGAACGCGAATCATATGAGTGTGACGAAAACTAGCTTGACGATATTCCCATGTGTCCTCGGGAGCGCCTTTCCTATTATAAGAGTTTGTCCAGGCTTGTCCTTTGCTACAAAACGGATTGGGCCATCTTGCTGCACTTTATTTACTTTTGTTACTTGTTGCTCGTTACAATTTATCCTACCACGAAACTATCTGTTACCACTTATTTCAGTACTTGCAGAGAATACCTTGCTGAAAACCGGTTATCATTTCCTTCTGCTCCTCGTTGGGTTCGACACTCTTACTTATTGAAAGGACTACGATAGATCCCCTATACTTGTGGGTCATCAATGGCCTCAGGCCGTAGTGACAAGCATTAAGCATAGCAAAGTCATAGCAACATTAATCTCACAACATAGTGGATACTAGGGATCAAACCCTAACAAAACTAACTCGATTACATGATAAATCGCATCCAACCCATCACCGTCCAGCAAGCATACGATGGAATTACTCATGCACGGTGGTGAGCATCATGAAATTGGTGATGGAGAATGCTTGATGATGACGATGGTGTCGATTTCCCCTCTCCGGAGTCCCGAACGGACTCCAGACCCGCCCTCCTGATGAAAAATAAGGCGGCAGCGGCTCCATATCGTCAAACGTGATGAATCCTTCTCTCTGATTCATTTCTCCCCGAATGTGAATATATGGAGTTGGAGTTGAGGCCGGTGGAGGTCCAGGGGACGCACAAGGCAGGGGGGCACGCCCTCCACCCTTTTGGACAGTAGGTGGGTCCCCCTCGGTTGCTTCTTTTGGCAATATTTTTTATTAATTCCAAAAATATTCTCCGTGAATTTTCAGGTCATTCTGAGAACTTTATTTTTGCACAAAAATAACACCAATGCAATTTTGCTGAAAACAACATAAGTCTGGGTTAGTTCTATTCAAAGCATGTAAATTAGAGTCCAAAACAAGGGCAAACGAGTTTGGAAAAGTAGATACGATGGAGACGTATCAACTCCCCCAAGCTTAACCCATTGCTTGTCCTCAAGCAATTCAATTGATAAACTAAAAGTGATAAAGAAAAACTTGTACAAACTTTAGTTGATCTTGTTGTTGCAAATATGTAAAGCCAGCATTTAAGTTTTTAGCAAATATTATGAACTAACCATATTCACAATAATATTTAAGTCTCACATTTACTCATATCAATGGCATAATCAACTAGCAAGCAATAATAATGAACTTCGGATGACAACACTTTTTCAAAACAATCATGATATGATATAACAGAATGGTATCTCGCTAGCCCTTTCTGAGACCGCAAAACATAAATGCAGAGCACCCCTGAAGATCAAGGACTGACTAGACAATGTAATTCATGGTAAAAGAGATCCAGTCATAGTCGTACTCAATATCAATTAATAGCAATGCATACAAATGACAGTGGTGCTCTCTAACTGGTGCTTTTTATAAGAGGATGATGGCTCAGCAATAAAAGTAAATAGATAAGCCTTTCTCAGAGGGAAGCAGGGATTTGCAGAGGTGCCAAAGCTCAAGCTTTTTGAAACAGAGATGAATAATATTTTGAGAGGTATGCTTTCATTGTCAACATAACAACCAAGAGATCTCGGTATCTTCCATACTGGATACATTATAGGCGGTTCCCAAACAGAATGGTAAAGTTTTTTTCTTCCCTCCACCAACAAGCACATTCCACAGCTGGTCCGAAACAACAGGTACAGTCCAACTAACAACAATTCTGGGGTAGTTTTGTTTGAAGTTATATTTTGATTTGATTTGAGCATGGAACTGGGCATCCCAATTACCAGTCATTTTCTCATGAGTGATGAGCGGAGTCCACTCATCGTGAGAATTACCCACCTAACATGGAAGATACTAACAACCCCCAATCGCTACATGAGTGATTCAGGCATACAAAGCAGATTATCATTTGAAGGTTTGGAGTTTGGCACATGCAAATTTACTTGGAAAGGCAGGTAAATACCGCATATAGGTAGGTATGGTGGACTCATATGGAACAACTTTGGGTTTATGGAAGTGGGTGCACAAGTAGTATTCTCGCTTAGTACAAGTGAAGGCTAGTAAAAGATTGAGGAGCGACCAACTAGAGAGCGACAACATTCATAAACATGCATTGAGATTAACTAACATTGAGTGCAAGCATGAGTAGGATATAAATCACCATGAACATAAACATCGTGGAGGCTATGTTGATTTTGTTTCAACTACATGCGTGAACATGTGCCAAGTCAAGCCACTCGAATCATTCAAAGGAGGATACCATCCTATCGTACTACATCACAACCATTTTAAAAGCATGTTGGCACGCAAGGTAAACCATTATAAACTCCTAGCTAATTAAGCATGGCATGAGTAACTATCTTATATTTACTAATTGGAGGCACCATACGAGGCACCACGTTAATCCTCGGAATTAGAGAATATTGACCGTTTGATTAATATATAATGTATCCATAGCCGTCCGATAAAATATGAGACATGTTGTCTCATAATAGTACGTACATGAGTCTTACTACCTTGGGACTCTAGAAAAAGGAAATCTACCATGTATGGGAGCCTTCCTCCCTTGGGTCTCTCTTGGTTTTCTAAAAAAGGGAAATCTGAAAAAACCAGAAACAAGAAATTTGATTATGTGAAATCACCTAGGGGTAAAATAAGTTGAAAATATACATTAATTTTCAGGCACCAAAAAATCGTAAACATATTTATTTTAATTTTAATGGTCAATATCAATTAGGCAGCCATACCATATAATTTTTAATTGAAAAAACAACACGTACCAAAATTATAAAAAAATGATTTATCCCACATGCACGAAAAATAGCCCTAGATGACCATGTTCAAGTCCCCACAAAAAAAATCCATTTGTCTTCTCCATTCATAAAGAAACAAGAAGATATGTTAAAAAAAAGAGACACATAAATGAAACGTCCTTAGGCACCATGCTAGGAACATAGTCCATGTCCCAGATATCACCCAAAATAGAAATCATGTGTGTTCCCTTGAGAAAAAACAAACTAAAGTCACGTACAAATAAATGCTCCCCAAAGCCTCATGCTTAGAAAAAATAATCTATATCGGACTGTTTCTTAGCCACATGCATGTTCCCATGAGAAAAATGAAATTAAAAAGATATGTACAAATCAGTGCTCCCCAAAGCATTACGTTTAGAAAAAAATAGTCTATTCATGAATGATTGTTTTCATTCTTTTTTAATAAAAGAAACATGACCCAGGAGAAAATAAATCAACAATGAAAAAATATGTCTCCCTAACATCTTCCAAATTGTAGTTGAGTTATGAACCTGCAAATATCGGCAAAACAACAAGTATTGTTAACCAAGGAAAATAACTCATGATAAAGTGATAAAGACAAGATACGTTTTGACCAGAAAAGCCCATGCTCGATTATTTCAAGCACATGCTTCTTCGGTAAAGAGGAATCAGACGATTCGAGTGAAGTTTTTTGTAATGTATCAATAAGATAGAGCCATGCTACGTGTTGTTTCAGGCCTAACGTATCAATAAGATAGAGCCATGCTACGTGTTGTTTCGGTAAAGAGGAATCATCATGCTTTATATTTACAGTTTCATGCCTACAAAGTATATATGCAGGAATGCATAGTGGTATTCTTACTTATACATTGTTGGTAAATAATGGAGAAATATCTAGCCTGTGCAGGTGCACGGGTTGACGACTAGTAATCTCTAATTGTCATTGCAAACATGTTTCATTCATAATGAGCTGAATCAGGAACGATGAACTAATCATATTTACAAAAACAAGATAGGTCGAGTTCATACCAGCTTTTCCTCATCTCAATCATTTCATCATATATCATTATTATTGCTTTTCACTTGCACGACCGAACGGTGTGAATAATAATAGTAGTGCACATCCATTGAACTAAGCTAGAATCTACAAATATTTATTCAAAGGAGAAGACAAGATAATATGGGCTCTTTGTTAGATCAACAATAATGAATATGAGAGCCACTCATCATTTTCATCGTGGTCTTCTCCTCTCGACCCCCAAAGAAAAGAAAAAGAATTTCAAAGAAACACAATGAAATGTTTTTGGAGTTTTTGTTTTTCTGGAGAAAGTAAAACAAGAACGAGAAAAACTGTTTACACGGGAAAACTCACAACAAGCAAAAGAAGAACGAGAAATCTTTTTGGGTTTTCTTTAATAGTACTACTACATAAACATGGAAAGGAAACTAAACAGAAGCTACAACTATTTTTTTTTGGTTTTTCTCAAAGTTTTTCAAACACACAAGAAGAAATCGGGAAAATAAAATAAACTAGCATGGATAATACAATGAAGAAGTATGAGCACCGACAACTGGAATGAATACATGAATGTAATGTCGGTGAGAAATTTATACTCCCCCAAGCTTAGGCTTTTGGCCTAAGTTGGTCTACACCCATTGATCAAAGTAGCCCTCTCCGGTGTACTGAGGAGGATCCTAGGGGTTCCACTGGTTAACGAGCTCCTACGGCTCCCACTGATAAATAGACTCTTGATATGGATCAGGAGATGGCTCTGGCTCAAGAACTAGGGATCGCGTCCGCTCCTAGTATGCATAAATGGCTGCGGGCATGATGGTGTATCTGCCTGAATGAATATTGAACAAAGAAGGTGCAGGCAAGGTAATAATCTGACAAGTCTTCTCGCTAAATACCAGGTTATAGATGAGTCTCTTGTCCTTATCATCACTAATAAAATCACGTGCTACCATACTTTTATAATCTAAGTATATTATGGGTAGCGGCTTCTTGAAGGAAATATGCCCTAGAGGCAATAATAAAGTTGTTATTTTATATTTCCTTATCCATGATAAATGTTTATTATTCATGCTAGAATTGTATTAATCGTAAATATGATACATGTATGAATACATAGACAAAACACTGTGTCCCTAGTGTGCCTCTACTAGACTAGCTTGTTGATCAAAGATGGCTAAGTTTCCTAGCCATGGACATGTCTTGTCAATTGATGAATGGGATCACATCATTAGGAGAATGATGTGATGGACAAGACCCACCCGTTAGCTTAGAATAATGATCGTTCAGTTTTGTTGCTACTGTTTTCTTCATTTCATATATGTATTCCTCCGACTATGATATTATGGAACTCTTGGACACTAGAGGAATGCCTTGTGTGCTATCAAACGTCACAACGTAACTGCGTGATTATAAAGATTCTCTACAGGTATCTCCGAAGGTGTTTGTTGGGTTGGCATAGATCGAGATTAGGATATGTCACTCCGAGTACTGGAGAGGTATCTCTGGGCCCTCTTGGTAATACACATCATATGAAGCCTTGCTGTGACTAATGAGTTAGTTACGGGATGATGCACTATGGAACGAGTAAAGAGACTTGCCAGTAACGAGATTGAACTAGGTATGGAGATACCGACGATCGAATCTCTGGCAAGTAACATACCGATAACAAAGGGAATAACAAATGTTGACATTGTGGTTCGACTGATAAAGATCTTCATAGAATATGTGGGAACCAATATGAGCATCCAGGTTCCGCTGTTGGTTATTGAATGGAGAGGTGTCTCAGTCATGTCTACATAGTCCTGGAACCCGTAGGGTCCGCACGCTTAATGTTCGATGACGATATGTATTATATGAGTTATGTGTTTTGGTGACCAACGGTTGTTAGGAGACCCAGATGAGATCACAGACATGACGAGGAGTCTCGAAATGGTCGATAAGTAAAGATTGATATATTGGAAGGTGGTATTCGTACACCAAAAGGGTTCCGGAGTGTATTGGGTACAAACCGGAGTACCAGAGGGGTTACCAGAACCTCTCAGTGGAAGATATGGGACATATGGGCCATAGGAGGGAGGCTAATCAACCCACAAGGGGCTAGTGCACCCCCCACAAGGGAGGAGGCCAAATTGGACTAGGGAAATGGGCTCCATCCCCCTTTCCTTCTCCTTTCCCTCTTCCTTCCCCTTTTCCACCTCCGACTGAAGGAAAAAAAAGGGGGGGGGGCGAATCCTACTAGGAGTGGAGTCCTAGTAGGACTCCTCCCCCCTTGGCGCGCCCCTTGTGGCCGGCCTCCTCCCCTCCTCCTTTATATACGAGGGGGGCACCCCAAAGTACATCAATTGTTCTCTTAGCCGTGTGCGGTGCCCCCTCCACAGTTTACACCTGCGGTCATAACGTCGTAGTGCTTAGGCGAAGCCCTGTGCGGATCACATCACCATCACCGTCCACGCCGTCATGCTGACAAAACTCTCCCTTGACCCTCTGCTGGATCAAGAGCTCGAGGGATGTCATTGAGATGAACGTGTGCTGAACTTGGAGGTGCCATACGTTCGGTGCTAGATCGGTTGGATCATGAAGACGTTCGACTACATCAACCGCGTTAACCTAACATTTCCGCTTTCGGTCTACGAGGGTACGTGGACACACTCTCCCCCTCTTGTTGCTATGCATCTCCTAGATAGGTCTTGCGTGATCGTAGGAATTTTTTTGAAATTGCATGCTATGTTCCCCAACAGAGGCATCCGAGCCAGGTCTATGCGTAGATGATATGCACGAGTAGAACACAAAGAGTTGTGGGCGGTGATCGTCATACTGGTTACCACCAATGTCTTATTTTGATTCGGCGGTATTGTTGGATGAAGCAGCCCAGACCAACCTTACATGACCGCGTTCATGAGACCGGTTCCACCAACAGACATGCAACTAGTTTTGCCTAAAGGTGGCTGGCGGGTGTCTGTTTCTCCAACTTTAGTTGAATCGAATTTGACTGCAGCCGGTCCTTGTGAAGGTTAAAACAGCAAACTTGATAAATCACTGTTATGGTTTTTGTGCCGTAGGTATGTACGGTTCATGCTATCAGCCCGTAGCAACCACGTAAAACTTGCAACAAACAAAGTAGAGGACGTCTAACTTGTTTTTGCAGGGCATGTTGTGATGTGATATGGTCAAGACATGATGTGATATAAAGATTGTTGTATGAGATGATCATGTTTCGTAGAAGTTATCGGCAACTGGCAGGAGCCATATGGTTGTCGCTTATTGTATGAAATACAAGCTCTATGTAATTGCTTTACCTTATCACTAAGTGGTGGCGATAGTCATAGAAGCAATGGTTGGCGAGACGACCATGAAACTACGATGGAGATCAAGGTGTCAAGCCGGTGATGATGGAGATCGTGAGCACAAGATGATGATGGCCATATCATGTCACATATTTTCATTGCATGTGATGTTTGTCTTTTATGCATCTTATTTTGCTTAGTACGGCGGTAGCATTATAAGATGATCCCTCACTAAAATTTGAAGGTATAAGTGTTCTCCCCGAGTAGGCACCATTGCAAAAGTTCTTCGTGCTGAGACACCATGTGATGATCGGCTCTGATAAGATCTACGTTCAAATACAACGGGTGCAAGCTAGTTTTGCACATGCGGAATACTCGGGTTAAACTTGAAGAGCCTAGCATATACAGATATGGCCTCGGAACACTGGATACCGAAAGGTCGAACGTGAATCATATAGTAGATATGATCAACATAGTGATGTTCATCATTGAAGACTACTTGATCTCACGTAATGATTGAACATGGTTTAGTTGCTTTGGATCACATATCATTTATGATGACTAGAGGGATGTCTGTCTAAGTGGGAGTTCTTAAGTAATATGATTAATTAAACTTCAATTTATCATGAACTTAGTCCTAATAGTATTTGCAAATTATGTTGTAGATCGCGTTGTTGGTTCCCTATGTCTTTGATATGTTCCTAGAGAAAACTAAGTTGAAAGATGATAGTAGCAATGATGCGGACTGGGTCGGTGATCTGAGGTTTATCCTCATTGCCGCACAGAAGAATTATGTCCTTAATGCACCGCTAGGTGACAGGCCTACTGAGGAGCAGATGCAGACGTTATGAACGTTTGTCTAGCTCAATATGATGACTACTTGATAGTTTAGTGCACCATGCTTTACGGCTTAGAACCAGGACTTCAAAAATGTTTTGAACGCCATGAAGCATATGAGTTGTTCCAAGAGCTGAAATTGGCATTTCGTACTCATGCCCGAGTCAAGAGGTATGAGATCTCTAACAAGTACTTCGCCTAAAAGATGGAGGAGAATAGCTCAACTAGTGAGCATGTGCTCAGAATGTCTGGGTACTACAATTTCTTGAATCAAGTGGGCGTTAATCTTCCAGATAAGATAGTGATTGACAGAGTTCTCTAGTCATAGTCACCAAGTTACTGGAACTTTGCGATGAACTAAAATATGCAAGGGATGACGAAAGCGATTCCCGAGCTCTTCGTGATGCTGAAGTCGACGAAGGTAGAAATCAAGAAAAAACATCAAGTGCCGATGATTAAACACGACCACTAGTTTCAACAAAAGAGCAAAGGGAAAGAAAGGGAACTTCAAGAAGAATGACAAGCAAGTTGTCACTCCTGTAAAGAAGCCCAAAGTTGGACCTAAGCTTGAAACTGAGTGCTTCTACTGCAAAGGAGATGGTCACTTGAAGCGGTACTACCCCAAATATTTGGTGGATAAGAAGGATGGCAAAGTGAACAAAAGTATATGTGATATACATGTTATTGATGTGTACCTTAGTAGTGCTCGTAGTAGCCCTGGGTATTTTTGATACCTGTTCAGTTACAAAGATTAGTAACTCGAAACAGGAGTTACAGAATAAATGGAGACTAGTCGAGGGTGAAGTGACGATGTATGTTGGAAGTGGTCCCAAGATTGATATGATCATCATCACGCACTCCCTATACTTTCGGGATTAGTGTTGAACCTAAATTAATGTTATTTTGTGTTTGCATTGAGCATGAGCAAGATTGGATCGTGTTTATTGCAATATGGTTATTCATTTAAGATAGAGAATAATTGTTATTCTGCTTACATGAATAAAACCTTCTTTGGTCATACACCCAATCTGGATGGTTTATCGAATCTCGATCGTAGTGATACATATATTCATAATAAAAATGCCAAAAGATGCAAAGTTGATAATGATAGTGCAACATACTTCTACCACTGCGGTTTAGGTCATATTGGTGTAAAGCGCATGAAGAAACTCCATGTTGATGGGATTTTGGAATCACTTGATTATGCATCATTTAATACTTGCCAACCATGCCTCATGGGCAAGATGACTAAAACTCCATTCTCCGGAACAATGAAATGAGCTAATGACTTATTGGAAATAATACATACCAATGTATGTGGTCCGATGAGTGTTGAGCCTCGTGACGGGTATCGTTATTTTCTGACCCTCATAGATGATTTGAGTAGATATGGGTATATTTACTTAATGAAACACAAGTCTGAAACATTTGAAAAGTTCAAAGAATTTCAGAGTGAAGTGAAGAATCATCACCAAGAAAATAAAGTTTCTATGATCTGATAGTGGAGGTGAATATTTGAGTTACGAGTTTGGCCTTCATTTAAAGCAATGTGGAATAGTTTCACAGCTCATGCCACCTAGAACACCACAGCGTAATGGTGTGTCCGAACATCATAACTGCACTTTATTAAATATGGTGCGATCTATGACGTCTTTTACTGATTTACCACTATCATTTTGGGGTTATGGATTAGAGACAGCTGCATTCATGCTAAACAGGGCATCATCAAAATCTGTTGGGACGACACTGTATGAACTTTGTTTTAATTTGGCAACAAACCTAAGCTGTCATTTCTTAAAGTTTGGGGATGCGATGCTTATGTCAAAAGGCTTCAGCCTGATAAGCTCAAACCCAAATTGGAGAAGTGCGTCTTCATAGGATGCCACAAGTCCGAAGGCAAGATTTTTGTTGCCAAGAACGGAACCTTTTCTAGAGAAGGAGTTTCTCTCGAAAGAAGTGAGTGGGAGGAAAGTAGAACTTGATGGTAATTGTACCTACAATCAATTTGGAAAGTATCTCATCCGAGGAATCTGTTCCCGTGATGCCTACACCAACTGAAGAGGAAGCTAATGATAAAGATCATGAAACTACAGATCAAGTTGCTACAGAAACTCATGGGTCAAACAGAGCATGATCCGCACCAGAGTGGTACGGTAATCATGTTCTGGAGGTCATGTTACTTGACCATGACAAACCTACGAACTATGAAGAAGCTATGATGAGCCTAGATTCTGATAAATGGCTTCAGGCCATGAAATCTGAGACAGGATCCATGTATGAGAACAAAGTGTGTACTTTGGTGGATTTGCCCGATGATCGGCGAGCCATAGAAAATAAATGGATCTTCAAGAGGAAGACGAACTTTGATGATAGTGTTACTATCTGCAAAGCTCGAATTGTCGTAAAAGTTTTTTTTGACAATTTCAAGGTGTTGACTACGATGAGATTTTCTCTCTCGTATCGATGCTTAAGTCTGTTCGAATCATGTTAGCAATTGCCACATTTTATTAAATCTGGCATATGGATGTCAAAACTGCATTCCTTAAATGGATATCACTAAGAAGAGTTGTATATGATACAACCAGAAGGTTTTGTCGATCCTAAAGGGGCTAACAAAGTGTGCAAGCTCCAACAATTCATCAATGGACTGGTGCAAGCATCTCGGAGTTGGAATATATGTTTTGATGAGTTGATCAAAGCATATAGTTTTATACAGACTTGCGGTGAAGCCTGTATTTACAAGAAAGTGAGTGGGAGCACTACAACCTTTCTGATGAGTATATGTGAATGACATATTATTGATCAGAAGTAATGTAGAATTTTTTTGGAAAGCATAAAGGAGAGTTTGAAAGGAGTATTTCAAAGAAATACCTCGATGAAGTTGCTTACATATTGGGCATCAAGATCTATAGAGATAGATCAAGATGCTTGATAAGATTTTTCAATGAGTACATACCTTGACAAGATTTTGAAGTAGTTCAAAATGGAACAATCAAAGAAGGAGTCCTTTCCTGTGTTGCAAGGTGTAAAGTTGAGTAAGACTCAAAACCCTACCACAACAGAAAATAGAAAGAGAATGAAAGTCATTCCCTATGCCTCAGCAATAGGTTCTATAGAGTATGCTATGCTGTGTACCAGACCTATTGCGTACCTTATCATGAGTTTGGCAAAGGGGTACAATAGTGATTCAGGAATGGATCACTGGACATCAGTCAAAGTTATCCTTAGTTACCTAAGAGGACTAAGGAAATATTTCTCTATTATGGAGGTGATAAAGAGTTCGTCGTAAAGAGTTACGTCGATGCAAGATTTTACATCAATCCAGATGACTTTGAGTCTCAATCTGGATGCATATTGAAAGTGGGAGCAATTAGCTAGAGTAGCTCCATGCAGAGCATTGTAGACATAGAAAATTTGCAAAATGCATACGGCTCTGAATGTGGAAGACTCGTTGACTAAACTTCTCTCACAAACAAAACATGATCACACCTTAGTACTCCTTGGGTGTTAATCACATAGTGATGTGAACTAGATTATTGACTCTAGTAAACTCTTTGGGTGTTGGTCACATGGCGATGTGAACTATGGGTGTTAATCACATGACAATGTGAAGTGTTGGTGTTAAATCACATGGCGATGTGAACTAGATTATTGACTCAAGTGCAAGTGGGAGACTGAAGGAAATATGCCCTAGAGGCAATAATAAAGTTTTTATTTTATATTTCCTTATTCATGATAAATGTTTATTATTCATGCTAGAATTGTATTAATCGGAAACTTGGTACATGTGTGAATACATAGACAAAACACCATGTCCCTAGTATGCCTCTACTAGACTAGCTCGTTGATCAAAGATGGTTAAGTTTCGTAGCCATGGACATGTGTTGTCATTTGATGAATGGGATCACATCATTAGGAGAATGATGTGACGGACAAGACCCATACGTTCGCTTAGCATAATGATCTTTAGTTTTATTGCTACTGCTTTCTTCATGTCATATATATATTCCTCCAACTATGAGATTATGCAAGTCCCTGACACCGGAGGAATGCCTTGTGTGCTATCAAACGTCACAACGTAACTGGGTGACTATAAAGATGCTCTACAGGTATCTCCGAAGGTGTTTGTTGGGTTGGCATAGATCGAGATTAGGATTTGTCACTCTGAGTATCGGAGAGGTATCTCTGGGCCCTCTCGGTAATGCACATCATATGAAGCCTTGCAAACAATGTGACTAATGAGTTAGTTACGGGATGATGCACTACGAAACGAGTATAGAGACTTGCCGGTAACAAGATTGAACTAGGTATGGAGATACTGATGATAGAATCTCGGGCAAGTAACATACCGATGACAAAGGGCATATCATATGTTGACACTGTGGTTCGACCGATAAAGATCTTCGTAGAATATGTGGAAACCAAATTGAGCATCCAGGTTCCTCTATTGGTTATTGATCGGAGAGGTGTCTCGGTCATGTCTACATAGTTCTCGAACCCGTAGGGTCCGCATGCTTAACGTTCGATGACGATATGTATTATATGAGTTTTGTGTTTTGGTGACCGAAGGTTGTTCTGAGTCCCGGATGAGATCACAGACATGATGTGGAGTCTCTAAATGGTTGAGAGGTAAAGATTGATATATTGTAAGGTGGTATTCGGACACCGGAAGGGTTCCGGAGTGTATCTGGTACAAACCGGAGTACCGGAGGGGTTACCGGAACCTCCTAGTGGAAGATATGGGCCATATGGGCCATAGGAGGGAGGCTAACCAACCCACAAGGGGCTGGTGCGCCCCTCACTAGGGAGGAGGCCAAATTGGACTAGGGAAGGGGGAGCCACCCCCTTTCCTTCTCCTTTCCCTCTCCCTTCCCCATTTTCCCCCTCTAGTTGAAGGAAAAAATAGGGGGGCCGAATACTACTAGGAGTGGAGTCCTAGTAGGACTTCTCCCCCTTTGCGCGCCCCTTGTGGCCGGCCTCCTCCCCTCCTCCTTTATATACAAGGGCGGGGGGGGGGGGGCACCTCAAAGCACATCAATTGTTCTCTTAGCCGTGTGCGGTGCCCCCTCCACAGTTTACACCTCCGATCCTAGCGTCGTAGTGCTTAGGCGAAGCCCTGCGTGGATCACATCACCGTCACCGTCATCACGCCGTCGTGCTGACAAAACTCTCCCTCGACCCTCTGCTAGATCAAGAGTTCGAGTGACATCATCGAGCTGAACATGTGCTGAACTCGGAGGTGCCGTACGTTCGGTGCTAGATCGGTTGGATCGTGAAGACGTTCGTCTACGTCAACCGCGTTAACCTAACGCTTCCGCTTTCGGTCTACGAGGGTACGTGGACACACTCTCCTCCTCTTGTTGCTATGCATCTCTTAGATAGATCTTGCATGATCATAGATTTTTTTTTGAACTTGGATGCTACGTTCCCCAACACTTCTCCTCTCTCTCATCATGCCTAATGGGTATCTCGAAGCGTCTAGCAAGACGGGAAGTATAGATACCTCCAAAGATAGTACCCTTTGAATGGTTTAAAATCAACCGTCGAGCAACCGTAGCGCCCAAAGTAAAAGTTCTATCATGAAGTAAAGCATGGTGCAAAATAGCAATGTCAGGGGCACTAAGGCCTCCACTCTCTTCACGACCAATTAAACATCTCCCAGCAAATAATGAGTAATAGTGTAAAACAAGAAAAATGTAAACTATCCACTCTCGCTTTCGACACCTTTCTCCTTTCCCCTATGGTAACTTCATCAATAAAATCTTCCACATCTCTAGGATGTGGTTCATCGACGCGACCCTCATAAGGTAATTTGCAAACCTCACAAAAGTCATAAAGCGTCTTCTCCTTATGCTCATCATATAAATAAAACTCTACCATGGGTGGTGATTTCCTAGCATGAAAGTGAAAATTCTACATGAAGGTATTAGTGAGTAGGAGGTATTGTTCACACTTATCGTGAAGGAAGTTGGTGATGCTTGCATTCCTAGCCAAATAATAGAAATCCTCATAAATTTCGGCTGCCTCCAAGAATGCATCACTTGGCCATTCACACAGCCGAACGTCCATGGTGCGAGGAAGATTGTACTTGGGCTCCTTCTTCTCCTCATTTTCATTTTCGTTCGAGCCCAGGCTCGAAGAGCCTCTCAATAATCTCCTCAGCATTTTGTTTCTCTGAAAAATTCTGAAATTTTTAGTGGCTCAAAAATAAAAGTGAACCAAACTCAACAAGATTGATAGAAACTACTCCTACAAGTGCCCAGACGCTAAATCATGCATCAAAACTACTTTGGACCATATAAATTTGACATGCAAGCTCAAGAACAGGACCACCTAAGCAGCAAAAGTTTGCAATAAATAAAGCACTAGAACAATAACTAATTGGACCATTGGAGGAGTCACATACCGAAGAACAATTCCCCAAAGCAGTTTTGCAAATGGAGCTTTGCACAAGGAGATCGAAAATGGCAGCAAGATGAGCAAGAACACGGGTTTGAGCTACGGGATGATTTTTCTGGAGGAAGACAAAGTGGATGGGTGCTGGAATAAGTGAGGGGGACCCACAAGGCAGGGGGCGCGCCCATGGGGGTAGGGCGCGCCCTACACCCTTGTGGTCCACTGGTGCAGCCCCTGGTGCATTCTTAGTGCCATAAATTCTAAGATATTCTATCAAAAATCATACTGATATTTTTGGGTATTTGGAGAACTTATATTTTCGGGGCATTTTTTATTGCACGTATAGTTCAGAAGGCAAACATATAATAATATTTTTGCTTTATTTATTTTAAATAACAAAAAGTAAAAGGTGGGTACATAAAGTTGTGCTCTCTAAATTCATCCATCTCATGCTCATCAAAAGGAATCCATTAACAAGGTTGATCAAGTCATACTTCTTTCAAATAACATGAAACCGGAGAATTTTCGAATAACACTAGGTTACCTCAACGGGGATATGCATGTCCCCAAAAATAAGAACATCATATTTCTTTTTGGCTGTAGGAAGAGGGAATTAAAAACCTCCAATAATAGTCGAAAATATTCCAATAGAATTGATACTATGAACTTGAGGTTTATTCTTCGAAAAGTGTACCGTATGCTCATTACCGTTAACATGAAAAGTGACAATGCATTTGTTGCAGTCAATAACAGCCCCTGCAGTATTCAAAAAAGGTCTACCAAGGATGATGGACATAATGTCATCCTCGGGAATATCAAGAATAACAAAGTCCGTTAGGACAGTAACGTTTGCAACCACAACAGGCACATCCTCACAAATACCGATAGGTATAGCAGTTGATTTATCAGCCATTTGCAAAGGATTTCAGTAGGTGTCAACTTATTCAATTCAAGTCTACGATATAAGGAGAAAGGCATAACACTGACACCGGCTCCAAGATCACACGAAGCAGTTTTAACATAGTTTTTTTTAATGGAGCATGGTATAGTTGGTATTCCTGGATCTCTAAGTTTTATAGGTATTCCACTCTTAAAAGTATGGTGGAATTTCAGCTTCCGATATCTTTCTTTTATTTGTAAAAATATCTTTCATATACTTAGCATAAGGAGACATTTTTAGAATATCAGTCAAATGCACACGCAAAAACACAGGTCTAAGCATTTCACAAAAGTGCTCAAAATCCTCATCATCCTTTTTCTTGGATGGATTAGGAGGAAAGGGCATGGGTTTCTGAACCCATGGTTCTCTTTCTTTACCATGCTTCGTAGCAACAAAGTCTCTCTTATCATGAAGTTGATTCTTTGGTTGTGGGTTATCAAGATCACCATGAAGTTCAATCTCTACATCATTATCATTACTAGGTTGAGAATCAACATGAACATCATCATTGACATTATCACTAGGTTCATGTTCATCACCAGATTGTGTCTCAGCATCAGAAATAGAAATATCATTGAATTCTCAAGCGTGTCTATAGTAGGTTCATTAGAAGCATGCAAAGTCCTATCAGTTTTATTATTCTGTTTCTTACTAGGACTAGGTGCATCAGTATTAATTCCCTGAGAATCTTGCTCAACTCTCTTAGGATGGCCCTCAGGATACAAAGGTTCCTGGGTCATTTTACCACCTCTAGTCATAACCCTAATAGCATTATCATTGTCTTACTATTCAACTCATCGAGCAAATCATCATGTGCCTTAAGTACTTGTTCTACTTGAGTTTTTACCATGGAAGCATGCTTACTAATAATCTTGAGATCACTAACAGTTCTACTCATATAATCACCCAAGCCATCAAGCATATAAGCATTACATTTAAATTGTCTACTAACATAAGCATTGAAATTTTCTTGTTTAACAATAAAATTATCAAACTCATCCAAGCATTGACTAGCAGACTTATTATGAGGAATATCACCTTCATCGAATCTATAGAGAGAATTTACCTCTACTACCTATGTCATGTTATCAAGACCATGTATTTCTTCAATAGGCGGTAAATTCTTAACATCTTCAGCTTTAATACCTTTTTGTTTCATAGATTTCTTTGCCTCTTATCTTTAGGACTGAGAAATAGAATACCTATTTTCTTCGAAGTTGGCTTAGGAGCTAGTTCAGGAAGTGTCCAATCGTTATCATTACTCGATATATTATTCAATAGTAATTCAGCTTGCTCAACAGTTCATTCCCTGAAAACACAACCAGCACAACTATCTAGGTGGTCCCTAGAAGCATTGCTTAGTCCATTATAAAAGGTATCAAATATTTCGTTTTTCTTGAGAGGATGATCAGGCAAAGCATTAAGTAATTGGAGAAGCCTCCCCCAAGCTTGTGGGAGACTCTCTTCTTCAATTTGCACAAAGTTAAATATTTCTTGTAAGGCATCTTGTTCCTTATGAGCAGGGAAATATTTTGCAGAGAAGTAGTAAATCATATCCCGGGGACTACGACCAGGAGCAAGAGAATTAAACCATATCTTACCATCAACCTTTAATGAGAATGGAAACAACTTAAGAATATAGTAATAGCGAATTTTTTCCTCATGAGAAAATAGGGTGGCTATATCATTCAATTTAGCAAGATGTGCCACAACAGTTTCAGATTCATAACCATGGAAAGGATCAGATTCAACCAAAGTAATTAACTTAGGATCGACAGAGAATTCATAATCCCTATGAGTAACACAGATAGGTGAAGTAGCAACCTTAGGATCATATTGCATTCTAGAACTCAAAGACTTTTATTTCCACTTGCATAATAATTTCTTAAGATCATCTCTATCCTCACAAGCAAGAGTCCCTAGCTACCTCTCCATCCATAACATAACCCACAGGCATAATAGGAAGTTCATATCTAAGAGATCTAGGTCTAACAAGAGTTTCAAAGTTTTCAGTTTCAATAATTTCATCAGTTTCAGAAATATCATCATCTTCAGTATAATCAATAGTTCTAACTCTAGCAAGATTTTCATCGAGTAATTCCCCTAGTGGAACAATTTTTTCAAGTAGAGTAGTAGCATCATAAGCATCATTCATAGCAGAAGTGGCATTATGAATAACATGCGACATATCATAATCAATAGCAGGTGTATGTGTCGCAAGCTTACTCAAAACAGAAGGTGAATCAAGTGTAGAGCTAGATGGCAGTTCCTTACCTCCCCTCATAGTAGCGGGATAGATCTTGGTTCTAGTATCTTTCAAATTCCTCATAGTGATCGACAGATGTAAATCCTAAGTGAATCAGAGAATAGAGCTGTGCTCCCCGGCAAGGACGCCAGAAAAAGGCCTTGATAACCCACAAGTATAGGGATCACAACAGTTTTCAAGGGTAGAGTATTCAACCCAAATTTATTGATTCGACACAAGGGGAGCCAAAGAATATTATCAAGTATTAGCAGCTGAGTTGTCAATTCAACCACACACGAAAGACTTAATATCTACAGCAAAGTATTTAGTAGCAAAGTAGTATGGAAGTAATGGTAGTAGTGGCAAAAGTAACAGTAGAAGTTTTGTAGCAATTGTAACAGTAGCAATGACAAAGTAACTTAGCAAAGATCAATATGTGAAAAGCTGGTAGGCAATGGACCAATGATGGATAATTATGTCGGATGGCATTCATCATGCAACAGATATAACCTAGGGTGACACAGAACTAGCTCCAATTCATCAATAAAATGTAGGCATGTATTCCGTATATACTCATACGTGCTTATGGAAAAGAACTTGCATGACATCTTTTGTCCTACCCTCCCGTGGAAGCGGGGTCCTAATGGAAACTAAGGGATATTAGGGCCTCCTTTTAATAGAGAACTAGACCAAAGCATTAGCACTTAGTGAATACATGAACCCCTTAAACTACCGTAATCACCGGAAAGAATTCCAATTATTGTCACCTTGGGGTATGCGGATCATAACTCGTAATAGGTGTCTACAACTTGCAAGATCGGATCAAGAACACAAATATATTCATGAAAACATAATATGTTCAGATCTGAAATCATGGCACTCGGGCCCTAGTGACAAGCATCAAGCATAGCAAAGTCATAGCAACATCAATCTCAGAACATAGTGGATACTAGGGATCAAACCCTAACAAAACTAACTCGATTACATTATAAATCTCATCCAATGCATCACCGTCCGGCAGCCTACAATGGAATTACTCATGCACGACGGTGAGCATCATGAAATTGTTGATGGATGATGGTTGATGATGATGATGGCATCAATTTCCCTCTCTGGAGTCCCGAACAGACTCCAGATATGCCCTCCTGATGAAGAATAGGAGGCGGCGGCGGCTCCATATTGTAAAACGCGATGAATCCTTCTCTCTGATTTTTTCTCCCCAAACATGAATATATGGAGTTGGAGTTGAGGTCGGTGGAGGTCCAGTGGACCCACATGGCAAGGGCGTGCCCTAGGGGGCTGGTGCCCTCCACCTATGTGGATAGCAGGTGGGTCCCCCTCGGTTGATTCTTTCACAAATATTTTTTATTAATTCCAAAAATATTCTCTGTGAATTTTCAAGTCATTCCGTGAACTTTTATTTCTGCACAAAAATAACACAAAGGAAATTTTGCTAAAAACAACGTCAGTCCAGGTTAGTTCCATTCGAATCATGCAAATTAGAGTCCAAAACAAGGGCAAAAGAGTTTGGAAAAGTAGATACGATGGAGACGTATCAACGGCAAACGTGCCCTACCCTTTGCGTTATGCTTCCTAGCATCAGTAGACCCGTGGTTAACATCACTCCTCCCCTGTCTTTGCTTTCCGCCACTCTTTTTCTTTGTCGTCTGCTTGCAAACAAAAAAGAACCACTCGCCTTTGCCGTCTGTCACCAACGACAGACTTACCAAATGGGACTGACCCAGTGCTCCCAGGTTGCTGCCACATGTCACCTTTGTCATCAGTGGCAGACGGCCAAGATGCCTTTGCTGTCGGTGGCAGACGGCAAAGTGCCTATATTGCCCCTTTTTATTCCGTTTTTTGTTATATCCAAGCATTTTCACAGCAAATATATGACACACACACACACACAGATATATAAGTTTCATCCATATAAGCATCAAACATATAAGTTTCATCCATATAAATATAGTTTCAGCCATATTACAATAGTTTCATCCATATATAGGTAGCAAGTTCCACATTGTTCATCGATACAAACTAAAAACAGAAAGTGAACACAAGCACTCCATCAATGCAAGCTTCCGTGAAGTGAATCAAATCTACAAAATGGGAAATAAGAAAGTTTTAAGAAGAAAACTAGAAGAAGAACAAGAAGAAGTATGTGACATTTTTGAGCTTACCATGGTTATGATGCCATTTTGAGCTGAGTAAGCTAATTATGCCTTTTTTGACATAAGTAAGCTAAGTTTAGGTCATTATTGTGCTAACCTAGGTAACTAAGCATATTAGAGCTAACTTAGCATATTAGAGCTTACTTAGAGCTAACAAAAGTCATTTTGGAGGAAACAAAGCTAAGTATAGTTCATTTTAGAGCTAACTTAGCTATAATGGGTCATTTTGGAGCTAAGTAAGCTCATTATGTCATTTTGGAGGAAAATAAGGTAAGTATATGACATTTTTTTGATAGAAAGACTGTAAGGGAACCCCCTACAGTATAACTGGTGCAACAAACCCAAATTGCAATTACCATGCCTTGAACCTGGGTGGGTGGGAAGGCATCAGCCCCTTCCCACCACTAGGCTATGCCTTAGTATATGACATTTATGAGGTTACCAAGGTCATTATGCCAGTTTTTTACCTAAGTAAGCTAATTATGCCATTTTTGGCATAAATAAGCTAAGTATAGGTCATTATTGAGCTAACCTAGGTAACTAAGCATATCAGAGCTAACTTGAGTCATTTTAGAGGAAACAAAAGCTAAGTATAGGTCATTCTAGAGCTAACTTAGGTAAAATATGTCATTTTTGAGCTAAGTAAGCTTATTATGTCATTTTGGATGAAAATAAGCTAAGTACATGACATTTATGAGCTAACCAAGGTTATTATGCAATTTTTGACCTAAGTAAGCTAATTATGTCATAAATGAACTAAATAAAGCTAAGTATAGGTCATTATGCATTTTTTAAGAAAAACACTAGAGAAAACTTACCATCAACACGGAGGTGAAGCATCGGGGTTGCTCGTGTCGGTACCACCTGGAGAAGGATCGTGCGATGCTTGTCTAGAGTTATGCTGCACCAAAGATCATTTGTAATGTCTCGTTAGCATGATCACACTCAAATGTTAAGACTATTAACTAATGACCATTCAAATGAAACTCACAGTGGTCCCCGGAGCAATGACTGGCATCGGCGGAGGGGTCTGACCGGTCTTCTCGCACACAAACTGCACATTTGGTTTTGAAGAGTCAGTCATACTAGTTAGTAATGAAACAAACATTACATGCATGATTTGGCTAATATGCAAAATAAACTTACCACGAGGAGCTCGTACATGGCCCAATTCACCATGTCATTCTGTGCCCTCTCCTCCTCCAACAACCTAGCCATCCTCTCCTCAAACTCTCGCTCCTTCTCCACGGCCTGCCGGTCCCTCTCTTGCAGAAGCGCATGGGTTCTCTCTCTCTCTCTCACTACAAGAAATATGTCAACTTGTGACCTTGACTATTGGTCACTGAAAAGTCACAAATTTCCATTTACGACCTTTTTGTGACCAAAAACAGAAGGCCAAAAGCTGGCGGTCGTAAACTGACTATAGCAACCTTTAACAAAAGGTCATTGATCCTATGACCTTCTGTTTTGGTTGCTAGCTCTCTCCCCAGGCCATGTCGGATCCGACGTGGCAATCTAATGTGGCAAAATTGCGACGAATTGAAAAGGTCGTTGGTTAAAATCAGCCCGGTCCAATTGGGGGTTTTACATGGGCCGAGCCCATTAATTCAGCCCATTTTATGTTTTTTTAGTTAATTTTCGCTAGCTACATGGGCCTAGCCCAACATGGCATTTTTTGTTTTCTAAGCCTTTTCCATTTTCTGGGCCTCAGCCTTTTTGCGGTCCATTTTCTATTTTTGAGACTTTTTTTGTTCCATCTTTGTCCAGCATTGTTTGGGCCAAAGCCTCTTCCAACCCATCAATATTTTCAGCCCGCTAATTCATAGGACTGGACAACAGAGAAATAGATGAGTTTTTTATTTTGCTATCAAAGCAATATTTGTTTCGCCGTACAATCATATATCATATGTACATCTTCATCAGATTATCAAACGACAGCGAAGCAACAAAGAAGATATACTGCCATCACAACTCCAACAGACAACTAATGTACACTACCTACGAGAAGGCCAAACAGAAAAGGAATCGCTGAAAAGATGATCACTAGCTTAGATATTCAGAGACCACTGCCATGTTGTCAATTGGACTTGGTTGCAACCCTTCCAGTTTGCTAAGAGCATCTTTCCAGCAGCATATCTTCTCATAACCTAAAAAGAGAACATAAACCAGCATAAGAATTTGAAACTTCTTGTCCTACCAAAACATTAGTACTTGTTTAAAACAAAGGATTATCAGCAAAAGTTATTTCCACAGCCGTTTGGTGGATACTGATGGTAGTTAGTCAATAGGCTGATTAGTTCAGTAAGTGTGTTAAACAACCAGGAGCATTCTCTAAAACTGAACCAGGTATATAGTTCAAAGTGTGTTGAGCATGTGACACAAAGCTGAATAAGTTACATGGCTCGAATGGTCGGCATCCCTCGAATCTCATAGCTATCGGAGATCACGGATGAACTACAGCAAAATTACAAAGATACATAGCTAAGCTACTTATGATGCAGCAGCAGGTGACCATCCAATCAATGATACATAGCAGGTGCAAATATAATATGATGTGAAGAAGAAGCTAGATGGAGTGGTGGGGGATGAAACCAAAATTACAAAGCATAGTCGGACCTCACATCACCACAGTTTTATGGTTTTGAAGATGAACAGCAGCAAATTGATATACTTACACGCACACATGCAGTTTTAATTAATTAAATGAGCAGGCAACAAAGGAAATAAACTACAGTATCTATCTAAGACAGGGAATTGATATACTCACACACAATAGCAAATTGATATACTTACACGCACACTGCTCCAATTTTTCTCAGTTTCTTTAAACCAGTGAGATTAATAAACAACAGTATCTATCTAAGACATGGAAATGAGGAATGAACTACAGAGGTTTCCCCTTACAATAATCTTGCAACACAAACAAATGAAAGGTGCTTTATCTTAAGCAGAACCCACAAACTATCATAGCATACAGTTTCAATCCCACCGCGAAGGGCCCAGGTACAAACTTTCAATCTAGATAGGATCCATTAAAAGATAATAATGATAGCAGCCCATCCAAAGAGCAGACAATAAGTTATGATAGACTATTGTTTCAAAGAAATATATTAGAATGTTAAATTTAACATGCTAGAAAATTAAAGGAGAGTGCCCCACACACACAGTGTAAGTAAGACTAGCATATAGTAGTTTGTCTTGTACAGAATGCTTCTAATCTAAGTAAGCATGAGAGTGTACGTGTTGGAGCTTTGTCATGCATGCAAATATTTTATGAGGAGAACTAGATACATGTATGCGACTACTAGAATGCATACGTGTGAAGGGGAGCTCCCTCGGAATCGCTGCTATCGTGATTGACCAATGAAACAAAAGGTTACATGGAGCTTTCAAGTAAAATCTGTTTGTCGGGGTTAGATTAGGAAGCAAGTGACCATAGTGGGTTTGTCGGGGTTGAAAACTTAACACGCACAAATCATCGGTTTACAAAGTAGGCTCTTGCATTCTTGCTTGAAATAAAGAGCAGCAGCTGGTAATAAGCTATGCCATATGACAAACAAACTACAATTCATTGTGTAGGTAAGACTAAGTACCTATAAATTAAATGGCTAAGTACCAAGCTTCAGTTCTACATCTCTACATCTTCTATATTTACCAACCCACTTGCCCACAGACCGATTTAAAGTTTTTGTAGCTTAGGGGTAAACCTAGGGGAGCAAAAGAAATAGACACATTTAGAAATGCTAAGTACTTGTGGGGTTCAGCACTACAAGTTTTTGTAATGCAGAGAAACGAGAGCCTTTGAAAGCTTTGATGAGGTGGTTTAGGAAGCAAATAACAATCGATAACAAGGTATACCATATGAAAAATCAACTAGACTTCACTGTGTACTACCAAGTAACAACAACCTAAATTCCCATCCCCACCCCTGCCCTCACAACCGTAATAACCTCCTCCCCTACAAATAGCCTCCCAAGAAGCCAACCAAGGTCAGCTCAGCACAACACAGCAGACCACAGAGCAATAGCCATAGCCAGCAGCAATGGAGATAGAGTCAATCAAGTGTGGGTGTTGTGGCCTGAGGGAGGACTGCACCCAGGACTACATTCCGGCGATGATGTATCCCTCGACGGATCTGCATTCACAAGGCGAGGGGAGAGAAGGGGTTAGTTGCAGAGAGAGGAAATTTAGACAGGTAAATCGAAACAGGGAGATAGTGGGGGAAGAGAGAGAGAGAGGAGGCCGACGAACCCTGACCAGGAGCTGGAGTGAGAGCACGTCGTTGATGTTGGTGGCTTCCAAGACACCTCTGTCGCCCGCTCCGCCATGCCACAACCGAACCACATCAGAACCCTAGCCGTCACCGGAGCAAGCAGCAAACCTGGACGTCGAGATCTGTAAGGGAGACAAGAAGAGGTGAGGAAGAGAGGGAGGTATGTGACGAAGAGGAGTGGAGAGACTCACCTGAGTCACCAGAGCCACGACGGCGATGTGCTAGCCACAACCCTAGCCGCTGGGAAGGGTTGTGCTTGGTCACTGGAGGAAGCGCATGCCGGATCTGGCCCTATGGGAGGAAGAAGCGTATGGAGGAGGTCACGGTGGTGTGTTGGGCGCGCCAGAGGATGCCGGGGTGGGCTTGCCGGCGTCGACGACGACCCAGAGCACGGGCGGGCGGACGACACGCAGCATTTGGCCCATTCGGCTGAGGTGAGACGAGGGAGAGATGGTTAGGGGAGGGAGGGACGAGGTCGGCAGCGGTGGGTGAGGAGCACGGCAAGGTCAGCGGTGAGTGAGGAGGACGGCGAAGTCGGCGGTGGATCGGGACGCGGCGGGGTGAGATTGGATCGGGAGGTGGCGGCGGCCGCGAGCAGATGGGGGGAGAAGGGTGCGATGGGGGAAGGGGTGTGATGCGAGCTAGGGTTTGTGCTGCGGTGGGGTGGATGGACGGATGGATGGACGGATGGATGTGGGATGGTGAGATGGATGGATGGATGGATGGATGGATGAGTGCCATGTCATCGATCCGTGGGAGTGATTCTGATTGGTTCGGAAAATCAGTGATTTAAAAGAGTTTCCAAGTACAAAAACTAGAGGGAATTTGTGAAGTAGTTATCCAAAAATATTTTGCAAAAGGGTACCACACAAATTTTCACTAGAGTTAGACCACATTTTATGGATAAGGACCAATTTGTACGCATTTATGATCTTTCTAGCTATTTTTAATCATTTTTCGAGTGCCCCAAATGATGTTTTTTTGTGAAGAACCTACCAAATAATTATTGCAAAATTGCACCAAATCATTTTTCTAAAATATTAGGTCATATTTAACGCATAATTGACCATATGGTTGGGTGTAAAAAGTTTTGATCCACATCTAGTGAAAAAGACAAATTTCGCCGATTCAGTTGGAAGCGGGTCAAATTTGAACTGTAGCTGCCTCATAGTTTGCTATTTATTTTTTCCAAAACTCATTTCTAGTTACATAAGGACCTATTTAATCAGATAAACACCAAAAAAATTCCAAGATTCAACCACTAGCTAGGAACGGTCATTCCCGCCGTTTTGACCGCATTTTGGAACAGGCATAAAAAATTCCAAAAAAAAATCAAAAAATTGGGAAACCTTCGCATTGTGTCATCATATGTGGCCAAGTTCCTAGGAAAAATAACAAACTTGTAATACGACAATATTTTAAAAAAGTGTTCTCATAAACGAGCTATCATGTGTGGACATCAATGGCTTTCAAGCAAATGATCAATCTTATGGCTACATTCATGGCATAGTTTGTTCAAATGATCTCATATTGTGCACAAGGGTGCACATTGGAATGGCAAACAATGTTGCATAAGGAAGTTTTCATTTTCGTTGGACGAAAAAACCATTTTCCATTTTTCGAGTGCCCGAAAGGAGGTTTTTTTGTGAAGGAACTACCAAATAATTGTTGCAAAGTTGGACCAAATCATTTTTATAAAATACTAGGCCATATTTAATGCACAATTGACAAAATGGTTGGGTGTAAAAATTTTTGATCCACCTCTCGTGAAAAAGACAAATTTCCGCCGATTCAGCTGGAAGCGGGTCAAATTTGAACTGCAGCTGCCTCATAGTTTGCTATTTATTTTTTCCAAAAATCATTTATAGTTACATAAGGACCTATTTAATCATAGAAACATCAAAAGTTTTCCAAGATTCAACCACTAGCAAGGAACGGTCAAGCCCTCCGTTTTGACCGCATTTTGAAACGGGCATAAAAAATTCAAAAAAAAATCAAAAAATCGGAAAACCTTCGCATTGTGTCAATATATGTGACCAAGTTTCTAGGAAAAATAATAAACTTGTAATACGGTAATTATTTTAAAAAAGTGTTCTCAGAAACGTGCTATCAAGTGTGAAGATTCATGGCTTTCAAGCCAAATGATCAATCTTATGGCCACATTCATGGCATAGTTTGTTCAAATGATCTCATATTGTGCACAAAGGTGCATATTGGAATGGCAAACAATGTTGCCTAAGGAAGTTTTCATTTTCGTTGGACGAAAAAACCATTTTCCATTTTTCGAGTGCCCGAAAGGAGGTTTTTTTGTGAAGGAACTACCAAATAATTGTTGCAAAATTGGACCAAATCATTTTTATAAAATACTAGGCCATATTTAATGCACAATTGACAAAATGGTTGGGTGTAAATTTTTTTGATCCACCTTTGGTGAAAAAGACAAATTTCCGCCGATTCAGTTGGAAGTGGGTCAAATTTGAACTGCAGCAGCCTCATAGTTTGATATTTATTTTTTCCAAAAATCATTTATAGTTACATAAGGACCTATTTAATCATAGAAACATCAAAAGTTTTCCAAGATTCAACCACTAGCAAGGAACGGTCAAGCCCTCCGTTTTGACCGCATTTTGAAACGGGCATAAAAAATTAAAAAAAAATAAAAAAATTGGAAAACCTTCGCATTGTGTCATTATATGTGAACAAGTTTCCAGGAAAAATAATAAACTTGTAATACGGTAAATATTTTAAAAAAGTGTTCTCAGAAATGAGCTATCAAGTGTGAAGATTCATGGCTTTCAAGCCAAATGATCAATCTTATGGCCACATTCATGGCATAGTTTGTTCAAATGATCTCATATTGTGCACAAGGGTGCATATTGGAATGGCAAACAATGTTGCCTAAGGAAGTTTTTATTTTCTTTGAACGAAAAAACCATTTTCCATTTTTTGAGTGCCCAAAAGGAGGTTTTTTTGTGAAGGACCTCCAAAATAATTGTTGCAAAATTGGACCAAATCATTTTTCTAAAATACTAGGACATAATTAATGCACAATTGACAAAATAGTTGGGTGTCAAAATTTTTGATCCACCTCTGGTGAAAAAGACAAATTCCCGTCGATTCAGCTGGAAGCGGGTCAAATTTGAGCTGCAGCTGCATCATAGTTTGCTCTTTATTTTTTCAAAAATAATTTCTAGGTAAATAAGTATCTATTTAATCAGAAATACATGGTTTGATGGAGAGACATCGAGGTTTGGACGGTGGCCGAGGGACCCAACTCTAGAGCGCGTAAGCTCGCATGCCCGCCGCGTCGTCACCGCGTGACCGTGGCGTTGCCATGTGTTCTGGGCGGCCTAGGCATGTCTAGTGGGTTGGGAACTTCCCAGGTAGTTGCTAGGAAGAAAATCACAACATAAGATTCTCACGAGGAGACCGATCGATGCTCAAACATGAATAAGCAGCCAAGTGTTTGATTAGCGATACAGGAAATGTACATGGCTAATGGGCGTGAGTTTTGGCTGAGGATGATCAGTTACTAAGAAGACCGTCTTCACAAATTTTCAGCTCAAAAGGAGGACCCTAGGTAGTACTTGCTTTGCAAACCACCACACTGGACATAAATACGATTGTTGAAGCTCGGCTCAAAATAATGAATGGATTGAGCTGGCATTTGGTGGAGGATGGTTATTTGGGCATAGGAAAGCACTGTAGAAAATGGATACTATTTGGACATGCCAAAGTGGTACTTCTTTCTGGCTGTTACTCTAAACATAATAGGAAAATGAATATTTTGAATTATTTTTGAACTAGGCAAGGAAGGTTTTACATATTTGTGAAGATATGACCCAAAGAATTTATGAGATTTTTTTGGGAATTTTGGGAATGACAGAAATATAGGTTGCTTCACAACCTAGGGCAAAAACTGCCACATGGACATGCCACATAGGCAAAACTGATGAGGTGGCGCCTAGTCATAGCAATAAGTACCAATGCATCCACGTTCACAACCTCATGACTCTTTATATTGGTCGTAATCAGGTAGAAATAAGGCGTTCGGGGCCTCTTGTCTACTTTATGACCATTTGGTGTAAGAAATTTCAGGGTTTGAGCCCTTCCAAGCGAAATGGCCATGAATTTACGACCAATTCAGCTAGGGTCACTAAGAGAAGGTCATAAGTTGACATATTTCTTGTAGTGTCTCTCTCTCTCTGAAGAGCATCCTGCAAGACCACTTGAGGGAGTCCTGGACTAGGGGGTGTCATGATTGAAGACTTCGTCCCGTGTCCGGATGGGACTTTCCTTGGCATGGAAGGCAAGCTTGGCGATATGGATATGTAGATCTCCTACCATTGTAACCGACTCTGTATAACCCTAGCCCTCTCCGTTGTCTATATAAACCGGAGGGTTTTAGTCCGTAGGACACACAACCATTACAACAATCATACCATAGGCTAGCTTCTAAGGTTTAGCCTCCTTGATCTCGTGGTAGATCCACTCTTGTACTACCCATATCATCAATATCAATCAAGTGGGAGTAGTGTTTTACCTCCATCGAGAGGGCCCGAACCTGGGTAAAAACATCGTGTCCCTTGTCTCCTGTTACCATCCGCCTAGACGCACAGTTCGGGACCCCCTACCCGAGATCCGCCGGTTTTGACACCGACATTGGTGCTTTCATTGAGAGTTCCTCTGTGCCGTCACCGATAGGAAGGATGCCTCTCCCCGTCTTTAAAGACGGTATCTTCGCCAAAGGAGCCTTGGCCACCGGCCAAACTATCCGGCTGGGTGGCTTTCTCATGACCGCCTGTTCGGCCACCGCTTCGACGATGACCTCTCGGGTCATCAAAAGCAATCTTCACGTTAACTCGAAATTCGCCGAGCAGCTGGATCCAATAGAGCTCTCGTCCGTAAACGAACTCTTGGATCGCATCGCCGCCCTAGGAGTCGCTACAGACTACAATCAGATTGGGCTTAAAACCAATCTGAAAGAGATTAACTCTCCCTGGGTTACCCACCACGTTGCGGTGGTAGAGGAACAACGCGGCGACTCTTCTCCTGTATTGAAAACTAGTCATGTCCGGGCTCCCGAACCCTCCATGCCGGATTCCCGCGGAGGGATGGACTTCGATCAAGCACTGAACCTAAAGTCAGGCATCGGACCGTACTCGTTGGACAACGTCCAGCAATCCAAGCTTCCAAATCTGAAACTTCTCGGCACTTGAGCCTCGAGATGGGTAGGGTTCCGGACTCAATTCCACCCACCCACCCAGACATATGCGATCTATCTCAAATCCGGCAAGAGCCCGCTAAAGCAGTACATATTTACTGGGCTTGATTCCTCCTGGTTATGGACAGGATAAAGGACTGCCGAGAGGAAAACGCAATTTCAATTTTCTGCAATAATTGCACGGACGAGGGAATCTTGAACGCTGTCAGTCGCCGTGAAATTACAACCGCCCGACCAAGGCGTCCATAGTACGAAAGTACTGTGCGATGGAGAGTTTCTGGAAAACCGAAACTAAGTTTTGGGACAATCCGGCCCCGAATACAACCCTAGTCCATAACAAAAGGGTGCATCACACTCAGACACCAGGTACAAAAACCAAAAAGCAAAAACCCCATAAAGGGCACGGAACCGTACTAGAGGAATGGCTCAGCGGACCCTGTAAAATTCACAGTACAGAAGGCGCCACCCCAACACATAGCCTTCGAGCATGTTGGATACTGCGGCAGGTGGCCAAAAGTGGCGAGGAGCTTTTAGCCCTGGAAAACAACTCCAACAGTACCAGTACGGTGTCAACAGTCTTCGAGACTTTCGCATCAAATAATATGCGAAACGAACAATCCATGACCTCGCGAAGTCTACCAAGTAGCAACAACAAATCCATGGAGCGACACGGCCATCACCTTCAACGCCAGCGACGAACCTAAATTCCGAACAGCCCGAGCACCAGCCGCATTGGTCCTCAGTCCAATAGTGGATGGCTTTCGTCTTACCAAGGTACTCATGGATGGCGGAAGCGGACTAAACCTCATCTACGAGGAAACTCTTCAAAAAATGGAAATAGACTGGAGCCGCATTGAGCGAAGCAGCACAACCTTTAGAGGAATAATCACTAGCCGGGAAGCGCACATGAAAAATCACACTTGATGTGGTGTTCGGCTCGCCGGACAATTACATGTCCGAAGACGTCATGTTCCAAGTGGCCCTGTTCAGCAGTGGATATCACGCTATATTAGGACGAGAGGCATTCACAATTTTTCAAGCGATACCCCATTACGGGTAAATGAAGCTTAAGATGCCTGGGCCCGGCGGAATAATCACTCTCGTTAGTGATCCGGACATAACACTCCGCGCCGAAAACAAGACAACCGCATTAGCCCTGGAGGCACTATCTGAAGCCCTAGCGGCAGAAGAACTCACTGCGCTGCGCTCTACGGTGAATAGGGACGATGTGATACTCGATAAGAGATCCAAGTCCACCTCCTTTAAACCAGCGGATGAAATAGTCAAATTCCAGGTCCATCCAACGGACCCAACAAAGACGGCCTCCATCGGGGCACAGTTGAACCCTGATGAAGATGCCGCACTGCGAGAATTCCTTTGGGAAAATTGGGACATCTTTGCACGGCACCCTTGGATATGCCAGAATCCCCGCATGATTGGCGAACACAGCCTAAACATCCTAAAAGGATTCAAGCCAGTCAAACAGGCTCTTCGGCTATTTTCCGAACCCAAAAGACAGGCAATGGGAGAAGAGCTAGCCAAACGACTGGAAGCCGGATTCATCAGAGACATCAAACATCCGGACTGGCTAGCAAACCTAGTAATGGTACCAAAGAAGGACAAATCCTGGCGCCTATGCGTCAATTTTAAAGACCTCAACAAGGCCTGCCCAAAGGATCCCTTCCCCCTTCCCCGCATCGACCAAATAATCGATGCTACTGCAGGGCACGATTCATTGTGCTTCCTTGACGCATACTCCGGCTACCATCAAACCAAGATGGCGGAGGCGGACCAAGCCACAACAGCATTCATTACTCCATATGGACCATTCTGCTTCAACACGATGCCCTTCGGACTCAAAAACACCGGTGCAACATATCAGCGCATGATTCAGACATGTCTGGCCACCCAGATCGGCAAAACAGTAGAGGCATACATAGACGACGTAGTCGTCAAACCAAGACACGTCGAGACTCTAGTAGACGATCTGAGGCTCACATTCGACAACCTCCGAGCATATGACCTTAAGCTGAATCCGGAAAAATGCGTTTTCGGCATACCAGCCGGAAAGCTCCTGGGCTTCATTATATCCGATAGAGGAATTGAAGCAAACCCAGCCAAGATCCGAGCTCTGTCACAGCTGGATATTCCAAAAGACCTCAAACAAATACAAAAATTGACTGGATCGGCTCTAAGCCGCTTTATCTCCCGTTTGGGAGAAAAGGCATTGCCCCTCTATCGCCTCCTCGGCGCACGGACACCAGTGGGCGGATGCTGCCACCGCCGGACTCGAAGAAATAAAAGCCATATTGGCAACAAATCCGGTCCTGGCTGCGCCTAACCTGGGCGAACCAATGTTGTTATACATCGCGGCAACACATCAAGTTGTAAGCGCGGTACTCGTTGTCGAACGAGAAATAGAAGGGCATAAAAAATTCCCTCTTCAAAAACCAGTATACTACGTATCCAATGTCTTAACTCCCTGCAAGTCCCGTTACCCGCACTATCAAAAGATAGCGTACGCGGTGTTCATGGCATCGCGGAAGCTCCGACACTACTTTCAAGAGTGTTCGATAACAGTGGCCTCCGAAGTGCCCCTCAACGACATCATAAACAACCACGACGCGACGGCAGGATTGCAAAATGGGCCATTGAGCTCTTACCATTTGATATAACTTACAAACCACGACGAGCTATAAAGTCACAAGTCTTGGCTGACTTTGTCACTGAATGGACTGAAGCCGAACTCCCTAAAGAGTACGGCGCATACTCCAATTGGATTATGCATTTCGACGGCTCCAAAATGTTGACCGGCTTGGGGGCTGGTGTCGTATTGACGTCCCCAACCGGGGACACAGTCCAATACGTACTTCAGATAATGTACACGGACTCCAACAATGCAGCCGAATACGAGGCCCTCCTACATGGCCTCCGGATGGCAATCTCCATGGGCATTCAACGCCTAGAGGTGTGCGGGGATTTAAACCTTGCAATATCCCAAGTAAATGGAGACTTTGACGCCAAGGATCCGAAAATGGCAGCCTATCGTAACGCCGTCCTAAAAATGTCAGCTCGCTTCGAAGGACTCAAACTCCACCACGTAGCCCGGGATAATAACCAAGCAGCCGACGTATTGGCACGCATCGGCTCGAAACGCGACACTGTCTCTCCAAACATCTTCCTGGAACGGCTCTTTAAGCCATCCGTACTATGGGAAGAGGAGTCCGGAAATAACAACCCGGAAGCAGCCGCACCACCCAACACAGAACAATCTGACATAATCGGCGACTCAGCCGATGAAATAACACCTTTAGCCCACGAAATAATGGCAGTAATCGCCTCATGGACAGAGCCATTCCTAGCCTACTTACTTAGGGAGGAACTTCCCGAAGACCAAAATGAGGCCCGCTGCATAGTTTGGCGATCTAAAGCCTACAAGGTCCACGAGGGAGAACTCTATAAGAAAAGCACAACCGGAGTCCTTCAAAGGTGTATCTCCGAAGAGGAAGGGCGAAACCTTCTGGCTGAAATTCATGGCGGACTAGGCGGACACCACGCCGCAGCTCGGGCCCTTGTAGGCAAGGCATTCCATACAGGATTTTATTGGCCGACGGCCCGGGCAGATGCTCAGGACTTAGTCCAACGATGCGTCGGTTGTCGACTCTTTGCTAATCGAGCCATATGCCACCCACCGCCTCAAAACTATACCCATCACCGCCGTCATGTGCAGGGGATTGACATGGTTGGACCCTTAAAGGGGAACCCACAAGAAAAAGTACCTATTGGTCATGGTGGACAAATTCACCAAATGGATAGAGGCCAAGCCAGTTAAAACGGCAGAGTCCGGACCAGTGATAGACTTCATATCCGGGGTAGTACACCGTTATGGCGTCCCCCATAGCATCATTACCGATAACAGCACGAACTTCACGGCCGACGAGGTTAAATTATGGTGCAAAAATATGGGCATTAAGCTCGATTACGCTTCAGTCTATCATCCTCAAACCAACAGTCAAGTGGAACGAGCAAATGGTCTAATAATGAGCGGCATCAAACCCAGACTAGTGCGGTCCCTTACAAAATCTAACACGCACTGGGTAGAGGAGCTTGACTTCGTACTCTGGGGGCTGCGGACAACGCCCAACCGTACTACCGGATTCACACCATTTTTCATGGTATACGGCGCAGAGGCAGTTTTGCCCTGCGACATCATTCATGACTCACCTTGTGTCGGTGTACTAAAGTAGGGGTACCTTAGTACCCCAAACTTGTGCACGGGCGGTTGCAGCACCCCGTGGCAAGGCTCGCCAGGAGTCCGCCAAGACCCTCCGTCATTTCCATTTACTGCCATTCAAGAACAAAGTATTAACTAAGAAGACAAAGCCCCGGCAAGAGGAGCGTGCCGGGAAGTACAAGGCCCCGGCAAGAAGAACTTGCCGGGAAGGACGGGGCGCCGGCAAGAGGAGCTTGCCGGGAAGGCCAACCAAGGCACTTCCAGAAAACTTGCCGCGACGCCCCGCGCGTCCCGGCAAGGCCCGGCGACCGGCAAGCTTGCTGGCGCGACAAGAGAAGAAGCGGCGAGGCGCTTGTCAGCGGCAAGGCTGCCACCTGGACCCAAGCTCCAAGCGATCCAACGACGTGTCACCCTGGGCCATCCCAGAGCACGTGGCGGCGCCAGTGCAGCCATGCGGTGCGAGGTGGCAAGCGGAGCTGACAAGGAGGCCATCATGGCGATCGGTGGCACCCCTAACAGTCGTTTCCTCGCACTGTTGGGGTGACCGGACGGGCATTAGATGCCCTTGTCCCCTGCCGTCAGAGTTAGGTAGGGGACACTGTTGGACACTGTGGTACCAACCTGCGTTTTTACTCTTTTACCCCCTCTCCCTACGTTGCCAGCTGTCGGTGACCCCCTTAGACTATAAAAGGGAGGCCCATGCGCACGTAGAAGGGGTTCGATCCATTCGACACATCCAACACCACTACACGCTCACGCTCTCGAGCAAGAACAAATACAAACACAAAGCAGCGGAGGAGTTTTATCTCTCGGAGAGCTCGAAGCTGGGTAAAAAGCCCCCGCGTGCCGTCGCCTCGATCTGCTCTGCGTGCGCCCTCCGCTCCCTTGCCGGACTAGAAGGGGCCCCCTGCCCCATAGGTGCTCGTGCCCTCAGCGTACCACGACATCTTTGGCGCGCCAGGTAGGGGGCGTCGAGGTCGTGCACATCTGATCCGGCGTCTACGCGCGCTACATCAACATCTTCATCGACATGGCACCGAAGAAGAAAACTTCGGGGGTAGCCGCTCCGTCTGCGAATGTCCTACCGCCATCGAAGCAAACAGGCGGTGGGGTGGACGCCGGCGGAGGAGCGGGCGCCAGCGGGGGGACTCACATCGTCACCCGCTCCAAGGACAAGGCCCCGCAAGGTTTAGCGTCTGCACATCCGCCGCACCCCTCCCAGGAGGTGCAAGATCGACAACGCCACGGCGCTCCTGGCGCCGTGCTCGCGTTGGAGCAAGGCCAGGCTGGTGGGACACGGGACATTCAAGGCCAGCATGTGCGCCAGCATGCTGGCACGAGCGCGGTGCGGTCACCTGGACGAGATGCTGCTCCTTCTAACACTGTTAGAAGTTTGAGCATGTCTCGCACTCGCGCCGCCACCGCCGCCTAAGACTCAGAGGAAGCGCCGCCCGAGCCCGGCTATTGATTACCTCAGCGCCGCACAAGATCGACGGCGAGGGCCGCTATCTATAGCCTCATTGACTTCGCTTAGCGCCGATAAGCCCGGCAAACGAGCACGTCGAAGCCGCGGCAAGGCGCTCAGGCAGAAGCCGGTGGCGACAAGAACGGCGGGGGTGCCACCACCGTGCACTCCCCACCCCGAAGGCCGAGATCGCTGACTCGCCGGGCCAACCTCGACGCCGACTCCACCGCGTCGTCGGACCCGCGAGCTCGCCGCGATCAACGCCACGTTCTCCAAGAACGACGACACGAAGACGCTCGTACTCGCATCAAGCACAGAAGGGAAGCGCGGCGTCAACCTGACCAGCGCGCTGGGCCCACTGTCGATATGCATGCGCCAGGGGAACCGGGCGACTTGCCGTACGCGGCAGGTTGCCCTGCGTTCACCCGTGAGCTGCGGCAAGTCCAGTGGCCCAGTACCAAGAACTTCAAACCAGACGTGCCCGAGAAGTACGATGGCAGGATACATCCGTCGGAATTCCTCAGCATCTACACCATCGCGGTGCAGGCTGCCGGAGGGCGCGACAAGAAGATCCTCGCCAACTACTTCCCGCTGGTGCTCAAGCCCAACGTCAGATCTTGGCTCATGCACTTGCCGGACAACTCCATCTCTTCGTGGGCGGACCTGTGCCATCAGTTTGTCGGCGCCTTCACAGGCGGCCACAAGCCTCATGGCCAGGAGAGCGACCTTCACTTGCTCGTCCAGAAGGAGGGAGAACCCCTGTGCAAGTACATACAGAGATTCAGCCAAGTGCAGCGCAACATCCCAGACGTCCACCCTGCCGCAGTTATCAGCGCGTTCCATTAGAACGTGCGTAACGGCAGGATGAGGGAGGAGATGGCGATGTGCAAGATTAGAGATGTCAGCGAGCTGTACGCTCTAGCCGACAAGTGTGCACGGGCTGAGGAGGGGAGGAAAATCCCTGGAGAGACTGCATGGGCAGAAGGATCTGACAGTGAGGATACCGCCCCGGCAAGGAAGAACCGGAGGCGGGGCAACAGAAAAAGAAAGGCTAAGGATGTGCTAGTTGTCAAGCATTCCGGCGACGGAGGCGGCTCCGACAAGGCCAAAGCTAGTGAGTCCGGCGAGGCTGTCGTAGCCGCCGACAAGCAGGATGGCTCCGACAAGCAATATTGCAAGATCCACCGCACCAAGGGCCATGACCTCCAAGCCTGCAAGAAAGTTGAGCAGATGGCGGAGCTACAGAAAGCTGAGTTCGAGCGCCGCGACAAGGAGAGGGCCCAGGGAGGTGGCGGAGGATCCGGCAAGAAGCTTCTCGCCCGGGGAGGGCGCCACGGCAAGGCCAAGCCGCGGCAAGGAGACAGGCCTCCCCGTGGCCGCGACAAGGACGAAGACGAAGATGACGAAATGGAGGAAGATGAGACCGACGACCAGAAATTTTAGAAGGCAACGGAGGTGTTGTGCATCGACGGCGGCGCTTCTCTGCACACCTCGCACCGCCAACTCAAACAGTGGGCGCGAGAGGTGAGCGCAGCAGAACCGTCCGTTGAATCGCGCAAGCCCCTGAAGTGGTCCAGCACGCCCATCATCTTCGATGTTGAGGATCACCCTGATCGCATCACTGCGGTCGGGTGCTTGCCAATGTTGGTCTCGCCAACAATCCGCAACCTCAAAGTCACGAAGATGTTGGTTGACGGCGGGGCCGGCCTGAATCTGATCTCCTCCGCAGTGCTCAAGAAACTTCAGCTCCCCGACAGCGAGCTCGAAGAGACCGGCATCTTTCAAGGAATAAATCCAGGAAGGAGCAAGCCGAAGGGGAAGATCACACTGCCAGTGACGTTTGGAAGCGAGCTGAATTTCAGGACAGAGAGAGTCACATTTGATGTTGCTGATTTCCCATTGCCCTACAATGGGATACTAGGCCGTCCAACGCTTGCCAAGTTCATGGCAGCATCTTATTACGCCTACAATGTGCTCAAGATGCCTGGTCCGATAAGTGTTATTTCTGTCCAAGGCGACAAGAAGGATGCACTTATCTGTACCGACAAGATCTACCGGGAAGCAGCAGCCGCAGCAGAGCGCCAAACACTTGCCGCTGAAGCTCCCGGGGAGAAGAAGAAGAAGGCCAAGTCCGGCAAGAGTAGCTCTGATGCCCTCTCCGGCAAGCGCACCTCTGCGGAGTGCTGCGCTACCGTCGAGGACGCACCATCGAGCTCCACCGGCAAGTGCAAGAGGGCAAAGGCAGCTTCGCCAGAGACTAAGAAAGTGGCCGCCAAGGAGGACGGCACTGGTGGTACCTTCACCATCAGTGCCGCGCTTGATCCTAAATAGGAAAGCGCGCTCGTTGCTTTCCTGCGTGCGAATGTCGATGTGTTTGCGTGGCAACCATCTGACATCCCCGGTGTTCCCAGGGAAGTAATTGAGCACCACCTTGCCGTCTGCCCTCACGCACGGCCCGTCAAGCAGAGAGTCAGAAAACAAGCAGTGGAGAGACAAGAGTTCATTGCAGAAGAGATCAAGAAGTTGGAAGCAGCGGGCCTGGTCCGAGGAGTGCTCCATCCGACGTGGTTAGCCAATCCAGTGAGTCGTGCGCAAGGCAAACGGGAAGTGGAGGCTTTGTATTGACTTCACTGATGTTAATAAAGCTTGTCCCAGGATCCATTTCCTTGCGGCGCATTGACCAGATTGTCGACTCCACGGCGGGATGTGATCTGCTTTCATTCCTTGATGCATACTCGAGGATATCATCGATCTTCATGGCGTAAGAGGATGAAGAAAACCGCATTCATTACTCCATGTGGCACGTCATCGCTTGCATTTAATGCCTTCGGACTAAAGAATGCTGGTTCAACATTTGCAAGAGTAGTCAGCCATGCTTTTGAGCCACACTGCACGTAAATGTAGAAGCTTACATGGACGACATAGTGGTCAAGAGCAAGGACAAAGAGACTCTGATCCAAGATTTGGATGAGACTTTTGCAAATCTGCGCAAGGTCAATCTCAAGTTGAACCCCGAGAAGTGTGTGTTCGGAGTTCCTTCCGGCAAGCTTCTCGGGTTCTTTGTGTCTCAAAGGGGGATTGAAGCCAATCCCGACAAGATCAAGGCCATTGAGCAAATTGAAGCTCCAAAGCACGTCAAGGATGTGCGAAGGCTTGCCGGCTGCGTTGCTGCTCTTAGTAGATTCATTTCCAAGTTCGTTGAACGCTACCGCCATTTTTCAAAATCTTGAAAAGGCGGGTCCCATGAAATGGACTCGAAGCGGAGGCTGCGCCTGCAAGACTTGAAGAAATATTTGTCCTCCACTCCAACACTTGTCGCACCTAAGCCACAAGAGAAGTTGCTGCTATACCTGGCGGCAACCAATCAAGTGGTTAGTGCTGCGTTAGTGGCGGAGAGGGAGGCGGATGATGAGCCAGGAGCTGCGACAAGTGAGTCCAGCGACAAGCAGGGGGCTTCTCCGACAAGCTTTGGCCCGGCAAACCCTGATCCGACAAGTTCTGGCTCCGCCAAGGATGGATCTGTGCGATTGCGGAAGAAAAATGAAGAAGAAGGTGCAGCGCCTAGTTTACTTTGTCGGTTCCTTTTGCGGGGGCTAGATCAAGGTACTACGGTGTGCGAAGTTGCTTCGGCCTACTCATGGCCTCAAGGAAGCTGCGCCATTACTTTCAAGCACATGAGATCACGGTTGTCACTCGCTTTCACTGAAGAGGATCTTGCAGAATCCGTAGCAACAAAGCAGGATTGTCGAGTGGGCTTTGGAATTGTCAAGCTTTGGCCTCAAGTTTGAAAGTACTTCAACTATTTAGAGCCGGCTTTGGCAGAATTTATAGCGAATGGACGCCAACACCGGATGAAGAAACTCGGAGAAGAGCATCCCGTCAAGGAAGTTAACAAAGAATGGATCATGTACTTTGATGGTGCCTTCTCGCAGCAAAGCGCGTCTTGCGGGCGTACTACTTGTCGCCCCACCGGAGAGCACCTCAAGTATGTGGTCCAAATGCACTTTCCCAAGGAGCAAGCAACAAATAATCTTGCAAAGTATGAAGGCTTGCTTGCGGACTCGAGATAGCAGCAGAGCTTGGGATCAAGAAGCTTATTGTCGGGGGTGACTCACAGCTTGTCGTCCGCCAAGTCAACAAAGATTACCGAGTCCGCTGATGGAAGCATACATTGATGAAGTGAGGAAGCTAGAGGAGCATTTTGACGCTCGCAAATGGAACATGTTCCAAGAGCTCGAATGACATTGCAGATGGCTTTGTCAAAATGTGCCGACTTAAATTGCTCTGTGGAACCAGGGATTTTGTGCTCAAACCGACTCAGCCATCCGTCACACCATCAATCGGACAGAGCAAGAAGAGAAAGTTGCTCGCCGGCGACCACTTTCCGCAGAGCTCCCGGAGCCGCCGCCAAGAAGGTTCCTGTGATCAACACAAAAGTGCCGAGGAGCAGTCGCTCGACAAGCCCTGTGGCTTGTTTCGTTGAAGCAGATGCTCCCGACAAGCTGTGTCCCGACACGCTTGCCGGGGAGCATCTCGCTCCGGCAGGATCCCTGATCCTTGCCGTCGAAGCAGATGTTCCTGCAGCAGCATTTGCGCCTTTAGCCCTTGTTGTCGAGCCGCAGGCTCCGGCATGGGCACAGCAGATCGTCCATTTCCTTCAGACAGGAGAACTTCCCGAGGAGCAAGTAGCCCGGCAATCAAGTATGTACCAGTTTGTCGATGACATACTGTACAGAAGAAGATTCAACAGAGTGAAATTGAAGTGCCTCTCCCGGGAAGATGGACAGGGGCTGTTGGCGGAGATACACGGAGGCATATGTGGTCACCACATTGGCGCAAGAGCACTTGCCGGCAAAGCTTTCCGGCAAGGTTTCTTCTAGCCGACAGCCCTCCAGGATGCAACTGCACAAGTAACCAAGTGTGAAGCGTGCGGTTCCACTCCAAACAGATTCATCAACCAGCTCAGCTCTCCAAACAATCCCTTTATCCCGCCATTTTTGGTCCAGGGGCTCGATATCTCGGCCCCTTCCCCGAAGCCGTCGGGGCTTTGAGTACTTGTACGCTGTAATCGACAAGTTCACAAAGTGGCCTGAAGTGGAACCGGTGAGAAAGGTGACAGCACAGTCAGCAGTCAAGTTCTTTAGGTCAATTGTTTGCCGTTTCGGAATCCCTAACAGGATCATTACCGACAATGGCACACAATTCACAAGCCGCACCTTCATGCAGTACGTCCAAGATCTTGGCACCAAGATTTGCTTCGCTTCTGTTGCTCACCCGAGAAGCAACGGTCAAGCGGAGAGGGCAAACGCTGAAGTGCTGCGCTGGCTCAAGACCGAACTTTCGACGTGCTGCACAAGTGCGGAAGAAATTGATCGAGCAGCTGCGGTGGTTCTTTGGTCAATCAGAACGACACCAAACCGAGCCACTGGCCAGACACCCTTTGCTCTTGTCTACGGAGCAGAGACAGTTCTCCCCACGGAACTCGTACACGGATCGCCTCGAGTGCTCGCTATGATGAGCTTGAGCAAGAGCAGCTGCGGCAAGATGACGCTGCTCCTCGAGGAGAATCGCCTTCAGATCGCCAGGCGCGAGCTGCTCGCTACTAAAGAAGTTTTGCGCCGCTATCATAGCCGCAGTTAATGCCAAGCTTCGAGGAAGGCGACCTTGTTCTTGGCGTGTTCAATCCGCCAAGAATTCAAACAAGTTGACTCCGAAGTGGGAAGGCCCTTATCGGGTGAAACGAGTCACTAGGCCCGGCGCTGTCCGCCTTGAGACCGAAGATGGCATTCCGGTGAGCAACTCCTAGAACATAGAGCATCTTCGCAAGTTTTACCCATATATGCGCATTGCGGCCCTGTTCCGCAACCACATTTTGTACAAGCCTTGCCGCTGTTGCATGTAACCCTTTGTACAAAGCCGGGCGCAGCTCCCGTGCGTAAATAAAGTTTATGTGCCCCGCACATCTTGTCAAATTTAATGCATCTTCCTTTTTTGCATCTATATCTGACACTTTGTGCAGCACTTACCCCCGGTAAGCAATAGCGAACCTTAAGGTTCCGTATCATTATTTTCTCTTCTTTCTTCTCAAAAAGAAGACTCCTTCGCACACAAGTTCACCGGGGGGGGAGGGAAGATAAAGATGTGGACCAGGCGTCGTTCAAAGGAATCTAACCTTGCCGGGACATAGACGACAGAAAAGCTAAGTTGCCAAAGTTCGAGCTTAGCCAATTTTAAAATTTTAGGTTATATTCCTTGAACGTTCGTGCCTTGTATGGAAAACCTGTGCGCGGAGGAATCGACTTGCGGCTAAGTTGCGCCCTTGATTTGTTTTCGAGTCCGCTCAACAATACAAGCGAGCTGTAACTAGTCCCGACAAGATTTCTTGTCGGAGGCAAGACCGCCATGGTTGCTGATGTTCCGTGACTCAGCAAGTGTGCTCGCTACCGCAAGTTCCCTCAAAGCGAGGGTAAAAGCATACAAGGGATGTAACAGAGTAAAGGAAATAACGAGCAAGCGATACCTGCAATAAAGTTATATTACAAGAATGACTTATTGTGGCAATCGACTAGATTGTTCTCATAACTCAAACGGCAGCAAAGAAGAAAAAGGGAGAAGAAGGGCGGCCTAATCCACGCTCGCCGCTGACCCTCCCCGACCTCGCTCACCTTGTCCACGATGGGTGCGACGACGACCGAGCTCCTCAAGATCAGCGTCCTCCGGCAGCTTCTTGGTGACGCGGAGAGGTCGAGGCCTGGCTTGCGAAAGAGGACCTTAACCAGCACCTTCTCCAAGACCTTGGCGCAGATTGCGCGCGACTCGTCCGCCAGCTTCTTCGGGATCCTTTCCCGGAGCTGCTGGAGGGCCGTCGCCACGCCCTTGAAGAAGAGAGTGAGCTTGGCGCTGGGCTGGAGGTTCTCGTTGGTGGAGTACCCGAAGCCCGCCAAGTCCAGCTCCGCCAACTCCTCGTCGATGACTGCAGCGATGTTGACGAGGCCCTCCGCCCGAGCTCCACCGTGGCTCGAAAAGTGTTCTGAGTCTCGGCGGCCCTCGTCAGCAGCTCTTCGTTGCCCTTGAGCTCCTTCCTCAAGTCGTCTTCTCGCTTCTTGGCGGCGTCCAGCGTCCCCGCCAAGGTGGCCAGTTTCAGCTCCAGATCAGCACTTGAGTCTTTGGCGGCGTTCAGCTCCTTGATCTTCTTGGCAAGCTGGACGTGCAGCTCGCCATGGGCGCGTGCATCCTTCTCGTGTTCGCTACTGAGTGCGGCAAGCTCTTCGCTCTTCTTTTTCATGTCCGCCTCCAAGCTGCCACCTTCGCCTCTAATTCCTTCTTGGCGGTCTCGGCGGGGCGGCATCCTTTGCCTCCTTGAGTGCCCCGCCAAGTGATTGCTCCCTGACGCCGAGCTCCTCTTCGTGGCTGTCCAAGTTCACCTTCTTCAGATCAACTCACCATCCCGCTTGGACAGCTCCTCGGCGGGAGCCTCTGCTGCTCTTGGCTTCAGCCTTCTCCAGATGAATGCCTTCTTCGCCTCGTCGAGCTCGCCCTCTCCTCAAAGAATGGACCGGAGGGCCTCCTGTTGCGGCTCTTGAGCTCCTCCGCGTGTTTTTCTATGTCAACTCCCGCCACGCGACAAGCGCTTCCGGGACTCAAGCTTCGCTTGTCGGACTTGATAGAGCGACACCAGCTTCGGAGCAGCCTGCTCCTCCTCGGACTCGCTGGCGCCGCTGCTTGGCTGTCAACCATCGCCAGCCCAAGCAGAGGCGTAGTACTTCCTCAAACTCCTCCCCTTCCACTGCACCTCGAGCTCGACGCCCAGGAAGCTTGATGTACACGCCCTCGCCTTCTTCACGCTACTGGCTGGGGCTCGTCGGAGCCCGGGCGCTACATCAGCAGGCGGAGGGGTCGGCGGATGTGTAGCGCCTTGCGCCTCCTGCATCCTCCGGGTCGTCGGTCACGATCGCGGACCCTCGCCATTCTGCGCCAAAGAGCCTTGGCGGCTTCCTCGTCGGCAGGTTCATCAGCGCCGGCCTCTTCCTCACCGGTAGCGACATCTTCAGTGTTGCCGCATGCGCCTTCCTTGCCGGAGGCCTCGGTATCCATTGGGTCTGCGAGAGGGGGATCTAAGGATAGGGAGAGGGAGGAAAAGTCAAGCAAATATCCAAAAGAAGAAAGAAGATCAAAAGAAGAACCCAAGGGAAGATTCCCGACAAAAAGGGTTACTTGTGCTGGGCTCCGTGACCATGGGCTCCTCCACCAGGGGCTCACTGGTTCCACCCCTTGCCGGGACCCCTCCTTGCCGGGAGCGATCCTTGTCGGAGAATCGCCTTGGCGGCGTAGTTGAAGCAGACAGACCTCCGGTTGCTCCTGCTGGGCTTGTTCGGCTCCTATATACAAATGAATCAACAATCAAGACGTCAGCAAAAGGAGAAGCACCCATGCGCGCCCCACAACGGGAAGTAAACCAAAACACTTACGCTGGGGGCTTTGCTGGGGGCTGCTGCGAGGAGAAGGGACCGGGTCCGTCAAGGTGGTCTCGGACGTATCTTCTGCTGTCACAGCAGGATCGTCCTCGATGTTAACCACGGGGACCTTGGCCCTCTTCGCCGCCCTCTCCGCCAAAGTCCTGAAGCAGAACAGGGATTTAGAGAGAAGCTAATTAGATACAAGGCAAACAACAACAAGGATCAAAGAAAGACAAGTACAGTAAGAAGAAAGCCTTACTCCTCCTCATCCTCCTCCTCTTCGTCGTCATCAGAGCTCAGCGCGGAGAGATCGAACTCCGGTACCCTCTCTGCGCGGTGTGGCGGGGGAGTAGGCTCCCTTCTGCGTTTGCCGGGGGCTGCGGCAGGATCAGGCGTGGCGGCCCGGGAAGATCCCGCCTTAGTTGCCGGCGCAGCCTGGGACCCTCCCGCGGCAACGGTACTTGCCGCGGTGGAGCATGTCCCACGGCGCCGCGGCTGCTGGTCGGCCCGCTCCTCTGCCATCTCTCCAACTCGACGGAGGCGCCTTCTTGGCTGGAATTGGGGCTGTCTTTGAGGCCCCCGCCATGCAAGCTGCTCAAGGATCGGCTGGCCACTCACCCTCGGCGGGCTCGCTCGTTCGGCCTCGCGGCCTCGCCATCGACCTCCCGGCAAGATCTTCCCGGTCGGTGAGGCTTGCCGCCTCACTGATCCGCCTCCGCCAGCGGAAGCCAAACCGCCGCAGCAGCTGCTGCCGCCGCCTCTTCGCCCTATCATGGCGATGTACGCCATCTCGTTGTCGGGTGGCGCGGTGAGGAGTTTACGCCGTCGGAGTTGATCGCCACCTCCGCCAAGTCATCGAAGAATTGCTGCACGACCTCGGCAGCGGCTCTATCCAATTTGCACTTATCCGCGCGAGTCGCGACTGGCATCATTCGCAGATGCGATCGCTACCGGGAGTTGTTGCACAAGGGGACGACGCCCATGCAACTTGAACCACTCGATGGTTGGCGCCATGCTTGAACATCTCCCAAAGATCGCGTCAAGCTCCGTAACCGTGAAGTTGAAGTTGAGGCCTGGACGCAGCCTCATGATATCCGCCGGGCTGCCAAACAACCAGCGGGCTCTCCTCTCTTGCAGAGGGCGCGCGGCGCGCGGCGAAATCGCGCCAACCGCCTGCCGTGAGTCCGCATGCTCGAGCCGGAGGATTCGGGTGGTGGCGATCGTCAGCTTGGCGTCATCTGGCGACAGAGCGCTCCAGTCGCTGCCACGCACCACCCGGGTCTGGTGCAGCTTGGTGAATGGCGGCGGATTGGCATCACAGATCCAGCACCACTCCGCCCTCCACTCGTCCCACTTGCTGCGGAGCTCGCCCGTCAAGTACACCTCCTTCATGCCCATCCGGGAGGTCCAGCGATTCCGCCAGCGCTGGCTCCTTTCTTGGCCCGAGGGGAGAAATAATGACGAAAAAGAGCAACATTGGGGAGGATGCCAACAAAGTTCTCGAGAGGTGTGCGAAAACCGCCATTGTCAGAACGGCGTTGGGGGTGAAATCAAGAAGATGAAACCCGAGGTGTTCATGATGTCGCAAAGAAAATCGGAAAAAGGTGGGCGAGCCCGCATAGAAGAACACAGGAAGAAGTAGTACCCTCTCGGGGCACTTTTTCGACGGAAGCCTCGGCGAAAGCACCGCGCGGCGTGGATGCGCGCTGCCTCCATCGACGGAAGAGGTAGAACTCCGCCCGCAGTGCCTCGGGGTGAGCTCGGGAGGAAAGCACTCGCTTTGCGCTAGCGCCGAGCTCCAGCGCCTCGGTCGACTTCGCAGCCTTCGCAGTCTTCGCAGCCTTCCCGGTCTTCGGAGCCATGGCGGAAGCAGTGGGGGAAGGCGAAGGCGACGGCGACAATGGGCGGCGGAGCGCTGCTCTCTTTCGACTCGGGGAGCGGAGGGGAACGGCGGAGCTTTCGAAGGAAGGAACTGCAGGTGGCGAAAGTGGGGGAACGGCCCTGTTTCCTCTGCTTATAAACGGGGGATGCGAACATTACGCATTTCCTGGAATTAAGCGCTGACCACGTTCTCTCCCACGACGCCGCAATTGACGCGTGCCGTTGCGAGAGAGCGCGGTGGATACGGAGTGGATCTAATTTGGACCCAGGCCACGCGTGCCCGTGCACAGTTTTGGGCCTGGCCCAACAGCGCTCGGCACCGTGTATGGCCCAGGCCCGTGGGCTCCTGTCGGTGTACTATAGTATGGGTACCTTAGTACCCCAAACTTGTGCACGGGTTGTTGCAGCACCCCGTGGCAAGGCTCGCCAGGCGTCCGCCAAGACCCTCCGTCATTTCCATTTACTGCCATTCAAGAACAAAGTATTAACTAAGAAGACAAAGCCCCGGCAAGAGGAGCGTGCCGGGAAGTACAAGGCCCCGGCAAGAAGAACTTGCCGGAAAGGATAGGGCCCCGGCAAGAGGAGCTTGCCGGGAAGGCCAACCAAGGCACTTCCAGAAAACTTGCCGCGAAGCCCCGCGCGTCTCGGCAAGGCCCGGCGACTGGCAAGCTTGCCGGCGCGACAAGAGAAGGGCCGCGGCAAGGCTGCCACCCGCACCAAGCTCCAACAAGATCCAACGACGTGTCACCCTGTGGCCATCCCAGAGCACGTGGCGAGTATTTGGCAGCCATGCGGTGCGAGGTGGCAAGCGGAGCTGACAAGGAGGCCATCGTGGCGATCGGTGGCACCCCTAACGGTCGCTTCTCGCGACTGGGGCGACGGACGGGCATTAAATGCCCTTGTCCCTGCCGCCGAGTTAGGTAGGGACACCGTTGGACACTGTTGTACCAACTTATGCGTTTTACTCTTTTACCCCTCTCCCCACGTTGCCACTGTCGGTGACCCCTTAGACTATAAAAGGGAGGCCCATGCGCACGTAGAAGGGGTTCGGTCCATTCGACACATCCAACACCACTACACGCCACGCCTCGAGCAAGAACAAATACAAACACAAAGCAGCAGAGGAGTTTTATCTCTCCGGAGAGCTCCGGTTGGGTAAAGCCCCGCGTGCCGTCGCCGCCGATCCGCTCAAGTCGGCCTCCACTCCCTTGTCGGACTAGAAGGGGCCCCGCCCCATAGGTGCTCGTGCCCTCAGCGTACCACGACACCTTGAGTGCGCATGTACGAAGAAAGAGAAGCCAAGCTGGATCGGCAGGACAGCTAGGACGCATTGGAGGAAGAACACGACGTGGCAAAGGCTGGTTCCGCATTCTATCAGCAGCAGGCTCGAAGATATCAAAGCAGAGAAGTACGGGCTAAAACTTACAATGTTGGCGAACTAGTTCTACGCCTGCCGGACAAGAAAAAGGACAAGCTCAAGCCCAAATGAGAAGGCCCTTTCATTATTGATCAAGTCCTCGATCAAGGCGGCGCATCGCCATAAATGCATCGGACAACCGACTCGAGCCGAACCCATGGAACGCAGCCCGCCTCCGAAGATTCTACGCCTAGCGCCGGACTAAGAGTTCGTCTCCTTCCTCCGTCCAAATTTTTACACTTCAGCTGTCTTTCGTTTCTCTCTTTTTTCTCTCACCTTTTTCATAAAAGCCCTTAAAGGCCTACTTGCGCATTGTTCGCACACACTTGATGTGCTATCCGCACTCATTATACCTGGGGGCTTCTCTACCGGAAGCTTACTCATACGGGTTTCATGCCCAGTACATGTGTCAAACTTCCACATGTACCTTTTATTCACCATTATATGCATCGATATGACTTAAATTTTTGCCAAGCTGGGTTGCCTGGCTCCTGTGCTTACCCCTACGTTCCCGATTGTTCGGCTAGGAGGTAAAGGGAGCACCTCTGCGATTGTTATCGCTGGTCACGGATGTGTACCTCGATCGGGTGAAGCCGAAAGCTAGCGTTCTTAAGGGAATATTCGGTCGGTGACTTGAAAGATGATTTTTTACCTATTTATTTATCTGCCCCCAGATGTTTTCCTGCTCTTTTCGCAGTCCGGACATGCACTTTAGGGCATGCCCCCCAGGGAAAGGAACGCTTAACGGAACTATTCTCCATAGAAGATGTTTCTTGCTAACCATGTAATATAACATAACTAGTTGGGCACTTGTCTGATAAAGCACTAATGACCCCTACGCCTGGTCTCCATGCATACCCCGGTTTTTCTTAACCGAGAAGGTATTCGGACACACTCCGGACTCTAGGGTCCCGAGATTGAAGCGAAAAGGTCGGCAAAGACAAACGATCTACAATCCGGCTAGAAGGCATTTTACATGTCATTTTAAATACATCATCAAATCGACTGACTCTACTCCTCCTCAATCTCGCCTAACAGTCTGTCTAATTTCTGATCCCGCTGGGAATATTTAGCGGCCAACTCTACTTGGCCGTACACTAAGCTCATAGGGATCTCCTTCCCATCGGGCCCCGCAGGTCCGACCTCGGCCATGTGGTTGGGATCCGCCTTCTTGTACCGCGTGTTCACCATGGCCCAGGCCTCCTTGGCACCTTGGCGGCAGGCCGATATCTTCCATAAACGGAAACGCTGCCACGCTCCCTGAAGCTTCTCTGCAAGCTCTCCAAGGCCCTCGGGTAGGGAGAGGGATGGCCATAAGGCCTGGACGACGACGCTCATCGCCTGCCGAACACGTTCGAGCAGTTGCACCAGCTCGGGAAGTTGATCACCCGTTGAGACGGGCATCTCCTCCGCAGGGCGACCTGTGAGCACACCTACAGACACATTTCTGTCAATTGACTTCCTCACCGAACTCTTCTTTTCAAAGGAGTCCACTCAAGCACTTACTATAGATACCGCGACGAAGCCGCTGATTCTCCTTCACGGAGCCAGACAGCTCGGCCCGAACACCTTTCAGCCCTTCTCCAAGCTGGGTGTGGGCATCCTGGAGTTTGTTCCTTTCCTGCTGCACCTTCGTAAGCACCCTCTCGCCGGCCTTCAGCTAGCGCAGTAGTTGTTGCTTGTTCGGATCCAGTCCGGCAACACCTGCAATATCATTGTCAGACTTACACGCACGCCGCACACCGCTTATCTTTTTTGAAATAATGCGTTACCAGTAGGGGTCTCTGTGTTTCCTCCTGCAAGCGAAAAGCGGCCTCAAGTTGGGCCTTGCACTCTTGTAGCTCCCGGGACAATTGGGTATTCTTCTCAGAAGATCCTCAGATATCAAATGATCCTTAAATCAGTTACTCTAACTACTTTAAGTCTCGGGCCACTTGGCATATACAACTATTAAAATCTCTTACCCAGATGTCTTTTACATACCGCTCCGTGGCTCGTCAAACCATCTTGAGCAGCACGGACGCAGCGTCCCAGCGTTGAAGGCATTCAACGCCTATGGGGAGAAGCAGCGCCATGAAAACTGTCCGCGGCGCCTATGGTTCATGGCGCCTCCACCTTAGACTGGTGGCGGACAGCTGTCGGCATCCTCCGTTGGAGGAGTATCCGGCTCGCGCCTTTCGCTCGCCTCCCCCTTCGGACCAGGTGTTGGAGCCTGGCGGGCGGAGGTTTGGTTGGCAACCCCTCCGGACACTGTCCGGCGAGTGCTATTTCTCCTGGAAAGGTCATGAGCGTTAATACACCTCCTAGGAATCCTTTTCCTAAATAATAGTCGCGAGCTATACCGTTGCGGTGACGTTTCGATCCGCGCCGCACTCCTCTTCCGCCTGCTGGGCCGGACTGACCCTTATTGGCCAGCCGCCGTGGGCTCGGCTCCCTGCCTTGAAGGCACCTCCTGCGAGACACCATTGTATACGGTGGTCAGAAATGCGCAAGGACGAAATAATGGTGTCAGGACTTCGGTCACAATCACTTGGGGAGCCGGAGATAGGCCGGGGTAGTCAGCCGTAATGGCGACAAGAGCATTGTCCATGCTGAGTTGGTGGAACACCCCATCGATTAGCTCCACCTTTATGTCCGGATCCTCTTCGGAGGCCGGATCAAGGGATCTTCCTGGATCCTCGGGTTGTGGAGCCAGACTATGTATGCCCTCCACATCCCGACGCAGCTCCTGCGTCGAAATCGTAAAGTAAGGTACTTAACTTTGAAAGCATGGGTCGGATAAACAAAATGTCCGCTTACCCAGCGCCGAGGGTTATTCATGGAGAATCCATTCAATGGGCTTGTCTGGAGGAAGTCCTTCTCCCCCTTGTACAGGCCGGACAGAATCTTCACCAGATCTTTGGCCGATCCCGGCCCTTTGCGGCCATGACGGGTGGCATCATTTTCCCCGTTGAAATCCCACATGGGGTGGCCTCAGACAGCGGCTGTACCCCGTGATTATGCACCTGGCCATGACTCCAATCATGGTCAATCCGAATGGGCCAACAACCTTATCCGCCCATCAAATAATGGACGCCTTGTCTTCCTCCACCGAGGGCTCATGGGCGCCAACTTAGGCGCTTTCTTCAGAGGAGCATTGCTGAACTCCGGAGGCCGATCCGAATCGGGTCCGCAAAGGAGCGCCTTCTACATAAACCATTCTCAAGGCCAGTCTTGGACGCCTTCTTAGGGGTTCCGGATGGATATCCGTCCGGCGATCGCCATATTTCGCACCGCCCACTTGATATATTGACCCCTCGTGAGAGCGGGTTACGAGGCAGAATAACCTCTTCCACAGCGCAAAGTGGGGCTCGATGCCCAGGAATAGCTCACAAAGAGCTACGAAACCCGCGATATGCAGAATAGAGGCGGGCGTGAGGTGATGGAGCTGGAGTCCGTAGAACTCCAGAAGCCCGCGGAGGAACGGATGTACAGGAAATCCAAGCCCCCTTATCAGATAGGGGACAAAGCATACCCGCTCCCCTTTAGTGGGACTAGGGGTGGACTCCGCTTGCTTCCCACCTTTGTAGGTGGCCAGCCCGGCTCGAACCGGGACCATAAAGGCCGGGGGAAGATATCCCTCCACTTGGAGCGTCACTAGCTCGTTGTGCGGGACAGAACATCTCCTCCAATCTCCTGGCAGAGGGCTGGGGGTGCGAGAGGAGGAGCCGCGTCGACGGTCCATGATGGAATGGGTTTTTGGTCAGAAGCGCTCTGATGAGTACTCGCGGAAGGAAGATGGTGTGATTTGGATCTGGATTCTTGCCTCTCTTATAGGCAGATTATTTGCGCAGCTAGGGGGTAAAACATAAAAGATATCCTGGCTTTTCGCATTCGTGCGACGCGTGGAAGAAGGCCATTATTGGGCATGGAAGCCAAGAAGCGCAACATTTATAAGGGAACCGGACACTATCCAGCAAGCACATGGAGTTTGAAGGAGAACCCGCCTTGCAACGCCGAAGACTATATATGCGCTGGACTCACCGTCATTGAAGCCTGGTTCGGGGGCTACTGAGGGAGTCCTGGACTAGGGGGTGTCTGGATAGCCGGACTATCATCACCGGCCGGACTCCAAGACTATGAAGATACAAGATTGAAGACTTCGTCCCATATCCGGATGGGACTTTCCTTGGCGTGGAAGGCAAGCTTGGCGATACGAATATGTAGATCTCCTACCATTGTAACCGACTCTGTATAACCCTAGCCCTCTCCGGTGTCTATATAAACCAGAGGGTTTTAGTCCGTAGGACACACAACCATTACAACAATCATACCATAGGCTAGCTTCTAGGGTTTAGCCTCCTTGATCTCGTGGTAGATCCACTCTTGTACTACCCATATCATCAATATCAATCAAGCAGGAGTAGGGTTTTACCTCCATCGAGAGGGCCCGAACCAGGGTAAAAACATCGTGTCCCTTGTCTCCTGTTACCATCCGCCTAGACGCACAGTTCGGGACCCCGTACCCGAGATCCGCTGATTTTGACACCGACACCACTCCTTGTTAGCATTGTAATCATTGATGTCTGCACACACAATGTAATGGAGGAAAGATATCTAAGTCCGTATAACTAACTTCGAAGGCGAGCTCGATAGGCCGTGGACGAGGCCTTATTGTAACATCCGAAATTTTCAATTTGGAATGTTATACTTAGATCATCATTGCATATCATATTTTGTTGCATTGTTGGCTCGATCCTAGAAATTCTACGCAACTCAAGGACCCACGGAGAGAGTAGGGGATTTCATTATTTTCATATTTGAATTTTCTCAAATTTTGAAAATAGGATCATTTGATTTTATTTATTTTATCTTCAATTATTTCTACTATCAAAATTTGAGAGAGGGAATAAAATGACCTTCCCAAAATAAAGAAATAATGAAGATTTAATAAAAAATCAAATAAGATTTTATTTTGGAGTTTTTCGCCTTTTATCTGAATTTAGGAAAAATGCGCGTTTTTCAAAATTGCATTTAGGCCCCAAATAAATGTTCATGCCCGGCTTGATTTAAGAAGCAGGGGAAAAATTTATTTTGGGATTTTTAGAGTCCGTTTAGTATTTCTTTCGTTTGATTTTCTGCGCATAATTATTTAAAAAACGCAACCGACCTACGGGCCGTGTCCGTCTAGGACTCCCGGCCCTGGCTTTTCTTTGGGAGCCACCCGAGGCCCACCGCCGCCCCCAAACCCTAGCCGCCCGGCCGCGCCACGCCGCCACTGCCACCGCCGCCTCGTCGCCAGCGCCACATCGCCGACCAGCGTCGCCGCCCGCCCGCCGAATCGCCGCCGCCCGCCCGCCGCCGAGATGCCGCCCTTCGCCGCCAACGCCGCCCGCGCCGCCCCTCCGGACCGCCACGATTCGCGGACCCGCCGACCAATTACCAGACGTCACGAGGTTCGCCGCTGCCTCGACTTCCGTGCCGTTTTTATGAAAACCGATCGGTTTTCCGTCGGTTTATTTCGGTTTTTTTAGTTTCGTTTTTTTATTAGGTCGGTTTTATTTTTGGTTTAGTTTAATTAGCGAACGTTCGCTCGTTCGTTCGTTTTAACGAACGTGTTCGTCAGATTAGGTTTTGTTAACGAACGTTCGTTCGTTAACCTGTTCGTCGTTTTTCTTTTTCTCGGATTTAATCCGCGATTTTTCTGATCGCAATTCCTGATCTGATTTTCGTTTTAGTGTAACTTTTCGCTCGTTTATCGGAATCAGGCGATTCAAGCGCCTGGAGTTTCGTCTCAAAACCTTCTTTCTGAATAACCAACTTAAACAAGTTTGTTCTTCTGTTAAATTTGACTTAGATCCAGATTAGTAAAACGAAGCTGTTTTCTTTCGCCATTTGACTTCCGTTGCTTCGTTTGTTTTGTTTCTTTTTGCAAACCGGGGTTCTTAAGTTGAACTTTCTGGTTAGATCATCTATTTGAGTTTTACCTGTGCATTAGATGAGTACTTACTGTATGCTTGTTTATTTGTCTGCGATAGAATACCCAGAGTGCGCCGCCTGTTACTTCGAGTCTCTAGGTTTCGCAGATCATCAGCAAGGCAAGTAACACTTTGATCATACCTTTTCTCATACCCAGTTTTTATGCATTAGATCAATCTTCAAACATTGCATGATTAGGATCTAATTAAAGGGATAATTAGATTTATGCCCCTAGTTGTGTCCCACTAAATGCATTTTACCCTAATTCCCAAAAGCCACCGATTCTGTCCAAGTCACTTTGCTCCTCTTATGCTTTTGCCCTTTAACGATTTGTCGGTTTGAAAACTTCATAACTAATTCATACTAAATCAGAAAAATGCAAATAAGATACCAAAATGTTCAGAAAAACATCACCTATGTCAGTGTCATTTGCATTCATTAAAAAAGTGTTGGAAAGTGCACATCCAAATTTTAGCTCTTTTGATACCACCAAGAATAGTAAACTCTAAAAAAGCCAAAAAAATCAAAAAAAATATGGTGTCAAAGTATGACAAATGTTCTAAGTGCTTGCCAAGTTTCATTAGGGAACGACATTCATGGAAGTCGTGGTAAAATAATAATCTATTTTGGAGTGTTGATTGTTTTTTTTCCGTGGCACCCACGAATGTTATTCCGTGATGAAACTTGGCAGACACTTAAAACATTTGCCATTCTTTGCCAACAATTTTTTTTGAATTTTTTTGAACCTTTTTAGATTTCACTATTCATGGTGGTAGCATAAGAGCTAAAACTCGGATGGGCAGTTTCCAACACTTTTTTCGTGAATGCAAATGACACTGACATATAGGTGATGTTTTTTTGAACATTTTGGTATCTTATTTGCATTTTTCTGATTTAGTATGAATTAGTTACGAAGTTTTCAAACTGACAGTCAAACGGTCAAAGGGCAAAAGCATAAGAGGAGCAAAGTGACTTGGACAGAACCGGTGACTTTTGGGAATTAGGGGTAAAACAGACGAGTGGGACACAACTAGGGGCATAAATCTAATTATCCCCTAATTAAATTGTGGGTTATGGGAAGTAGTTGAGGTAGTACCTATTACCTGTTTTATTTTCAAACCCTTGGGAGTTACTTCTACGTTTGCTTTATGCCATGCTATGCTAGTAGACGTGGATTGGGTGAGTGTATCCATGACAGATGTGAGATTGTTAATTAATGGTTTACTTAAGGTGTCAACTTAAACACACATCTGGGTGGACTGAGGTACCTGGTTTCCAGGATTTGCCTGTTTTTCTTCGGACCGCCACCCAGGCTCAAAGGGATCATAAGATTATTCAAACTAGAAACTTACGTGTGCAGCCACAAGACATTATGGGCTCTGGCAGAGTTGATTAAGTCGTGCGAACTCTTACAGGTAGACTAGCAGATGTATGGGAAAGTAGGTGTACCGGTCTACCCTATGTAAGGTGCTAGCGCTTCCGAAAGACTATGTCTCGGTCATCTGTTTCTCAAACATCGTGTAGTGCGAGAAATCCAACGGAGGCGATCGAAGTCTTGTGGGGAAAAGTGCGCAAACCTCTGCAGAGTGTATAAACTAATCATGGTTAGCCGTGTCCCCGGTTATGGACATCTTGAGTATCTAGTATTCGGATATCATGTGAATCTCATCATGTTACTCTAATTAATATTGATGGGTTATTTAGTGAGTACTTTTTAATTGGGATTGAGAATGCTGTCAACCATTCTCAATGTTTAACAACCACCATGATAGTTAAATAAATTTATTCCTTTGCAGTAGGGAAAAATTGGCTTTACGCAAAACTGTGACCATAGAGCTTTCCACCAGCCAAATATGCATGTTGTATAGCTTATTCCATCATTATTCTCTATGTGTTACATTGCCAAAGATATTCCATGTGTCAATTCGCTGGCTTCAACGCTTCATGTTGCAGACTTTTCGCATTTACTTAGTAAGGTGCTTAGGTCATGGTTCTATACTCAAGTGATGCCGTTGGAGTTGATGGACTCGCTTATTCTTCCAAGTCTTCCGCTGTTATCGTACTTAGATGGCCTTAAGCCATATTTATTTTATTAAGTTCTCTTATGAGACATTCGATGTAATAAGTGTGTGATTACTACTCTGTTATAAATCCTTCAAGTACTGTGTGGTGTCAGCATTAATGATCCAGGGATGACACTGAGCACAGAGATCAGACTGTTTGAGGTATCAGAGCACACGCTGACTGTAGGACATGGCCACTAAGCTAAAGCCCTAGATCACTACTCTTTCTTCTCATTTCTGACTCCTCATCTTTTCTATTCTTTAGGATGGCAGATGCAAGGAACAAGTTCACACAACCGAATGAAGACTCACCTTTTGGATATCACTTGAAGGAAGTCACTAGATACCTGAACATAGGAGTACCAAGCTTCACCGGGACCTTCAACTCCACTTTACCCAAAGAGGAGCACTGGATGATTCAAGTCTACATTCCAGGAAGGACATTTGCACCAGTCACGGAGCCCATAGAGTTTTCCTTTGATGCACCAACATGGAGCCTAGGAAAGAGCATGGCAGCTCACATCGCCATGGGACGAATTGGAGAAGTTTACCACAAGGATCTCAAGAATACTATCTACCAAATTTGTGGGTGCTGAGATGAGCAATGGGAGATGATCAGCACCAGGAGAGACAGATCAATCGCAGCTTATATCCAGGAATTAAACCAACACATCCGACGCCAGGAGAATCAGATGTGCGCAGATATGGAGGATCTGCAGAAGGCTATGACCAAGATCAAGGAGCTAGTAGAAGAACTCAAGGCTACACGTGAGGACTATATGGAGGAGATCATCGCTCTAGTAAGACAGAACGGCGACCTAAAGGAGAAGATTGGAGGATTCATGGGAGGTTCAGCACCCAAAAGAGAAGAGGACGAATCCGCTTGCCCGGATAATTATATCATCATCGACGACACCGGCTCGGATCCCGACGACAGCGATGATGACTATGTTGATGAAACTGGAGCAGATATCATGGAATCTTCATCGGAGCAGTTTTTCTAGTTGACCACCATAACAGTAGTAGAATTTCCCCTATTTAAATTAGTTTTAGTCCAAGCAATTTTGTAATGATAGTTAGACCATTGTATGCCTTTGTTGAATTGATTAGAGTGATATTGTGTGTTTTTGTCTCATGTGCATAAGGGTAGTGTTTTCTCACTAGACCTCATTCTATTCTTAACTCTCATCTTTTCTTTAAACCCCTCAGATGGCTTTGAGACGCGACCCCGGATTTGTTTTCCCGCCGAAGATCACTCAGTTGATTCAGCAGCAGAATGCCTTGATTCAAACATTGGTACAGAACCAAGGTAACAACAACAACAACAACCCACCAACACCACCACCTGTTGACCATCTGACTTGTTTCTTAAGGCTGAATCAGCCGGTGTTTTCCAGTAGCACCGAGCCGATAGTAGCAGATGATTGGCTCCATAAGATAGGGAGGGAGTTGACCACTGCAGGATGTACAGATGGAGAAAAAGTGAAGTTTGCCGCACATCAACTTGAAGGACCCGCAGCAGCATGGTGGGAGAATTTTACAGCCACTTACCTCAGAGACACTCTCACATGGGATCGGCCAAGAAGCTTTCCAGACGCCCATGTTTCAGCAGGAGCTATGGCCATGAAGAAGCGTGAGTTTCACAACTTACGCCAAGGAGGACGGACAGTTGGCCAGTATGGGGATGATTTCAGTAAGCTAGCATGTTATGCCCCAGATGACATTGCTACGGATGCAACCAAGCAGGAGAAGTTTCTAGAAGGACTGAATGATGAGCTGAGCATGCAATTGATGGTAGCCACTTTAAATAACTACCAGGAGTTAGTAGATCGTGCTCTTATGATTGAAGGAAAGCAGCAGTAGATTGACAATCGTAAGAGGAAGTATGGACAGGGGAAGTACAATTCTAGAGCTCAGCAGAAGCTACGCTTTACCCCGAAGCCAGGAGGACAATTTCAGCATACTCACGGAGGTGGTAGCTCGCACAATCATAATGGCACAAGGAATGGAAACGGGAATGGAGGAAGCAATGGACAAAATCGCACCAACCCGTCAACACCAACCAAGGTAGACCTGAGCCACATCACTTGTTTTAAGTGCCATAAGACGGGGCATTATGCAAATGAATGTCCAGAAGCCCAAAATGGTAATGGCAAAGGAAAGAAGCCGAACCCTTTCAACAGAGGACAAGTGAACCACGTTACCGTGGAGGAGGTTGAAGCTCAGCCAAACGCAGTAATAGGTAAGTTTTTGGTTAAGACATTTACTGCAGTTGTTCTTTTTGATACTGGTGCATCGCATTCATACATATCAAGGGGATTTGTGGATAAGTTTAGCCTGTGTAACACCCCAAAAATTTAACCAGGTTTTCGTTATTAAAATTTTTGCCAAGAGTTTAAATTTTTTGCCTGCAAGAATATATCTGTTGATTTCAAAACTTTTCTTTTAATATTAAGGAGTTTTTCCCAAGTGGATCCTTCCAAAACATATTGGACTTATTTTCCCTCTCATTTAAAAACATCTCTCAATCAGGAGATTTATTTATTAAATTATTTCACTCTGAGCTTTATTCCTTAAAATGACTTTCTTTAAGTTTTGGAGCTCTTTTTGAACTACAACCATTTGATAGATTTATCTAAAAATCCAACCAAAATTTGGAGATGTCATGTGATGTTTGTAAATCACTTTTATACAAAAATATCTTTTATTCTTGAAATATTTTGAGTGCTACACATGTTTTTCCTCTCTGGTTCAGAGAGCAATTTTACACTACAACCTATTTAAATATTTCTTTAAAACTTCTACCAAAATTAGGGGAGGTCAGTAGGAGCATATTATTCCACTTTGTGCAAAAACCCATTTATGTTCTTTGAAAAATTTGAGTGAAACAAGCTCTTTTCCATTCTGGTCCAATTTGAGGATTTGTACAGCAACCACCATTTTAGTTGATCCTATATCCATGATTCCTTTTTCTACTGGTAGTCCCCCTTGCCAAACCCTTAAGTCCAGGAGATTGGACCCATTGGATGATTCTAAGTGCTTGCAAAAATGCCATTTGCTTTCTGTCCAAAATTGAAGTTTTGCAAAACTTGCACTAGCAAGTTTCTTCCTTTTGCAAACTAACATCACCACCCTCTCGTTAATCCACAGAGACACTAGTCTGGAAGATTTGGCCCCTCCAAGAATAGCCTAGGTGCCTTTGGCATTTTGACAAACACCTAGAGTGCATGGACTGAATTGGCATGATCTCAAGTCTACACTGTGAACCTAATCCCCTGACCATACCAAAGATGTCCAATGGTTTTGCCTTAGACTATAACCCCACCCTGCTAACTCGCTTGTGGTTTGGAGCCCCTAACATGCCATAGCATTTCGCCGAGCACCTTCAGGCGTGCTCGGCGTGCCAGAGCGTGCGCTTGGCACGCACGCGCGCCCGAGCCGCGCGTCGCGCCGCCAGCGCCACCTAGCCTCGCCGCCGCAGAGCCGCGCCCGACCTCAACCACTCGCAATAATCGTCCAAAGCCGCACAGCGCCACCGGCAGGGCACTTTTGGCGGCACGCCGGCGTCGGCCGACAGCCTCTGCTCCGTTCGGCGCCGCCCAAGCCACCTCGGCTCGCCACCTGGCCCTAGCACAGCCCGAGCTCATCCACAAGGGCGTTGCCTAGCCCTCGTCGTCGGCACGACGCCCTGCGGCTACAGAAAGATGGTCGCCGACGAGCTTATCCACGGCCGCCGCGGAAACGCCTTGCCTCGCCTATATAAGGGACCCTGAGCCCCTCTGAGCACACAAGCAACCTCAGTACACTCCTCCAGTTCCCCCATGGCAGCCAATCGACCCGAGGGGGCCGTCTTCCTCATCTCCGGCAACTCCAGCCGCCGCCGCTGTCTCGACCATTCCGGCGCCACCAAAGCTTCCCTCTCCCCGTTCTCTTCGCCAAGAACTCCCCCTTCCTCTCTCGAGTGCAACCCCTCAATCAATTTTGGCAGGAGACCACCGCCGCCCCAAAACCACTTCGCCACCGAAGCTACCTCCGCCGCAGAGCTCGCCGCTGGCAGCTCACTCCGTCCCCATCACTTCCTCGACCACCGGAGGGACCGCCCCAGTCGTGCGGATTCATCCCCACCCTCGGGGGCCCGCGAGGAGCAGCCGTTCGCCGGCGACGATCGCCGGAGCTCCGCCTCCGCTCGGGACAGAGGAAGGAGAGGGAGGACGACTAGTCAAACCTGACTAGTGGGCCACCTAGGACCCACTGTCAGTGACACCACGCGCCGGTCCACGTGTTTAAGTGAAAGCGTAAAAGCCCAAGTACGTTTCCCCCGCTTCGAAAGCGTATTCCCCTCCGAAACGTTTTCTTTTCTGTTTTATTATTAAAAACAGATTTGACCAAATCTTTGACTGACTTTATCTTTTTAAATACAACTCCAAATGAAATGATTATTTTTCCTACCTCTCTCAAATTTCACCTAGTTTATTTTAAGATTTATTTGAAAAAATTTCAGAACAACTTTTGGGCTGTTTTTATTTTGTGTGTTAATTCTTTTATATTGCCAAAATAGGATTTTTGAAGAGAGGAGAAATGTTTCAAGTTTTTTAGTGCACCCTGCCTTTCCACACATTGAAGGCAAGCATTCTGAACCCCGGCATAATATTTTTGGTGTGTTCGTTGACACGTTTATAATACCACCTCATTTCGAAGGACTTGTTATTTCATGTGATATGATCATTTGCATGGATGCATATTGGTGATTTCCATGCTGTTGGAAATGAGTATACTTGTGATGGTAATCATCCTCATGTGTCTTGCATGCATACCGGAAAGGAATCTGGGAAAGCCTCTGCCTTGGGTAGGCGTGAGCTTGTCGCCGGTCTCCGTCGGGACGGGTATATCTGGTATGGCATGGTAAGATATAATGAGTGTTGATTGTATTGGTTGAAATATATTTGTTATACATGTCATGCAGGAAACTATAAACCTCCCGAGTCGATCAGAGATCGAGTCTTGTTCCAAGAATCCCCACACTTGTTTCAGGTTACCACTTGTCCCTCGCCATGTAGGGTACGGTTCAAGAATTTGTCAACCCTTTCTAGCACACACCGCATGAGGGGCGGGATGAGGGTACCGTGACATGGATTAAAGCCACCATCCGGTCGGGGGCATGGTGTTTCCGGTTGGGACCGAGAGGGAGGCCACCCTTAGAGCGCGATATAAATTTGATCCCATGCTACGCGAGGTTGTAGCCTCCCCACTTAGAGTTTGCTTGACAGGTGTTGTGGGTGATTCCAGACACGTGTAGGTTAAGCTCGTGTGTGCAAGTCAGGTGTGTTTTCATTTAAAAGACCGTAAGCGGAATTAGTCCCGATGGACTAAAGGAATCCGTTACTCGTGGGTAAAGAGTACACCCTCTGCAGAGATTAAAACCTATTCGAATAGCCGTGTCCATGGTTAAGGACTACAGTCTGGGATGGGTCAAGTGTCGGTCTTAGTGTCGGTCTTCAGAGGTGAAGCTATTAACCAGAACTGGAACAACATGGACTATGACTTGTGACTAATGATGATTATGATTATTATTATCGTTGACTAACCCGTTATATTATTGTTATTATCGAGTATCTCTGGGATGGTTCTACCTCCGGGATATTCACTATGATTGTTTATTTTAAAAGCCCTTTATGTGGTGTCGCTCAGATGCCCGACTGTGGCATTTATTTTAAAAGCCCTTTATGTGGTGTTGCTCAGACGCCCGACTGTGGCATTTATTTTAAAAGCCCTTTATGTGGTGTCGCTCAGACGCCCGACTGTGGTATTTATTTTAAAAGCCCTTTATGTGGTGTCGCTCAGACGCCCGACTGTGGCATTTATTTTAAAAGCCCTTTATGTGGTGTCGCTCAGACGCCCGACTGTGGCATTTATTTTAAAAGCCCTTTATGTGGTGTCGCTCAGACGCCCGACTGTGGCATGCTTGTTATTTATTTCATAATTTTTAATACTTCTATGGCCTTGCATATTCATACATCAAAGTTATATTTATCTTTGTGACTGACGTCATGAGCATAAAATATTGTCAGCACATCATTGTTATATTATACCTGTGTTCATAATGTTTGCGAGTACATTCAAAGTACTCACTGGCTTGTCCCTGGCTATTGTCTTGGCTAGATTTTCTTGCACGGTGAGGAGCGACGCGATGACAGACCCGGAACCTAAGCAATGGAGATAGCAGCCTCGCGAAGATAGGAGTTAACCTGGTCAGCTGTTCCTGTGGGAATTGGAGTCCCATAGACACTGATGATCCACAAACCGCTTCCGCCATCAACCACTAGAAACCATTTGTTGTACTCATAGGCAAGAATGGTTTTGTACTGCATATTTTGTATTTTTGCTTGGAATTTCTGTATCAAGTTGGAGCCTCATCAGCTAACAGTAATCCTGGGGCTGATGAGCACGACGGTCTTTTCTGGAAATTTATTACCCGGAAAACCGGTCGTGACAGACTTGGTATCAGAGCCAGGCTGACCATTGGCTAACCCTATCTTAGCCAGGTCAATAAACTTAGGCAAACCAACCCACCAGACCATAACCAAAACCCAGCCAAGCTTCTCGTGCAAGATAGCCACACAAAGGACCCCGACATTTTTGGCGGTCGGTGCCCAACCTACCAACCTAGCTTGTCGATCACGCCAAGAATCAGCACCCAAGATGTCTCCCCACAAGCGCGAAGGAAGACTCCGTCCCTTTTTCTATAAAAAGGCACGCTAGCCCCAACCCAAAGACAAAGACAACGCCTTCCCCAACCTAGCCACAATGCTCGGCCCCATAGTGCACAATGAGACCACAAAGAACCAACCTTGAGGTTTTGTGACCATCCTCGCAAACCTCACCCGTCGTGCCTATGCGTTAGAGGAGCCACGGAATATGTTGTGTACCAAGGACCCATGAGCGTGAAGACCGCCAATTCGGGCCATCAGACACATCTACGGTGAGGGTCTAGCACCAGCGCCCTACTGTGTTCACCGGAAGAACAACTTCCTTTGAGCCACAAGCCATACAACTAGCTGCTCGAGAGGCTATAGTTCATCTCTGCACTTTTCGCCCGAGTTAAGCGTCGCCGCTCCACTACTACCCTGCACGCAAAGGGTATGGTAGACCACCCCAAGTTGCCAACGGAGATCACGAGACGGATCCCGCATTGTTGCACCTAGTGCGCTATGTAAGTGCACTATAGGCACTGTTCGACCAGATCACCATTGATCTGATCGCAGCTCGAGGAGAGCTGGTTCGTCGAACCCCTGCAAGAAGAGAAGACGAGCCCGACGCCGACAACCCAGTCGTGTTGTTCGGACAACCGATCGAGACCCGGAGTTCAGCTCCAGCCGCCAACCGAGATGCTTTGATGACCCCAGAAGTGCTTTGTCGCCTTTTGGGAGCACAGTCCAACGGGGTTGTGGCCAACAATCCCCGTGATGGTCATCATCACTACCCCGACCCTGCAGTTCCTCCGCCATCTCCGACTAATCCCGGCAGTGAGACACATGGAGAAGACTCGACATCCACCAGGCACGCCCGTTTAGACATAAACGAGGTAGACTAAGCCGTACGAGTAGTACCGAGTCTCAGTGTATCCTTACTTTGTAATCGTGCGACCATGTATATTAACGCAGCCTGTTGTTGTGCCTCTGTTTTAATAGTAGCCTTGCATATTTTGTCGGCGCACCATTGCATAATTTCCGGGCACAGCTACCAAGACCAACCTTGACGACAACTACAGTGACACGTCTCTTTATGAGATATGTGTATCTCCGGCACGGACCCCGACTCTTGAGGTAATCTGGTAGATTTATTACCTTTCACCACGGTAAATAAACCAGCCCAGATGCTATATAAGAAGGCCACCTTGTGACCTTACCCAGCAACCCTCACCTCGTGCACCACTCTCACAACCATCTCTTGTCATGCCGAGCCCCAAAGATTCATCCGAGAACCCCGGATGCAACCCCTGTAGCTTTGTCAAAATATTATGGAATTTACCTGCAGTACCATGGGTTCTACCCAGCCACCCCAGTACGAGCTGTTCAAATCGAGGATCACCCCTTCCACCTCGGAATATTGGGCAGCAGTGCACATCCCTCCCATAGACCCCAACCAAGATCCAACAGAGGTTTCCTTCATGGGGAAATCTATGCCAACCCCACACCTGTCCATAGAAGCTGCTGCGAAGGAAGCGATTGCTCGCCTTCGATCCGCAGTACCCTATGCCCGCGAACGAGGATATTATTACTTTCCGTGCTGTGCAGCACCCGGAGAAGCTACATCTTTTCCCAGTGGACGGATTGAGAAGGACCTAGTACTAGCCAACCTTATCCAGTACATCATCGCTCAAGAGCATTTGAACCAGCGAGTAATGGATTATCTCCAGAGTCTCGCTGATTTAAACCCTCAGATTGCAATCGGCAGATCACTAAGGCCCGACCGGAGACGATACATCGATCGGTCAATCCACGCCTCCGATAGAAGAGGAGTGTATCCTTTACCGTAGACATTTTATCGTGACCACACCCGATTACCGTTTTCATTTTAGACGTCACTACTGTATTTGTTTTTGCAGCATTTATATTTGCATTGTAACTTATGCGTGGTACCTCAAATTTGTGCGATGAGTCTAGTATTTAGTTTCTACTAGTATGAGTATTTTTCTTCGTGAATAACCTGTGTATCCGCGAATATCCTAGTATGAGTTTTCCTTTTACTGAATTGCTGCATCATTTATCCCACACTACATGGATTATTTTTATTCACGCAGCACCACGGCAGCAGACTCACAACCGCTTGAACACATATGGAGTATTTGTTTTTCACAACGGCTTTTAGCAAATCTCGAGGACGAGAATTTTTTCTTAAGGGGGGTAGTATTGTAACACCCCAAAAATTTAACCAGGTTTTCGTTATTAAATTTTTTGCCAAGAGTTTAAAATTTTTGCCTGCAAGAATATATCTGTTGATTTCAAAACTTTTCTTTTAATATTAAGGAGTTTTTCCCAAGTGGATCCTTCCAAAACATATTGGACTTATTTTCCCTCTCATTTAAAAACATCTCTCAATCAGGAGATTTATTTATTAAATTATTTCACTCTGAGCTTTATTCCTTAAAATGACTTTCTTTATGTTTTGGAGCTCTTTTTGATCTACAACCATTTGATAGATTTATCTAAAAATCCAACCAAAATTTGGAGATGTCATGTGATGTTTTTAAATCACTTTTATACAAAAATATCTTTTATTCTTGAAATATTTTGAGTGCTACACATGTTTTTCCTCTCTGGTTCAGAGAGCAATTTTACACTACAACCTATTTAAATATTTCTTTAAAACTTCTACCAAAATTAGGGGAGGTCAGTAGGAGCATATTATTCCACTTTGTGAAAAAACCCATTTATGTTCTTTGAAAAATTTGAGTGAAACAACCTCTTTTCCATTCTGGTGCAATTTGAGGATTTGTACAGCAACCACCATTTTAGTTGATCCTATATCCATGATTCCTTTTTCTACTGGTAGTCCCCCTTGCCAAACCCTTATGTCCAGGAGAGTGGACCCATTGGATGATTCTAAGTGCTTGCAAAAATGCCATTTGCTTTCTGTCCAAAATTGAATTTTGCAAAACTTGCACTAGCAAGTTTCTTCCTTTTGCAAACTAACATCACCACCCTCTCGTTAATCCACAGAGACACTAGTCTGGAAGATTTGGCCCCTCCAAGAATAGCCTAGGTGCCTTTGGCATTTTGACAAACACCTAGAGTGCATGGACTGAATTGGCATGATCTCAAGTCTATACTGTGAACCTAATCCCGTGACCATACCAGATGTCCAATGGTTTTGTTTTAGACTATAACCCCACCGCTAACTCGCTTGTGGTTTGGAGCCCCTAACATGCCATAGCATTTCGTCGAGCACCTTCCATGCGTGCTCTGGCGTGCCAGGCGCGGCGTTTGGCACGCACGCGCGCCGAGCCGCCAGCGTCACGCGCCGCCAGCGCCACCTACCCCCGCTCGCCCGCAGAGCCGCGCCCGATCTCATCCACTCGCAATAATCGTCCAAAGCCGCACAGCGCCACCGGCAGGGCACTTTTGGCGGCACGCCGGCGTCGGCCGACAGCCTCTGCTCCGTTCGGCGCCGCCCAAGCCACCTAGGCTCGCCACCTGGCCCTAGCACAGCCCGAGCTCATCCACAAGGGCGTCGCCTAGCCCTCGTCGTCGCCACGACGCCCTGCGGCTACAGAAAGACGGTCACCGACGAGCTTATCCACGGCCGCCATGAACCGCTTTGCTCGCCTATATAAGGGACCCCGAGCCCCTCTGAGCACACAAGCAACCTCAGTACACTCCTCCAGTTCCCCCATGGCAGCCAATCGACCCGAGGGGGCCGTCTTCCTCATCTCCGGCAACTCCAGCCGCCGCCGCTGTCTCGACCATTCCGGCGCCACAAAAGCTTTTCTCTTCGCCAAGAACTCCCCCTTCCTCTCTCGAGTGCAACCCCTCAATCAATTTTGGCAGGAGACCACCGCCACCCCAAAACCACTTCGCCACCGAAGCTTCCTCCGCTGCAGAGCTCGCCGCCGGCAGCTCACTCCGTCCCCATCACTTCCTCGACCACCAGAGGGACCGCCCCAGTCGTGCAGATCCATCCCCACCCTCGGGGGCCCGCGAGGAGCAGCCGTTCGCCGGCGACGATCGCCGAAGCTCCGCCTCCGCTCGGGACAGAGGAAGGAGAGGGAGGACGACTAGTCAAACCTGACTAGTGGGCCACCTAGGACCCACTGTCGGTGACACCCTGCGCCGTCCACGTGTTTAAGTGAAAGCGTAAAGCCCAAGCACGCTTCCCCGCGAAAGCGTATTCCCCTCCGAAACGTTTTCTTTTCTGTTTTATTATTAAAAACAGATTTGACCAAATCTTTGACTGACTTTATCTTTTTAAATACAACTCCAAATGAAATGATTCTTTTTCCTACCTCTCTCAAATTTCACCTAGTTTATTTTAAGATTTATTTGAAAAAATTTCAGAACAACTTTTGGGCTGTTTTTATTTTGTGTGTTAATTCTTTTATATTGCCAAAATAGGATTTTTGAAGAGAGGAGAAATGTTTCAAGTTTTGGAGTGCACCCTGCCTTTCCACACATTGAAGGCAAGCATTCTGAACCCCGGCATAATATTTTTGGTGTGTTCGTTGACACATTTATAACACCACCTCATTTCGAAGGACTTGTTATTTCATGTGATATGATCATTTGCATGGATGCATATTGGTGATTTCCATGCTATTGGAAATGAGTATACTTGTGATGGTAATCATCCTCATGTGTCTTGCATGCATACCGGAAAGGAATCCGGGAAAGCCTCTGCCTTGGGTAGGCGTGAGCTTGTCGCCGGTCTCCGTCGGGACGGGTATATCCGGTATGGCATGGTAAGATATAATGAGTGTTGATTGTATTGGTTGAAATATATTTGTTATACATGTCATGCAGGAAACTATAAACTTCCTGAGTCGACCGTAGATCGAGTCTTGTTCCAAAGAACCCCACACTTGTTTCAGGTTACCACTTGTCCCTGCGCCATGTAGGGTACGGTTCAAGAATTTGTCAACCCCTTTCTAGCACACACCGCATGTAGGGGCCGGGATGAGGGTACCGTGACATGGATTAAAGCCACCATCCGGTCGGGGGCATGGGTGTTTCGGTTGGGACCGAGAGGAGGCCACCCTTAGAGCCGCGATATAAATTTGATCCCATGCTACGCGAGGTTGTAGCCTCCCACTTAGAGTTTGCTTGACAGTGTCGTGGGTGATTCCGACACGTGTAGGTTAAGTGGTGTGTGCAAGTCGTGTGTTTTCATTTAAAAGACCAGAAGCGGAATTAGTCCCGATGGACTAAAGGAATCTGTTACTCGTGGGTAAAGAGTACACCCTCTGCAGAGATTAAAACCTATTCGAATAGCCGTGTCCATGGTTAAGGACTACAGTCTGGGATGGGTCAAGTGTCGGTCTTAGTGTCGGTCTTCGGAGGTGAAGCTATTAACCAGAACTGGAACAACATGGACTGTGACTTGTGACTAATGATGATTATGATTATTATTATCGTTGACTAACCCGTGATATTATTGTTATTACCGAGTATCTCTAGGATGGTTCTACCTCCGGGATATTCACTATGATTGTTTATTTTAAAAGCCCTTTATGTGGTGTCGCTCAGATGCCCGACTGTGGCATTTATTTTAAAAGCCCTTTATGTGGTGTCGCCCAGATGCCCGACTGTGGCATTTATTTTAAAAGCCCTTTATGTGGTGTCGCTCAGACGCCCGACTGTGGCATTTATTTTAAATGCCCTTTATGTGGTGTCGCTCGACGCCTCGATCGTGGCATTTATTTTAAAAGCCCTTTATGTGGTGTCGCCGACGCCTCGATCGTGGCATTTCTTTAAAAGCCCTTTATGTGGTGTCGCTCAGACGCCCGACTGTGGCATGCTTGTTATTTATTTCATAATTTTTAATACTTCTATGGCCTTGCATATTCATACATCAGAGTTATATTTATCTTTGTGGTCGACGCCATGAGCATAAAATATTGTCAAGACATCATTGTTATATTATACCTGTGTTCATAATGTTTGCGAGTACATTCAAAGTACTCACTGGCTTGTCCCTGGCTATTGTCTTGGCCTGATTTTCTTGCACGGTGAGGAGCGACGCGATGACAGCCCCGGAACCTAAGCAGTGGAGATAGCAGCCTCACGAAGATAGGAGTTAACCTGGTCAGCTGTTCCTGTGGGAATTGGAGTCCCATAGACACTGATGATCCACAAACTGCTTCCGCCATCAACCACTAGAAACCATTTGTTGTACTCACAGGCCATAATGGTCTTGTATCGCATATTTTGTATTTTTGCTTGGAATTTACGTATCAAGTTGGAGCCTCATCACCTAACAAGTAATCACAGGGGCTGATGAGCACGACGGTCTTTTCTGGAAATTTATTACCCAGAAAACCGGTCGTGACAGCCTGCCCACTAGGACTCTTAAGACACCCATGCTAGTAAGTTCACCGGGAGCTGAGTATATGTCCACTCAAGGATGTCTTCAAGTGCCATGTAGGAAGGCATGTCTTCTCAACGGGTTTAATTATACTGGAATCCCAAGGTTTGGATGTAATTCTTGGTTTGGATTGGCTATCGATGTATGGAGGAAACATGGATTGCGCCAGTAAGACAATTTTGCTTACGACACCAGAAGGAAGAAGAATCAAGTATGTATCACGGCATGAGCCGAGGAGGGCACATGTAAATTCCTTATCAGGAGTTGTACAGGAGGAAGTACTAGTGGTAAGGGATTTCCCCGATGTATTTCCAGAAGAGTTGCCAGGCATGCCACCGGATAGAGACATTGAGTTCCTAATTGAACTACTGCCAGGCACTGGGCCGATATCCAAGAGACCGTACAGGATGCCAGCCCAAGATTTGGAGGAAATTAAGAAGCAGATTAAGGAGTTGCTGGACAAAGGTTTTATTCGCCCAAGTTCTTCGCCTTGGGGATCGCCAGTACTTCTAGTGGAGAAGAAGGATGGATCGTTAAGAATGGTTGTTGATTATCGCGGATTGAATGAAGTAACAATCAAGAACAAGTACCCACTACCGATGATCAATGATCAGTTTGATCGGTTGCAAGGAGCTAAGGTGTTTTCCAAGATCGATTTGCAATCAGGGTACCATCAGTTGAAGATTCGAGAGCAGGATATACCTAAGACGGCTTATACCACCAGGTACGGGCTGTATGAATATACCGTTACATCATTTGGTCTGACTAACGCACCTGCCTATTTTATGAACATGATGAACAAAGTGTTTATGGAGTTTTTGGATAAGTTCGTCGTGGTGTTCATTGATGATATTTTGGTTTACTCAAAGAATGAAGAGGAACATAAGGAACATTTGCGATTGGTACTGGAGAAGCTTAGAGAACATCAGTTATATGCCAAGTTCAGCAAATGTGAGTTTTGGTTAAATGAAGTTGGATTTCTCGGACATGTTATATCCGGAGAAGGTATAGCAGTGGACCCCACTAAAGTTGCCACTGTGACAAACTGGGAAGCACCAACAACAGTTGGAGAGATCAGGAGTTTTCTTGGACTGGCAGGATACTACCGGAGATTTATTGAGAACTTCTCGAAGATTGCGAAGCCTATGACAGAATTGTTGAAGAAGGATACCAAGTTCATATGGACTGAGGAGTGTGAAGCTAGTTTCCAAGAGTTGAAGAAACGTTTGGTTACCTCACCAATGTTAATTCTGCCAGATCAGACCAAGGATTATGAAGTGTATTGCGATGCTTCATATCGAGGACTTGAGCAGTACTTATGTAGAAGGGAAGAGTTGTTTCGTATGCTTCACGATAGCTGAAGCCTCATGAGTTGAATTATGCTACTCATGATTTGGAGTTAGCAGCAGTAGTGCATGCATTGAAAATGTGGAGACATTTCCTCATTGGAAACCATTGTGAGGTGTATACGGATCACAAGAGTTTGAAATACATTTTCACGCAGAAGGAATTAAACCTCAGACAAAGGAGATGGTTGGAGCTCATCAAGGATTATGATATGAGATTGCATTACCATCCTGGAAAGGCTAACGTCGTAGCAGACGCATTGAGCCTTAAGAGCCATGTCAACACACTAATGATGGGAGAAATACCAAAGGAGTTAGACGAGGATCTTCATGAGCTAAGTTTGGAAATAGTTCCGAGAGGCTATGTAGCAGCATTGGAGATTCAGTCTACTTTGCTGGATAAAATCAGAGAAGCCCAAAAGACAGACAAGCAAGTTGCTTCTATAAAGGAGAAAATGAGCGAAGGGAAGGCTAAGGGATTTCGTGAGGATGAGCACGATACCCTATGGTTTGAAGACCGTGATTATGTGCCCAACGACCCGGAGATCAGGAAGTTGATTCTGCAAGAGGCACATGATTCACCATATTCGATTCACCCAGGAAATACCAAGATGTATTTGGATTTGAAGAATACTTTCTGGTGGACCAGAATGAAGAAGGATATTGCAGAGTATGTAGCAGTTTGTGATGTATGTCAGAGGGTGAAGGCAGAACATCAGAAGCCAGCAGAATTGTTACAGCCATTGCCGATACCCGAATGGAAGTGGGATAAACTAGGCATGGATTTCATCACGGGATTGCCCAGGACTCGTTCAGGCTATGACTCGATTGGGTTGTAGTCGATCGTTTGACGAAGGTAGCTCATTTCATTCCAGTAAAGACTACCTACAGCAGTGCCAAATTAGCTAAGATATACATGACCAAGACTGTATGTTTACATGGAGTTCCGAGGAGTATCATATCAGATAGAGGAACCCAATTCACCTCATAGTTTTGGAAGCAGTTGCACGAAACATTGGGAATTAGGCTGGAGTTTAGCACAGCTTTCCATCCACAGACAGATGGATAGACCGAGAGAGTCAATCAGATTTTGGAGGATATGCTTAGAGCTTGTGCCTTGGATTACAGATCAAGTTGGGATGACAACTTGCCATATGCGGAGTTTTCTTACAACAACAGTTATCAATCCAGTTTGAAAATGGCCCCTTTCGAAGCCTTGTACAGAAGGAGGTGCAGGACCCCGTTGTTGTGGGATGAAGTTGGAGACCGCCAGTTGTTTGGACCGGATTTGATTAAGGAGTCTGAACGGAAAGTAAAGTCAATTCGCAATAGGCTCAAGGTAGCCTAGTCAAGGCAGAAGAGCTATGCGGATTCAAAACGCAAGGAGACAGAATACGAAGTTGGAGACAGAGTTTATCTTCGAGTATCTCCGCTTCGAGGAGTAAAGCGTTTTGGAGTTAAAGGAAAGCTAGCGCCCCGATTTGTAGGACCATATCGTGTGTTGGAACATATGGGAGAAGTGGCCTACAAGTTGGAATTACCCGAGGGATTGTCAGGTGTTCACGATGTGTTCCATGTTTCTCAGTTGAAGAAGTGTCACGCAGAGATGGCTGATATACCACTGAGAGATACAGTGCCACTAGAAGCGATTCAGTTGAATGATGATTTGACCTATGAAGAGAAACTAGTTAAGATTCTGGAATATGCCAACCAAGTCACAGGCAGCAAGGTTATTAACTTTTGCAAAGTTCAGTGGAGCCACCACACCGTGGAAGAAGCCACCTGGGAGCGAGAGGAAGATCTGCTCAAGCCCACCCTCACCTATTTGCTAGCCAACCCGAATCTCGAGGGCAAGATTCATCTTAAGGGGGGTAGGTTTGTAACATCCCAAATTTTCAATTTGGAATGTTATACTTAGATCATCATTGCATATCATATTTTGTTGCATTGTTGGCTCGATCCTAGAAATTCTACACAACTCAAGGACCCATGGAGAGAGTTGGGGATTTCATTATTTTCATATTTGAGTTTTCTCAAATTTTGAAAATAGGATCATTTGATTTTATTTATTTTATCTTCAATTATTTCCACCATCAAAATTTGAGAGAGGGAATAAAATGACCTTCCCAAAATAAAGAAATAATGAAGATTTAATAAAAAAATGCGTGTTTTTCAAAATTGCATTTAGGCCCCAAATAAATGTTCATCTTGTCCGGCTTGATTTTAGAAGCCGGTAAAAATTTATTTCGGGATTTTTGGAGTCTGTTTAGTATTTCTTTCGTTTGATTTTCTGCGCGTAATTATTTAAAAAAAACGCAACCGACCTACGGGCCGTGTCCGTCTAGGACTCCCAGACGCTGGGCTTTATAAGTCGGGGAGCCAGCTGAGGCCCAGCCCCCAAACCCTAACCGCCCAGCCCAGCGCCATTGCTATCGCCACCACCGCCGCCGCCATTGTCGCCAGCCGCATGCCGACCAGCGTCGCCGCCCGCCAGCCGAGCCGCTGCCACTCCCTTTGCTTGAAAGCCGCCGCCCATTGCCCTACCGCCGACCGCCCGCCCGCAATACCATTGACCCACCGCCGACCTCGCCGGACCTCGCCGACCCTACTACCAGACGCTTCGCCGAGGTTTGCTGCTGCCTCGACTTCCGTGCCGGTTTTTTTATAACCGATCGGTTTTCTGTCGGTTTATTTCGGTTTTTGGTTTCAATTTTTTATTAGGTCGGTTTTATTTTCGGTTTAGTTTAATTAGCGAACGTTCGCTCGTTCGTTCGTTCTAACGAACGTGTTCGTCAGATTAGGTTTAGTTAACGAACGTTCGTTCGTTAACCTGTTCGTCGTTTTTCTTTTTCTCGGATTTAATCCGCGATTTTTCTGATTGCGATTCGTGATCCGATTTTCATTTTAGTATAACTTTTCGCTCGTTTATCGGAATCAGGTGATTCAAGCGCCTGGAGTTTCGTCTCGAAACCCTCTTTCCGAATAACCAACTTAAACAAGTTTTTGCTTCTGTAAAATTTGACTTAGATCCAGATTAGTAAAATGAAGCTGTTTTCTTTCGCCGTTTGACTTCTGTTGCTTAGTTTGTTTTGTTTCTTTTTGGAAACCGGGGTTCTTAAGTTGAACTTTCTGGTTAGATCTTCTATTTGAGTTTTACCTGTGCATTAGATGAGTACTTACTGTATTCTTGTTTGTTTGTCTGCGATAGAATACCCGGAGTGCGCCGCCTGTTACTTCGAGTCTCTAGGTTTCGCGGATAATCAGCAAGACAAGTAACACTTTGATCATACCTTTTCTCATACCCAGTTTTTATGCATTAGATCAATCCTCAAACATTGCATGATTAGGATCTAATTAAATTGTGGGTTATGGGAAGTAGTTGAGATAGTACCTATTACCTGTTTTATTTTCAAACCCTTGGGAGTTACTTCTATGTTTGCTTTATGCCATGCTATGCTAGTAGACGTGGATTGGGTGAGTGTATCCATGACAGATGTGAGATTGTTAATTAATGGTTTACTTAAGGTGGCAACTTAAACACACATCTGGGTGGATTGAGGTACCTGGTTTCCAGGATTTGCCTGTTTTTCTTCGGACCGCCACCCAGGCTCAAAGGGATCATAAGATTATTCAAACTAGAAACTTACGTGTGCAGCCACAAGCCATTATGGGCTCTGGCATAGTTGATTAAGCCGTGCGAACTCTTACAGGTAGACTAGCAGATGTAGGGGAAAGTAGGTGTACCGGTCTACCCTATGTAAGGTGCTAGCGCTTCCGAAAGACTATGTCTCGGTCATCCGTTTCTCAAACATCTTGTAGTGCGAGAAATCCAACGGAGGCGATCGAGTCTTGTGGGGAAAAGTGCGCAAACCTCTGCATAGTGTATAAACTAATCATGGTTAGCTGTGTCCCCAGTTATGGACATCTTGAGTATCTAGTACTTGGATATCATGTGAATCTCATCATGTTACTCTAATTAATATTGCTGGGTTATTTAATGAGTACTTTTTAATTGGGATTGAGAAATGATGTCAACCATTCTCAATGTTTAACAACCACCATGATAGTTAAATAAATTTATTCCTTTGCAGTACGGAAAAATTGGCTTTACGCAAAACTGTAACCATAGAGCTTTCCACCAGCAAAATATGCATGTTGTATAGCTTATTCCATCATTATTCTCTATGTGTTACATTGCCAGCATATTCCATGTGCTGACCCGTTTTCGGGCTGCAACGTTTCATGTTGCATACTTTTCAGATGACGAGTAAGGTGCTTAGGTCGTGGTTCTATACTCAGTGATGCCGTTGGAGTTGATGGACTCGCTTATTCTTCCAAGTCTTCCGCTGTTATCGTACTTAGATGGCCTTAAGCCATATTTATTTTATTAAGTTCTCTTATGAGACATTCGATGTAATAAGTGTGTGATTGCTACTCTGTTATAAATCCTTCAAGTACTGTGTGGTGTCAGCATTACTGATCCAGGGATGACACTGAGCACAGAGATCAGACTGTTTGAGGTCTAGTCGCTACACTTATCTCAGGACAGGAGCTCAATTTGCGCGCCTTGATCTCCGGGAGAGTGCGAGGACAACGTAAAGGTCCATCTCTAAGGGCAATCGAGCCATGGGACCTCTCACCACCAAATATCATCACCAACTTTGGATCAATGGGAATGGGACCCTTGCTCTAGTTAAAGTCCTCCCCTTTGCTCACCTTCTCCTCATCAATGTACGAGCTTCTTGTGAGAGGAGATGTTGGTGAAGTTCTCTGGATGATCGAGGTCAGACGCAGAGAATGCCTTGGCCTTCTTGTACGAGGCAGTATGGGCCATGGCATAGAGGTCATACACCTCTGGCACCTCCACCTTATTGTGTCGCGCCTAAAAGAGAGGAATAGAGTAAATTAGAAATTAAAGGGCTCAAGCTTGCATGAAGAATGAATTGCATGAATCATTGATATATCTCCAACGTATCTATAATTTTTGATCGTTCCATGCTATTATATTATATGTTTTGGATGTTTAATGGGCTTTAATATGCTCTTTTATATTATTTTTGGGACTAACCTATTAATCGAAGGCCCAGTGCTAGTTTCTGTTTTTTTTTCTATTTTAGAGTTTTGCAGAAAAGGAATACCAAATGGAGTCCAAATGGAATGAAACCTTCGCGATGATCTTTCTTGGACCAAAAGCAAACCAGGAGACTTGGAGATGAAGTCGGAGACGCGACGAGGCGTCCATGAGGCAGGAGGGCGCACCCCCACCCTAGTGGGCCCCTCGTAGCTCCATCGACCTAGTTCTTTCGCCTAGATATACTCTTATACCCTAAAAACATCAGGAGAAGCCACGAAACCACTTTTCCACCACCGCAACCTTCTGTACCCATGAGATCCCATCTTGGGTCCTTTTCCGGCGATCTGCCGAAGGGGGATTCGATCACGGAGGGCTTCTACATAAACACCATTACCTCTCTGATGAAGGGTGAGTAGTTTACCCTAGACCATCGGGTCCACAGTTATTAGCTAGATGGCTTCTTCTCTCTCTTTGATTCTCAATACAAAGTTCTCCTCGATGTTCTTGGAGATCTATTCAATGTAATATTCTTTTGCGGTGTGTTTGCCGAGATCAGATGCATTGTGGATTTATGATCAAGATTATCTATGAATATTGTTCTTCTCTGAATTCTTATATGAATGATTTGATATCTTTGCATGTCTCTTCGAATTATCGGTTTAGTTTGGCCTACAAGATTGATCTTTCTTGCCATGGGAGAAGTGCTTAGCTTTGGGTTCAATCTTGCGGTGTCCTTTCCTAGTGACAGTATGGGCAGCAAGGCACGTATTGTATTATTGTGATCGAGGATAAAAAGATGGGGTTTATATCATATTGCTTGAGTTTATCCCTCTACATCATGTCATCTTGCTTAATGTGTTACTCCGTTCTTATGAACTTAATACTCTAGATGCATGCTGGATGGCGGTCGATGTGTGGAGTAATAGTAGTAGATGCAGGTAGGAGTCGGTCTACTTGAAACGGACGTGATGCCTATGTTTATGATCATTGCCTTAGATGTCATCATAATTATGCGCTTTTCTATCAATTGCTCGGCAGTAATTTGTTCACCCACCTTAATACATGCTATCTCGAGAGAAGGCACTAGTGAAATCTATGGCCCCGGGTCTCTTTTCCATTATATTAAGGTCTCTTTTCCAGATTACTGAATCTCGTTTACTATTTTGCAATCTTTACTTTCCAATCTATACAACAAAAATACCAAAAATATTTACTTTATTATCTCTATCAGATCTCAATTTTGCGAGTGACCGTGAAGGGATTGACAACCCCTTTATCCTATTGGTTGCAACTTCTTGATTGTTTGTGTAGGTATTCGGTGGCTTGTGCGTCGTCTCCTACTGGAGTGATACCTTGGTTCTCAAAACTGAGGGAAATACTTACGCTACTTTGCTGCATCACCCTTTCCTCTTCAAGGGAAAACCAACGCAAGCTCAAGGGGTAGTAAGAAGGATTTCTGGCGCCGTTGCCGGGGAGATCTTCGTCAAGTCAAGCCATACCATGTACCCATCATAAACTCTTCTCCTTGCATTACATTATTTGCCATTTGCCTCTCGTTTTCCTCTCCCCACTTCTAAAACGATTTTCCAAAACCTTTGCCTTTTCTTCGCCTTCTTCTCGTATGTCTTTTTGTTTCCATGTGCCTTCTATTTGCTTGCATCTTTGCTTGCTAAAAATCTATTGATATGGATCCACTTAAAGTGTTCTACTTGGACCATCTTCGATCCTTATGCGCTCGTGCTGAAACCCATACTAGCCTAGTTGATGGGAAACTTTAGATGAGCATGCTCATTTTGTGCGTCACCGTTTGTCTAAAAAAGGTAGACTCTTATGGAATAAAAAAAACAGATTGCTGTGTTATGCTTGGAATCTTTCTGAAATTTATGATTTTACTTGTTGCTCTAATAACCCTAAAAAAAACCTTCCCAACCTATGTGAGTTTAATGATAATGAAATCTTATCTTATTATGCAAAGGGTGTTTATAGTTACTATGATATCGAACAAATTGAAGAATTTGTTGCTTTTAAGGGTGCTTATGAAGTTGCTTCTTTGATTGAGAAGTATGATATTACTCTCTACGAATCTAAGAACTTTGACCTACTTAAATATTGCAATGAAAACTATGCTCATACTATCTATGTCAAAGAATTTATTGAAAGAATGACCGTTGCTTTGGAAGAAAATAATGATATGCGTGAATCTATAGATAATTATGATTCCGATGGTTTGATTGAAATATCCCTTGATGAACATGACGCTTGCTATCCATGATGCCAATATTTATGGAGATGAATTTGCTATAGTCCCTTATGTTAAACATGAGATTGTTGCTATTGCACCCATACTTGATAGTTCCTTCGATAAAAAGCATGATAGCATTGATGTTATTATAAATTCTACTAATTTCAATTGTACTAGCAATATGCAAAACCCTAATCTTGGGGATGCTAGTTTTTCTATGTCTAATATTTGTTGCAATGATCATGATTGGGGTGATTCTGAAGGAAATATGCCCTAGAGGCAATAATAAAGTTATTATTTATTTCCTTATATCATGATAAATGTTTATTATTCATGCTAGAATTGTATTAACCGGAAACATAATACATGTGTGAATACATAGACAAACATAGTGTCACTAGTATGCCTCTACTTGACTAGCTCGTTAATCAAAGATGATTAAGTTTCCTAACCATAGACATGAGTTGTCATTTGATTAACGGGATCACATCCTTAGGAGAATGATGTGATTGACTTGACCCATTCCGTTAGCTTAGCACTTGATCGTTTAGTATGTTGCTATTGCTTTCTTCATGACTTATACATGTTCCTATGACTATGAGATTATGCAACTCCCGTTTACCGGAAGAACACTTTGTGTGCTACCAAAGCGTCACAATAATCGGGTGATTATAAAGGAGCTCTACAGGTGTCTCCAAAGGTACATGTTGGGTTGGTGTAATTCGAGATTAGGTTTTGTCACTTCGATTGTCGGAGAGGTATCTCTGGGCCCTCTCGGTAATACACATCACTTAAGCCTTGCAAGCATTGTAACTAATGAGTTAGTTACGGGATGAAGTATTACGGAACGAGTAAAGAGACTTGCCGGTAACGAGATTGTCGGTGTACTAAGGTAGAGGTACCCCAGTACCCCAACTTGTGCACGGACAGCTGAGGCTCCCCGCAGCTAGATCCCTCAAATGCTTGCCGGAGACCATCTCCGCTCCACGCCAAGCCATTCAAGAACAAAGTGTACAAGACGAAGCTCAAGACCCGGCAAGAGGAGCTTGCCGGAAGGCCATTCAAGCCCAAGACTACATCACTCCTGCAGATCCCGGCGAGAGGAGCTCGTCGGGAAGACTAGAAGATCACACCACAGAAGACACGCCTCGGCGCCATGCGCGTCCCGGCGAGGACCCGGGGAGCGGCAAGTCATAGAGCCCGACAAGCTCCCGGGCCCGGCAAGATCAAGACCCCGGCAAGATGCTTGCCGGGGAGAGCTATGCTACGTGCCCGCGCTCCAGCTCATCTGCCCACGCGTCGCCTCCAGCCTTCTCCAGAGACGCGTGGCGGGTGGCTGTGCTGCATGAGGAGTGCGGTGGCACTCCACGGTGGTGCCTTCGCCGCCCGTGGCAAACGGAGACGCAATGGCGGGAGCTTTTGGGGGCGCGACGTGCATTAATGCTCTTGTCCCCTCTGTCAAAAGTAGGTAGAATCCACTGTTCAAACCTTTGTAGCTGCTTTGTTCCCCGACTGCTCCAACTACCACCTCTTTTACGCTTTTACCCCTCTACCTCACGTTGACACTGCCGGTGACCCTTGCCCTATAAAAGGAGGCCCATGCACAACGTGGGGGTTCCGATCATTCACCACTCGCGTGGGTTGGATTCATTTGCAATTCCCACGCCGGGTAGCAACCATCGTAGTTCTTCAAGCTCCCGAACACAATACAACACAATGCAGCAGTAGGGTTTTACGCGACCATCGCGGCCCGAAGCTGGGTAAAAATTCCCCGCGTGCATCGCCTCGATCTGCTCTCCGCGCCCTCCGCCCTCGTACCGAACACACGAAGGGGCCCCGGCCCCATAGGTGCCGCGCCACCCATCGCGCGCGACATCTCTGGCGCGCCAGGTAAGGGGCGTCGAGGTTGTGCGGACCTGATCCGGCGTTCAGCGGCGGCCGTTCTTCATCAACCTCTCCGGCCGTCGGCGGCCGTCGACAACTGCGCCATGGCCCGAGACGAGCTTGGGGTCGCAGACCATCTCCGTCTCCCCGCCGCCACCGGAGCGGCAAGGGCGGAGGAGACGCCGGTGGAAGGTGGACACCGATGAGCGCTTCGCGGTGCCGCCAGATCGAGGGAGGGACGGAGGACCGCGCCTCGGCCTCCGTAGATCCACGTCCGTCCCAGCATATAGCAGCCCGGCGGCGCCATACCACGAGAGGTGGAATCCGCCAGCTGGAGCAAAAGCAAGCAGGGGGCTCGCGGGACGCTCCGGACTGCCGTCCATGCGTGAGTAAAGCGAAAAAGGTCGAGGCAGGGTTCTGCTCCCCCTAACATTGTTAGGGACCCGAGTATATCCGGCTCCTCGCACCGCTCGCTCCCGCTCCCCCTCGGCCCCGGCAAGCGCCTATCCCTGGAGTGCTACGATGTCGTCGAAGGGCGCGCTATCGAGCTCTAAGTCCGGCAAGGACCATCCGACAAGCGTACCTCCTCGGGGCGCAGTAAGCCCGGCGGGGACAGCTTTGGTGTTCGTCCCGGCAAACGCGCCTCCCCGGAGTGCTGCGCTGCCGCCAAGGACACACCATTGGGCTCCACCAGCGAGCGCAAGGAAGAAGAGAAGCTAAGTCGCTCGAGCCTTCGTGCAGAGCACTCTTTTAATTTCATACTTTTATATGTTATATCCCTCGCGTCCGTCCTTTGTACCACGAAACCCGTGCGGCGGAGGAGCCTGCACTGTGGATGGTCGCACCCTTGCTTTGTTTGAACACACTCAACGAGTTAAGAGTGAGTCGCGCCAGCCAGCGCCCTCGTTCGCGTTTGAGTCCGCTCAACAAGTTAAGTGCGTCGCTGCTAGACACGGCAAGGTTGCTTGTCGGGGCGACACCAGCCAAGCGGGCTGCTGATGTTCCGCACTCAGCAAGCGTGTTGAGCACCGGCAAGTTACCTAGAAGCGTAGGGTGGAAGCACACAAAGGGTGTAGGGCAGGGGGTATAACGTGGCGAGCCATGCCGTGAAATGTCATCCGTATGAGAGACTTGGGCGCAAGAGGAGCCAAGTCGTGGCCCGGTTGCGTGCTTGTTTTGTTTCGAGTCCGCTCAACAAACACAAGTGTGCTGCAGCACCCTTATCTTGCTTCGAGCCACGCTCGACAAGTTAAGCGTCATAAGCGGCCCGACAAGGTTGCTTGCCGGAAGCGACACCACCAGCGGGCTGTCCCGCGGCAAGCGTGTTCGCCCCGGCAAGCTCCCCAAGAGCGTAGAGTACAAACATACGAAGGACAAAGCCCGGCATCGTATTGCCTAGTCAAGATTTATATACACATGCACATACACGTGCGTTGAGCAATTGCATATCTACCTCAGCTATTTTCATGGCTAAAATTGCAGCAACAAGGAGGAACCAAAAGATCACACCCGCACCTGGGGCCCGGCAAGCCAGGGTCGCCGGGGGCTGCGGATGCCAAGGTTCTTCTTCGGCGAGCCAGCCTCGCTGGGGGCTGCGAGCATCGAGATTCGTCTCCGGCAAGCTAGTGTTGCCGGGGGCTGCGATTCAGATAAGTTTTCATCCTCATCATGCATCCTCTCATGGACCGGGAGATGCGGGACTGCGTCTTTGAATGATCATGTCTTGTAAAAACCCGTACGTGGAGGAGCCGAGTCGTGGCCCAGTTGCGTACTTGGTTTGTTTCCGAGTCCGCTCAACAAACCCGAGTGTGCCGCTGCACCTCTATCTTGCTTCCGAGCCTGCTCAGCAGGGGTAGAGCGTCATAATGGCCCGACAAGGTTGCTTGCGGAGCGACACCACCAGTGGGCTGTCCATGATCGCTAAGCGTGTTCGCCCGGCAAGCTCCCGATAGCGTAAGAACACACAAGGCACGCAGATCAAGTAAAAGACTCGATCCGCAAGCTTTCCCTTCTTTTCATTAAAACATCCAATTTAGTACAAGTCCATAGAGGATGAAAAACATGATAGAGAGGATTACAAGTTCTTAAATGCAGCTAAATGCCCGAGGGCTTACAATTTGAAAAGATAAGGTGCCGTGATCCCTCTCCTGTTTCTCTGTTCAGGAGTTAGGGAGGTAGGTCAAGGAGCCCCGGCAAGATAAGCTTGCCGGGAGAGGAGACCCGGCAAGAGGAGCTTGTCGGGAAAGGGCGAAAGGCGCCTAGAAGGCGTGGCGGTGGCGATGCTGCGCCGCAGAGCTGCGCAAGGTGGCGGGCATGGGAGCGCATGCCGGGGCCAGCGACAAGTCCTCGGAAGCCAGCGGAGAGCCAGGCGCCGAAGACCCAAGAGAACACCCGGGGCCGCCAGAGCTTGGCGGAGGCAGGCGTCGGGCGAGCTTGAAGGCGGGTAGTGGGACATCAAGACGCTCTCGAAGGCTACTCGCCCTCGTCTGTTGCGACGAACGGCATTGCCGCCCTCCCCTCTTCCTCTTCTGCTGCCTCTCGCCAACCGCCCAAGGAGGCGGCCCGGGGAGTTCAGGAGGCCGGCAACCCGAAGATGGGGTTGCGGTGGCCTTGAGGCAGCGGTGTCCGACGCCTAGTCGGGCCGCCATCCCCTCGTCGCCGCTGTCGCTCTCCTCCTCGTCACTTTCGCTCGGGAGGAGCCTTCGCTATCCGAGGAGCTGTCCACACAGCAGCGCACCGGGTTCCATAGTCGCCGAAGACCTTGGCGGCGAGGAGGTCACCATCCAATAACTTGAAATGGAGGGTGAACCCGCCGTCAAGCTATGGATCCGGCGAACGTCTTCCACCCTCGGTCGAAGAACATCACGCCGGGGCTGGGGACACGACACTCACCCGAGTGCCGCTGATCCCGCAGCCCTCATGCGTAGCTCCATCACGTCGGGCGGATCCGGCCCCATTGCGTCCATGACGGGGCGGCAAACGGAGGCGACGACGAGGCGCCCGCGAAGCTTGATGAAGAACTCCGGGGTCATCTCCGGTGTGGACGCGCCGTGGTCGAGACGCCGGAGGAGGCGGGAGGCTCCTCACCACGACCGCCTCTCCTCGACCGCCTCGGCGCGCCCTCGGCCTCGACCGCGGCCCGCCCCTCCCTCTCCCTCTCGTGGCGGCTCCTTGCCACGGGAGCAGGATGGGAATGGTGCGCTGCCGAAGCGACCAGCGCCGCCACCGTCGAAGAGCGGGGTTCCCTCCTTCCATGGTGGCGAGAAGAGCGAAGATGAAGATGAAAGGAGAAGTGGATGAGTGTGGCCATTGTGCTTCCTTCCGCCCCTTTTAAAGAGGCGAGGTGGGGCTCAACCGCCCTTCGACCAATCAGGAAGCGGGAAGGCGGAGGAGCGGGCCGACTCGCCTCCTCCACCGTGACGGCTCGGTCTCCCACCTTCGCCGCCCGACCCCGTGCATGAGGGCAGCGTGGCTAAAAAGCGGAGGCGAGCGGCGGGTGAAGCGACCCCGCTCTGCGCCACGATCACGGGGTGGACGCCTTAAAGGCTGCATGCGCCGCCCACGTCTCCCACGACGCCGCAATCGACGCGTGCCGTTGCGGGAGGGGAGGCGACAGATGCAGCAGCAGATTCGGCGCGCCGTGGGCCTCGCATGCCCGTGCACTGTCTTGGGCCTGGCCCAACAGCGCTCGGCACCGTGTATGGCCCAGGCCCGGGGGCTCCTGTCGGTGTACTAAGGTAGAGGTACCCCAGTACCCCAACTTGTGCACGGACAGCTGAGGCTCCCCGCAGCTAGATCCCTCAAATGCTTGCCGGAGACCATCTCCGCTCCACGCCAAGCCATTCAAGAACAAAGTGTACAAGACAGAAGCTCAAGACCCGGCAAGAGGAGCTTGCCGGAAGGCCATTCAAGCCCAAGACTACATCACTCCTGCAGATCCCCGGCGAGAGGAGCTCGTCGGGAAGACTAGAAGATCACACCACAGAAGACACGCCTCGGCGCCATGCGCGTCCCGGCGAGGACCCGGGGAGCGGCAAGTCATAGAGCCCGACAAGCTCCCGGGCCCGGCAAGATCAAGACCCGGCAAGATGCTTGCCGGGAGAGCTATGCTACGTGCCGCGCTCGGCTCATCGCCCGCGTCGCCTCCAGCCTTCTCGAGACGCGTGGCGGGTGGTCTGTGCATGAGGAGGCGGTGGCACTCCACGGTGGTAACCGCCGCCGTGGCAAACGGAGACGCAATGGCGGGAGCTTTTGGGGCGGCGGCGACGGGCATTTAATGCTCTTGTCCCCTCTGTCAAAAGTAGGTAGAATCCTTTGTTCAAGCAATTGTGGCTGCCTTGTTCCGCACTGTTCCAACTACCACCTCTTTTACGCTTTTACCCCTCTACCTCACGTTGGGGCCGATGAGGGTACCGTGACATGGATTAAAGCCACCATCCGTCGGGGCATGGGTGTTTCCGTTGGGACCGAGAGGAGGCCACCCTTAGAGCCGCTATAAATTTGATCCCATGCTACGCGAGGTTGTAGCCTCCCACTTAGAGTTTGCTTGATGTGTCGTGGGTGATTCCGCATACGTAGGTTGTCGGGTGTGCAAGTGTGTTTTCATTTAAAAGATCAGAAGCGGAATTAGTCCCGATGGACTAAAGGAACTGCTACTCGGGTAAAGAGTACACCTCCCGAGATTAAAACCTATTCAATAGCCGTGTCCATGGTTAGGACCATACCGATGGGTCAAGTGTCGGTCTTAGTGCTCTTGAGGTGAAGCTATTAACCGTAATCGGAACAACATGGATCGTGACTTGTGACTAATGATGATTATGATTATTATTATCGCTGACAACCCGTGATATTATTGTTATTACCGAGTATCTCTAGGATGGTTCTACCTCCGGATATTCACTATGATTGTTTATTTTAAAAGCCCTTTATGGTGTCGCCAGATGTCTGACGTGGCATTTATTTTAAAAGCCTTTATGTGGTGTCGCCAGATGCCCGACCGTGGCATTTATTTAAAAGCCCTTTATGTGGTGTCACGACGACCTGTGGCATTTATTTTAAATGCCCTTTATGTGGTGTCGCCAGACGCTCGACCGCTGGCATTTATTTTAAAAGCCCTTTATGTGGTGTCGCCAGATCCGATCGCGGGCATTTTTTAAAGCCCTTTATGTGGTGTCGCCGACGCTCGATCGGCATGCTTGTTATTTATTTCATAATTTTTAATACTTCTATGGCCTTGCATATTCATACATCGAAGTTATATTTATCTTTGTGGATCGACGCCATGAGCATAAAATATTGTCAAGACATCATTGTTATATTATACCTGTTCATGTTTATAGTACATTCAAAGTACTCACCGGCTTGTCCTCGCTATTGTCTTGGCTGATTTTCTTGCACGTGAGGAGCGACATGACAGCCCCGAACCTAAGCAGTGGAGATAGCAGCCTCACGAAGATAGGAGTTAACCGGTCACTGTTCCTGTGGGAATTGGAGTCCCATAGACACCGATGATCCACAAACCGCCGCCATCAACCACTAGAAACCATTTGTTGTACCACAAAGTAATGGTCTTGTAACGTGATATTTTGTATTTTTGCTTTGAATTTCAGATTAAGTTGGAGCCTCATCACCAACAAGAATCCTGGCTGATGAGCACGACGGCTTTTCTCGAAATTTATTACCCGTAAAATCGTCGTGACAGCCTCGCCCACTAGGACTCTTAAGACACCCATGCTAGTAAGTTCACCGAGCTGAGTATATGTCCACTCAAGGATGTCTTCAAGTGCCATGTAGGAAGGCATGTCTTCTCAACGGGTAATTATACCGAATCCCAAGTTTGGATGTAATTCTTGGTTTGGATTGGCTATCGATGTATGGAGGAAACATGGATTGCGCCAAGAAGACAATTTTGCTTACGATAACCGTAAGGAAGAAGAATCATGTATCACGGCATGAGCCGAGGAGGGCACATGTAAATTCTTTATCGAGTTGTACAGAGGAAGTACTAGTGGTAAGGATTTCCGATGTATTTCCGTAAGAGTTGCTGTGCATGCCACCAGATAGAGACATTGAGTTCCTAATTGAACTACTACCAGCATCGGGCCGATATCCAAGAGACCGTATGATGCCATTTCAAGATTTGGAGGAAATTAAGAAGCAGATTAAGGAGTTGTGGACAGTTGTTTTATTCGCCAAGTTCTTCGCTTTGGGGATCGCTAATACTTAGTGGAGAAGAAGGATGGATCGTTAAGAATGGTTGTTGATTATCGCGATTGAATGAAGTAACAATCAAGAACAAGTACCCACTACCGATGATCAATGATCAGTTTGATCGGTTGCAAGGAGCTAAGTTTTCCAAGATCGATTTGCAATCGTGGTACCGCTTGAAGATTCGAGAGCAGGATATACCTAAGACGGCTTATACCACTGTACGGTTGTATGAATATACCGTTACATCATTTGGTCCGACTAACGACCGCCTATTTTATGAACATGATGAACAAAGTGTTTATGGAGTTTTGGATAAGTTCGTCGTGGTGTTCATTGATGATATTTTGGTTTACTCAAAGAATGAAGAGGAATATAAGGAACATTTACCGAGAAGCTTAGAGAACATCGCTTATATGCCAAGTTCAGAAATGTGAGTTTGGTTAAATGAAGTTGGATTTCTTGACATGTTATATCCGGAGAAGGTATAGCAAAGGACCCTACTAAAGTTGCCACCATCGGACAATCGGGAAGCACCAACAACAGCTTGAGAGATCAGAGTTTTCTTGGACCGGCAGATACTACCGGAGATTTATTGAGAACTTCAAGATTGCGTTTATGATGTAATTGTTGAAGAAGGATACCAAGTTCATATGGACCGAGGAGGTGAAGCTAGTTTCAAGAGTTGAAGAAACGCTTGGTTACTCTCACCAATGTTAATTCCGCCAGATCGTACAAGGATTATGAAGTGTATTATGATGCTTCATATCGAGGACTTGAGAGTACTTATGTAGAAGGAAGAGTTGTTTCAGATGCTTCACGATAGTCAAGCCTCATGAGTTGAATTATGCTACTCATGATTTGGAGTTAGCAGCAGGTGCATGCATTGAAAATGTGGAGACATTTCTCATTGGAAACCATTGTGAGGTGTATACGGATCACAAGAGTTTGAAATACATTTTCACGCAGTATGAATTAAACCTCGATAAAGGAGATGGTTGGAGCTCATCAAGGATTATGATATGAGATTGCATTACCATCCCGAAAGGCTAACGTCAGTGCATTTATTGAGCCTTAAGAGCCATGTCAACACACTAATGATGGGAGAAATACCAAAGGAGTTAGACGAGGATCTTCATGAGCTAAGTTTGGAAATAGTTCCGAGAGGCTATGTAGCAGATTGAGATTCAACACTTTTGCTGGATAAAATCGAGAAGCTCAAAAGATGTATAGCAAGTTGCTTCTATAAAGGAGAAAATGAGCGAAGGGAAGGCTAAGGGATTTCGTGAGGATGAGCACGATACCCTATGGTTTGAAGACCGTGATTATGTGCCCACCGACCCGGAGATCGAAGTTGATTCGCAAGAGGCACATGATTCACCATATTCGATTCACCCAGAAATACCAAGATGTATTTGATTTGAAGAATACTTTCGTGGACCGTAATGAAGAAGGATACGTAGTATGTAGCATTTGTGATGTATGTCGAGGGTGAAGGCGTAACATCGTGGTTAGCAGAATTGTTACGCCATTGCCGACACCGAATGGAAGTGGATAAACTAGGGGATTTCATCACGGATTGCCCAGACTCGCTCAAAGCTATGACTCGATTGGGTTGTAGTCGATCGTCGACGAAGGTAGCTCATTTCATTCCAAGAAAGACTACCTACAGCAGTGCCAAATTAGCTAAGATATACATGACCAAGACTGTATGTTTACATGGAGTTCCGAGGAGTATCATATCAGATAGAGGAACCCAATTCACCTCATAGTTTTGGAAGCAGCTGCACGAAACATTGGGAATTAATGAGTTTAGCACAGTCCATCCACGCATGTATGGATAGACCGAGAGAGTCAATCAGATTTTGGAGGATATGCTTAGAGCTTGTGCCTTGATTACAGATCAAGTTGGGATGACAACTTGCCATATGGAGTTTTCTTACAACAACAGCTTATCAATCCAGCTTTGAAAATGGCCCTTTCAAGCCTTGTATGGAGAGTGCAGGACCCCGTTGTTGTGGGATGAAGTTGAGACCGCCAGTTGTTTGGACCGGATTTGATTAAGGAGTCTCAACGAAAGTAAAGTCAATTTAATAGGCTCAAGGTAGCCTAGTCAAGGCGTAAGAGCTATGCGGATTCAAAACGAAGGAGATGTAATACGGTTGGAGACAGTTTATCTTCGAGTATCTCCGCTTCGAGGAGTAAAGCGCTTTGAGTTAAAGGAAAGCTAGCGCTGATTTGTAGGACCATATCGTGTTGGAACATATGGGAGAAGTGGCCTACAAGTTGGAATTACCCGAGGGATTGTCGTGTTCACGATGTGTTCCATGTTTCTCAAATGAAGAAGTGTCACGCAGAGATGGTCGATATACCACCGAGAGATACAAAGGCTACTAGAAGCTTATCATTCAATTGAATGATGATTTGACCTATGAAGAGAAACTAGTTAAGATTCTCGAATATGCCAACCAAGTCACAAAAAGAAGGTTATTAACTTTTGCAAAGTTCTGGAGCCACCACACCGGGAAGAAGCCACCGGGAGCGAGAGGAAGATCTCGCCAAGCCCACCTCACCTATTTGTTAGCCAACCCAATCTCGAGGGCAAGATTCATCTTAAGGGGTAGGTTTGTAACATCCCAAATTTTCAATTTGGAATGTTATACTTAGATCATCATTGCATATCATATTTTGTTGCATTGTTGGCTCGATCCTAGAAATTCTACACAACTCAAGGACCCATGAGAGAGTTGGGGATTTCATTATTTTCATATTTGAGTTTTCTCAAATTTTGAAAATAGGATCATTTGATTTTATTTATTTTATCTTCAATTATTTCCACCATCAAAATTTGAGAGAGGGAATAAAATGACCTTCCCAAAATAAAGAAATAATGAAGATTTAATAAAAAATGTGTTTTTCAAAATTAATTTAGGCCCCAAATAAATGTTCATCTTGTCCGGCTTGATTTTAGAAGCCGTAAAAATTTATTTCGGGATTTTTGGAGTCGTTTAGTATTTCTTTCGTTTGATTTTCTGCGTAATTATTTAAAAAACGGAACCGACCCACGGTCAGGTCCGCCTAGGACTTCCGGGTTTGAGCCAGCTCGAGGCCCAGCCCCAAACCCTAGTCACCTAGCCCTCACACATTGCTATCACAACACCGCCACCATTGTCATTGAGATCATTGGTTACCACACTACCACGAGTCGAAGGCCACTACTACTCGCTGAGTCATTGGCCACATTACTACCATTACCAATACCACTACCACGACTACACGACCACGGACCTCGCCGATTCACCAGACGTCACGAGGTTTGTTGTCACTCGATTCCGCGGTTGTTTTTTTATAACCGATCGGTTTTCGCTTGCTTATTTCGGTTTTTGGTTTCAATTTTTATTAGGTCGGTTTTATTTTCGGTTTAGTTTAATTAGCTTAACGCTCGCTCGTTTCGCTCTAACTAACGTGTTCGCTGATAGGTTTAGTTAACGAACGCTCGCTCGCTAACTGTTCGTCGTTTTTCTTTTCTCGGATTTAATCCGCGATTTTTCCGACATGATTCGTGATCCGATTTTCATTTTAGTATAACTTTTCGCTGCTTATCGGAATCAGTGATTCAAGCTTCGAGTTTCGCTCTCAAACCTCTTCCGAATAACCAACTTAAACAAGTTTTTGCTTCAGAAAATTTGACTTAGATCCAGATTAGTAAAATGAAGCTGTTTTCGCCGCTTGACTTCTCGCTGCTTAGTTTGTTTTGTTTCTTTTGGAAACCGGGTTCTTAAGTTGAACTTTCTGGTTAGATCTTCTATTTGAGTTTTACCTGCATTAGATGAGTACTTCATCAGATTCTTGTTTGTTTGTCTCGATAGAATACCCGAGTGCGCTACTACATTTCGAAGTCTCTAGGTTTCATGGATAATCAGAAGACAAGTAACACTTTGATCATACCTTTTCTCATACCCAGTTTTTATGCATTAGATCAATCCTCAAACATTGCATGATTAGGATCTAATTAAATTGTGGGTTATGGAAGTAGTTGAGATAGTACCTATTACTGCTTTATTTTCAAACCCTTGGGAGTTACTTTATGTTTGCTTTATGCCATGCTATGCTAGTAGACGGATTGGGTGAGTGTATCCATGATGATGTGAGATTGTTAATTAATGGTTTACTTAAGGTGGCAACTTAAACACACATCCTGGTGGATTGAGGTACTGTTTCCGGATTTGCCTGCTTTTTCTTGACCGCCACCTGTGCTCAAAGGGATCATAAGATTATTCAAACTAGAAACTTACGTGCAGCAGCACAAGCCATTATGGGCTCGCATAGTTGATTAAGCCGCATAACTCTTACTGTAGACTAGCGTGATGTAAGTAGGTGTACCGGCTCACCTTATGTAAGGTGCTAGCGCTCCGAAGACTATGTCTCGGCCATCCGCTTCTCAAACATCTTAGAAAAGCGAGAAATCCAACGGAGGCGATCGAGTCTTGTGGGGAAAAGTGCAAACCTCTCGTATAGTGTATAAACTAATCATGGTTAGTCGTGGTCCCAGCTATGGACATCTTGAGTATCTAGTACTTGGATATCATGTGAATCTCATCATGTTACTCTAATTAATATTGCTGTTATTTAATGAGTACTTTTTAATTGGGATTGAGAAATGATGTCAACCATTCTCAATGTTTAACAACGACTTAGCTTTTCTTTTTCTCGCTTCTTGCACTTGCCGGTGGAGCTCGATGGCGCTGCCTCGACGGCAGCGCAACACCGGAGAGGTACGCTTGGCGGAACAAGCACCAGAGCTGTCACCGCCGGGCTTAGAGCGCCCCGAGGAGCGGCGCTTGTCGGAGTGAGCACCAGAGCTGTCCTAGCCGGACTTGGAGCTCGATGGCGCGTCCTCGACGACAGCGTAGCACTCCAGGGAGATGCGCTTGCCGGTGCGGAGGGGAGTGGGGGCGAGCGGCGCGAGGGACGAGATATGCTCGGACCCCTAATAGCGATAGGAGGAGCAGGATCCCGCCCTGGCCCTTTCGCTTTGCTCATGCCCGGACGATAGTCCGGAGCATCCCGCGAGCCTCCGGCGTGTTCTTGCTCCAGCAGGCGGATACCACCTCCCGTGGTATGGCGCTGCTGGGTTGTTGTACTGAGATGGACGTGGATCCACGGAGACCGAGACGCGGTCATCCGCCCTGCCCTCGATTCGTGGCGCCGCGAGTGCCTCGCCGGTGTCCACCTTCATTGGCGTCTCCTCCGCCTACCGCTGGTTCCGGTGGCGGCGGTGAGACGCAGACGGGTTTGCGACCCTCAGCTCTCGCTTCGGGCCATGACGCATTGTCGGCGAAGTTCTTGACGGCTGGAGAGGTTGATGAAGAACGCGCCTGCGCGAACGCCGGATCAGGTCCGCACAACCTCGACGCCCCCTACCTGGCGCGCCAAAGATGTCGGGGCGCGGACGGGAGGCGCTGGAGGGAGCCGCCCGCCGCGGGACACCTATGGGGCCGGGGCCCCTTCGTGTGTTCGGTACGAGGGCGGAGGAGGCACAGAGAGCAGATCGAGGCGATGCACGCGGGCGGGGTTTTTACCCAGCTTCGGGCCGCGATGGTCACGTAAAACCCTACTGCTGCTTTGTGTTGTATTGTGCTCGGGAGCTTGGAGAGCTACAGTAGCAGCTACACCGAGCGTGGAAGTTGCCAATGGTTCGAACCCCTTCTACGTTGTGCATGGGCCTCCTTTTATAGGGCAAGGGGTCACCGATAGGTGTCAACGAGGAGAGAGGGGTAAAATGTAAAGAGGTGGTAGTTGGAGCAAAGGGAACAAAGGCAGCCTGCTGCTTGAACAAAGGATTCTACCTACTTTTGACAGAGGGGACAAGGGCATTTAATGCCCGCCGCCGCCCAAAAGCTCCCACCCGGCGTCTCCGTCGCCACGGCGATGGATCCACCACCGTGGAGTGCCACCGCACCCCTAGGCTGCATGACCATCCGCCACGCTGCTCTGGAGAAGGTCAAGGCGACGTGGGCAGGAGATGAGCTGGAGGCGGGCACGCAGCGCAGCTCTCCCGGCAAGTACCTTGCCGGGTCTTGATCTTGCGGACCGGAAGCTTGTCGGGCTTTGTAACTTGTCGCCTCCGGGCCCTCGCCGACGCCAGATAGCGCCGAGGCGTGCCTTCTCCGATGTAGTCTTCTAGTCTCCCGGCGAGCTCCTCTCGCCAGGCCTCGCGTGAGTGATGTAATCTTGAGCCCAGGACGGCCTTCCGGCAAGCTCCTCTTGCCGGGTCTTGACCTTCTGCCTTGTACACTTTGTTCTTGAATGGCTTGATACGGAGGGAATGGTCTCCAAGCAAGCATGTGGCGATCCAACCTGGAGTCAGAATCGCCTGTGCACAAGTTGGGGTACCGAGGTACCCCTACCTTAGTACATCAAAACCATATAAGATGTTCCAGATATTGAAGTTAATATTTCAAGCAAATACCGAGTTGAGAGATATGAAGTCTCCAACAAGTTCTATAGCTAAAAGATGGAGGAGAATCGCCAACTAGTGAGCATGTGCTCGATTGTCCGGTACTTCAATCGCTTGAATCAAGTGGGAGTTAATCTTCCAGATAAGATAGTGATTGACAGAATTCTCTAGTCACCATCACTAAGTTACTAGAACTTTGTGATGAACTATAGTATGCAAGGGATGCCAAAAACGATTCCCGAGCTCTTCGTGATGTTGAAATCGATGAAGGTAGAAATCAAGAAAGAGCATCAAGTGTTGATGATTGACAAGACTGCTAGTTTCAAGAGAAGGGCAAAGGGAAAGAAAGGGAACTTCAAATGGAAAGACAAGCAAGTTGTCACTCCTCCGAAGAAGCCCAAAGCTAAACCATAGCCTGAAACTGAGTGCTTACATTGCAAAGGAAATATTCACTGGAAGCGGAAATACCCTGAATATTTGGTAGATAAGAAGGATGGCAAAGTAAACAAGAGTATATTTGATATACAGGTTATTAATGTGTGCCTTGCTAGTGTTTATTGTAGCCCCTGAGTATTTGATACTTGTTCAGTTGCTAAGATTAGTAACTCGAAACAGGAGTTACAGAATAAACAGAGACTAGTTGAAGGGGAAGTGACGATGAGTGTTGGAAGTAGTTCCAAGATTGATATGATCATCATCGCACACTCCCTATACTTTCGGGATTACTGTTAAACCTTAATAAATGTTATTTGGCGGTTGCGTTGAGCATGAATATGATTTGATCATGTTTATTGCAATACGGTTATTCATTTAAAATCTAAGAATAATTGTTGTTCTGTTTACATGAATAAAACCTTCAGTGGTCATACACCCAATGAAAATAGTTTGTTGGATCTCGATCGTGATGATACACATATTCATAATATTGATGCCAAAAGATGCAAAGTTAATAATGATAGTGCAACTTATTTGTGGCACTACCGTTTGGGTCATATCGGTGTAAAGCGCATGAAGAAACTCCATAAAGATGGATTTTTGGAATCACTTGGTTATGAATCATTTGATGCTTGCGAACCGTGCCTTTTAGGATAGATGACTAAAACTCCATTCTCCGGAACAATGGAACGAGCTACTAACTTGTTGGAAATAATACATACCGATGTATGCGATCCAATGAGTATTGATGCTCGTGGCAAGTATCGTTATTTTCTGACCTTCACAAGATGATTTGAGCAGATATGGGTATATCTACTTGATGGAACATAAGTCTGAAATAGTTGAAAGGGTTCAAGGAATTTTAGAGTGAAGTGGAAAAATCATCGTAACAAGAAAATAAAGTTTCGCGATCTGATCGCGGAGACGAATATTTGAGTTACGAGTTTGGTCTTAAATTAAAACAATGTGAAATAGTTTCACAGCTCACGCCACCTGGAACACCACAACGTTATGGTGTGTCCGAATGTCGTAACCGCACTTTATTGGATATGGTGCGATCTATGATGTCTCTTACGATTTACCACCATCATTTTGGGGTTATGCATTAGAGATCTGCTGCATTCACGCTAAAAGGGCACCATCTAAATCCGCTGATACGACACCATATGAACTGTGGTTTAGCAGTAAACCTAAGCTGTCGTTTCTTAAATTTTGGGGCTGCGATGCTTATGTGAAAAAGTTTCAACCTGATAAGCTCGAACCCAAATCGGAGAAGTGCATCTTCATAGAATACCCAAAGGAAACTATTGGGTACACCTTCTATCACAGACCTGAAGGCAAGTTATTTGTTGCTAAGATGGATCCTTTTTAGAGAAGAAGTTTCTCTCGAAAGAAGTGAGTGGGAGGAAAGTAGAACTTGATGAGGTAATTGTACCTTCTCCCTTATTGGAAAGTAGTTCATCACAGAAATCAGTTCCAATGATTCCTATACCGATTAGTGAGGAAGTTAATGATGATGATCATGAAACTTCAGATCAAGTTGCTACTAAACCTCGTAGGTCTTCCAGAGTAAGATCCGCACCAGAGTGGTACGGTAATCATGTTCTGGAAGTCATGTTACTAGACCATAATGAACCCACGAACTATGAGGAAGCGATGATGAGCCCAGATTCCATTTAAATGGCTTGAGGCCATAAAATCTGAGATATGATCCATGTATAAGAACAAAGTATGGACTTTGATTGACTTGCTCGATGATCAGCAAGCCATGTTAAAAAAATGGATCTTCAAGAAAAAGACGACAACGATAGTAGTGTTACTATCTACTAAGCTCGACTTGTTGCGAAAGGTTTTCAATAAGTTTAAGGTGTTGAATACGATGAGATTTTCTCACTTGTATCGAAGCTTAAGTCTGTCTGAATCATGTTAGCAATTGCCAGATTTTATGAAATCTGGCAAATGGATGTCAAAACTTCATTCCTTTATGGATTTATTAAAGAAGAGTTGTATATGATGCAACCAGAAAGGTTTTGTCAATCCTAAAGATGCTAACAAAGTGTGCAAGCTCCAGCGATCCATTTATGGACTAGTGCAAGCCTCTTGGAGTTGGAATAAACGCTTTGATAGTGTGATCAAAGCATTTGGTTTTGTACAGACTTTTGGAGAAGCCTGTATTTACAAGAAAGTGAGTGGGAGCACTACAGCATTTTTGATAAGTATATGTGAATGACATATTGTTGATCGGAAATAATGTAGAATTATTCTGCAAAGCATAAAGGAGTGTTTGAAAGGAGTTTTTCAAAGAAAGACCTCGTGAAGTTGTTATATATTGAGCATCAAGATCTATAGAGATAGATCAAGACGCTTGATAAGTTTTTCAATGAATACATACCTTGACAAGATTTTGAAGTAGTTCAAAATGGAACAGCCAAAGAAAGAGTTCTTGCCTGTGTTACAAGGTGTGAAATTGAGTAAGACTCAAAGCCCGACCGCGGCAGAAGATAGAAAGAGAATGAAAGTCATTCCCTATGCGTTGGCCATAGGTTCTATAAAGTATGCCATGCTATGTACCAGATCTATTGCATACCCTACCACTGAGTTTGGCAAGGGAGTACAATAGTGATCTAGGAGTAGATCACTGGATAGCGGTCAAACATTATCCTTAGTAGAATAAGGATATGTTTCTCGATTATGGAGGTGAGAAAAGGTTCGTCATAAATGGTTACGTCGATACAAGTTTTGGCACTGATCCAGATGACTCTAAGTCTTAATCTAGATACATATTGAAAGTGGGAGCAATTAGCTACAGTAGTTCCGTGCAGAGCATTGTAGACATAGAATATTTGCAAAATACATACGGCTCTGAATGTGACAGACCCGTTGACTAAACTTCTCTCACGAGCAAAACATGATCATACCATAGCACTCTTTGGGTGTTAATCACATAGCGATGTGAACTAGATTATTGACTCTAGTAAACCCCTGGGGTATGATCACATGACGATGTGAACTATGGGTATTAATCACATACAGATGTGAATATTGTGTTAAACCACATGGCGATGTGAACTAGATTATTGACTCTAGTGCAAGTGGGAGACTGAAGGAAATATGCCCTAGAGGCAATAATAAAGTTATTATTTATTTCCTTATATCATGATAATGTTTATTATTCATGCTAGAATTGTATTAACCGGAAACATAATACATGTGTGAATACATTGACAAACATAGTGTCACTAGTATGCCTCTACTTGACTAGCTCGTTAATCAAAGATGGTTAAGTTTCCTAACCATAGACATGAGTTGTCATTTGATTAACGGGATCACATCATTTGGAGAATGATGTGATTGACTTGACCCATTCCGTTATCTTAGCACTTGATCATTTAGTATGTTGCTATTGCTTTCTTCATGACTTATACATGTTCCTATGACTATGAGATTATGCAACTCCCGTTTACCGGAAGAACACTTTGTGTGCTACCAAACGTCACAACATAACTGGGTGATTATAAAGGAGATCTACAGGTGTCTCCAAAGGTACATGTTGGGTTGGCGTAATTCGAGATTAGGTTTTGTCACTCCGATTGTCGGAGAGGTATCTCTGGGCCCTCTCGGTAATACACATCACTTAAGCCTTGCAAGCATTGTAACTAATGAGTTAGTTACGGGATGAAGTATTACGGAACGAGTAAAGAGACTTGCCGGTAACGAGATTGAACTAGGTATTGGATGCTGACGATCGAATCTCGGGCAAGTAACATACCGATGACAAAGGAACAACGATGTTGTTATGCGGCTTGACCGATAAAGATCTTCGAGAATATGTAGGAGCCAATATGAGCATCCGTGTTCCGCTATTGGTTATTGATCGAGAATAGTTCTAGGTCATGTCTACATAGTTCTCGAACCCGTAGGGTCCGCACGCTTAAGGTCTCGGCGATGCTTTTATCATGAGTTTATGAGTTTTGATGTACCGAAGGAGTTCGGAGTCCCTGACGAGATCGGGACATGACAAGGAGTCTCGAAATGGTCGAGATGTAAAGATCGATATATTGACGACTATATTCGAGTTCGGAAAGGTTCCGAGTGATTCGGTATTTTTCGGAGTACCGGGAGTTACGGAATACGGGGAAAAGTATATGGGCCTTATTGGGCTTTAGGGAGAGGAAGAGGCAGGCCGCAAGGCTCCCCCATTGACTAGTCCGAATTGACTAGGGGAGGCGCGCCCTCCTTCCTTCTCTTCCTCTTCCCCTTCCTTGTCTCCTACTCCTACTACTTGGAAGGACTCCTAGTTGACTAGGAAAGGGGAATCCTACTCCGGTGGGAATAGGACACCCCTAGGGCGCCTCTCCCTTGGCCGCCACCTCCTCCTTGCTCCTTTATATACGGGGCAAGGGGCCCCATGACACACAAGTTGATCTACGGATCGCTCCTTAGCCGTGGCGGTGCCCCCTCCACCATATTCCACCTCGGTCATATCGTCATGAGTTTAGGCGAAGCCCACGCCGTAGAACATCATCATCGCCACCACGCTGTCAGGTCGACGAAACTCATCCCCGACGCTTTACTAGATCGAGCCCGGGAACGCCATCGAGCTGAACGTGTGCCGAACACGGAGGTGCCGTGACGCTCGGTGCTTGGATCGGTCGGATCGTGAAGACGACGACTACATCAACGCGTTGTCAAAACGCTTCGCCACGGCCTATGAGGGTACGTGGACAACACTCTCCCCTCTCGTTGCTATGCCATCACCATGATCTTGCGTGTGCGTAGGAATTTTTTTGAAATTACTACGTTCCCCAACAGATTCTTCTTATGATATTGAAAATATATTTAAGCCCCATGATGAATATGAGATTGATAATAGTGTTTGCAATATTATTGAAAGTGGGTTTGGAAGAGTGGCAACTTTGGATCCCACATATTTGGAGAATGTTCAATCTTGTGATTTTTTTTATAAAAGTGGGTTTGGAGAGGTCTTGACTTTAGTTAATGTTACTCCCACTATTTTGGAAGAGTGTCAACTTCGCATGCATGTGGATCATGTTGAAAATATTTTATGTGATAGCTATTTTGTTGAATTTGCTTACGATCTCACATGTAATTATTATGAGAGAGAAAATATTGTTGTAGAAATTTTCATGTTACTAATTACCTCTCGTTATGTTGAGATTGCTATTGTTACTTTCCGCTTCTGTGCATATGCTAGTTTTTGCTTGCTATGATAATTTGTTTGCCTATAAGATTCCTATGCATAGGAAGTATGTTAGACTTATATGTGTTTGTCACGTGTTTCATGATGCTCCCTTTGTGCTTTAATTCTTGTCTTTCCTGTGAGCATCATCGAAATCTCAATGCCTAGCTAGGGGCGTTAAACGATAGCGCTTGTTGGGAGGCAACCCAATTTTAATTTTTTTCTTTAATTTTTGCTCCTGTTTAGTAATAAATAATTTATCTAGCCTCTGGTTTGATGTGGTTTTATGTTTAATTTAGTGTTTGTGACAAGTTGAACCTTTGGGAAGACTTGGGTGAAGTCTTTGCGATCTTGCTGTAAAAAACAGAAACTTTTGCGCTCACGAGAATAGATGTCATTTTTTACACAAGAAGTGATTTTAAGTGGATTATTTTTGAATAAGATTAATAGAAAAATTACTCACATCCACCAATTTATTTCATAATTTTTGGAGTTACACAAGTATTCGAAAGTTGGAGATTGCTACAGACTATTCTGTTTTGGACAGATTCTGTTTTTCGTGTGTTGTTTGCTTATTTTGATGAATCTATGAGTAGTATCGGGGGGTATGAACCATATAGAAGTTGTAATAAAGTATTTTTAACAACAATAAAAATAAAGAATGAGTTCATTACAGTACCTTAAAGTTGTGGTTTATTTTCTTATACTAACAGAGCTCATGAGATTTTCTGTTGAAGTTTTGTGTTGTGAAGTTTTCAAGTTTTGGGTAAAGATTTGATGGATTTTGGAATAAGGAGTGGCAAGAGCCTAAGCTTGGGGATGCCCAAGGAAACCCAAGGTAAAATTCAAGGACAACCAAAAGCCTATGCTTGGGGATGCCCCGGAAGGCATCCCCTCTTTCGTCTTTGTCTATCGGTAACTTTACTTGAGGCTATATTTTTATTCACCAGATGATATGTGTTTTGCTTGGAGTGTCTTGTAAGATTTGAGTCTTTGCTTTTTAGTTTACCACAATAATCCTTGCTGTACACACCTTTTGGGAGAGACACGCTTGAATCATGATTTATTAGAATACTCTATGTGCTTTACTTATATCTTTTGAGCTAGACAATATTGCTCAAGTGCTTCACTTATATATTTTTAGAGCACGACAGTGGTTTTATTTTATAGAAATTGTTGATCTCTTATGATTCACTTATATTATTTTGACAGTCTTTTACAACAACATGGTAATTTTCTTTGGTTATAAAATTAGTCATGATATGATGGGCATCCAAGATGGGTATAATAAAAACTTTCATATAAAGTGCATTGAATACTATGAGAAGTTTGATTCTTTATGATTGTTTCGAGATACGAAGATGGTGATACTAGAGTCATGCTAGTAGAGTAGTTGTAAATTCGAGAGATGCTTGTGTTAAAGATTGTCATTCCCGTAGCATGCACATATGGTGAACCGTTATGTGATGAAGTTGGAGCATGATATATTTATTGATTGTCTTCCTTATGAGTGGCGGTTGGGGACGAGCGATGTTCTTTTCCTACCAATCTATCCCCCTAGGAGCATGCGCGTAGTACTTCATTTTGATATCTAATAGACTTTCGCAATAAGTATATGAGTTCCTTATGACTAATGTTGAGTCCATGGATTATACGCACTTTCACCCTTCCACCACTGCTATCCTCTCGAGTACCGCGCAACTTTCGTCGGTACCATACACCCACCATATACCTTCCTCAGAACAGCCACCATACCTATCTATTATGGCATTTCCATAGCCATTCCGAGATATATTGCCATACAACTTTCAACCATTCCGTTTATTATGACACGCTCCATCATTGTCATATTGCCTTGCATGATCATGTAGTTGACATCGTATTTGTGGCAATGCCGTCGTTCATAATTTTTCATACATTTCACTCTTGAATCATTGCACATCCCGGTACACAGAAGGAGGCATTCACATAGAGTCATATTTTGTTCTAAGTATCGAGTTGTAATTCTTGAGTTGTAAGTAAATAAAAGTGTGATGATTTTCATTATTAGAGCATTGTCCCAGTGAGGAAAGGATGATGGAGACTATGATTCTTCCACAAGTCGGGATGTGACTCCAGACAAAAAATAAAAAAAGGAAAAAAAGAGGCCATAAAAAAGAGAGAGAAAAGGCCCAAATAAAAAAAAGATGAGAGAAAAAGATAGAAGGGGCAATGCTACTATCCTTTTTCCACACTTGTGCTTCAAAGTAGCACCATGATCTTCATGATAGAGAGTCTGCTATGTTGTCACTTTCATATACTAGTGGAAAATTTTCATTATATAACTTGGCTTGTATATTCCAATGATGGGCCTCCTCAAAAGTGCCCTATGTCTTCGTGAGCAAGCAAGTTGGATGCACACCCACTTAGTTTATTTTTGAGCTTTCATACACTTATAGCTTTAGTGCATCCATTGCATGACAATCCCTACTCACTCACATTGATATATATTGATGGGCATCTCCATAGCCCGTTGATACGCCTAGTTGATGTGAGACTATCTTCTCCCTATCTGTCTTCTCCACAACCACCATTCTATTCCACCTATAGTGCTATGTCCATGGCTCACGCTCATGTATTGCATGAATATTGAAAAAGTTTGAGAACATCAAAAGTATGAAACAATTGCTTGGCTTCTCATCGGGGTTGTGCATGAGTAAATACTTTGTGTGATGAAGTGTAAGTGCATCTAGTGCCCCTTAGTGATTTTGGTGTATTGAAGACTTATAGGTTAAGGGACTAATATGTTTGTGAGTATACACATGCTCTATAAGTCAATGAGGAGGTTGATATTTAAAGTAAAAGTCGACCCCTAAAACTGAATGTCTTCGGCTGAAAACTTTGGTTCTCCTGAAGACTTTGAAAGTGAAGAAATTGGTGAGCCCATGAGGATTTGATATTCATACGAGGAATCTGAAGCGTGAGGACTGTTGTTTTCGTAGTTCCATTGTCTTCTTATTGAGTCATAGGAAACTCCGTACTGTTAAAGCGGGTCGAGGTAATAATAAGGAAACATATTTCCAAGTGATGCTCATCTCAAAATCCTACACCTACCCAATCCTTCGAGTGAAGCCATTGGAAATCTCATATCAGTTTAGTCAATTTCTTCAGTGATAGAGACGAAGATCTTCTGGTCTCTGAGAAATTTGTTCTGACTGAGGAGTTAGGAATTCGCCAGTGCAAATTGCCTACACAGCGAGGAACATGATAGCCCTGAGGAATTCGAACCTCAACCGACCGTGTCGTGTTGCGCCGCCAGCTGTCCCAAAATATCCTACCACCTAACGGTCATATCAGACAAGGGCATTTATGTCTTATCATGTCAGGCTGCTCCCTAGGCTATAAATAGCCGCCCCCTACAACAACTAGCTGGTTGTATGCTCCGAGAGAAATTGACACTTGTCATTTGAGAGCATCCCATCCTCCGAGGACTTTGAGCGAAAATCATCAAGTCAGGAAAACCCAAATCCCAAACACAAACCTACAAACCCCAAAGTGATTGAGCATCACTGAAGAGATTGTTCCTGTGTGGAACCGACGCTTGTTACCTTTGAGGATTGTGTATCCTCCAGACAGTTAGGCGTCATGGTATGAGCATCCAAGAGGAATTGTGGATTGCCGAGTGACCAAGTCTGTGAAGGTTTGGAAGTCACCTGTGAAGACTTACCACTAATGTTGGGTGAGGTCTATGTGATCTTAACTCAAGTAGAATACGGTGAGGATTGTGTGTCCGGGACTGTGTGTCCTCGAGTTTAAATACTTAGCCGCTCCAACTAGATGGAAAACTGTCACAACAGTTGGAACTGGTCTACCAAATCATTGTCTTCACCAAGCCTACTGGTTCTATTTCCTCAACCCTTCATTTCCTCAGTCATGTGTTTATGTACCGATCATTCGTTTGAAGACTTTGATCAAGACTTTCTAATTCCTCAATCCTATTTCTTCACCTGCTTTGTCTTCTTCCTTCTTATCATGTGTTTACGCTTTCTGTACTCTGTGTTTGTCTTTCATTTCATCATGATGACTATGCTATTGCTCTGTTATGCTTATACCTGAGTACTTATTCCGCTGCAAGTACTTCTTTGTTTAGGAATTTCCTCACCATGAAATTCCTAAGTGAAGAATTCATAAAAATCGCCTATTCACCCCCCTCTAGTTGACGTAACACACTTTCAATTGGTATCAGAGCAAGGTACTCCCTTGTTCTGTGTGATTTTGGTTTAAGCGCCTAGATTTTTAGTTATGTTGACTGCAAGTATGATCAAGGTCTCGGCTGGGTGTCCTACCTTTGATGGGACGGACTACCCCTACTGGAAGAACAAGATGCGTATGCATCTTAGCAACTGATAACGATCTCTGGTACGTTGTGGAAAATGGCATTCCCTCAGTCACTTCGTGTCTGAATGCTACTGATGTGAAGAGATTCAAGCAACTCGATTCTCAAGCGAAGAATATCATATGTGGCCATCTGAGCAAAGGTCAGTTCGGCAGAGTGAGTGCACCGGAAACTGCTAAGCTGATTTCGGACATGTTGTCCAAGGTCAACGAGGGAGTCTCAACTCAACGTGACTCCCGAGTTGATGTTCTTCGCAATCTCTTCAACTGCTTCAAAAGACTCGACAACGAAAATGTTCAGCAAACCTTCGATCACCTCACTGACATCTCAGATGAGCTTCACGCACTTGGTGCCACTGATATCACCGATCATGAGATGGTGAAGAAATTGCTGAGATCACTTGACACCTCATTTGATACCCTCGCACTGATGATTCAAGAATGAGCTAATTACAAGTCACTTGATCCTGCTGATATCCTCGAGAGGCTAAACACTCATGAGTTCCAGCTTGCCGAGAAGAGAGATCTCTATGGACCGAGCTACGGAAGATCACGCGCCCTTGAGGTCAAGGTAGTATCTGAGTCCGAAGCTGAGGATTCTGGTAGCAGTCTTGGTGATCCTGAAGAATTGAGCCAGGAGCTAGCAATGCTCATGAGGAAATTCCAGAAGTTCTCTCGCCGCGGCCGTTTTGGGAAGTCTTCAAGAAATGATGATTCCTCGTCCCGTGACTACAAAAAGAGAACTTGCCACAAAAGCAAGAAACCTGGTCACTACATGTCTGATTGTCCTTTGTTGGAGAAGGAATCGACGAAGAAGAAGTGCAAAGATGGCGATTCTGATGACTCAAAGAAGAAGAAGAAATCTTCAAAGTCTTCATCATCAAAATCCTCAAAGTCTTCGTCTCATAAGAAGAGCAGTTCCAAGAAGGCCCGGGCATTCATTGGAAAGGAAATGGACTCTGAAGCGGAATCTGAGAATAATGTGGAAGAGGAGGAATCTGACTTTGGTGTGGCTAGCCTAGCCCTCGCTACTTCCTACGCCAGCAAGTCCATCTTCAATGCTGAAGAAAATGACTTCCCCGACTCTGCTGACAAGGGCAACGATGACTATGGTCCCACCTATTGCTTCATGGCAAAAGGTGCCAAGGTACTCAAACATTCCCCCTCTGACTCTAGTGAGGATGAATCTGATGACAATCTTAAGCCTAGCTATTCAAAACTTGCAAAAATTGCTGTTAAACAACAGAGGCTTTAGAAAAGATTCCAAATCAACTAGACAGAAGCAATGACCTATTGGGTGAGGAATTGAATCGAACTAAGACTCTGACGAATAATCTTCAGAGACTTCAAACTCGGTTTGACAACCTTCAAAATCATCATAACTAATCATGAAAAGCTTTCTTATGAATTTCTTCAAAGAAAGCAAGATCTTGAGAAGTTAAAAGCGAGTTATGAAGATCTTTGGAAGGAAAACGATTCATTGCTTGCTCAACAGATCAATTCCGCTTAGGAAGAATTTATTCCACCATGTCTTAAATGCATTGAGCGTGAATCTGCTAATTCATCACCTGAATGTTCAAATGCTTCTCTTGCTGCAAATTCTTCAACTATCTCTGTGGTTACAAATTCCTCATCTGAGGATAACATATGTATCACTGACGATAATGCAGGGCTGAAAGAATTGTATGTGACATGCATTTACAAAAGCCACAAAGGGCATCAGACTCTATGTGATGTGCTCAAAAAGCAGATCTTGAATAGGAACCCTAGGAAAGAGGGTATTGCCTTTGAGAGGAAACTCAATGCCGATGGGACCCATCGAAACCTCGAGCAAAGATCCCAAAACCTCATGGGTTGCTGCAAAAGGACCTCCTATAGATCCATGCACTTTATCTGGCTTTACCTCCGATTCTTCATTTTCCTCTGATGAGTCATTTGACTCTAACTATAAACTATTCAAAAATCAGAACAGTGAAGTATTTGCTCGATATGTTGGAACTAACTGCAGGAACGGCCCCCCTTTGAAGAAAATCTGGGTTCCTAAAAGGTGCCTTGAAAATCTTCAGGTGAATGTCATCATGACACCACCCATGAAGAATAGGAACCCCAGATCAAATTCTTCATATGGATCCAAGTCCTCATACAGACCAAATTCCTCATGCAGATCAAAATCCTCATATGAACATCATCGTGCTAACACTTCTGTTTCGCAGGGAAAGTCTAAGAGCCATGAATATGTGCATTATTCTTCAAACCATTATGTTCATAAGACCTCAGAGAATTTCTCTGCTTATTCATATGCTTATCCCAACCACTCTTCTGTGAAACGAAGTGCACTGGCTTCTAAGCCATCATTTTCTTATGGAGCTCGCAGAATGATGAACTCTTTGCCACCCCTCTAGATATGGGTGGTGAAGAAAAATAACTAATATCTTATGCAGGGTTAGGTCTCCAGACGAACTTGATCGTCTGAAGAATTTGCTGGAGACCTGAATGCGCTTGAAAGGACGCAAGCTAATCATGAGGAAACGAATCATTCATTTCTCATGTCCTCATATTGCTATATCTACTACTGTTGATGAAATTGATATCATATTCTTCACTGATGAAGTATATGGGTTCGTAAGTTGCACTAATTCATCTGCAGGATGAACAACCCAAAGCTACTGAGTGGGTCCTCGACAGTGGATGTACAAATCACCTAACTGGTAACAGGATCTTGTAGATGGACACTGATTTGTCACCATCTCATTTGAAGCATATCACCTACGCTAACAAAGGCAAAAGCAAGGTATTGGGTCTGGGTAAGGTTGCAATTTTGAAGGATAAACACATGGACAAGGTCATGCTTGTTGAGTCCTTAGGATTCAATCTTATGTCTGTCTCAATGCTTTGTGATCTTTATATGGTTGTTGTCTTTGGCAAATTTCATTGCCTTGTGCTAATGGAATCTTAAAACTCCAAAGTCTTCGAAGGCTTTAGGAAAGGAGACTTGTATATTGTTGATTTCTCTGCAGGACCACAGCCTGCCACATGTCTACTTGCAAAAGCTTCAAAATGCTGGTTATGGCATCGACGACTTGGTCATGCTGCGATGAGGAACTTGCATAAACTCGCAAAGAAGAAGCACGTTATTGGCATCGAGGGTGTCAAATTCCTCAAAGATCATTTTTGTGGGGCTTGTGAGGCTGGAAAGATCACCAGAGCCAAGCATCCCTTGAAGACTATCATGACCACTTCTTGTCCCTTTGAATTACTTCATATGGATCTATTTGTCCCTACTCATTATGCCACATTCACTAGTTCTGCATCATTAAATGGCTTTGTCATAGTTGATGACTACTCTCGTTACACATGGGTGCATATCATCACTTACAAAAATGAAGTGCAAGAAGTCTTCAGATGATTTTCCTCAAGGGCTTCCACTAACTTCAATGTGAAGATCAAGCACATCAGGAGTGATAATGGAACCGAGTTCAAGAACACTGGCCTCGATGAATATCTCGATATGCTTGGTATTACTCACGAATTGTCTGCTCCTTATACTCCTAAGCAGAATGGCGTCGTGGAGTGCAAGAACAGGACTCTTGTTGAGATGGCCCGCACTATGCTTGATGAATACAAGACACCTGGGCGCTTCTGGCCTGAAGCAAATTGATACTGCGTGCCACATCAGCAACAGGGTATACCTTCAAAAATTCTTCAAAAAAACCTCATATGAACTCCTCACTGACAAGAAACCCAATGTAAGTTATTTCAAAGTCTTCGGTGCTAAATGCTAGATTAGAGATCCTCACCATCACTCTAAATTTGCACCTAAACTCACCAGCACTGTTTACGAATCCAAGGCTCGCAATTCGCCAATCCAGAGGTGCACAGTAACATCCAAGTCAGATCCAAATCGAACCAAAACCCAAGAAGCGAAGCACTTGGACGATATCAACGGCTTAGCAATATCCGTGCTGGTAGCGACGCTTGCAAGGAGACTTACACGTCTCGGTACGGTTCCACAGTCCAGACGTAGCTAAATGATGCAGGCACCATACGCCTACAATCGTAACACAATGCAACCGCTGCGACGGCTTACTACCTAGTGACAAACCGGACAAACCAATCCGATTATCGCCAAATGCGCTAAAGGTACATATTGACGCCAAGATCTCGCACGACACTCGAACCCTACTGAGAATGCCACGCTTGTACCACAACAAGAGCGACGATAGCCTCCAAGATCCGAAGCTGGAACGCACCATTCAAATCAGATCGCCAGTCAAGACCCTAGCAAAGTACATTCGAACATCGCATAAGCCAAGGGTCTCGAAGCATCGGAGATGCCTAGTTACACAACACGTGTGACACCAGGCGCAGAAAGCATACTCGCAAGTCTAGCATACATGAAATGGCTATTAACCGGACCCATCATCTGCGAGTCTAACAGCTCACGATGAACGTATCCAAATCTTAAAGCACGAATCAATAGCATAATCCGGATGCACGCCCTTATAGCCCATCCATCCTGGATAATGCATGATAGCTACTACAGTCTGCCAAAGACTCTGATGCACCTGATCCGCAAATCTCATACCAGAGAAACATCAGCTCCCCAAGCATATCTCAAACATATGACGGAGCAAGCAGCAGCATTTGGCAGATGCCTTTACCGACGGATCATTCACCAGCTACCGAATACTCAGACAAGCAGGTCCTGCTAATGGCCTAGACCCATCTCAAGCCTCGACTCAAGATCTCATTCGGTCGGGCATACGATGCGGATTGGTACAACCAATCCAACTGAACATAATCACAGCGACATTAATGGCTCACACGAAACAATCGCCTAAACGATATGCGTAGCTTACGGACCTTGCATACCAGCGTAATGGCGTAACCCTAGATATCGCCGAAAGCGCCGAAATCCAGTGTCTATAAGCCAAAGGCTGAGTCAAGATACAAAGAAACATGCGATAGCCTAAGTGCTACTCGACAAACATGCAATACTGCTCCCGTGAAGTATCCAACAGCGCACGTATGCTTACGCCTGAGTACCCGAAATATTGATCACCAGGCCAATGCACTAGCACAGCGGCTAGACGTAACAACAAGCTTAATAATCGACATAGCCAAACATACACCGTTCCGACGTAGGAATCCCGTTCTCGAACCATTTCGAGCCATTAGGATTTGACTGCCGAAACAATGCAATGATCACCGTCGACACTAGCTAACGCGACCAGTAATCTCAGAAATGGGTCAAGTCGGATCATCCGATCCCAGCTAGGACATCTCCAACAGACGAACGGCTAACTTCGCATCAGCGCAGGCCCACTCAGCAAAGAAGTTACGCGAACCGTCATTAAGTCGCGCGCTAAACAATCGCAAGGATCGCTTCTCATCGACAGCCCCAGCCACAAGGAGCGGCTGCCATGGACAACTGGACCAGCGCGTAATGGCTGCCAACATGGCGCGACCTGGCTAAAGCATCGTCCAAGCCATCCATGTACTCACCGTAAGTCGCGACTCAATATCTTACTACATGTCGCACAATTCCACAGAAATGCACAAGGCATTAAGCGTCGGAGTCATGAGACTCAAAGCTGAAGTACTCGACGTTAGTATCAAAGGTAGCACTTAATGGGCTTACAGTTATACGTCGAAGCACACCAATGGCGCTTCTACGATCACGATCAAAGATTAGGTTGGAGCACTCGAATAGTCACCACCGTGGCATACCGAGCGTCTCGCCAGACTATGGCCACTAGGACCATACACCGATAGCACCGTCCACCATTCCGGCACGATAAGCTTCGTACGATTGACTCAAGCGAATAGATCATCAGGACATCGAACATAACGACGATCTGTACATTTATGGCGCACCTGATAGACACTGCAGCCGAATTCAATTCGGAGAGCCTTAGAATGGAACTTACTCATGCAATGCATCTCCGACAATGCAGCCATATCCGTGATAACCAAATCAGTCATGGTAATTATCAAGCAAGCCTGAACGTCATAGTTGCCTTCAAAGAAACGCTAACTCATGATAGCGACACGGCGTCATGCACGGTCCATAGTACACAGGCTACAGTCGACATCGTGTACGGCCAGAGCGTCTGATCACTTACATACGCAGCTGCCTCTATCGATCTATATCTCCCACTTATGGTCGCCTTAGCCACCGCAATCTAGCAACTTTACGCTACGACCTCTGGCATGGCGAATTAGGACTAGCACCAAGTTACCTCGGCATGACTAATTCAATTCCGAACGTTATCTGGCATTGACATCGGCTCATACCTGAGTTCAACTCGTCTCAGTGGCTTCGCACCTGTCATCTCACCGTATCCGATAGTAATGAGACATGGTCCGGTCACCTAGAACTTCGATCAAGTCACTCGGCAAAGGCACTCGGTATGACTCGAACTGGCCAAAGTGTCCTCATCAACGTCTCGACTTACATGCTCTACAGCTAATCCTTTGACTGATACTTGCGCACCGCTGAGTCAGATCTCATGCCACCTATCCGAGCGCATTGCTATTGCATCCGCACTAGCTATGGGACGTACTGCAAAGCGGCAGCTTGCATGATCGCACTACGGGTCAACTATCCACCATATTATGGCTACTCAAAGGTCGCTAGAAGCCGACGTCTACGGAACTCGCACGTGCACAGACCTCCAAACGGAAAGGATCACCATCTGAAGGTTTACCGAGTCGATCTACATCATCACGCATGACGCGTCAGCCATACCCATGGCAACCTGCCTATTCAAACCGAATGCTTCGAACTCCTATCGCCAGCTCATTCACGCCTTATGCAGCAGTCTCCTGTCTGGCCTACAAAGATGCGCTGTCCTGGCCTATCCATCGCTCACGGCACATCTCTAAGCCCGATCGTATACTCAGTTCTCGACAGTTGTCAGCCTTCAATCTACCTTCTACTAGCAGCCACTAACTGACCAGGTCAGTCTTGGACCCCATGCGCATCGTGATAACGCTATACCCTATGCACCTTGTTAATACAGCTCAGTGAATTCGGGAGTCTGCGTTTAGGACTCAGGTGCTAACGACTAGGAGCTCAACTAGATGCGCTAATGTTCGCTCAATTTCCGCGATTCTGATGCTCTAAATGCTGCTAGGACTACACTAAGTTCGCACCAGTGACCATACACTTCGAGATGCTCGCCTAGCATAGCGTCCGAACCAGCGGTGACATCATGCATTGAGCACCATAGAGGCATGCACCGTCAAAATTACGCAGAGAGCTCCGTCGACTCAGCATTCATTCGAAGAATAGCATCTGCCATTCGACTCCTCTGACTACCGACAGCAGGGCATTCTAATCGTGCCTAGCGATTATGGCCAGGACTCATCTGCTTGCGCCTCCCACCGACCAGATCCTGGGCCTTACGTCTGGTCAGATCTGCCTTCAGCATCATACCTAAGTTCGCTACAGCATTGCCGAATAGCGCTTGCCCATGCGATGTACGACGAGCGTAGACTCGGAGCACGGCCTCGAAGAGTCCACTGCGTACGCGTCGCTGACTGATCGCATCCCGCATCTCGCTGGAGCCTAGTCGGACAGATGCTCAACCGCTAGGTCTCCGCTTGGCGGAGCGCACTGCTCGCACTTACAGGCAGCACCTGACTCTAAGCAGAGCAGATTAGTCACACGTTCTCTAGCTATCGTGCAACTTTCCTACACTGTGAACTCTGGTCACAGCTCCTGACTGGCATGTCATGGCACTCAGCGCATAGCTCTAGGTCAATCCTTACCTATCATTTGGTATGCTGAGCTCACCGCCTTCTCTACAGTTGGAGGCTCGTCGCTCTTCGTTGCTGACCGCGATCGGGTTCCGATTGACCTGAATGCTAGTCGGCTGTTGAGCAGCTAGCACGTCAGGAATATGTCGGTGATACAGACTCCAGTACCTACATTACTTCGATTTTCCGCCTAGCCATGGAAGCTGGCTAGTCCCTAGATCACGAGCCGAAGAACTTCGCGAATTTGCACTCGGCTTTGCAGCATGACTATGGGAGTCCACCTCCCGGATGGCTGCAGGATTCCGTATGGCCTCGTTGAGACCGGTCGACATCGCGCGATGCAGTGCATCGAGCAGCGATCCATTCGCATCGGAACTTCCTGGAATTGATATCACCCGTTCACCTGCGCACTTCGACAGTCTACGACTCGATCCTACTGAATGGTCAGAGCGCCATCCTGGACCCATGCGGTGCCCTAGTTGTCGCCTCAGTGGCTACATGAGCCCGCCTCGGTATGATGCCGATGCATCCAGCAAGCCTGTAGAGCCGACTCGATCAAGGAATAGCGCTAATTTGCAACGGGCATACACACGGCACATCCGGTATGAGGACTGGCAACGATCAATCATGCTCGCAAGCTTGGTCGCTCGAAAGCTGCTATGTCCTCGGACCTGCCTTGGCGCGGATGCATCGGCTCCAGATGGTTGACCAGATTTCGCACATCGAGATCTAAGCTCTTGCCTAATGATGCGTGAGAGAGACTCTGAGACAGGAATGTAGCCCATGGCAATGCATCCTGGAATAACGCTCCGTTGAACTCCGAGTGCACTAGTTGGGCATACCGTCTGCGGCTGTCCTTGGCGATCAGTCCGTTAACTCATGCCGAAGCATCAACCTTAGCAGCTCGGCATACTGCACTAGGAGCGCACGTACGCTGTGCCAATGCCAACTATCGGGCACTCAGTACAGCGCACTATGCCACTCGACGGTATGGGAAGGATGGTCAGCACGAGATTGCTAGGGTCTCAGACACGGATCATCCGTCAAGGGCATGCTTTCACATAAGTATCGCCATGCGAGCTAGGCTCTGTTGCCGTAATGGAGCCGCCTTCGGTCCGTGGAATCGCCGACTCACATAGTCATGAAATCGGACGTCGAGGCCATTCAAGCGCACGAGGAACCACGAGCATGCAACCGCACATGATGAGCGGAGCCTAGACTGCGATCCAGACTGCACCGGTTCGGAAGTCAGGAACATGCGATATCCGTATGATACGGAAGCTCACCATACGTACCGATGGGATGCAGCTTCTACATTGACGGCTTCTGATACGTATTGACCTATGCGATACCCGATGACACGATTCAACTCAGTGAGATGGTCGCTCACTCGGCATTCGTCACACTAACTGGCGAACGATGTGTGGTAGCTCAAGGCTAGCAAGCCATGACTCAGCGAGTCAACCGTACTCATGACGTAGCTCTACGATCCGGTGTGACTATCGATAGCCCATTCATCGAGTTAATCCCAGTAGGTACCTCCATCGGCACTGATGACCGAGTACCTGTCCGCTATCTACGATCCGCTAGCAGTGCGACTACAGATAGATGTATACCTATGGCCACTGAACGCGCACTACATTGGATCACGCTCAGCATCAGCCACGCACGGTTTGACCGCACACTTCTACGAGCCTAGTCTGCTGCGACCTAAGTACTAGATCATATATCATGGTACTATGGCAGTACCAGTGAGATTACCTTCGCACGTGCATAGACCATCGGACAGCATACAGATATCGAAGTATCTGCGACTCACAGATCAATGAAGCACCGCTACAGGACTATACATGAGACTGAAGCTACTGTCAGTAGCATAAAGACCTGTACACTGTCAGCACATACCATACTATGACGGAGACGCGATCTGATCCGCATAAGCTAAGTAAGTACGGAAGCTACAGGACTCGATGAGGAGCTACAGACAGTCGCAGAGTAGGTCGAGTAACCTAGTACATCGTGAGCATGACTTACATCGAGAGCTACGTAGAACACTCAGATGATATGACGATACTCATACATCACAAGTACATGCATACTCTATAAAGGCATCCAATCGCACATACTCATACTATAGTAACAGACCTAATATGCACATCAGCTATCACCAAATCAGGTAGCCACATATCAGTACTATGATCAGCTAATCCTGACAGCGTAATACGTGCGACGTACAAGTCCGACTAACCAGACAGAGCGCAAATGTATCGTACGCCAACACTGTCAACTCGAGGACGCTAGCAGCTACGTGACACAGTGATCCAATAGAACTAGACACGGGTCTATCAAGAGTTATCAGATCCGTATACAACTCATGACATCAAAGGAACGGTACTAATGATGCGTTTCACTATGTAACACGATACGCATTTTAGGAAGCATAGAATTTACTATAGGTACTAACGATCATACATACCATCCGAATCACTATAGCAATCCACTACATTGTCTACAGATCATGTTACACATCACCTGTACCAACTTACGAGTCAAGCACCATATAGTATCTCATGACCGCCATGTACTCCAAACTCATGAACATCATGCAGTAGATACATCGTCAATAAGCTGACTTACTACTGCATCACACTGACAGTCGCAACTTCGAACGCCTAGTCGATGTATCTCCTAGACATTCTAACACAAGTAATCCAGCATCCATCGGTCCCATCATGACATGATCCATACAGGAAGTACAGTGCCGTAGTGTCCTCACACCATGCACGTAACTGCATTCGTGCATCGTCGCATTCACTCAGCTCCACGCATACCACTGTCAACTCCACTCAGGCTGATCCTGACGACCACATCCACTGTGGTAGATACGTCCAGCAGTCAAGCATTCCCGAGCATATGCAGTATACGAGTGCACTTCAACTTACCATCCCGATCAGTCATAACTGCTCAGACCTAGATGACACAAGATGGTCAATCCAAGCTCAAGCTAGCATTCGACATGTCAGCAGTCCTGACAAGCTCATACACACTCAAGCATTAGCATGGGGCTAACAATACTTCGGATCGGTGGCAGTTCAGGGAGATTCTATCCTTTCTTTTTCTCTCTCCATATTATTTAACAAAGTTGTACTTTTTGTCTCCCGTGAATTCACGTACCGACTTGATCTTAGCCTCAGACATAGTACTACTATATGCCGCTACTACTTTTTAAGACTAACTGTGTTGATCAATTCTTTTGCAAACAACATCGTTTTCACTCTATGTTATTTTCCCCACAGATCGGGTCCGGCTTCGCGTGTATGCACTACCAAGATGAGAAGCGCATGTAGGTCCCCCGGACCTGATTATGAGGCACGCCTAGAGCAGCGGCGGTAGGAAGCCCGGCGGCACCAGCGCTGGGACACATAACCCCGGATTCCCCGATCAGCGTCAGCCCCGTATGCTGGATGGACAGCAACTCGTGAGACCTGCGGTAGTCGAGCCGAGGACCGCGCGAGACTACTGCCCGTGCGGAACAGCGAGGAACAATGCAACCCATGCAGCCCATGCGGAAGCAACGCTCATCTTGAATAAAGCGTCAAGCAACCAAGCTTCGTATGTCACAACGCATGTGGTCACCGTCCTTTATTCTCTTTTCTTCATTGTTTAGTTATCAGGCAGTCTACCTAATCATCTATCTTTTGTGTACTCTCACAAGAAAGTTCTAGCACTTATTACTAGGGCTATGCGGGTATTCGGCGGCCTGTCGAGGAGCAACGCCGGACTCTCCTCACGCTCACCAGCTTACGTGAGCTGACAAGAGTTCGGCTCGGTCTCCACGTATTCCAGGTTTGGAGGTTTGATTGACGGTGCAGCTTTTCTTCAAAATTGCTATTCGCCTTTGAGGAAGCTGCGCCGCGTGGCCATATCTTCGTCAGCCTAGTTTTTCTATCTGTCGGTTGGCGGACGCTTCATCCATGACATAACCTGTCACTTGAGTTTGGTTTCGTCGTGTCCACGCTGCTGATTCGACCTCGGCACCCAGGACACATCTTTTTAATAAATTACTTTACGTATTTTATTTATGCAAAACTAAAATGTTATTACTAGTATTATTTCTTGCTGAAAAGTATATAGACCTAGAGTACTACTAACCTAATTGACTACTAGTTTTGCAGCACAGTACCCTGGATTTGCTAAGTGGGTTCTAGTAATGTAAAGTACTACAACTCCACGTAGAGGCCGAGTCCAATGTTTTCTTGGTACTGGTTGATACTAGTCTCGTACAGACCTTTTTCCGTTTACTCGCTTCGGCCTGCTACGGTCTTCGTCGTCAAACAGGTTTTGTTTCTCCTAGCTATTTGTTTAGCACGTAAATTATTATACACAGAATATTTTTTGTTGGCCTGTGCTGCATCATTTTGGCAGAGAAATTCTACCGATGTTTGTACCTGGCACCAGTCCGGCCAGCCTCTCCCTGTCACCTGGGCAGGCCGGCCTTCGCCGACATCACCGTGCCACGACGCCAACGCACCATCGAGCTAACCTCATCGCTCAGGCCATATTTAAAAAACTTTTTTTTGCATAAATTAATTATGCACCCCTTTGTTTCATCATTTTTTTTGGTTTGCACTATTTCACATGTGCTGACAATTTACTTAGATCGGGCCGCACTATCCCCTCGGCGTGGTGTCCTCGTCGCCCAGCTCCGTCGACCAAATTGTGTCATCGCCTTGGAGCGCTGCCCTGTGTTGGCAACCCTGCATTGTCGCTTAATCAACCTACTCGGCCGGAGATTCCAGTGTCACCCGGCGACCTGCTCCATCACGTCGGCTAGACTGGGGGCTTCACCTCTTCGGAGTGCCGAGCTCTTCGCTCGGCCACTTCGGGCTGGGGGGCTGAAACCTCCTCCCGCACCAAGCTCAGACCGCGTCATCAACGCCGAGCACATTAGCCAGCTAAGTCGCTTCCATGCTCAAAAACTTCTAGTTTTAAATTTTGTTCGGTTCGACCAAGCACTATACTTTTTTTTAGCAAAAAGTTGTTTGTGAAGAACTTCCTTGTCCAAACTTTGTTTGTGACGAACATATTCAATTACCCCGTTTATTTGGGGGCTCTCTTGATGGAGCTTTTCCTCTTGCATATGATTATACTTCTACGGCTTCATTCCTTTTTCGTGTATTACGCCACAATATGCACCATGTTGACTTAAGCGATTTGCAAGCTGGGTTGCCTTGCTACTGTGTTTACCTCTACGTTCCCGATTGTTCGGGTAGGGAGTAAAGGGAGCACCTCTGCGATTGTCACGATCGGTTCATTCGAGCCGGACCTCAGACTGGGTGAAGCCGAAAGCTAGCACTCTTAGAATTTTCAACAATGGTCGGCACACAACGGAACTCATGAGTACAAAAAATCTATTGCACAAGTCTCATAATAATAATGAGCAACCGAAGAAAGGTATCGGTGGGGGTACCATTTTCTTCGAAGATGCTTCTTACACTTTGTCTATAATATAGCATAAGTTCCCTGAGCGCGCTTTGTCTGTTACAGCCTTATGGCCTGATTGCCTAGTTATCGGAAACACCATCGATATTCTCGACAGGGGGAGTACATAACACTTTTTGGTCCTTGACCAAAGAGGGAGAAGCCTGCGGTCGGTTAAGACGCGTATAAAGTTCGGGTGGACACATATATGATATAAGTACTTCGGTACATACAATCATTATACATAAAATTCTTTTACCCAAGTCACTCGGGGGCTCTTAAATTTATGTGAGCTGTTTTATAATAAGTCTTCCTCTTCTTAGTCGTTGCAAAGTCTTTTTTTCTATCACTCCTTTTTTCGACGTGAGTGTGTGGCAAATAGCCGGGGAGCATAATTTCTCTCTCAAAGCCGCTAAAGTTTGCTAAACTGGCCTAACGAGAAGTACTCCGCCTTCGGGATAGGAGGTTGAAGCCGTAGGCTGACCTGCTTGAAGTCTTGAGATAAGATGTGTCGTGTTAAAGCACGACAGAAGCACACTTTTTTTTTCTAAGACCAATTTTCTGATTGGCACCGAACAGTTGCTCTAGTTCGGACGTCGAGTTTTTACTAACGTTTTTTGGTTTTCCAATCCTATGGCACTTTTCAACTATTTGTGTGTTTTCCGCATTAAACTCGCAGTGCAACGCCGAACACCTTTAGGGATTCGGCAAAAAATCTCGGATCTTGCTATATATGCATCAGTTTCGAATTGTGTCTTCGGTCAATAGTTGGGTTGCCCGGCTCTTGTGCTTGCCTCCTACATTCTGCTTTGTTCAGCTAGGTGTGCAAAGGGAGAACCACCGTGATCGTGCTTCTAGCTCGCATGGTTAAGCACCTCAGTGGAGAAAGCCAAAAATTGACTGTCACAATAAGCGTAAACTGGTCAGTGGTCCGATGACCGTATTAAATGACGGGCCATTCATAACATTGGCCGCAGTGTTTACGGCTTGACCTCGGCTGTCGCCGAATACTACCCGGGGCCGGAGGCGCATAATTTGTGATTTTACTCTAGATATCGATCCATAATTCGGCCACCCGTGTCCGCATTAAGGCTCGGGGGCTACTGGGCTTCGGGCTTATCATTATTTATAAATATTAAAGAGGCACATCGATCCCCTAATCTGGTGTTGCCACCCGACCAGTGTCTCGGGGGCGACTGCATTGCCTATTCAATGCAGAAAATTTTAAGTGCAATACAGTTTTCGACGAGATTATGATCCTCGGGTTGGTTGGCCGCACCGAACCTAAGTCTCGAGGACTGAGCACACCGGTTTTTGTGTCCCGAAGTATTCTGCCGAGCTAGGACTTGATCCTCAGGCTGATTTTTCGAATCAACCTGAGTCTCAGGGGCTACTGGGATCAGGTCTTAGGTCATCCTTCAGGTGCACCTCAAGTTTTAGACCGATACACACACCTTGAGGGCTAATGGCTATATATCTCTGCAGAGAATAAATTGCACCAACCAAAAAATCAGCCCGCAGTTGGGGTGGTGCACCACCTTGGAAGCAATCCGGCATAAAGCTCGGACGCCAATGGATGGCTCCGTAGAGGGCATTTCCGGCATTAAGCTCGGCTAAACTCCTTCAACTTTTTTGGACAAAGGGGATACGTGACACCTCGGATATAGTCCGGCATTGGAGCTCGGACATAGTCCGGCGTTAGAGCCCGGATACAGTCTGACGTTGGAGCTCGGATACATTCCGACGTTGGAGTTCGGAAGCGGTCCAACATTGGTGCTCGGCTGCAAAAGATACCTCGAATGCAGTCTGGCGTTGGAGCTCGGATACAAGGGGACACCGCCGCATGGGAACAACTTCAAACCCGAGACGTGGCACAAAAATAACAAGGAATTGATAAAGGCCGAAGACTTAAAGGGCTCCTCGAATACCCGATGGGTAAACTCTTCGGATTCACTCCGGCGATCCTCAAGATCGAAGATGGGAAGATTTGTTGAACTAGTTTTCAAGACCGACGACCGAAGATGAAGAACAGTTTGGAAGAATCGAGGAGCGTCCCCAACTTGAAGACCGGTTCAGGGGGCTACTGACGGTGTCCTGGACTAGGGGTACTCACCACGTCATCTCCCGATCAGTTGGATTGGGCTGAGGACCCCCATGGCCGCATACTCATGGGCCAGTTTGGACAACCCCTGCCGCATACAAGGAAGACTCCACAAGACTTGGCGCCCAAGACAAGGACTCTCCTAAACCCTAGGCCTCCGGTGTCTAATATAAACCGAGGCCAGGCTAGTCAATAGACGATCTCATAATCATTATTATCATCTCGTGGTAGACATATGTACTCTGTACTATCCCCATATGAATACAATCAAAAGCAGGACGTAGGATTTTACCTCCATCAAGAGGGCCCGAACCTGGGTAAAATCTGTGTCCATGTTGCCATCGCTCCAAGACGCCTAGCTTAGGACCCCTACTACGAGATATGCCGGATTTGACACCGACTGTGCTCCCAGCTCAACCCTTGTTGTGGAAGCTAACCCTCACTGGGCAACGTGAGAAACCCCGGGAAGTTTTGCCGGAAAATCACACCAAGGACGCTGTTGGGCCTGCGGACATCTTGTGCGTGGTGCCAACCCCTGCAGTATGACAAGGCCAACACATTAGATAATTGAAGAAATGTGAATGCAAAAGGTAGAAAAAGACTAAATGCACTTACCTATCCCCATCAGGCCTAATCAACCACCTTTGCTCCCGAGTTGCCAGCACGGACGGGGGCCATCTACTACCACACTGGTAGATAGTGCCACCCTCAACCACCTCGCCCTCTGAGGGAGTCCTGGACTAGGGAGTGTCCGGATGGCCGAACTATCATCATCCGCCGGACTCCAAGACTACGAAGATACAAGATTGAAGACTTCGTCACGTGTCCGGATGGGACTTTCCTTGGCGTGGAAGGCAAGCTTGGCAATACGGATATGTAGATCTCCTACCATTGTAACCGACTCTCTGTAACCCTAGCCCTCTCCGGTGTCTCTATAAACCGGAGCGTTTTAGTCTGTAGGACGAACAACCATTACAACAATCTTACCATAGGCTAGCTTCTAGGGTTTAACCTCCTTGATCTCGTGGTAGATCCACTCTTGTACTACCCATATCATCAATATTAATCAAAGCAGGAGTAGGGTTTTACCTCCATCGAGAGGGCCCGAACCTGGGTAAAAACATTGTGTCCCTTGTCTCCTGTTACCATCCGCCTAGACGCACAGTTCGGGACCCCCTACCCGAGATCCGCCGGTTTTGACACCGAAATTGGTGCTTTCATTGAGAGTTCCTCTGTCGCGATCAGGAAGGATGCCTCTTCCCGTCTTTAAAGACGGTACCATCGCTAAAGGAGCTTTAGCCGCCGGCCAAACTATCCGGCTAGGTGGTTTTCTCATGACCGCCTATTCGGCCGCCGCTTCAACGATGACCTCTCAGGTCGTCAAAAGCAATCTTCACGTCAACTCGGAATTTGCCGAGCAGCTGGATCCAATGGAGCTCTCCTCCGTAAACGAGCTCTTGGATCGCATCGCCGCCCTGGGAGTCGCTACAGACTACAATCAGATTGGGCTTAAAACCGATCTCAGAGAGATTAACTCTCCCCAGGTTACCCACCACGTTGCGGTGGTGGAGGAACAACGCGGCAACTCTTCTTCTGTATTAAAAACTAGTTATGTCCGGACTCCCGAACCCTCCATGCCGGATTCCCGCGGAGGGACAGACATCGATGAAGTACTAAACCTAAAGTCAGGCAGCGGACCAGAGTCGTTGGACAACGTCCAGCAATCCAAGCTTCCAAATTCAGAAACTTGTCGGCCCTTGAGCCTCAAGATGGGCAGGGTTCCAGACCCAATTCCACCCACCCACCCAAACATATGTGATCTATCTCAAATCCGGCAAGAGCCCGCTGAAACAGTACATCATTACTAGGCCAGATTCCTCCTGGTTATGGACAGGATAAAGGACTGCCGTGAGGAAAACGCAATTTCAATTTTCTGCAATAATTGCACGGACAAGGGAATCTTGAACGCCGTAAGTCGTCGTGAAATTACACGCTTCACAGACCTAGTGTCCATAGTACGAAAGTACTGTGCGATGGAGAGTTTCCGGAAAACCGAAACTAAGTTTTGGGACAATCCGGCTCCGAATACAACCCTAGTCCAAAACAAAAGGGTGCATCATGCTCAGGCACCCGGTACAAAAACCAAAAAGCAAAAACCCCATAGAGGGCATGGAACCGTACTGGAAGGATGGCTCAGCGGACCCTGTAAAATCCATAGTACAGAGGGCGCCACTCCAACACATAGCCTTCGAGCACGTTGGATACTGCGGCGGGTGGCCAAAAGTGGCGAAGAGCTTCTAGCCCGGGAGAACCACTCCAACAGTACCAGTACGGTGTCAACAGTCTTCGAGACTTTCGCATCTAATATGCGGAAACGAACAATCCGCAGCCTTGCCGAAGTCTACCAAGTAGCAACAACAAACCCATGGAGCGACACGGCTATCACCTTCAACGCCAGCGGCGAACCTAAATTCCGAAAAGCCCGAGCACCAGCCGCATTGGTCCTCAGTCCAATAGTGGACGACTTTCGTCTTACCAAGGTGCTCATGGATTGCGGCAGCGGATTAGACCTCATCTACGAGTAAACCCTTCAAAAAATGGAAATAGACCGGAGCCGCATTGAGCGAAGCAGCACAACCTTTAGAGGAATAATCCCTAGTCGGGAAGCACGCTGCACAGGAAAAATTACACTCGATGTGGTGGTCGGCTCGCCGGACAATTACAGGTCCGAGGAGGTCACGTTCAAAGTGGCCCCGTTCAGCAGCGGATATCACGCTTTATTAGGACGAGAGGCATTCACAATTTTTCAAGCCATACCCCATTACAGTTACATGAAGCTTAAGATGCCCGGGCCCAGTGGAATAATCACTCTTGTCAGTGATCCGGACATAGCACTCCATGCCGAAAACAAGACAGCCGCACTAGCTCTAGAGGCACTATCCGAAGCCCTAGCGGCAGAGGAACTCACTGCGCTGCGCTCCACGGTGAACAGGGACGATGTGATACTCGATAAGAGATCCAAGTCCACCTCTTTTAAACCAGCGAACAAAATAGTCAAATTCCAGGTCCATCCAACAGACACCACAAAGACGGCCTCCATCGGGGCACAATTAAACCCTGATGTAGACGCCGTACTACGAGAATTCCTTGGGAAAACTGGGATATATTTGCCTGGCACCCTTCAGATATGCCAGGAATCCCACGCAGGCTGGCAGAACACAGCCTAAATATCCTAAAAGGATTCAAGTCAGTCAAACAGGCTCTTCGGCGATTTTCCAAACCCAAAAGACAGGCAATGGGAGAGGAGGTAGCCAAACTATTAGAAGCCGGATTCATCAGAGACATCAAACATCCGGACTGGCTAGCAAACCTTGTAATGGTACCAAAAAAGGACAAATCCTGGTGCCTTTGTGTCGATTTTAAAGACCTTAACAAGGCCTGCCCAAAGGATCCTTTCCCACTTCCCCGCATCGACCAAATCATCGATGCTACCGCAGGGCACGATTCATTGTGCTTCCTCGACGCATATTTCGGATACCATCAAATCAAGATGGCGGAAACAGACCAGGCCGCAACGGCTTTCATTACTCCATACGGACCATTCTGCTTCAACACAATGCCCTTTGGACTCAAAAACGCCGGCGCAACATATCAGCGCATTATTCAGACATGTCTGGCTACCCAGATCGGCAAAACAGTGGAGGCATACGTAGACGACGTGGTCGTCAAGACCAAACATGTCGAAACCCTAGTAGACGACTTGAGGCTCACATTCGACAACCTACGAGCATATGACATTAAGCTCAACCCGGAAAAATGCGTTTTCGGCATACCAGCCGGAAAGCTCCTGGGCTCCATTGTATCCGGCAGAGGGATTGAAGCAAACCCAGCCAAGATCCGAGCTCTGTCACAACTGGATATCCCAAAAGACCTCAAACAAATACAAAAATTAATCGGATGCATGGCGGCTTTAAGCCGCTTCATCTCCCGTTTGGGGGAAAAGGCATTGCCCCTCTATCGCCTCCTCAGGCGCACCAAACACTTCGAGTGGACGGATGCTGCCACGGCTGGACTCGAAGAAATAAAGGCCATACTGGCAACAATCCGGTCCTGGCCACGCCTAACTTGGGCGAACCAATGTTATTATATATCGCGGCAACACATCAAGTTGTCGGTAGCGGTACTGTCGTCGAACGCGAAGCGAAGGACACAAATTCCTCTTCAAAACCAGGGTACTACGATCCACCGCCTTAACTCCATGCAAGTCCCGGTACCCGCATTATCAAAAGATAGCGTACGCGGTGTTCATGGCATCCCGGAAGCTGCGACACTACTTTCAAGAGTGTTCGATAACAGTGGCCTCCGAAGTACCCCTCAACGACATTATAAACAACCGCGACGCGACGGGCAGGATTGCGAAATGGGCCATCGAGCTCTTACCATTCGACACAACCTATAAACCACGGCGAGCTACAAAGTTGCAAGTTTTAGCTGACTTCATCGCGGAATGGACCGAAGCCGAACTCCCTAAAGAGTATGGCGCATACTCCAATTGGATTATGCATTTCGACGGCTCCAAAATGTTGGCCGGCTTCGGGCCTGGCGTCGTATTGACGTCCCCAACCGGAGACACAGTCCAATACGAACACCAGATAATGTACACGGACTCCAACAATGCAGCCGAATATGAGGCCCTCCTACACGGTCTCCGGATGGCAATCTCCATGGGTATTCAACGCCTAGAGGTGCGCGGGGATTCAAACGTTGCAATATCCCAAGTAAATGGATACTTTGAAGCCAAGGATCCGAAAATGGCAGCCTATCGTAACGCAGTCCTAAAAATGTCAGCTCGGTTTGAAGGACTCGAATTCCACCACTTAGCCCGGGATAATAACCAAGCAGCCGACGTGTTGGCACGCATCGGCGCAAAACTCGACGCCGTCCCTCCAAACATCTTCCTGGAGTGGCTCTTTAAGCCATCTGTACTATGGGAAGAGGAGTCCGGAAATAACAACCCGGAAGCAACCGCACCACCCAACACAGAACAATCTGACATAATCGGCGGCTCAACCGATGAAATAACACCTTCAGCCCACGAAATAATGGCGGTAATTGCCCCGTGGGCAGAACCATTCCTAGCCTACTTAACTAGGCAGGAACTTCCCGAAGACCAAAATGAGGCCCGCTGCACAGTCCGGCGATCTAAAGCCTACAAGGTCCATGAGAAAGAAATTTATAAGAAAAGCACAACTGGAGTCCTTCAAAGTTGCATCTCCAAAGAGGAAGGGCGAAACCTTCTGGCTGAAATTCATGCCGGACTAGGCGGACACCACGCTGCAGCCCGGGCCCTTGTAGGCAAGGCCTTCCGTACATGATTTTATTGGCCGACGGCCCGGGCAGATGCTCAGGACTTAGTCCAACGATGCGTCGGTTGTCAGCTCTTTGCTAATCAGAGCCACATGCCACCCACCACCCTCAAAACTATACCCATCACCGGCCGTCATGTGCAGGGGCTTTACATGGTTGGACCCCTTAAAGGGGGAACAAACAAGCAAAAGTACCTATTGGTCATGGTGGACAAATTCACCAAATGGATAGAGGCCAAGCCAGTTAAAACGGCCGAATCCGGACAAGTGATAGACTTCATATCCGGGGTAGTACACTGTTATGACGTCCCCCACAGCATCATCACCGATAACGGCACGAACTTCACAGCCGACGAGGTCAAACTCTGGTGCAAAAATATGGGCATTAAGCTCGACTACACTTCAGTCTATCACCCTCAAACCAACGGTCAAGTTGAACGAGCGAATGGTCTAATAGTGAGCGGCATCAAACCCAGATTAGTGTGGTCCCTTACGGAATCTAACACACACTGGGTAGAGGAGCTCGACTCCGTACTCTGGGGGCTGCAGACCATGCCAAACCGTACTACCGGATTCACACCATTCTTTATGGTATACGGCGCAGAGGCAGTTTTGCCCTGCGACATAATTCATGACTCACCTCGACTGCGCATGTACGAAGAAAGAGAAGTCGAGTTGGATCGGAAGGACAGCTTGGACGCATTGGAGGAGGAGCGCGACGTGGCAAAGGCTCGTTCCGCATTCTATCAGCAGCAGGCTCGAAGATATCAAAGCAGAGAAGTACGGGCTAAAACTTACAATGTTGGCGAACTAGTTCTACGCCTGCCGGACAAGAAAAAGGACAAACTCAAGCCCAAATGGGAAGGTCCCTTCATCATCGACCAAGTCCTGACCAGCGGAGCATACCGTCTGCGAAACGCATCGGACAACCGACTCGAGCCAAACCCATGGAACGCAGCCCGCCTCTAAAGATTCTACGCCAAGCCCCGGACTTAGAGTTCGTCTCCTTCCTCCGTCCACATTTTATACTTCAGTTGCCTTTTGTTTCTCTCTTTTTCTCCCACCTTTTTCATAAAGCAATTAAGGGCTGATCTGCGCATTGTTCGCACACACTTGACGTGCTACTCGCACTCATTATACCTGGGGGCTTCTTTAACAGAAGCTTACTTATACAGGCTTTATGCCGAATACATGTGTCAAACTTCCGCATGTACCTTTTATTCACCATTATATGCATCGATATGACTTAAGTTTTGGCCAAGCTGGGTTGCCTGGCTCCTGTGCTTACCCCTACGTTCCCGATTGTTCAGCTAGGAGGTAAAGGGAGCACCTCTGCGATTGTTACCACCGGGTCAGCCGGATGTGTACCTCAGACTGGGTGAAGCCGAAAGCTAGCGTTCTTAAGGGAATATTCGGTCGGTGACTTGAAAGATGATTTTTAACTATTTATTTATCTGCCCCCAGATGTTTTCCTGCTCTTTTCGCCGTCCGGACATGCACTTTAGGGCATGCCTCCTAGGGAAAGGAACCCTTAACGGAACTATTCTCCCTGGAAGATGTTTCTTACTAACCATGTAATATAACATAACTAGTTGGGCACTTGTCTGATAAAGCACTAATGACCCCTACGCCTGGTCTCCATGCATGCCCCGGTTTTTTCATAACCGAGAAGGTATTCAGACACACTCCGGACTCTAGGGTCCCGAGGTTGAAGCGAAAAGGTCGGCAAAGACAAACGATCTACAATCCGGCTAGAAGGCATTTTACATGTCATTTTAAATACATCGTCAAATCGACTGACTGTACTCCTCCTCAATCCCGTCTAACAGGCTGTCTAATTTACAGTCCCGTTGGGAATACTTGGCCGTACACTAAGCTCACAGGGATCTCCTTCCCATCGGGCCCCACAGGTCCGACCTCGGCCATGTGGTTTGGATCCGCCTTCTTGTACCGTGTCTTCACCATGGCCCAGGCTTCCCTGGCACCTTGACGGCAGGCCGATATCTTCCATAAACGGAAGCACTGCCGTGCTCCCTGAAGCTTCTCCGCAAGCTCTCCAAGGCCCTCGGGTAGGGAGACGGACGGCCATAAGGCCTGGACGACGCCACTCATCGCCTGCCGAACACGTTCGAGCAGTTGCACCAGCTCGGGAAGTTGGTCACCCGTTGAATCGGGCATTTCCTACGCAGGGCGACCTATGAGCACACCTACAGACATATTTCTGTCAATTGACTTCCTCGCTGAACTCTTCTTTTCAAAAGAGTTTGCTCAAGCACTTACTATAGATGCCGCGACGAAGCCGCTGGTTCTCCTTCACGGAGCCAGACAGCTGGGCCCGAACACCTTTTAGCTCTTCACCAAGCTGGGTGTGGGCATCTTGGAGTTTGTTCCTCTCCTACTGCACCTTCATAAGCACCCTCTCACCGGCTTTCAGGTGGCGCGAGAGCTGTTGCTTGTCCGGATCCATCCGCAACATCCGCAATATCATTGTCGACTTATACGCACGCCCAAGACACCGCTTATCTTTTGAAATAATGTGTTACTGGAGGGGGTCTCTGTGTCTCCTCCTGCGGCAGCTAGTGCGGCCTCAAGTTGGGCTTTGCACTCTTGTAGCTCCTGGGACAATTGGGTATTCTTCTCCGTCAGATCCTGCATATTAAATGAGCCTTAAATCAGTTATTTTAACTACTTTAAGTCTCGGGGGCTACTGGCATATTCAACTATTAAAATCCCTTACCCATATGTCTTTTACATACTGCTCCGTGGCTCTGGTTAAACCATCTTGAGCGGCACGGAGGTGCGCGTCTCCCGCGTTAAAGGCATTCAACGCCTCTGGGGAGAAACACGCGTCACGCAGAACTATCTGGCGGCACCTATGATTCATGGCGCTCTCCACCTCAGACTTGGTGGCGGACAGCCTATCGGCATCCTCCGTTGGAGGAGTACCCGGCTCGCGCCTTGCGCTCGCCTCCCCCTCCGGACCAGGTGTTGGAGCCTGCTTGGCGGAGGCTTGGTTGGCAACCTCTCCGGGCACAGTCCGGCGAGCACTCTTCCTCCTGGAAAAGTCATGAGCATTAATTCACCTCCTAGGAATCTTTTCCCTAAATAACGGTCGCGAGCTATCCCGTTGTGGTGACGTTTCGATTCGCACCGCACCCCTCTTCCGCCTGCTGGGCCGGACTGACCCTTGTTGGTCAGCCGCCGCGGGTTCGGCTTCCTGCCTTGAAGGCACCTCCTGCGAGACACCGTTGTATACGGTGGTCAGGAATACGCAAGGACGAAGTAATGGTGTCAGGACTCCGGTCATAATTACCTGGGAAGCCGGAGATAAGCCGGGGTAGTCAGCCATAATGGCGACTAGAGCATTGTCCATGCTGAGTTGGTGGAACACCCCGTCAATTAGCTCCACCTTTATGTCCGGATCCTCTTCGGAGGCCGGATCAAGGGATCTTCCCGGATCCTCGGGTTGTGGAGCCGGACTGTGTATGCCCTCCACATCCCGGCGCAGTTCCTGCGTCAAAATCATAAAGTAAAGCGCTTAACTTGGAAAGCGTGGATCGGATGAGTAAAAAATCCGCTTACCCAGCTCCGAGGGTTATTCACGGAGAACCCATTCAATGGGCTCGTTTGGAGGAAGTCCTCCTTCTCCCCCTTGTACAGCCCGGACAGGATCTTCACCAGATTTGCGGCCGATCCCGGCCCTTTGCGGCCATGACGGGTGGCGTCATTCTCCCCGTTGAAATCCCACATGGGGTGGGCCCTATATTGGAGCGGCTGCACCCCTCGCATAATGCACGTGGCCATGACTCCAGTCATGGTCAATCCGAAATGAGCCAGCAACCTTATCCGGCACATCAGATAACGGACGCTCCTTTCATCCTCCTGTTGAGGGCTCCACGAACGCCAACTCAGGCGTTTCTTCAGAGGAGCATTGCTGAACTCTGGGAGGCCGATCTGAACTGGGTCCGGCAGTGGAGCATCTTCCACATAAAACCATTCCGAGGGCCAGTCTTTGGACGCCTTCTTTTGGGTCCCGGATAGATATCCGGTCCCGGCGATGCGCCATATTTCGGCTCCACCCACTTGATATATTGACCCCTCGTGAGAATAGGGTACGAGGCAAAACAGCCTCTTTCACAGCGCAAAATGGGGCTCGATGCCCAGGAACAGCTCGCAAAGAGCTACGAAGCCCGCAATGTGCAGAATGGAGGCAGGCGTAAGGTGATGAAGCTGGAGTCCGTAGAACTCCAGAAGCCCCCGGAGAAACGGATGTATGGGAAATCTGAGCCCCCTTATTAGATAAGGGACGAAACACACCCGCTCTCCTTTGGAGGGACTGGGGGTGTTCTCCGCCTGCTTTCCACCTTTGTAGGTGGCCAACCCGGCTCGAACCGGGACCATAAAGGCCGGAGGAAGGTATCCCTCCGCTTGGAGCGTCACCAGCTCATTTTGTGGCAGATGAACATCTCCTCCAATCTCCGGCCGAGGGCTAGGAGCGAGAGGAGGAGCCGCGTCGACGGTCCATGATGGAATGGATTTTGGTCAGAAACGCTCTGATGAGTACTCGCGGAAGGAGGATGGTGTGATTTGGATCTGGATTATTGCCTCTCTTATAGGCAGCTTATTCGCGCAGCTAGGGGGTAAAATGTAACAATGCCCTGGCCTTTTGCATTCGTGTGACACGTGGAAGAGGGCCACTATTGGGCGCAGAAGCCAAGGAGCGCAACATTTATAAGGAAGCCGGACACTATTCAGCAAGCGCACGGAATTTGGAGGAGAACCCGCCTTGCAACGCCGAAGACAATATACGCGCCAGACTCGTCGTCATTGATGCCTGGTTCGGGGGCTACTGAGGGAGTCCTAGACTAGGGGGTGTCCGGACGGCCGAACTATCATCATCGGCCGGACTCCAAGACTATGAAGATACAAGATTGAAGACTTCGTCCCGTGTCCGGATGGGACTTTCCTTGGCGTGGAAGGCAACCTTGGCAATACGGATATGTAGATCTCCTACCATTGTAACCGACTCTGTGTAACCCTAGCCCTCTCCGGTGTCTATATAAACCGGAGGGTTTTAGTCCATAGGACGAACAACCATTACAACAATCATACCATAGGCTAGCTTCTAGGGTTTAGCCTCCTTGATCTCGTGGTAGATCCACTCTTGTACTACCCATATCATCAATATTAATCAAGCAGGAGTAGGGTTTTACCTCCATCGAGAGGGCTCAAACCTGGGTAAAAACATCGTGTCCCTTGTCTCCTGTTACCATCTGCCTAGACGCACAGTTCGGGACCCCCTACCTGAGATCCGCTGGTTTTGACACCGACACCCTCACTATCGGAAATCTGATCGTCGCCATCATTAGCATGGCCACTCGGCCCCTCAGGCGGATCCGTCCACGTACCCCATACGGACATTGTCAGGACCCCGATCCTAAGTTACACCGATCTAGCATGTAACACCTCATATCACTTTGCGGCCTCACGCACGGTATTCCCACAGGTGTCGCCTTACCATGCCTAGGACCGTTTGTGCCTTTTGGCACACCTATATGATAGTGCCACTAGCATCCATATGACAAAGAACCCGGGCTGACATGGCTAGTCATGAACCCAAAGTGGCACTAACTTACAGGGACAGGCATACATGACCCATCGACGAACGTGTCGGTCATCAGCGAGTGAATCCGGGTTGTAGCAGCTGGGCTAGCAGGACTCCGGAGAATCTGGGCTATAGCAGGCTAACAGGGCTCCGGTAGACACCGCGTGACATTTCCCCAAAGGGACAGACACAGGAACGAAGAAGGACACATGCCGGCCAGCCTAAGTGTTCCAGAGTAGTAGCAAGCTACCAGGGCTCGGTGGAAGCACTAGGAGACATTTCCCGGTAAGAGAGGCTACTAAGGATAAACAACTAGATAGTCAGATCCACACATAGCAATACACATAACACGTACGCATAACATGCAAGTATGTGCTGTACAACATGGCATCACAACGTAACTCAACAACTCATATAGGTAAAGGCTCATAAGAGCCATCATAGCATTTATTTCAAACAGGGGTCACATGACCCAATATTCATAGCATACAAGCAACAAGCGGAAGCATTACATGTCTGAGTACAGACATCTACAAATGAAAAAGGCTGAAGAGCCTGACTATCTACAACATCCGATCAAGATCGTAGCAGGGTACAAGCTACTTGTCGAAGTCCACAAGAACACTAGTAAGACCGAAGTCTCCACTGCAAAAACATAAATAAAGCAACATGAGTACAAAGGTACTCAGCAAGACTTATATCTGATCCTATCATACATGCATTTTTATCAAGAAGGTAATGTGCGGTTTAGTTGCAGCAAGCCAGCTTTGACTCAGTGGCTATCCTGTTCTATAACTACGAGAAACTTCTTTGAGGTGAGACAATGCACACGAGTCCACTAATCACCGCACATTACACTACTATGGATTCATCCCCATCTCCCTACGAGAAGGCCATCCATAGCACTCACACTTGTCTTGAGCATTTTAGAGTATCCACTTCAAGTTGTCTATGTACCATGTATGCATCCAAGAAGTCCATAACCGCGGACCCGGCTATTCGAATAGATCATGTTAATCATGCAGGGGTGTACTTCTTCACACACGCTCTCGCCACTTACCGCCATGCACACATCATGTATCTTGGCAACCTTCAAGCGGAAGCCTAGCGAGGGTATCGGCCACGACCTGACTAACCACACAAGACTCTAGTCCAGGTTTATCGCCTATTCAGGTTCCATCCCTAAGGGAGTCTGGCCGAGGTTTCCATCACGGCCCCAAACGATGTGGCAGGGTTCCCGAGCCCACCATCCGGGTGCCACTCGGTACACCAGGCCACGTGTGCCTAGTCTGTCCCATGCCCACCCTGCCGGGTGCCACTTGGTAGAAAATAACACTACCTACAAACACCAGAAACTATTTGCGACTCCTAGACAGAGATCAAGTTGGTTAATAAGTCAAGAGGGGCACTTAAGCATTCCAATGCGTGGTAGTAGCTAGTCATTGGACAACATACACAGAACTCAGTGCTTAAGGATGGTTCCAGTGAGACAACCCACCATGTACTCCTACAAGGCCTCTCACCACTACCTTAACCAAATCGTGTTCACACACTTCACTCTCAGCATCAGAACGTAGCACTCCACTCCAATTCATTCCCAATGAATCAGACCTGACACTCTCTAAGCAATAGCAGGCATGGCATGGTATGAACACAAAAATGGCTTCAATCAACTCCTACACATGCTAGTGGGTTTCAACTATTTACTGTGGCAATGATAGGTCATGCAGAGGAATGGGTTCAACTACCGCAGCACAAAGTAGCAGTTGAATCGTTGTTGTCCCAATGCAATAACTGCGAGCAAGAGCGAGACAGTAGGATTGTATCGGAATGAACAAGGGTGTTTGCTTGCCTGGTAGATCAACAGGGGGGCACTGCTCCTCGGACAGGTACTCTGGAGCACTCTTTGAAGCAGGACCTATCAAGAAGGAACGGTGTCGACAATCAAACACAAGCATATGCAATAATATGATGCATGATCATGGCATGTAGATGTGATGCAGTTTGTGCTAATGCATCTATGATTTTTATGCATGTAGATAGATTATTTCAATCTGAGCTACGGTTGAATTTCTTCTGAGCTACGGTTGAATTTCTATGATTTTTTGAAGTTTATAGCATTTTTTGGAATTTCCTGATTTAATTTAAATCCAGAAAATACATAATTGCGTCAGCACTGCATCATGCTTGCGTCAACAAGTCAATAGCGCTGACAGGTGTCAAACCTGATGTGTGGGGTCCACACATCAGTGTCAAAGTTAATTAACAGAGGTTAATTAGCACTAACACTAACGTAACTACAGATTAGTCAGAGACGGGCCCCACCTGTCATTGACCCATACATGTCAAATCTGGTCAACTAGGGGGGGGGGGGGTCAAACCGGTCAACTCGTCGGCGTTTAGCCGCTGGCGAGGCCGAACGCGGTGGAGGGCTCGAGATCGTCACTCCGGTGACCATTTAGGCGGCGGAAGCCACCTACGCGAAGCCCAGGCTCGCGCGCATGCAGAGGAACACGCCGGAGGCCGTGGGATGGTCGGAGCTCGCCGGAGCAGAGCTCGCGGCGGCGGCCGGTGTTTGGTGGCGTACGGTTTTGACACTATGGGGCACAACAGGGGCTGCGAGCGGGTGCGTTTGGCTCCTGGGGATGCAACGAATTCGGTGACGCGCTCGGGAGCAAGCTGCGGTTGCTATGGCCATGGTGGCGACATGATCGGCGGCGAGGAGCTACGGCCATGGCGGGGAACGGAGCTGGAGCGCGCAAAAACGAGGGGGAGAAGAGGGGTTCGGTAGAGGAGCTCACAACGAGGCCATCGGTGATCTCAGCGCGCTTGGGGATGGCTTGGAAGCGACGGGATGAAGGTGGCAATCTCCGACGGCCGATGATGAAGACGACGGCGGTGACAGCTCCACGGGGCGTTCGGCGACGCATGGCTTGACGGAGAGGACGAGGACGACGGCGCGGGTCTGTTGGACTTGTCGGAGAGGCGAGGACGTGGCGGTGGGTGCGGCAACAGCGAGCGGCAGCGACGGGCGCATTTGGTCCAGAGAGAGAGAGAGAGAGAGAGAGAGAGAGAGAGCGGAGAGGAGGTGATGACCACGGGAGAGAGTGAGAGAGGTGCGGGGCGGTGCATTGCGTCGTCCAGGGTGTCCAGGGCGACGAGGGGATAAGGCAGACATGCAGGAGGAGGCCGGACGCGTGGCCACGCGCACCGACCGCGTTCCACCTGGCGCGAGGAAGGGGACGACTGGCACGGCCAGCTGTCTGGGCTAGAGCGGCAGCAAGCCAGGTAAGTCGGCCCCAGGTAAAGTCCAGGTAAGGGCTTTTCCCTTTTTTCTTTTCTTTTCTATTTCTGACATTTGTTTGATTTAGTTTTAGGCACTAAATCATTTTCTTATCTTATGCCAATTTTTGTAGGAGCTAGTGGTATTATTCTAGAGCTCCTCAACAACTGGCATAATTTTTGGACAATATTATATATATATAACAATATATATCCAAAGCAAATAATTACTACATTAATTCCAAATGCCCAAAGTAAATACTTATGAGCTCTTAAAAATATTGGTTTGATTTTTATCGCTGTCCAATATTTTCAGAGAGCAACATGAGCATTTTCTTGGACCTTTTTGGAGCACTTTTTATTTGGGTCATTTCCAGAGATGATTCTGAGGGTTTCACAAATCATCATTTCAAATTTAAATGGATTTTAAACATGATGCACAAATGAGTAGCTAGCCTTTGAGCATACCAGAACTAGGGATGTGACAGACATCTCCTGGGACATAGCCTGGTCCGGAGTCTCGTGGGCCGAAGGCCCATCAACCCAAGGCTCATGGACCGGAGTCCGCATAGCCTCCTCCTCAGACGTGTCCACCTACCAGTCCTATGCTCGGGTGAATCAGCTGGGGGTGGCGGCAAGGAAGGCGTAGAAGCCTGCCTACCTCTCCCGCGGCCACGTCCTCCCTGACCTCCTCTCTTCTTCCCTCCCCAAACTCCTCTCCCGATGGGCAACGACACCGACAAAGAAGTGCCCACCGGTGTCTGCATACTGTTGAGAAACGCTCTCCGGGGAGACTGGGGTGGAATGGAAGTACCCCTCCCACCAAGCTGATCGCCCATTTTGCATCATGTTTACCTACTGTTATTTATGTTGTTTTATTGCATAATAATGCTTTTTGGAGTAATTCTAATGCCTTTTCTCTCATAATAGGCAAGGTATGCACAAAGGGGGAGAATTATGGCAGCTGGAAATCTGGACCTGAAAAAGCTACGTCAGGCTACCTATTCTGCACAACTTCAAGTGAGCTGGAACTTCACGAGGAAATTTTATGGAATAAATAAGAGTTTCTGGAGTCAATAAGTACCATAGGGGGCCCACCAGGTGGGCACAACCCACCTGGGCGCGCCACGGAGCCGAGGCGCGCCCTGGGGGTTGTGCTCACCCAGGGCCACCTCCGGTGCCCCCTTCTGGTACATAAGTCATTTTTACCTAGAAAAAATAAAGAGAGGACTTTTGGGACGAAACGCCGCTGTCTCGAGGCGGAACATGGGCAGCAGCACTTTTGCCCTCCGGTGGAGCGATTCCACCAGGGGAACTTCCTTCCTAGAGGGGAAAATCAGCATCACTATCATCACAAACAACTCTCCCATCTTGGGGAGGGCTATCTTCATCAACATCTTCAACAACACCATCTCATCTCAAACCCTAGTTCATCTCCTGTGTTCAATCTTTGTACCGAAACTATAGATTGGTGCTTGTGGGTGACTAGTAGTGTTGATTACATCTTGTAGGTTATTACTATATGGTTTATTTGGTGGAAGATTATATGTTCAGATCCATCATGCTATTTAATACCCCTCTGATCTTGAGCATGTTTATGATTTGTGAGTGGTTACTTTTGTTCTTGAGGTCACGGGAGAAATCATGTTGCAAGTAATCATGTGAACTTGATATGTGTTCGATATTTTGATGATATGTATGTTGTGATTCCCTTAGTGGTGTCATGTGAATTTCGAGTACATGACACTTCACCATATTTGGGCCTAAGGTAATTCATTGTGGAGTAGTTATTAGATGATGGGTTGCGAGAGTGACAGAAGCTTAAACCCAAGTTTATGCGTTATTCCATAAGGGACCGATTGGATCCAAAAGTTTAATGCTATGGTTAGAATTTATTTTTAATAATTTTATCGTAGTTGCGGATGCTTGCGAGGCGGTTAATCATAAGTAGGAGGTTTGTTCATGTAAGAACAACACCTAAGCACCAGTCCACCCACATACCAAGTTATCAAAGTAGCAAACATGAATTAAGCTAACATGATGGAAGTCATTAGATGAAATTCCCGTGTACCCTCAAGAACACTTTGCTCATCATAAGAGACTGTTTGGCCTGTCCTTTGCCTCAAAAGGATTTAGATATCTTTCTGCACTTTTGTTACTACTATCGCTACTTGCTTGTTACAAATTATCTTGCTGTCAAGCTACTCTGTTACTTACAATTTTAGCACTTGCACACATTACCTTGTTGAAAACCACTTGTCATTTCCTTCTGCTCCTCGTTGGGTTCGACACTCTTACTTATCGAAAAGGCTATAATTAACCCCATATACATGTGGGTCATCAAGGCTATTTTCTCACGCTGTTGCCGGGGAGTGAAGCGATTTTGGTTAGTGGAAATTGGTAAGGAAACATTATTACTGCATGCTGAAATTTAGTGTCACTTGCTACTATGGAAAACAATCCTTTGAGGGGTTTGTTCGGGGTATCTTCACCTCGACCAGAACAACAATTAGTTGCCCCTCAACCTACTGCACCTACTGAAAACATTGAATATGAAATTCCTTCGGGTATGGTAGAACAACTTCTAGCTAATCCTTATATAGGAGATGGAACCGAACATCCTGATATGCACTTGATATATGTGAATGAAATTTGTGGATTGCTTAAGCTTGTAGGTTTACCCGGAGATGAAGCTAAGAAGAAGGTCTTCCCTTTATCTTTGAAGGTAAGAGCATTGACATGGTATAGGCTGTGTGATGATATTGGATCTTGGAACTGGAATCAGCTGAAATTGGAATTGCATCAAAATATTTATCCTATCAGAAGATACTTTCTAGTTCATCGTGATCGGAATTATATATATAAGTTTTGGCTTCCTGAAGGAGAAAGTATCGCTCTAGCTTGGGGGAGGCTTAAGTCAATGTTATATTCATGCCCCAATCATGAGCTCTCGAGAGAAATTATTATTCAAAATTTTTATGCTTAGCTTTCTCGTAATGATCAATCCATGCTCGATACTTCTTGCACTAGTTCTTTTATGAAGAAGACTATTGAATTCCGGTGGGATCTTTTAGAAAGAATTACACACAATTCAGAAGATTGGGAACTCAACGAAGGTAAAGAGTCAGGTATTGAACCTAAGTTTGATTGTGTTAAATCTTTTATGAATACAGATGCTTTTCAAAAGTTCACCACTAAATATGGACTTGACTCTGAGATAGTAGCTTCCATTGTGAATCTTTTGCTACTCACGTAGATCTTCCTAAGGAGAAGTGGTTTAAATATCACCCACCTATTAAATAAAAAATTATAGAACCGGTAAAAGCTAAAGAAGAAACTATCATTTACAATGTTGATCCAGTTGTTCCCACTGCTTATATTGAAAAACCACCTTTCCCTGTTAGGATGAAGGAACATGCTAAAGTCTCAACTATGGTCAACAAAAGTTATATTAGAACACCTAAACTACCTGAACAAATTAGAGTTGAACCAAGTGTTGCTATGGTTAAAGATCTCTTGGTCGATAATATTGTTGGGCATGTTATTTACTTCTGTGATGAAGCTGCTAGAATTGCCAAACCCGGTGAAAAAGATAAACATAGACCAGTTGTTGGCATGCCTGTTGTCTCAGTTAAGATAGGAGATCACTGTTATCATGGTTTACGTCATATAGGTGCTAGCTGGAGTGCTATTCCTTTTTCCTTATACGAAGAAATTAAGAATGAAATAGCACCTGCTGAAATAGAAGACATAGATGTTACTATTAAACTTGCCAATAGAGATACTATATCACCAATTGGGATTATTAGAGATGTTGATGTCTAGTGTGGGAAAATAAAATACCCAACTGATTTTCTTGTTCTTGGTTCCCCACAAGATGATTTTTGTCCCGTTATCTTTGGTAGACCTTTCCCGAACACTGTCAATGCTAGGATAGATTGTGAGAATTAAACTGTGGGTGTTAGCTTTGGTGATGAATCTCATGAATTTAATTTTTCCAAGTTTAGTAGAAAACCTCATAAGAAAGATTTTCCTAGTAAGGATGAAATTATTGGTATTGCTTCTATTGTTGTACCTCCTATTGATCCTTTGGAACAATATTTGCTAAACAATAAAAATGATTTGCATATGCGTGAAAGAAATGCAATAGATAGAATCTTGTTCGAACAACAACCTCTGCTTAAACACAATCTACCTATTGAAACTCTAGGAGGTCCTCCTCCACCTAAAGGTGATCCTGTGATTGAATTAAAACAATTGCCAGGCACTTTGAAATATGCTTATCTTTATGAGAAAAAGATATATCCTGTTATTATTAGTGCTAACCTTTCAGAACAAGAAGAAGAAAGATTATTGAAAGTTCTAAGGAAGCACCAAGCAGCTATTGGGTATACTCTCGATGATCTTAAGGGCATTAGTCCCACTCTATGTTAGCACAAGATTAATATGGAACCTGATGCTAAACCCGTTATTGATCACCAACGTTGGTTAAATCTGAAGATGAAAGAAGTGGTAAGAATGGAAATATTGAAACTTTGGGAAGCAGGTATAATCTATCCTATAGCTGATAGTAGATGGGTAAGTCCTGTTCATTGTGTCCCTAAGAAGGGAGGTATAACTGTTGTTCCCAATGATAAGAATGAACTTATTCCACAAAGAATTGTCACATGCTATAGAATGGTAATTGACTGTAGAAAATTAAATAAAGCAACAAGAAAAGATCATTACCCTCTGCCTTTTATTGATTAAATGCTAGAACGATTATCTAAGGACACACATTTTTGCTTCCTTGATGGATATTCTGTTTTTTCACAAATACCTATTTCACAACCTGATCAAGAAAAGGCCACTTTTACTTGTCCTTTTGGAACTTATGCTAATAGACGTATGCCTTTTGGTCTATGTAATGCACCTGCTACCTTTCAAAGATGTGTGACTGCTATATTCTTTGATTTTTGTGAAAATATTGTTGAGGTTTTCATGGATGACTTTTCTGTTCATGAGAAGTCTTTTGATGATTGTTTAAGCAATCTTGATCGAGTTTTGCAGAGATGTAAACAAACAAATCTTGTCTTGAATTGGGAGAAGTGTCACTTCATGGTTAACGAAGGTATCGTTTTGGGCCATAAATTTCTGAAAAAGGCATTGAGGTGGACAAAGCCAAGGTTGATGCAATTGAGAAAATGCCATGTCCTAAGGATATCAAAGGCATTAGTAGTTTCCTTGGTCATGCTGGTTTCTATAGGAGGTTTATCAAAGACTTTTCTAAAATTTCTAGGCACCTTACAAATCTTTCGCAAAAGGATATTCCTTTTGTGTTTGATGATGATTGTTTGGAAGCCTTTGAAACACTCAAGAAAGCCTTAATTACTGCACCTGTTGTTCAACCACCTGATTGGAACTTGCTTTTTGAGATTATGTGTGATACTAGTGATTATGATGTTGGTTCTGCTCTAGGACAAAGAGTTGATAAGAAATTAAATGTTATCCATTATGTTACTAAAACTCTAGATAGTGCTCAATGAGATTATGCTACTACTGAAAAAGAATTCTTAGTAGTGGTGTTGCTTATGATAAATTTAGATCCAACATTGTTAATTCCAAAGTGACCGTTCACACCGATCATGCTGCTATAAAATATCTTATGGAAAAGAAAGATGCTAAACCTAGACTCATTAGGTGGGTTCTTCTGCTAGAAGAATTTGATTTGCATATCATTGATAGAAAAGGAGCAGAAAACCCCGTAGCTGATAACTTGTCTAGGCTTGAAAATACTCTTGATGACCGACAACCTATTAATGATAGCTTTACTAATGAAAGTTAGCTGCAATAAATTTCTCTAATAGTACACCTTGGTATGCTAACTATGCTAATTATATTGGTGCTAAATACATACCACTTAGCTTCATAGACCAAGAAAAGAAAAAATTCTTCTATGATTTAAGACATTACTTTTGGGATGACCCACATCTTTATAAAGAAGGAGTAGATGGTATTATAAGACATTGTGTACCCAAGCATGAACAGGAACAAATCCTATGGAAATGTCACCCCGAAGCTTATGGAGGACATCACACGGGAGACAGAACCGCTCATAAGATATTGCAAGCTGGTTTTTATTGGCCTAGTCTCTTCAAGGATGCCCGCAAGTTCATCTTATCTTGTGATGAATGTCAAAGAATAGGTAATATTGGTAAGCGTAAAGAAATGCCTATGAATTATTCACTTGCTGTTGAACCATTTGATGTTTGGGGATTTGATTTCATGGGACCTTTTCCTTCCTCTAATGGGTATACTCATATTTTGGTTGCTGTTGATTATGTTACTAAGTGGGTAGAAGCCATTCCAACCAGTAGTGCTGGTCACAACACCTATATTAAAATGCTTAAGGAAGTTATTTTCCCAAGGTTTGGAGTCCCTAGATATTTAATGACTAATGGTGGTTCACACTTTATTCATGGTGCTTTCCGTAAAATGCTTGCTAAGTATGATGTTAACCATAGCATCACCTTATCATCCTCAGTTTAGTGGTCAAGTTGAAATTAGCAATAGAGAAATAAAATTAATTTTACAAAAGGCTTTCAATAGGTCCCGGAAGAATTGGTCTAAGAAACTAGATGATGCACTTTGGGCTTATAGAACAACATATAAAACCCTATGGGTATGTCTCCTTATAAAATGGTTTATGGAAAAGCTTGTCATTTGCCTCTTGAGTTAAAACATAAAGCATATTGGGCAATTAAAGAACTCAACTTTGATTTCAAACTTGCTGGTGAAAAGAGGTTATTTGATATTAGCTCTTTAGATGAATGCAGAACCCAAGCTTATGAAAATGCAAAGTTGTTCAAAGAAAAAGTTAAAAGACGGCATGACAAAAGAATCCAAAAGCGTGAGTTCAAGGTTGGAGATTATGTTCTTTTGTACAACTCTCGTTTCAACTTCTTTGCAGGAAAACTCCTCTCCAAATGGGAAGGACCCTATATTATTGAGGAGGTTTATCGATCTGGAGCTATCAAAATAAATAATGCCGAAGGCACTAACCCGAAGTTTGTTAATGGGCAACGAACAAAACATTATATCCCAGGTACGCCCATTAATGTTGAAAGCAACATTATCCAAACTATGACACCGGAAGAACACATACAAGAAACCTTCCGGAACACTCCAGAATCGTGTAAAAAGGGAGGTACGTGATACGGTAAGTAAACGGACTCCAAAAAATCCGCAAAAATATATTTTTGTCAGTTTTGGAATATTTTAAAAGTTAGGAAAATAAGAAACAACCAGGAAAGTGACCCTGGTGGGCACAAGACACCAGGGCATGCCTGGCTTACCAGGTGCGCCCAGGTGGGTTGTGCCCACCTCAGGTACTTTCCGGACTCTGTTTTTCTTCTGTTTTTCTTGGTCCCCAAGATAAAAAAATCTGTATATACCCCCCGAACCTGTTGACCTCCATATCGCGAAGAAATCTCCTATTTTCTTTTCTCGTTGTTTTCCCGACATATCTGAAATTATGTCGTCTCAAGATTCTGAGAAGGAGAGCCCGGTTTCTTATCAGCCTTTCGATAAAAATATCTTCAAGGACACCTATCCCTACATATGGTTTTTTGATGAAGAAGATGAAGATGAAACGGTCCCTTCTCGCTTCCTAAAGGAAAGCAAGGAAGCTTGTGCAAGAGGATACTAAAGCTCTAGGAGGATAATAATGAGTTTAGGATATATAATTTCTACCTCCAAAACAAGTTAGAGAAAAAGGACAAGATCGCTACTACTTCATCACCACCACCTCCTTCTTCATCACCAACAGAAAATTGAGTATCTGGTATGGGCACTCCCCTTGGATTTCGCCAAGCATGGGGGAGGTGCCCCGGTATCGTATCATCTCCACCATCTTTTGCCTTGAATTTTGTTAGTTCGATCCATAGTTATCTTTTGCTTTAGATGAATAAAAGTTTAGTTCGATCCTTTATTTCCGAGAGTTTGCTTAGTGATCTATCTTTGTAATCGTGTGCGAGATATATAATAAACTTTAGTTTGAGTTTTGCTTCTTTTACTTTCATGTTGCAATAAAATAAAGGAATAAATGAAAAAGATCATATGCTAATCTTATGGTAAGTGATGACATTACATAAGGAATAGTATAAGTAGTACATTTTTATTGTAGATTGACAAACATAGCATTGGTCAATGATGCAACTCATGAAAGAATTAATAAGGGAAGAGAAGATTCACATGCAAATACACTATCCACGAAATCTTTTATGATTGTGAGCACCCATCAAAATATTATATGCCAAAATTGTTGATGTTGGACAAGGAAGACAACATAATGATTTATGTTTGTTCATATTCACATAGAAGTTACATTGTCATAGATCCTTCAACATGTGGTGCTTGCCCCTATCTTTGCTAGCCAAAAACTCCGCACAGAGTAGAGATACTACCTGTGCACCCAAAACCCTTAAACCAAAATCTTGTTTGAGAGTCCACCATACCTACCTATGGATTGAGTTAGATCCTTCAAGTAAGTTGTCATAGGTGCAACAAGGCAATAAAAATTGCATCTAAAAGTGTGAGATCATTTAGTGTAAGGGAAAATTGAGCGTCTTATGAAATTGTGTTGGCGAAGAATAAAAGCGACAGACTGCATAATAAAGGTTGCCATCATAAGGGGCAATATAACGTGACGTTCTCTTGCACCAAGGGGTTGAGCATACAAACAAAAAGCGCATGGCAACCTCTGCTTCCCTCTATGAAGGGTCTATCTTCTACATTTTTGTATTTACTTTCATACAAGAGTCAAAGTTTTCTCTCTATTCCTTTTTATTTTCTCCTTTGGAAAGCATCATGTGGTGAGGAAATATCTAGGCACATATATCCACTTGAATATGGGTAGGATGAGTTATTATTGTTGACATCACCCTTGAGGTGAATACGTTGGAGGAGAAACTATAAGCCTCTATCTTTCTCCATGTCCGGTTGAAACGTTTTGCTCATGTGTACGCGGTGAGCGTTAGCAATCATAGAAGACTAAATGATGGTTGAGTATGTGGACTTTCCTAAAGGCTCCGATATGTGACCCTTCCTGAAAAGATGATGAATTATAGTTGCAAAGTTGACTGAGAACATAGTTTGTTGGTTTCCAAGAGAGTTTTTGCTTTATACTTAGATCTTGTGCTGAATTCTTACTTGTTCATGAGAAGTCTATGATAAAAGTTTTATAATAAAAGTTTTATGTTAAAGTTTGTTGCTGTCATAATAAGTTACATGATGTTGCGATGTCCATATTTTTGTTTTTGTCGACACGTCTCTCTATAAGCATGTGGACATGTTTTTCGATTTCGTTTTTTGCTTTAGGACAAGCGAGGTCTAAGCTTTGGGGAGTTGATACGTCCATTTTGCATCATGTTTACCTACTATTATTTTTGTTGTTTTAATGCATAATAATGCTTTTTGGAGTAATTCTAATGCCTTTTCTGTCATAACATGCAAGGTATGCACAAAGGGGGAGAATTCTGGCAGCTGCAAATTTGGACCGGAAAATGTTACATCAGGCTACCTATTCTGCACAACTCCAAATGAGTTGAAACTTCGCAAGGAATTTTATGGAATAAATAAGAATTTGTGGAGTCAAAAATTACAGAGGGGGCCCACCAGGTGGGCACAACCCACCTGGGCGCGCCAGGGAGCCCAGGCACGCCCTTGTGGGTTGTGCTCGCCTAGGCCCACCTCCGGTGCCCCCTTCTGGTACATAAGTCATTTTGACCTAGAAAAAATAAGGAGAGGTCTTTCGGGATGAAGCGACGCCGTCTCGAGGCGGAACCTGGGCAGGAGCACTTTTGACCTCCAACGAGGCGATTCCGCCGGGGGAACTTCCCTCCCGGAGGGGGAAATCATCATCACCATCATCACCAACAACTCCCCCAACTTGGGGACGGCTATCTTCATCAACATCTTCGACAACACCATCTCATCTCAAACCCTAGTTAATCTCTTGTGTTCAATCTTTGTACCAGAACTATAGATTGGTGCTTGTGGGAGACTAGTAGTGTTGATTACATCTTGTAGTTGATTACTATATGGTTTATTTGGTGGAAGATTATATATTCAGATCCATTATGCTATTTAATACTCCTCTGATCTTAAGAATGTTTATCATTTGTGAGTAGTTACTTTTGTTCTTGAGGTCACGGGAGAAATCATGTTGCAAGTAATCATGTGAACTTGATATGTGTTCGATATTTTGATGATATTTATGCTGTGATTCCCTTAGTGGTGTCATGTGAACGTCGACTACATGACACTTCACCATATTTGGGCCTAAGGGAATGCATTGTGGAGTACTTAGATGACGGGTTGCGATTGTGATAGAAGCTTAAGCCCTCGTCTATGCGCTATTCCATAAGGGACCGATTGGATCCAAAAGTTTAATGCTATGATTAGAATTTATTCTTAATACTTTTCTCATAGTTGAGGATGCTTGCGAGGGGGTTAATCATAAGTAGGAGGTTTGTTCAAGAAAGAACAACACCTAAGCACCGGTCCACCCATATACCAAATTATCAAAGTAGCGAACACGAATTAAGCCAACATGATGAAAGTGACTTGGTGAAATTCCCGTGTACCCTCAAGAACACTTTGCTCATCATAAGGGACTATTTTGGCCTATCCGTTGCCTCAAAAGGATTGGGCTACCTTGCAGCACTCTTATTACTACTATCGCAAGTGGCTCGTTACAAATTATCTTGCTATCAAACTACTCTATTACTTACAATTTTAGCACTTGCAGACATTACCTTGTTGAAAACCACTTGTCATTTCCTTGAGCTCCTCATTAGGTTCCACACTCTTAGTTATCGAAAAGGCTACAATGATCCCATATACTTGTGGGTCATCACACTTGCCAATGAAGAAGGAGCATCGGAGCACTCTGGACCCACGCCCACCATCTTTGAAGAACTGCCTTGACAAAGAGTAAACAAAATTTGTACAACATAAATAAATTGAGAATCGACATGTATTATATAATATGTATATAACTTACGTGTATCATCATCATGTACAACATAATGAATTGAATACCTAACATGAACTAATAATATATATGTATATAATACAAATTGAATACCTGACACGAACTAATAATAATCTTGATCATCTATATATGCTCCGGGATCAATAAATGCATCATCATCATCACTGTTGGAGATATGCCCTAGAGGCAATCATGTGATGATAATTCCATATGTATTCGTGAGTCCTTTGTATTGTCCTTGAACATCATCAATGATATGTATCAATAAGTATGTGACTTGTTTGTGGAACTATGTATTGTATGATGATTGTTCTAATGGTCCCTAGTTGATAAGGTTATGCGGACACATATCCTTGACTAGTATACGACTCGGTTGATGACTATGTTTCACAGGTCATGTGCATGGAGATGCTAAACCGATAGTACCGACTCGTGGATGGAAATCACCGAGTTGGACAGACCCACTTTGAGATGCAACAAGATATAGTCATCTGTTAGTCTCAAGTACAATATCTATGCCATGTCCTAGACCTGAGGTCCTCGCATTTTCTCGGGATGAGGATCGACTCACTTATGGTATATCAAACGCTACTATAAAGGTAGCTTTCGAGTGAGTCATGAAACATGCCTCGAGACATGGTTGACCAAGATGGGATTTGCCCCTCCTATTTGGGGAGATATGCTCTGGGCCCTCCCGAGTGATCAGATTCAGAAGGAATGGCCATGCGACTTGGGTTAAGTGTTAATCTAGTTCGAGAATCTATATCATGGTTTCGAGAAGAGCGGTCGAGCTATCACAAGGATGACAAGTACTCGCCTTGAGCTCGACAACAAATATCGTAGGCAAACTGAATGATGCATATGACACATTGTCGACGTTCGTCGAACGACTTTACACATATATGGGAGTTGGCACGTTCTGCTAGGAGCCGCTACCAACTATCGACTCTGGTCGTGTCCATGTGTACGTGAACCTATAGGGTCGCACACTAAGGGGCTGTAGCTCGTACGGATTGGATCCAAGTGTAAATAGACGTAGACTCCTGGTGGGCTCAAGTGTTGAGCCCACCTCGGAGGTCTATATAAAGGGGAGTGGGCACACCACTTAGGGTTAATCTTTCCAACCCTTGATAGTCGCTGCCACTCCCCACGCCCATGACGTGCGACCGGACCTAGCAGTCCGCCGCCCACCGCTACACCCCGCACGTGTGGATACCTTGGAGGCATCGCATCTGCGATGCTTGGACGAACAATTCGACGGAACCGCGAGGCACCGTTCGTGGGTCTTCACTGTTCGTGGGAGATCGGCAACAAGAGGAGGAGACAGGCCGAGAGATCGACTACACGCATCACCAACTCTACTTCCGCTGCGGTGACTGCGCGTCTAGTGGTAAACCCTATCTTGTAATCTATTTCCGGCAACATGATCTCGGGTGCGTGATAGAAAATTTTATTTGGCGCTAGCGTAGCGTACCGCGTGTTCCTACAATCACTATCATGAATGACGTGCTCATCGGGTTCAGCGGGATCAACATGTGGAAGGGCACCTTTATGTAATGGGCCAAGCATTGACAGGTCATCCGCAATAGTAACTTCTTGTTCCGGCTCAGGGGTGAAGTCGGATTCACTATCGCAGTCTACTTCAATGTTCTCGGGTCAAGTAGAGCAGTTCTTGAAACATTTTTTTGGAAAGATGTGTTTCTCGGAAGAATTCATCTTCATATTTGTCTGGGTTAATGTGAGGTTCATGATCCTCTTCACTGTGGGGAAGTGGTCTAACACATGGAAGCACTTCATAAATGACATCGCAACCATTCAGATTTGGATCAGTTTGGCAGGCCCACGGTAGATAGAAAACTTGGGTCGCCTGTTGAGCCATAATATAGACATCGGGAACATCTGCAATGATAAAAGGGGTCCGTGCCCAAGCGAGAAACACAAATATGTTGCTAGCCAAGAATATTAACATTAACGAGCAAGTGCCATGGTCCTTAAACGCACTCGCGGAGCCCTTCATGATTCTCTATGCAAGAAACAAAACAAAAGAAAAGGTCTCCCAAGGACCACAGCTCAAGAGGTGCCAGCATCATTGAGCCCAATCGACGTCATCCTCCTCCTAGATCCGGGCGAGATGGTGCAGCTTCTCAGTGTAGTCATTGTCGCTTGAGCTTGACCCGGAGGAGGCACCACTATTGCTGGAGGAGCAGCGGCCAAGGGCAAGTTCACTTCGGGAGGCCTCACCTCTTCTATCACCGCCCCTAGGATAGCACTTCATGCATTCGCCATCTTCCCTAAAGACCTTGAAGAAGATCATCGAGGCCCCATCATACCTGAAATGAAGGGCATGCCTCCCTTCAGAGCCACAGGCATGGGCGACCATCAACCATCCTGTAACACTCCAAAATTTTTGTTTAGGTTTTTATTAAAATCTTTATTTGAATTAAAGGAGGGTATTTGAATGTTTTTTTAAGAGGGACTCTTCTTCTCAAATCTTTTCTTTTTATGACAAATCATTTTTTTCTGAGAAAGGTCCTTCTCAACCTTGATCTTTAGTCTTAAGGGTTTTTCAAAATTGTGTTAGCTCAACACAAATAATATTGGAGGGTTCTGCAATAATTTCTATTAAAAATAAATCCTATGGATTTTTCGTTTTTATTCTTTTACCTTTTAAAGATTTCTTTTTTGCCATGTCACATGTTGATATCTTCTTCCAAATCCACTCCCCTACTTTGGTTCAAGTCAAATATCCCAACTCCAGCAAGTTTAAACCCATTTTTGATTTTTATTCTATTTATTTTGTCCTCAAAACTATTTCTGTCATTTATTTTGAACCTTGGTGATTTACAAAGGAACCACCAGAACCCTTTAGAGTTTTGGTTCCAAATAAACTCCTCTGACTAGTCCTTAGTACCCTCAACCTAGATCCATCAAGATCCACTTGTCCACAATTCACATTTTTCAAATTTTTCTTGCTGCAAATTTGGACCAGATTTTCCATTTTTGGTGGAATTCATTATTTTTCTTCTCCAAAAATTCTGAGATAAATCAGGCAGCCCCCAGATGCATTGAGAGGTCACCTCACCAAAGATCAACTCCAGAAAAAAATTCCACATGCCAAAAACAATTCATCGAACACCTGTCATGCACTGTTTCTGTCAAAATTCAGAAAAATTCAGAGTTTCAGCGATGCAGTTCTGCCGTCAGTGTCGTTTCTTCAGAACCACGGCGTCAATCGCACCTGTGTGCACGTTGGCGCCTTGCTCCCTGCTCCTTCTTATCCAGTGCGCCGCATGATCGTTTGGACGGGCGCAAGTGTCGGTGGCGACGTGGCACCTCATCGCCGGCGTCTTCTGCGGTGGCAGAACCACCCGTGGCGGCCAACAGGGGCCAGCCCTGCCTTTCGGCGCCGTCCAGCACCGCCCAAGCCACCAGCAACCTCCGCGTGGCTGTCCGCTTGCCTGTGCACACTGCAGCACCGTCGCCGTGGCCTGAGAGGCGCAGAGCGCGCTCTCCGCTGCCGACGAGCTCGTGAGCCGTTACGTCGAGGGCTTGGAGTGTCGCCCAAGTCTGGACAAGTTTAGCTATGGGATGAAGCTAGTGATCCAATCCGCAGCTGCCCCGACCCCTAAATCCCCTGTTCGACCACAGCCTCGCCTTAATCACCACCGGAGTAATCCCGATCACGGCAACCGCCTCGGGCCGGCTATAAATGGAGGCCTCGAGCTCACCCTCGACCCTGTACCACTCCTCCACCTCACCAGAGCCACGCCTAGCTACTAGGAAGACCTCGGGGAGGCCTTCTTCCCCGACTCCGGCCGCCCCAATCCGCTTCGGGCTCCGGCAAGATCCTCTCTGGTGGGAGCACCTCTGCCTCCCAAACCGCGTCAGCAACCTCATGGTCCACTACCTAGCCTAACCCGCGCGCCCAATTTGAAGGTTGCAGCTCCCTTCGGAGAGAACCATCCTCGCTCGAACCGCCGTCCGCCGGAGTGAAGGCCGCCATCGACGTGGTGCTCGCCGACGACCAACTCCACCACCCACAGGCGCGGGAGAGCACCGTGAGTCCGTAGGTACCACCCACTCCCCCTACCTCGCCGTGGATCGACGCCGGCAACCACCGCAACCCTCGGGCGCCGGTGGGCTCTGTTTTGAAATTCAAACCTGACGGGTGGGACCCCCCTCGTCAACTTTTTCTCTTTTTCGAACCGTTTTCTGAAAACGCCTTCGGGCAGAATACGCTTTCTAACTAAAACGTTTTCTATCTTTTTATAAACTACCCCCTGGAAACTTTCTCTTTCATTACAGATGAGTCCCTGGACTAAAACCTTAATAACTTTTAAACAACAGATGATTTTGAATTGATTATTTTTCTGTCATCTTTACTTTTCTGTCTAGTTTTTTATCATATTTATTTGAAAAATATATGGAACAAATTTTATGCACACACGGTATTTACGTTAGTATGCGATTACTTTATACCGTAGATACCGGAGGAGGTGACGGAACCACAAACTTCGCCGAGCTAGACTCCAACTACTCCGAACCAGGCAAGCATGTTTGAACCTTTGATATGATGAGTGTTTTGCATGTTTGCTTGAGTAGTTATTTCATGGCATACGCTGGGAGGCAGCGGTTCCGGGACTGCCAGATGGCACGGGACGCGAGATCGTGGGAGCAGCGACTCTGCCGGATAGCGGGTGAGGAGCAACGTGTCGCGCAGGCGACGGGCTATTGGGCAGTGTGCGGACGCACGGCGAGGTGCGGGCGAAGAGGGCGCAGACGATGTGACAGCTGCGGCGACGTAGGATGGTGATCGCGTGGGGATGAGGGTCGGACGCGAGCGGGAGCTGGTGTGAGCGCGGCGATCGAGGCGGAGGACGGTCATGGAGACTGGGCGGTTGGCCGAGGGCCATGGGGCAAGTAGCGCGCGAGGCGAGAGGAGTCGGTGATGGAGGAGAAGTGGAGATGGTGCGGCGCAGGAGACGATGGGAGCGTCTGAGGATGCAGCGCGAGGCGAGGAGGAGCGACGGCGTTGCAGGACGGAGGGCAGTAGGCGGGCCATTAGACGCAAGTGATGTGGCTGAGGCATAGATGGCTTCATGAACGTGAGGTTAGAGCATAGAGCTGCATTGCTTGAGGACTTTTGACTTTAGTAGGAGTCGATGGCATATTGCGTAATGCATGTTTATGTCATGGACAAGCTAGATCAATAAGGCATTATCGCAGTAGCACTGCCATTCGAAGCATATAGTGACATCGTAATCTGCCTTGCATTTACCTATCATATTCATGAAGCAATGGTTTACTGATGCTTTATTGCTATTATCTGAGTCTTCTAAGACTATATTTAGGACTTAATTCTATTATACGAATGATTCAAGTACATGTGAGCACTTTTGAGCTCTGAGCCCATAATAAGTATTTGCACAAATTCTGTCAGTTGATCTAGTCAGAATATTCGTCAGACAGTGATTATATGCGCCACTCCTATTCCAAACTCAATTGCAGAAGTATCACGTATTGACTAAATGGAATTCATTCGCAAGCATACACCTGAATTTGACCGAGACCCTTCAAGATCGATGCATCAGATATGGACGTCGTTACTTGCTGGATTCTAATCAAGTTCTGATAACTATGTCAGATGGTCAGCTTATCTAACTCGTGAGCCTATCTCTGGATATAGCTGTGGATCTTCAGGACATCTCGATTAGCATCACAGATCATTCAGGACTACATAGCCACCCATGCTGCCATGCAGTCACCTAACATAGCATAGAACTGTCCGATGTCGGCAATGAATCTCGAAACCCATAGGCATCGGCTCCATCGGAAGCTCCCTTTGCTAGCTTCACTGTCTGTGCCTAGATATATTAGATCTTCATCTTTTAATAGCATTACTAGGCTATGCTGACATGCTGGAGCAACTTTAGCAGCTACTCTTGCTAAATGTCACGGACTTATTTCTGGAAACTTCTCAAACTTATTCACGTAATGATTTCTTCTGGATAGGAATTAGCTACTTTGACAGTATCACGAGGATTATGAAATACTCGCATCATTAGACCAGTACGTCGAAGTCGTAGCATCATCTGATCCTGAACATTTATGACCAGTATGATAGGATTTTGTGATCATGTAGTATTAAGCCTATCTGAAATCCTAGACTGCCTTGACAAATGAGCGTAAGGTCATTTGATATATGCATGTCTCGACTGCTGAAAACTAGTTGCATCCAACATTCACAACATACTTTTTGGGAAAGTTCGATTCACTTATCGGTACATGCTTACATATTAGAGTCTAGCCTATACCATGAACTCCATACATGTGCAGATACACTATCCATGTTGGTTACATGATCATAGTAATCTGATGTCCCACTAGTGATATTAGTCTTGAGATTTGATTACTTTTGTTGTATATATATGTTAGATAAATGCTTTTAGCAAATCATGTCATTCTTGTACAATTTGATTTGTGTGCTCATATTGTGTAGCTGAAACTTGTTACCCATTGAATTGTCCAATTGTAGACTATATCTTATAGACTCATATTATATTACGCTATCGTACATATATGGTGATCTTGATTTGATATGATTTACAAGATTGCAATAAACCTTTCATTTAATGATGTCATTATGACACTGTATTCTAGTTAGGATCCTAGTGAAAATGTTATCGAAATTTATGAGGCTTATATATTGTATATAATTATGTTGTTCAGTGATGTAAGAGTTCTAAGTCATATGAAATTAACAGTCAAGACTGTAATGTAATTATTCTGCAATGATAGTCATAGTGAAGTTAGTAGTACTTACTAGATTTCAAGTTCATTCAGTAGCACTTGCTACTAGCTGAATCTATGATAGAAACTTGTATTGCTTACTAAGGTACTTATTCATGTTAACCTGTATTCAATAGATGCTTGTATGTACATGTATACACGAGTCAGCTCAAAATTGATTTACTTATAAGAATTATAACTTAAGATAATGCTTAGCTCGATTCTGTAACTGAATTATACTATGTTATTCTGATAATATTGTTAGATCATGTACAAGGTAGTTATACTATGCTTTGTACTGATTAGCTATGATCTTTTAGCATGGTTGTCGAACTATATCACAATTTAGTCGACTTGCAATGATTGAAACTATTATGAAATTACTGAAATTTGTACTCTATTACATACATTTCATAATCTCTAGATGAGTCCTATCATTAATATGAAGAATTGATATTAGTATCTAGTGAATTAGTAATAGTTCTATGGCTTAGTAACATTGTGATGATAATTATGATATTGATATGCTTAAGTTATTGACACTGATGTAAAATCTTTATACAGTGTTTCGTTGGGTATACATATGAACTTGAATCATGACTATTATCATGATCATACTATGATTGTATTAGAATTATATTCTTATGAGTGGATACATCGATATGATTAGTATGTAAGAATATTAATGTAGGATATTGGATTAACAATGATTTATAGAAGTCAATCTTGAGTACTATTTATTCTGATAAATTGTATCGATGACTCATGTCAAGAATTGACATTAACGTACTTGAAAACTTGAATTAATTACTAAATTTGGATGATAAAATTATGCAATGATTTGAGTATATGACTCTGTTACTACTATCGAATATGCTTGATAACGTGATAATGAAACTATGATGTGAACATTAGTCATTACACAATGTTAACTGAGCCCTACATGTCCTAGAAGTTAATATCATAATCTTATGACTAACTGATTAAAACTGTGATGAAATTAGAATTATAAACATTGTTCATCAAATTGAATCTGAAAATCTGATTCACAGAGATGGAATTAAGTTGATGTACTATGGAATTATAAGAACAACGTATTGTACTGACCATAGATCATGTTATATCAATGTCGTAAATGCTATTGGAACTAAGCATTCATGTGAGATTATATTCTGTAGTGGAGTTATGATCTGAACTATTTAAGCATAAATCTTTGATGTACTCTAGCATGAATGATTAGATAATATATAATGTGTACTTATTTCAGATTGATTTCTTAGAATTTATACTTATGAGTAACCTTGTTTAGATCACAATGTATGTACTTCATTGCTAACTAGTATATGCATTGGTAAACTGCTGTAAAAATAATAAAGATGTTGTGTAATAGATTTGTCAAATATGTTGATTAACTGAATTGTATACTATAGAGAGTGTTACTCTACGAACTCATGATGTAAATCTGTATAATCTGAGAACATTTGAAGTCAGTTATAGAACCATAAATGTTAATATAGTGAAAGTATTCAATGATAAATTATTAAGCTTGAAATGTATATCATATGATGTATATTAAGTAAATGCACCTAGTTTCATATCTGTTAGATTGAATAGTATAATCAAACCTACTATTGCTCACAGTTGTTAACTAATGGACAATACTTGATTGATGATTGAATGAGTGCTTAAGCAATGATAAGAAGATTGTATAGTATACTTGTAAGGTAATGTTATAATCGTAAGCATGTACTATTCAAATTTGTCCAATGATTTAATAGAACTCTAAATGTTTACACAAGAAGTAATGATCTTTTACAGTAGTTGTCAGAATTGGTACTCTAGGATATCACATTGTAGAATGAATGAACTATTGTAATTTAAAAATATCGTAGTCAGATGAATAATGTACTTTAATGCAAGGTTCTAATAATGCTAATTAGATATGTTGCGAATTGTCAATGACTATCAATAATTTAGGTATCTCATTAAAGAAAATTTCTACTTGAAACTATGCTATTAACCAGATGATTGTTATAAGTGACTTAGCTGTTAGTGATCAATCTCATTAGATATTTTTGATCGAGATTCTAAGTGAGAAATGTCTTAGAGATTACTTATTAGATGAATTAGTTACTCTTTAGCTTGTTAGAAGTTATGAAACTAAAAGACCTTATGTACAGTTGTTATAACAATGAAGTGTAGATTCTGTTTCTATACATATGATTGTAAGTTTACATAAGACTTGTAATAATCCATAGTCTTACAATACACATAGGAATTAAAAAATTGCATGTCCTATGAATGAATTATTCAATAGTCAATGTAGTATTGCTTATTACTGTAGTTCATCGTTAAATAAGTAGTGATTAGAAAATAGTAATGCTTTTACAAGCTTGATAGTATAGATTATCTAAGGCACTAGTTCTTGAGATAGACTTGTTTAAAACTGTTTGCACTATAGTGAAAGTTCATTGATGATGATTAATAAAGTTTGATCATGAAGATATGAATTTGCTAGTATCACCTTGTGAGTAATGATAAGTTGGATACTTGTCTCTAAATTGTCTAGATGATTAGTAGAAGTACATTAATGCATTAAATTACTTGAATGACATAATCTTAGTAATGAATTTTGAGATTGTAATTGTTGATAGTACCCAAATTTAGTAATATATCTGAACTGCAATAATTGCATACAGTTTGCTTAAATGCTACTAGATATCAGGCATTTTAAACCTACTTACTTTGATAAATTATCAAGCTTCATAAAGAGATATTTGGTAACATTAAAAGGATTTAGTATGTTGAACTTATGATATTTTAAAAGAATTAATAGAAAATAGAATTAGCTATTGAAAACCTGATACGCTACTAATGATTCAGTTCATGACTTGAAACCATATCTTGATTGGATTGTTATGATCTTTGAATGTCCAGATGTTTTGGAAGAATATCTAATTTATTATAAAATTATCGTTACGTTTGATGAGATTAAATCTAGAAACTTATGTTCGAATTTGACGACATGTTTATAAGAGTGAACCTCAAACATGTATGCATATGGTACACTGTACGAAAATGCTTAAAGTGATATGACAAGTATGATTTAAAGCAAAGAATAGTGCATAGGGATAGAAATGCTTAGTCAAGTTATAGTTAGGATATACTCTTGTTATGAAATGTTATAGAACTTGATTACGATGAATATTATGTGACTTTTAAGTCAATGGCTAATTCATGACATCCAACTTGCTTAATATATAATATTAAGATTATTATTACTGTTATACAGTGATGAAACTTAGGTGACATTTCAGCATTCTAAACTTTGAATTAGAATTTTTAAAATGTATGATTTGGTAAAAACTGTTATAGATATTAGTTCAAATTATGGATTATCTGAATTTATTAACTCAATATATATTTTGAATTGCTAATGCAATGTAGAATTATGTATAAAAGAAAGTGATATTACATCTTAATGTTCGAAAATGATGACTTAATAGGAATAGGAACTATAAATGTAAGATATTTATGTCAAACTTGCTTGAACTTATTTGACAATAATCTAAATGGAACTGTACTCCATTAAATGTAGAAGAATTGAAATCCTAGCTTATTAAATAATAGACTAATCGTGATAACAGACTACTGATAACAAAACCTTTATTGCCTTATATATTAGCGAATTACTGAACTATCTACTTCGATAATCACTACAAGCTTTAAGCAAAATCTAAAATCAGTAGCCATTGAGAAACTTCAATCCAGCAAGTGGAATCTATTGAAATTATAATCTCCAATAGAAACTTACATGACAACCTTGCAATATTGGATATTCAAGAGTCTTCAATTAATTGCAAATGACAAGTTATGAGATAAAACTTGGGCATAAGTTTTGTATTACTGGAATAATCTAGTGAAACTTATCCAAATTTGAGTTGACTTAGTCAAATCATTTCTTATTAGCAATTGGAGAATATGTAAGTAATGATAAGCTCATTTGGAGCTAAAATTTACATTTATGAAAACTAGAATTTTTCAGTAATGAATCAATAGTCTCGTTAATTTCAGATAAAGGATACATAAAGAGTCAAATCTGGTATGTCTATATATGTGAGAATTATGTTCAGTGAATAAGTTCTCAGATAAAACGTCTAAGTGAATCAATTATTTTCATTGAGTCATCCATGACCTTTGAGCTATCAATGATCAAGACTTCACTTATTCGAATCTATGAAAATCTACATTAATTGATTATATGGCTCTTAGTCAATATGCTATGAGATCACATTCAAGTTGTCTGACTATGTACTAAGTAATATTAGTTTAGCTAATGCTTTAAGATATTCAAATGATATTATAAGAGATTTTATCTTCTGTTATGACTACATATAATATAGTTAGTATTTTATAATAATGAAAATAAGTCTTTATAAGCATATGTATGTGCTTTGATAAAGTCAATTGGATTATACCAATTGATCTAAATTAGTTGCTCAAAATGAATAGAATTAATCTTAAGTTAGGACAAAAGATCAACAAATTACGTAGCCTATTTCTCATTTCCATCGTAAAATATTTTGCAATATGCTCTATTTGAAGGAAACTAAGCTGTATAGATATTCCGATAATTCTTAATATGTTACTGATGGCCAATACTACATATGGTTGTTGATGCAAGAATAATTCACATTAATCACTGGCTTAATGATAAGCAACACTTGTAACGAATAAGCTCTAGATAATATACACTTGATAGTTAGATATGTACTAATAGATCATAAATACTCAAATATTGAATAAGGAATATTAAGCTTAGGAAATGGATAACAAGATGGGGTATTTATCATATTGCATGAATTTATCCTCTACATCATGTCATCTTGCTTAAAGCATTACTCTGTTTTTAACTTAATACTCTAGATGCATGCCGGATAGCGGTCGATGAGTGGAGTAATAGTAGTAGATGCGTAATCGTTTCGATCTACTTGTCACGGACGTGATGCCTATATACATGATCATTGCCTAGATATACTCATAACTATGCTCAATTTCACAATTGCTCAACAGAATTTGTTCACCCACCGAGAATACTTATGCTCTTGAGAGAAGCCACTAGTGAAACCTATGGCCCCGGTCTATTCTCATCATATCAATCTATATCACTTTATACTTGCTTTGTTTTTACTTTTCCTTTACTTTTTACTTTGCATCTATCTATCAAAATACCAAAATATTATCTCTATCGATCTCACTCGTAAGTGACCGTGAAGGGATTGACAACCCCTAAGCGTTGGTTGCGAGTTGCTATCGTGTTGTGCAGGTACGAGGGACTTGCGCGTGACCTCCTACTGGATTGATACCTTGGTTCTCAAAAACGAAGGGAAATACTTACGCTACTGTGCTGCATCATCCTCTCCTCTTCGGGGAAAACCAACGCAAGCTCGAGACGTAGCAGCCGCTTCCAATTTGTGGGAAGGGCCATGCCTACGGAGAGGCATGCTATGTAGATGGCTGCCCGTGAGGCGATAGCTCGTCTTCGGGATGCTCTTCCTTCGATGAAGGCTCGTCGCTACCGCTACCTCCCCTGCCACGTACCATACACTTGTCACTATGCATTAGCTTGCCCTAGGGGAGAGAGGGATGAGGCTATTGAGATGTTGGTTGAGTATCTCAAGGCTCTCGAGGCAGCTTTTGATAACCTCGTGGACGACTTTGTGGCTGCTCGTATGGACTTCGTGCAGGGCTGTTCCGCTAATAGGAGGGAGCTCCTCCATACATCACCACCACTGACTTACATCTCGTCCACAACATCCTATACACCTGCCATCTTCGCCACTACTCGCCGCCTGCCTACCACTGAGGAGTTTGACCAGGTCATTGCTCCTACTCCGGTCAGTACTGCACCACCTGCCGCGCCCGCACCAGCTCCTCAACTCAGCACTTCGCGCATGGAGCCTATTAGTGAGAAGGAGGTTGAGTCTCCAAGATCACTGGTCTTACCATGCTGCAGCCGAGGGAAGTTCTACCATCTCCGATCGAAAAGCGCCTAGCAGCCATGCAATGTACCAGCTTGTATGATATGTTTATATGTATGTCGGTTGTGAGAAGTAGTTTGTGTGCGCATCATGTAGGAACTGGGAGAAGTGCACTAGCCTAAATAACATGTCAGGAATGTGTACGCACATCTTGAGTGATGTATTGTATAATTACGGCTTGCATGTAAGATATGTACTGAGCGGTCCTTCTTCATGCGCAATCAAGTATTTTCTTGAAAAATGTTGGAGTTCTCAAATTTCCGCCTTTGCACAATTATTTATTTTGCCACTCGGTTTTTCTCATGAGTTTTACAAAAATACCCCAGAGTGGAAAATTCCTCGTCCTTGGCCTTGTTCCATGCCAAGTCTGCCAGAAGAAAATTATGGTACGCAGACAAGTAACAATTTCACACAGGGCCAAGTCAAGAAGGCGTTGAAGCAAAGATTTTTCATGTATGCCGCCTTTATGAGCAAAGCCAGCAGCAGCATCAAGAAATGATGAACCATGTTATCATTATGGGAAATCACCGTGAAACATATCAGCAGCATTCCAAGTTTTCTAAACTACAAAAGACACGTCCTCCAACATTCTCTCACACTGATAGACCGCTTGAGGCCGATGATTGGCTTCGAGACATTGAAAGGAAATTAATTATTGCACAATGTTTGGACTGTGAGAAGGTACTTTATGCACCTCACTACCTCACTGGAGCAGCTGCATCATGGTGGGAGAATTTCCTACACATGCACCCCGATGAAAATAACATCACCTGGGAAGAATTTAAAGAAGGTTTTCGTGGGGCGCACATTCCCAGAAGCATTATGAAGATCAAGAAAAGGGAATTTGATGACCTCAAGCAGAGAAGCATGACAATGACTGAATACAATAGTCAGTTTACTCAATTATCTCGATATGCCAACGAAGAGCACATGACTGAAAATAAGAAGATGGAAAAATTTATGGATGGTCTGGCACCAACACTTAAATGCCAACTGGTCGTACACACCTTTCTGGATTTCAAAACACTTGTGGACAAAGCCATTACATTGGAAAATGGGCACTGTAGCTTGGAGGATTTTCGCAAGCGCAAAAGGGACCAGACTACTCATGCTCGCAACAACGGGAACAAGATTGATTTTCAGAAGAATGGAGCAAACAAGTCCACAACCAATGTTCCACGCCCAAACAAAATTTTTCATGCAAGGGACAAGGATTTTACATACCGCCTGTGTGTTACTCGCACGCTAGGAGAGGAAGGGCACTATGCCAAACAGTGCCCAAAGCCAAGAAACTCAGCTCCCAAGCCGAAACGGTGGAAATAATTCAACACCCAAGCGTAACAACTTCAACCCCAATAACAATCACAAGAAGGGTCACTTGAACCATGTGACCAAGGAGGAAGCATAGAATGCCCCGGATATCGTACTCGGTACGTTCCCTGTCAACACAATACCTGCCACGGTTTTGTTTGATTCTGGAGCTTCTCACACGTTCATTTAAAAGAAATTTGCTTCGCAAAATAATTTTTCGATGCTTCCTTTGAAAAAGTCCATGATCATCAAGTCCCCCGGGATTAAGCAAATCACTCAGAGTTACTGCCAAGGTGTGGTTATTGAGTTTGAGAGACTAAAGTTTCGGGCAAACCTCATTGTATTGGAAAATAAGGGACTGGATGTTATCCTAGGAATGGACTGGTTAACCACCAGCAAGTGATTTATCGACTGCTTCAATCTGACTGTAATTCTTACCCATCATCACGGGAAGACAATAAAGATTGCAGCTCAAGAAAGACAAATGTCACGACAACCAAGGTTGAACAAGGTGGACGTTTCAGAGTTAAGAAAAGTTCCAGTGGTGTGTGAGTTCCCCGACGTATTTCCCGAAGACCTGCCATGCATGCCACCAGACCGGGAAATAGAATTCATCATTGAGCTAGCACCTGGAACCACCCCCATTTACAAGAAGCCCTATAGAATGGCACCATCCGAGTTGGTAGAATTAAAGAAGCAAATAAAAGAATTACTGGACAAAGGAGATTTATACGAGCCAGCTCCTCACCTTGGTGTTCACCAGTATTATTTGCCAAGAAAAATGATGGGACACTGAGATTATGTATAAACTATCGAGCACTCAACATGGTCACCACCAAAAACAAATATCCGATGGCATGGATAAATGATTTATTTGACGAGCTCGCACAAGCCAAGGTTTTCTCAAAATTTGATTTGAGGTCAGGGTATCATCAATTAAAAGTACGGACAGAAGATATCCCCAAGACAGCATTCACCTCCAGATACGGACTATATGAATTTACAGTAATGCCGTTTGGACTGACAAACGCCCCCGCATATTTTGTCCACCTCATGAACAAAGTGTTTATGAAATTTATGGACAAATTTGTTGTGGTGTTCATTGATGATATTCTGGTATGCTCCAAGACACCAGAAGAGCATGCTGAACATCTCAGGATTGTACAGGGAGAATTAAGGAAACATCAATTATACGCCAAGTTCAGCAAATGTGAATTTGGGTTAAGACGGGTTCGTTTTCTAGGCCATGTATTAACCCAAGAAGGTGTTGCCGTAGACCCAAATAAACTCAAGGCCGTACTTGGCTGGAAACCACCAGCCAGCGTAATGGATGTACGAAGTTTCTTGGGAATGGCAGGATATTACCGAAGGTTTATTGAAGGGTTCTCCGCCATAGCAAAACCAATGACTCAGTTACTCAAGAAGGATAAGAAATTTGTATCGACTGAAGCTTGCGAGAAAAGTTTCCAAGAACTCAAAAGGAAATTAACAACAGCACCAGTATTGGTTGTGCGTATATACACAAAAGTTTTGAGGTGTCTGTGACGCATCCCGAAAGGGCCTCGAGATGCGATTAATGCAAGAAGGCAAAGTAGTCGCATACGCTTCCAGGCAACTATGAAAGCATGAAGAAAATTATCCTACTCATGACTTGGAGTTGGCAGCAGTCAATCATGCACTCAAAGAATGGATGCATTTTTTGCTTGGGAATCGTTGTGAAATATATACGGATCATAAAAGCCTCAAATATATTTTCACACAACCAGAACTCAATTTACGACAACGACGCTGGTTGGAATTAGTGAAAGATTATGATGTTGGCATTCACTATCATCCAGGAAAGGCAAATGTAGTGGCAGATGCTCTTAGTCGAAACCCCAGTTCGGGCAACAACAGTCTACCAAACTCGAGACCTGAATTTCAACAGGAGTTCGCCAAACTCAACTTGGTGATGGTTACGGAGGGCAATGTGTCAAATTTGGAAATACAGCCTACCCTAATAGAACGGATTAAGGAGGCTCGGCATGGACACCCCAGCATCAAAGGCAAAAAAAGTGAGTTGGGGCAAGGCCTCAGAATTCGTCATAGACGATAAGGGAATATTATGGTATGGAGACAGACTTTGCGTAGCAAATATAGAAGACCACAAACAGCAAATTCTAGCTGAAGGCCACACCGCTCCATATTCAATCCATACTGGAGGGACCAAAATCTACAAGGACATTCAGGAAAAAAATTGGTGGCACGGTATGAAAAGGGATATAGCCACATTCATTTCATGTTGTCATTCATGTCAGCGCATTAAAGCCGAGCACCAAAAACCAGCAGGACTATTACAGCCCAACAAGATACCTGAGTGGAAATGGGACGAAATTGGAATATTGTCGGACTACCTCGGTCACGATACGGAAATGATGCCATATGGGTCATCACAGATAGATTGACTAAGGTGGCACATTTCATCCCAGTAAAGATGACCCACACCTCTTAGAAGCTTGCCAAACTTTATCTCTCTCGTATAGTTTATCTGCATGGAATTCCAAAGACTATAATATCCGACAGAGGCACTCAATTCGTCTCTAGATTTTGGGATCAATTACAACAAGCTCTGGGAACTCAACTAGCATTCAGTACCGCATAACACCCCCAGACTGATGGACAAACTGAACACGTAAACCAAATTCTAGAGGACATGCTGAGAGCATGTGTTCTCACCTATGGAACCAGTTGGGAAGAAAGCTTGCCATATGCGGAATTCGCATACAACAACAGTTACCAAGCCAGCCTACAAATGGCACCTTTTGAAGCCTTGTACGGGCAGAGATGTCGTACTCCATTAAATTAGTCAGAAATAGGAGACAGTCGTATCTTCGGCCCAGACATGCTCAAGGAAGCTGACGAAAAAGTTAGGCTAATCAGGGACCGACTCAAGACAGCCCAAAGCCAACAAAAGAGTTATTACGACCGAAAACATCGGGGAGTCAGCTTTGAACCCGGTGAATATGTGTACCTAAGAGTATCTCCTATGAGGGGCCTGCAACGGTTCAAAGTTAACGGAAAGCTAGAACCAAGATTTATCGGACCCTTCTGTGTAGTTGCGCGAAGAGGCACAGTAGCCTACCAACTAGACCTACCCGAAGAGCTGCCAGACGTCCACGACGTGTTCCATGTCTCACAGTTGAGGAAATGTGTAAGCAACCTAGAGAAGCATGTATCTCATGAGGACATTGACGTGCAACAACACCGAGAATGAAGCAACACAGTTTTTCAAAGTTCAGTGGAGCAATCACACCGAGAATGAAGCAACATGGGAAAGAGAGGATTTTCTTCGGACAGAACACCCACACCTATTTGAGGATCAGCTGAAATCTAGGGGACGAGATTTTTCCTAAGGGGGTAGGTGTTGTAACACTCCAAAAAATTTGATTAGGTTTTTATTAAAATCTTTATTTGAATTAAAGGAGGGTATTTTAATGTTTTTTTAAGAGGGACTCTTCTTCTCAAATCTTTTCTTTTTATGACAAATCATTTTTTTTCTAAGAAAGGTCCTTCTCAACCTTGATCTTTAGTCTTAAGGGTTTTTCAAAATTGTGTTGGCTCAACACAAATAATATTGGAGGGTTTTGCAATTATTTCTATTAAAAAGAAATCCTATGGATTTTTGGTTTTTATTCTTTTACCTTTTAAAGATTTCTCTTTTGCCATGTCACATGTTGATATCTTCTTCCAAATCCACTCCCCTTCTTTGGTTCAAGTCAAATATCCCAACTCCAGCCAGTTTCAACCCATTTTTGATTTTTATTCTATTTATTTTACCCTCAAAACTATTTCTGTCATTTATTTTGAACCTTGGTGATTTACAAAGGAACCACCAGAACCCTTTTGAGTTTTGGTTCCAAATAAACTCCTCTGACTAGTCCTTAGTACCCTCAACCAAGATCCATCAAGATCCACTTGTCCACAATTCACATTTTTCAAATTTTGCTTGCTGCAAGTTTGGACCAGATTTGCCATTTTTGGTGAAATTCATTATTTTTCTTCGCCAAAAATTCTGAGATAAATCAGGCACCCCCAGATGCATTGAGAGGTCACCTCACCAAAGATCAACTCCAGAAAAATTTTCCACATGCCAAAAACATTTCATCGAACACCTAGCATGCACTGTTTCTGTCAAAATTCAGAAAAATTCAGAGTTTCAGTGACGCAGTTTTGTCGTCAGTGTCGTTTCTTCAGAACCACGACGTCAATCTCACCAGTGTGCACGTTGGCACCTTGCTCCCTGCTCCTTCTTCTTATCCAGTGCGCCGCACGATTGTTTGGACGAGCGCAAGTGTCGGTGGCGATGTGGCACCTCATCACCAGCGTCTTCTGCGGTGGTAGAACCACCCGTGGCGGCCAATAGGGGCCATCCCTGCCTTTCGGCGCCGTCCAGCACCGCCCAAGCCACCAGCAACCTCCGCGTGGCTGTCCGCTTGCTTGTGCACACTGCAGCACCATCACCGTGGCCTGAGAGGCGCATAGCGCGCTCTCTGCCGCCGACGAGCCCGTGAGCCGTTCCGTCGAGGGCTTGGAGTGTCGCCCAAGTCTGGCCAAGTTTAGCTATGGGATGAAGCCAGTGATCCAATCCGCAGCTGCCCCGACCCCTAAATCCCCCGTACGACCACTGCCTCACCGTAATCACCACCGGAGTAATCCTGATCACGGCAACCGCCTTGGGCCGGCTATAAATGGAGGCCTCGAGCTCACCCTCGACCCAGTACCACTCCTCCACCTCACCAGAGCCACGCCTAGCTACTAGGAAGACCTCGGGGAGGCCTTCTTCCCCGACTCCGGCCGCCCCGATCCGCTTCAGGCTCCGGCAAGATCCTCTCTGGTGAGAGCACCTCTGCCTTCCAAACCGCGTCAGCAACCTCATCGTCCACTACCTAGCCTAACCCGCACCCCAATTTGAAGGTTGCATCTCCCTTCGGAGAGAACCATCCTTGCCCGAACCGCCGTCCGCCGGAGTGAAGGCCGCCGTTGACGTGGTGCTCGCCGACGACCAACTCCACCACCCACAGGCGCGGGAGAGCACCGTGAGTCCGTAGGTACCGTCCACCCCCTACCTCGCTGTCGACGCAAGCGACCACCGCAGCCCCCGGGCGCCAGTGGGCTCTGTTTTGAAATTCAAACCTGAAGGGTGGGACCCCCCTCGTCAGCTTTTTCTCTTTTTTGAACCGTTTTCTGAAAACGCCTTCGGGCAGAATACACTTTCTAACTAAAATGTTTTCTATCATTTTATAAACCACCCCCTGGAAACTTTCTCTTTCATTACAGATGAGTCCCTAGACTAAAACCTTAATAACTTTTAAACAAAAGATGATTTTGAATTGATTCTTTTTCTGTCATCTTTATTTTTCTGTCTAATTTTTTATCGTATTTTTTTAAAAAATATTTGGGACAAGTTTTATGCACACACGGTATTTACGTTAGTATGCGATTTCTTTATACCGTAGATACCGGAGGAGGTGACGGAACCGCAAACTTTGCCGAGCTAGACTCCGACTACTCCGAACCAGGCAAGCATATTTGAACCTTTGATATGATGAGTGTTTTGCATGTTTGCTTGATTAGTTATTTCATGGCATGTTTATATAAACATCAGTAAGTGTTATATTGCATGCAAGGCAACTACAAGTGAGCTTCGAAACTTGATGTGTCGTTTGATGGGAGATAACATGATCATGTGGTGACATGAAAGGTGGTAAGATGGTATTGTTGAAGCATGCCAGTCTTATGTCAACCGTTTAACTCCAGTGTTAACGTAGATCAAGTCACGTTACCGTCTGTCCCCTTTTTGTGTTGCCACATGTTTTCTGCAAAGAATACGGTTTAGTAAGTTGCAAACCTCTTTCCTCGTACACACCAAACAGAGGGGCCGTGATGAGGGTTCCATGGCCCTGGATTAAAGCCCGTCATCCGGTCAGGGGGCATGGGTGTTTCCGGTTGGGACCGAGAGGGGGGCACCCCTTAGAGCGCGCGATATAAATTTGATCCCATGCTATTCGAGGTTGTGGCCTCCCCGTCTTAAAGTTTTTCTTGAACGTTGCCTAGGGTGATCCCTGGCAACGGGATGTGGAATGGGTGTGTACTGGTTAGATGTGTTTCTTCTAAAATACCGTAAACGAAACTAGTCCTTTGTGACTACTAAAACCCGTTGGCTGTGGTTAAAGAGTACAAACTCTGCAGAGTCAAAACAATTCGAGTAACCGTATCTATGGTCAAGGACTGTGATCAACTTATCTGTGGCAGTGTCAGTGTCAGTCCCAACGTCCGTCTCAATGTCAGTCTCAGTGAAAATCTCCGGTGAATTAACATGAGTGTTAAACCCGGCTGAGTGTTATTCCTGTGGATGGACTAACCCATTTATTACTATGTACTGAGTATTTCTTTGGAATGATTTAAATTCGTGAACTGCTCGAATTCGAATGATGAAATATAAGCCCTTTATGTGATGTCACTCAGATGTCCGACTGTGGCACTCTTGTTATTTACTTTAGATATAAGGCCTTTATGTGATGTCGCTCAGACGTCCGACTGTGGCACTCTTGTTATTTACTTTCGATATAAGCCCTTTATGTGTTGTCGCTTAGACGTCCGACTGTGGCATTCTTGTTATTTACTTTCGATATAAGCCCTTTATGTGATGTCGCTCAGACATCTGACTGTGGCATTCTTGTTATTTACTTTCTATATAAGCCCTTTATGTGATGTCGCTCAGACGTCCGACTAGGGCATCCCTGTTATTTACTTTCATTATAAGCCCTTTTCGAGATGTCGCTTAAGACGTCCGACTGTGGCATGCACTGTCATTTACCTTTCAATATAATCCCTTTATGCGGTGTCACCCTGACGCCCGACTGCGGCATGTTAATTTACTTTTACCTTTCGAGGCGTCGCTTCAGACACCCGATCGGTCTTCAGTTATTTTATTGGGATTTCGGGAGGACTACCGCCTGACTTCCTTTTTATTTAACATGTCGTGCAAATTTATTATCTGAGTGTGCATTGCTAAACTGCTCATGTGCATCAAGTTTGCACTTGTTATATCTTATGTTCGAACTGTCTTGCGAGTACATACAAAGTACTCACCTGGCTTGTTGATTTGGCCAGATGTTGACGAAGGCAATCTTATGGATGAAGAGTACGATAGTGAGTCCGACACCTAGAGGAGTCCCAGTCAGTCCCGTGCGATCCTGGAATTGGTTAGTTGTATCATATACGCTTCCGCTACCCGAATAAAATCATCGAGCCTCACTCCGGCGCTCGATGAGCTGTAAGATTAGGAGTCATGTCACCCACTTCACTGTGACATATCCACCACCACTTTTATTATGAGTCAGTAGTTATGCCACCATACCCTTGTGTCATATCTGCCTTTATGTATAATATCGGCGTGCTTGTAATAAATTGTTGAGCAGCCTCTACTCAACCTTGTATAATATATAGTACTTCTGGATTTCTGTATCAAGGATTTGTCTACCAGTAGGAAGGATTTTCCTATACTGGTCCGATAAAAGGGTCGGTTTCTGAATAAATGTTTTATTGGAAAACCGGTCCTGACACATCCTCTGGTCATAAAGACATCACCGGAGAAGGTGGCCTCAACCTCCGCCTTTGTGGCTTGGCTGCAGCAGCCGTCATGTTGTAGCCACAGCTCCACGCCCCCCACGCAGGCAACTCCTCAGCAAGGGTGCGTGGGAGTCGGATCCACGGTGCGGCGACATCGTCACCCACATCACAAACTCACGGGCTGTGCCGTCGGCATGGGCCTGTGGGTGAAGTGGTTCGGCGACCGTCGCCCTCTTCCTCCACGGCCTCGTCCTCCACAGTACTTGTGGCCTTCCCGGGGGGGAAGGGCCCTGTGCACGAACGATTGGGCCAGCACGGGCCCCTGGCGGTGAGCGCGCATGTTGAGAAGGAGCGACCGTGGGCATAGCGGTGGCCCGGTGAGGGCGGCCGCGGCCCCTCTTCCGTGGAAACGGCTCCGGCACCTTGATACGTCTCCGTCGTATCTACTTTTCCTAATGCTCTTCCTCTTGTTTTGGACTCTAATTTGCATGACTTTAATGAATCTAACTTGGACTAAAGGCGCGCTGAGGTGAGTTGTCCCCACCTGGTGGCCCCGCAGACTCCAACCCTGATACTATAAATTCACATATCAGGGAGGAAGAATTATCGTGTTTCCCGAGACAGAGCTAGCTTTCCCTTAACTCCAAAATGCTTAACTCCTCGAAGTGGTGACACACGTACGTATACTCTGTCTCTGGTTTCGTAAACTGTCTCCTTGCATTTAGAATCCGCATAACTCTTCTACCTGGACTAGGCTACCTTGAGTCTGTCGAGAATCAGCTTAACCTTCTCTTCAGACTCCTTAATCAAATCTTGTCCAAATAACTGACAATCTCCAACTTCATCCCACAATAACGATTTCCTGCACCTCCTTCCGTAAAAGCCTTCAAAAGGGGCCATCTTCAAATTGGCTTGATAACTATTCTTATAAGAGAACTCTGCATACGGCAAATTGTCGTCCCAACTACATCCATAATCTAACGCACAAGCTCTCAACATGTCCTCCAGAATCTGATTGACTCTCTTGGTCTGTCCATCTATCTGTGGATGAAAATCTGTACTGAACTCTAGCCTGGTACCCAAAGTCTTGTGTAACTGATTCCAGAACTTTGAGGTAAACCGGGTTCCTCTATCTTATACAATGGTCCTCGGAACTCCATGCAGACATACGATCCTGGTCATGTATATCTTTGCCAACTTCGCACTTGTATAAGTGGTCTTCACTGGGATGAAATGAGCTACTTTTGTTAATCGATCAAGTACAACCCATATAGAGTCATAGCATGAACGAGTCCTAGGAAATCCAGTGATAACATCCATGCCAAGCTTGTCCCACTTCCATTTGGGTATCGGCAATGGCTGTAGCAATCCTGTTGGCTTCTGATGCTCTGCCTTAACTCTCTGACATACATCACATACTGCTACATACTCAGCAATATCCTTCTTCATTCCCGTCCACCAGAAACTTTCCTTCAAATCAAGATACATCATGGTGTTTCTTGGGTGAATCAAATACGGTGAATCATGGGCCTACTTCAGAATCAACTTCCTGATCTCAGGGTCATTAGGCACATATACGCGATCCTCAAACCATAAGGTATCGTGCTCATCCTCACGAAATCCTTTAGCCTTTCTGAGGGAGTCCTGGACTAGGGGGTGTCCGGACGGCCGGACTATCATCGTCCGCCGGACTCCAAGACTACGAAGATACAAGATTGAAGACTCCGTCCCGTGTCCGGATGGGACTTTCCTTGGCATCGAAGGCAAGCTTGGCAATACGGATATGTAGATCTCCTACCGCTGTAACCGACTGTAATTCCTAGCCTCCTCCGTGTCTATATAAACCGGAGGGCTTTAGTCCGTAGGACAACATACATTACAACAATCATACCCTAGGCTAGCTTTAGGGTTTAGCCTCCTTGATCTCGTGGTAGATCCACTCTTGTACTACCCATACCATCAATGTTAATCAAGCAGACGAGGGTTTTACCTCCATCGAGAGGGCCCAACCTGGGTAAAACATCGTGTCCCTTGTCTCCCGTTACCATCCGCCTAGATGCACAGTTCGGGACCCCTACCCGAGATCCGCCGGTTTTGACACCGACATTGGTGCTTTATTGAGAGTTCCTCTTGCCGCCACCGATAGGTCTGATGGCATCTTCAACCAACAAAGTTGTCCAGGTGAGACTTTTCTCCCGGACAGATCTTCGTATTCGGCGGCTTCGCACTGCGGGCTAATTCGCTTGGCCATTTGGAGCAGATGAATATCTACGCCCCTGGCCGTCAGGTCAGATTCGGAAGTTTAAACTTCACGGCCAACGTCCGCGGAGACTTGATCTTCGACGGGCTCGAGCCACAGCCAGGCGAGCCGCACTGTTACGATGGGCATGATCTAGCTGTGCCGCCAGACACTGCCTTAGTGGCCGCACACGAGTCCGCTTTGGCCATTAGTCCGGAGCTAATCGCCCAGACCGAGGATCGATGGATGGACACCGCCTTGGGGGCTTCAACTTCCACGGCGATGGAGCCGAATGCTAATCTTGTCCCCCGCGAAACTCGTGATTCCGAGGTTCCGGACTCCTTGCCGGACTCCGAACCTCCCGCGCCCCTACCAATCGATTCGGATTGGGCGCCGGTTATGGAATTCACCGCCGCAGACATCTTCCAACACTCGCCCTTGGGCGACATCCTAAATTCGCTAAAGCATCTCTCGTTATCGGAGAGTCTCGGCCGACTATGGCCTGGATGGTTGGGATACGGACGATGAAGAAATTCAGAGCCCACCCACCACCCACTTTGTAGCCACCGCCGATTTATCTAACCCACATGTTAGACTATGATTCAAGACATCGACGGTATAGACGACGATGACGGAGACTGAACAAGAAACAACGCCTATAGGGCACGGAGGACCACCTCGCCATACGACATATACATGGTGGATACCCCAAAAGAGAGCGATAACGAGGACCAACGGCCATGCGTAAGATAACCCCGCCGATACACAACAAAATGGCGACGCAGACGCCGCCCTAAGCCCCCGCTTTGACAACAACAATGCTCCTAAGGAGCCCGTAATATCGCAGGCTCACAAGTGGACGCATTTAACATGCAGATAAGCAACCGTCCAACATGACGAGTAGGATAATCAGTCCAGTTCGCGAAAACGACAGTCCGGACGATCTCATGCCGGACACGCCACCGAGAGCAAAACCTTTAAAAGACTCGCCAACACCGCAAGACGCTCAAGAAGGAAAAGTGGAAGCTCAAAATAGCGTAAGACACACTTAGAATGAGATGGAGCAAAGTGCTCAAAACCGCGGATAAATATGGCAATGGCCACCAATCAAAGAGCTACCCGGCGCTAAGCTGCTATTCAGATTCGACGAGGAGGCCATAGAGCCTCCACCGTCAAAAATAAAGCGGCTGCTGGTTGGATAGACGCCGATGATAGGCCAAACTCAAAGCGGCGCCGCACATAAACCAACTAATGAACTCGAAAGACAGATGGCCCAGCCAGTCCATCTACGGCCAAAGAAGAAGGCCCCAGAAGCAAGGCAACACGTCAAGTGTCCAAGATAGTGGCACACCCAAATACAGGGCGCCAGACACCCACTATGTTTCACTGATTAGGTGCTGGACCATGAATTCCCAGAGGATTTAAACCCATAAACATAGAGGCCTACGATGGAACAATGCACTGGAGTCCGGATAGAAGATTACATACTACATATACACATGGCCGAGGAGATGATCTCCACGCCATAAAATACCTACCCTCAAGCTCAAAGGGCCAGCCCGTCATTGGCTTAAAAGCCTCCCGTAAAACACTGGGAAGTTGGGAAGAGCTCGAGGAAGCGTTTAGAGCAAATTTTCAAGGGACCTATGTCCGCCTCCGGATGCGATGATTTAAGTCATATAACTCAACAGCCCGGAGAGTCGGCCACAAGAAATTGGAACAGGTTCCTCACCAAAAGAACCAAATAGTCGATCGTCCGGACGCCGAAGCCTTAGCATCTTTTAAACACAATGTCCAAGACGAATGGCTAGCCAGACACCTCGGCCAAGAGAAACCGAGGACAATGTCCGCGCTAACAAGCCTCATGACCCGCTTCTGTGCGGGAGAGGATAGCTAGCTAGCAAGATGCAGAACCAGCGACCCAAGTACATCCGAGATAAGAGATGGAAACGGAAAATCATGACGCAGAAAAGAGTAGCGCTGGAATAAAGAGAAAAGCCCAAAGAGCACGGCAGTCAACGCCGGATTCAAAAGCTCGCGGCCAAACAACAAAACATCGCCTCTTAAGGATGACGGCGATGAGCTGTCCAACTTAAACAAGATTTTGGGTTGGATATGTCAAATCCACAAGACTTCTAAGGCTCGCAAACCACACCCATCGGGATTGTTGGGTTTTAAACAGTCCGGCCGACTAAACGCCAAACACAAGGGGCTCGACACGTAAAGCGAAGACGATAAACCCCACCAGCAGAGCACCGGAAAACAAAAGACTTTCCCACAAGAGGTCAAAGCAGTAAATTCACTTCATGTGATAATACGGAAAATAGTGCGGCACTTTCTAAAAGAGCTTCGCATGTCCAACCCAGCAGAACATAGAGATTGGATATCAAAACCAATCACTTTCGACCACCGGACTATTCCGGTTGCTCAAATGCGGACTAACTCCCCTGATATTGAATCCCATAATCGACGGACTACAATTTACTAAAGTCCTAATGGACGGAGGCAGCGACTTAAACCTGCTTTATTCAAACACAATCCGTAAGATGGGGATAGACCCTACCAAAATTCGACACAGCCGCACTTCCTTCAAAGGAGTGACGCCAGGCCCTTATGCCAAGAGCACAGGCTCCCTATTACTAGAAGTCGTGTTCGGATCACCGAACAATTTTCGGCGCGAAAAACTAATTTTTCACATCGCCCCATTTAAAAGTAGATATCAAGCACTCTTGGGGCGAAAGGCTTTTGTCCGTTTCAATGCCATACCGCATTACGCGTCTCTTACACTCAAGATGCCCGGTCCACGTGGCACTATTTTGGTGCGAGGGTCACTTAAAGACCCCGGACTCGGGTAGACGAGTCCGGCTTTAGTAGGTTAGAGGTTCCCTAGCCGCACACCTGTTCACAGGGGGCTGCGCGCACAAACAAACGCGGGTTCATTCAAACCCCGCTTTACTTATTTATATTTTTCTTTGACACATAACTTTCTTAGCACGAATTGTTTTCAAGCTAAGCGCTTTCTTTTTATAGATGAACAACGTATGCATTCGCCCGTGATAACGGCACAACAGAGACACAGCGCAGACGCAAAGCAGAGGACCCATTGCAGGATTCTTTTCAGATTAAGACCTCGCGTAAACCTTTTTTATCGTCTCTTGTTGCTATTCTCCTTGGTTACTTCCTATAACCAAAGCGAGCTCGACGCTTTTGGCATCGGCCGCCGTAAGACCATGCCCGCATTCGACACTAGGTGTCGACCTCGACTCAATGCCACATCGATCTAGCATGTAACACCTCATATCACTTTGCGGCCTCACGCACGGTATTCTACGGTGTCGCCTTACCTTTGCCGGGACCGCTTATGCCTTTTGGCACACGATATGATAGTGTCGCTAGCATCCATATGATAAGGAGCCCGGCTGACATGGCTAGTCGAAGCCAAAGTGGCACAAACTTACAAGGACAGCATCCATGACCCAAAGATCGAACGTGTTTGGTCATCGCCGAAAGTGAATCCAGTGCTGTAGCACTCGGGCTAACAGACTCTGTGAACCGGCTTTAGCGGGCTAACAGGACTCTCAGATCCATCGCGTGACATTTCCAAGGGACGTACACAGAACGAAGAAGGACACATGCCGCCAGCCTAAGTGTTCCGGAGCAAGAGCAAGCTACCATGGCTCGGTGGAGACACTAGGAGACATTTCCCGGTAAGAGAGGCTACTAAAGATAAACAACTAGATAGTCAGATCCCACACATACCAAGCATTTCAATAACATACACACAATATGCTCGATATGTGCAAATACAACATGGCATCACAACATGACTCTACGACTCAAGTATTTATGATTTAAATCCAAATAGCCAAAATAATTCCTCAAAAATGTTCCATATTTTTGGTTTGGACCAAAACCCTTGCCAAAGATATTAAACACCATTGAAGAGCATTTTGGAAACATTGGATGCATTTCCAGGGTTATTTGCCCTTCTTTTAATTAAAATTTTGAGGCTTTAAGATTTCCTCAATTCAATTTTCAAAATTTTAAACATGATGCAAACAAGATGCAAATACTAGGCAAGATCGTAATCTAGGATGTGAAAACTCGCCTCATTAAGCAAGAATCTCGCCCCGAGATTCAAGACGGAGGTAAGAAGACAGAGGGGACACGGAACTGACACACTCTTTACGATCCAATTGCCCTTCTCGAAGATGTTGATTCATTTCTTCATGTTGATCTTTGACGTCCTTGCCTTTGAGATCTTCAGCAGAACACTAAGACCAAAGGATCGAACTCTACCAAGATCGATCTTCTTAAAGATCGAGCAACTCAGGATCAACTCACGGAGTGAGACGAAAGAACGTCTCTTTAGCTGAGACACAAGACACACATTGAGAGGGATAGATAATGAAGGTTCAACTTGGTAGGCAACAATTCCACGCTTAGAAAGATGGTGGATGGTGTCAAGGTGGCGAGGAAATAATTGCCATGAATCCGTAACGGGGCACCTTGGAAAGGTGACTCGTAGAATTATCCCCTTAAGTGGCAAAAAGAATTACCTTTGATTCAGAGATCATTGAAACTCTTTATACCAGCCTAAGGAAATTCTCGAGCAATCGTTTGATGGAGTTCGAAGGAGTAGCATACTCGGACTAGTATGGATGATGTGGATTACCTTGTTGAAAACAACACAAGGGATGATTTTAGTAATCGGGAGAAGCTCAACAAAGAGAGAGTGAGTCCACCGCTTGAAAAGTTATAGCATAATCGAGGAAACCGAGAGCAATCCGAAGTTAGTGCCGATGGTAACACCTAACGCCAGCGTGTTCTCAAGAACTTGAGCATTTCCATAGTCATCAAGGTTTTACCAACATCCATGTCAAGGGTGCCGACAACACAACATACTACCATGATGAATAGCGATGGACAATGCAGATGCAAAGGAGGATAACACTTTCTCAGATTTCACCTTAGCGAGGCCAAGGGACGAATCGATGATCGATCGAGAGACATTTAGCACTCCGCTTCTAATGTTCTCCTTGATGTACCAGCTTAACCCAATACCGCTTGGTATCCGAACATCAAGTAAAGGTCCTGCTTCGGAGAACAAAGGATCCATAAGGAACAACTTCTAAAATAAGTCGCACGACATCCTTATGGAGAGGATGGTCAACTTGCTCAGTTAAGATGCTACAATAATAGATCTTCGGCTAGGTGTGTCGGCCAACATCAACCTTGTCGGGACCTACATCATAGATCTTAGAATAGTTCCAACCATCATATCTGCCTGAGATTCAGATCCGGTTGGTGTCAGATTATTCCAGACTTGTCGAGTCTAGAACGAAAAATGAAATTTACAACACAATCCGACGAGAAGACGTTGCGTGATTCTCAGGAAATGAACTACGATAACAAGCTCCAAAACATGAGCTGGTTCTACTACAAACATGTGAACACGTTGTCCTGCATAAGCATGACCACATAGTAGTCTTACAACAAAACACTACCGAAGTTCAAAGTTGGGAACCATCATCGAGGATATCGAAGTCTCCATGCGTGGAGGTCCAAAGATTTCACCTTAGAACAGACTCCTTTATCTTGAACAAGTCAATCAGTGGCTTGGGGTGCTAGGGAATACATATGGAATGAAGGTTGCGAGCCTGTCAAACCATAGCATACTTCGCACATGCATGACTGACTTGGGATGGTACCAGGGGAACAAAAACAATTTTTCTCGAACTCACGGCGACAACTTGCACCAAATGCACGTGTATCAGAGAAAGTCACTTCTTCCATCCAACATATTCTTCATGAATGGGGACATGAAGATAATGCTTATAAAAGTTTCCAACACTAGGTTGATGTTCAACATGAGTCATGGGGGAGACAAAATGCTGCTGATGGGCTCAACAGCAACTCATCGGAATTTCCATGGAGATGGAATTCCATAACTATGTGAACAAGGTGATAGTATTGGTCGACCCAAAAGATATAATGGTGTATGCTCGAGGAAAATCCACGAGTAAGACAAGATTACAAACATCGCTGGTTCCGATTTGATTTGATGATAGCCCATACTCAAACCAAAGGTTTGGGGTAAGACAATAAATCCAACAATTAACCACGAGGATCAATCAATGAAGATATCATCTTTCTTCAACACACACACGCACAAAGATATCCCTTTGGAATGAACTGAGTTGGACAGGCTTTCATCTTCCAACTCTCCAAGTTGTTCTTTAGCTTAACCAACTAGCTCAGGGGTATCCAACACAGATTCTTGGAGAAGGGGGTGGTTACAAGGAACCAACTTGATCACGAACTCAACATAGCGGTCAGGTGACAACATGGTAATACTTTCGAGAAGATATACGGAAAATCACAAACCACCGATATGTCACTAACCTCGAGAACAATCTTGCTTTTCAGGGCAAGACGATATAATCAAAAGAGCGAGGGATTGACACAATCCTAACTCATTGATCGAAGAGTGCACCAGGAAATATGGAGTAGGTAGCACAATCAATCTTAGAATGATGATTCAAAAATCAACACGCTAAGAATGAGGTTATCGTCCATTTAACTACCAAGCAACGGAGTTGCCAGCAGTATTGATTTCACACATCATAGTTCACCTGTCAGCATTCTGGTTGCAACAACACGGAAACCGAGAAATAAAATGATGGCTAGAAGTATCACCGTGTCAAGAATTCATAAGAGGTGGTGCAATTCTCATGACAATCCCGACATAAGGAAGGTAATACTTCAAGGTAGAAATGCACTGTAAGCTGGATTGGCATTTTGATCTGCGAATTACAACTTCTTTGACCCAACTCGGATATGGATGAGGTTCTCGAGTTTGTTTCTCCTAGTCATCCCGAATAGAATGGCTTGACGGACCACAAGGGTAATAGGCATCGATGAACTAATGCACGATACTCTTGACTATCAATTGATAGATGAAGGTCGGAATATAACTTAAGGGGGACAACTCAAAGGAACATACGATTTTCTGAGTTGTGGGTGCATAGATTAGCATGTCGAACGAGTTCAACATATTTCTTCCGGATAACCCATGCAGAAAGGTGGAACTGGCAGAATCACAATTATGAATGGAGAACCCATCGAGAGCACTCCGGTTGTGATCTTTTGATCCAACAAACATCTGCCGTAAGTGGTTCATAATATTTGGAAGAAGGAAATACCACGAACCTCGAGGACTAATGCAAAGGTTACTAATTTCCTAAAGGAACTAGCAAACACTATCAACAGGAAATAAGTAATGTGAATCTCGGGTTGAGAAACCCCGAAGTAGAATACCTACTACTAAGTGGCATCATGTGATGCTTCCGAGGATGATGGCCAGAATCATCACACTGGGAACACAAGACATGGCTAGATTACCTGGCAATCCTCTAAGACACCTAGGGTCATACTAATAACTCCAACATATATGTCGAGGCAATAGAATACCTCAACTCAGCAATTAGTGTGATTAACCTGGCCTAAAAGGACATCACGAATGGGAGGAAGGGATTTGCAAATGCATCAAACTGTTTAGAAACCTGGGATGACTCGGACAGCATAACGGCTGTAAATGCTCAAAAAGATTGGAGACATGTTACAAAAATGGTGGCATAACCACTCAGAAGCACAATATCAAGGTTTCGAGATCAATAGTTAACATACGGAAGTAGTAGGAACTAAACTCAAGCTTAAAACCAACAATCCTATAAGTCTATGGATTAGTAACACGCCATCCTCGATAGATAGATGAGAAGGCCTAGTTCTTAATCCCCGAGAAGAGAAGAGGATGACTCGGATCGAAGGCCAAGAGGTATAAGGAGTAAAAGAGCCTTACGCTCCTCCCACAATCAATTCCCTTACATAACTAAAGCATTTCTAGACACAACTTCACCAGTTTGGCTTGGTAATCCTACAGCAAATAAGCTCGATACCAAAACTGTCAGACCCCGACTCAATGCCACATCGATCTAGCATGTAACACCTCATATCACTTTGCGGCCTCACGCACGGTATTCCACGGTGTCGCCTTACATTTTGCCGGGACCGCTTATGCCTTTTGGCACACGATATGATAGTGTCGCTAGCATCCATATGATAAGGAGCCCGGCCGACATGGCTAGTCATAAACCCAAAGTGGCACAAACTTACAGGACATGCATCCATGACCCAAAGATCGAACGTGTCGGTCATCGAAAGTGAATCCAGTGCTGTAGCACGGGCTAACAGACTGTGTGAACCGGCTTTAGCGGGCTAACAGACTCCCAGATCCATCGCGGACATTTCAAGGGATGTATACAGAACGAAGAAGGACACATGCCGGCCAGCCTAAGTGTTCCGGAGCAGTAGCAAGCTACCATGGCTCGGTGGAGACACTAGGAGACATTTCCCGGTAAGAGAGGCTACTAAAGATAAACAACTAGATAGTCAGATCCCACACATACCAAGCATTTCAATAACATACACACAATATGCTCGATATGTGCAAATACAACATGGCATCACAACATGACTCTACGACTCAAGTATTTATGATTTAAATCCAAATAGCCAAAATAATTCCTCAAAAATGTTCCATATTTTTGGTTTGGACCAAAACCCTTGCCAAAGATATTAAACACCATTGAAGAGCATTTTGGAAACATTGGATGCATTTCCAGGGTTATTTGCCCTTCTTTTAATTAAAATTTTGAGGCTTTAAGATTTCCTCAATTCAAGTTTCAAATTTTTAAACATGATGCAAACAAGATGCAAACACTAGGCAGTATCAGAATCTAGGGATGTGACAACTCGCCAAGATGCAAACACTAGGCAGTATCAGAATCTAGGGATGTGACACCAGGGGCTTAGGGCATTGTTCTGCCCATTACTATAAAGACCGAGCACCTTAGGGAGTGTTCGGCGTCTCGAGTTAGGCATTATATGCATCAGCTCCGAATCATGTCTTTGGTCAAATGTTGGGTTTGCTTCGCCCGTGTTTTGCTGCCTTACATTCCAGATCATCGCTAACGCGCACCGTGGAGAACTATCGCGACAGTGCCCCAGCCTGGCCGGGCGAGCACCTCAAGAGAGAAAGCCGAAAACCGATCATCATGATATAGCGAGAGATCGGTCAACCACTCGATCGACTACCGGAATGTTTAGAATTTCGCTTGACGAAGGACCGCTTTCGGTCAGCACACACGCGCCCAATTTAGAGATGTGCGGTGCCCCCTGTGGGCTATATCGTAGCCCCACCTCGAACTCCATCGCTAAGTGAAAGTGATAAAGCATTATAGTCCGATTGCCTTGTTTGCTATGCTACCACCTCCTTAACAGACCGAGACGCCGGATTAAGTGTGAAACGCGCTATTTTTAGAACACCCCGCACCTTGTGCGTGGGGGGCTGAAGTCAAGGCTGCAATCTTTAGGTTATACAAACGATACGTAAACGGCCGCGATAGGAGAAGTTTTCACTACTTGGGACGCATAAGTATAAAAAGCAGTTATAGCATAATCATCGCTTTTATAAGCTAGAACGCTCATTTGAACGTGACATTTTTGAGCATCGCGACTTATTACACGAAGCGCCACGCATAACTTCCCGAAATAGTGCTCGGCGGGAGCCGCTTTCATATTTAACTCGGGCGGCAACAGCGGCGCATCCATCTCGCCCAATGTGCCTTCACAGGGCAAGAGCCATCCGTGTGCCTTCGATGCAGCCGACCGCTTCATCTCTTGATATGCGGCACCGCCCAAGAAATTGCTGCAGAAGTCAAGTAGCTCGTCGCCTTGGGCCTCTCGCCGCATATGAGCCACGGATGTCACCATGGCAAGTCCGGACAATCTATTTAGCTTGGCCCATTCGCCAACCGGTCGGTCAACGGAAGTGAGCGATCCGGACTACGGAATTGAGACCAAAATAGCTCTTCCGCCTTGTGACCTTCTCGCCCGAAGTGCTCAACGGCATCAGCCAAGACTTGCCGCTAAGTCCATATATGGATCCTCCGACTCCACAAACTGGCCAAACCGAGCATACTTTTGATCCATAAACCGACGACGCAGAGATAAGGCTTGCCGCCACGATATCTCCGGCTTGGCGAGTTCTCCTTCATGGCCCGTGATTGCGTAACGGCATCCTTTGCCTCGGCGGTGGCCTTCCTCAGTCTTCCCGCCCAATAAGCGCCCATTTCAAGAGCCTCATTGCGGTCGGCAAGATCCTTTAATTTCACGGCCAATTCGCCATCTCTTCCTCGCTAGGCAAGCAGTGCAGCCTTTTCGCTTTCAACTCCTCGCCTCGAGGCAGTCGCGTTACTCCTTCGGGCTTGCTCCTTAGCTTGAGCAAGTTCGCCCAAGGCTCTCCACAGCAGCAGCACCGTCTGTACAACAACATATAATTTATCGAGGAGTGCTTTGACTTCTTAATAAAGCGATGCGGAGAACTCATTTACCTTTGCGACTCGCCAAGTCGCCGCTGACAAGTGCGATGTCCGTGATCCGCCACGCAAGTTGCCGATCAACTCGCAACTCCACTACTCCGCAAGCCTCGACTATCCGCCACCTGCATAGGAACGGCGACATTCGTATTTATGATTTTGATCCTCGGCACGCTGTCGCCTTCGACAACCTACCGAGTCTCGTGGGCTACTATCTATACAGGCGATTTTTATGTGCAAAACTATTAAAAGACAAAGGGTGCGCCATCTCTCGCACCTCAAACCCCGCCAAGCAAACTCATAGCGGCATTTGCGAATCCGCCTCGGCGGATTTAAATCCTTCCAATCACCATATGCATCAACGCACGGTGATCTTCTCGAGATGGACGCCTCTCAAGAAGATTCTTCATTTCTCCCGCCGGATACTAGCGGTGCCGAACTTTCGCCCTCCCGACTCGGGATACCCTCCGTGACGATATTTCAGGCTCGCTCGCTTTATCTCGACGACGCAGCAGACGGAGGCGTTTTGCTCTCCATCATCTCCTAAGAAGGTCCCTCAAGATGAACTCATCTCGAGAAGGCTGCGATCCGAACTGCAAGATAAATATTTCGGTTACCCACAAAAGCACAAATGGAGGTATTTCCTTACTAATTAACTCCCCTTTTCATACTCACGGCTCGCTGGAGGGCTGATCCTTTGGCGATGATTGTACGTCCGGATTCTCCCCGGACGCCGGACCCCCCGGTGAAGATCTCTTCCCCCGCTTAGGGGCTTTGGCCTCTGGATCATCGGAGGCGGTCCTCTTCTCCCCCTGGAAGGAGGGGTTTTTGATTCCCCCCTCTTCAGACGCCCCTTTGGGCGAAATAACAGCTCCTCTATTTTCCCCATCGCTCCCTTCCATGGGCGCGACCTCCAACATTCTGACCAGCACGGGCTCCAGTGCGGTCTCTGGGAGGGGGGCCGGACACCTTATCAGCCTCGATCGCGCTACCCACTCTTGTGAAGAGTAATGGGTCAGGAGGCGAACTCTAGAAAAGCAGATAAATAGAACGTCCGGACTCTGAGCTATTTACCTGATTATCCGGGTGATTGCGGCTTAAGCCTGCGTCCTCGGTCAATTCCGGACACGCTACCTATGGTCCGAAGAACAACTTGTACATATCCACGGGTGTCGCACCCATGAAGTGTTGGAGAATCCGAGGTCCCTTCGGGTTGAACCCCCATAGACGGAGAGGACGGCATTTGCAGGGCAGAAGATGCCTGATTAGCATAACCTGCATCACCACAACCAGATTGATCTCCCTTGCCTGGAGGTCTCGAATCCGGCCCTGCAATAAGAGCACGTCTTCGGACGGCCCCCAATTGAGCCCTTGGTTGACCCATGACATCAGGCGGCATGGAGGTCCCGGGCGGAATGAAGGCGGCGGCTTTTTGCTTGTCGCCTTCCGAGCGGTGATATAGAACCACTCCTGCTGCCACATCCGAGTTCCTCTTGAAGGAACCTCGGGCCACGGGCATCGATTCTTCGCTTATGGTCGCCCCACAAGACTCCGCTTGACGCCCCTATCATCTTCGGCCCACATTGAAGGTCTTCAGCCACAGTCAAGTGGGGAGGACGCGAGGAAGGCTTCATGATTTATAATGAATGCGGAGATGTGGAGGATGGACTCTCGAGCCAAGTCGTGAAAATCCAGCCCGTAGTAGAACATGAGCCCTCTCACGAAGGGGTCCGCTGGAAGCCTAAACCCGACGGAGGTGGGATACGAAGACAACGAACTCACCGGGCTCGGGAGGGCACGGCCTGCCCTTGGGCAGGCAACCTGTCAGTAAACCTCGAGGGCGGTACTTGGCCTCTCGCAGCTTAGCACGCCCTCCTCCGTGATTTGAGGAGGGCATCCACCGACCTTGGAGGTCGAGCCGACATGGTTGAGAATCCGAAGCGCTCGAATCTGGGGCTCTAGGTGTTGGAACTGGGAGCAAGAAGGAGGTTTGATGCGAGATTGAAGAAAAAGAACGAGCCTTGGTCCTCTTATAAAGGGGAAAAATACCCAGGGACGTTTCCGTGACCGTTTGGGATTCACCTTCGATAGAGGAGGCGTGGCGACGGGCACGGTTGGGTTACCCACGCACGTATTGATGAGAATCCCGGAATAAGGGGAACACGATCTCCGCTCGACAAGACGCCAAGGAAACCGCCGCTAAACGTACGAGGTGGTATAGTAAAAAACGATTCAAGTAAAAGCCTGGTAGCGGTGTGATGTCACGCCGCATAATACGTCAGCAGATTGGACTAGTGTACATTTTATTCTCTCTACGGTGGAATGTGGAATTTATTTTGCAAAGCCGGACACTATCCTGGTGTTCATGATCTTCTCTGGATTATTCAAGGGAGGAACCCACCTTGCAATGTCAACATTATGCGCTACCGGACTTATCGCCATTGAAGCCTGGTTCAGGGCTACTTAGGAGTCCCGGACTAGGGGTATCTCGACAGCCGGATTATCATCGTCCGCCGGACTCCAAGACTACGAAGATACAAGATTGAAGACTCCGCCCCGTGTCCGGATGGGACTTTCCTTGGTGTGGAAGGCAAGCTTGGCAATACGGATATGTAGATCTCCTACCATTGTAACCGACTGTAACCCTAGCCTCCTCCGGTGTCTATATAAACCGGAGGGCTTTAGTCCGTAGGACAACATACATTACAACAATCATACCCTAGGCTAGCTTTAGGGTTTAGCCTCCGTGATCTCGTGGTAGATCCACTCTTGTACTACCCATATCATCAATGTTAATCAAGCAGGACGTAGGGTTTTACCTCCATCGAGAGGGCCCGAACCTGGGTAAAACATCGTGTCCCTCGTCTCCTGTTACCATCCGCCTAGACGCACAGTTTGGGACCCCCTACCCAAGATCCACCGGTTTTGACAGCGACACTTTCCTTTATTCATCTTTTCCTTTATCTCGGCAATCTCCTTGTTAGTCTTCTGGGATTCTCTGATCTTATCAAAGTGGAATGAATTTCCGATGCTGCTACATAACCTCTCAGAACTATTTCCAAACATAGCTCGCGAAGATCCTCTACTAACTCCTTGGGTAATTCTTCGGTCATGAGCGTATTGACATAATTCTTGCGACTCAACGCATCGACTACCACATTAGCCTTTCTGGGATGATAGTGCAACTTCATATCATAATCCTTAATGAGCTCCAACCATCTCCTTTGCCCGAGTTTCAACTCCTTCTGCGTGAAGATATATTTCAAACTCTTTTGATCTGTGTATACCTCACAGTGGTTTCCGATGAGGAAATGTCTCCATGTCTTCAACGGATGCACTACGGCTGCTAACTCCAAAAGGTGTGTAGAATAATTTTTCTCATGAGGTTTAAGCTGTCATGAGGCATATGAAACAACTCTTCCCTCCTGCATAAGCACTGCTCCATGTCCTCGACGAGAAGCGTCACAATACACTTGATAATCCTTTCATTGGTCTGGGAGAATCAACACTAGGGTTGTAACCAAACGTTTCTTCAACTCCTGAAAACTAGCTTCATACTCCTCAGTCCATTTGAACTTGGTGTCCATTTTCAACAACTCTGTCATGGGCTTTGCAATCCTGGAGAAATTCTCAATGAACCTCCGATAACTCCTGATCTCTCCAACTTATGTGGGTGCTACCCATTTAGTCATAGAAACAACCTTGGTGGGTCCACTGCTATTCCTTCTCTGGATATAACATGTCCAAGAAATCCAACTTCATTTAACCAAAACTCACACTTGTTGAACTTGGCATATAACTGATGTTCCCTGAGCTTCTCATGAACCAAACATAAATGCACCTTATGCTCCTCTTCATTCTTCGAGTAGACCAATATATCATCAATGAAGACCACGATGAACTTATCCAAGAACTCCATAAACATTTCTTTCATCATGTTCATGAAATAGGCAGGTGCGTTAGTCAGACCAAATGACATAACGGTATACTCGTATATCCCGTACCTTGTGGTAAAAGCTGTCTTGGGTATATCCTTCTCACGAATCTTCAGTTGGTGGTATCTTGATTGCAGATCGATCTTGGAAAATACTTTAGCTCCTTGCAACTGGTCGAACAAATCATTGATCATCGGGAACGGGTACTTGTTCTTGATCATCACTTCATTTAACACACGATAATCAACAACCATCCTTAATGATCCATCCTTCTTCTCCACTAGAAGTACTGGAGCTCCCCAAGGTGACGAAATTGGTCGAATATAACCTTTATCCAGTAAATCCTTAATCTACTTCTTAATTTCCTCCAAATCCTTTGCGGCCATCCGATACCGTCTCTTTGATATTGGCCCGATGCCTGGCAAAAGCTCAATCCAAAACTCAATGTCTCTATCTGGTGGCATAACTGGCAACTCTTCGGGAAATACGTCGGGGTAATCCTTCTCAACTGGTACTTCCTGCTGTACAACTCCTGATAAGGAATTCACTTGAGTCCTCTTCGGCACATGCCGGGATACATACTTGATCCTTCTTCCTTCTGGGTGGTGAGCGTAATTGACTTACTGGCGCAGTCGATGTTTCCTCCATACATCGATAACCAATCCATACCCAAAATCACATCCAATCCCCCACGACTCTAGAATTATCAGATCTAAGGGGAAGACATGCCTACCTATGGTCAATGGCATCTGAAAACATCCTTGGCTTGCAATATGCTCTGCTCCTGGCGAGCTTACTAACATAGGAGTCTTAAGAACTTTGGTGGGCAACTTATACTTATCCACAAATCGCCTTGATATGTATGAATGCAATGCACCATTATCAAAAAGAACGATTGCAGTAAATGACTTAACAATTTTTTTACCTATAACTGCATCTGGTTGCTGTTCAACCTCCTCCACGCTAACGTGGTTCACTTGTGCCCTGTTGAAAGGGTTGGTCTTTTTCCCAGAGCTTCCATTTCCATTTCCATTCTTTGCTTCAGAGCACTTGGTGGCATAGTGTCCATTCTTCCCGCACTTGAAACAAGTAATGTGACTTAGATCCTTCTTGGCAGGAGTTGCCGGGTTAGAACGGTTCTGGCTGTTGCTTCCTCCATTCCCATTACCATTCTTGGGGCCACTATGGTTGTGTGAACTTCCTCCATTGGGATTATGGCCTCCATGGTTATGGTGAATGTGTCCTCCCGAGTTCGGGGTAAACCGAGGTCTCTGCCGAGCTCCTGAATTGTACTTCCCTTGTCCATACTTCCGCTTGCGGCTATCTATCTGTTGTTGCTTCCCTTCAGTCATCAGAGCTCTATCTACCAACTCCTGGTAATTGTTGAATGTTGCCACCATCAACTCCATGCTCAGCTCATCATTCAGTCCCTCTAGAAACTTCTCCTGCTTAGCAGCATCTGTAGCTATGTCATCAGGGGCATAGCGTGCTAACTTACTAAACTCATCCACATACTGACCCACTTTGCGTCCTCCTTCGCGCAAATTGCAAAACGCGCGCTTCTTCATGTTCATAGCTCCTGTGAAACATGGGCAGTGCGAAAAGCCTGATGGAACTAATCCGATGTAACAGTGTTAATGGCGTAAGTAGCTGTGAAATTCTCCCGCCATGATGATGCGGGTCCATCATGCTGATGTGCAGTAAAACACACTCTCTCCGCATCTTTGCATCCTGCAGTGGTCAGCTCCCTCCCAATCTTGCGATGCCAATCATCTGCAATAATCAGCTCGGTGCTACTAGAGAACACCGGTGGATTCAGCCTTAGGAAACAGGCTAAGTGATCAACAGGTGGTGGTGGTGGTGGGTTGTTGTTGTTGTTGTTGCCTTGGTTCTAATTCTGAACTAGTAGCTGCATCAAGGTATTCTACTACTGGATCAATGGAGTGAGCTTCGATGGGAAAGCAAATCCATTGCCACGTCTCGGAGGCATCTGATGGGTTTAGAAAAGATGAGAAAACAGAATAGAATGAGGTCTAAAGGGAAAACACTACCCATATGCACATGAGACAAACACAATCATATCACACCAATCAATTCAAACAAGGGCTTACAATCGGTCTAACTATCATTACAAAAGTGCTTGGACTATTCTATATACGTGGAGAAATACTACTACTGATATGGTGGTTGACTGGAAGTTTTGATCGGTGGAAGACTCCATGATATCCGCTCCAGCTTCATCAATGTAGTATCAATGTATTCATCATCTATATCGTCGGGGTCAGAATCGGTGTCATCGATGATGATGTAGTCCTCTGAATGAAGGTCCTTGGAATGGTCGTCATCTCCTCCTGGCACAAGGTCTCCCATGAATAATCCTAGCTTCCTTGTCAGATCGTCATTTTTCTCCACTAGTATCATCATTTCCTTCTCATATCCGTCGTGTGTAGACTTGAGTTCCTCTTCAAGATCCATAATCCTGGTCGTTGCCTTCTTCAGATCTATCATGCTTGCGCACATCTGGTTCACCTGGCGACGAATGTGCTAGTTTAACTCCTGGATGAAAGATGCAATGGACCTGTCCCTCCTGGTGCTAATCATCTCCCATTGCTCATCTCGGCGCCCACATATCTGGTAGATAGTGTCCTTAAGATCCTTGTGATAAACTTCTCCAATGCGTCCCATGGTGATGTGGGCTGCCATGCTCTTTCCTAGACTCCAGGTTGGTGCATCGAAGGAAAACTCTATGGGCTCAGTAACTGGCATGAATGTCCATCCTAGAATGTCGTGGGAGACAAACACCTATGGGGCAAGGCCCCTTCTCGGTCCGGCAGGGAGCGGAGGGCGTACGAAGAGAAGATCGAGGCGAAGCACGCGATGGATTTTACCCAGCTTCGGAGCTCTCCGGAGAGATAAAACTCCTACTGCTGCTTTGTGGTTATATTGTGTTCTTGCTCGAGAGCGTGAGCGTTCTGTAGTTTCGAATGAGTCGAACCTCCTCTACGTTGCGCATGGGCCTCCTTTTATAGGCTAAAGGGGTCACCGACAGGTGGCAACGCAGACAGGGGTAGAAATGTAAAAGAGGGGTTGGTATAATCGCTCTACAAAGGCACCCTACCTAACTCGACGGCAGGGACAAGGGCATTTAATGCTCGTCCGTCGCCCAAACAAAGGCGTAAAACGACCGCTTGGGGCGCCACCGCTGCCACGATGGCCTTCGTCATCTCCACTTGCCACCTCGCACCGCTATGGCTGCACAAATTCCCGCCAAGCGCGCTCGAACGGTCCGCGGCGACACGCCGACGGATGCGCTGGATCATGGGTGCAGAGTGGTAGCCGCCGGCAAGCGCTTTGCCGCGTCGTTGTCTCGCCGCACCAAAGCTTGTCGCTGTCGGGTCTTGCCGGACGCCTTGGCGTCGCGGCAAGTTTCTTGAAAATGCCTTGGTTAGCCTTCCCGGCAAGCTCCTCTTGCCGGGGCCTTGTCCTTCTCGGCAAGCTCCTCTTGCCGGAGTCTTGTCTTCTCAGTTAAAACACTTTGTTCTTGAATGGCATCAATAGGAGCTACGGAGGATCTTGGCGGGCGTCCGGCAAGCCTTGCCGCTGGCGCCATGATCGCTTGCCGTGCACAAGTTCGGGATACTAAGGTACCCCTACTTTAGTACACCGACAGAGCCCCGGCCTGGGCGACAGATGGTGCCGCCAGGAATTGTTGGGACAGGCCCAAAACAGGGCACGGGCACACGCAGCCTGAGTCCACACCAAATCTAACTCAGATTCACCGCGCCCTCAGAACGGCAAGACGCGCCAAACGCAAGGCCGTGGGAGACATCGTGGGTGATTCTTTAATCGAAAAAGGCATAACGTTCGCCTCTCCTCTTTATAAGCAGAGGGAACAGGGGCCGTTCCCCCACCTTCGCAATTTGCGGTTCCTTCTTCAGAAATCTCCACCGCTCCCCTCCGCTTCCCATGCCGGAAGAGAGCAGCGCTCCGCCGCCCGTCGCCGCCGTCGCCCCCGCTCTCCTCCACCGCCTCCGCCATGCCTTCGAAGACCGGAAAGAGTGCGAAGTCGGCCGAGGCGCTGCGGCTTGAGGCGCTGCGCAAGGAGCGAGCGCTTCGAGCTCACCTGCCAAGGCGCCAGGAGTGGTTCTATCTTTTTCGTCGACGGAGATGCGAAGATCCACAAGACGCAGTACTCTCCGCCAAGCTTCTACTCAAGCGGTGTCCAAAAGGATACTACTTCTTCCCATTGTTCTTCTATTGCGGGCTCTGCCGCCTTTTCCGATTTCTTCTACGACATTATGAACACGCACGGCTCCATCTCCTTGATTTCACCCCCAACACCATTCTCGACCATGGCGGTTTTCACAAGATCTTTGCGAGAACTTCGCGGAATCCACCCCAACGTAGCCCTTTTTCCGCCACTATTTCATGCCCCGGTCGAGAAAGGAGAGCCCTTGTTCGGGCGGGATCGCCTGGATCTCGAGGGCCGCAAGAAGGAGGTCTATCTGGAGGGGGAGCTCCGCAGCAAATGGGATGAGTGGAGGGCCGAATGGTGTTGGATTGTTGACGCAGATCCGCAGCCATTCACCAATTTGTGCCAAGCCCGAGTAGTGCGCGGCAGCGACTGGAGCGCCTTGGCGGCGGATGATGCTAAGCTGAAGATCGCCACCACCCGGATCCTGCGGCTCAGGCTTGCTGGGCTCACTGTAGTGGCTGTTGGCGCGGAGTTTCTTCGCCGCTGCATTGCCCCTCTACAGGAGAGGGGGAGGCCCGCCTGGCTGTTCGGGGGCCCGGCGGATATCACGAGGCTGCGCCCAGGCCTCAATTTTAACTTCACTGTCTTGGAGTTGGACGGGATGCTCAAGGAGCTGTTCAAACACGACCCCAACCATCCGGAGTGGTTCAGGCTGCCGCAGGGCGTCGTTCCGCTATGCAACAACTCCCAGCTCGATCGCATCCGCGCAATGATGCCGGAGTGCGACTCGCACGGGATTATCCCAGCTTGGCAGGAGCCCTCCGACGACGTCGTGCGGCAATTCTTCGACGGCTTGGTGGAGGTAGCAGTCCGTGCCGACGAGCAGAGGCTCCTCACCCGCGACACCACTGATGACGAGATGCGGTACATCGCCACCAGGGCGGAAGAGGCGGCGGCAGCCGCCGCCGCGGGCGAGTTTGGTTTCACGTTGGAGGAGGCAGAGGCGGCCGAGGCGGCAAGCCTTGCCGACCAAGAGGACCTTGTCTGGGAGGTCGTTGGTAAAGGAGAGCCCAAAGACGAGGCGAGCAAGCCCGCCGAGGGCGCAAGCGGCCAGCCGTCTTCGAGCAGCTTGCCGCAGGCGGAGCCCCCAGCGCAGCCCCTAGCTCAACCAAGAAGGCGCCTCCGTAGGACTGGAGACACAGCAGGGCGGCAGGAAGGCCAACAGCCACAGCGCCGCGGGACACGCTCCACCGCGACAAGCACCGTTGCCGCGGGAGCATCTCACGCCGTACCGGCAACTAGAGCGGGGTCTTCTCGGGCCGCCACTTCCGATCCTGCTTCAGCTCCCGCTAAACGTCCAAGGGAGCCTACTCCTCCGCCTCATCGTGCAGAAAGGATACCGGACTTCGATCTTTCCGCGCTCAGCTCCGACGAGGAGGAAGAAGAGGAGGAGTAAGACTTTCTCCTTGTTGTACTTTATATTTCTTCGTTTCTTGCTGTTTCTTGTCTTGTATCTGATCTGCTTTCCTCTGAACCTCGTTCCTTTTCAGGACTCTGGCCGAGAGAGCGGCGAAGAGGGCCAAGGTCCCCGTGGTTGTCATCGAGGACGATCCTGCTGTGACAGTAGAGGACGCGCCCGAGACCACCTTGTCGGACCCGGCAACCTCTTCTCGAGGCAGCCCCCAGCGCAGCCCCCAGTGTAAGTATTTGTTCACTTCCTGTTGTGGGGTGCGTATGGGTGCTCTTTCCTTGCTGATATCTTTATTGTTGATTTGCTTGTGTAGGAGCAGAACGGGCCCATCAGGAACAACCAGAAGCCTCTCCTGAGGTGCTATCTGCTTCGACTACGCCGCCAAGGGGCGATTCCCCGACAACGGAGCGCTCTCCGGCAAGGGAGAGGTCCCCGGCAAGGGGTAGTTCCCCGGCAAGGGACGGGACCAGCGAACCTTCGGTGGTGGAGGCCATGACCACAGACACAGCACCGGTAACCCTCCTTGTCGGAAATTTTCCTTGGGTTCTTCTTCTTCTGATCTTCTTTTTGGGTATTTGCTTGACTTTTTATACCTCTTCCTGTCTTCAGATCCCCCTTCCACAGATTCGATGGAGATCGAGGCCACCGGCGAGGAGGACGCACGCAGCAACACTGATGATGCCGCCGCCACCGAGGAAGAGGCCGACGCTGATGATCCCGCCAGCGAAGAGGCCGCCAAGGCTGCTGGCGCAGGAGCTGGCGAGGGGTCCGGCGATCGCACTGACGACCCCGAGGGCGCAGGAGCGCAAGGCGCTACACCCACCGCCGACCCCTCCGCCGCTGATGCAGCACTGGTTCAAGAGCCCCAGCCCGGCGCCTACTTGAAGGCCGGGCGAGGGTGTCTTCACTGCTTCCCGGGCGCCGAGTTCTGTGGCCCGTTGAAGGAGAAGCATTTGACGGGAAGTGCTCGCCTCAGGCCGGGGCTGGCGACGCACCAAGCAAAGCAGCAGCGTGGCGAAGTCTCAAGAGGAGCAGCTGCCCGAGGTTGGTGTCGCCTACCGCGCCCGGCAAGCTAAGCTGGAGTCCCGGAAGCGCTTGTCGCAAAAGCGGAGTTGACATAGAGAAGCATGTGGAGGAGCTCCAGAGCCGCAACCAAGAGGCCCTCCGGTCCATTGCGGAGGAGAGGGCGCAGCTTGTCGAGGCGCGGAAGGCCTTCCTCCTCGAGAAGGAAGAAGCTGAGGAGCAACAGAGGCTTGCCGCTGAAGAGATGTCCTCCCAGGAAGGTGAACTGACGCAGCGGAAAGTCAATCTGGACAGCTATGAGGAGGAGCTCGCCGCACGCGAGCAATCGCTTGGCGGGGCGCTCAAGGAAGCGAAGGACGCTGCCGCAGCTGCCGAGGCCACCAAGAAGGAATTGGAGGTGCAGGTGACGCAGCTGGAGGCTAATCTGAAAGGGAAGGATGAGGAGCTTGCCACACTCCAGCGCGAACGCGAGAAGGATGCCCTCGCTCATGGTGATCTGCAAGTTCAACTTGCCGATAAGGGAAAGGAACTGAACGCCGCCAAAGACTCAAATGCTGATCTGGAGCTGAAGCTGGTCACGCTGACTGAGACGCTGGACGGCGCAAGAAGCGAGAAGATGACTTGAAGAAAGAGATCAAGGCCAACGAGGAGCTGCTAACGAGGGCCGCCGAGACTCAAAACACCTTCAGGGCTACGGTGGAGCTCTGGACGGAGGGCCTCGTCAACATCGCTGCAGTCATCGACGAGGAGCTGGCGCAACTAGAGTTGGCGGGCTTCGGGTACTCCTCCGACGAGAACCTGCAGCCCAGCGCCAAGCTTACTCTGTTCTTCAAGGGCGTGGTGACGGCTCTCCAGAACTCCGGAAAGGATCCCAAAGCAGCTGGCTGACGAGTCGCGCGCAATCTGCGCCAGAGTCCTGGAGAAGGTGTTGGTGAAGGTTCTCTTCTGAAATCCGTGCCTCAACCTCACCAACGTTCTCAAGAAGCTGCCGGCCGGTGCGGATCTTGAAGAACTCAAGGCTCTTGTCGCACCCATTGTGGACAAGGTGAATGAAGTCAGGAGGGTTGATGGCGACCGCGTAGATTAGGCCGCGTGTTTTCTCCTTTTTCTTGCCGCTGCCAAACATGTTACGGGAACAATCTATTAGAGTGCGGCAAGTTATCATTGTAATATAACTTTATTTTGGGCAGTATTCGCTATGTTATTCCCTTTACTTGATTCCCTCCTTTGCATGTGTTTACCCTACGCTTTTAGGGAACTTGCCGGCGCAGGCACCCTTGCCACGAGCGCTGAGTGCGGAACATCAGCAGCCTGCTGGCGGTGTTGCCTCCGGCAAGAAACCTTGTCGGAACTAGTCGCAGCACACTTACGTTGTTGAGCGGACTCGAAACAAGGTAATGGCGCAACTAGCTACGAGCTGGTTCCTCCGTGCACAGGTTTTCCATACAAAGCACGGTCGTTCAAGGAAGATAACTTTAAAAAAAATCAAAACTAGTTGTGCTCAAACTTTGGCAACTTAGCTTTTCTGTCGATTGTGTCCTGGCAAGGCTATACTTCTTTGAACGACGCCTGGTCCACACCATTATCTTCTCCTTCCCCCCCAGTGAACTTGTGGGCGAAGGAACCTTCTTCTTGAAAAAAAAGAAGAGAAAATAAAGATATGGAGCCTTAAGGCTCGTTATTGCTTACCGGGGGTAAGGGCTGCACAAAGTGTCAGATAATACATGCAAAAGAAAGAAAGCATGAAATTTGACAACATTTGCAGAGCATATGATCTTTATTTATGCGCGGGATCTGCGCCCGGCTTTGTACAAAGGGTTACATGCAACAGCGGCAAGGCTTGTACAAAAGGTGGTTGCCGGAATAGCTGGTCCCGGCAACCGCGCCTTATGGGTAAAACTTACGAAGGTGCTCTATGTTCCAGGAGTTGCTCACCGGAAAGCCATCTTCGGTCTCAAGCATGACAGCGCCGAGCCTAGTGACTCGTTTCACCCGATAAGGGCCTTCCCACTTCAAGGCCAACTAGTTGGAACTCTTGGCGGATTGAACGCTACCAAGAACAAGGTCGCCTTCCTCGAGACTTCGGCATTGACTTTGCGGCTATGGTAGCGGCGCAAAGCTTGTTGGTATCGAGCAGCTCGTCAAAGAGCTGAAGACGATCTTCCTCAAGGAGCAGCGTCATCTTGCCGCAGCTGCTCTTACTCAAGCTCATCATAAGTGAGCACTCGAGGCGATCCGTATATGAGTTCCGTGGGAGAACCGCCTGCGCTCCATAGACTAGAGCAAAAGGTGTCCGCGATGGCTCGATTTGGCGTCGTCTCGATCGACCAAAGAACCACCGCTCCTCGATCCAATTCCTTCCGCGACTTGTGCAGCCTCGTCGAAAGTTCTGGTCTTGAGCCCACACAAGACTTCAGCGTTTGCCCTCTCCGCTTGACCGTTGCTTCTCGGGTGAGCAACAGAAGCGAAGCAGATCTTGGCGCCAAGATCTTGGACGTACTGCATGAAGGTGCGGCTCGTGAATTGTGTGCCATTGTCGGCAATGATCCTGTTAGGGACTCCGAAACGGCAAACAATCGACCTGAAGAACTTGATCGCCGATCGTGGCTGTCACCTTCCTCACTCGCTTCCACTTCCGGCCACTTTGTGAACTTGTCGATTGCTACGTACAAGTACTCAAAGCCCCCAACAGCTCGGGGAAAAGGGCCGAGGATGTCGAGCCCCCAGACCGAAAACGGCCAGGATAAAGGGATCGTCTGGAGAGCTTGAGCTGGTTGATGTATCTGCTTGGAGTGGAACTGGCACGCTTCACACTTGGTTACTTGTGCAGTTGCATCCTGGAGGGCTGAGGGCCAAAAGAAACCTTGCCGGAATGCTTTGCCGGCAAGCGCTCTTGCGCCAATGTGGTAACCACATATGCCTCCATGTATGTCCGCCAACAGTTCCTGTCCGTCTTCCCGAGGAATGCACTTCAATTTCACTCCGTTGAATCTTCTTCTGTACAGTATGTCATTGACAAACTGGTACATACTCGATTGCCGGGCTACTCTCTCCGCTTCTTCTTGCTCTTCGGGAAGTTCTCCTGTTTGAAGGAAACGGACGATCTGCTGCGCCCATGCCGGAGCTTGTGGCTCGACGAGAAGGACTAAAGGCGCAAATGCTGCTGCGGGAACATCTGCTTCCACGGCAAGAGTCTGTGGCTCAGCCGGAGCTTAATGTTCCCCGGCAAGCTTGCCGGAGCAAAACTTGTCGGGGGCGTCTGCTTCAACGGAACAAACCCTAGGGCTTGTCGGAGCAGACTGCCCCTCAGCACTCTTTGTGTTGATTTTGGGGACCTTCTTGGCGGCGGCTTCGGGGAGCTCTGTCGGAAAATAGTCACCAGTAACCAACTTCCTCTTCTTGCTCTCTCCAATTGACAGCGTTACAGATGGTTGAGTCAGTCTGAGCACAAAGATCCCTGGTTCCACAGGTAACTTTAATGCAACGCATTTTGACAGGCCATCGGCAACATCGTTCTGGGCTCTTGGAACATGTTCCATCTGGAGGCCGTCAAAATGCTCTTCCAACTTTCTCAGTTCATCAATGTAAGCTTCCATCAATGGACTCTGATAATCTTTGTTCACTTGGCGGACGACAAGCTGTGAGTCACCCCTGACAATAAGCTTTTTGATCCCAAGGTCTGCCGCGATCCTGAGTCCGGCAAGCAAGCCTTCATACTCTGCAGTATTGTTTGTCGCTTGCTCCTTGGGAAAGTGCATCTGAACGACGTACTTGAGGTGCTCACCGGTGGGCGCGACAAGTAACACGCCCGCACCGGCGCCTTGCAGCGAGAAGGCACCATCAAAGTACATGATCCATTCTTTGCTTGCTTCCTTGACGGGGATGCTCGTCTCTGGAGTTTCTTCATCAGGTGTTGGCGTCCATTCTGCTATAAATTCTGCCAATGCTCGGCTCTGGATAGTTGAAGTACTCTCAAACTTGAGGCCAAAGCTTGACAATTCTAGTGCCCACTCGACAATCATGCCTGTTGCTTCTGGGTTCTGCAATATCCTCTTCAACGGAAAGCGAGTGACAACTGTAATCTCATGTGCTTGAAAGTAATGGCGCAGCTTCCTCGAGGCCATGAGAAGGCCGAAAAGCAACTTCTGCACACCAGAGTACCTTGATCTAGCCCCCTGCAGAAGGGAACTGACAAAATAAACTAGGCGCTGCACCATCTTCTTTTGTTTCTCTTCCTGTGGCTGCACAGATCTATCCCTGTCGGGACCAGAGCTTGTCGGGGAAGCCCCCTGCTTGTCATTGGATGCTCTTGCCGTAGTTGCTGGCTCATCATCCGCCTCCCTTTCCGCTACTAACGCAGCACTAACCACTTGATTGGTTGCCGCTAGATACAGCAACAACTTCTCTTGTGACTTAGGTGCGACAAGTATTGGAGTGGAGGACAGGTATCTCTTCAAGTCCTGCAGCGCAGCCTCTGCTTCCGGAGTCCATTTCATTGGACCTTCCTTTTTCAAAATTTTGAAAAATGGCAGGGCGCGCTCAGCAGACTTAGAGATGAACCTACTGAGAGCAGCAATGCAGCCGGCAAGCCTTCGTACATCCTTGACGCGCTTTGGTGCTTCGATCTGCTCGATGGCCTTGATCTTGTCGGGATTGGCTTCAATCCCCCGCTGGGATACAAAGAACACGAGAAGCTTGCCGGAGGGGACTCCAAACACGCACTTCTCGGGGTTCAACTTGAGATTGATCTTGCGCAGATTTCCAAAGTTCTCGTCCAAATCTTGGATCAAAGTTGCTTTGTCCTTGCTCTTGACCACTATGTCATCCATGTAAGCCTCTACATTTCTGTGCAACTGTGGCTCAAAAGCATGGCTGACTACCCTTGCAAATGTTGAACCAGCATTCTTTAGTCCGAAAGGCATCCGTACAAAGCAGTACGTGCCACATGGGGTAATGAATGCGGTTTTCTCTTCATCCTCTTCTGCCATGAAGATCTGATGGTATCCTGAGTATGCATCAAGAAATGAAAGCAAATCACATCCTGCCGTGGAGTCGACAATCTGGTCAATGCACGGCAAAGGAAATGGATCCTTGGGACAAGCTTTATTAACATCAGTGAAGTCAATACAAAGCCTCCATTTCCCGTTCGCCTTGCACATGACTACAGGATTGGCTAACCACGTGGGATGGAGTACTCCTTGGACAAGGCCTGCTGCTTCCAACTTCTTAATCTCTTCTGCAATGAATTCTTGTCGCTCCACTGCTTGTTTCCTGACTCTCTGCTTGACGGGCCGCGCGTGAGGGCAGACGGCAAGGTGGTGCTCAATTACTTTCCTGGGAACACCGGGGATGTCAAACGGTTGCCATGCAAACACATCGACATTCGCCCGCAGGAAAGCAACGAGCGCGCTTTCCTATTTAGGGTCAAGCGTGGCACTGATGGTGAAGGTACCACCAGCGTCGTCCTCCTTGGCGGCCACTTTCTTGGTCTCTGGTGAAGCTGTCTTTGCTTTCATGCACTTGCCGGTGGAGCTCGATGGTGCGTCCTCGACGGTAGCGCAGTACTCCGAAGAGGTGCGCTTGCCGGAGTGGGCATCAGAGCTGTTATTGCCGGACTTGGTCTTCTTCTTCCCCCCGGGAGCTTCAGCGGCAAGTGTCTTGCGATCTGCTGCGGCTGCTGCTTCCCGGTAGATCTTGTCGGTACAGATAAGGGCATCTTTCTTGTCGCCAAGGACAGAAATGAAACTTATCAGACCGGGCATCTTGAGCACGTTGTAGGCGTAGTGAGAGGCTGCCATGAACTTGGCGAGCGCTGGACGACCGAGTATCCCATTGTAGGGCAATGGGAAATGAGCAACGTCAAAGGTGACTTTCTCTGTCCTGAAGTTCAGCTCGCTGCCAAATGTCAGTGGCAGTGTGATCTTCTCCTTCGGCTTGCTCCTTCCCGGGTTGATTCCTTGGAAAGTGCCGGTCTCTTCGAGCTCGCTGTCGGGGATCTGGAGCTTCTTGAGCACCGCGGAGGAGATCAGATTCAAGCCGGCCCCGCCGTCAACCAGCATCTTTGTGACCTTGAGGTTGCGGATAGTTGGCGAAACCAACATCGGCAAGCACCCGACCGCAGTTATGCGATCAGTGTGATCCTCAACATCAAAGATGATGGGCGTGCCGGACCACTTCAGAGGCTTGCGCGACTCAACTGACGGTTCCGCTGCATTAACCTCCCGCACCCATTGTTTGAGCTGGCGGTGCGAAGTATGCAGAGAAGCACCACCGTCGACGCACAAAACCTCTGTTGCCTTCTGAAACTCCTGCTCGTGGGTCTCATCCTCATCCATCTCTTCATCTTCGTCTTCGTCTTCATCCTTGTCGCGGCCGCGGGGAGGCCTGTCTCCTTGCCGCTGCTTAGCCTTGCCGCGGCGCCCTCCCCGGGCGGGACGCTTCTTGCCGGATCCTCCTCCACCTTCTTGGGTCTTCTCCTTCTCGCGTCGCTTGTATTCAGCCTTCTGCAGTTCAACAAGCTGCTCAACTTTCTTGCAAGTCTGGAGATCATGGCCCTTGGTGCGGTGGATCTTGCAGTACTGCTTGCCGGAGCCATCCTGCTTGTCGGCGGCCACCACAGCCTCACCGGAGTTACCAGTTTTGGCATTCTGGGTGCTACCTCCGTTGCCGGACTGCTCGACAACTAGCACACCTTTAGCTTTCCGCTTCCTGTTGTTACGCCTCCGGTTTTTCCTTGCCGGGGCGGCTTCCTCGCAGTCAGATCCTTCTGCTCCTGCGTTCTCTCCGGGAGTTTCTCCTCCTCAAAGACGCGCATTTGTTGGCCAGAGCATAGAGCTCGCTAACATCTCTGATTTTGCACATCGCCATCTCCTCCCTCATCCTGCGATTACGCACGTTCTGATGGAACGCGCTGATAACCGCGGCAGGGTGGACGTCTGGGATGTTGCGCTGCACCTGGCTGAATCTTTGAATGTACTTGCGCAGGGGTTCTCCTTCCTTCTGGGCGAGCAGATGAAGATCGCTCTCCTGGCCATGGGGCTTGTGGCCGCCTGTGAAGGCGCCGACAAACTGATGGCACAGATCTGCCCATGAGGAGATGGAGTTGTCCGGCAAGTGCATGAGCCAAGATCTGACGTTGGGCTTGAGCACCAGCGGGAAGTAGTTGGCGAGGATCTTCTCGTCGCGTCCTCCGGCAGCCTGCACCGCAATGGTGTAGATGCTGAGGAACTCCGACGGATGCAACCTGCCATCATACTTCTCCGGTACATCTGGTTTGAAGATCTTGGTACTGGGCCACTGGACTTGCCGCAGCTCACGAGTGAACGCAGGGCAACCTACGCGTCTGACAAGTCGCTGGTTCCCTGGCGCATGCATATCAACGATGGGCCCAGGCGCTGGTCCGACCGACGCCGCTTTCTTCGGACTTCGATGCGAGTATGAGTGTCTTCTTGTTGCCGTTCTTGAAGAACTTGGCGCTGATCACGACGAGCTCGTGGGTCCGATGATGCGGTGGAGTCGGTGTCGAGGTTGGCCCGGCGAGTCGGCGATCTTGGCCTTCGGGGCGGGGAGTGCACGGTGGTGGCACCTCCACCGGTCTTGTCGCCACCGGCTTGCGCCTGGGAGTGTTGCCATTGGCGAAGCCGATGAGGCTCTGAATGGTGATCCTCCAATCGTCGATCTTGTCCGGCGCTGGAGGGTATTCTAGGAGCAGTTGGGCTCGAGCCAACGCTTCTTCTGGAGTTTTCGGCGGCGGGGGCGAGCGCCGGGAGGAGCGGGTTATGCTCAAACTTCTAACAGTGTTAGAAGGAGCAACATCCCGTCCAGGCGATCGTGCTGCGCTCGCGCCAACATGTTGGCGTGCATGTTGGCCTGGAGCGTCCCGCAATCCACCAGCTTGGCCTTGTTCTAACGCGAGCACGGTGCTAGGGGCACCATGGCGTTGTCAATCCCGCGCCTCCTGAGAGGGGCGCGGTGCATGCACGTACGCCGAAGTTTGCGGGGCCTTGTCCTTGGATCTGGTGACAATGTGAGTTCCCCCGTCGGCGCCCGTTCCTCGCGGCGTCTACTCCACCGCCCGTTTGCTCGGTGGCGGTGGAATCGGCAGACGGACCAACCACCTCGAAGCCTTCTTCTTCGGTGGCATGTCGATGAAGATGATGATGTAGCGCGCAAACACCGGATCAGGTTCGCACAACATCGACGCCCCCTACCTGGCGCACCAAAGATGTCGTGGGAAACGAACACCTATGGGGCAGGGCCCCTTCTCGGTCCGGCAGGGAGCAGAGGGCGTACGAAGAGCAGATCGAGGCGAAGCACACGAGGCATTTTACCCAGCTTCGGAGCTCTCCGGAGAGATAAAACTCCTACTGCTGCTTTGTGGTTATATTGTGTTCTTGCTCGAGAGCGTGAGCGTTCTGTAGTTTCAAATGAGTCAAACCTCCTCTACGTTGCGCATGGGCCTCCTTTTATAGGCTAAAGGGGTCACCGACAGGTGGCAACGTAGACAGGGGTAGAAATGTAAAAAGAGGGGTTGGTACAACTGCCTCTACGGTGCACCCTACCTAACTCTGACGGCAAGGGACAAGTGTCACGCCCAAGATGCGACCCTATCCTAAAGGAACTCGAAGGTCCCACCAAGGATAGAAGCACATCTTGAAGACGCTTTTGCAAGGTGGATATCATTACATCAACATTACATAATAGTGGGGATACATCCGATACATACAATGTCACATGAATACAACAATACAACATACAAGAACAACATCCGACTATGGATGAATCATAAATAGAAACTCAAACAATATCCACCCTGCTAGCCCAGGCTGCCGACCTGGAACCTATCCCCTGATCGAAGAAGAATCAGAAGAAGAACTCCAAAACAAGCAAACATCGCTCTCGCGTCAGGATCATCGCAAAACCTATACCTGCAACTGTTGTTGTAGTAATCTGTGAGCCACGATGACTCGGCAATCCCATTACCATGGGTATCAAGACTAGCAAAGCTTAATGGGAAAGGAAGGGGTAAAGTGGTGAGGTTGCAGCAGCGACTAAGCATGATATGGTGGCTAACATACGCAAATGAGAGCGAGAAGAGAAGCAAAGGAACGGTCGTGAAGCTAGCAATGATCAAGAGGTGATCCTGAACACCTACTTACGTCAAACATAACACAGAAACCGTGTTCACTTCCCGGACTCCGCCGAGAAGAGACCATCACGGCTACACACGTGGTTGATGCGTTTTAATTCGGATCAAGTGTCAAGTTATCTACAACCGGACATTAACAAATTCCCATCTGCCACATAACCGTGGGCACGGCTCTCGAAAGTTTATACCCTGCAGGGGTGTCCCAACTTAGCTCATGACAAGCTCTCGCGATCAACGAAGGAATAGACCTTGTCCCAGGAAGACCCGATCAGCCTCGGAATCCCGGTTTACAAGACATTTTGACAATGGTAAAACAAGACCAGCAAAGCCGCCCGATGCGCCGACAATCCCGATAGGAGCTGCACATATCTCGTTCTCAGGGCAAAACCGGATGAGACAGGCTACGAGTAAAACCAGACTTCGAGTTTCCCCGAGGTGGCCCCGCAGGCGGCTCGGTTCGGACCAACACTTAGACAAGCACTGGCCCGGGGGGCTAAAATAAAGATGACCCTTGGGTTGGCCAACCCAAGGGAAGGGTATAGGTGGTAGTGAGGCAAATGGTAAAACCAAGGTTGGGCCTTGCTGGACAAGTTTAATTCAAAGCGAACTGTCAGGGGGGTCCCATAAATCACCCGATCGCGTTAGGAACGCAAAATCCGGGAACATAACACCGGTATGAGGAAACTAGGGCGGCAAGAGTGGAACAAAACACCAGGCATAAGGCCGAGCCTTCCACCCTTTACCAAATATATAGATGCATTAATAATATCAGAGATATTGTGATATCCCAACATAACCCTGTCCACCATGGAGCAATCTTCAACTTCACCTGCAACTAGCAACGCTATAAGAGGGCTGAGCAAAGCGGTAACATAGCCAAACAACGGTTTGCATAGGAAAGGTGTCAAAGGTTAGAGGTTCATGGCAATTTGGGATGGCTTGATAAACAGGTAATAGGTAGCACAGCATAGCGATAGAACGAAGCAACTAGCATAGCAATGATAGTAGTGAGATCCGAGTAGCGGTCATCTTGCCTGAAATCCCGCAAGGAAGAAGAACGAGTCCATGAAGAAGATGAAGCCACGAAGACGAACCAAGCGTAGACGAACGCATCCTCACGATCGCAACGAAACGAGAACTATCGAGAAGAAGCACACAACATGGTAAACACACCACACATGAACAAGGCATGATGCACAACAAGCATGATGCATGACCAAGCTACATGAAGCTACTCATGGCAAGAGATGATGCAAACAAGAACAACACATCAAGGCAAGTTTAAATGAGGCCGGGAACAACATATAACAATTCCGGTAAGTCCTCATATGCAAATTTCGAAAATTGGTCCAGATCTGAATAAACCTTATGTTCAAGTTGTTAAACAACAAGTTAAGATGCACCAAGATGATCTACACGAGATTCTAGTCAAGTTACATATAAAGTTCATTAGATTCGGAGCTACGGCCTAGAAGATATGAGCAAAACAAGTTAAGCATGGCATTGATGCAAAATGCACCCAAACATCAAGCAAACACCTCAAAACAAGGATGCAACATGATAATATGAAGCTATATACAAAATCAAGCAAGTTTCATATAGAGCACACTCAAAACGGAGCAACGGTGCAACACATACACTATACAAGTCATAGCAACAATTTGTCCAAAACAGCAAGTAGGCATATTACAAGCATCAAAACAATATGCTACAGCACTCCAACATAATAACAAAAGGCATGGCATGAAGTACAGGTAAAGCACAACAAAACATGAACACTGAGCTATCTACAGAAATCACTAGAACATGCTCAAAAAGACATGGGAATATTGCAAATAATAACAGATTCAGACTTTAGCAAAAATAACATCAGGTTGCAATGTTTAGAGCTATCAAACAACATGTTACAAGAATGTATCATGGCAAACAAAGGCATGGCATGATACTACTAAATGCATAGAACAACAGTCCCTTACTGACCATGAGCCAAAAAGGCATAGAAAATATAATGGCACCCATGTAAACATGGCAAGTTATATTACAGATTCATACATGGCAGGAACAACAATAAGTAGGCATGTTGGTGAGCTTGAACCACTCACCACAGAGCAATACATGGCATGGCAAGGCAACCAACAGTAAGAAGGCATGTTTATGAAGCTAAGCATGGCAAGAGCAGGTTCATAGGGTGCATGGATCACTTGGAAAACACATGGGAACAAGTGAACTTAATGTTAACATGCTGATAGCAACATTATCAAGCAAATTTGGAGCAAGATATGAACAATCTACAGCAAGCTATAATTGCAACTAGTGGCATGAATGGATAGAGCAAGACATGTAGATCAAAACATGTTTATAGAGAATCTCCAGATTATGCATAGAATGATTAGTAGCAACATGTTTATATAGCATCACGAAATAACAGATTCAGCCTAGCAAAACAGTAACAGCAAGTACACTCCTTAACAAGCTCGATTCACTCACCACAAGTCATTGCATGACAAGATAAGAATAGCATCATCAAGAAGACATGTTTGTGAAACAAACCAAGGCAAGAACAAGTCCATAGCATGCAAGGATCAAATATAGCAACCTTGGCTAAATTGAATAACAAGTAAACAATCTGCTAGGAAACATTTTGAAGCAAAAGTAGAGCACCAAAATGAGATGCTAGACTACTCCATAATTGCAAACAAGGGCATGACTGGATAGACAATAACCATATGTTAAAAACACCCTTACTGAAGTATCTCAAAATATGCATGGATCTCTCTGTGGCATCAAGTTTACAAGGCATCAAAATAACAGCAGAACAGGGACTAAAATCAGCAATATCACGAAGCCTAGTTTGCATGCTTGTGCTAGTCACCACATTGATCACAAAAATACATGGCATACACCCCTGGAAAGATGGCATGGCATAGATCAACATACATGTAGAGCTCAACCTCATAGGATGCACACATCAATCATGGCAAAAATGAGAAATGAGCAAGTTATAACAGTTTCAGCAGATAAACATCAACATGCACTCTTCAACAGCATTTCGGGCATCAAGATGAGATCAAATGAAAATGATGCAATGGAATGAAATGAAGTACTTGTCGAGGCGAACAATTTGACATATTACACACACGAAACGGAGCTACGGATGCAGAGATACGATGCAACGAACATGGTATGATTATGCAAATACTTCGGGGACTTAGTGGAAATCGGGTCAACCTGCACGGAAAACGAGGCGGGCCGAGCTCGCCGGAGCTGGACGACGCCGGCGACGAGGGAGGAGGCCGAGAGGAGGGGCCGGCGAGGGAGGCGGAGGATCCGGCCTTCCCTCGGCCGGATCTGGCCGGGGCGGCGCGGTGGAGGGAGCCGGCAGCCGGGCGGCGAAGCTCGATCCGGCCGCGATCCGGCGGATCTGGCCGGCGGCGCCGGGATGGCAACGGCAGCGGCCGGCAGAGGGCGCGAGGTAGGGAGCCAGGAGGTGCTGGCGAGGGGCGGCGCGTGGCGGTGCCCTGCCGGCGAGGCGGGGGCGCAGCATGGGCGGCGGAGGGCACGAGGACCCAGCGGTGGCGGCGGGCCTTCGGGCATGAAGCAGGGGCGGATGGGGAGGCGGGCTGGGCTGGCGCTGGGCATGGCGGGCTTCGGGCGGCGGCGGGCGCGGGCGCCACGTGGCAGGCAGCGGTAGGCGCGGGGCGGCGGCGCGATTTCGTCCGGCGGGCGCGGACATGTCCGCCGGGCAAGAGGGAGGAATAGACTAGGGTTTCGCCCGAATTTCGGAGGGGATCACATATTTATAGGTAGAGGGAGCTAGGAGAGTCCAAATGAGGAGCGGTTTTCGGCCACGCGATCATGATCGAACGACCGAGAGCATGGAGGGGAGTTTGGTGGGTTTTGGGCCAGTTTGGAAGGGGTGTTGGGCTGCAACTCAAAGAGGGCTTTGCGGTTACCCGGTTAACCGTTGGAGTATCAAACGACCTCCAAATGGCACAAAACTTGACAGGCAGTCTACCGGTGCTATACCAAGGCCGCTTGGCAAACCTCGGGTCATTCCGAGAACGTTTAATACCCGCTCACAACAGAAGACAAAAGGGGAACGCCGGATGACATAGGAGTGCCGGATTGCAAAACGGACAATGGGGAAAATGCTCGGATGCATGAAACGAACACGTATGCAAAATGAAATGCACGTGATGACATGATAAAATGCAACACGCAAGCAAATGACATGGAAAAGACGGTGAATAACTGGCAGACACCTGGCACAACGAATCTGGGGCGTTACAACACTCCTCCACTAACAAGAGATCTCGTCCCGAGATCTTAGGACCGAGACGGAAGGGAAAAAGGGAGAGGTGAAACAAGAACTCAAGAGAAGAAGCAAAGAATCGAGAGCACTCAAGAAGAAGAGAGGACCGACGAGAATGGCGAGAATCGAAAGCTCACGGAATGAGATAGACTATGAAACGACTCGTTCTAACCGGAGTGGTTAGAATTATAAAAGTAACAGATAAGACTGAAAGAATTTAGGTAGCACTCCGGCTGAAAATGGGAGGATTAGAACGAACTTGAGAGGATTGAATGGTACTTGATGAACTCTTGAAGAATGAACTAAATCATGAAGAACCACCAAGAAGAACTCCGTTAACAAAAGGATGATGAGATAGAATGAAGGATGTGAAGGAAATATGCCCCAAAGGCAATAATAAAGTTATTATTTATTTCCTCATATCATGATAAATGTTTATAATTCATGCTAGAATTGTATTAACCGGAAACATGATACATGTGTGAATACATAGACAAAACATATAGTCACTAGTATGCCTCTACTTGACTAGCTCATTAATCAAAGATGGTTATGTTTCCTAACCATAGACATGTGTTGTCATTTGATTAATGGGATCACATCATTAGGAGAATGATGTGATTGACATGACCCATCCCGTTAGCTTAGCACTTGATCGTTTACTATTCTGCTATTGCTTTCTTCATGACTTATACATGTTCCTATAACTATGAGAATTATGCAACTCCCGTTTACCAGAGGAACACTTTGGGTACTACCAAACGTCACAACATAACTGGGTGATTATAAAGGAGTACTACAGGTGTCTCCAAAGGTATATATTGAGTTGGCATATTTCGAGATTAGGTTTTGTCACTCTGATTGTCGGAGAGGTATCTCTGGGCCCTCTCGGTAATACTCATCACTTAAGCCTTGCAAGCATTATAACTAATGAGTTGGTTATGAGATGACGTGTTACAGAGCGAGTAAAGAGACTTGCGGTAGCGAGATTGAACTAGGTATTGGATACCGACGATCAAATCTCGGGAAAGTAACATACCGATGACAAAGGGAACAATGTATGTTGTTATGCGGTTTGACCGATAAAGATCTTCGTAGAATATGTAGGAACCACTATGGGCATCCATGTCCCGCTATTGGTTATTGACCGAGAATGGTTTTAGGTCATGTCTACATAGTTCTCGAACCCGTAGGGTCCGCACGCTTAACGTTTCGATGACAGTTTTATTATGAGTTTATAAGTTTTGATGTACGAAGTTTGTTGAGTCCGGATGTGATTACGAACATGACGAGGAGTTTCGAATGGTCGAGACATAAAGATTGATATATTGGAAGCCTATGTTTGGACATCGGAATGGTTCGGTTGAAATCGGCATTTCTGAGAGTACTGGGAGGTTCTGGAACCCCCGGGGTTAATGGGCCTGCATGGGCCAAGAGGAGAAGAGGAAGGAGCGAGGAGGGGGCGGCCTCCCCTCCTAGTCCGAATAGGACAAGGGAAAGGCGGCGCCCCCTTTCCTTCCCTCTTCCTCCTCTTTCCCCTTCTCTCCTACTCCAACTTGGAAAGGGAGTCCTACTCCCGGAGAGTAGGACTTCCCCTTGGCGCGCCCCTTAGGCGGTGGCCTCCTCCCCCTGCCTCCTTTATATCACAGGCGGGGGCACCCATAGACACACAAGTTGATCTACGGATCGTTCCTTAGCCGTGTGCGGTGCCCACTTCCACCATATTCCACCTCGGTCATATCGTCGCGAAGTTTAGGCGAAGCCCTGCGCCGGTAGAACATCATCATTGTCACCACGCCATCGTGCTGACGGAACTCATCTCCGGGGCCTTTGCTGGATCGGAGGGCCGGAGATCGTCATCGAGCTGAACGTGTGCTGAACTCGGAGGCCCCGTACGTTCGGAGCTTGGATTGGTCGGATCGTGAAGACGTACGACTACATCAACCGCGTTGTGCTACCGCTTCCGCTTACGGTCTACGAGGGTACGTGGATGAACACTCTCCCCTCTCGTTGCTATATCATCACCATGATCTTGCGTGTGCATAGGAAATTTTTTGAAATTACTACGTTACCCAACAGTGGCATCCGAGCCTGGTTTTATGCGTTGATGTTATATGCACGAGTAGAAAACAAGTGAGTTGTGGACGATATAAGTCATACTGCCTACCAGCATGTCATACTTTGGTTCAACAGTATTGTAAGATGAAGCGGCCCGGACCGACATTACGCGTACACTTACGCGAGACTGGTTTCACCGTTACGAGCACTCGTGCTTAAAGGTGACTGGCGGGTGTCTGTCTCTCTCACTTTAGTTGAACCGAGTGTGGCTACGCCTGGTCCTTGTGAAGGTTAAAACGGAGTCTATTTGACAAACTATCGTTGTGGTTTTGATGCGTAGGTAAGAACGGTTCTTGCTAAAGCCCGTAGCAGCCACGTAAAATTTGCAACAACAAAGTAGAGGACGTCTAACTTGTTTTTGCAGGGCATGTTGTGATGTGATATGGTCAAGACGTGATGCTATATTTTATTGTATGAGATGATCATGTTTTGTAACCGAAGTTATCGGCAACTTGCAGGAGCCATATGGTTGTCGCTTTATTGTATGAAATGCAACGCATACTGTAATTGCTTTACTTTATCACTAAGCGATAGCGATAGTCGTAGAAGCAATAGATGGCGTAACGACAACGATGCTACGATGGAGATCAAGGTGTCGCGCGGTGGCGATGGTGATCATGACGGTGCTTCAAAGATGGAATCACAAGCACAAGATGATGATGGCCATATCATATCACTTATATTGATTGCATGTGATGTTTATCCTTTATGCATCTTATCTTGCTTTGATTGCGGTAGCATTTTAAGATGATCTCTCACTAATTATCTAGAAGTGTTCTCCACGAGTTTGCACCGTTGCGAAAGTTCTTCGTCTTTGAGACACCACGTGATGATCGGGTGTGATAGGCTCTACGTTCAAATACAACGGGTGCAAAACAGTTGCACACGCGAATACTCGAGTTATACTTGCGAGCCTAGCATATCTGATATGGCCTCGGAACACGGAGACCGAAAGGTCGAGCATGAATCATATAGTAGATATGATCAACATAGAGATGTTCACCATTGAAACTACTCCATCTCACGTGATGATCGGACATGGATTAGTTGATTTGGATCACGTGATCACTTAGATGACTAGAGAGATGTCATCTAAGTGGGAGTTCTTAAGTAATATGATTAATTGAACTTAAATTTATCATGAACTTAGTACTGATAGTATTTTGCTTGTCTATGTTTGTTTGTAGATAGATGGCTTGTCTTTGTTGTTCCGTTGAATTTTAATGCGTTCCTTGAGAAAGCAAAGTTGAAAGATGATGGTAGCAATTACGGATTTGGGTCCGTAACTTCGAGATTATCCTCATTGCTGCCTGGAAGAGTTATGTCTGGAAGCACCGCTGGGTGCGAACTGCTTGCTGATGCAATGACTACGTTAGAACGTCTGGCGAGCAAAGCTGATGACTACTCTATAGTTCGATGTGCCATGCTTTACGGCTTAGAACCGGGTCTTCAACGGCGTTTTGAGCGTCATGGAGCATATGAGATGTTCTAGGAGTTGAAGTTAATATTTCAAGCAAATGCCAGTTGAGAGATATGAAGTCTCGAATAAGTTCTACTACTGCGAGATGGAGGAGAACAGTTACGTCGGTGAGCATATACTCAAAATGTGCGGGTATAATAATCACTTGATTCAACTGGGAGTTAATCTTCCGGATGATAGCGTCATTGACAGAATTCTCCAATCACTGCCACCAAGCTACAAGAGCTTCATGATGAACTATAATATGCAAGGGATGAACAAGACTATTCCCGAGCTCTTCGCAATCTTTGAAAGCAGCGGAGGTAGAAATCAAGAAGGAGCATCAAGTGTTGATGGTCAACAAGACCACTAGTTTCAAGAAGAAGGGCAAAGGGAAGAAGAAGGGGAACTTCAAAAAGAACAGCAAGCAAGTTGCTGCTCAAGAGAAGAAACCCAAGTCTGGACCTAAGCACTGGCCGAGTGCTTCTACCGCAAGCGATGGACCTTTGAAGCGGAACTGCCCCAAGTATTTGGCGGATAAGAAGGATGGCAAAGTGAACAAAGGTATATGTGATATACATGTTATTGATGTGTACCTTACTAATGCTCACAGAGGACACTGGTATTTGATCTGGTTACATTGCTAATATTTGCAACTCGAAGCAGGGACTACGGATTAAGGGAAGATTAGCTAAGGGCGAGGTGACGATCTTGGCGTGGGAAATGGTTCCAAAATCGATGTGATCGCGGTCGCACGCTACCTCTACATCTACCATCGGGATTAGTTTTAGACCTAAATAATTGTTATTTGGTGCTGCGTTAAGCATGAACATTATATCTGGATCTTGTTTTATGCGAGGCGGTTACTCATTTAAATCGAGAGAATAATGGTTGTTCTATTTATATGAGTAATATCTTTTATGGTCATGCACCCTTGAAGAGTGGTCTATTTTTATTGAATCTCGATAGTAGTGATACACATATTCATAGTGTTGAAACCAAAAGATGCAGAGTTGATAATGATAGTGCAACTTATTTGTGGCACTGTCGTTTAGGTCATATCGGTGTAAAGCGCATGAAGAAGCTCCATACTGATGGACTTTTGGAATCACTTGATTATGAATCACTTGGTACTTGCGAACCGTGCCTTATGGGCAAGATGACTAAAACACCATTCTCCGGTACTATGGAGAGAGCAACAGATTTGTTGGAAATCATACATACAGATGTATGTGGTCCAATGAATGTTGAGGCTCGTGGCGGATATCGTTATTTTCTCACCTTCACAGATGATTTGAGCAGATATGGGTATATCTACTTAATGAAACACAAGTCTGAAACATTTGAAAAGTTCAAAGAATTTCAGAGTGAAGTAGAAAATCATCGTAACAAGAAAATAAAATTTCTACAATCTGATTGTGGAGGAGAATATTTGAGTTACGAGTTTGGTCTACACTTGAAACAATGCGGGATAGTCTCGCAACTCACGCCACCTGGAACACCACAACGCAATGGTGTGTCCGAACATCGTAGTCGTACTTTACTTGATATGGTGCGATCTATGATGTCTCTTACCGATTACCGCTATCGTTTTGGGGTTATGCTTTAGAGGCGGCCGCATTCACGTTAAATAGGGCACCATCAAAATCCGTTGAGGCGGCGCCTTATGAACTATGGTTTGGCAAGAAACCAAAGTTGTCGTTTCTTAAAGTTTGGGGCTGCGATGCTTATGTGAAGAAACTTCAACAGATAAGCTCGAACCCAAATCGAGAAATGTGTCTTCATAGGATACCCAAAGGAGACTATTGGGTACACCTTCTATCACAGATCCGAGGGCAAGATTTTCGTTGCTAAATTCGGATCCTTTCTAGAGAAGGAGTTTCTCTCGAAAGAAGTGAGTGGGAGGAAAGTAGAACTTGATGAGATAATCTGTATCTACTCCCTTATTGGAAGGTAGTTCATCACAAGAACCGGTTCTGTGACAACTACACCAATTAGTGAGGAAGCTAATGATATTGATCATGAAACTTCAGATCAAGTTTCTGCTGAACCTCGAGGTCTACAGAGTAAGATCCGCACTAGAGTGGTGCAGGAATCCTATTGCGGAAGTCATGTTACTTGACCATGATGAACCTAAGAACTATGAGGGCGATGATGAGCCAGATTCCATAAAATGGCTAGAGGCCATGAAATCGAGATGGGATCCATGTATGAAAACAAAGTATGGACTTTGGTTGACTTGCCCGATGATCGGCAAGCAATTGAGAATAAATGGATCTTTAAGAAGAAGATCGACGCTGATGGTAATGTAGCTGTCTATAAAGCTCGACTTGTTGCAAAAGGTTTTCGACAAGTTCAAGGGGTTGACTACGATGAGACTTTCTCACCGTGGCGATGCTTAAGTCTGTCCGAATCATGTTAGCTATTGCTGCATTTCATGATTATGAAATTTGGCAAATGGATGTCAAGACTGCATTCTTGAATGGATTTCTAGAAGAAGAGTTGTATATGATGCAGCGGAAGGTTTTGTTGATCAAAAGGTGCTAACAAAGTGTGCAAACTCCAACGTTCCATTTATGGACTAGTGCAAGCATCTCGGAGTTGGAATAAGCGCTTTGATAGTGTGATCAAAGCATATGGTTTTATCTGAGACTTTTGGAGAAGCCTGTATTTACAAGAAAGTGAGTGGGAGCTCTGTAGCATTTCTTGTTTTATATGTAGATGACATATTGTTAATTGGAAATGATATAGAATTTCTGGATAGCATAAAGGGATACTTGAATAAAAGTTTTTCGATGAAAGACCTCGGTGAAGCTGCTTATATATTGGGCATCAAGATCTATAGAGATAGATCAAGACGCTTAATAGGACTTTCACAAAGCACATACCATGACAAAATTTTGAAAAAGTTCAAAATGGATCAGGCAAAGAAAGGATTCTTGCCTGTGCTACAAGGTGTGAAGTTGAGTCAAACTCAATGCCCGACCACGCAAGAAGATAGAGAAAATGAAAGATGTTCCCTATGCTTCAGCCATAGGCTCTATCATGTATGCAATGCTGTGTACCAGACCTGACGTATGCTTAGCAATAAGCTTAGCAGGAAGGTACCAAAGTAATCCAGGAGTGGATCACTGGACAGCGGTCAAGAACATCCTGAAATACCCGAAAAGGACTAAGGATATGTTTCTCGTATATGGAGGTGACAAAGAGCTAGTCGTAAGAGGATACGTCGATGCAAGCTTTGACACTGATCCGTATGATTCTAAATCGCAAACCGGATACGTGTTTATATTAAACGGTTTAGCTGTAAGTTGGTGCAGTTCTAAACAAAGTGTCGTGGTGGGATCTACATGTGAAGCGGAGTATATAGCTGCTTCTCAAGCAGCAAATGAAGGAGTCTGGATGAAGGAGTTCATTTCCGATCTAGGTGTCATACCTAGTGCATCGGGACCAATGAAGATCTTCTGTGACAATACTGGTGCAATTGCCTTGGCAAAGGAATCCAGATTTCACCAGAGGACCAAGCACATCAAGAGACGCTTCAATTCCATTCGGGACCAAGTCCAAGTGGGAGACATTGACTCTAGTGCAAGTGGGAGACTGAAGGAAATATGCCCTAGAGGCAATAATAAAGTTATTATTTATTTCCTCATATCATGATAAATGTTTATTATTCATGCTAGAATTGTATTAACCGGAAACATGATACATGTGTGAATACATAGACAAAACATATAGTCACTAGTATGCCTCTACTTGACTAGCTCATTAATCAAAGATGGTTATGTTTCCTAACCATAGACATGTGTTGTCATTTGATTAATGGGATGACATAATTAGGAGAATGATGTGATTGACATGACCCATCCCGTTAGCTTAGCACTTGATCGTTTAGTATTCTGCTATTGCTTTCTTCATGACTTATACATGTTCCTGTGACTATGAGAATTATGCAACTCCGTTTACGGAGGAACACTTTGGTACTACCAAGCGTCTGGCGAAAGCTGGGTGATTATAAAGGAGTACTACGGTGTCTCGAAGGTATATGTTGAGTTGGCATATTTCGAGATTAGGTTTTGTCACTCCGATTGTCGGAGAGGTATCTCTGGGCCCTCTCGGTAATACTCATCACTTAAGCCTTGCAAGCATTATAACTAATGAGTTGGTTATGAGATGATGTGTTACAGAACGAGTAAAGAGACTTGCCGGTAATGAGATTGAACTAGGTATTGGATACCGATGATCAAATCTCGGGCAAGTAACATACCGATGACAAAGGGAACAACGTATGTTGTTATGCGGTTTGACCGATAAAGATCTTCTTAGAATATGTAGGAACCAATCTGGGCATCCAGGTCCCGCTATTGGTTATTGACCGAGAATGGTTTTAGGTCATGTCTACATAGTTCTCAAACCAGTAGGGTCCGCACGCTTAACGTTTCGATGACAGTTTTATTATGAGTTTATAAGTTTTGATGTACGAAGTTTGTTGAGTCCGGATGTGATTACGGACATGACGAGGAGTCTGGGAATGGTCGATACATAAAGATTGATATATTGGAAGCCTATGTTTGGACATCGGAATGGTTCCGGGTGAAATCGGCATTTTACCGGAGTACCGGGAGGTTACCGGAACCCCCCGGGGGGTTAATGGGCCTACATGGGCCAAGAAGGAGAAGAGGAAGGAGCCAAGAGGGGGCCGCGTGCCCCTCCCCCTCTCAGTCCTAATAGGACAAGGGAAGGGGGCCGGCGCCCCCCCCCCTTTCCTTCCCCTCTTCCTCCTCTTTCCCCCTTCTCTCCTACTCCAACTTGGAAAAGGGGAGTCCTACTCCCGGGGAGTAGGACTCCCCCCTTGGGGCGCCCCCTTAGGCCTCATTTGGTTCCAAGGGGAGATAATTCCATGGAAATGGTGCCCTGGGTAGAATGTTCTTGACCAATTAATAACCCCGTGGAAACTTCACATCACCATTTGGCGAGAGATGGGGATATCGCCCTTCTTCTTACCAATGCAATTGTTCCATTCTACTTCTGCTTGCTACCATCATTTGGAGAGATGGATGAGCTCCCACAACTGCAGCTCTACAAGAAAATGACTATCAACCGCATCAAATCAGGAAGCGGCTCCACGAATTTGGTCTCGGCAGCGCCATGCGGAGAAAACAAGATCCGAAGAGGAGTTCAGCGATTTCACACGAGATCAAAGGAAGCGACACACATGCTGTTCTCCTTGACCTGCGAGGGCTGGCGAAAAGTCACCGGGCAGGTCAGATCATGCCCGCACTCGACGAGGATGCCAACGAGAGCAGGTGGAGGAGGGACTCACCGTCGGCATGGGGATGGAGGATGGACTCATTGGCGGGCCGTCGATCCCGGGAACCGGAGGGAGAGGGTCGGGCGTTGCTCGATCGACGACGGAGTGGGTCGACGCGCATAGGTTCGTCGGCGGAGGAGCTCGGGAGGCGGCGCTGGATCTGGGTCTGACGGCGCCGTCGCGCTCGTCTCGCTCGAGCCGTGGCTTCTCTCCCGACCTATGGGGTCGTGGCTTTTCTCCCGATGGAAGCGAGCGTGGTTCGGGCAGGGATCCCTCCCCTCGTGTGTGACCAAATGGTATCGTGGGCTTACCCGGGTCAGTTCGACCGGTGGTTTTCCTGCACGGGGAAAAGGCAGGGATCCCCCCGGGATCCCATGCAACCAAACGAGGCCTTAGGATGGCGGCCTCCTCCCCCTGGCTCCTTTATATACTGGGGCGGGGGGCACCCCATAGACACACAAGTTGATCTACGGATCGTTCCTTAGCCGTGTGCGGTGCCCCCTTCCACCATATTCCACCTCGGTCATATCGTCGCGGAGTTTAGGCGAAGCCCTGCGCCGGTAGAACATCATCATCGTCACCACTCCGTCGTCTTGTGGAACTCATCTCGGAGCCTTTGCTGGATCGGAGGGCGGAGATCGATCATCGAGCTGAATGTGTGCTGAACTCGGAGGCCCCGTACGTTCGGAGCTTGGATCGGTCGGATCGTAAAGACATACGACTACATCAACCGCATTGTGCTAACGCTTCCGCTTACGGTCTACGAGGGTACGTGGACGAACACTCTCCCCTCTCGTTGCTATATCATCACCATCATCTTGCGTGTGCGTAGGAAATTTTTTGAAATTACTATGTTCCACAACAGGATGAAAGAATAGAAGAGCGTTGCGATGATTTAGATGGAGGTTCCGATGACATGGCCGAGGAAATTTGCGCTCCGGAAAAGAAAAGATGAAAACACTTGGAACTAGAATTTATTCACCAAGAACAAACTCCGAAGGAAGGGATTATTTGCTACGAGGAAATAAGAATAAGATTTATTGTATGCTTATCCTTCACCAAATTAAATTGATGACAAACAATGGATTCTTGCATACTACTTATTCTTCTTGAAAGAGAATTGAGAAGTGACATATCGCAAACTTGAGGAAGTCTTCATGAACCACCGGTAGGATTGAAAAGAACGAATGGATTTAAAATGATAAACAAGGAAAAAGAATCTTGAACGAACCACCGTAAGAATTCGAAAATGACTGATGAAAGAGAATGAATCACCAGGAAGGATTCGTCGAACAATATACTAGAAGGAATTTAGATGCAAAAGAATAAAGAGATCATGAGCTGATTAAGGAACACTTGAACGAAGCACCGAGATAAATAGAGAACGATAACTGGAATGATGGCCTCCGGTGAAAAGAAATGGAAAACAACTCCTGACATGCTCCGGATGGATGAAAAGAATTTGTATGACTTGAAACAATTTGATAGGATAACATCGAGCTAGCACCGCGAATCTCCGGGGAACGGACAAGATTTAGAGGAAAAACTCTTCTTCGGACTTCAAATGGCGACGAAAAACAACACCAAAATTACTGAGATACTCTGGGTGAATGAAAAACAAAGAGGTTGAGCCAACAATGAAAAGAATATGAACGAGATCTTGGACAGGCATCTGACTGATGGAATTCATTCTTATGTCACACTTTAAAGAATTGAGAATAACTCCGGGGGAATTAGAAGAGTCAGGTAAGATCCTGGGAAAAGACCTGTGGGTTAGGGCCCACTGAAGAGAAAAACACCGTTGGAAAGGGATGTTGACGAGATAGATGATGCACCGGAACAATTGAAATATTTGAATGAGGTGACAACCTCGAATTAATTCAAACACAGACAAATCTCCTGAAATGTCTTAAACACTCCGGAAGGATAAGCTGGGAGAGGCGAACGAGCATGGAAAAACACTTCGGTCAAAGAAAGAATACGATCAATCACCGGAAACTTGAATTGAGTCCACCGGAAAAGAAAAAGAGATGAAGAATGGTGAGCGAGACGAGAATTCACCGGTTGAAATGATTGAGGGAAGACTGAAGAGACTCCACATGAATGGAATTGATGGTCGAAAGAGACTCAGGCTCCGGGAAGAAGAGGGTTGGAGGGCGGGAAAACAAAGGAAACTTGGAAGGGGAGAAACCGATGAATAACTTGAAGAGAAAAAACACCGGTTGAAAGAAAACAAAGGCTTCGCACGAGTAGGAAGCATACTCGATTACGGACTCCGGTTCCGAGGAGAAAAAAGGGGAGGGCGGGTGGGAAAAGAAAACAACTGAGGATTGAACTCAAAGATGCGGAGGCTCGAGTCAACTTGACGAGAAATGCACCGGATAAAAGAGGATGGACAACTCACGAAACTAACCACGTGATCCTAAAGAAAAATTTGAAGGGGAAGAGGAGTAGTTCAAAACACCTCGTCAAGATTCCTCACCGAGCGATTTAATAGTCCGAGGAGTAAAAAGAATTCCTACTCTCCGATATAACTAGACTCCGAAAATAGTTTTCTTCTAGACTTGACAACGGCCAAACTACACGATCAATCAAGGGGGCTCCTAGGGTCGGTCGAGGCTCTGATACCAACTTGTCACGCCCAAGATGCGACCCTATCCTAAAGGAACTCGAAGGTCCCACCAAGGATAGAAGCGCATCTTGAAGATGCTTTTGCAAGGTGGATATCATTACATCAACATTACATAATAGTGGGGATACATCCGATACATACAATGTCACATGAATACAACAATACAACATACAAGAACAACATCCGACTACGGATGAATCATAAACAGAAACTCAAACAATATCCACCCTGCTTGCCCAGGCTGCCGACCTAGAACCTATCCCCTGATCGAAGAAGAAGCAGAAGAAGAACTCCAAAACAAGCAAACATCGCTCTCGCGTCAGGATCATCGCAAAACCTGTACCTGCAACTGTTGTTGTAGTAATCTGTGAGCCACGATGACTCAGCAATCCCATTACCATGGGTATCAAGACTAGCAAAGCTTAATGGGAAAGGAAGGGGTAAAGTGGTGAGGTTGCAGCAGCGACTAAGCATGACATGGTGGCTAACATACATAAATGAGAGCGAGAAGAGGAGCAAAAAGCGGTCGTGAAGCTAGCAATGATCAAGAGGTGATCACGAACACCTACTTCGTCAAACATAACACGAAACCGTGTTCACTTCCGGACTCCACCGAGAAGAGACCATCACGGCTACACACGCGGTTGATGCGTTTTAATTCGGATCAAGTGTCAAGTTATCTACAACGGACATTAACAAATTCCCATCGCCACATAACGCGGGCACGGCTCTCGAAAGTTTATACCCTTGAGGGTGTCCCAACAGCCCATGACAAGCTCTCGCGATCAGCGAAGAATAGACCTTCTCCGGGAAGACCCGATCAGCCTCGGAATCCGGTTTACAAGACATTTCGACAATGGTAAAACAAGACCAGCAAAGCCGCCCGATGCGCCGACAATCCCGATAGGAGCTGCACATATCTCGTTCTCAGGGCAACACCGGATGAGACAGGCTACGAGTAAAACCGAGGTGGCCCCGAAGGCGGCTCGGTTCGGACCAACACTTAGACAAGCACTGGCCCGGGGGGGCTAAAATAAAGATGACCCTTGGGTTGGCCGACCCAAGGGAAGGGTATAGGTGGTAGTGAGGCAAATGGTAAAACCAAGGTTGGGCCTTGCTGGACAAGTTTTATTCAAAGCGAACTGTCAGGGGGGTCCCATAAATCACCCGACCGCGTAGGAACGCAAAATCCGGGAACATAACACCGGTATGACGGAAACTTGGGCGGCAAGAGTGTAACAAAACACCAGGCATAAGGCCGAGCCTTCCACCCTTTACCAAATATATAGATGCATTAATAATATTAGAGATATTGTGATATCCCAACATAACCCTGTCCACCATGGAGCAATCCTCAACTTCACCTGCCACTAGCAACGCTATAAGAGGGCTGAGCAAAGCGGTAACATAGCCAAACAACGGTTTGCATAGGAAAGGTGTCAAAGGTTAGAGGTTCATGGCAATTTGGGATGGCTTGATAAACAGGTAATAGGTAGCGCAGCATAGCGATAGAACGAAGCAACTAGCATAGCAATGATAGTAGTGAGATCCGGGTAGCGGTCATCTTGCGAAATCCCGCAAGGAAGAAGAACGAGTCCATGAAGAAGATGAAGCCACGAAGGCAGACCAAGCGTGAGCGACGCATCCTCACGATCGCAACGAAACGAGAACTATCGAGAAGAAGCACACAACATGGTAAACACACCACACATGAACAAGGCATGATGCACAACAAGCATGATGCATGACCAAGCTACAGGTAGCTACTCATGGCAAGAGATGATGCAAACAAGAACAACACATCAAGGCAAGTTTAAATGAGGCCGGGAACAACATATAACAATTCCGGTAAGTCCTCATATGCAAATTTCGAAATTGGTCCAGATCTGAATAAACCTTATGTTCAAGTTGTTAAACAACAAGTTAAGATGCACCAAGATGATCTGCACGAGATTCTAGTCAAGTTACATATAAAGTTCATTAGATTCAGAGCTACGGCCTGGAAGATATGAGCAAAACAAGTTAAGCATGGCATTGATGCAAAATGCACCCAAACATCAAGCAAACACCTCAAAACAAGGATGCAACATGATAATATGAAGCTATATATAAAATCAAGCAAGTTTCATATAGAGCACACTCAAAACGGAGCAACGGTGCAACACATACACTATACAAGTCATAGCAACAATTTGTCCAAAACAGCAAGTAGGCATATTACAAGCATCAAAACAATATGCTACAGCACTCCAACATAATAACAAAAGGCATGGCATGAAGTACAGGTAAAGCACAACAAAACATGAACACTGAGCTATCTCCAGAAATCACTAGAACATGCTCAAAAAGACATGGGAATATTGCAAATAATAATGATTAGGACTTTAGCGAGAAATAACATCGAGGTTGCAATGTTTAGAGCTATCAAACAACATGTTACAAGAATGTATCATGGCAAACAAAGGCATGGCATGATACTACTAAATGCATAGAACAACAGTCCCTTACTGACCATGAGCCAAAATGGCATAGAAAATATGATGGCACCCATGTAAACATGGCAATTTATATTACAGATTCATACATGGCAGGAACAACAATAAGTAGGCATGTTGGTGAGCTTGAACCACTCACCACAGAGCAATACATGGCATGGCAAGGCAACCAACAGTAATAAGGCATGTTTATGAAGCTAAGCATGGCAAGAGCAAGTTCATAGGGTGCATGGATCACTAGGAAAACACATGGGAACAAGTGAACTTAATGTTAACAGGCTGATAGCAACATTATCAAGAAAATTTGGAGCAAGATATGAACAATCTACAGCAAGCTATAATTGCAACCAGTGGAATTAATGGATAGAGCAAGACATGTAGATCAAAACATGTTTATAGAGCATCTCCAGATTATGCATAGAATGATTAGTAGCAACATGTTTATATAGCATCACGAAATAACAGATTCAGCCTAGCAAAACAGTAATAGCAAGTACACTCCTTAACAAGCTCGATTCACTCACCACAAGTCATTGCATGACAAGATAAGAATAGCATCATCAAGAAGACATGTTTGTGAAACAAACCAAGGCAAGAACAAGTCCATAGCATGCAAGGATCAAATATAGCAACCTTGGCTAAATTGAATAACAAGTAAACAATCTGCCAGGAAACATTTTGAAGCAAAAGTAGAGCACCAAAATGAGATGCTAGACTACTCCATAATTGCAAACAAGGGCATGACTGGATAGACAATAACCATATGTTCAAAACACCCTTACTGAAGTATCTCCAAATATGCATGGATCTCTCTGTAGGATCAAGTTTACATTGCATCAAAATAACAGCAGAACAGGGACTAAAATTAGCAATATCACGAAGCCTAGTTTGCATGCTTGTGCTAGTCACCACATTGATCAAAAAAATACATGGCATACACCCCTGGAAAGATGGCATGGCATGGATCAACATACATGTAGAGCTCAACCTCATAGGATGCACACATCAATCATGGCAAAAATGAGAAATGAGCAAGTTATAACAGTTTCAGCAGATTAACATCAACATGCACTCTTCCAACAACATTTCGGGCGTCAAGAGGAGCTCAAATGAAAATGATGCAATGGAATGAAATGAAGTACTCGTCGAGGTGAATAATTTGACATATTACACGCGCGCGAAAGCAGACTACGGGGCCTTGAGAGATACGATGCAACGAACATGGTATGATTATGCAAATACTTGGGGATTTGTGGAAATCGGGTCAACACGCACGGAAAAGCAGGCGGGGCAGCTTCGCCGGAGCTGGACGACGCCGGCGACGAGGAGGAGGCTGGAGAGGAGGGGCGAGGAGGCGGCGGATCAGCCTTCCTCGGCGGATCTGGCCGGGCGGGCGGTGGAGGGAGCCGGCGCCGGGCGGCGAAGCTCGATCCGCCGCGATCCGCGGATCTGGCCGGCGGGCGCCGAGGATGGCAATGGCGGGCGGCCAGCGGAGGGGCACGGGTAGGGAGCCGAGGAGGTCTTGGCGGGTGGCGGCGGCTTGGCGCGAGGCCGGCGAGGTGGCAGAGGCAGCAGGCTTGAGGGCGCGGGCAGGCCGTGGCCTTCAGGCCATGGCCATGGTGGGTGGCAGAGGGGAGACGGGACGCTGCATGAGGGCAGCGCTGGCAGCATGGGCAGGCGGCGGGCGCGGGCGCCACGTGGCGTGCAGCGGTAGGCACGGGGCGGCGGCGCGATTTTTTCCGGCGGGCGCGGACATGTCCGCCGGGCAACAGGGAGGAATAGACTAGGGTTTCGCCCGAATTTTGGAGGGGATCACATATTTATAGGTAGTGTGAGCTAGGAGAGTCCAAATGAGGAGCGGTTTTCGGCCACGTGATCGTGATCGAACGACCGAGAGCATGGAGGGGAGTTTGGTGGGTTTTGGGCCAGTTTGGAAGGGGTGTTGGGCTGCAACACAAAGAGGGCTTTGCAGTTACCCGGTTAACCGTTGGAGTATCAAACGACCTCCAAATGGCACGAAACTTGACAGGCGGTCTACCGGTGCTATACCAAGGCCGCTTGGCAAACCTCAATTCATTCCGAGAATGTTTAATACCCGCTCACAACAGAAGACAAAAGGGGAACGCCGGATGACATAGGAGTGCCGGATTGCAAAACGGACAACGGGGAAAATGCTCGGATGCATGAAACGAACACGTATGCAAAATGAAATGCACATGAAGACATGATAAAATGCAACACGCAAGCAAATGACATGGCAAAGACGGTGAATAACTGGCAGACACCTGGCACAACGAATCCGGGGCGTTACAACACTCCTCCACTAACAAGAGATCTCGTCCCGAGATCTTAGGACCGAGACGGAAGGGAAAAGGGTAGAGGTGAAACAAGAACTCAAGAGAAGAAGCAAAGAATCGAGAGCACTCGAGAAGAAGAGAGGACCGACGAGAATGGCGAGAATCGAAAGCTCACGGAATGAGATAGACTATGAAACGACTCGTTCTAACCGGAGTGGTTAGAATTATAAAAGAAACGGATAAGACTGAAAGAATTTAGGTAGCACTCCGGTTGAAAATGGGAGGATTAGAACGAACTTGAGAGGATGGAATGGTACTTGATGAACTCTTGAAGAATGTATTAAATCATGAAGAACCACCAAGAAGAACTCTGTTAACAAAAGGCTGATGAGATAGAATGAAGGATGTGAAGAAATATGCCCTAGAGGCAATAATAAAGTTATTATTTATTTCCTCATATCATGATAAATGTTTATTATTCATGCTAGAATTGTATTAACCAGAAACATGATACATGTGTGAATACATAGACAAAACATATAGTCACTAGTATGCCTCTGCTTGACTAGCTCATTAATCAAAGATGGTTATGCTTCCTAACCATAGACATGTGTTGTCATTTGATCAACAGGTGGTGGTGGTGGTGGGTTGTTGTTGTTGTTGTTGCCTTGGTTCTAATTCTGAACTAGTAGCTGCATCAAGGTATTCTGCTGCTGGATCAATGGAGTGAGCTTCGATGGGAAAGCAAATCCATTGCCACGTCTCGGAGGCATCTGATGGGTTTAGAAAAGATGAGAAAACAGAATAGAATGAGGTCTAAAGGTAAAACACTACCCATATGCACATGAGACAAACACAATCATATCACACCAATCAATTCAAACAAGGGCTTACAATCGGTCTAACTATCATTACAAAAGTGCTTGGACTATTCTATATACGTGGAGAAATACTACTACTGATATGGTGGTTGACTAGAAGTTTTGATCGGTGGAAGACTCCATGATATCCGCTCCAGCTTCATCAATGTAGTCATCATCTCTATCGTCGGGGTTAGAATCGGTGTCATCAATGATGATGTAGTCCTCTGAATGAAGGTCCTTGGAATGGTCGTCATCTCCTCCTGGCACAAGGTCTCCCATGAATAATCCTAGGTTCCTTGTCAGATCGTCATTTTTCTCCACTAGTATCATCATTTGCTTCTCATATCCGTCGTGTGTAGACTTGAGTTCCTCTTCAAGCTCCATAATCCTGGTCATTGCCTTCTTCAGATCTATCATGCTTGCGCCCATCTGGTTCACCTGGCGACGAATGTGCTGGTTTAACTCCTGGATGAAAGCTGCAATGGACCTGTCCCTCCTGGTGCTAATCATCTCCCATTGCTCATCTTGGCGCCCACATATCTGGTAGATAGTGTCCTTAAGATCCTTGTGATAAACTTCTCCAATGCGTCCCATGGCGATGTGGGCTGCCATGCTCTTTCCTAGACTCCAGGTTGGTGCATCGAAGGAAAACTCTATGGGCTCAGTAACTGGCATGAATGTCCATCCTAGAATGTCGTGGGAAATGAACACCTATGGGGCAGGGCCCCTTCTCGGTCCGGCGGGAGGCGGAGGCGTCTGAAAAGCGGTCGAGGCGAAGCCGCGATTTTACCCAGCCGGAGCTCTCGAGAGATAAAACTCCTCTGCTGCTTTGTGGTTATATTGTGTTCTTGCTCGAGGCGTGGCGTTCTGTAGTTTGAATGATTGAACCTCCTCTCGTTCGCATGGGCCTCCTTTTATAGGCTAAAGGGTCACCCACAGGTGCTTAAACAGACGAGGGGTAGAAATGTAAAAGAGGGGTTGGTGCAACTGCTCTCTGATGCACCCTACCTAACTCGACGGCGGGGACAAGGGCATTATTGCCGTCCGTGCATAAGCAGTCTGACGACCGTTTGGGGCGCCACCGCTTGCCACGATGGCCTTCTCGTCATCTCCACTTGCCACCTCGCACCGCTTGGCTGCCTGACTTCCGCCACGTCGCTGGAATGGTCTGCTGGCGACACGTCGACGGATGCGCTGGAGCATGGGCGCAGAGTGGTGGCTTCCCTTGCCGCGGTCGTTGTCTCGTCGCACCCGAAAGCTTGTCGCTCGTCGGGTCTTGCCGGGATGCGCGGCGCGTCGTGGCAAGTTTCTTGAAAATGCCTTGGTTGGCCTTCCCGGCAAGCTCCTCTTGCCGGGGCCTTGTCCTTCTCGGCAAGCTCCTCTTGCCGGAGTCTTGTCTTCTCAGTTAAAACACTTTGTTCTTGAATGGCATCAATAGGAGCTATGGAGGATCTTGGCGGGCGTCCGGCAAGCCTTGCCGCGGGGCGCTGCGACTGCCCGTGCACAAGTTCGGGATACTAAGGTACCCCTACTTTAGTACACCGACATAGAACTTGAACTTGAATCATCCAACACTCCTCTTCTGGTAAAGTGGCGATGTAGGTCCCGGTGAAGCTTGGTATTCCGATGTTCATGTACCTAGTGACTTCCTTCAGGTGTCGTCCAAAAGGAGTATCTTCATCCGGTTGTGTAAACTTGTTCCTTGAGTTCGCCATCCTATAGAGTGCAAAAGGGACAGGAGTCAGAAATGAGTAGAGAAGAGTGGATGATGGTTTAACTTAGTGGTCATGTCCTACCGTCACCATGTGCTCTGATACCATCTTGTAGCAACCAGACCTCAAACAGTCTAGTCTCTGTGCATCAATGTCATCCCGGGATCGGTAATGCTGACACGCACAGTACTTGAGGATTTATAACAGAGTCTCAATCACACACTTATTACATCGAAATGTCTCAAAAGAGAACTTATTACAATAATATGGCTAAAGGCCATCTAAATAAGATAATAGCGGAAGGCTTGGAAGATAAAGTGATTCCATCAACTACAACGGCATAGCTGAGTGAATGACAACGACCTATGGCACCTTACTCGTCGTCTGAAAACTCTAAAACATGATATGTTGTAGCCCGAAATGGGTCAGCACATGGAATATGCTGGCAGTGTAACACAAAATAGCAACGAACATAATAAATGCTATCACTACATGCATATATGGCTGGTGGAAAGCTCTATGGTTAAAGTTTTGCATAAAGCCAATTTTTTCCTACAACAAAGGAATAAATTTTATTTAACTATCATGGTGGTTGTTAAACATTGAGAAGGTTCCTCCAACCCAATCCCAATTAAGCAATATCAATTAACCCAACAATTTAATTTAGAGTGATGAGATCAACATGATAATCCAAGAACCATATACTCAAGATGTCTATAACCGGGGACACGGCTAACCATGATTAGTTCATACACTCTGCAGAGGTTTGCGCACTTTTGCCCACTAGACACGATCTCCTCTGTTAGATGCCTCACACTGCATGGTGTTTGAGAAATGGATGACTGAGACACAGTCTTTCAGGAACGTTAACTCTTTACTCTGGATGGACAGTTACACCTACTTTCCCCTACATCTGCTAGCCCACCACTGAAAGAGGTCATGCAACCTACTCAACTATGCTAGAGCCCATAATAGCTTGTGGCTGCACACGCAAGTTTCTAGCATGAATAATCTTATGATCCCTTTGAGCCTTGGTGGCGAACCGTAGGATGATCACCCGTGTACTCCGGGATATCCTAGGACAACACTGGATACTCCAGGTGTCTGCAACCAATCCACCTAGATGTGTATTTAAGTAGCCACCTTATGTTAACCATTTATTAACAACTCTCACATCTGTCATGGATACACTAAACCAATCCACGTCTACGAGCATAGCATAGCAATCCTGAGCATAACGCAGAAGTAACTCCACTACAAAAAAAGACACATCCGTGACATTTTGGGCGAGCAATTTTTTTACATCATACATATGACACTTCTATAGCGATAATTGTGACAAAACCGGTATCATCAAAGATGTGGTGGGCTCCTACTTCTATGACAAAAATCATGACGAGAAAATGGGGTTTTATCTGGGCAGGCGGAGCGAGCTGCATGACATTCTTTGGGCCGTCCATGATGAAAAAAACCGTGGTAGAAGCGAGGAAGGAAAATTTGGGGAGTTGCGGTTCACGGTGGGAGAGCGATCGCGTTTCTCTCGTCTGTGCTGGCGTGTGTGTGCGAGGCGTTGGCTCTAACTGAACCCGAGCAAGGCACTGAACCCAAGTGATTGCATTGCAGGCTACGCGTTACTGAACCCGAGGGATCGATCGATGGCTGTTAAGTGAACCCGATGGAGCGATTCCTTCGCTACTGCTGCTAACTGAAGCCGATCGATTGGATGAACAGTGAGTGTTGCGGGGGGGTTTGGATGAACAATGAGCGGTGGCGTTGCCTCTGGATGAATAGGAACTCGTGGTGTGGAGGGCTGGATGAACAGTAGACGCTGGAGGGGTGGCCGTGGAGGGGTGGTTGAATAGGATCCCGTGGTGTGGAGGGCTGGATGAGCGATGAAGCGGTGGAGGGTGGCCGTGGAGGGTGGTTGAATAGGACCCGTGGTGTGGAGGGCTGGATGAGCGATGCGGTGGAGGGTGCCCGTGGAGGGGTGGTTGAATAGTAGCCGGTGGAGTAGTCGTGATGGAGGTGGAGGAGGTCGGCGGTAGCCCGTGGGAGGCGGGAGGAGGTCGATGGTGGAGATGAGCAGTATCCGTGGAGTCCGTTTTGCGATGCGCCACCCCTCCCCTCCGTTTGACCGTAGCACTCCAACACAAGTCTGTTTAAATCCGCTTTGCGATCGCCCACCCTCCGATCAGCGGGACCCTGTTTTGACCGTGGGAGGTCCGTTTCCTCCGTTTTGCGATATGCCACACCTCCCGATCAGCGGGACCCCGTTTGGCCGTAGGAGGTCCGTTTCCTCTTTTTGCGATGCGCTAGGCCCCTCGATCAGCGGGACCCGTTTGAATGTGGCGGTCGAACACAAGGCCGTTTCGCCGTTGTCGCGATGCGCGGGCCTCGTTCCATCGCTGTTCCGTCCAAGCCCTCCCGATGAACACGATCACGCATTCCGTTCCGACCCAGCCGGTTGGCTCCCCATGAACACGGCAGCGGCGCTGTTTCTGTTCCGACCCAGCCATGTATGTATGCGCGATAGGCGTTAGAGACCCTGCCTGTATGTACGTACGTGGCGTATTTTCTTTCTTGCAGCCTCGCCGTTGTACGTACGTGTACATGTACGTGCACGCCTCTACTATGACACGTGCGCGCCTCTACATCGACGACACGTGCGCGCCTCCACATAGACCAGTATGTACGTACACGTTCGCGACCAGAATGACAACGCTACGTACGCTTCGACTAGGTGGGTCCCAACAGTCACGCACTTCCTTGTGTGCGAAGATGTAGCTGGTGGGTCCCAGTACTCAGGGGGGCGAATCATTTTGTTTTTTTTGCCCAGACGCACTTCCTTGCGTGTGAAGATGTAGCTGGTGGGTCCCAGCAGTCAGGGGGGCGAATCTTTTTTTTTTGCCCGGACGCACTTCCTTGCGTGCGAAGGTGCTGTTAGTAGGTCGGTGGTCGAAGCGAATCGTTTTTGCGGATGCACTTCCTTGCATGCGAAGATGTAGCTGGTGGGTCGGCGATCGAAATGTTTTTTAGCGAAATCTGATGGCCCGTCCGGTGGGTCCCGGTTGTCGGTGGAGGAATCATTATTTTTCGCGTAATAAGGAGGCACTTCCTTCTTTGCGGCCGTGGACCCGGTGTCGGCCTCTCCACGTCTGATCCACGTCCGATGGAAGTCGTTCCTTGACCACATTGACCACGCTGCGCCGAGACACTGGCGGTGGGCGACGGCGAGGCCTAGGATGGGGACGACGGGAGCCGGGAAAACAGCGGTAGTGGAAGCCAGCGTGGAGAGAATCGAGGCTCCTTGGTTCGGCTGCGGTGTGAGGCTGCCGTTGTCGCGAGAACTGGCAGCGGTGGGAATAGTAGAGGCGGTGAGGCCACCTTGACCTGAACCAGCCACGGGAGGCGGGGAGCATGCGGCACGACCGGCGCTGCTTTGGTATTTGGAGCAAGAAGACCAGAGGTTGAAGAAGCACTACGACCGTTGGATGGACATCGTCACGATCCTTTGGAGCTAGAATCGTTCATATTGACTAAAGTTGACAAAGGCCCCCGTCCTAGTCAACTTAGTAGGCCCATAAGTCAGCCTCCCACCATGGTGGGTCCCAGCTAGCAAGGGGAGTATTCATTTTTTTGTGCGTAATAAGGAGGCACTTCCGGTGGGTTGGTGACGGCCACGGGGAGCGTTTTTCACGAAATCGCTGGCCCGTCCAACATTGGCAAGCACCGAGCGAGTGATGCGATCGATCGGTGATCCTCAACATGCGTCTTGGACCACTTGAGGCTTCTTGCGACTCGACAGACGGCTCGCTGCGTTCACTTCGCACCTTTGCTTGAGTTGGCGGTGCGAGGTGTGCGAAGAGCACCGCCGTTGGCGCCTAACACCTCCGTTGCCTTCTTAAACTCTTGGTCATCAGTCTCATCTTCCTCCATCTCATCATCCTCATCTTCATCTTCGTCCTTGTCGCGGCCACGGGGAGGCATGTCTCCTTGCCGCGGCTTGGCCTTGCCGCGGTGCCATCCCCGGGCGGGAAGCTTCTTGCCGGATCCTCCGCCACCTCCCTGGGCTCTCTCCTTGTCACGGCGCTCGTACTCAGCTTTCTGTAGCTCCGCCATCTGCTCGACTTTCTTGCAGGTTTGGAGATCATGGCCCTTGGTGTGGTGGATCTTGCAATACCGCTTGCCGGAGCCATCCTGCTTGTCGGCGGCTACCACAGACTCGCCGGAGTAATCAGCTTTGGCCTTGTCAGAGCCGTCTCCGTTGCCGGAATGCTCAACAGCTAGCACATCCTTAGCCTTTCTCTTCTGTTGTTCCGCCTCGGTTCTTCCTTGCAGGCGGCATCCTCCTTGTCGAGATCATACGCTCCCGTAATCTCTCAGGGATTTTCCTCCCCTCCTCGGCCGTGCACACTTGTCGGCGAGCATAAAGCTCGCTGACATCTCGATCTTCTTGATTCACGCGTTACAGTGGAAGCTTGGCGATAACCATGGCGAGGTGGGCGTGCAGGATGTTTGCGCTGCACTGGCTGAATCTCTGTATGTACTTGCGCGGGGCTCTCCCTCTTTACGGATGAGCGGATGCAGATCACTCTCCTGGCCATGGGGTTTGTGGCCGCCTATGAAAGCGCCAACGAACTGATGACACAGTCCGCCCATGAAGAGATGGAGCCGTCCGGCAAGTGCATGAGCCAAGATCGGCGTTGGGCTTGAGCACCGTGCGGAAGTAGTTGGCGAGGATCTTCTCGTCGCGCCCTCGGCGCTTTGCACGCGATGGTGTAGATCTTTGAGAACTCCGACAGATGTATCCTGCCATCATACTTATCGGGCACGTCGGGCTTGAAGTTCTTGGTACTGGGCCACTGGACTTGCCGCAGCTCACGGGTGAACGCAGGGCAACCTGCCGCATACGGCAAGTTTCCTGGTTCCCCTGGCGCATGCATATCGACAGTGGGCCCAGCGCGCTGGTCAGATTGACGTCATGCTTTCCTTCTGCGCTCGATGCGAGTGCGAGCGTCTTCGTGCCGTCCTTCTTGGAGAACGTAGTGTTGATCGCGGCGGGTTCGTGGGTCCGACGACGCGGTGGAGTCGGCGTCAAAGTTGGCCCGACGAGCCGGCGACCTCGGCCTTCGGGGCTGGGAGTGCACGGAGGCAGCACCCCCAGCGGTCTTGTCGGCGTCGGCTTGCACCTGGGCGCCTTGCCGGGGTTTCAATGCACTCGGTTGCCGGGGCTTGTCACCGTTGGCAAAGCCGATGAGGCTGTAAATGGTCATCCTCCAGTCGTCAATCTTGTGTGGCGCCGGAGGGTAACCTAAGCGGTGGGCTCGGGCGGCGCTTCCTCTGCTATCTTAGGTGGCGGTGGTGACGGCGGCACGAGGCGCGGGATGTGCTCGGACTCCCAACTGGATTGGGAGGAGCAACAACCCGTTCGGGCGACCGTACCTCACTCGCGCCAGCATGCTGGCGTGCATGCTGATCTCGAACGTCCCGCGACCCACCAGCTTGGCCTTGCTCCAATGCGACGCGGTGCTAGGAGCACCGGGCGTTGTCGACCTGCACCTCTGGGAAGGGTGTGGTGTCTGCACGGTCGCCCGGCGCTTGCGGGGCCTTGTTTTGGACCTGGTGACGACGTGAGTCCCACCGTCGGCGCCCGCTCCTCCGCTGGCGTCCACTCCACCGCCGAACCCCTTCTACGTGCGCATGGGCCTCACTTTTATAGTCTAAGGGGTCACTGGCGGTGGCAGTGTAGGAAGGGGGTAGAAAGGTAAAGCGCAGGTTGGTACAGCGATGACCAGCGGTGTCCCTACCTAACTCGGCGGCGGGGACAAGGGCATTTAATGCCGTCCGGTCGCTAACGATTACTGCGAAAGCGACCGTTAGGTGCGCCACCGATCGCCACGATGGCCTCCTTGTCGGCTCCGCTTGCCACCTCGCACCGCCGACGGCTGCCTTGCGCGTCGCCGATGCTCTGGGACGACCCGTGGGTGACCGTCATTGGATGTCTTGGAGTGCAGGGTGGCAGCCTTGCGACAAGCACCTTGCATGACCCTTCTCTTTTTGCGCAAGCAAGCTTGCCGCCGCTGCCTGCTGCCTTGCCGGGCCTTGGGCGTCGCGGCAAGTTCTGGGCGCCTTGGTTGGCCTTCTGGCAAGTTCCTCTTGCCGTGGCCTTTGTCTTCTTAGTTGGTACTTTTTTCTTGAATGGCAGTAATAGGAAATGACGGAGGGTCTTGGCGGGCACCCGGCAAGCCTTGTCGCGGGGCGCTGCGACTGCCCGTGCACAAGTTCGGGGTACTAAGGTACAGATAGAAGAGGCGTTGTCCCCTTGTGCAATAACTCCCAACGCGATCGTATCTGCGCAATGATGCCAAAGTGCGACTCGCATGGGATAAGTGCAAACTGGATAGAGCCCGCTGCCGAGGTCGTGTAGCAATTCTTTGATGACTTGGCGGAGGTGGCAGTCAACTCCGATGAGCAGAAGCTCCTCACCTGCGCCACGACCGTAGCAGTGGCGTACATCGCTAGCGAGGGCGAAGAGGCAGCGGCAGCCTGCATGGCGAGTTGGCTTCATCTTTGGCGAGGCGGATCTGGTGAGGCGGCAAGCCTTGCCGCCGGGAAGATCTTGCCGGAGAAGGCGATGGCGAAGGGGAGGCTGAGGTCAAAGCGAGCGAGCCCGCGGAGGGCGCGAGCGGCCAGCCGTCTTCGAGCAACTTGCCGCAGGCGGAGCCCCCAGCGCAGCCCCAATTCCGACCAAGAAGGTGCCTCCGTCGAGTTGGAGAGCTGGCAGAGGTCCAGGCCGTCCAGCAGCCGCGGCACCGTGGGACACGCTCCACCGCGGCAAGCAACGTTGCTGCGGGAGGATCCCAGGCTGCGCCGACAGCTGAGGCGGGGTCTTCCCGGGCTGCCATGCCTGATCCTGCCGCAGCCCTCGGCAAGCGCCGGAGGTAGCCTACTCCTCCGCCACGTCGCGCCGAGAGGGTACCGGAGATCGACCTCTCCGCGCTGAGCTCCGATGATGATGAAGAGGAGGAGGAGGAGGAGGAGGAGTAAGGCTTTCTTCTTACTGTACTTGTCTTTCTTTGATCCTTGTTGTTGTTTGCCTTGTATCTAATCTGCTTCTCTCCAAACCCTGTTACGTCTCGGGACTTTGGCGGAGAGGCGTGAAACAGGCCAAGGTACCCGTGGTTAACATCGAGGGCGATCTGCTTTGTGGCGGCGGAAGATCGTCAGAGACCACCTTAACGAACCGGTCCCTTCCCTCGCGGCAGCTCCAGCACATCCCAGCGTAAGTACATTGGTTTGCTTCTGTTGTGGGGGCGCGCATGGGTGCTTCTTCTTACGCTAGCATCTTGATTGTTGACTCTTTTTGTATATAGGAGCAGAAGAGGCCCACGGGGGCGTCGAGAGGCCGACCGGAGGTGTCGTCGGCCGACCTCGCCACCAAGGGCGATTCCCGATATGGGAGCCCTCTCGGCAAGGAAGGGATCTCCGACAAAGGCGGAACAGTGAGCCCCTGGTGGTGGAGCCCATGATCCAGAGCCAGCCAGAGGTGACCCTCCTTGTCGGGGACTCTCCTTGGGTTCTGCTGATCTTCTTTTCTTCCTTTCGGATATTTGCTTGACTTTTCTTTCTTCTTCTGTCTTGAGATCCCCTCTTGGGGATCCGATGAAACCGAGGCCACCGGCGAGGAGGCGCCTGCAACACCGAGGGCGTCATCGTGAGGCGAGGAAGAGGCCGGGCCAGCGAGCCCGGCCGGTGAAGAGGCCGCCAAGGCTGCTTGGTGCGAGGGCGGGCGAGGGTCCGACAGTCGCCTTGGCGACCCGGAGGGCCTTGAGGCGCAAGCGCAACACCGACCGCCGACCCCTCCCGCCACGCTGGCGTCCGGACTCGAGGGCCCAGCCAGTGCTACTTGAAGGCGGCAAGGCGTATATATCAAGCTCCCGGGCATCGAGCTCCAAGGCACGGTTGAAGGAGAGGAGTTTGATGGGGAAGTACTTGCCTCTGCCGGGCTGGCGATGGTCGGCGAATAGCGGAAGCGCAGCGAAGTCGAGGAGGAACAAGCTGCTCGAAGCTGGAGTCACTCTACGCGCCCGACAAGCGAAGCTTGAGTCCCGGAAGCGCTTGTCATATGCGGGAGTTGACATAGAGAAACATGCACAAGAGCTCCGGAACCGCAACCAGGAGGCCCTCCGATCCATTGCAGAGGAGAAGGCGCAGCTCGGCGACGCAAAGGAGACGTTCATCCTGGAGAAGGCTGAACCCGCCAGTGCAAACACACTTGCTGAGTGCGGAACATCAGCAGCCCGCTGGCGGTGTTGCCTCCGGCAGGAAAAACTCGTCGGGCTAGTTCCAGCGCGCTTTTATCGTTGAGCGGACTCGAAACAGATCAAGGGTGCAACTTAGCCACGATTCGACCCCTTTGCGCACAGGTTTTTCATACAAGGCACGGTCCTTCAAGGAATGTGACTCAAAAGTTTGGAGCTGAGTGCTCTCTTTGCTCTACTGGCCGGTGGAGCTCGATGGCGCGTCCTCGACGGCGGCGCAGCACTCTGGAGAGGTGCGCTTGCCGGAGTAGGCACCAGAGCTGTTCTTGCCGGGCTTAGTCTTTGGTAGAACTGCCTTTGCCTTCTTGCACTTGTCGGTGGAGCTCGATGGTGCGTCCTCGATGGCAGCGCGATACTCGAGAGGTGCGCTTGCGGGCGGGCATCGAGCTGATCTTGCGGACTTGGCATTCTTCTTCCCGGGGAGCTTCGGTGACAAGTGGCTCGCGCTTCGGCTGCGGCTGCTTGCTTCAGTAGATCTTGTCGGTGCGAGATAAGTGCATCCTTCTTGTCACCTTGGACAGAAATGACACTTATCGGACAAGGCATCTTGAGCACATTGTAGGCATAGTGAGAGGCTGCCATGAACTTGGCGAGTCTTTGGGCGGCCTAGTATCCCATTGTAGGGCGATGGGAAATCAGCAACATCAAGCGTGACCCTATCGTCACGAAATTCAGCTCGCTGCCAAAGCGTCACTAGCGATGTGATCTTCCCCTTGACTTGCTCCTTCCCGGATTTATCCTTGAAAGGTACCGGTTTCTTGAGCTCTTGTCGGGGATCTGGAGCTTCTTGAGCACTGCGGAGGAAATCAGATTCAGGCCGGCCCCGCCGTCAACCAACATCTTCGTGACCTTGAGGTTGCAAATTGTTGGTGAGACCAACATTGGCAAGCACCCGACCGCAGTGATGCGATTAGGGTGATCCTCAACCTCGAAGACGATGGGCGTGCTGGACCACTTCAGAGGCTTGCGCGACTCGACGGACGGCTCCGCTGCGTTCAGTTCTCGCACCCACTGCTTGAGTTGGCGGTGCGAGGTGTGCAGAGAGGCACCGCCGTCAACGCACAACACCTCCGTTGCCATCTGAAACTCTTGGTCATCAGTCTCATCTTCCTCCATCTCATCATCCTCATCTTCATCTTCGTCCTTGTCGCGGCCACGGGGAGGCCTGTCTCCTTGCCGCGGCTTGGCCTTGCCGCGGTGCCCTCCCCGGGCGGGAAGCTTCTTGCCGGATCCTCCGCCACCTCCCTGGGCTCTCTCCTTGTCGCGGCGCTCGTACTCAGCTTTCTGTAGCTCCGCCATCTGCTCGACTTTCTTGCAGGTTTGGAGATCATGGCCCTTGGTGCGGTGGATCTTGCAATACCGCTTGCCGGAGCCATCCTGCTTGTCGGCGGCTACCACAGCCTCGCCGGAGTCATCAGCTTTGGCCTTGTCGGAGTCGCCTCCGTTGCCGGAATGCTCAACAGCTAGCACATCCTTAGCCTTTCTCTTCTGTTGTTCGCCTCCGGTTCTTCCTTGCAGGCGGCATCCTCCTTGTTAGATCATACGCTCCCGCAATCTCTTGAGGATTTTCCTCCCCTCCTCGGCCCGTGCACACTTGTCGGCGAGCATAAAGCTTCTGACATCTCGATCTTCCACATCGCCATCTCCTCCCTCATCCTGCGGTTCGCGCGTTCAGTGGAGCAGCGGCGATAAGCTTCTGACGAGGGTGGGCGTCTGGGATGTTCTTGTTGCACTGGCTGAATCTCTGTATGTGCTTGCGCGAGGCTCTCCCTCATACGGGCGAGCGGATCAGATCGCTCTCCTGGCCATGGGGTTTGTGGCCGCCTGTGAAAGTGCCGACGAACTGATGACACAGGTCCGCCCATGAAGAGATGGAGCCATTAGGCAAGTGCATGAGCCAAGATCTGACGTTGGGCTTGAGCACCAGTGGGAAGTAGTTGGCGAGGATCTTCTCGTCGCGCCCTCCGGCAGCCTGCTCCGCGATGGTGTAGATGCTGAGGAACTCCGACGGATGTATCCTACCATCATACTTCTCGAGCACGTCGGGCTTGAAGTTCTTGGTCTTGGCCCTTTGGACTTGCCGCAGCTCACGGGTGAACGCAGGGCAACCTGCCGCATACGGCAAGTCGCCTGGTTCCCCTGGCGCATGCATATCGACAGTGGGCCCAGCGCGCTGGTCATATTAACGTCGCGCTTCCCTTCTGCGCTCGATGCGAGTCGCAAGCGTCTTCGTGCCGTCGTTCTTGGAGAACGTGGCGTTGATCATGGCGGGTTCGCGGGTCCGGCGACAGCGGTGGAGTCGGCATCAAAGTTGGCCCGGCAGGCGGCGACCTCGGCCTTCGGGCTGGGAGTGCAGGCGGCACCCCAGCCGGTCTTGTCGGCGTCGGCTTGCGCTGGGTGCCTTGCGGGGTTTCGGCGCGCTCGGTTGCGGGGCTTGTCGCCTTTAAGCGAAGCCGATGAGGCTGTAAATGGTCATCCTCGATCGTCAATCTTGTGTGGCGCGGAGGTAATCTAAGCGGTGGGCTCGGGCGGCGCTTCCTCTCTTATCTTGGGTTGCGGTGGCGGCGAGCGGCACGAGGCGGGATGTGCTCGGACTCCCAAGCTGGATTGGGAGGAGCAACACCTCGTCCGGCGGCCGTACCTCACTCGCGCCCGGCATCTTGGCGTGCATGCTGATCTCGAGCGTCCGCGACCCACCAGCAGCCTTGCTCCAATGCGAGCATGGTGCTAGGAGCACCGGGCGATGTCGACCTTGCACCTCTGGGAAGGGTGTGGTGTCTGCACGTCGCCCGGCGCTTGCGGGGCCTTGTTTTGGACCTGGTGGCGATGTGAGTCCCACCGTCGGCGCCCGCTCCTCCGCCGGCGCCCACTCCACCACCCGTTTGCCCCGGCGGTGGTGGTAGAATCGATGTAGACGGAGCGGCCACCTCTGAAGGCTTCTTCTTTGGTGGGATGTTGATGAAGGCGTTGATGTAGTGCGCGCGGAGACCGGATCAGATGCTCACGACCTCGACGCCCCCGTACCTGGCGTGCCAAAGATGTCGGGGCATCTCTCTGTGGCCACGAGCACCTATGGGGCAGGGGGCCCCTTCTAGTCGGGCAAGGGAGGCGGGGCGTCTGTGAGCGGATCGAGGTCGGCGCTGGAGAGGCAGGTGATTTTACCCAGCTTGAGCTCTCGGAGAGATAAAACTCCTCTGCTGCCTTGTGTTTTATTTGTTCTTGCTCGAGGCCGAGCGTATGGTGGTGTTGGATCTCTGACTGCGGAACCCCGGTGTGGAAAAGTTCGAACCATGAACCCCTTCTCGTCGCATGGGCCTCCCTTTTATAGTCTAAGGGGTCACCGGCAGGTGGCAGTGTAGGAAGGGGGTAGAAAGGTAAAAGCATGAGTTGGTACTTGATGACCAGCAGTGTCCCTACCTAACTTTGTGGCGGGGACAAGGGCATTTAATGCCCGTCCGGTCGCTAACGGTCTGTGAAATGGCCGTTAGGTGCGCCACCGATCGCCACGATGGCCTCCTTGTCAGCTCCGCTTGCCACCTCGCACCGCCGCGGCTGCTTGTGCGCCGCCACATGCTCTGGGACAGCCCTAGGGTGACACGTCGTTGGATGTCTTTGGAGTGCGAGGGTGGCAGCCTTGCCGTGCAAGCGCCTTGCCATGACCCTTACATTGTTGCGGCAAGCAAGCTTGCCGGGCCTTGTGAGGCATCATGACAAGTTCCTCTGGAGTGCCTTGGTTGGCCTTCCCGGCAAGTTCCTCTTGCCGGGGCCTTTGTCTTCTTAGTTGGTACTTTGTTCTTGAATGGCAGTAATAGGAAATGATGGAGGGTCTTGGCGGGCGCCCGGCAAGCCTTGCCGTGAGTATTCTTGTTGCCGTGCACAAGTTCGGGGTACTAAGGTACCCCTACTTTAGTACACCGACAACCAGTAAAGAGACGTTGCCAAGTTTTAGAAAAAAGGAAGACATGCTCCTGTAGCTAGTTTGACTCGAAACCTAGACTATGACAATATATGGTGCTATGCGACTCTGCAAGTAATGAAACTGACATATCCAACGTTCGCTTCTCCTCTTCTCTACTTACTCTGCCTAGCGTCAGAAGCTCTGGCCGCAGCAACCATGTCCGCTGGCTGCTCGTCCACGTTCTCTTCAGCAGGCAACAACCAGATATGCGCCAAGTCACCACCTGTACCATCGCTTGTGGGTCTCATCACACCCTCGCCGGCACGTGCACCGCAGCTGATTGCTCGTCGCAACCCGCTGCCGTTGGTGTGGTGCCACTTCTGCAAATCACGCAGAGTCATCCGTCGTGTCTCAACCACAATCCGCAACCCTGGCCGAGTCTTCTACAAATGCCCGAATCATGGGGTAATAATATGGTTAAGTGTTGTTCTGCTGCTTTCAGTTGCTGATTTTTTTAATAGTTTGGTTGATGATCTTCCAATTTGATTAAATGCGTAAAAGGGAAGATTCGTGTGATTTGTATTTACGGGAATTTCTTGATGTGGGGAATGCAACTTCGCTGATTATTTGGTTAGCGAGGAATCCCAATACCAGCAGGTTGGGGTGGTGGACAAATGGCGAAGGAGCAGCGAAGAGGAAGATCTGAGCGAAGGTTAAAGACGTAGTTCCTTTGATCCTAGCCAAGAAACAGCTGCTGAACGGCCTTGACAACAATGAGGAGATGAAAGAGCTTGTGAAGATAATGGGAAAAATCGATGTGCTCTAAATGATGATTGTCTCTTTATTTGCAGTGTATGTTGCACTCGTGATGTATTCAGTGGCTACGACATGAGCACTTTGTTGAAACTACTTATGAATGAAACCTGTGTAGCAGGCTAGGCGTAGTGTTGTGAACATGTAATGATTTCTATTAATGGAAACCAGGGGGTATCCCCTTCTGCTCATATAAATAAATAGATAGCAGAGGCCCTGTCGGGTCAGCTTTGTTCTCATTTGAAGACGTCGAGCAAATTGCAGTCCAACAGCAAACTATGTCATCAAATTCAAGTTTCAGAGCCAAATATGAGTACAACTAAACAACAATGTCACCATGTTTTAGTTGTCATACAATCACCAAACACAAATCAGCATACATAACAAGTGATGTTCTCACAGCAAAATACTAAACAACATGTTCATCAGGTTTCAGTTGTCATAGCAAACACAATTTCACATAGTATATAAAAAAACGTCTTCTAACAGGCAAATACGACAAAAGCAATGTAATCATCATCCGCAGCAGCAGTGTCAACATCTTTGCCATGTGTATCAGTGTGAATCGTAATTCCCCACTGTGTCATCTTCTTCTTCGTCTCCAACGTCCTCGAACGTTGGCTTCTTCTTGATCAACTCTTGTATGTCCACAGCACGATAGGTAATCTTTTTGCCGGCATCATTGACGTGATGGTTCTCAAAGATATTAGGAACATCTGTGTTATCTTGTACATTAGGAGCAGTGTAAGCATCATCTTGTTGTTCAACTTCATTAAACGAATTCCTCTGCTCAAACCTTTGCAATACTCTCCAGTCATCGCTACGTGCAAATGTGTCTTCCAAGAAAAATATCTGTGTTGCTTGATTTGCCAAAATAAAAGGCTCATTGGTCTGGTACGCCGCCTTGACATTGAGGATTTGAAACAATCATCAGCTCTGGGTTTTGCGATCCTGGAAAATAGGTTATACCAACGGCAAGACAATGAGAACCACACACCAATGATCCTCGGCGGAGATATATGCAAGCGAACAATATACATTATGTTAGCATACATTTGATTGTCTCTTTGTCATCGTATCCGTGCTCATGATGGCACTATTTTGTGTCTCCACGCCTTCGTCTCGTGCAAAGGGTGTTGTGGCGCACATCTCCAACAACGCAAGATTCATAATGTCTTACCCGAGTATCGGGACCCATTGCTAGTGAGTAAAGGGCATCATCAACTGCATGCCCATCTTCCCGCATCTTCTTAACCTATGGTTAGAAAATAGACAAGCTGATCATCTTATGTACTCAATATATTAAAAAAAGCGGCGATTGCACTTCAAAAGCTTACATGGTTCTTGAACCATTTCACAAATCCTTCCATAACCAGTTTGTCAATGTTTCTTGGATTTTGCGGCAGTAACTCCTCTTTGTACAAGCTGCACAACATAGTGATCAAGTCAAACATCTAAATATATAAGAATGTGCTGCAAGTTTAGTAGATTACGATGTATAAGCTGCAGTACTGCACTTACTTGATATAAGGTAGTATCTCAGGACAGTTATTCAACACATACCGAACCATTTTGTCCAAATCTTTTGGTTTGTCCTCTTGTCGACTCTTCCCTGTAACTCGAACAGAATAATCAAAAACATTGAGCCCGGGATTGTCTTCGCCCACCTCTTTGCTAAGTTGATCAGCTGTTTCAATGTATTTTTAGCAGAATGTCAACGCTTCTGTAGCAATGTAGGCCTCTGCAATGGAACCCTCGGGTCGAGCTCTGTTCCTAACATAGCCCTTGAAAGTGCCTAGCCGCCTTTCAATAGGGTACATCTAGCCATACTGTACTGGACCTCTAAGTAGTGCCTCATCATGTAGATGAAAAGCCAAATGCACCATCACATCAAAGAAAGTTGGAGGATATATCTTCTCAAGGTCGCATAGGATAGTTGGTATCTTGTCTCTAAGACTCTCCAAAGCATTTATCCTGATATTTCTACTGCAGAGTTCCCTGAAGAATTGTCCCAACTCTGCAACTGCTCTGTATAAGTCAGGGCGGCCCAATCCTCTAAGGATAACAGATAAAACACTTTGAAGTAGGACGTGGCAGTCATGAGTTTTCAACCCTTGTACCTTGTTTCCATCTGCACTGACTCTCCTTTCAGGGTTGGAAGCAAATCCATGTGGGAATCTCACACGTGAAAGGACCTCGTAGAATTCTTTTCTTTTTACCTTGTCCAAGACGTACACAGCTGGTGCCATATCCCGTGGTTTACCTTCATCTTGCACCTGCAAATCCTTTCTGATACCTAGGTGTGTCAAATCAACCCTAGATTTTAAGGCATCTTTCGTCTTGCCTTCAATGTTAAGAAGTGTGCCGATAATGCTGTCACATATATTTTTCTCGATGTGCATCACATCAAGATTATGCCGCAGATCCAAATCTTTCCAATACTCCAAGTCCCACAAAGTGGACCTGCGGGTAAACAATAATCTCTCTTCTACCGTGCCACGCTTCCTTTTCCCGCTACCATTACCGGGATGGTTTCACGGTGTAATATACTGACCTTCTCTAATTCCACTTGCAACTCATTGGCGGTGAGCCTCTTTGGCGCATCACGGTTTTCATGCTTTGCATTGAACACATGTCTTCGGTATTTTCTAGGATGCGGCTTGTCCTTGGCAATGGAACGACAGTGTCCAATGTAACAGATCTAGCTAAGTGTTGCGTATGACAGCGGATTCTTGTCACAGCGAACACATGCATTGTAACCATGTGTCGTTCGCCCTGACATAGTGCCCAAAGCCAGATAATCATGGATGCACCAAATTACAACAGCACGTAGAAAGAAATCAGCTGGTGGGCTGCTATATAGATCTCGAGATAGAACACCCTTCCATAGGTGTTGAAGTTCCTCCACAAGAGGCTCCATGAACAAATCAAAATCCTTTCCAGGACTTTTTGGACCTGGGATGAGCAAGGCCATCATGTAGTTTGATTCTTTGGTGCAGAAATTTGGAGGCATGTTGCAAGGGATAACAAGCACTGGCCACATGCTATATGTGGCTCTCTGGTGGCCAAATGGGTTAAATCCATCTGAAGCTAAGCCAAGTCTAATGTTTCTCGGGTCAGCAGCAAACTCTTTGTGTTTATCATTGAAGCTTTTCCACTCACTACCATGAGATGGATGGCTCATTAGATTCTAATCTCTGTACTGCTAGTTCCTAGAATGCCACAGTACATCCTCTCTTGTTTCAACATCATGAAACAACCTCTGCAATCTTGGTGTAATTGGAAAATGTCTCAGAACATTATGAGGAACCCTCTTCACAGCATCGCCATCTTTCCATCTTGATGATTTGCATTTCGGGCATTCACTTAAGTTGGCATAATCCTTCCGGAATAGAACACAATTATTCTTACAAACATGGATCATATCATATCCAATTCCAACTGCATGAAGGAAATTCTTCATTTTACTGTAGGTGTGTGGAAGCTCAGACGCATCTGGGAAAGATTTGCAGAAAGCAGCCAACATCGCATCGAATGATTTGTTGGTCATCCGCTCAGATGTCTTCACCTGAAGAAAGGTGACCATAGCTGAGAATACTGACAGCTTATTTCCTATGGTGACAGCAACGTTGCATTGTTCCAACATGCGGGCCCACCGTTTTTCTTCTGCAGGTGAAACTTCACGGAATGCACGAGCATTTCGTAGCATTGTTTCAATGTTGGTCAAACTCACTGGCTCCGCCACCACCACCTCCTCCTCCTCTTCCACCTGAGCATCAGGTAGATCAAGATGGTGATCTGCTGCTTCCACGTAGTCAATAACATTGACGTTCACGGCTTCACCATGATGAACCAACCTAGTATATGTGACCGACATCCCATACAAGTGTAGATGATTTTGCACAGTTGACTGGGGTCTTGTAACTGAATTCATACAAGCTGCTACAGGCGAGCACATCGATTTGGACCACCGTACTCAGCTCGATAAAGTTCATGAAGTTTTCAATCCCCTCGACATATGCAGCGGAGAATCTTGACGAAGTTATCAAGTCTGTCCATCATTAGACATACAAATTAGTTCTTCTACTAGATATTACAGGAAAAACATATATGCCTTTTTATGAAGTCCTGAAAAAAATACCTAGGTCGATGTCTAAAGCTATGGCAAGATATTTGGACGAGCAGATCTAAGTAACGAAATATATGTAAAGCTAATTCAGAAAACATATTTGAGTGCTAAATTATGGCAGGCTGTTTCAACAGTCAATGAGCCCGAGGACACGGCCATCAAACTATCGAAGGCCATCGTAGCAACAAAGATCGAGTATAAAACGGTGTAGAGCTATTTCACCTAACAGATTGGCCACTAGACCATGGCAATCTACGTCACAATAAATATATGGCAGGATATTTTAGCAACTAATCGGCCTTGGCATGCCATCTCAGCTAAGCAGATTGAGTGCAGAAAAGGGCAAGGAAGCTTCTTAAGCAGAGCATATTGACAGTAAACTACTTCAGCAAACCGTGAGATTAATAGCGTCTATCAGCTAACATTCAGCGCTACACCAACATGAGCGGGCCTCGGTCTAGAATCGTGTACCGTGGGAGAAGGCGACCACGTGCGTCTCCACACGAACGTCGCCCGGTGATGGCGGCGCCGACCGCCATGCGCCTCCACAAAACGTAGCGAGGTGGCGGCGCGGCTGAAGGACGGCGATCTACGAGAGCGTCTTGTGGGGCGAGATGATCGCCGTCGTCCCCTCGACGAACAGCGGCGCCGGCGTATCGGCGGCGGGGAGGGCGGCTTTGGCGGAGCAAATGGAGTGGAGGGGCGGGGAGGGGGTTTGGGGAATATTTGGCGAAGGCGGTTGAATCAATTTTGGGGAATTTTGTGTGGGGAGGATTTTTGCGCGATGGGCGGGGGTTGGCGCATGTCGGTTTCACCAAGTGCAGTCCCACGTGTCGGTGAAGAGGCAAGCGAAGCGCGTTCCGTTGCGTGAGCCGTGTGCAGGACCGAGCGTGTGTGGGGTGCAATGCGACCATGACAGAGTCTTTGTGAGTGTACCGCCTTTTTTTCCTTTTAAACTAGGTGCTTCACCCCCTCAAAAAAAATGTTGCTTCGCGCGATCCATCGATACTACTACTAGTACTCTGGTAATCCCGACTAATAAAATGGCGCGGCCGGGTCTTTTCAGCGTGATATCTTTGGGAGGTTGGCTTAGGTGGGTTTTTAGATTTGTCTCGGTTCAATAAAAGCGAGTTGGTGATGATGGTGTGCTGTCATCTGCAATATAGGCCGTTCGATCTATATCTTACGGATAGGAAGGAAGCTGTGACAATTTACCCGCACTCCTCTCCACATTTGCAGATAAGGCTTTCCCTCGTTCATCCTTTTCTCCCACAAGATCTTGATCTTCCGTGCACTAGTACTCCTACAATATGTATATTATTGTGAAAGTTCATATACACCGGCCGAGATTAATGCAAACACGGTAGATTTTCATTACATTTCGAACTTTTATAAGACAGAAAAATAAAAGAAACCCGACCCTAAACCTATTCTATGGCGGGGGCGGGGTTCAAGACCCATGAAGTGAAGCTGCCGTCTCCGGCGAGGAAGAGTAGAACACGGGATACAGACCGGCCAGTTGGCACACCATGCCCTGCCGCCTCCCATGCCCTACTCATCCTCGGAGAGTCCCTCGATCTCAGCGGTGCGGACGTTGGACGGCGGCAAGTAGGACATGTGGTTGGCGGTGCTCCCATCGTCGGCCGCCGGTGTAGCCACCGCCAGCGGTCATTGTCGGATTTTGGGTTCGGCAGACCCTTGAGGTTCGAACACTTGGGTGTGCTTGTGAGATTTAACCCTCTGCATGCTGCTCCTCGCCCGCGCTAGGATCTAAACCACCAAGCAGAACAACACAAGAGACACAAGATTTATCTTGGTTCGAGGCCACCATTGTGGTGTAATACCCTACTCCGGTGTGTGGTGTGGTGGATTGCCTCTTGGGATGATGATGAATAATACAAGGAAGAACAGCCTCATGAGTGCATTCTTGGCTGGTCTTGACGAACTGCTAGGAGGAGTTCAATCGCTCTATCTCTTGGTTTCTTGGTGAGGATCCAGTTGCTAGATCAGGTCAGATGCCTCTACCCAGGGGTGGCTAGTCCTATTTATAGGCAAAGGCCTAGGCCTCTTCCCAAATATTGAGCGGGAAGGGCGCCAACAATTGGCCATTTTGAAGGGGAACATCGGGGACACTTATCCTGACTAAAGTTGGTCCTCGCCTGTCAAAGGCTCTGGTGGTGACGCCGGCTTGGGCTCCACAATGACTTCCTTCCTGTCATTGGGCTGGTCTTGGTCTTGTTGCACCGAAATGGATGCCTTTGCTTGATGCTCTCGCTTGCGCTTGCTCCCTTTGCACCAAAGAGGAAAGGAGGAAACTGCGCGGGCTGGCGCCCGACTGGCACCCTTGGTCGGTATGGCTTGCGTCATGGGCACCTCGCGAGGTACCCTGCCTTGAACTCTCCGCTTCCTCGCGAGCCCACCTGATAAGGCCGTGCCTGAGGAAGCTACCTGTCGTCTGCCCCACGAGGCTTGGCCCCTCGCGAGGGTCTTGAGTTTGTGTTGATGAAGATGGGCTGCGCTGGGCCTCCCTTGAGCCACGCCGTAGGCCGCAGGCAGGCAAGTCTGGGGATCCCCGTTCCCAGAATGCCGACAGTCGCGTCCGCATCCGGCTACCTCGAGCTTCATCCCTGAAGACAAGCTCTCTCGCAGAGCGTTCGCACTTGCGGTCATGGCGGATGTGGTGTCAGGTAGGAGGACGATGCGCTACGGTGTGGAGGTTAGCTGGGCGTTGCCGCTTTAAGTAGCGCATTCCTTTGAGGCCAAGCGTCCGGGTGCGTCATTAAGTCACCGGAGTTGGTTCCTCGGGCACCGAGCCTCTTAACGATGACATACGAACAGACGACATGAATGCGGGCAGCTGGCGCAGGCTAGGAACGCACCGCGCAACGGCATGAGGGACGAGGGCTTTGGTGTGCCAGGGTAGTCAGCTGCGGTCGTGACAATGTTGGAGATGACCTTTGCTCAAATGCGATCCCCGCATGTCATTGAAAAAGCAAGACGACCCGGCATGCCCTTGGCTCAGGTCCAGAGGATGCAGTTGGCCGCGCTACACCACTCCGCGGACGTGTCGCGGCGCCTCGTGCATCCTCCATGAGCCGGGTGTTGGGGTGTGTTTGGATTGTGGCCAAAGTGCACCTTACCAAAATTTTGGTCATGACCCAAAGATTGGTCTTTGTTTGATGGTTGCCATTTCTTCGGCAAGCCAATGAACTCTAGCCAACTCTAGTTCATTTTTCTTGCCAATGTCGGCCAAATCACGGGCAACCAATACCTCAACCATAATTTTGGCTACCCAATGCTTTGATGGGGCAACCTTGGGCACAAACCAAATATAATGTTGGTCGTGCCACAGCACAAACGCCACCCTCGGCACATTGAAACCGACCATGTCTATCGACGATATGAGCGTGTCGCTCACCGCGGTCGCCGTGTCCAGAGGCAGTGCTGGAGCTGCACCCCGTTGTTGGCCCCAAAGACCCACATGAACGGTTGTCGGGGTCCAGGAGGTCGTGGGCCAGCTCCTCCATTGGACTAGTCTGTGCTACGTCGTCCTGACGGGTGTGCCCCACATGTCGGTTTCCCTATTTTCCCTGCCATATTCGAGCGTCAGTGCTCCGCGTTGCGCATTAGGCCTTTCACTATGTAGGCCAAGCGAGACAACTTATTGTTTATTTGAGCCGTTCAAGTGTAATCATGTGGCGTTTGCTTATTTCTCATTCCTCTCCAACCCTCTTCTCCATCGATCATGTAAGCCCTCGATCGAGTCAACCTCCCGCATGCCTCATTTGAACATTCCACGAGTATCATTCACATGTACCCACCATAGTCCTCTTTCAATAGATCTCCGGACCCGAGATGAAATCGAGAGGGAGCAGTGGGAACACGTGATACCTAAAGGCGGATTCAAAATTTTGCACCGGTGATCATAGCATCCATAAATCATATATAAAGGGTATTCAATGTTCGTTTAGTTTTTGAGCGTACAATATACTCCCTCCTATCCTTTCGCCTTACATATAAGTTTTATGTGTAGTCAAAGTATCTCTACTATGATAAAAAGGTATCAACATTCAACAACGCCCAATCAATATTGTTAGATTAAATGCGTACTCGAGATTTGTACTCTAGATGGTTTCTAATTTGACTATTGACAAGATTAATAGTACTCCTTTCACATAGGTGAGTAAGTCATCTTAGGTTGTGCACTGTGACCAAGGAGGAGGGGAAAATGAGAGATATTAATGTTTATTTGCTAATTAATAGTATTGCATGCAATGAACTAACCCTTGCATGTCATGTTTGATAGTCTCGAGGTCATTAAAGCATACACACCTCATCTCTTATTGGTTCATATGTCAAGAAACAAGAAAGCGAGGTAGAAGTTAATGCACAGCGCCTCGTGTGTTGGGATTATTTGGTTTTAAGTAAGATGACTTACACACCTAGGCGGAGGGAGTACATGAGATGTATAATGTGAAAATTATATCATTGGAAACTCCTTTCACATCTGAAATTGACCATATGCTTTGTGTAAGTTGCATGTCATATATTATTACTCTAACATTTGGTTAAAGTTAGCCTCGAAAAACGCATTAGACCATGTATGCTTTGTGTAAGTTGCATGTCATATATTATTACTCTAACATTTGTGTAAGTTGCATGTCATATATTATTACTCTAACATTTGGTCAAAGTAGTATAGTGGAAGTGGATCCTCTGACGTAGGTATCCCTGCCTTACCCTCCCTTTCGGTCACTTATCGGCGGACCCCATGCTTGCTAGGCCCCGCATGTTAGTTACTCAATGGGTTCGGCCACGTCAGGGGATCATCATCCGTAGTATACTCCCTATGTTTTTATTTACTCCGCATAAAGCGGAGGGTGGTGGCATAATAAATGACGGGCGGGGAGGATGGGCGTCGGTTTGCTCTCAAGCTGCGGTCCCACAAAGAGCGAAAACGCATAAGGCAAGCGCGTTCCATTCGGTGGCGGCGTGGAGGTACAGCTTGCCGCCTGCAACGCTAACGCGACAAGAGCGATGTACAATCAAAACCGATTGACCGGTCGACACGGAACCACTATTCACACGGAACCCATTTGCTCGGCCTATGCGATCAACGCCCTAAAACCACACCAAATCTCAGCCCATTCCCCCACCTTTCGATCCCCTAGCCGCATCAAGCGTCCTCTAGTTCGCCGAAAAGCCATGGAGTGTCGGTGTACTAAAGTAAAGTACCTTAGTACCCGAACTTGTGCAGGCGATCGCGACACCAGCGGCAAGGCTTGCGGGCACCCGCCAAGACCTTCCGTCATTCCCTAATACTGCCATTCAAGAACAAAGTGACAACCAAATAGACAAGACCCGGCAAAAGGCTTGCGGGAAGGACCTGAACCCGGCAAGAGGGCTTGCGGGAAGAATAACAAAGGCGCCTCTAGAAGACTTGCCGCGGCGCCCAGCGTCCGGCAAACTGGCGACCGCAAGCTTGCCGGCGCGACAAGAGAAGGGCAGCGGCAAGGCGCTTGCAGCGGCAAGGCTGCCACCATGGACTCGGGCTCCAGCGCATCCAATGGCGTGTCACCCGGGGCTATCAGGAGCGCGTGGCGAGGCCTTCTTGCGAGCCATGCGGGCGAGGTGGCAAGTGGGGTGACAAGGAGGCCATCGTGGCGATCGGTGGCGCCCCTAACGGTCGTTCCTCACCTTGTTGGGCGACAGACGGGCATTAAATGCCCTTGTCCCCGCCGTCGAGTTAGGTAGGGGACCTTTGTTGGACCTTGTTGTACCAACCTGCGTTTTTACTCTTTACCCTCTCTTCCCTCGCTGCCACATGTGGGTGCCCCTTGAGACTATAAAAGGGAGGCCCATGCGCGCGTAGAAGGGGTTGAACTTTTCCACACTAGGGTTCATTGACACACCACCACCATACGCGCTCTCGAGCAGAACAAATACAAAACACAAAGCAGCAGTAGGAGTTTTATCTCTCGGAGAGCTCGAAGCTGGGTAAAATCGCCCGTCTCCCAGCGCTCGACCTCGATCTGCTCTGCGTCGCCCTCCGCTCCTTGCGGACTAGAAGGGGCCCTGCCCCATAGGTGCTCGTGCTCCCTAGAACCCCACGACATGGTGCCAAGATCACTTACTACAAGATGTTGGCGCGGAGGTCGGCGCCCACAGACCTCCGTTCCCAAGCTCGCTGCGGCGGGCCAATCGAGTTATCTAGAGCCAAGCTACGAGGAGGAGAAAGCCGATCCAATGTTCACTGCGGAGGTCGTGGCGCAGAAGGGCCCCGATGGGTATGAGGCGATGGGCGTCGACTTTGTGCGGCGTCCGAGTCCCCCATGGTGCTTGAGCGGACCAGCGGTTCAACATGGCGATACTAAGGAGGACCGGGAGGTAGAGGCTCAACTTCGGCGGAGCGCGCGCGCATGCCGCTGCCATCGAGGCTCTCTGCGAGTGCGGCGGACCAGCGGTTCAACATGGCGATACTAAGGAGGACCCGAGGAGGCGAGGCTCAACTCGACGCGGAGCGCGCGCATGCCGCTGCCATCGAGGCTCTCCTGCAGGCGGAACCGGATGTCGTGGATGTGAACCGGGCGGTGGAGGCTCAACTTGAGGCGGAGCGCGCAGATGCCGCTGCCATCGAGCCCTCCCGCTTGAGAACCGGGCGTCACAGAGATGAACCGAGTGGCAGAGGCTCGACTCGATGCAGAGGGCGCGGATGCCGCTCTCATTGACGCCCTCCTACGGGCGGAACCGGAAGTCCTGGACTTGAGCCGGGCGGCAGAGGCTCAACTCGACGGGGACCGTGAGGATGCCGCTCTCATCGACGCCCTCCTACAAGCGGAACCGGAAGTCCTGGACTTGAACCGGGCGGCGGAGGCTCGACTCGACGCGGAGCGCGCGGATGCCACTGCCATCGAGGCCCTCCTGCAGGCGGAACCGGACGTCCTCGACTTGAACCGGGCTGTGCTCTTGTCCATGCAGAGCGCCCGCACGCTCCGCTTGAATGAGTAGCTGGAGGCCGAGGACAACCACGGTGCGGAGACACACGTCGGCAACGACGGCTGGTTCGCGTCGGCAGCCAAAGACAACGAGGCCGTCTCTTTTCGCGAGCAGTGATAGTTTTTCTTTATGCTGTTGTTTATATTATGATGCATCTTTTGCTGTGTAAAACATACTATTTGTTATGCAAGTCGCTTTGAGTCTACCATTTTGGCGGTTGGATGAATATCCTCGTCTCCTAACCCTTCTTTCCTTCTTCCTCACCTCTCCTTCTTCCCCACAGACCACCTTGACGGGCCGCACGGATACTCGGTTGGATAAACATACTCTATGAGCGAAAATTATGTGTCGCGATAGGATGGCTGAGTTTGGTTTGTTCACATGTGACAAATGCGTGTCGGTGAGGTGCGTTCCTTGGTTGGGTTTGCGGCGTGCAGGAGGCGAAGTGTGAAGGTGCGGTGCGACCATGGCGTCTGAGGAAGCGACCGTGTGCTTGATGCGACCGCGACGACCGTGTGCAAGTGTACCTCCTTCTCATTGAAAACTTTAGGCAAGCTTGGCAAAATGTGTGGCGAAGTTTGTCAATGCAAGGCCTAGACCCAAAGCAGGATAAGTCGTACTACCTCAATAAGGTTAATTGGTCCCCATTGTATTTCGTGCCAAATTTTGACCATAGATTAAACTAAGAAAATGTTCGCGCATGTCACCAAATATTATATTTTTCGAAACTATGTTCAAATACGAATCCAATGAGATAATTTTCCTTGACATGCATTAATATTTCATTAGTTAAATCTTTAGTCAAAATTTGGCACAAACTATAAAAGGGACCTATAAACCAGGACGGAGGTAGTGCGTACTAGGAGTACTAGTGTTAAAAAAGAAAGGCGGGGTTTATAGCATCGAGACCGGCAGCTCAAAAGACTTCCAGCTACTCCGAGTTTCGTCGTGTGATTTGTTTTGTTTGTTGCATCATTAGCATTGCATCATGCCATCATGTCATTTAATTTTTAAAAACTCAACTAAATAAATTGTATGGATCTTTGATCCTTTTTAAATCGAGGGAAGGGTGACTTCTCTTTACAACATATCCTCCCAATATTATTAGGGAGCTATAATAAATATTCCATTAACTGGAAATCACCCATAACACATTTGCATTATTCTTCTACTCTTCTTTTATCCAACTCAACCTTCTGTCCTGCCTTTTCGATCTTTTAGTAAAATTGAGTTGCAATTTTAATTGTCCATAAATGTTCCAAATCTGCCCATAAATCACATCTGGTGTGTAGGGTCACCCCCTATAATTTCAACCCATTTGGAGTTCATTCGAATGGGTTTCGAAATTCAAACTTGTCTGAGTTAAATTCAACAGGAGTGGATTTTACTCCCTCTAAAAGTCCTCAGTCTATTTTTGTCAAATTCCTCACATTTTTGTGAGTCTGGGAAATAATCCCCATGTCCAACCTCTTTCCCAAACCCTCTCTTTCTCTTTCTTCTTTCTAATTATTTTCTGCATAAGAGAGAGGGAGAAGAGAGCCCAGCAGCCTAGTCGGGCAGGCCCATCTGTGCCTAAGCCCAGCCGCCTCTATAACCCTAGCCCGATCAAACCCTCCTCTCGATCGCTCCCTCGTTCCCTCACAGCGCCGCCACCCCTTCGTCTCGATCCCCATTGCATCAGCATCTCTCGCCCGATCCCCTTCACACCCACACTGGCCCGCGCCTCCCCATAGACCATGTCGCCTCCGCGCCACCGGCCAGCCACCGGCCCGCCGCCGCCCGCTGCCGAATCATTGCGCTTGGCCGAGGTCGTCCCTCGCCACCGCCACCGGCCTTTGCCTCGCCACGGTGCCCCAGGATGTAGCTCCCTCCTCCTCGCCCCTGCCGTCTTCGGCGCCGCGCTGGCGAGCGCCATCGCCGGAGCTGCTCCTTTTGCCGAGCGTCACCCGAGCCCCAAGCGTCGCCCTGCTCCCGCCATCGCCCAAGACCTGCCTCCTTCCGCCTCCCCATCAGCATCTCCGGCGCCCCTGCCTCCCGTCGGCTCCTGCTGATGCCATGGCCGCCTCGGCAGCAAGCTTGCCTTCGCCTCTCCTGCTGCATCGCCCACCTGCATCGCCTCGGTTTCCTGCGACCTCGCTCCGCGCCATTCTTGCCCCCTGCCCCAAGTTTCGCCGCCCGTTGCCTCCTCTGCATCGGTGACCGACCATGGCCTCTGTTTCACCATCTCCTCCTGCCCACACCGCGCCATGGCCCTCCCGAGGCCATCACCACGCAACACCTTGTTGGCCTCCTCTTTGCCTGCACCACATCGCTCCAGCAAGGTCGCCACTCGCTGTCATGACGAGGCCTCCTGCCGTCTTTGCTGTTGGGAGTTTTTCTCTCGAGCTCCACCTTCAAACCCTGTTGCTGCCTTATCGAAGTCCACCAAGGCCCTCTGTTTGGCCCCGGTGACCCTTGGCTCCTGTGCACGCCCTGCGCCATTTACCTCCATTGCCTTGTTGAGGCCAAGTTCGACTACACTGCAAGACCCGGGGCTCCGTACTGCCTCCACAACCACCGAACCAGGAACACCAAGGCCATCTTCGAGATTTTTGCCAAGTACCAGGACGTCAAGTTCCTCGCCGGACCCAAACATCTACGAAACGCGTACCACTACTTCTAATACCGTCGCCCGAAGGCGTTGGATTAAATCAAGTACCTCTCGAAGCGAGCAGTACAACTACTTCCACTACGACCGCCGCTGCGAGCGTCTACTTCCATCTACACGCTTTGAACTCGTTCGCCCAGCATACGCTTCAAAGGTATAACCACCGAGATGACCGTCCGTGCCTGAATGCATGTGTTGTATGAGATGCTCGTGTTTGCTTTGTGTCCGAGAGAGGTCTTTGCACGTTCCTCGTTTGCCATGCCGCTGTCCCGTGGGAACCCGGAATTCGGGAGCACCCCACCATCCTTGCATGACACGCTTCCGCACACTTCTCATTTGCATCGGTATCTCAATCAAGTTATCGGGATCGATATGTTGCCGTGGCATCATTTTTGAATTCGTTGTCGTGGCACCTCTTCTTTCCACCACGGTGAAAAATGCTTCATAACATTCTTATGTCAACATTTTCATAAAATTGCATATAACTTGAATATGTCATCTGCATCATGATAACAACAATTTAAAATGTTTATATTTGTTGTTTCCATTAATTTTCTCAATGCACATGAGGATTTTCCGGAATTGTTGTTTGTTATTTCCGGCCTCATTTAAACTTGCCTAAATAGTTAGTTTACATATGCTTCACCTCTTGCCATGTTAATAACATTTAATATTGTTGTGTACCTAACCGAGAGTAAACTAAAATAATTCGATGTGGTGTTTTGTCAATATGCAACTCGTTGCATATTGAGCTCCACTTAACTTATAGTATTGTTTCTTGCACTTTTCCATGCCATGCCTTATTAAACCGGACATGCATCATACTTGTTTGTGCATCATGACATGTTTATGCTTGTGTGTTTACCATGTTAATTGCTTCTTTCCGGTTTGCTTCTCTCGTTAGCTTCGGTTTCGTTTTGGAGTTATGAGGATTCATTCGACTACGTCCGTTTGTCTTCTTCATGGACTCGTTCTTCTTCCTTGCGGGATTTCAGGCAAGATGACCATTACCCTCGATATCACTTCTATCTTTGCTTGCTAGTAGCTTCGTTCTATCGCTATGTTGCGCTACCTATCACTTGTTTACCAAGCCTCCCAAATTGCCATGAACCTCTAGCCTTTGTCACCCTTCCTAGCAAATCGTTGTTTGGCTATGTTACTGCTTTGCTCAGCCCCTCTTATAGCGTTGTTAGTTGCAGGTGAAGTTGAAGATTGCTCCATGGTGGACAGGATTATGTTGGGATATCACAATATCTCTTATTTAATTAATGCATCTATATACTTGGTAAAGGGTGGAAGGCCCGGCCTTATGCCTGGTGTTTTGTTCCACTCTTGCCGCCCTAGTTTCCGTCATACGGTGTTATGTTCCCGATTTTGCGTTCCTTACGGTTGGGTGATTTATGGGACCCCCTTGACGATTCGCTTTGGATAAAACTCCTCCGGCAAGGCCCAACCTTGGTTTTACCATTTGCCTCACCACCACCTATACCTTTCCTTGGGTCGGCCAACCCGAGGGTCATCTTTATTTTAGCCCCCGGGCGGTGCTTGTCTGAGTGCTGGTGCGAACCGAGCGCTTCTGGGGCCCCTCGGGAAACTTCGAGTCTGGTTTTACTCATAGCCTGTCTCATCGGTGTTGCCACGAGAGCGAGATATGTGCAGCTCCTATCGGGATTGTCGGCGCATCGGACGGTCTTGCTGGTCTTGTTTTACCATTGTCGAAATGTCTTGTAAACCGGGATTCCGAGATTGATCGGGTCTTCTGGGAGAAGGTATATCGCCGTTACTCGCGAGAGCTTATCATGGGCTAAGTTGGGACACCCTGCAGGGTATTATCTTTCAAAGCCGTGCTGCGGTTATGTGGCAGATGGGAATTTGTTAATGTCCGGTTGTAGATAACTTGACACCAGATCCGAATTAAAACGCATCAACCGCGTGTGTAGCCGTGATGGTCTCTTCTCGGCGGAGTCCGGGAAGTGAACACGGTTTTGGGTTATGTTTGACGTAAGTAGGAGTTCAGGATCACCTCTTGATCATTTCTAGTTGACGATCGTTCCTTTGCTGCTCTTCTCGCTCTCATTTGCGTATGTTAGCCACCATATTTGCTTAGTGCTTGCTGCAGCTCCACATCATTACCCCATCCTTCCTATAAGCTTAAATAGTCTTGATCTCGCGGGTTTTGAGATTGTTGAGTCCTCGTGACTCACCAGATCCTATCACAACAGCTGTAGGTGCCGATGATACCAGTGCAGGTGATGCAACCGAGTTTAGATGGGAGCTCAACGAAGATCTTGGTCATTGCTATGTTTCTTTTCATGTTGATCAGTAGTGGAGCCCAGTTGGGACGTTCGGGGATCTAGCAGTTGGATTATCTTCTTTTCTTTTGGCTTCGTCCGTAGTCGGACCATGTGTGTACTCTGAATGGTGTATGAATTATATGTTCATTGTGTGAAGTGGCGATTGTAAGCCAACTCTTTATCCCATTCTTGTTCATTACATGGGATCGTGTGAAGATGACCCTTCTTGCGACTAAACCACCATGCGGTTATGCCACTAAGTCGTGCTTCGACACGTGGGAGATATAGCCGCATCGTGGGTGTTACAAGTTGGTAATCAGAGCCATCCCCGACTTAGGAGCCCCCTGCTTGATCGAATCGTTGGCGTTGTTGAGTCTAGAACAAAAATGTTTTGAGTCTTAGGATTATATATATCGGAGAGTAGGATTCTTTTTACTCCTCAGTCCCTTCCTCGCTCTGGTGAGGTCTCCTGACGTAGATGTTTTGACTTTCCTCTCCTCAAATTTCACTAAATTTTTTTAGGATCACGCGGGTATCTTGGAATCGTTCCGATATTCTTATGACAAGAACATTGTTCTTGGTGCCTCCCAACATTTAGAGGTTGTGGTAGTGTCCCGGGGAGTTGAGCTCCGAGGTGTTGTCGTCATAATTTTATCGTTGCAGTTCTGGAATACCTGAGTTTTGCCGACATCGAAAATCTCTTTTATGCAGTTGTTGGTGAGATAACCTCGACGCCACCCAGTACTGGGGAGTTCGGGAGTATTGCCACAGCTCGTATAATGGTGCTTTTCGAAGGTTGAGGTACACGATTTCGGAGTTTTCTTGGTTATGTGTTGAAGGATGGATACAACTGGATGTAGGGATTGTTAGTTTTGGGTGATATATATATTGCTTCCCCTTTATCCCCAACACCGGATTGCATAACCAGAAAGTTTAGGGAGTTTTATAGGTGGGAATTAAGGTATCTCCTAGAATATCTTTCTGACAGATGCATGATATGAGATTGGGGTTCGACGTCTAGTGGTCCGCCTATCCACGGTCGTTTTTTACAGTGGTCTCGTTGTGTCTTAAAGAACCCTTGGCTATGCTGGTTTGGGGACACTTCGTATGTCATGTGCACTGCCTTGTACATGATGGTCTTTGTCTGATCGAGCCCGTGTGGGCCCCACCACGAAAAACCGGATGAAATCTCTATCATATGTTTGTTCCGCTTATTACGCAAGCCAAATCCTTTGTTTTGTTTTATTTGTGGTATTGAGTTGCTTGAAGTCAAGTGTTGATTCCATACCTTTCCTAAGCGGTGTTCTCATATTCCTATGTGAATACTAATCCTTCTTGATCTTGAGTTTGTCATCTCAATTTCTTCTCAACGTGTGCTTCTTTTCAAGTGGATCCAATCATTTCAACATCCATAAGATCAATTTTAAGTTTTCTCAGCGGTGTTTGTTCCATCTTCCCCAAGTTGCCTTTGTTTTCCGCCCTCCACCCTTTTCTTCAAGGACTAAGATTTCTTAATCATGTATCCTTTTATTGATGCGAAGTCTCTACATTCTTTTCCGTCAATGTTCTTATCCGGTGATTCTCAGGAAGATACTAACGGAGCTTCAAGTTTATTATTCCATGTCTCTTTTCTTCTCCGGTGGATTCAATTCAAGCTTTCGGTTTTCATCATATTCCTTTCCTCGTTTCTAATGCTTTCTCATGCCGATGCACCTCTTAATCATTCACTTCTCGCTATTCATTTGTTCCGGAGTGCTTAAGATTTTCTCAGGAAGATTTGTGTTTCCATTCTCAATCCGTTCAAGTTACTTTGAGGTTGTTATCTCATTTAAGCCATTTATTTCAACCGGTGCAATCTCTCTTATCAAGCAATCTTTTCAACGGTATTTTCTTTTGAGTGGGCCATAACCCACATGTCTTTTCCAGGATCTTACCTGACTCTTTTAATTATTTCTGGAGTTATTCTCAAATTCATTGCAAAGTTTGACGTAAGAATGAATTATCATCAGTCAAATGTCTTTCTCCAAGATCTGTCAAATTCTTTTAATTGTTGGTTCAACCTTTCTAATTGTCATTCCGGAGTGCCTCAACAATTCATGGTGGTGTTTCTCGTCGTCATTCTCGAATTTTGAAGACCGAAGAAGAGTTCCTCTTAAATCCTTACCCGTTCTTCCAGAGATTCATGGTTCTAGCTTGATGCCATCCTCTCATAATTGTTTTTGATTGTGACAATTCTTTTCTTACCAGCCGGAGCATTTCATGAGTTGTTTCCATTTTTTCCCTCAGAAGGCCATCATGTCATAATTCTTCATGCTCATTGTGTAGCTATCGTTCTCCAAATCTTATCGGTGCATAGTTTAAATACCCTCTAATCAGTTCATGATCTCTTCATTCTCATGTATCTAAATCCCCTCAAATATCTTCATTTGTTTTCCAATTCTTCCCGGTGAATTATGCCTTTGCTACTTTCATTTTCAATTCTTACGGTGGTTCTTTCAACATTTCTCTTATGTTGTTATCGTATCAATTAATTTGTTCTTTCCGAATCCTACCTGTGGATCGTTGAAGACTTTTCTGAAGTTTACGCTATATCCCTTTTAATCCTTTCTACGAGAATAAGTAGCATGCCTATCTGCTTGTCATCAATTTAATTTTCATGAAAGATAAGCATACAATAAATCTTATTCTTATTCCTCGAGGTGATTCAATTATTTTCTTCCGAAGATTGTTCATAATGAAGTAATTCTCGGTTCCTAGTTGTTCATCTTTTTTTTCTGGAGTTCCAAGCTTTCTCGGTTATCTCGTTGCGAAGCTCCATCTAAATCATTACAAGGCTCCACCTTGTGTTTTCAACTTCTCCTTCTTTCCACCACCCATTTAATACCGGAGTTTCTTCATGGTGCTTCGTCAGGGATTCCTTTCATTCTTCAATTGTTCTTCAAGATTTCTCTCAAAGTTATGATCCGCCAAGCTATACTCTAAGATAAGCATGGTGCTCAAAACATGTTTTGTTTTGGGGAGTTAGAGTATTCTTCATCTTGCATTCCAAAGTGCGATTCTTTCTACCTTATCTTCTGAGGTAGTGTTAGGTCATTCTTGATAATTTCCCTTCGCATTTCATGATTCACAAGTTTTCAAGAGTGACATATTTAAATCCGTCATTTTCTCTTTGTTCAAGAGATCTTTTCAACCGTCAATCTCTTCATTGGAGTTATCTTGGTATAGATTTCACCTAAAGCCTTCCCTAAGGAATGTTGCTATTTTGTTGCTTATTTATGACCCAAGTTATCTCTTTTCCATCTTGATGGAACAAGCTTTCATCTTTTCGTTAATCTCAAGCAAGCAATTGTTTCCGTTAGTGGCCGGTTGTCACCTCATAATGTTGAGATGTTTCCATAAGCCCACTACAAACTTATTCTTTTCGTTGTTGGTCTTCCAACAACTCTATTCTAACCTTCTTGCAAGGATGCCTTCCAAATTCAATTGTGGTAGAAGTTGTCATTTTCTTCTCCGTCCCTTTATTCCAATGATCTATCTTCTATTTTTTCTTCCGGGGACATTGTGATGTTGCTCTTTTCACTCATCATCTCGATTGTGAGGATCGTGTTCTTTTCGTGCTTATCCATTTAACCGAAGTGTTGTGTCATCTCTTCAAGTTCTTTCATCTTATCATGGTTTGCCTCTCTTTTCAACCTTAGTCTTTGTCTGAAATCCTTCTTACCCATTGTGCCATTCTTTCAATAGTTAGGAGGCGTGTGTTGTTGATTTCATCAAGTATCATCCCATCTTCTCAAGTTCATGTTCTATTCCTTCCATGTTCAACGAGTCTCTGCCCAATTCTTCCTCTCTCATCTTGTTTTAACCCGAGTGGTTTCGAATTCTATCTTGTCCATTAAACTCTTGATTCATGTCTTTGCAACCTTCAAGTCCTCGTAATGTTCCTTGTTCCTCTTTTCTAACGGATTGTTTGCAATCTCGTTCATCTCTATTGTACTCTTTCTTTTAAATTACTCAACCTCTCAAGGTTCGTGGTTTCACTCGTTTGTCAAAGAAGCAACTTAGTTTTAACTCTTCTCTTCCTCTTCCGTTTCTCTCCGGTGCCATCCTAGATCTCGGGACGAGATCCTCTTGTAGTGGTGGAGTGTTGTAGCGCCCGAGACCGGCGCTCGAAGACTTCCGGCTACTCCAAGTTTAAATCGTGTGATTTGTTTTGTTTGTTGCATCATTTGCATTGCATCATGCCATCATGTCATTTAATTTTTAAAAACTCAACTAAATAAATTGTATGGATCTTTGATCCTTTTTAAATCGAGGGAAGGGTGACTTCTCTTTACAACATATCCTCCCAATATTATTAGGGAGCTATAATAAATATTCCATTAACTGGAAATCACCCATAACACATTTGCATTATTCTTCTACTCTTCTTATATCCGACTCAACCTTCTATCCTGCCTTTTCGATCTTTTAGTAAAATTGAGTTGCAATTTTACTTGTCCATAAATGTTCCAAATCTGCCCATAAATCACATCTGGTGTGTAGGGTCACCCCCTATAATTTCAACCCATTTGGAGTTCATTCGAATGGGCTTCGAAATTCAAACTTGTCTGAGTTAAATTCAACAGGTGTGGATTTTACTCCCTCTAAAAGTCCTCAGTCTAATTTTGTCAAATTCCACACATTTTTGTGAGTCTGGGAAATAATCCCCATGTCCAACCTCTTTCCCAAACCCTCTCTTTCTCTTTCTTCTTTCTAATTCTTTTCTGCATAAGAGAGAGGGAGAAGAGAGCCCAGCAGCCTAGTCAGGCAGGCCCATCTGCGCCTAGGCCCAGCCGCCTCTATAACCTTAGCCCGATCGAACCCTCCTCTCGATCGCTCCCTCGTTCCCTCACAGCGCCGCCACCTCTTCGTCTCGATCCCCATCGCATCAGCATCTCTCGCCTGATCCCCTTCACACCCACACCGCCCCGCGCCTCCCCATAGACCATGTCGCCTCCGTGCCACCAGCCAGCCACCGGAGCCCGCCGCCGCCACCGCCGGATCAGGCTGCGCTTCGCCGGTGTCCTCCCCTGCCACCGCCACCGGCTTTTGCCTCGCCACGCTGCCCGGGATCTAGCTCCTCCTCCTCGCCCTGCCGTCTTGGCGTCGTCTTTGTGGCGCCATCGCCGGAGCAGCTCCTTTTGCCGAGCGCCACCACGAAACCCAAGCGTCGCCCCTGCTCCCTCCATCGCCAGCGTCCTGCCTCCTTCACGCCTCCCCATCAACATCTCCGGCGCCCCTGCCTCCCGTCGGCCCCTGCTGATGCCATGGCCGCCTCGGCAGCAAGCTTGCCTTCGCCTCTCCTGCTGCATCGCCGACTTGCATCACCTCGGTTTCCCGCGACCTCGCTCTGCGCCATCCTTCCCCCCTGCCCCAAGTTCCGCCGCCCGTTGCCTCCTCTGCATCGGTGACCGATCATCAGGGGCGGGCCCAGGAATTCAAGACCCTGTATTCAAAATTTGAAAACTTTTTTTTGTATCCTACAACCTTCCTTTTGGTGCGTAAAACTTTTTTTTGGAAGCCTATAGCCTTCCTTTACTTGTACTCATCAAACCAAACCGGTTGGAAGCGATGCTTACCTCCGTAGTTATGTTGTGGAAAATCTTTCTTCTTCATCTTTTGTTTACATCGTCCCAATGCAATAGTGCAGCCTGCAGTAGTGCACATTCTCATGTCTAAAAAATTCATAATTGGCTGCAAACTAGTCTTTACTTAACCAATAATTAAATAAGAAAGTCAAGTGGTGAAAATACTTACTTAGATGCCGAGCTATGCTCCTGCAATAGTGCAGCCTGCTGGACAGTGAGAAGAACCGTGCCTATTGCTTACAAAATCAGATTGGCAGAACCTACAGAAGTAAAAAAAAGGAGACATAACCTGTAAGATGAATTCAGTGGAACTTCAGGTTCAGAGATGAGACGATTCAGAAGTTGGCTGTTGCTTACTAAATCAGTGCCTGTGTATTTCAAACTGAATCAATGCGGGCTGTTATGCTGTTGTCGACGAGAAAATTCAGAACTTAGACAGAAGGGATGCAGGCAGGGAGAGGAAGCGAGGGGTTCGTCGCTGTGGACCGGCGGCGCGCCGTGCGCACGCGTGCGAGGCGACGGCGGCAACAGCCCTGCCGGCCGCCCAGCGGTCGCCTGGCGCAGTGGTTGTGGCGGCGGACCGGCAGTTCCGCCAGTTCGTGTGCGATCCGCGGAGGCGGCTGTGGCGGAGCAGCGGAGGAGAGGTGCCGGTTCGTGATCGATCTAGTTTTTTTTGGCGACGATGTATCTGTGCGATGCGCTTCTGGGCCAAGGTGTGGACTCGAGGAGAGGGTGGGCTACTGGGCCAGCCTATGTTTTGGGCTTATAAATGCTTAACAAGCACGTTGGCGTACCCGTTTCGTTTTTTCTTGTACTCACACTGTATATATACTATATATACCATATTTTTTGCCGAAAACAATGGGTATTCAGCTGCATACCCTTGAATTGAGGTGGGCCCACCCTACCGACCATGGCCTCTGTTTCACCATATCCTCCTGCCCGCGCCATGGCCCTCCCGAGGCCATCACCACATAACACCTTGTTGGCCTCCTCTTTGCCTGCACCACATCGCTCCACCAAGGTCGCCACTCCGTTGTCATGACGAGGCCTCCTGCCGTCTTTGCTGTTGGGAGTTTTTCTCTCGAGCTCCACCTTCAAACCCTGCTGCTGCCTTATCAAAGTCCGCCAAGGCCCTCTGTTTGGCCCCGGTGACCCTTGGCTCCTGTGCACGCCCTGCGCCATTTACCTCCATTGCCTTGTTGACGCCAAGTTCAACTACACTGCAAGACCCGGGGCTCCTTGACTGCCTCCACAACCACCGAACCAGGAACACCAAGGCCATCTTCGAGATTTTCGCCAAGTACCAGGACGTCAAGTTCCTCGCCGGACCCGAACATCTACGAAACGCATACCACTACTTCTAATACCGTCGCCCCGAAGACGTTGGATTCGTCAAGTACATCTCCGAAACGAACGAGTACAACTACTTCCACTACGACCGCTGCGAGAACGTCTACTTCCATCTACACCGCTTTGAACTTGTTCCGCTCCGAAAACGCACGCTTCAAAGGTATAACCACCTAGATGACCGTCCATGCCTGAATGCATGTGTTGTATGAGATGCTCGTGTTTGCTTTGTGTCCGAGAGAGTTCTTTGCACGTTCCTCGTTTGCCATGCCGCCATCCCGTGGGAACCCGGAATTCGGGAGCACCCCACCATACTTGCATGACACGCTTCCGCACACTTCTCGTTTGCATCGGTATCTCAGTCAAGTTATCGGGATCGATATGTTGCCGTGGCATCATTTTTGAATTCGTTGCCGTGGCACCTCTTTTTTCCACCACGGTGACAAATGCTTCATAACATGCTTATGTCAACATTTTCATAAAATTGCATATAACTTGAATATGTCATCTGCATCATGAAAACAACAATTTAAAATGTTTATATTTGTTGTTTCCATTAATTTGCTCAATGCACATGAGGATTTTCCAGAATTGTTGTTTGTTATTTCCGGCCTCATTTAAACTTGCCTAAATAGTTAGTTTACTTATGCTTCACCTCTTGCCATGTTAATAACATTTAATATTGTTGTGTACCTAACCGAGAGTAAACTAAAATAATTCGTTGTGGTGTTTCGTCAATATGCAACTCGTTGCATATTGAGCTCCACTTAACTTATAGTATTGTTTGTAGCACTTTGCCATGCCATGCCTTATTAAACCGGACATGCATCATACTTGTTTGTGCATCATGACATGTTTATGCTTGTGTGTTTACCATGTTGCTTTCTTCTTTCCAGTTAGCTTCTCTCGTTAGCTTCGGTTTCGTTTCGGAGTTATGAGGATTCGTTCTTCTTCCTTGCAGGATTTTAGGCAAGATCACCATTACCCTCGATATCACTTCTATCTTTGCTTGCTAGTAGCTTCGTTCTATCACTAGGCTGCGCTACCTATCACTTGTTTACCAAGCCTCCCAAATTGCCATGAACCTCTAACCTTTATCACCCTTCCTAGCAAACCGTTGTTTGGCTATGTTACTGCTTTGCTCAGCCCCTCTTATAGCGTTGTTAGTTGCAGGTGAAGTTGAAGATTGCTCCATGGTGGACAGGATTATGTTGGATATCACAATATCTCTTATTTAATTAATGCATCTATATACTTGGTAAAGGGTGGAAGGCTCGTCCTTATGCCTGGTGTTTTGTTCCACTCTTGCCGCCCTAGTTTCCGTCATACCGGTGTTATGTTCCCGGATTTTGCGTTCCTTATGCAGTTGGGTGATTTATGGGACCCCCTTGACAGTTCGCTTTGAATAAAACTCCTCCAGCAAGGCCCAACCTTGGTTTTACCATTTGCCTCACCACCACCTATACCTTTCCCTTGGGTCGGCCAACCCGAGGGTCATCTTTATTTTAGCCCCGGGCGGTGCTTGTCTAAGTGCTGGTCGAACCAAACTTCCTTCTTGAGGCCCCTCGGGAAACTTCGAGGTCTGGTTTTACTCGTAGCTTTGTATCATCCGGTGTTGCCACGAGAGCGAGATATGTGCAGCTCCTATCGGGATTGTCGGTTCATCAGGCGGTCTTGCTGGTCTTGTTTTACCATTGTCGAAATGTCTTGTGGCAGGATTCGAGACTAATCGGGTCTTCTGGGAGAAGGTATATCCATCGTTAATCGTGAGAGCTTATCATGGGCTAAGTTGGGACACCCCTGCAGGGTATTATCTTTCGAAAGTCGTGCCCGCGGTTATGTGGCAGATGGGAATTTGTTAATGTCCGGTTGTTGATAACTTGACACCAGATCCGAATTAAAACGCATCAACCGCGTGTGTAGCCGTGATGGTCTCTTCTCGGCGGAGTCCAGGAAGTGAAAACGGTTTTGGGTTATGTTTGACGTAAGTAGTAGTTCAGGATCACCTCTTGATCATTTCTAGTTGACGATCGTTCCTTTGCTCCTCTTCTCGCTCTCATTTGCGTATGTTAGCCACCATATTTGCTTAGTGCTTGCTGCAGCTCCACCTCATTACCCCATCCTTCCTATAAGCTTAAATAGTCTTGATCTCGCGGGTTTTGAGATTGCTGAGTCCTCGTGACTCACCAGATCCTATCACAATAGCTGCAGGTGCCGATGATACCAGTGCAGGTGATGCAACCGAGCTTAGATGGGAGCTCAACGAAGATCTTGGTCATTGCTATGTTTCGTTTCCTGTTGATCAGTAGTGGAGCCCAGATGGGATGATCGGGGATCTAGCAGTTGGGTTATCTTCTTTTCTTTTGGCTTCATCAGTAGTCGGACCATGTGTGTACTCTGAATGATGTATGAATTATATGTTCACTGTGTGAAGTGGCGATTGTAAGCCAACTCTTTATCCCATTCTTGTTCATTACATGGGATCGTGTGAAGATGACCCTTCTTGCGACTAAACCACCATGTGGTTATGCCTCTAAGTCGTGCTTCGACACTTGGGAGATATAGCCGCATCGTGGGTGTTATAGGGTTTTCCTTCGATACGAATCCTCGTTTCACGTGTCAATTAATGCGTATTTTTTTCTCGAAAGACCAAAGAGCTAACTATCTCACTCCTCATCGCTTGATTAATGCGGCGCCATGCAAGCGAACCTTCTCACTTACGCATGCATGTAGGGATATTAATGTCCTTGTTTGCTAACCCCATCAATTTTGCCTCGATTAGTGTTAGTGGCCCTTTTAAATTGTAATTTTGATATCTTGGCCTTGTGTACAAAAAAATGGAGGTAGTAACTATATTTGAATTCCTTGCCCATTGCGGTCCGTCGGCGATCTTTTTTTTTGTGGTTTGGTGAAGTCGTTCGACGGAGAACAACTGTCGATTGTACTAAAGTAGGGGTACCTTAGTACCCGAACTTGAAACGCTGGCGATCATGGCGCCCCGCGGCAAGGCTTGCCGGGCGCCCGCCAAGATCCTCCGTCATCCCTACTTACTGCCATTCAAGAACAAAGTATTAACTAAGAAGACAAGGCCTCGGCAAAAGGAGCTTGCCGGGAAGACAAGACCCCGGCGAGGGGAGCTTGCCGGGAAGGACAAAGACCCCGGCAAGAGGAGCTTGCCGGGAAAGCCAACCAATAGACTTCAGAAAACTTGCATAGCGCCCGGCGTCCGGCAAGGCCCGGCGAGCGGCAAGCTTGTTGGTGCGACAAGACAACGGCGCGGCAAGACACTTGCAGCGGCAAAAGGCTGCCAGGCTGCCCTCTGCACCCAAGCTCCGGCGCATCCAACGGCGTGTCACCCGGGACCATCCCAGAGCGCGTGGCGGCGTTGTGCAGCCATGTGGTGTGAGGTGGCGAAGGCGACAAGGAGGCCATCGTGGCGATCGGTGGCGCCCTAATGGTTGCTTCCTTGCATCGTTGGGCGACAGACGGGCATTAAATGCCCTTGTCCCTGCCGTCCGAGTTAGGTAGGGGACCTTTGTTGACACTTGTTGTACCAACCTGCGTTTTACCTTTCTACCCCTCTTTCTCGCTGCCACTGTCGGTGACCCCTTAGACTATAAAAGGGAGGCCCATGCGCGCGTAGAAGAGGGGTCGGGTTCAGCGGTTGAATTTTGGTTCCATGGTGGCTCGGTTCATCAAGCGCATCCCACACCACAACTTCGCTCACACTCTTGGGCAAGAACATAATACCAACACAAAGCAGCGGTGAGGGTTTTATCTCTCCGGAGAGCTCGGCTGGGTAAAATCCCCCGTGCTCCGCCTCGATCTGCTCTGCGTCGCCCTCCGCTCCTTGCGGACAAGAAGGGCCCCCCATGCCCCATAGGTGCTCGTGTCCGTAGAAGCCCACGACATCTTTGGCGCGCCCGGTAGGGGCGTCGGTCGTCTTGATCGATCCGGCGTCTGCGCAAGACTACATCAACATCTTCATCGACATGCCACCGAAGAAGAAGACTTGAGGTGGCGCTCCATCTGCGGATATCCTGCCGCCACACGGAACAAGCAGGCGGTGGGGTGGGCCTTGGCGGAAAGCGCGGCGCCGGAGGACTCATATCGTCACGGGTCAAGGACAAGGCCCGCAAGCTTCGGTGTCTAGACATCCATCGCGCCCCTCTCAGGAGGTGCAGGATCGACAACGCCACGGTGCTCCTGGCGCCGTGCTCGCGTTGGAACAAGGCCAAGCTGGTGGGTCGCGGGACGCTCAAGGCCAACGTACGCGTCAACACGGTGGCACGAGCGCAGTGCGGTCTCCAGCGACAAGCAGGGGGCTCCCTCGACGAGTTCTGATTCCGGTAAGGATGAGCCTATGCAACCACAAGAAAAAAAAGTTGGTTACTGGCGACTACTTTCCGGCAGAGCTCCCCGGAGCCACCGCCAAGGAGGCCCCCAGGATCAACACAGAAAGCGCTGAGGAGCCGTCTGCTCCGACAAGCCCTAGGGTTTGTTTCGTTGAAGCAGACGCTCCCGACAATCTGTGTCCAGACACGCTTGCCGGGGAGCATCATGCTCCGGCGGGATCCCAGATTCTTGCCGTAGAAGCGAATGTTCCCGCAGCAGCATTTACGCCTTTAGTACTCGTTGTCGGAGCTTGATAACAATGTGGACTAGGTGTCATTCAAAGAAGCATAGCCTTGCCGGAATGCAGAAGACAGAAAAGCTAAGTTGCCAAAGTTTGAGCATGATCAAGTTTTAAATTTTTAAGTTATATTCCTTGAACGTCCATGCCTTGTATGGAAAACCTGTGCGCGGAGGAGTCGACTCGCGGCTAGGTTGCGCCCTTGATTTGTTTCGAGTCCGCTCAACAATACAAGTGAGTTGCAACTAGCCCCGACAAGGTTTCTTGCGGAGCAACACCGCCCGGTGGACTCTTGATGTTCGCTTTTCGACAAGTGTGCTTTGCGGCAAGTTCCCTCAGGCGAGGGTAAAAGCATGCAAGGGATGTAGCGGATAAAGGATGTAACATAGCTAGCTTTGCATAGAATAAAGTTATATATTACGATAAATAACTTTGCGCTCTAAGAGATTGTTCCTATGACACATCTAGCGGCGGCAAGAACAAGGAAAGAGAAGAAAGGTGCGCCGCCGACACGGGTCCCGACAAGCCGAGTTCTTTGGGGCTGCGAATATCAAGATTCATCCCGGCAAGCGAGTCACGGGGCTGCGATATCGAGATAAGCTTTCCGTCCCTCATCATGCATCCTCTTATGGATTTGGGAAGCCTTGAAGCAGCGTTCTTGAGCGGCCGTGCCTTGTATGAAAAACCTGTGCTTGGAGGAATGGGACTCGTGGCTAAGTTAAGCCCTTGATTTGTTTTGAGTCCGCTCAACAATACAAGTGAGCTGCAACTAGCCCGACAAGGTTTCTTCGGAGGCAGCACCGCCGTGAACTCTTGATGTTCGCACTCAGCAAGTGTGCTTGCGCCGGCAAGTTCCCTCAGAGCGTAGGGTAAAAATATACAAGGCATAGAGTCAAGTAAAGGATATAGCATAGCGAGCTTCCCCTTTTTCATTAAAAAACATCCCATGCGGGTACAGTCCATAAAGGATGAAAAACATGAAAGAGAGGATTACAAGTTTTAAATGCAGCTAAGGCCCGAAGGCTTATAAATTGAAAAGATAAGATGCCCGTAATCCCTTTCCTGTCCCCCTTTTCAGGAGGTAGGTCAAGGAGCTTAAGAGGGCAAAAGAGGCGCCTAGGTGAGCTACGGGTGCTAGAAGACACCAAGAAAACGTCCCGGGGGCTACCCGGGGGGCTTGGCGGAGGCAGCGGCGCGGAGCGAGCTCGAAGGCAGGCGGCGGGGCGTCGGCCTGTTGTCGAGGCACCACGCCCTCGTACTCGACAGCGGCCTTGCCGCCACCCCTCTTCCTCTTCCGTAGCCTCCCTACGCCAGCCGCCCAAGGAGACGCCCCCGGGGAGTTCAAGGGGGCCGGCGACCCGGATGATGGGGTCGCCGGTGACGCACGAGGCGACGCCCGATGCCTAGTCGGGCCCGACGCCCTCGTCATCGCTGTCGCTCTCCTCCTCGTCACTCTCGCTCGAGGGGGAGTCTTCGCTATCGGAGGAGCTGTCCACGCAGCATCTCGCCCGGGTGCGGGAGTCCCCGAAGGCCTTGACGGAGAGGAGGTCGCCCTCCATTAACTTAAAATGGAGGGTAAACCCCGCCGTCAAGCTGTGGATGCGGGCGAACGTCTTCCACCCTCGATCAAGATACATCACACTAGGGGCTGGGGATACAACGCTGACTCGCGTGCCGCTGATCCCATAGCCCCTCATGTGCAATCTCAGCGTCTCGGGCGGGTCCGGCTCCATCGCTTCATAAGCGGGCCGGAAGCCGAGGCGACAACGAGAGTGCCCGCGCAGCAGACGAAGAACTCCCAAGGGTCGTCCCCTGCATGGACCGCCGCGAGGGGAGGAGCCGCCGGCGGAGGCGGAGATGTTGCGCCGCCCCGTCCTCCTCTTCCTCGAGCGCCTCGACCTCGCCCTCGACCTTGCCCACGACCACGCCCCCTCCCTCTTCCCCTTGTGGCCGGCTCTGCCACCACTGGCGCGGGGTAGGGAGGGATGCGCTGTCTCGCGGCGACCCTCGCCGCCACCGATGAAGGACCAGGGTTCCCTTCCTCCATGGCGAATGAGAGGAAGGGGAGCAGAAGTTGAAGAAAGGAGAAGATGAGAGAGTGCGGGCTTCTGCGCTCCCCTCCCGCTCTTCTTAAAGGAGCGGAGTGGGGGCTCGACTACCCCGCTCGGCGAATCAGAGCACGGGAAGAGCAGGGGGTCGGGGCCGACTCGCTGCCTCCGCCCATGACGGCTCGGTCTCCCACCTCCACCGTCCGTGACCCCGAGTGCATGGGAGCCACGTGGCGAGGATGCAGGACTGAGATGACAGGTGAGGTGACCTCGCCCCGCCCCGTGATCACGGGGGTGGGCGCCTCGAAAATCGTGCACGCCACCCCGTCTCCCCACGCGCGCGATTGGCGCGTGCCGTTCTTGAGGGCCTTGGCGGTCTGAGGCCAGATTTTGTGCGTGCGGGCGCATGTGCCCGTGCCCTGTTTTGGGCCTGGCCCAACAGCGCTCGGCACCGTGTATGGCCCAGGCCCGGGGGCTCATGTCGGTGTACTAAAGTAGGGGTACCTTAGTACCCCAAACTTGGGCACGGGCAGTCGCAGCGCCCCGCGGCAAGGCTTGTCGGGCGCCCGCCAAGATCCTCCGTCATCCCTACTTACTGCCATTCAAGAACAAAGTATTAACTAAGAAGACAAGGCCCCGGCAAAAGGAGCTTGCCGGGAAGACAAGACCCCGGCGAGGGGAGCTTGCCGGGAAGGACAAAGACCCCGGCAAGAGGAGCTTGCCGGAAAATAACAAGACACTTGAGAAAACTTGCCATAGCGCCCAGCGTCCGGCAAGGCTAGTTGCAGCGCGCTTTTATCGTTGAGCGGACTCAAAACAGATCAAGGGCACAACTTAGCCACGATTCGACCCCTTTGCGCACAGGTTTTTCATACAAGGCACGGTCCTTCAAGGAATGTGACTCAAAAGTTTGGAGCTGAGTGCTCTCTTTGCTCTACTGGCCGGTGGAGCTCGATGGCGCGTCCTCGACGGTGGCGCAGCACTCCGGAGAGGTGCGCTTGCCGGAGTAGGCACCAGAGCTGTTCTTGCCGGGCTTAGTCTTTGGTAGAACTGCCTTTGCCTTCTTGCACTTGCTGGTGGAGCTCGATGGTGCGTCCTCGACGGCTGCGCAGCACTCCGGAGAGGTGCGCTTGCCGGAGTGGGCATCAGAGCTGCTCTTGCCGGACTTGGCTTTCTTCTTCCCCCGAGGAGCTTCAGCGGCAAGTGGCTCGCGCTCGGCTGCGGCTGCTGCTTCCCGGTAGATCTTGTCGGTGCAGATAAGTGCATCCTTCTTGTCACCTTGGACAGAAATGACACTTATCGGACCAGGCGTCTTGAGCACATTGTAGGCGTAGTGAGAGGCTGCCATGAACTTGGCGAGCACTGGACGGCCTAGTATCCCATTGTAGGGCAATGGGAAATCAGCGACATCAAACGTGACCCTCTCTGTCCTGAAATTCAGCTCGCTGCCAAACGTCACTGGCAGTGTGATCTTCCCCTTGGCTTGCTCCTTCCCGGATTTATCCTTGAAAGGTACCAGTTTCTTGAGCTCAGCCGGGGATCTGGAGCTTCTTGAAACCGCGGAGGAAATCAGATTCAGGCCGGCCCGCCGTCAACCAAGATCTTCGTGACCTTGAGGTTGCGGATTGTTGAGTGAGACCAACATTGGCAAGCACGCGACGCGATGATGCGATCGGTGATCGTCAACCTCGAAGGCGATGGGCGTCTTGGACCACTTCAGAGGCTTGCGCGACTCGACGGACGGCTCCGCTGCGTTCACTTCTCGCACCCATTGCTTGAGTTGGCGGTGCGAGGTGTGCAGAGAGGCACCGCCGTCGACGCACAACACCTCCGTTGCCATCTGAAACTCTTGGTCATCAGTCTCATCTTCCTCCATCTCATCATCCTCATCTTCATCTTCGTCCTTGTCGCGGCCATGGGGAGGCATGTCTCCTTGCCGCGGCTTGGCCTTGCCGCGGTGCCCTCCCCGGGCGGGAAGCTTCTTGCCGGATCCTCCGCCACCTCCCTGGGCTCTCTCCTTGTCACGGCGCTCGTACTCAGCTTTTTGTAGCTCCGCCATCTGCTCGACTTTCTTGCAGGTTTGGAGATCATGGCCCTTGGTGCGGTGGATCTTGCAATACCGCTTGCCGGAGCCATCCTGCTTGTCGGCGGCTACCACAGACTCATCGGAGTCATCGGCTTTGGCCTTGTCGAGCCGCCTCCGTTCTTGGAATGCTCAACAGCTAGCACATCCTTAGCCTTTCTCTTCTGTTGTTCCGCCTCCGGTTCTTCCTTGCCGGGCGGCATCCTCACTGTCGAGATCATACGCTCCCGCAATCTCTCGGGATTTTCCTCCCTCCTCGGCCCGTGCACACTTGTCGGCGAGCATAAAGCTCATGACATCTCGATCTTGCACATCGCCATCTCCTCCCTCATCCTGCGGTTACACGCGTTACGGTGGAGCGCGCGATAACCGTGGCGGGGTGGATGTGCAGGATGTTGCGCCGCACTGGCTGAATCTCGTATGTACTTGCGAGGGCTCTCCTCCTTTTACGGACGAGCGGATGCAGATCGCTCTCTGGCCATGGGGTTTGTGGCACGCTGTGAAAGCGCCGGCGAACTGATGACACAGGTCCGCCCATGAAGAGATGGAGCCGTCCGGCAAGTGCATGAGCCAAGATCTGACGTTGGGCTTGAGCACCAGCGGGAAGTAGTTGGCGAGGATCTTCTCGTCGCGCCCTCCGGCAGCCTGCTCCGCGATGGTGTAGATGCTAAGGAACTCCGACGGATGTATCCTGCCATCATACTTCTCGGGCACGTCGGGCTTGAAGTTCTTGGTACTGGGCCACTAGACTTGCCGCGGCTCACGGGTGAACGCAGGGCAACCTGCCACATACGGCAAGTCGCCTGGTTCCCCTGGCGCATGCATATCGACAGTGGGCCCAGCGCGCTGGTCAGATTGACGTCGCGCTTCCCTTCTGCGCTCGATGTGAGTGCGAGCATCTTCGTGCCGTCGTTCTTGGAGAATGTGGCGTTGATCGCGGCGGGTTCGCGGGTCTGACGACGCGGTGGAGTCGCCGTCAAAGTTGGCCCGACGAGCCGGCGACCTCGGCCTTCGGGGCTGGGAGTGCACGGAGGCGGCACCCGCAGCGGTCTTGTCGGCGTCGGCTTGCGCCTGGGCGCCTTGCCGGGGTTTCGATGCGCTCGGTTGCCGGGGCTTGTCGCCTTTGGCGAAGCCGATGAGGCTGTAAATGGTCATCCTCCAGTCGTCAATCTTGTGTGGCGCCGGAGGGTAATCTAGAAGCAGCTGGGCTCGGGCCAGCGCTTCCTCTGCTGTCTTGGGTGGCGGTGGCGATGAGCGGCATGAGGAGCGGGATGTGCTTGGACTCCCAACTGGATTGGGAGGAGCAACACCCCGTCCGGGCGACCGTACCTCACTCGCGCCAGCATGCTGGCATGCATGCTGATCTCGAACGTCCCGCGACGCACCAGCTTGGCCTTGCTCCAATGCGAGCACGGTGCTAGGAGCACCGGGGCGATGTCGACCTTGCACCTCCTGGGAAGGGTGTGGTGTCTGCACGCGATCGCCCGGCGCTTGCGGGCCTTGTTTTTGGACTGGTGACGGCGTGAGTCCCACCGTCGGCGCCCGCTCCTCCGCGGCGTCCACTCCACCGCCCGTTTGCCCGGCGGTGGTGGTAGAATCGATGTAGACAGGCGGCCACCTCGAAGGCTTCTTCTTTGGTGGCATGTTGATGAAAGGCGTTGATGTAGCGCGGAGACGGATCGGATGCTCACGACCTCGGCCCCCTGGCGCGCCAAAGATGTCAGGCATCTCTGTGGCCACGAGCACCTATGGGGGGGGGCCCTTCTAGTCCGGCAAGGGAGGCGGGCGTCTGAGAGCAGATCGAGGTCGAGCGGGGGGAGGCGGGTGATTTTACCCAGCCGGAGCTCTCCGGGAGATAAAACTCCTCTGCTGCCTTGTGTTTTATTTGTTCTTGCTCGAGCGCTTGGCGTATGGTGGTGTTGGATCTCTGAACTGCGGAACCCCGGTGTGGAAAAGTTCGAACCGCCGAACCCCTTCTACGTGCGCATGGGCCTCCTTTTATAGTCTAAGGGGTCACCGGCAGTGGCAGTGTAGGAAGGGGGTAGAAAGGTTAAAAGCAGGTTGGTACTTGATGACCAACAGTGTCCCCTACCTAACTCGACGGCGGGGGACAAGGGCATTTAATGCCCGTCCGGTCGCTAACAAGTCTGTGCAAGCGGCCGTTAGGTGTGCCACCGATCGCCACGATGGCCTCCTTGTCGCTCCGCTTGCCACCTCGCACCGCACGTGCTCTGGGCAGCCGCAGGGTGACCACGTGCTCTGGGATGCAGGGTGGCAGGGTGACACGTCGTTGGCTATCTTTGGAGTGCGGTGGCAGCCTTGCATTGCAAGTTCTCTGAGAGCGCATTGGTTGGCCTTCCCGGCAAGTTCCTCTTGCCGGGGCCTTTGTCTTGTTAGTTGGTACTTTGTTCTTGAATGGCAGTAATAGGGAATGACGGAGGGTCTTGGCGGGCGCCCGGCAAGCCTTGCCGCGGGGCGCTGCGACTGCCCGTGCACAAGTTCGGGGTACTAAGGTACCCCTACTTTAGTACACCGACAACCAGTAAAGAGACGTTGCCAAGTTTTAGAAAAAAGGAAGACATGCTCCTGTAGCTAGTTTGACTCCAAACCTAGACTATGACTATATATGGTGCTATGCTACTCTGCAAGTAATGAAACTGACATATCCAACATTCGCTTCTCCTCTTCTCTACTTACTCTGCCTAGCGTCAGAAGCTCTGGCCGCAGCAACCATGTCCGCTGGCTGCTCATCCACGTTCTCTTCAGCAGGCAACAACCAGATATGCGCCAAGTCGCCACCCGTACCATCGCCTGTGGGTCTCATCACACCCCCGCCGGCACGCGCACCGCAGCTGATTGCTCGTCGCAACCCGCTGCCGTTGGTGTGGTGCCACTTCTGCAAATCACACAGAGTCATCCGTCGTGTCTCAACCACAATCCGCAACCCTGGCCGAGTCTTCTACAAATGCCCGAATCATGGGGTAATAATATGGTTAAGTGTTGTTCTGCTGCTTTCAGTTGCTGATTTTTTTAATAGTTTGGTTGATGATCTTCCAATTTGATTCGTGCAGAAAAGGGAAGATTCGTGTGATTTGTATTTCTGGGAAGTTGCTGATGTGGGGGAATGCAACTACGCTGATTATTTGGTTAGCCGAGGAATCCCAATACCAGCAGGTTGGGGTGTTAGACAAATGGCGAAGGAGCGGCGAGAAGAGGAAGATCTGAGAGCGAAGGTTAAAGACGTAGTTCCTCTGATCCTGGCCAAGAAACAGCTGCTGAACGGCCTTGACAGCAATGAGGAGATGAAAGAGCTTGTGAAGATAATGGGAAAAATCGATGTGCTCTATAGGATGATTGTCTCTTTATTTGCGGTGTATGTTGCACTCGTGATGTATTCAGTGGCTACGACATGAGCACTTTGTTGAAACTAGTAATGAATGAAACCTGTGTAGCAGGCTAGGCGTAGTGTTGTGAACATGTAATGATTTCTATTAACGGAAATCAGGGGGTATCCCCTTCTGCTCATATAAATAAATAGATAGCAGAGGCCCTGTCAGGTCAGCTTTGTTCTCATTTGAAGACGTCGAGCAAATTGCAGTCCAACAGCAAACTATGTCATCAAATTCAAGTTTCACAGCCAAATATGAGTACAACTAAACAACAATGTCACCATGTTTTAGTTGTCATACAATCACCAAACACAAATCAGCATACATAACAAGTGATGTTCTCACAGCAAAATACTAAACAACATGTTCATCAGGTTTGAGTTGTCATAGCAAACACAATTTCACATAGTATATAAAAAAACGTCTTCTGACAGGCAAATACGACAAAAGCAATGTAATCATCATCCGCAGCAGCAGCGTCAACATCTTTGCCATGTGTATCAGTGTGAATCGTAATTCCCCACTGTGTCATCTTCTTCTTCGTCCTCAATGTCCTCGAACGTTGGCTTCTTCTTGATCAACTCTTGTATGTCCACAACACGATAGGCAATCTTTTCGCCGGCATCATTGACGTGATGGTTCTCAAAGATATTAGGAACATTTGTGTTATCTTGTACATTAGGAGCAGTGTAAGCATCATCTTGTTGTGCAACTTCATTAAACGAATTCCTCTGCTCAAACCTTTGCAATACTCTCCAGTCATCGCTACGTGCAAATGTGTCTTCCAAAAAAAATATCTATGTTGCTTGATTTGCCAAAATAAAAGGCTCATTGGTATGGTACGCCGCCTTGACATTGATGGATTTGAAATAATCATCAGCTCTGGGTTTTGCGATCCTGGAAAATAGGTTATACCAGCGACAAAGACAATGAACCACACACCAATGATCCTCGGCGGAGATATCTGCAATCGAACAATGTACATTATGTTAGCATACATTTCAGTTATCTCTTTGTCATACGTATCCGTGCTCATGATGGCACTATTTTGTGTCTCCCTGCCTTCGTCTCGTGCAAGGGTGTTGTAGCGCACATCTCCAACAACGCAAGATTCATAATGTCTTACCCGAGTATCGGGACCCATTGCTAGTGAGTAAAGGGCATCATCAACTGCCTGCCCATCTTCCCGCATCTTCTTAACCTATGGTTAGAAAATAGACAAGCTGATCATCTTATGTACTCAATATATTAAAAAAACTGACAGTGCACTTCAAAAGCTTACATGGTTCTTGAACCATTTCGCAAATCCTGCCATAACCAGTTTGTCAATGTTTCTTGGATTTTGCGGCAGTAACTCCTCTTTGTACAAGCTGCACAACATAGTGATCACGTCAAACATCTAAATATATAAGAATGTGCTGCAAGTTTAGTAGATTACGATGTATAAGCTGCAGTACTGCACTTACTTGATATAAGGTAGTATCTCAGGACAGTTATTCAACACATACCAAACCATTTTGTCCAAATCTTTAGGTTTGTCCTCTTGTCGACTCTTCCCTGTAACTCGAACAGAATAATCAAAAACATTGAGCCCGGGATTGTCTTCGCCCACCTCTTTGCTAAGTTGATCAGCTGTTTCAATGTATTTTGAGCAGAATGTCAATGCTTCTGTAGCAATGTAGGCCTCTGCAATGGAACCCTCGGGTCTAGCTCTATTCCTAACATAGCCCTTGAAAGTGCCTAGCCGCCTTTCAATAGGGTACATCCAGCCATACTGTACTGGACCTCTAAGTAGTGCCTCATCAGGTAGATGAACAGCCAAATGCACCATCACATCAAAGAAAGTTGGAGGATATATCTTCTCAAGGTCGCATAGGATAGTTGGTATCTTGTCTCTAAGACGCTCCAAAGCATTTATCCTGATATTTCTACTGCAGAGTTCCCTGAAGAATTGTCCCAACTCTGCAACTGCTCTGTATAAGTCAGGGCGGCCCAATCCTCTAAGGATAACAGGTAAAACACTTTGAAGTAGGACGTGGCAGTCATGAGTTTTCAACCCTTGTACCTTGTTTCCATCTGCACTGACTCTCCTTTCAGGGTTGGAAGCAAATCCATGTGGGAATCTCACACGTGAAAGGACCTCGTAGAATTCTTTTCTTTTTACCTTGTCCAAGACGTACACAGCTGGTGCCATATCCCGTGGTTTACCTTCATCTTGCACCTGCAAATCCTTTCTCATACCTAGGTGTGTCAAATCAACCCTAGATTTTAAGGTATCTTTCGTCTTGCCTTCAATGTTAAGAAGTGTGCCAATAATGCTGTCACATATATTTTTCTCGATGTGCATCACATCAAGATTATGCCGCAGATCCGAATCTTTCCAATACTCCAAGTCCCACAAAGTGGACTGCGGGTAAACAATAATCTCTCTTCTACCGTGCCACGCTTCCTTTTCCGCTACCATTACGGGATGGTTTCACGGTGTAATATACTGACCTTCTCTAATTCCACTTGCAACTCATCGGCGGTGAGCCTCTTTGGCGCATCACGGTTTTCATGCTTTGCATTGAACACATGTCTTCGGTATTTTCTAGGATGCGGCTTGTCCTTGGCAAGGAAACGACAGTGTCCAATGTAACAGATCTAGCTAAGTGTTGCGTATGACAGCGGATTCTTGTCACAGCGAACACATGCATTGTAACCATGTGTCGTTCGCCCTGACATAGTGCCCAAAGCCAGATAATCATGGATGCACCAAATTACAACAGCACGTAGAAAGAAATCAGCTGGTGGGCTGCTATATAGATCTCGAGATAGAACACCCTTCCATAGCTGTTGAAGTTCCTCCACAAGAGGCTCCATGAACAAATCAAAATCCTTTCCAGGACTTTTTGGACCTGGGATGAGCAAGGCCATCATGTAGTTTGATTCTTTGGTGCAGAAATTTGGAGGCATGTTGCAAGGATAACAAGCATCGCCACATGCTATATGTGGCTCTCTGGTGGCCAAATGGGTTAAATCCATCTGAAGCTAAGCCAAGTCTAATGTTTCTCGGGTCAGCAGCAAACTCTTTGTGTTTATCATTGAAGCTTTTCCACTCACTACCATGAGATGGCTGGCTCATTACATTCTGATCTCTGTACTCCTAGTTCCTAGAATGCCACAGTACATCCTCTCTTTTTTCAACATCATGAAACAACCTCTGCAATCTTGGTGTGATTGGAAAATGTCTCAGAACATTATGAGGAACCCTCTTCACAGCATCGCCATCATTCCACCTTGATGATTTGCATTTCGGGCATTCACTTAAGTTGGCATAATCCTTCCGGAATAGAACACAATTATTCTTACAAACATGGATCATATCATATCCAATTCCAACTGCATGAAGGAAATTCTTCATTTTACTGTAGGTGTGTGGAAGCTCAGACGCATCTGGGAAAGATTTGCAGAAAGTAGCCAACATCGCATCGAATGATTTGTTGGTCATCCGCTCAGATGTCTTCACCTGAAGAAAGGTGACCATAGCTGAGAATACTGACACCTTATTTCCTATGGTGACAGCAACGTTGCATTGTTCCAACATGCGGGCCCACCATTTTTCTTCTGCAGGTGAAACTTCACGGAATGCACGAGCATTTCGTAGCATTGTTTCAATGTTGGTCAAACTCACTGGCTCCGCCACCACCACCTCCTCCTCCTCTTCCACCTAAGCATCCGGTAGATCAAGATGGTGATCTGCTGCTTCCACGTAGTCAATAACATTGACGTTCACAGCTTCACCATGATGAACCCACCTAGTATATGTGACCGACATCCCATACAAGTGTAGATGATTTTGCACGAGTTGGTGGGGTCTTGTAACTGAATTCATACAAGCTGCTACAGGCGAGCACATCTGATTTGGACCACCGTACTCAGCTCGATAAAGTTCATGAAGTTTTCAACCCCTCGACATATGCAGCGGAGAATCTTGACGAAGTTATCAAGTCCTGTCCATCATTAGACATACAAATTAGTTCTTCTACTAGATATTACAGGAAAAACATATATGCCTTTTTATGAAGTCCTGAAAAAAATACCTAGGTCGATGTCTAAAGCTATGGCAAGATATTTGGACGAGCAGATCTAAGTAACGAAATATATGTAAATCTAATTCAGCAAACATATTTGAGTGCTAAATTATGACAGGCTGTTTCAACAGTCAATGAGCCCGAGGACACGGCCATCGAACTATCGAAGGCCATCGCAGCAACAAAGATCGAGTATAAAACGGTGTAGAGCTATTTCACCTAACAGATTGGCCACTAGACCATGGCAATCTACGTCACAATAAATATATGGCAGGATATTTTAGCAACTAATCGGCCTTGGCATGCCATCTCAGCTAAGCAGATTGAGTGCAGAACAGGGCAAGGAAGCTTCTTAAGCAGAGCATATTGATAGTAAACTACTTCGGCAACCCGTGAGAATAATAGCGTCTATCAGCTAACATTCAGCGCTACACCGACAAGAACGGGGCCTCAGTCTAGAATGCGTGTGCCGTGGGAGAAGCTGACCGCCGTGCGTCTCCACACGAACGTCGCCAGCGGTGGCGGCGCTGACCGCCATGCGCCTCCACAAGAACGTAGCCAGAGGTGGCGGCGCGGCTAGAGGACGGCGATCGAGAGCGTCTTGTGGGGCGAGAGGATCGCCGTCGTCCCCTCGAAGAACAGCGCGCCGACGATCGGTGCGGCGGGAGGGCGGCTTTGGCGGAGCGAATGGAGTGGAGGGGCGGGGAGGGGGTTTGGGGAATATTTGGCTGAAGGGCGGTTGAATCGAATTTGTGGGGAATTTTTGTGTGGGGGGAGAATTTTCGCGCAGTGGGTGGGTGGGGGGGGGGGGGGTTTGGCGCATGGTCGGTTTCACCAAGTGCAGTCCCACGTGTCAGTGAAGAGGCAAGCCGAAGCGCGTTCCGTTTGCGTGAGCCGTGTGCAGGACCGAACGTGTGTGGGGTGCAATGCGACCGCGACAGGAGTGCTGTGAGTGTACCGCCTTTTTTCCTTTTAAACTAGGTGCTTCACCCCCTCAAAAAAAATGTTGCTTCGCGCGATCCATCGATACTACTACTAGTAATCTGGTAATCCCGACTAATAAAACGGCGCGGTCGGGTCTTTTCCCGCGTGATATGCTGGGAGGTTGGCTTAGTTGGGTTTTTTAGATTTGTCTCGGTTCAATAAAAAGCAGAGTTGGTGATGATGGTGTGCCTGTCATCCTGCAATATAGGCCGTTCGATCTATATCTTACGGATAGGAAGGAAACTGTGACAATTTACCCGCACTCCTCTCCACATTTGCAGATAAGGCTTTCCCTCGTTCATCCTTTTCTCCCACAAGATCTTGATCTTCCGTGCACTAGTACTCCTACAATATGTATATTATTGTGAAAGTTCATATACACCGGCCGAGATTAATGCAAACACGGAAGATTTTCATTACATTTCGAACTTTTATAAGACAGAAAAATAAAAGAAACCCGACCCTAAACCTATTCTATGGCGGCGACCGACGTCCTCCATCTGCGATCTCTATGTACGGGGGCGGGGTTCAAGACCCATGAAGTGAAGGTGCCGTCTCCGGCGAGGAAGAGTAGAACACGGGATACAGACCGGCCAGTTGGCACACCATGCCCTGCCGCCTCCCATGCCCTACTCATCCTCGGAGGAGTCCCCGACCTCGGCGGTGCCGGACGTTGGACGGCGGCAAGTAGGACATGTGGTTGACGGTGCTCCCGTCGTCGGCCGCCAGCGTGGCCACCGCTTGTGCGGTCGCTGTCGGATTTTGGGTTCCGGCAGACCCTTGAGGTTCGAACACTGGGGTGCGCGCGGAGATTTAACCCTCTGCATGCCTGCTCCTCGCCGAATCGCTAGGATCTAAACTACCAAACAGAACAACACAAGAGACACAAGATTTATACTGGTTCAGGCCACCATTGTGGTGTAATACCCTACTCCAGTGTGTGGTGTGGTGGATTGCCTCTTGGGCTGATGATGAATAATACAAGGAAGAACAGCCTCGAGTGCATTCTTGGCTGGTGCAACGAACTGCTAGGAGGAGTTCAATCGCTCTATCTATTGGTTTCTTGGTGAGGATCCAGATTGCTAGATCAGGTCCAGATGCCTCTACCCTAGGGGTGGCTAGTCCTATTTATAGGCAAAGGCCCTAGGCCTCTTCCCAAATATTGAGCGGGAAGGGCGCCAACAATTGGCCATTTTGAAGGGGAACATCGGGTACACTTATCCTGACTAAAGTTGGTCCTCGCCTATCAAAGGCTCTGGTGGTGACGCCGGCTTGGGCTCCACAATGACTTCCTTCCTGTCATTGGGCTGGTCTTGGTCTTGTTGCACCGAAATGGATGCCTTTGCGTGATGCTCTCGCTTGCGCTTGCTCCCTTTGCACCAAAGAGGAAAGGAGGACAATGCGTGGGCTGGCGCCCGACTGGCACCCTTGGTCGTCATGGCTTGCGTCATGGGCACCTCGCGAGGTACCCTGCCTTGAACTCTCCACTTCCTCGCGAGCCCACCTGATAAGGCCGTGCCTGAGGAAGCTCCCTGTCGTCCGCCCCGCAAGGCATGGCCCCTCGCGACGGTCTTGAGTTTGTGTTGATGAAGATGGGCTGCGCTGGGCCTCCCTTGAGCCACGCCGTAGGCCGCAGGCAGGCAAGTCTGGGGACCCCCGTTCCCAGAACGCCAACAGTCGCGTCCGCGTCCGGCTACCTCGAGCTTCATCCCTGAAGACAAGCTCTCTCGCAGAGCATTCGCACATGCGGTCATGGCAGATGTGGTGTCAGGTAGGAGGACGATGCGCTACGGTGTGGAGGTTAGCTGGGCGTTGCCGCTTTAAGTAGCGCATTCCTTTGAGGCCAAGCGTCCGGGTGCGTCATTAAGTCACCGGAGTTGGTTCCTCGGGCACCGAGCCTCTTAACGATGACATACGAATAGACGACATGAATGCGGGCAGCTGGCGCAGGCTAGGAACGCACCGCGCGACGGCGTGAGGGACGAGGGCTTTGGTGTGCCAGGGTAGTCAGCTGCAGTCGTGGCAACATTGGAGATGACATTTGCTCAAATGCGATCCCCGCATGTCATTGAAAAAGCAAGACGACCCGGCATGCCCTTGGCTCAGGTCTAGAGGATGCAGTTGGCCGCGCTACACCACTCCGCAGACGTGTCGCGGTGCCCCGTGCATCCTCGACGAGCCGGGTGTTGGGGTGTGTTTGGATTGTGGCCAAAGTGCACCTTACCAAAATTTTGGTCATGACCCAAAGATTGGTCTTTGTTTGGATGGTTGCCATTTCTTCGGCAAGCCAATGAACTCTAGCCAACTCTAGTTCATTTTTCTTGCCAATGTCGGCCAAATCACGGGCAACCAATACCTCAACCATAATTTTGGCTACCCAATGCTTTGATGGGGCAACCTTGGGCACAAACCAAATATAATGTTGGTCGTGCCACAGCACAAACGCCACCCTCGGCACATTGAAACCGACCATGTCTATCGACGATATGGCGTGTAAGCTCACCATGATCGCCGTGTCGAGGCGATCTTTGGAGCTGCGCCCCGTTGTTGGCCCCAAAGACCCACATGAACGGTTGTCGGGGTCCAGGAGGTCGTGGGCCAGCTCCTCCATTGGACTAGTCTGCGCTACGTCGTCCTGACGGGTGTGCCCCACATGTCGGTTTCCCTGTTTTCCCGGCCATATTCGAGCGTCAGTGCTCCGCGTTGCGCATTAGGCCTTTCACTATGTAGGCCAAGCGAGACAACTTATTGTTTATTTGAGCCGTTCAAGTGTAATCATGTGGCGTTTGCTTATTTCTCATTCCTCTCCAACCCTCTTCTCCATCGATCATGTAAGCCCTCGATCGAGTCCAACCTCCCGCATGCCTCATTTGAACATTCCACCGTGTATCATTCACATGTACCCACCATAGTCCTCTTTCAATAGATCTCCGGACCCCGAGATGAAATCGAGAGGGAACGAGTGGAGGCACGTGATACCTAAGGCGGATTCAAAATTTTGAACCGGTGATCATAGCATCCGCAAATCAAATATAAAGGGTATTCAATGTTCGTTTAGTTTTGAGCGTACAATATACTCCCTCCTATCCTTTACGCCTTACATATAAGTTTTATGTGTAGTCAAAGTATCTCTACTATGATAAAAAGGTATCAACATTCAACAATGCCCAATCAATATTGTTAGATTAAATGCGTACTCCTAGATTTGTACTCTAGATGGTTTCCAATTTGACTATTGACAAGATTAATAATACTCCTTTCACATAGGTGAGTAAGTCATCTTAGGATGTGCCTTTGTGACCAAGGAGGAGGGAAAGCGAGAGATATTAATGTTTATTTGCTAATTAATAGTATTGCATGCAATGAACTAACCCTTGCATGTCATGTTTGATAGTCTCAGGTCATTAAAGCATACACACCCTCATCTCTTATTGGTTCATATGTCAAGAAACAAGAAAGCGAGGTAGAAGTTAATGCACGCGCGCCTCGTGTGTTGGGATTATTTGGTTTTAAGTAAGATGATTTACACACCTAGGCGGAGGGAGTACATGAGATGTATAATGTGAAAATTATATCATTGGAAACTCCTTTCACATACGAAATTGACCATATGCTTTGTGTAAGTTGCATGTCATATATTATTACTCTATCATTTGGTTAAAGTTAGCCTCGAAAAACGCATTAGACCATGTATGCTTTGTGTAAGTTGCATGTCATATATTATTACTCTAACATTTGTGTAAGTTGCGTGTCATATATTATTACTCTAACATTTGGTCAAAGTAGTATAGTGGAAGTGGATCCTCTGACGTAGGTATCCCTGCCTTACCCTCGCTTTCGGTCACTTACTGGCGGACCCCATGCTTGCTAGGCCCGCATGTTAGTTACTCAATGGGTTCGCCACGTCGAGGATCCTCATCCATAGTATACTCCCTCTGTTTTTATTTACTCCGCATAAAGCGGAGGGTGGTGGCATAATAAATGACCGGGCGGGGAGGGATGGGCGTCGGTTTGCTCTCAAGCTGCGGTCCCACAAGAGAGCAAAACGCAAGGCAAGCGCGTTCCATTCGGTGGCGGCGTGGAGGTCCAGCTTGCGGCCTGCAACGCTTGAACGCGACAAGAGCAATGTCAGATCAAAACCGATTGACGGTCGTCACGGAACCACTATTCACACGGAACCTTATTTGCTCGGCCTATGCGATCACGCCCTAAAACCACACCAAATCTCCAGCCCATTCCCCCACCTTTCGATCCCCTAGCCCGCATCAAGCATCCTCTAGTTCGCCGGAAAGCCATGGAGTGTCGGTGTACTAAAGTATGGGTACCTTAGTACCCCGAACTTGTGCACGGGCAGTCGCAGCACCCCGCGGCAAGGCTTGCCGGGCACCCGCCAAGACCTTCCGTCATTCCCTAATACTGCCATTCAAGAACAAAGTGACAACCAAATAGACAAGACCCCGGCAAAAGGAGCTTGCGGGAAGGACAAAGACCCGGCAAGAGGAGCTTCTTGGGAAGGCCAACAAAGGCGCCTCTAGAAGACTTGCCGCGGCGCCCAGCGTCCGGCAAGGCCCGGCGACCGGCAAGCTTGCCGGCGCGACAAGAGAAGGGCCGTGGCAAGACGCTTGCCGCGGCAAGGCTGCCACCATGCACTCAGGCTCCAGCGCATCCAACGACGTGTCACCCCAGGGCCATCCCAGGAGCACGTGGCGAGGCACTGCGCAGCCATGCGGAGCGAGGTGGCAAGTGGAGCTGACAAGGAGGCCATCATGGCGATCGGTGGCGCCCCTAACGGGCATTAAATGCCCTTGTCCCCCGCCATCAGAGTTAGGTAGGGGACACTGTTGGACACTGTTGTACCAACCTGCGTTTTTACTCTTTTACCCTCTCTTCCTACGCTGCCACCTGTGGGTGCCCCCTTCAGACTATAAAAGGGAGGCCCATGCGCACGTAGAAGGGGTTAGGAACTTTTCCACACTAGGGTTCATTCGACACACCACCATACGCTCGCGCTCTCGAGCAAGAACAAATACAAAACACAAAGCAGCAGTAGGAGTTTTATCTCTCCGGAGAGCTCCGAAGCTGGGTAAAAATCGCCCGTCTCCCCCGCGCGCTCGACCTCGATCTGCTCTGCGTGCGCCCTCCGCTCCCTTGCCGGACTAGAAGGGGCCCCCTGCCCCATAGGTGCTCGTGCTCCCTAGAACCCCACGACATGGTGCGCCGCAAGATCACTTACTACAAGATGCTGACGCTGGAGGTCGGCGCCACAGACCTCCGTTCCCAAGCTCGCTTTGCGGCGGGCCAATCCCCGAGTTATCTAGAGCCAAGCTACAAGGAGGAGGAAGCCGATCCAATGTTCACTGCGGAGGTCGCGGCACAGAAGGCCCCCGATGGGTATGAGGCGATGGACGTCGACTTCGTGCCGGCGTCCGAGTCCCCCATGGTGCAGGCGGACCAGCGGTTCAACATGGCGATACTAAAGGAGGACCAGGAGGTAGAGGCTCAACTCGACGCGGAGCGCGCGCATGCCGCTGCCATCGAGGCTCTCCTGCAGGGTGCAGGCGGACCAGCGGTTCAACATGGCGATACTAAGGAGGACCGGGAGGCGAGGCTCAACTTCGGCGGAGGCGCGCGCATGCCGCTGCCATCGAGGCTCTCTGCAGCGGAACCGGATGTCGTGGATGTGAACCGGCGATGTAGGCTCAACTTGAGGCGGAGCGCGCAGATGCCGCTGCCATCGAGGCCCCCTCCGACGCGAACCGGGCGTCACTGGACATGAACCGGGTGGCAGAGGCTCGACTCGACGCAGGGGGCGCGGATGCCGCTCTCATTGACGCCCTCCTACGGGCGGAACCGGAAGTCTTGGACTTGAGCCAGGCGGCAGAGGCTCGACTCGACGCGGAGCGTGAGGATGCCGCTCTCATCGATGCCCTCCTACAGGCGGAACCGGAAGTCCTGGACTTGAACCAGGCGGCGGAGGCTCGACTCGACGCGGAGCGCACGGATGCCACTGCCATCGAGGCCCTCCTGCAGGCGGAACCGGACGTCCTCGACTTGAACCGGGCTGTGCTCTTGTCCATGCAGAGCGCCCGCACGCTCTGCTTGAACGAGTAGCTGGAGGCCGAGGACAACCACGGTGCGGAGACACACGTCGGCAGCGACGGCTGGTTCGCGTCGGCAGCCAAAGACAACGAGGCCGTCTCTTTCCGCGAGCAGTGATAGTTTTTCTTTATGCTGTTGTTTATATTATGATGGATCTTTTGCTGTGTAAAAACATACTATTTGTTATGCAAGTCGCCTGAGTCTACCATTTCAGGCGGTTGGATGAATATCCTACGTCTCCTAACCCTTCTTTCCTTCTTCCTCACCTCTTCTTCTTCCCCAGCAGAGACCACCTTGCGGGCCGTACGGATACTCCGGTTGGATAAACATACTCTATGAACGAAAATTATGTGTCAGTGATAGGATGGCTGAGTTTGGTTTGTTCACATGTGACAGCACGTGTCAGTGAGGGTGCGTTCCCTTGGTTGGGTTTGCGGCGTGCAGCAGCGCAGTGTGAAGGTGCGGTGCGACCGCGGCGTGCAGGAGCGACCGTGTGCGGTGCGACCGCGACAGCCGTGCGCAAGTGTACCTCCTTCTCGTTTTGAAAACTTTAGGCAAGCTTGGCAGAAATGTGCGGCGAAGTTTGTCAATGCAAGGCCTAGACCCAAACAGGATAAGTACGTACTACCTCTGTCCGGGTTAATTTGTCTCCATTGTATTTCGTGCCAAATTTTGACCATAGATTAAACTAAGAAAATCTTCACGCATGTCACCAAATATTATATTTTTCGAAACTATGTTCAAATACGAATCCAATGAGATAATTTTCCTTGACATGCATTAATATTTCGTTAGTTAAATCTTTAGTCAAAATTTGGCACAAACTATAAAAGGGACCTATAAACCAGGACGGAGGTAGTACGTACTAGGAGTACTAGTGTTAAAAAAGAAAGGCGGGGTTTGTAACGCCCCGAGACCGACGCTCCAGAAGACTTCCAGCTACTCCGAGTTTCGTCGTGTGATTTGTTTTGTTTGTTGCATCATTAGCATTGCATCATGCCATCATGTCATTTAATTTTTAAAATCTCAACTAAATAAATTGTATGGATCTTTGATCCTTTTTAAAATCGAGGGAAGGGTGACTTCTCTTTACAACATATCCTCCCAATATTATTAGGGAGCTATAATAAATATTCCATTAACTGGAAATCACCCATAACACATTTGCATTATTCTTCTACTCTTCTTTTATCCGACTCAACCTTCTGTCCTGCCTTTTCGATCTTTTAGTAAAATTGAGTTGCAATTTTAATTGTCCATAAATGTTCCAAATCTGCCCATAAATCACATCTGGTGTGTAGGGTCACCCCCTATAATTTCAACCCATTTGGAGTTCATTCGAATGGGTTTCAAAATTCAAACTTGTCTGAGTTAAATTCAACAGGTGTGGATTTTACTCCCTCTAAAAGTCCTCAGTCTATTTTTGTCAAATTCCTCACATTTTTGTGAGTGCAGGAAATAATCCCCATGTCCAACCTCTTTCCCAAACCCTCTCTTTCTCTTTCTTCTTTCTAATTATTTTACGCATAGAGAGAGGAGAAGAGAGCCCAGCAGCCTAGTCGGGCAGGCCCATCTGCGCCTAAGCCCAGCCGCCTCTATACGCCTAGCCCGATCAAACCCTCCTCTCGATCGCTCCTCGTTCCCTCACTGGCGCCGACACCCCTTTGTCTCGATCCCCATCGCATCGGCATCTCTCGCTTGATCCCTTCACACCCCACCGCCCGCGCCTCCCCATAGACCATGTCGCCTCCGTGCCACCAGCCAGCCACCGGAGCCCGCTGCCGCCGCTGCCGAATCAGGCTGCGCTTCGCCGGGGTCGTCCCCTGCCACCGCCACTGGCCTTTGCCTCGCCACGGTGCCCAGGATGTAGCTCCTCCTCCTCGCCCTGCCGTCTTGGCGCCTTGTGGCGAGCGCCATCGCCGGAGCTGCTCCTTTTGCCGAGCGCCACCCCGAGCCCCAAGCGTCGCCCCTGCTCCCTCCATCGCCAGTGCCCTGCCTCCTTCACGCCTCCCATCAGCATCTCCGGCGCCCCTTCCTCCCGTCGGCCCCTGCTGATGCCATGGCCGCCTCGGCAGCAAGCTTGCCTTCGCCTCTCCTGCTGCATCGCCGACCCACATCGCCTCGGTTTCCTGCGACCTCGCTCCGCACCATTCTTCCCCCGTGCCCCAAGTTCCGCCGCCCGTTGCCTCCTCTGCATCGGTGACCGATCATGGGCTCTGTTTCACCATCGCCTCCTGCCCACACCGCGCCATGGCCCTCCCGAGGCCATCACCATGCAACACCTTGTTGGCCTCCTCTTTGCTTGCACCACATCGCTCCAGCAAGGTCGCCACTCGCTGTCATGACGAGGCCTCCTGCCGTCTTTGCTGTTGGGAGTTTTTCTCTCGAGCTCCACCTTCAAACCCTGCTGCTGCCTTATCGAAGTCCACCAAGGCCCTCTGTTTGGCCCCGGTGACCCTTGGCTCCTGTGCACGCCCTGCGCCATTTACCTCCATTGCCTTGTTGATGCCAAGTTCGACTACACTGCAAGACCCGGGGCTCCGCACTGCCTCCACAACTACCGAACCAGGAACACCAAGGCCATCTTCGAGATTTTCGCCAAGTACCAGGACGTCAAGTTCCTCGCCGGACCCGAACATCCACGAAAACGCGTACCACTACTTCTAATACCGTCGCCCCGAAGACGTTGGATTCGTCAAGTACCTCTCCGAAACGAACGAGTACAACTACTTCCACTACGACCGCTGCGAGAATGTCTACTTCCATCTACAGCGCTTTGAACTCGTTCCGCCCCGAAAACGCACGCTTCAAAGGTATAACCACCGAGATGACCGTCCGTGCCTGAATGCATGTATTGTATGAGATGCTCGTGTTTTCTTTGTGTCCGAGAGAGGTCTTTGCACGTTCCTCGTTTGCCATGCCGCTGTCCCATGGGAACCCGAAATTCGGGAGCACCCCACCATCCTTGCATGACACGCTTCCGCACACTTCTCGTTTGCATCGGTATCTCAATCAAGTTATCGGGATCGATATGTTGCCGTGGCATCATTTTTGAATTCGTTTCCTTGGCACCTCTTCTTTCCACCACGGTGAAAAATGCTTCATAACATGCTTATGTCAACATTTTCATAAAATTGCATATAACTTGAATATGTCATCTGCATCATGATAACAACAATTTAAAATGTTTATATTTGTTGTTTCCATTAATTTGCTCAATGCACATGAGGATTTTCCGGAATTGTTGTTTGTTATTTCCGGCCTCATTTAAACTTGCCTAAATAGTTAGTTTACTTATGCTTCACCTCTTGCCATGTTAATAACATTTAATATTGTTGTGTACCTAACCGAGAGTAAACTAAAATAATTCGATGTGGTGTTTTGTCAATATGCAACTAGTTGCATATTGAGCTCCACTTAACTTATAGTATTGTTTGTTGCACTTTTCCATGCCATGCCTTATTAAACCGGACATGCATCATACTTGTTTGTGCATCATGACATGTTTATGCTTGTGTGTTTACCATGTTACTTGCTTCTTTCCGGTTTGCTTCTCTCGTTAGCTTCGTTTTTGTTTCGGAGTTATGAAGATTCATTCGACTACGTCAGTTTGTCTTCTTCATGGACTCGTTCTTCTTCCTTGCGGGATTTCAGGCAAGATGACCATTATCCTCGATATCACTTCTATCTTTGCTTGCTAGTAGCTTCGTTCTATTGCTATGCTGCGCTACCTATCACTTGTTTACCAAGCCTCCCAAATTGCCATGAACCTCTAACCTTTGTCACTCTTCCTAGCAAACCGTTGTTTGGCTATGTTACTGCTTTGCTCAGCCCCTCTTATAGCATTGTTAGTTGCAGGTGAAGTTGAAGATTGCTCCATGGTGGACAGGATTATGTTGGGATATCACAATATCTCTTATTTAATTAATGCATCTATATACTTGGTAAAGGGTGGAAGGCTCGGCCTTATGCCTGGTGTTTTGTTCCACTCTTGCCGCCCTAGTTTCCGTCATACCGGTGTTATGTTCCTGGATTTTGCGTTCCTTACACGGTTGGGTGATTTATGGGACCCCCTTGACAGTTCGCTTTGAATAAAACTCCTCCAGCAAGGCCCAACCTTGGTTTTACCATTTGCCTCACCACCACCTATACCTTTCCTTGGGTCGGCCAACCCGAGGGTCATCTTCATTTAGACCCCGGGCGGTGCTTGTCTAAGTGCTGGTCGAACCGAGCCGCTGCTGGGGCCCCTCGGGAAACTTCGAGGTCTGGTTTTACTCGTAGCCTGTCTCATCGGTGTTGCCACGAGAACGAGATATGTGCAGCTCCTATAGGGATTGTCGACGCATCGGACGGTCTTGCTGGTCTTGTTTTACCATTGTCGAAATGTCTTGTAAACCGGGATTCTGAGACTGATCGGGTCTTCCTAGGAGAAGGTATATCCTTCGTTACTCGCGAGAGCTTATCATGGGCTAAGTTGGGACACCCCTGCAGGGTATTATCTTTCAAAAGCCGTGCCCGCGGTTATGTGGCAGATGGGAATTTGTTAATGTCCGGTTGTAGATAACTTGACACCAGATCCGAATTAAAACGCATCAACCGCGTGTGTAGCCGTGATGGTCTCTTCTCGGCGGAGTCCGCGAAGTGAACACGGTTTTGGGTTATGTTTGACGTAAGTAGGAGTTCAGGATCACCTCTTGATCATTTCTAGTTGACGATCGTTCCTTTGCTCCTCTTCTCGCTCTCATTTGCGTATGTTAGCCACCATATTTGCTTAGTGCTTGCTGCAGCTCCACCTCATTACCCCATCCTTCCTATAAGCTTAAATAGTCTTGATCTCGCGGGTTTTGAGATTGTTGAGTCCTTGTGACTCACCAGATCCTATCACAACAGCTGTAGGTGTCGATGATACCAGTGCAGGTGATGCAACCGAGTTTAGATGGGAGCTCAATGAAGATCTTGGTCATTGCTATGTTTCTTTTCATGTTGATCAGTAGTGGAGCCCAGTTGGGACGATCGGGGATCTAGCAGTTGGGTTATCTTCTTTTCTTTTGGCTTCGTCCGTAGTCGGACCATGTGTGTACTCTGAATGGTGTATGAATTATATGTTCATTGTGTGAAGTGGCGATTGTAAGCCAACTCTTTATCCCATTCTTTTTCATTACATGGGATTGTGTGAAGATGACCCTTCTTGCGACTAAACCACCATGCGGTTATGCCACTAAGTCGTGCTTCGACACATGGGAGATATAGCCGCGTCGTGGGTGTTACAAGTTGGTAATCAGAGCCATCCCCGACTTAGGAGCCCCCTGCTTGATCGAATCATTGGCGTTGTTGAGTCTAGAACAAAAATGTTTTGAGTCTTAGGATTATATATATCGGAGAGTAGGATTCTTTTTACTCCTCAGTCCCTTCGTTGCTCTGGTCAGGTCTCCTGACGTAGATGTTTTGACTTTCCTCTCCTCAAATTTCACTAAATTTTTTTAGGATCACGCGGGTATCTTGGAATTGTTCCGATATTCTTATGACGAGAACATTGTTCTTGGTGCCTCCCAACATTTAGGGGTTGTGGCAGTGTCCCGGGGAGTTGAGCTCCGAGGTGTTGTCGTCATAATTTTATCGTTGCAGTTCTGGAATACCTGAGTTTTGCCGACATCGAAAATCTCTTTTATGCAGTTGTTGGTGAGATAACCTCGACGCCACGCAGTACTGGGGAGTTCAGGAGTATTGCCACAGCTCGTATAACGGATGCTTTTCGAAGGTTGAGGTACACGATTTCCGGAGTTTTCTTGGTTATGTGTTGAAGGATGGATACAGCTGGATGTAGGGATTGTTAGTTTTGGGTGATATATATATATTGCTTCCCCTGTTTCCCCAACACCAGATTGCATAACCAGAAAATTTCAGGAGTTTTATAGGTGGGAATTAAGGTAGCTCCTAGAATATCTTTCTGACAGATGCATGATATGAGATTGGGGTTTGACGTCTAGTGGTCCGCCTATCCACGGTCGTTTTTTACAGTGGTCTCGTTGTGTCTTAAAGAACCCTTGGCTATGCTGGTTCGGGGACACCGTATGTCATGTGCCTTTGCCTTGTACATGATGGTGTCTGACGATCGAGCCCGTGTGGGCCCCACCACGAAAACTTCGGACGAAATCTCTATCATATGTTTGTTCCGGCTTATTCTGCATGCCAAATCCTTTGTTTTGTTTTATTTGTGGTATTCGAGTTGCTTCGAAGTCAAGTGTTGATTCCATACCTTTCCTAAACGGTGTTCTCATATTCCTATGTGAATACTAATCCTTCTTGATCTTCGAGTTTGTCATCTCAATTTCTTCTCAACCAGTGTGCTTCTTTTCAAGTGGATCCAATCATTTCAACATCCGCAAGATCAACTTTAAGTTTTCTCAACGGTGTTTGTTCCATCTTCCCCAAGTTGCCTTTGTTTTCCCGCCCTCCCACCCTTTTCTTCAAGGACTCAGATTTCTTAATCAAGTATCCTTTTATTGATGCGAAGTCTCTACATTCTTTTCCGTCAATGTTCTTATCCGGTGATTTCAGGAAGATACTAACGGAGCTTCAAGTTTATTATTCCATGTCTCTTTTCTTCTCCGGTGGATTCAATTCAAGCTTTCGGTTTTCATCATATTCCTTTCCTCGTTTCTAATGCTTTCTCATGCCGATGCACCTCTTAATCATTCACTTCTCGCTATTCATTTGTTCCGGAGTGCTTAAGATTTTCTCAGGAAGATTTGTGTTTCCATTCTCAATCCGTTCAAGTTACTTTGAGGTTGTTATCTCATTTAAGCCATTTATTTCAACCGGTGCAATCTCTCTTGTCAAGCAATCTTTTCAACGGTGTTTTCTTTTGAGTGGGCCATAACCCACATGTCTTTTCCAGGATCTTACCTGACTCTTTTAATTCTTTCTGGAGTTATTCTCAAATTCATTGCAAAGTTTGACGTAAGAATGAATTATCATCAGTCAAATGTCTTTCTCCAAGATCTGTCAAATTCTTTTAATTGTTGGTTCAACCTTTCTAATTGTCATTCCAGAGTGCCTCAACAATTCATGGTGGTGTTTCTCGTCGTCATTCTCGAATTTTGAAGACCGAAGAAGAGTTCCTCTTAAATCCTTACCCATTCTTCCAGAGATTCATGGTTCTAGCTTGATGCCATCCTCTCATAATTGTTTTTGATTGTGACAATTCTTTTCTTACCAGCCGGAGCATTTCATGAGTTGTTTCCATTTTTTTCCTCCGAAGGCCATCATGTCATAATTCTTCATGCTCATTGTGTAGCTATCGTTCTCCAAATCTTATCGGTGCATAGTTTAAATACCCTCTAATCAGTTCATGATCTCTTCGTTCTCATGTATCTAAATCCCCTCAAGTATCTTCATTTTTTTCCAATTCTTCCCAGTGAATTATGCCTTTGCTACTTTCATCTTCAATTCTTACGGTGGTTCTTTCAACATTCGTCTTCTGTTGTTATCGTATCAATTAATTTGTTCTTTCCGAATACTACCTGTGGATCGTTGAAGACTTTTCTGAAGTTTACGCTATATCCCTTTTAATCCTTTCTATGAGAATAAGTAGCATGCCTATCTGCTTGTCATCAATTTAATTTTCATGAAAGATAAGCATACAATAAATCTTATTCTTATTCCTCGAGGTGATTCAATTCTTTTCTTCCGAAGATTGTTCATAATGAAGTAATTCTCGGTTCCTAGTTGTTCATCTTTTTTTCCGGAGTTCCAAGCTTTCTCGGTTATCTCGTTGTGAAGCTCCATCTAAATCATTGCAAGGCTTCACCTTGTGTTTTCAACTTCTCCTTCTTTCCACCACCCTTTTAATACCGGAGTTCCTTCACGGTGGTTCGTCAGGGATTCCTTTCATTCTTCAATTGTTCTTCAAGATTTCTCTCAAAGTTATGATCCGCCAAGCTATACTCTAAGATAAGCATGGTGCTCAACACATGTTTAGTTTTGGGGAGTTAGAGTATTCTTCATCTTGCATTCCAAAGAGCGATTCTTTCTACCTTATCTTCTGAGGTAGTGTTAGGTCATTCTTGATAATTTCCCTTCGCATTTCATGATTCACAAGTTCTCAAGAGTGACATATTTAAATCCGTCATTTTCTCTTTGTTCAAGAGATCTTTTCAACCGTCAATCTCTTCATTGGAGTTATCTTGGTATAGATTTCACCTAAAGTCTTCCCTAAGGAATGTTGCTATTTTGTTGCTTATTTATGACCCAAGTTATCTCTTTTCCATCTTGATGGAACAAGCTTTCATCTTTTCGTTAATCTCAAGCAAGCAATTGTTTCCGTTAGTGGCCGGTTGTCACCTCATAATGTTGAGATGTTTCCATAAGCGCACTACAAACTTATTCTTTTCGCTGTTGGTCTTCCAACAACTCTATTCTAACCTTCTTGCATGGTTGCCTTCCAAATTCAATTGTGGTAGAAGTTGTCATTTTCTTCTCCGTCCCTTTATTCCAATGATCTATCTTCTATTCTTTCTTCCGGGGACATTGTGATGTTGCTCTTTTCACTCATCATCTCGATTGTGAGGATCGTGTTCTTTTCGTGCTTATCCATTTAACCGAAGTGTTGTGTCATCTCTTCAAGTTCTTTCATCTTATCAAGTTTTGCCTCTCTTTTCAACCTTAGTGCTGTCTGAAATCCTTCTTACCCATTGTGTCATTCTTCAATAACTCCGGAGGCAGTGTGTTGTTGATTTCATCAAGTATCATCCCATCTTCTCAAGTTCATGTTCTATTCCTTCCATGTTCAACCGGAGTGCTGCCCGAATTCTTCCACTCTCATCTTGTTTTAACCCGAGTGGTTTCGAATTCTATCTTGTCCATTAAACTCTTGATTCATGTCTTTGCAACCTTCAAGTCCTCGTAATGTTCCTTGTTCCTCTTTTCTAACGGATTGTTTGCAATCTCGTTCATCTCTATTGTACTCTTTCTTTTAAATTGCTCAACCTCTCAAGGTTCATGGTTTCACTCGTTTGTCAAAGAAGCAACTTAGTTTTACCTCTTCTCTTCCTCTTCCGTTTCTGTCCGGTGCCATCCTAGATCTCGGGACGAGATCCTCTTGTGATGGTGGAGTGTTGTAACGCTTGAGACCGACACTCGAAGACTTCCAGCTACTCCAAGTTTAAATCGTGTGATTTGTTTTGTTTGTTGCATCATTTGCATTGCATCATGCCATCATGTCATTTAATTTTTAAAAACTCAACTAAATAAATTGTATGGATCTTTGATCCTTTCTAAATCGAGGGAAGGGTGACTTCTCTTTACAACATATCCTCCCAATATTATTAGGGAGCTATAATAAATATTCCATTAACTGGAAATCACCCATAACACATTTGCATTATTCTTCTACTCTTCTTATATCCGACTCAACCTTCTATCCTGCCTTTTCGATCTTTTAGTAAAATTGAGTTGCAATTTTACTTGTCCATAAATGTTCCAAATCTGCTCATAAATCACATCTGGTGTGTAGGGTCACCCCCTATAATTTCAATCCATTTGGAGTTCATTCAAATGGGTTTCGAAATTCAAACTTGTCTGAGTTAAATTCAACAGGTGTGGATTTTACTCCCTCTAAAAGTCCTCAGTCTAATTTTGTCAAATTCCTCACATTTTTGTGAGTCTGGGAAATAATCCCCATGTCCAACCTCTTTCCCAAACCCTCTCTTTCTCTTTCTTCTTTCTAATTCTTTTCTGCATAAGAGAGAGGGAGAAGAGAGCCCAGCAGCCTAGTCAGGCAGGCCCATCTGCGCCTAGGCCCAGCCGCCTCTATAACCCTAGCCCGATCGAACCCTCCTCTCGATCGCTCCCTCGTTCCCTCACAGCGCCGCCACCCCTTCGTCTCGATCCCCATCGTATCAGCATCTCTCGCCTGATCCCCTTCACACCCACCGCCCGCGCCTCCTATAGACCATGTCGCCTCCGTGCCACCAGCCAGCCACGGAGCCGCCGCCGCCACCGCCCGGATCAGGTTGCGCTTTGGGTTCCTTCCGCCACCGCCACGGCTTTGCCTCGCCACGCTGCCCGGGATCTAGCTCCTCCTCCTCGCCCTGCCGTCTTGGCGTCGTCTTTGTGGCGCCATCGCCGGAGCAGCTCCTTTTGCCGAGCACCACCATGAGCCCCAAGCGTCGCCCCTGCTCCCTCCATCGCCAGCGCCCTGCCTCCTTCACGCCTCCCCATCAGCATCTCTGGCGCCCCTGCCTCCCGTCGGCCCCTGCTGATGCCATGGCCGCCTTGGCAGCAAGCTTGCCTTCGCCTCTCCTGCTGCATCGCCGACCTGCATCGCCTCGGTTTCCCGCGACCTCGCTCCGCGCCATCCTTCCCCCCTGCCCCAAGTTCCGCCGCCCGTTGCCTCCTCTGCATCGGTGACCGACCATCAGGGGCGGGCCCAGGAATTCAAGACCGTGTATTCAAAATTTGAAAACTTTTTTTTTATCCTGCAACCTTCCTTTTGGTGCGTAAAACTTTTTTTTGGAAGCCTATAGCCTTCCTTTACTTGTACTCATCAAACCAAACCGGTTGGAAGCGATGCTTACCTCCGCAGTTATGTTGTGGAAAATCTTTCTTCTTCATCTTTGATTTACATCGTCCCAATGCAATAGTGCAGCCTGCAGTAGTGCACATTTTCATGTCTAAAAAATTCATAATTGGCTGCAAACTAGTCTTTACTTAACCAATAATTAAATAAGAAAGTCAAGTGGTGAAAATACTTACTTAGATGCCGAACTATGCTCCTGCAATAGTGCAGCCTGCTGGATAGTGAGAAGAACCGTGCCTATTGCTTACAAAATCAGATTGGCAGAACCTACAGAAGTAAAAAAGGAGACATAACCTGTAAGATGAATTGGTGGCACTTCAGGTTCGAGAGATGAGGCGATTGAGAAGTTGGCTGTTGCTTACAAAATCAGTGTCTGTGTATTTGAAACTGAATCAATGCGGTCTGTTATCTTTGTTGTCGATGAGAAAATTCAGAACTTAGACGGAAGGGATGCAGGCAGGAGAGGAAGCGAGGGTTCGTCGCTGTGGACGGCGGCGCGCCGTGCGCTTGCAGCGCAAAGCGGCAGCGGCAACAACCTGCCGGCAGCCAGTGATCGCTGGCGCGATGGTTGTGGCGGCGGACCGGCAGTTCCGCCGATTCTGTGTGCGATCTGCGGAGGCGGCTGTGGCGGAGCAGCGGAGGAGAGGTGCCGGTTCGTGATTGATCTAATTTTTTTGGCGGCGATGTATACATGCGATGCGCTTACGGGCCAAGGTGTGGACTCGAGGAGAGGGTGGGCTACTGGGCCAGCCTATGTTTTGGGCTTATAAATGCTTAACAAGCACGTTGGCGTACCTGTTTTGTTTTTTCTTGTACTCACACTGTATATATACTATATATACCATATTTTTTGCCAAAAACAATGGGTATTCAGCTGCATATCCTTGAATTGAGGTGGGCCCGCCCCTGCCGACCATGGCCTCTGTTTCACCATATCCTCCTGCCCGCACCGCGCCATGGCCCTCCCGAGGCTATCACCACGCAACACCTTGTTGGCCTCCTCTTTGCCTGCACCACATGGCTCCACCAAGGTCGCCACTTGCTGTCATGACGAGGCCTCCTGCCGTCTTTGTTGTTGGGAGTTGTTCTCTCGAGCTCCACCTTCAAACCCTGCTGCTGCCTTATCGAAGTCCGCCAAGGCCCTCTGTTTGGCCCCGGTGACCCTTGGCTCCTGTGCACGCCCTGCGCCATTTACCTCCATTGCCTTGTTGACGCCAAGTTCAACTACACTTCAAGTCCCGGGGCTCCGCACTGCCCCCACAACCACCGAACCAGGAACACCAAGGCCATCTTCAAGATTTTCGCCAAGTACCAGGACGTCAAGTTCCTCGCCGGACCCGAACATCTACGAAACACGTACCACTACTTCTAATACCGTCGCCCCGAAGACGTTGGATTCGTCAAGTACCTCTCCGAAACGAACGAGTACAACTACTTCCACTACGACCGTTGCGAGAACGTCTACTTCCATCTACACCGCTTTGAACTTGTTCCGCCCAGCATACGCTTCAAAGGTATAACCACCGAGATGACCGTCCGTGCTGAATGCATGTGTTGTATGAGATGCTCGTGTTTGCTTTGTGTCGAGAGAGGTCTTTGCGTTCCTCGTTTGCCATGCCGCCGTCCGTGGGAACCGGAATTCGGGAGCACCCACCATCCTTGCATGACCGCTTCCGCACACTTCTCGTTTGCATCGGTATCTCAGTCAAGTTATCGGCATCGATATGTTGCCGTGGCATCATTTTTGAATTCGTTGCCGTGGCACCTCTTCTTTCCACCACGGTGACAAATGCTTCATAACATGCTTATGTCAACATTTTCATAAAATTGCATATAACTTGAATATGTCATCTGCATCATGATAACAACAATTTAAAATGTTTATATTTGTTGTTTCCATTAATTTGCTCAATGCACATGTGGATTTTCCGGAATTGTTGTTTGTTATTTCCGGCCTCATTTAAACTTGCCTAAATAGTTAGTTTACTTATGCTTCACCTCTTGCCATGTTAATAACATTTAATATTGTTGTGTACCTAACCGAGAGTAAACTAAAATAATTCGATGTGGTGTTTCGTCAATATGCAACTCGTTGCATATTGAGCTCCACTTAACTTATATTATTGTTTGTAGCACTTTGCCATGCCATGCCTTATTAAACCGGACATGCATCATACTTGTTTGTGCATCATGACATGTTTATGCTTGTGTGTTTACCATGTTGCTTGCTTCTTTCCAGTTAGCTTCTCTCGTTAGCTTCGGTTTCGTTTCGGAGTTATGAGGATTCATTCGACTACGTCCGTTTGTCTTCTTCATGGACTCGTTCTTCTTCCTTGTGAGATTTTAGGCAAGATCACCATTACCCTCGATATCACTTCTATCTTTGCTTGCTAGTAGCTTCGTTCTATCACTAGGCTGCGCTACCTATCACTTGTTTACCAAGCCTCCCAAATTGCCATGAACCTCTAAACTTTGTCACCCTTCCTAGCAAACCGTTGTTTGGCTATGTTACTGCTTTGCTCATCCCCTCTTATAGCGTTGTTAGTTGCAGGTGAAGTTGAAGATTGCTCCATGGTGGACAGGATTATGTTGGATATCATAATATCTCTTATTTAATTAATGCATCTATATACTTGGTAAAGGGTGGAAGGCTCGGCCTTATGCCTGGTGTTTTGTTCCACTCTTGCCGCCCTAGTTTCCATCATACCGGTGTTATGTTCCCGGATTTTGCGTTCCTTATGCAGTTGGGTGATTTATGGGACCCCCTTGACAGTTCGCTTTGAATAAAACTCCTCGAGCAAGGCCCAACCTTGGTTTTACCGTTTGCCTCACCACCACCTATACCTTTTCCTTGGGTCGGCCAACCCGAGGGTCATCTTTATTTTAGCCCCCCCGGGCCAGTGCTTGTCTAAGTGCTGGTCCGAACCGAGCCGCCTGCGGGGCCCCCTCGGGGAAACTCGAGGTCTGGTTTTACTCGTAGCCTGTCTCATCCGGTGTTGCCCTAAGAACGTGATATGTGCAGCTCCTATCGGGATTGTCGGCGCATCGGGCGGTCTTGCTGGTCTTGTTTTACCATTGTCGAAATGTCTTGTAAACTGGGATTCCGAGACTGATCGGGTCTTCCTGGGAGAAGGTATATCCATCGTTAATCGTGAGAGCTTATCATGGGCTAAGTTGGGATGACCCTGCAGGGTATTATCTTTCGAAAGCCGTGCACGCGGTTATGTGGCAGATGGGAATTTGTTAATGTCCGGTTGTTGATAACTTGACACCAGATCCGAATTAAAACGCATCAACCGCGTGTGTAGCCATGATGGTCTCTTCTCGGCGGAGTCCAGGAAGTGAACACGGTTTTGGCTTATGTTTGACGTAAGTAGGAGTTCAGGATCACCTCTTGATCATTTATAGTTGACGATCGTTCCTTTGCTCCTCTTCTCGCTCTCATTTGCGTATGTTAGCCACCATATTTGCTTAGTGCTTGCTGCAGCTCCACCTCATTACCCCATCCTTCCTATAAGCTTAAATAGTCTTGATCTCGCGGGTTTTGAGATTGCTGAGTCCTGGTGACTCACCAGATCCTATCACAATAGCTGTAGGTGCTGATGATACCAGTGCAGGTGATGCAACCGAGCTTAGATGGAAGCTCAACGAAGATCTTGGTCATTGCTATGTTTCGTTTCCTGTTGATCAGTAGTGGAGCCCAGATGGGACGATCGGGGATCTAGCAGTTGGGTTATCTTCTTTTCTTTTGGCTTCGTCAGTAGTCGGACCATGTGTGTACTCTGAATGATGTATGAATTATATGTTCATTGTGTGAAGTGGCGATTGTAAGCCAACTCTTTATCCCATTCTTGTTCATTACATGGGATCGTGTGAAGATGACCCTTCTTGCGACTAAACCACCATGCGGTTATGCCTCTAAGTCGTGCTTCGACACGTGGGAGATATAGCCGCATCGTGGGTGTTATAGGGTTTTCCTTCGATACAAATCCTCGTTTCACGTGTCAATTAATGCGTATTTTTTTTCTCGAAAGACCAAAGAGCTAACTATCTCACTCCTCATCGCTTGATTAATGCAGCGCCATGCAAATGAACCTTCTCACTTCTGCATGCATGTAGGGGATATTAATGTCCTTTTTTGCTAACCCCATCAATTTTGCCTCGATTAGTGTTAGTGGCCCTTTTTAAATTGTAATTTTGATATACTGGCCTTGTGTACAAAAAAATGGAGGTAGTAACTATATTTGAATTCCTTGCCCATTGCGGTGACGTCGACGACTTTTTTTTTGTGGTTTGGTGAAGTGCGTTCGACGGAGAACACTGTCGGTGTACTAAAGTAGGGGTACCTTAGTACCCCGAACTTGGGCACGGGCAGTCGCAGCGCCCCGCGGCAAGGCTTGCCGGGCGCCCGCCAAGATCCTGCGTCATCCCTACTTACTGCCATTCAAGAACAAAGTATTAACTAATAAGACAAGGCCCCGGCAAAAGGAGCTTGCCAGGAAGACAAGACCCCGGCGAGGGGAGCTTGCCGAGAAGGACAAAGACCCCGGCAAGAGGAGCTTGCCAGGAAAGCCAACCAAGACACTTCAGAAAACTTGCCGCAGCGCCCCGCGCGTCCCGGCAAGGCCCGGCGGCGGCAAGCTTGCTGGTGCGACAAGACAACGGCAGCATGACAAGACACTTGCAGCGGCAAGGCTACCTCTGCACCCAAGCTCCGGCGCATCCAGCGGCGTGTCACCCGGGACCATCCGAGAGCGCGTGGCGGCGTTGTGCAGCCATGCGGTGCGAGGTGGTAGCGAAGGCGACAAGGAGGCCATCGTGGTGATCGGTGGCGCCCTAACGATCGCTTCCTTGCCTTTGTTGGGGTGACAGACGGGCATTAAATGCCCTTGTCCCTGCCGTCGAGTTAGGTAGGGGACCTTTGTTGGACACTTGTTGTACCAACCTGTGTTTTACCTTTCTACCCCTCTTTCTCGCTGCCACTGTCGGTGACCCCTTAGACTATAAAGGGAGGCCCATGCGCGGAGTAGAAGAGGGTCGGGTTCAGCGGTTGAATTTTGGTTCATGGTGGCTCGGTTCATCCGACGCATCCCACACCACAACTCGCTCACACTCTTGGGCAAGAACATAATACCAACACAAAGCAGCAGTAGGGGTTTTATCTCTTCGGAGAGCTCTGAAGCTGGATAAAATCCCCCGCGTGCTCCCGCCTCGATCTGCTCTGCGTGCGCCCTCCGCTCCCTTCCCGGACAAGAAGGGGCCCCCTGTGCCCCATAGGTGCTCGTGTCCCGCAGAAGCCCACGACATCTTTGGCGCGCCAGGTAGGGGGGCGTCGAGGTCGTGCGCATCTGATCCGGCGTCTGCGCGCACTACATCAACATCTTCATCGACATGCCACCGAAGAAGAAGACTTCAGAGGTGGCCGCTCCGTCTGCGGATATCCTGCCGCCACCGGAGCAAACGGGCGGTGGGGTGGACGCCGGCGGAAGAGCGGGCGCCGCCGGAGGGACTCATATCGTCACCAGGTCCAAGGACAAGGCCCGCAAGCTTCAGCGTCTGGACATCCACCGCGCCCCTCTCAGGAGGTGCAGGATCGACAACGCCACGGTGCTCCTGGCGCCGTGCTCGCGTTGGAACAAGGCCAAGCTGGTGGGTCGTGGGACGCTCAAGGCCAACGTACGCGTCAACACGGTGGCACGAGTGCAGTGCGGTCTCCAGCGACAAGCAGGGGGCTCCCTCGACGAGTTCTGATTCCAGCAAGGATGAGCCTATGCAACCACAAGAAAAAAAAGTTGGTTACTTGCGACTACTTTCCAGCAGAGCTCCCCGGAGCCGCCGCCAAGGAGGCCCCCAGGATCAACACAGAAAGCGCTGAGGAGCCGTCTGCTCCGACAAGCCCTAGGGTTTGTTTCGTTGAAGCAGACGCTCCCGACAAGCTGTGTCGGACACGCTTGCGGGGAACATCATGCTCGGCGGGATCCCAGATTCTTGCCGTAGAAGCGAATGTTCCCGCAGCAGCATTTACGCCTTTAGTCCTTGTTGTCGGAGCTTGATAACGATGTGGACTAGGTGTCATTCAAAGAAGCATAGCCTTGCCGGAATGCAGAAGACAGAAAAGCTAAGTTGCCAAAGTTTGAGCATGATCAAGTTTTAAATTTTTAAGTTATATTCCTTGAACATCCGTGCCTTGTATGGAAAACCTGTGCGCGGAGGAATCGACTCGCGGCTAGGTTGCGCCCTTGATTTGTTTCGAGTCCGCTCAACAATACAAGTGAGCTGCAACTAGCCCCGACAAGGTTTCTTGCGGAGGCAACACCTAGCGGACTCTTGATGTTCGCACTCAGCAAGTGTGCTTGCGCGGCAAGTTCCACGAGGCGTAGGGTAAAAGCATGCAAGGGATGTAACGGAGTAAAGGATATAACATAGCTAGCTTTGCTCAGAATAAAGTTATATATTACAGTAAATAACTTGTCGCCCTCTAAGAGATTGTTCCTATGACACATCTAGCAGCGGCAAGAACAAGGAAAGAGAAGAAAGGTGCGCCGGCACCTGGGTCCCAGCAAGCCAGAGTTGCTGGGGGCTGCGAATATCAAGATTCATCCCCGGCAAGCCAGAGTCACCGGGGGCTGCGATATCAGATAAGCTTTCCGTCCCTCATCATGCATCCTCTTATGAATTTGGGAAAGCCGAAGCGGCGTCCTTGAGCGGCCGTGCCTTGTATGAAAAACACATGCGGCGGAGGAATCGACTCTGGCTAAGTTGCGCCCTTGATTTGTTTTCGAGTCCGCTCAACAATACAAGTGTCGATTGTACTAAGGTAGGGTACCTCGGTACCCCAACTTGTGCACGGGCAGCCCTGACTCCCGCAACCAGATCCATCAAATGCTTGCGGAGATCATCTCCGCTCCACACCAAGCCGTTCAAGAACAAAGTATATAAGATAGAAACTCAAGACCCGGCAAGAGGAGCTTGCCGGAAAGGCCATTCAGGCTCAAGGCTACGTTACTCCTCAGATCGGCGAGCGAGAGGGCTCGTCGGGAGGACGAAAGATCACATCACGAAGTCACGCCTCGGCGCAGCAGCTTGCGGCCGAGGACCGAAGGCGGCAAGTCCTGAGAGCCGACAAGCCCCGGGCCGGCAAGATCAAGGCCCGGCAAGGAGCTTGCGGGGAGAGCTGTGCTACGTGCCCGCACCCCAGCTCATTCGCCCGCGTCGCCTCCGGCCTTCTCGAGGCGCGTGGCGGGTGGCTGTGCTGCATGAAGAATGCGGTGGCACTCCACGGTGGTGGCTACGCCGCCGTGGCGAAAAACCCCTCCCCCCCCCGCCCGTTTGCCCTTCCCCCCCTGCCCGACCCCCCCGCCCCACCACCCGCCCCTTCCCCCCGGCCCGGCCCCTCCCCCCCCTGCGCCTCCTGGCCCCGGGCCGCCCCCCCCGGGCGCCGCCCCCCTTTCCCCGAATCAGGCCCTTTTTCCCGCCCCCCGGCCTTTTTGCCCCCTTTCCCCTGGGCCCCCCCGGTGAGCCCCCCTCTGGGTTTCTTCCCCCCCTTCACCCGGCCCTGAGGCCCCCCCTTGGGCCCCCCCCCCCGGGGCCCCCTTTCTTTTCCCTTTGAGCCATTTCCTTTTTCCGCCTCCCCCAAACCGCGCCCCCTTTGGGCCCCTGGGCCAATTTGGCCCCTTGGCCCGTTCTCTTGGGGCCCAAAATTTTTCGACCCTCCGGGCCCCATCCCCCGGCCCAAGCCCTTTTCCCGCCGGGGCCCCAACCTGGGACCCCTACCGCCCAAAGCCCAAAAATTTGGGCCCTAAAGAGCCCCCTCCCCCCGGGTTTTCCCCTTGGCCCCTTTGCCCGCCCCCTCCCCCGGAAACAGGGCCTTGCCGGGTTTTTGGGGTTTTTTCCTTTTCCAAATTTTCTTCCCTTTTCAGCCCCCAAAGGCCGTTTTGGGGACCCCCTTTTTTTGTTTCCCAACCCCTTTGCCGGAAATTTTGGGAATTTTGGAAAGGGCTTTCCCTTTTTTACAATCCCCCAAAAAAAAAGGGTTTCTTTTTTTTTTGGGAAAACCAAAAGTTTTTTCCCCATAATTTAATTGGGGGTTTTATTTTTTTTAAACCCTTTTAAACTTCCCAGTTTTAAATTTTTTTCCTTTAAACTTTTTTTTTGGTTCCTTGTTAAACCCGGTGGGGTTTTTATGCCTTTTTGTTTTAAGCTTTTTCTTTTTTTTTTGATTTTCCCGCCATGCCTTTTGGGAATCACCCCTTTTTCCTTGCTTTTTTTTACCTTTCTTGTTCCTTTTTTCCGAACCTTTTTGGATTTTTAAAACTTTTTGGCATTTCTTCTTTACCCTTTTTCTTTTATTTAAGTAAATTTTCCCAATATTTATCTTTTTAATAATTATCCAAATTGGGGAAAACCCTTTTTTTTTTTGGGTTTTCCTTTAATTTGTATCTAATTTTTTTGGTTTTTTTTTTGGGCCCCCTTTTCATGGCTAAAATTGCAGAACAAGGAGAACCAAAAAGACCACACCGCACCTAAGATCCGGCAAGCCGGTGGGAGGACTCTGCGTTATAAGAGCTCTCCTTGGCAAGCCAAGCCCATTGCAGACTCGACTAAGATCGTCTCCGACAAGCTAGAGTTCTTTGAGGGCTGCTATTCGAATAAGTTTTCATCCCTCGTCATGCATCCTCTCATGGGCGGGGAGATCGGAGGACTGCGTCTTTGAAGCGATCGTGTCTTGTAAAAACCCGTGCGTGGAGGAACGAGTCGCGGCCCGATTCGTGCTTGGTTTGTTTCGAGTCCGCTCAACAAACCCAAGTGTGCGCTGCACTCTACCTTGCTTCGAGCACTGCTCGGCAAGATGAAGCGTCAGCAAGCGGCCCGACAAGGTTGCTAGCCGGAAGTGACACCACCAGCGGAGCTGTCCTTGATGCGCTAAGCGTGTTACGCCCGGCAAGCTCCCGATAAGCGTAAGCACATACAAAACGCATGATCAAATAAAAGACTTCGGTCCGGCAAGCTTTCCCCTCTTTTCATTAAAACATCAATTTAATACAAGTCCATGGAGGATGAAAAACATGATAGAAGGATTACAAGTTCTTAAATGCAGCTAATGCAGAGGCTTACAATCTGAAAAGATAAGGTGCCGTGATCCCTCTCCTGTTTCTTTGTTGAGGAGTTGAGGAGGTAGGTCAAGGCCCCGGCAAGACAGGCTTGCTTGGGGAGAAATTCCGACAGAAGAGCTTGTCGGGGAAGAGGCGAAGGCGACAAGGGGCGTGGCGGTGGCGCCGCCGTGCCCGAGAGCTGCGCAAGGTGGCGGGCATGGAGGCATGCCGAAGAACCAGCAACAAGCCTGAAGCCCTGAAGAACCCAGAGCGCGAAGACCCCAAGAGAACACCCGGGGCGGCGAGGAGCTTGGCGGTCGGGCGTGGGAGGCGAGCTTGAAAGGCAGGGGTAGTGGGGCGTCGGCCGCTTGCTCGAAGGCTACTCGCCCTCGTCGTCTGACGTGCGCGCCTTAGCCCTCCCCTCTTCCTCTTCCGCAGCCTCCCTCGCCCGCCGCCAAAGCGGCCGGGGAGTTCGAGCCAGCAACCCGGAAGAAGGGGTTGCGGTGGCCTGTAACAGCGGTGTCCGGCGTCTGGTCGGGCCGCCATCCCGTCGTCGCTTGTCGCTCCTCCTCGTCACTCTCGCTCGAGAGGGCCTTGCTATCAGGAGCTGTCCGCACGCAGCGCACGGGTTCCATAGTGCGAAGACCTTGGGCGAGAGATCACCATCAATAACTGAAATGGAGGTGAACCCCGCCGTCAAGCTATGGATCGGGCGAATGTCTTCCACCCTCGGTCGAAGAACATCACGCCGGGGGCTGGGGACCGACACTCACCGAGTGCGGCTGATCCGCAGCCCCTCATGCGTCAACTCCATCACGTCGGGTGGGTCCGGTCCCATCGCGTCCATAAACAGGACCGGCAGGCCGGGCGGCGGCGCCCGGCCAGCGATGATGCACTCCGGGGGTCATCTCCGGTGTGGACGCGCCCGTGGTCGGAGAGCGCCCGGGGAGGAGGAGAGCGCGTCGCCCGGCCGCCTCTCCCGACCGCCTCGGCCACGCCCTCGGCCTCGTCGCGCCCGCCCCTTCCTCTCCCTCTGTGGGCGGCTCCACCACCACGGGAGGCGGGTTGAGGGCGGTCGCTGCTGAGAGGCAACCAGCGCCGCCACCGTCGAGGCAAGGATTCCCTCCTTCCATGCGGCAAGAAAGCGAAGATGAAGGCGAAGGAGAGAGTGGGTGAGTGTGGCGTGGTGCACCCTTCCGCCCTATTTAAAGGCGGGGTGGGGACTCAACAGCCCTTCGACCAATCGAGGGAAGCGAGGAGGCGGAGGAGCGGGGCCGACTCGCCCTCTCCGCCCGTGGGCTCGGTCTCCCGCCCGCGCCCGACCCCGTGCATGAGGCAGCGTGGCGGCGAGCGAGGCGGCGGTGAAGCGACCCGCTCTGCGCCCGATCACGGGGTGGATGCCTTAAAAGCTGCATCGCCGCCCACTCCTCCCGACACCGCAATCAGCGCGTGCCGTTGCGGGAGGAGAGCGGCAGTCTGCGTGGATTCGGCGCGCATAGGCAGCGGCGCCCGTGCCTTGTCTTGGGCCTGGCCCAACAGCGCTTCGGCACCGTGTATGGCCCGAGCCGGGGCTCTGTCGGATTGTACTAAGGTAGGGTACCTCGGTACCCCAACGTACCAGGCAGACCCAACTCCCATAACGAGATCCATCAAATGCTTGCGGAGATCATCTCCGCTCACACCAAGCCGTTCAGAACAAAGTATATAAGATAGAAACTCAAGACCCGGCAAGAGGAGCTTGCGGAAAACATCCGGAGCTCAAGGCTCGTTACTCCTACAGATCCCGGCGAGAGGGCTGTCGGGAGGACGAAAGATCACATCACGAAGTCACGCCTCGGCGCCTTGCGCCCAGCGAGCCGAGGCGGCAAGTCACGAGCCCGACAAGCCCGGGCCGGCAAGATCAAGGCGGCAAGGAGCTTGCGGGGCATATGCTACGTGCCGCACCCCAGCTCATTCGCCCAGCGTCGCCTCCAGCCTTCTCGAGGCGCGTGGCGGGTGGCTGTCTGCATGAAATCGGTGGCACTCCACGGTGGTGGCTACTGCCGCCGTGGCGAAGAAAAACGCAAATGGCGGGAGCTTTTAGGCGGCAGCGGCAGAGCATTTAATGCCCTTGTCCCCTCTGTCAAAAGTAGGTAAAAGCTTTGTAGCTAGCCTTTGTTCGCACTATTCAACTACCACCTCTTTTCGTTTTTACCCCTCTACCTCACGTTGACACTGTCGGTGACCCTTGCCCTATAAAAGGAGGCCCATGACTGCGTGGGGAGGTGCCAACGGTCGCTATTCTAGGCGAGGAGGTTCGACTCATTGCAACTCTCACGCTCGGGAAGCCACTCTGTAGTTCTTCAAGCTCGAAGCACAATACAACCTAAAACAGCGATGGGGTTTCTGCGACAATGTGACCCGAAGCTGGGTAAAAATCCCAGCGGCGCATCGCCTCGATCTGCTCTCCAGCTGCCTCCGCCCGTACCGAACACCGAAGGGCCCGGCCCCTATAGGTGCGCGCCACACATCGACGCGACAACAAGTGAGCTGCAACTAGCCCGACAAGGTTTCTTGCGGAGGCAACACGCCCGGCAGAACTGCTGATGTTCCGCACTCAGCAAGTGTGCTTGCGCCGGCAAGTTCCCTCAGAGCATAGGGTAAAAACATACAAGGCATAGAGTCAAGTAAAGGATATAGCATAGCGAGCTTCCCCTTTTTCATTAAAATACATCCCATGCGAGTCTGATCCATAAAGGATGAAAAACATGAAAGAGGATTACAAGTTTTAAATGCAGCTAAGGCCGAAGGCTTACAAATTGAAAAGATAAGATGCCGTAATCCCTTTCATCCCCTTTTAGGAGGCAGGTCAAGGGCGAAGAGGGCAAAAAAGAGGCGCCTAGGTGAGCTACGGGTGCGGAAGACACACCAAGAGAGCGTCCGGGGCTGCGGGAGCTTAAGCGAGCAGCGGCGCGAGCGAAGCTTCGAGCAGGCGGCAGGGCGTCGGCATCGTCGAGGGGCACCATGCCCCATACTCGGCCAGCGGCCTTGCGCCCACCTCTTCTTCCATGCCTCCCTCATGGCCGCCCAAAGCGCCCCGGGAGTTCAAGGGGCGGCGACCGGATGATGGGGTCGCGGTGGCGCCGGCGGCGCCCGGCGCCTGGTCGGGCCCGGCGCCGTCGTCGTTGCTCGCTCTCCTCCTCGTCACTCTCGCTCGAGGAGTCTTCGCTTCTCGAACTGTCCACGCAGCATCGCCAGGTGCGAGTCTCGGGCCACGGAGGTGAGTACGCCCTCATTAACCAAATGGAAGGTAACCCCGCCGTCGAAGCTGTGGATTTGAGCTGACGTCTTCACCCTCGATCAGATACATCACTGAGGCTGGGGATGCCTTGACTCGCGTGCGGTGATCCTGACCCTCATGTGCAATCTCAGCGTCTCGGTGCGGTCCGGCTCCATCGCGGCACCATAAGCGGCCGGAAGCGAGGCGGCTGACGGCAGTGCCAGGCCCAGCAATGAAGAACTCCCAAGGGTCGTCCCTGTTATGGACCGCCTGGCAGTGGCCAGGCGGAGATCTCACGCCGCCCGTCCGCCTCTTCCTCGGCGCCTCGACCTGCGCCTCGACCTCGCCCACGACACCTCCTCTCCCTTGTGGCCGGCTCTGCCACCAGGCGAGAGGTAGGGAGGGATCGCTGTCTCATGGCCCTCATACCGCCACCCGAAGGGACGGGTTCCTTCCTCCCATGGCGAATGAGGAAGGGAGCAGAGATGAAGGAGAAGATGAGAGAGTGCGGGCCTGCGCTCCCTCCGCTCTTCTTAAAGGAGGCGGATTGGGGCTCGACCGACCCGCTGCCTTGGCCCGTGACAACTCGGTCTCCCTCCGTCCTCGACCCAGTGCATGGGAGCAGCGTGGCGAGATGCGGGGCCCGAGCGGCAGGTGGCGGCCTCGCCCGCCCGTGATCACGGGGTGGGCGCCCTCAAAATCGCGCCGCCACCCACGTCTCCCGGCGCGCGATTGGCCGCGTGCCGTTGCGAGGGGCGGCGGAGTCTGAGGCGAATTATGGACCGGGCAGCGTGTGCTCGTGCTGTTTTGGGCACATTGCGGCCTCGGCAATGTATGGAGCCGGGGGCTCTGTCGGTGTACTAAAGTAGGGTACCTTAGTACGAACTTGAAACCCAGGCGTCGCGGCGCCCAGCGGCAAGCTTGCGGTGCCAAGATCCTCCGTCATCTACTTCGCCATTCAAGAACAAAGTATTAACTAAGAAGACAAGGCCCGGCAAAAGGCTTGCCGGGAAGACAAAACCCGGCAAGGAGCTTGCGGGAAGGACAAAGACCCGGCAAGAGGAGCTTGCCGGGAAAATAACAAAGACACTTGAGAAAACTTGCCTGGCGCGTCCGGCAAGGCTAGTTACATCGCGCCTTTATCGTTGGCGGACTCGAAGCGGATCAAAGGCGCAACTTATCGATTGACCCCTTTGCGCTGGGTTTTTCGCCTGACACGGTCCTTCAGGAATGTGACTCAAAGTTTAGACTGAGTGCTCTCTTTGCTCTCTTGGCGGTGGAGCTCGATGGCGGCGTCCTCGGCGGTGGGCAGCACTCGGGAGGTGCGCTTGCGGATGAGCACGCAGAGCTGTTCTTCTTGGGGCTTAGTCTTTGGTAGAACTGCCTTTGCCTTCTTGCACTTGCGGTGGAGCTTCGATGGTGCGTCCTCGGCGGCGCGCCTCCGGAGAATGCGCTTGCGGAGTGGGCATCGAGCTGCTCTTGCTGGACTTGGCATTCTTCCCCGAGGAGCTTCAGTGGCAAGTGGCTCGCTTCGGCTGTGGCTGCTGCTTCGGTAGATCTTGTCGGTGCGGATAAGTGCATCCTTCTTGTCACCATGGACAGAAATGGCACTTATCGGACGAGCATCTTGAAGCACATTGTAGGCGTAGTGAGAGGCTGCCATGACTTGGCGAGTCTTTGGGCAGCCTAGTATCCCATTGTGAGGCGATGAAATCAACAACATCAAGCGTGACCCTCTCGTCACTGAAAATTCAGCTCATGCCAAAGCGTCACGGTGTGATCTTCCCCGCCGGCACTCCTTCCCGGTTTATCCTTGAAAGGTACCAGTTTCTTGAGCTCAGCGCCGAGGATCGGGCTTCTTGAAACGCTGCGGAGGAAATCAGATTCAGGCGGCCCGCCGTCAGCAACATCTTGACCTTGAGGTTGCGGATTGTTGGTGAGACCAACATTAGCAAGCACCCGACGCGTTGATGCGATCGGGGTGATCCTCAACCTCGAGCGATGGGCGTCTTGGACCGCTTGGAGCTGCGCGACTCGGCCAGATGGCTCCGCTGCGTTCACTTCGCTGCTTGAGTTGGCGGTGCGAGGTGTGCGACACACGCCGTCGACGCTGCACCACCTCCGTTGCCTTGAAACTCTTGGTCATCAGTCTCATCTTCCTCCATCTCATCATCCTCATCTTCATCTCCGTCCTTGTCGCGGCCGCGCGAGGCATGTCTCCTTGCAGCGGCTTAGCTACCGCCAGTGCCCTCCCGGGCGGGAAGCTTCTTGCGGATCCTCGCCACCTCCACAGCTCTCTCTCCTTGTCGCGGCGCTCGTACTTCACTTTGCAGCAGCTCCGCTATACGCTCGACTTTCTTGTAGGTTTGGAGATCATGGCCCTGAGTGCGGTGGATCTTCAATCTTTGCTTGCCGGAACCATCACGCTTGCCGGCGGCTACCACGGCCTCGCCCGGTCATCGGCTTTGGCCTTGTCGGAGCCGCCTCCGTTGCGAAATGCTTCAACAGCTAGCACATCCTTAGCCTTTCTCTTCCTGTTGTTCCGCCTCCGGTTCTTCCTTGCCTTAGGCGACATCCTCAACTGTCGGATCATACCCCTCCCGCAATCTCTCGGGGATTTTCCTCCCTCCTCGGCCACGTGCACACTTGTCGGCCCGAGCATAAAGCTTCGTGACATCTCTGATCTTGCACCGCCATCTCCTCCCTCATCCTGCGATTCGCCTTGCGTTCTGGAGTGAGCAGCGATAACCCCTGGCAGGTCAGGCGTCTGGGATGTTGCTTTGCACAGCTGAATCTCTGTATGTACTAACTGCGAGGCTCTCTCCCTCCTTTACAGACGGCGGATCGGAATCTGCACCTCGGCCATGGGGTTTGTGGCACTTTGTGGAAAAATAATGTGACCGATGACCTGGTCCGCCCATGTGAAGATGGAGCCGTCCGGGAAAGTGCATGAGCCAAGATCGGCGTTGGGCTTGCTGGCGGAAGAAAGAAGTAGTTAGCGAGGATCTTCGTCGTCGCCCTCCGGCAGCCTGCTCGCGATGGTGTAGATCTTGAGGAACTCCGGCGGATGTATCCTGCCATCATACTTCTCGGGCACGTCGGGCTTGAAGTTCTTGGTCTTTGAGCCACTAGACTTGCCCGCGGCTCACCTGGTGAGCAGGGGCAGACTGCCGCATCTGGCAAGTCGCTGGTTCCCACAGGCGCATACATATCGGCAGATGGGCGGCCGGTAGCTGGTCAGGTCAGCGTCGCGCTTCCATACTTCTGCGCTTCGATGCGAGTCACGAAAGTCTTCGTGCCGTCGTTCTTGGAGAAGCGTGGCGTTGATCCTGGCGGAGTTCGCGGGAATCAAAGCTGCAGCGGTGGAAGCGGCGTTAAAGTTGGCCCGCCGAGCAGCGACCTCGGACTGCCAGGCTGGGAGTGCTGCAGGCGGCTTTTAGCCGATCTTGTCGGCGTCGGCTTGCGCTGGGCGCCTGCGAAGTTTCGATCGCGCTCAGTTACGGGGCTTGTCGCCTTTAAGCGAAGCCGATGAGGCTGTAAATGGTCATCCTCGATCGTCAATCTTGTGTGGCGGCGGGAGTAATCTAAGCGGTGAGCTCGGGCCGGCGCTTCCTCTCTTCATCTTGGGTGGCGGTGGCGGCAAGCGGCACGAGGGCGGGATGTGCTCGGACTCCCCAGCTGGATTGGGAGGAGCAACACCCACGTCGGCGACCGTACCTCACTCGCGCCCGGTATCTTTGGCGTGCATGCTGATCTCGAGCGTCCCGACCCACCGCAGCCTTGCTCCAATGCGAGAAACACGGTGCTAGGAAACCGAAGCGTCATCGACCTTGCACCTCTGGGAAAGGTGGTGGTGTCTGCAGCGATGCCGCCCGGCAACAGGGGGCCTTGTTTTGAACTGGTGGCAATGGGGTCCCACCGTTGGCGCCCGCTCCTCGCCCGGCGTCCTCCACCGCCCGTTTGCCCGGCGGTGGTGGTAAAGAATCGATGTAGAGCGGGCAGCCACCTCCGAAGGCTTCTTCTTTGTGGCATGTTGATGAAAGGCGTTGATGTAGCGGAAGACGGATCGAGATGCTCCACGACCTCGCGCCCCCCTACGAGCGCCAAAGATGTTGAGGCATCTCTCGTGGCCCACGAGCACCTATGGGGCAAGGGGGCCTTCTAGTTCGGCAAGGGAAGCGGAGGCGTCTTGTGGCAGAGATCAAGGTCGGCAGCGCGGGGAGGCAGGTGATTTTACCCAGCCGGAGCTCTCGGAGAGATAAAACTCTCTGCCTTGTGTTTTTATTTATTCTTGCTCGAGAGCGCGGCGTATGGTGGTGTTGGATCTCGAACTACGGAACCCCAGTGTGGAAAAGTTCGAACCGCGAACCCCTTCTCACGTGTCATGGGCCTCCCTTTTATAGTCTAAGGGGTCACGATAGGTGCTTGAAGTGTGGGAAGGGGGTAGAAGGTAAAATGCAGGTTGGTACAGCGTTGACCATGATGTCCCCTACCTAACTTTGGGCGGGGGACAGGGGCATTTAATGCCCGTCCGGTCGCATCTTGATTCTGCAAGCGACCATTAGGTGCGCCACCGTCGCCGATGGCCTCCTTATCGTCCGCTTGCCTACCTGCACCGCCTGCAGCTACAGCGCCGCGATATCACTGGGACGCCCTGGGTGACGTCGTTGGATGTGCTGGTCTTGGTGGCAACGCCTTGACAGCGCCTTGCAGCGACCCTTCTCTTATTCACGCCCGGCAAGCTTGCATTCCTTGACTTTGCTCCGGGGCCTTGAGCATCAGACAAGTTCTCTGAGCACCTTGGTTGGCCTTCCCGGCAAGTTCCTCTTGCAGGGCTTTTCTTCTTAGTTGGTACTTTGTTCTTGAATGGCGAGTAATAGGAAATGGCGGAGGTCTTGGCGGGCGCCGTCAAGCCTTGCAGCGGGAGCCTCGTTGCCCGTGCACAAGTTCGAGGTACTAAGTGCCCTACTTTAGTACACCGACAACCAGTAAAGAGACGTTGCCAAGTTTTAGAAAAAAGGAAGACATGCTCCTGTAGCTAGTTTGACTCCAAACCTAGACTATGACTATATATGGTGCTATGCTACTCTGCAAGTAATGAAACTAACATATCCAACGTTCGCTTCTCCTCTTCTCTACTTACTCTGCCTAGCGTCAGAAGCTCGGCGCGGCAACCATATCGGCGGCTGCTTGTCACGTTCTCTTGAGCGAGGCAACGAGATATCGCCAGTAAGCCACCCATTACCATCGCTGTGGGTCTCATCACACCCCGCCCGTACAGCATACACCCACTGATTGCTCGTCGCAACACGCTGCCGTTGGTGTGGTGCCACTTACGCAATCCGCGAGTCATCCGTCGTGTCTCAACCACAATCCGCAACCTGGCGAGTCTTCTACAAATGCCGAATCATGGGGTAATAATATGGTTAAGTGTTGTTACTCTGCTTTGGTTGCTGATTTTTTAATAGTTTGGTTGATGATCTTCCAATTTGATTCGATGCGAAAGGGAAGATTCATGTGATTTGTATTTACGAGAAGTTCTGATGTGGGGGACAACTCGCTGATTATTTGGTTTGAGAATCCCAATACCAGCAGGTTGGGTGTTGGACAAATGAAGAGCAGCGAGAAGAGGAAGATCACGAGCGAAGGTTAAAAGTAGTTCCTCGATCCTGGCCAAAAAGCAGTGCTGAGCAGCCTTGGCGGCAATGAGGAGATGAAAGAGCTTGTGAAGATAATGGGAAAATCGATGTGCTCTATGGATGATTGTCTCTTTATTTGCGGTGTATGTTGCTTTCGTGATGTATGATTAGCTCGACATGAGCACTTTATTGAAACTAGTAATGAATGAAACACAATGGCAGGCTAGTGTTGTGAACATGTAATGATTTCTATTAGCGGAAATCAGGTATCTATCATCATATAAATAAATAGATAGCGGAAGGCCTGTCGAGGTCAGACTTTGTTCTCATTTGAAGACGTCGAGCAAATTGGTCCAACAGCAAACTATGTCATCAAATTCAAGTTTCACAGCCAAATATGAGTACAACTAAACAACAATGTCACCATGTTTTAGTTGTCATACAATCACCAAACACAAATAAGCATACATAACAAGTGATGTTCTCACAGCAAAATACTAAACAACATGTTCATCAGGTTTGAGTTGTCATGCAAACACAATTTCATAGTATATAAAAAGCGTCTTGACGGCGAATCGACAAAAGCAATGTAATCATCATGGCATAATCGACATCTTTGCCATGTGTATCGGTGTGAATCGTAATTCCCCACATGTCATCTTCTTCTTGTCCTCAACGTCCTCGAGTTTGGCTTCTTCTTGATCAACTCTTGTATGTCCACAACACGATAGTTATCTTTTAGCGGCATCATTGGCGTGATGGTTCTCAAATATAGGAACATCTGTGTTATCTTGTACATTAGGAGCGATTAAGCATCATCTTGTTGTGCAACTTCATTAAGCGAATTCCTCTGCTCAAACCTTTGCAATACTCTCCGATCATCGCTATGTGCAAATGTGTCTTCCAAGAAAAATATCGTGTTGCTTGATTTGCCAAAATAAAAGGCTCATTGGTGCGATGCGCGCCTTGACATTGATGGATTTGAAATAATCATCAGCTACGGGTTTTGCGATCACGGAAAATAGGTTATACCAGCGGCAGCTGTGAACCACACACCAATGATCCTCGGCTGGAGATATCTGCAACTGACAATATACATTATGTTAGCATACATTTGTTTCTCTTTGTCATCGTATCCGTGCTCATGATGGCACTATTTTGTGTCTCCACCTTGCCGTCTCGTGCAAAGGGTGTTGTAGCGCACATCTCCAACAACATAAGATTCATAATGTCTTACAGTGTCGGGACCCATTGCTAGTGAGTAAAGGGCATCATCAGCTGCCCATCTTCCGCATCTTCTTAACCTATGGTTAGAAAATAGACAAATGATCATCTTATGTACTCAATATATTAAAAAAAATTGGCGGTGCACTTCAAAAGCTTACATGGTTCTTGAACCATTTAAAATCCTGCCATAACCAGTTTGTCAATGTTTCTTGGATTTTGCGGCGGTAACTCCTCTTTGTACAAGCTGCACAACATAGTGATCACGTCAAACATCTAAATATATAAAATGTCTTTGCAAGTTTAGTAGATTACGATGTATAAGCTGCGATCCACTTACTTGATATAAGGTAGTATCTCGGGCGAGGTTATTCAACACATACCAAACCATTTTGTCCAAATCTTTAGGTTTGTCCTCTTGTCGACTCTTCCACCTTAACTTTCGAGCAGAATAATCAAAAACATTGAGCCGGGATTGTCTTAGCCCACCTCTTTGCTAAGTTGATCATTTGTTTCAATGTATTTTTGCAGAATATCAATGCAGTAGCAATGTAGGCCTCTGCAATGGAACCTCGGGTCTAGCTCTATTCTAACATAGCCCTTGAAAGTGCCTAGCCGCCTTTCAATAGGGTACATCCAGCCATCTTACTTCTTTGGACCTCTAAGTAGTGCCTCATCGGGTAGATGAACAAATGCACCATCACATCAAAGAAAGTTGGAGGATATATCTTCTCAAGGTCGCATAGGATAGTTGGTATCTTGTCTCTAAGGCGCTCCAAGCATTTATCTGATATTTCTCTTGAAGAGTTCCACTGAAGAATTGTCCCAACTCTTGCAGCTTATGTATAAGTCGAGGCCCAATCCTCTAAGGATATGGTAAAACACTTTGAAGTAGGGCGTGGCAGTCATGAGTTTTCAACCCTTGTACCTTGTTTCCATGCTTGACTCTCCTTTCGGGGTTGAAGCAAATCCATGTGGGAATCTCACATGTGAAAGGACCTCGTAGAATTCTTTTCTTTTACCTTGTCCAAGGCATACCAGGTGGTGCCATATCCGTGGTTTACCTTCATCTTGCACCAAATCCTTTCGATACCTAGGTGTGTCAAATCAACCCTAGATTTTAAGGTATCTTTGTCTTGCCTTCAATGTTAAGAAGTGTGCCGATAATCTTTGTCACATATATTTTCTCGATGTGCATCACATCAAGATTATCATGAGATCCAAATCTTCCAATACTCCAAGTCCCAAAAGTGGACTGCGGGTAAACAATAATCTCTCTTCTACCGTGCCACGCTTCCTTTTCCCGCTACCATTACGGGATGGTTTCATGTAATATACTGACCTTCTCTAATTCCACTTGCAACTCATCGGCGGTGAGCCTCTTTGGCGCATCCACGTTTTCATACTTTGCATTGAACACATGTCTTGGTATTTTCTAGGATGCGGCTTGTCCTTGGCAAGAAGCAGCGGTGTCAATGTAGCGATCTAGCTAAGTGTTGCGTATGCAGTGATTCTTGTCTGACGAACACATGCATTGTAACCATGTGTCGTTAAGCGACATAGTGCCCAAAGCAGATAATCATGGATACCAAATTACAAAACAGAAAGAAATCAGCTGGTGGGCTGCTATATAGATCTCGAGATAGAACACCCTTCCATAGTTTGTTGTTCCTCCACAAGAGGCTCCATGAACAAATCAAAATCCTTTCCGGGACTTTTTGGACTGGGATGAGCAAAACCATCATGTAGTTTGATTCTTTGGTGCAGAAATTTGGAGGCATGTTGCAGGGATAACAAGCTGCCACATGCTATATGTGGCGCTCTGGTGGCCAAATGGGTTAAATCCATCTGAAGCTAAGCCAAGTCTAATGTTTCTCGGGTCAGCAGCAAACTCTTTGTGTTTATCATTGAAGCTTTTCCACTCACTACCATGAGATGGATGGCTCATTACATTCTGATCTCTGTACTCCTAGTTCCTAGAATGCCTGATACATCCTCTCTTGTTTCAGCATCATGAAACAACCTCTGCAATCTTGGTGTAATTGGAAAATGTCTCAGAACATTATGAGGAACCCTCTTCACAGCATCGCCATCTTTCCATCTTGATGATTTGCATTTCGGGCATTCACTTAAGTTGGCATAATCCTTCCGGAATAGAACACAATTATTCTTACAAACATGGATCATATCATATCCAATTCCAAGCTGCATGAAGAAATTCTTCATTTCTTTGTGGAAGCTTCGGGCAGCATCTGGGAAAGATTTGCGGAAAGACCAACATCGCATCGAATGATTTGTTGGTCATCAGCTCGAGATGTCTTCACGAAGAAAGGTGACCATAGCTGAGAATCTTGATAGCTTATTTCCTATGGTGGCAACAACGTTGCATTGTTCCAACATGCGGGCCCACCATTTTCTTCTGAGTGAAACTTCACGGAATGCCGAGCATTTAAGTAGCATTATTTCAATGTTGGTCAAACTCTGGCTCGCCACCACCACCTCCTCCTCCTCTTCCCACGAGCATCGGGTAGATCAAGATGGTGATCTGCTGCTTCCACGTAGTCAATAACATTGGCGTTCACAGCTTCACCATGATGAACCCTAGTATATGTGACCGACATCCCATACAAGTGTAGATGATTTTGCACGTTAGTGGGGTCTTGTAACTGAATTCATACAAGCTGCTACAGGCGAGCACATCTGATTTGGGACCACGTACTCAGCTCGATAAAGTTCATGAAGTTTCAACCCCTCGACATATGCAGCGGAGAATCTTGAGCGAAGTTATCAAGTCCTGTCCATCATTAACATACAAATTAGTTCTTCTACTAGATATTACGGAAAAACATATATGCCTTTTGAAGTCTGAAAAAAATACCTGGTCGATGTCTAAAGCTATGGCAAGATATTTGGCGAGTAGATCTAAATAACGAAATATATGTAAAGCTAATTCAGCAAACATATTTGAGTGCTAAATTATGAGCTGTTTCATGATCAATGAGCACGAGGACCACGGCCATCGAACTATCGAAGGCCATCGCAGCAACAAAGATCGAGTATAAAGCGGTGTAGAGCTATTTCACCTAACAGATTGGCCACTAGACCATGGCAATCTCGTCACAATAAATATATGGCGGGATATTTTAGCAACTAATCGGACTTGGCATGCCATCTCAGCTTCAGATTGAGTGCGAACAGGGCAAAGAAGCTTCTTAGCGAGCATATTGATGATAAACTACTTGCCAACCGTGAGATTAATAGCGTCTCGGCTAACATTCACGCTACACAAGACATGAGCGGGCCTCGGTCTAGAATCGTGTACCGTGGGAAAGCTGACCGCCGTGCGTCTCCACCTGACGTCGCCCGTGGCGGCGGCGACCGCCATCGCCTCCACAAACGTAGCCAGTGGCGGCTAGAAAGGGCGGCGATCTCTGAGCGTCTTGTGGGGCGAGAGGATCGCCGTCGTCCCCTCGCGAACATGGCGCCCGGCGATGTCGGCGTGGCGGCTTTAAGCGGAAGCGAATGGAGTGGAGGCGGGGAGGGGGTTTGGGGAATATTTGTGAAGGGCGGTTGAATCGAATGTGGGAATTTTTGTGTGGGGAGGATTTTCGCGCGCGTGGGTGGGGGGTTTGGCGCGTGGTCGGTTCACCAGTGCGATCCGCGTGTCGATGGTGAAAGGCAAGCGAAGCGCGTTCGTTTGCGTGAGCCGTGTGTGAGGACGCGGCAGTGCTGTGAGTGTACGCCTTTTTCCTTTTAAACTAGGTGCTTCACCTCAAAAAAAATGTTGCTTCCGCGATCCATCGATACTACTACTAGTAATCTGGTAATCCCGACTAATAAAGCGGCGGTCGGGTCTTTTCCGTGTGATATCTTTGGGAGGTTGGCTTAGTTGGGTTTTAGATTTGTCTCGGTTCAATAAAAGCGAGTTGGTGATGATGGTGTGCTGTCATCCTGCAATATAGGCCGTTCGATCTATATCTTACGGATAGGAAGGAAGCTGTGACAATTTACCCTCCTCTCCATTTGCAGATAAGGCTTTCCCTCGTTCATCCTTTTCTCCCACAAGATCTTGATCTTCCGTGCACTAAATACTCCTACAATATGTATATTATTGAAAGTTCATATACACGGCCGAGATTAATGCAAACACGGCAGATTTTCATTACATTTCGAACTTTTATAAAACGAGAAAAATAAAAAACCCGACCCTAAACCTATTCTATGGCGCGACCGGCGTCCTCCATCTCGATCTCTATATGCGGCGGGGTTCAAGACCCATAAGTGAAGGTGCCGTCTCGGCGAGGAAAAGTAGAACAGGGGATACTGAACCGGCCGTTGGCACACCATGCCTGCCGCCTCCATGCCCTACTCATCCTCGGAGAGTCCCATCTCGGCGGTGCGGGCGTTGGGCGGCAAAGTAGGACATGTGGTTGGCGGTGCTCCGTCGTGGCGCCAAGCGTGGCCACGCTGTCTGCGGTCGTATGATTTGGATTTCAGGCAGACCCTTGAGGGATTCGAACTCTTGGGGAGTGCAGCGGAAATTTAACCCTCTGCATGCCTGCTCCTGAAATCGCTAGGATCTAAACTACCAAACAGAACAACACAAGAGACACAAGATTTATCTGGTTCAGGCCACCATTGTGGTGTAATACCCTACTCCGATGTGTGGTGTGGTGGATTGCCTCTTGGGCTGATGATGAATAATACAAGGAAGAACAGCCTCGCAGTGCATTTCTTGGCTGGAGTCTGACAGACTGCTAGGAGAGTTCAATCGCTCTCTACTGGTTTCTTGGTGAGGATCCAGTTGCTAGATCAGGTCGAGATGCCTCTACCCTGGGGGTGGCTAGTCCTGTTATAGGCAAGGCCCTAGGCCTCTTCCCAAATATTGGCGGGAAGGCGCCAACAATTAGCCATTTGAAGGGAACATCGGGTACACTTATCTTGACTAAAGTTGGTCTCGCTTTGCCAAGGCTCTGGTGTGTGGCCTTGGCTTGGGCTCCTGATGACTTCCTTCTGTCATTGGGCTGGTCTTGGTCTTGTTGCGAAATGGATGCCTTTGCTTGATGCTCTCGCTTGCGCTTGCCCTTGCACAAAAGAGGAAAGGAGGAACTACGCGGGTTGGCGCCCGCCCAGCACCCTTAGTGCGTCATGGCTTGCGTCATGGGCACCTCACAGTACCACTGCCTTGAACTCTCCGCTTCCTCGCGAGCCCACGATAAGGCCGTGCACGAGGCTCCTGTCGTCCGCAGCAATCTTCGCGAGGGTCTTGAGTTGTGTTGATGAAGATGGGCTCTGTTGGGGCCTCCTTGAGCCCGCGCCCTGGGCAGGCGAGCAAATCTAAGGACCCCATTCCCGAGCGCGAACAGTCGCGTCGCGTCCGGCTACCTCGAGCTTCATCCACGAAGACAAGCTCTCTTGCAGGCGTTCGCACTGCGGTCATGGCGGATGTGGTGTCGGTGGGAGGGCGATGCGCTTCTGGTGTGGAGGTTAGCTGGGTGTTGCCGCTTTAAGCGGCGCATTCCTTTGAGTCAAGCGTCCGGTCGTCATTAAGTCACGCGGAGTTGGTTCCTGGCGCACGAGCCTCTGCGCGATGACATCTGAGCGAGCGACATGAATGCGGAATTGGCGCGGGCTAGGAACATACATGCGACGGCGTGGGGGCGAGTGCTTTGGTGTGCGGGGTAGTCAGCTGCGGTCGTGGCAGCGTTGGAGATGACCTTTGCTCAAATCGATCCCGCATGTCATTGAAAAAGCAAGGCGACCGGCATGCCCTTGAGCAGGTCAGAGGATGCAGTTGGCGCGCTACACCACTCCAGCGGGCGTGTCGCGGCGCCCGTGCATCCTCGGCAGGCGGGTGTTGGGGTGTGTTTGGATTGTGGCAAAGTGCACCTTACCAAAATTTTGGTCATGACCCAAAGATTGGTCTTTGTTTGGATGGTTGCCATTTCTTGACAAGCCAATGAACTCTAGCCAACTCTAGTTCATTTTTCTTGCCAATGTCGGCCAAATCACGGCAGACCAATACCTCAACCATAATTTTGGCTACCCAATGCTTTGATGGGGCAACCTTGGGCACAAACCAAATATAATGTTGGTGGTGCCACACACGCCACCCTCGGCACATTGAAACCGACCATGTCTATCGGCGATATGAGTGTGTGTAACTCACATGATCGCCGTGTCGAGCGATCTTGGGCTGCGCCCGTTGTTGGCCCCAAAGACCCACATGAGCGGTTGTCGGGGTCCGGGAGGTGGTGGGCCAGCTCCTCCATTGGACTAATCTGCGTACTCGTTGTCACGGCAGGTGTGCCCCACCGGTTTCCCTGTTTTCCGGCCATATTCGGCGTCGATGCTCCGTTGCGTGGGCCTTTCACTATGTAGGCCAACAAGACAACTTATTGTTTATTTGAGCCGTTCAAGTGTAATCATGTGGCGTTGCTTATTTCTCATTCCTCTCAACCCTCTTCTCCATCGATCATGTAAGCCCTCGGTCGAGTCCAACCTCCCATGCCTCATTTGAACATTCCACAGTATCATTCACATGTACCCACCATAGTCCTCTTTCAATAGATCTCCGGACCGAGATGAAATCGAGAGGAGCAGTGGGGAACACGATACCTAAAGGCGGATTCAAAATTTGAACCGGTGATCATAGCATCCAAATCATATATAAAAGGTATTCAATGTTCGTTTCGGTTTTGAACGTACAATATACTCCCTCCTATCCTTTCTGCCTTACATATAAGTTTTATGTGTAGTCAAACTATCTCTACTATGATAAAAAGGTATCAACATTCAACAACGCCCAATCAATATTGCTAGATTCGTACGTACTCCTAGATTTGTACTCTAGATGGTTTCCAATTTGACTATTGACAAGATTAATAGTACTCCCTTCACATAGGTGAGTAAGTCATCTTAGGCTGTGCACTGTGACCAAGGAGGAGGGGAAAACGAGAGATATTAATGTTTATTTGCTAATTAATAGTATTGCATGCAATGAACTAACCACTTGCATGTCATGTTTGATAGTCTCGGTCATTAAAGCATACATACCCTCATCTCTTATTGGTTCATATGTCAAGCAACAAAACGAGGTGAAGTTAATGCACGCGCCCTCTCGTGTGTTGGGATTATTTGGTTTTTCGTAAGATGACTTACACACCTAGGCGGAGGAGTACATGAGATGTATAATGTGAAAATTATATCATTGGAAACTCCTTTCACATCTGAAATTGACCATATGCTTTGTGTTTGCATTTCATATATTATTACTCTAACATTTGGTTAAAGTTAGCCTCGAAAAGCGCATTAGACCATGTATGCTTTGTGTAAGTTGCATGTCATATATTATTACTCTAACATTTGTGTAAGTTGCATGTCATATATTATTACTCTAACATTTGGTCAAAATAGTATAGTGGAAGTGGATCCTCACGTAGTATCCTGCCTTACCCACTTTTCGGTCACTTCTGGCGGACCCCATGCTTGCTATGCCCGCATGTTAGTTACTCAATGGGTTGACCACGTCGAGGATCCTCATCGTAGTATACTCCTCTTTTTTATTTACTCCGCATAAGCGGAGGTGGTGGCCTAATAAATGGCCAGGCGGGGAGGATGGGCGTCGGTTTGCTCTCAAGCTGCGGTCCCACAAGAAGCAGCATGAGAGCAGCGTTCCATCGGTGGCGGCGTGGAGGTCCAGCTTGCCGGCACCACAGCAGCGAAGCGCGACAAGCGATGTCTGATCAAAACCGATTGACGGTCCTCACGGAACCACTATTAACACGGAACCTTGCTGCTCGGCCTATGCGACCCTGCCCTAAAACCACACCAAATCTCAGCCCATTCCCCACCTTCGATCCCTAGCCGCATCAAGAGTCCTCTGGTTCGCGGAAAGCCATGGAGTGTCGATTACTAAGTAGGGCTACCTTAGTACCCGAACGTGCACGGGCGTCGCGACACCAGCGGCAAGGCTTGCGGGCACCCATAAGACCTGTCATTCCCTAATCTGCCATTCAAGAACAAAGTGACAACCAAATAGACAAGACCCGGCAAAAGGGCTTGCCGGAAGGACAAAGACCCGACAAGAGGGCTTGCGGGAAGGTAACCAAAGCGCATCTAGAAGACTTGCCCGGCGCCCAGGCGTCCGGCAAGGCCGGCGACCGGCACAAGCTTGCCGGCGACAAAGAAGAAGGCGCGGCAAGGCGCTTGCCCGGCAAGGCTGCCACCATGCACTCGGCTCCGGCGCATCAACGGCGTGTCACCCGAGGGCCATCCGGGGAGCCGCGAAGCGGTGCTGCGACCATGCGGGCGGGTGGCAAGTGGGCTGACAAGGAGGCCATCGTGGCGATCGGTGGCGCCCTCGGTCGTTCCTCACCTGTTGGGCGACCCGAGCGGGCATTAAATGCCCTTGTCCCCCCGTCGAGTTAGGTAGGGACACTGTTGGATCTGTTGTACCAACCTGCGTTTTACTCTTTTACCCTCTCTTCCTCTGGCACATGTGGGTGCCCCTTGAACTATAAAAGGGAGGCCCATGCGCACGTAGAAGGGGTTGAACTTTTCACTAAGGGTTCATTCGACACCACCATCTTTCGCTCTCGAGCAGAACAAATACAAAACACAAAGCAGCGTAGGAGTTTATCTCTCGGAGGAGCTCCGGCTGGGTAAAATCGCCGGTCTCCCAGGCGCTCGACCTCGATCTGCTCTGCGTGGCCCCACTCACTGTAGTTCTTCAAGCTCCGAAGCACAATACAACCTACAAAGCAGCGGTAGGGTTTCTGCGACAATCGCTGACCCGAAGCTGGGTAAAAATCCCAGCACCTCGCCTCGATCTGCTCTCCATGCGGCCTCGCCCAATGCAAGACACGAAGGGGCCCGGCCCCATAGGTGCAGCGCCACACATCGGCGCTCGACAATACAAGTGAGCTGCAACTAGCAAACAAGGTTTCTTGCGGAGGCTTTACGCCAATGAACTCTTGATGTTCCGCACTCAGCAAGTGTGCTTTGAAGCAAGTTCCCTCGAGCGTGGGTAAAAACATACAAGGCATAGAGTCAAGTAAAGGATATAGCATAGCGAGCTTCCCTTTTCATTAAAAACATCCCATGCAGTCTGAGTCCATAAGGATGAAAAACATGAAAGAGAGGATTACAAGTTTTAAATGCAGCTAAGGCCGAAGGCTTACAAATTGAAAAGATAAGATGCGTAATCCCTTTCTGTGCCCTTTTAGGAGGTAGGTCAAGGCGAAGAGGGAAAAGAAGCGCCTAGGTGAGCTCACAGGTGCGGAAGACACCAAGAGAGCGTCCGGAGCTACACAGGGGGCTTAGCGGAACGGCAGCAGCCGAGCGGAGCTTCGAAGAAGGCGGCGGGGCGTCGGCCGCTGTCGAGGCACCACGCCCTCGTACTCCGACTTAATGACCTGCCGCCCCTCTTCCTCTTCCACGACCTCCTTGAGCCCAAGGAGGCGCCGGGGAGTTCAAGGGGCAGCGACCGGATGATGGGGTCGCCGTGGCCGCCTGAAGCCCCGGCGCCTGGTCGGGCCGATGCCCTCGTCGTTCTTTGTCGCTCTCCTCCTCGTCACTCTCGTCGAGAGTCTTCGCTATCGGAGGAGCTATCCGCGACATCTCGCCCGGTGCGATTCCCGAAGACCTTGGCGGAGAGGTGGTAAGCCCTCCATTAACTTAAAATGGAGGTAAACCCCGCCGTCAGTGGATGTGAATCTGAATGACGTCTTCCACCCTCGATCAAGATACATCACTCTAGGGGCTGGGGATACAGCATGGCTCGCGTCTGCGTGATCCCCACCCCTCATGTGCAATCTCGGCGTCTCGGCGCGTCCCGGCTTCATCGCGCTATAAGCGGGCGGAGGCTTGAAGCGACAGCAGTGCCAGCGCAACAGCGAAGAACTCCCAAGGGTGCGTCCCTGTATGGACCGCCCGCAAGGAGAGGAGCGCCCGCGAGGCGAGATGCTGCGCCGCCCGTCCGCCTCTTGCTTTCGGCGCCTCGACCTGCGCCCTGGACCTCGACCACGACCCGCCCTCCTCCTCTTCCCCTTGTGGTAGCTCTGCCTGCAGTGTGCGGTGGGGAGGGATCGCTATCTCATGGCGACCCTCGCCGCCGGAGATGAAGACGAGGTTCCCTTCCTCCATGGCGAATGAGAGAGGGGCGAAAAGATTGAAAAATGAAGATGAGAGAGTCACGGACTTGCGCTCCCTCAGCTCTTCTTAAAAAGGGCGGAGAGTGGAGCTCGACCGACCCATTGCCTCACTTGCGTGGCGGCTCGGTCTTCCACCTCCACCGTCCGCGACCAGAGTGCATGGGAGCAGCGTGGCGAGATCACGGGGCCCGAGGCGACAGGTGGCGACCGCCCACCCCTTGATCACGGGGTGGGCGCCTGCATCGCGCCGCATACCCCACGTCTCCCAGCGCCGCCCGCGGTTAGCGTCTTGAATTCGCGAGGGGCAGGCGCAGTGCGAGGCGAGATTTTGTGCGGACCGGGCGTGTGCCGTCTGCATTTGAGCTGGCGAGCGCTTTCGGCACCGTGTATCGCGGGCAGGGCTCTGTCGATTATACTAGTAGGGTACCTTAGTACCCCGAACTTGAACATGAGCGTCGCTGGCGCCCATGACAAAACTTCAGGGTGCCGCCAATCCTCGTCATCCACTTACGCCATTCAAGAACAAAGTATTAACTAAGAAGACAAGGCCCGGCAAAAGGCTTGTCGGGAAAACAAGACCCGAGGAGCTTGCGGGAAGGACAAAGACCCGGCAAGAGGGCTTGGCGGAAAGCCAACAAGACACTTGAAAACTTGCGCCCAGCGTCCCAATGAGCTAGTTGCATGCGCTTTATCGTTAGCGGACTCGAAGCAGATCATAGGCGCAACTTAGCTGCGATTCGACCCCTTTGCAGCGGTTTTTTTTCATACAAGGCACGGTCCTTCAAGGAATGTGACTCAAAGTTTGGGCTAGGTGCTCTCTTTGCTCTCTTGGCGGTGGAGCTCGATGGCGCGTCCTCGGCGGTAGCGGCGGCACTCGGAGGGTGCACTTGCGGAAGTAGGCACGAGCTGTTCTTGCGGGGCTTAGTCTTTGGTAGAACTGCCTTTGCCTTCTTGCACTTTCAGGTGGAGCTCGATGGTGCGTCCTCGATGGCAGCGCGGCACTCGAGAGTGCGCTTGCGGAGTGGGCATCGAGCTGCTCTTGCGGACTTGGCATTCTTCTTCCCGGGGAGCTTCAGTGACAAGTGGCTGGCGGCTTCGGCTGCGGCTCTTTGCTTCCCGGTAGATCTTGTCGGTCTGCAGATAAGTGCATCCTTCTTGTCACCATGGACAGAAATGAGCTTATCCGGACGAGGGCATCTTGAGCACATTAGTGGCGTAGTGAGAGGCTGCCATGAACTTGGCGGCTGGGCCTAGTATCCCATTGTAGGGCAATGAAATCAACAACATCAAGCGTGACCCTCTCGTCCTGAAATTCAGCTGCTGCCAAATATCCTGGCGGTGTGATCTTCCCCCGACACTGCTCCCGGATTTATCCCTTGAAAGGTACCAGTTTCTTGAGCTCCTTTGCCGGGGATCTGGGCTTCTTGAGCAACGTGGAGAAATGGTTCGGGCCGGCCCCCAGTCAACCAACATCTTCGTGACCTTGAGGTTGCGGATTGTTGAGTGAGACCAACATTAGCAAGCACCGACCGCGGTGATGCGATCTGGGTGATCCTCAACCTCGAAGGCGATGGGCGTCTTGGACCGCCAGAGAGGCTTGCTTGACTCGACCGGACGGCTCCAGCTGCGTTCACTTCTCACACCCACGGCTTGGTTGGCGGTGCGAGGTGTGCGAGAGAGAGCCCGCCGTCGGCGCCTGCACCTCCGTTACCTCCGAAACTCTTGGTCATCAGTCTCATCTTCCTCCATCTCATCATCCTCATCTTCATCTTCGTCCTTGTCAGCGGCCAGCGAGAGCATGTCTCCTTGCCGCGGTGCCCTCCAGTGGGAAGCTTCTTGTCGGGATCCTCCGCCACCTCCTGGGCTCTCTCCTTGTGTGGCGCTCGTACTCAGCTTTAATAGCTCCGCCATCTGCTCGACTTTCTTGCAGGTTTGGAGATCATGGCCCTTGGTGCGGTGGATCTTACAATCCGCTTCTTAGGAGCCATCCTGCTTGTCGGCGGCTACCACACCTACGCCGAGTCATCAACTTTGGCCTTGTCGAGGCCGCCTCCGTTCTTTGGAATGCTCAACAGCTAGCACATCCTTAGCCTTTCTCTTCTGTTGTTCGCATCCGGTTCTTCCTTCTTGGCGGCGGCATCCTCCTTGTCGAGATCATACGCTCCTGCAATCTCTCGGGGATTTTCCTCCTCTCCTCGGCCAGTGCACACTTGTCGGCCGGAGAGCATAAAGCTCGTGACATCTCGATCTGCACATCATGCATCTCCTCCCACATCCTGCGATTCGCCGTTACAGTGGAGCAGCGCTAATAACAGCGGCGGGTGAGCGTCAGGGATGTTGCGCACCTGGCTGAATCTACTGTATGTACTTGCTGAGGCTCTCCTCTCCACGGGCGGCGGTGGAGAACCGCTCTCTGGCCATGGGGTTTGTGGCACTTTGTAAGCGGCAAGCGAGCCCGATGACACAGGTCCGCCCATGAAGAGATGGAGCCGTCCGGCAAGTGCATGAGCCAAGATCGGCGTTGGGCTTGAGCACCCAGCGGAAGTAGTTGGCGTGGATCTTCTCGTCGCGCCCTCCGACAGCCTGCTCCAGCGATGGTGTAGATGCTGAGAACTCCGGCGGATGTATCCTGCCATCATACTTCTCGAGCGCGTCGGGCTTGAAGTTCTTGGTCTTGGGCCCGCTGGACTTGCCGCAGCTCACGGGTGAGCAGAGCGACTGCCGCCTCTGACAAGTCGCTGGATTTCCTGGCGCATGCACATATCGATAGTGGGCCCGTACTGCGAGTCGGTTAGTCGTCGCGCTTCGCTACTGCTCTCGATGCGAGTCACGGCGTCTTCATGCGTCGTTCTTGAAGCGTGGCGTTAATCGCCAGCGAGTTCGCGGGGTCAACGGCAGCGGTTGGGTCGGCGTCAAGATTGGCCGACAGCGCGGCAACCTCGGCCTTAAGGCTGGGAGTGCCAGGCCAGCGGCACCAGCGGTCTTGTCGGCGTCGGCTTGCGCTGGGCGCCTGCGGGGCCCCGATCGCGCTCGGTTGCGGGGCTTATGCGCCTTTAAGCGAAGCCGATGAGGCTGTAAATGGTCATCCTCGATCGTCAATCTTGTGGTGGCGCGGAGGGTAATCTAAGCGGTAGGCTGGGGGCGCTTCCTCTCTTATCTTAGGTGGCGGTGGCGATGGCGGCACGAGGCGGGATGTGCTCGGACTCCCAAGCTGGATTGGGAGGAAACACCCCGTCCGAGGCGGCCGTACCTCACTCAGCCCGACATCTTTGGCGTGCATCGCTGATCTCGAGCGTCCCGCGACCCACCAGCTTGGCCTTGCTCCAATGCGAGCGGTGCTAGGAGCACCGAGGCGATGTCGACCTTGCACCTCCACGGGAAGGGTGTGGTGTCTGCTGCGATGCGCCCGGCGCTTGCGGAGCCTTGTTTTGGACACTGGTGACGGCGTGGAGTCCCCGTCGGCGCCCGCTCCTCCGCGGCGTCCACTCCACCGCCCGTTTGCCCGGAGGTGGTGGTAGAATCGATGTAGCCACGCGGCCACCTCCGAAGGCTTCTTCTTTGGTGGCATGTTGATGAAAGCGTTGATGTAAGCGGAGACGGATCGGATGCTCCACGACCTCGGCCCGCCTACAGCGCGGCCAAGATGAGGGGCATCTCTGTAGCCACGAGCACCTATGGGGCAGGGGCCTTCTAGTCCGGCAAGGGAGCGCGGGCGTCTTGTGAGCGGTCGAGGCGTGCAGCAGGGGAGGCGGGTGATTTTACCCGGCCGGATCTCTCAGGAGAAAAACTCCTCTGTTGCCTTGTGTTTTTATTTGTTCTTGCTCGAGGCCTTGCGTATGGTGGTGTTGGATCTCGAACTACGGAACCCCCGGTGTGGAAAAGTTCGAACAGCGAACCCCTTCTCACGATGTATGGGCCTCCCTTTTATAGTCTAAAGGGTCACCGGCGGGTGGCGATGTAGGAAGTGGGGTAGAAAGGTAAGCAGGTTGGTACTTGATGACCAGCAGTGTCCCCTACCTAACTCGTGCGGGGGACAAGGGCATTTAATGCCGTCCAGGTCGCTATGATGCAGCAAGCTTGACAGTTAGGTCGCGCCGCCGTCGCCATGATGGCCTCCTTGTCAGCTCCGCTTGCCACCTCGCACTGCATGGGCTCTTGTGACCATCACGTGCTCTGGGGCGGCCACAGGTGACACATCATTGGATGTCTTTGGAGTGCAGGTGGCAGCCTTGCCGTGTGGCGCTGCCTTGACCCTTCTCTTATTCGCTTGGCAAGCTTCTTGACGCGGGCCTGCTCTTGGGGCCTTGTGAGAGCATCGCAGGCAAGTTCCTCTGGGCGCCTTGGTTGGCCTTCCGGCAAGTTCCTCTTGCGGGGCCTTTATCTTCTTAGTTGGTAGTTTGTTCTTGAATGGCGATAATAAAATAGCGGAGGGTCTTGGCGGTAGCGACAGCCAAGCCTTGCCAGCGAAATGCTGCTTTGCCCAAGTGCACAAGTTGAGTACTAAAGGTACCCCTACTTTGGATACTGAAACAACCTTGAGTAAAGAGGCGTTGCCAAGTTTTAGAAAAAAGGAAGACATATCCTCGTAGCTAGTTTGACTCCAAACCTGAACTATGACTATATATGGTGCTATGCTACTGCCAAGTAATGGCCCGACATATCCAGCGTTAAGCTTCTCCTCTTCTCTACTTACTCGCCTGGCGTCGGAAGCTCGGCATAGCAACCATGTCCGTTGGCTGCTCGTCCACGTTCTCTTCAGCGACGACAACCAGGATATCGTGAAATAGCCACCCGTACCATCGCTTTGTGGGTCTCATCACACCCCGCCCGGCCGCAGCGCACGCTGACTGATTGCTCGTCGCAACCAGCTGCCCGTTGGTGTGGTGCCACCTTCTGCAAATCATCAGAGTCATCCGTGTGTCTCAAACACAATCCATAACCTGGCGAGTCTTCTACAAATGCGAATCATGGGGTAATAATATGGTTAAGTGTTGTTACTGCTGCTTTCGAGTTGCTGATTTTTTAATAGTTTGGTTGATGATCTTCCAATTTGATTAGATGCGAGAAAAGGAAGATTCGTGTGATTTGTATTTAGGGAAGTTCTTGATGTGGGGAATGCAACTTCGCTGATTATTTGGTTAGCGAGGAATCCCAATACCAGCAGGTTGGGGTGTTGGACAAATGGCTGAAGGAGCAGCGGAAGAGGAAGATCACGAGCGGAAGGTTAAAGGCGTAGTTCTCTCGATCTGGCCAAGAAAGCAGGCTGCTGAGCGGCCTTGGCGACAATGAGGAGATGAAAGAGCTTGTGAAGATAATGGGAAAAATCGATGTGCTCTATAGGATGATTGTCTCTTTATTTGCGATTGTATGTTGCTTTTCGTGATGTATTCGATGGCTACGACATGAGCACTTTGTTGAAACTAGTAATGAATGAAACACATGTGTAGCGAGGCTAGGCGTAGTGTTGTGAACATGTAATGATTTCTATTAGCGAATCAGGGGTATCTATACTGCTCATATAAATAAATAGATACTTGAGGCATACCAACGAATCGACTTTGTTCTCATTTGAAGGCGTCGAGCAAATTGCGGTACAACAGCAAACTATGTCATCAAATTCAAGTTTCACAGCCAAATATGAGTACAACTAAACAACAATGTCACCATGTTTTAGTTGTCATACAATCACCAAACACAAATCAGCATACATAACAAGTGATGTTCTCACGGACAAAATACTAAACAACATGTTCATCGGGTTTGAGTTGTCATAGTAAACACAATTTCACATAGTATAATAAAGCGATCTTCGGCAGAACCGTCGAAAAAAGCAATGTAATCATCATGCCGCTGCGGCGTCAACATCTTTGCCATGTGTATCAGTGTGAATCGTAATTCCCCACTGTGTCATCTTCTTCTTCGTCCTCAACGTCCTCGAACGTTGGCTTCTTCTTGATCAACTCTTGTATGTCCACAGCACGATAGGTAATCTTTTCGCCGGCATCATTGACGTGATGGTTCTCAAAGATATTAGGAACATCTATGTTATCTTGTACATTAGGAGCAGTGTAAGCATCATCTTGTTGTGCAACTTCATTAAACGAATTCCTCTGCTCAAACCTTTGCAATACTCTCGATCATCTCTACGTGCAAATGTGTCTTCCAAGAAAAATATCGTGTTGCTTGATTTGCCAAAATAAAAGGCTCATTATGCAGTCGCCGCCTTGACATTGATGGATTTGAAATAATCATCAGCTCTGGGTTTGCGATCCTAGAAAATAGGTTATACCAATGACTGTGAACCACACACCAATGATCCTCGGCGGAGATATCACGCAAGCTGAACAATACATTATGTTAGCATACATTTCAGTTGTCTCTTTGTCATCAGTATCCATGCTCATGATGGCACTATTTTGTGTCTCCACAGCGCCGTCTCGTGCAAAGGGTGTTGTATGGCGCACATCTCCAACAGCATAAGATTCATAATGTCTTCACAGAGATGTCGGGACCCATTGCTAGTGAGTAAAGGGCATCATCAGCACCCTGCCCATCTTCCGCATCTTCTTAACCTATGGTTAGAAAATAGACAAAGTGCTGATCTTATGTACTCAATATATTAAAAAACGACGGTGCACTTCAAAAGCTTACATGGTTCTTGAACCATTTGCATGTCCTGCCATAACCGGTTTGTCAATGTTTCTTGGATTTTGCGGCGATAACTCCTCTTTGTACAAGCTGCACAACATAGTGATCCGTCAAACATCTAAATATATAAGAATGTGCTGCAAGTTTAGTAGATTACGATGTATAAGCTGCGATCTGCACTTACTTGATATAAGGTAGTATCTCGGACACGTTATTCGACACATACCAAACCATTTTGTCCAAATCTTTAGGTTTGTCCTCTTGTCGACTCTTCCACAACTTCTCGAGCAGAATAATCAAAAACATTGAGCCGGGATTGTCTTAGCCCACCTCTTTGCTAAGTTGATCAATTTGTTTCAATGTATTTTGAGCGAGAATATCAATGTACATAGCAATGTAGGCCTCTGCAATGGAACCCTCGGGTCTAGCTACATTCCTAACATAGCCCTTGAAAGTGCCTAGCCGCCTTTCAATAGGGTACATCCAGCCATCTTGTACTAGGACCTCTAAGTAGTGCCTCATCGGGTAGATGAACAGCAAAAATGCACCATCACATCAAAGAAAGTTGGAGGATATATCTTCTCAAGGTGCACTTGGATAGTTGGTATCTTGTCTCTAAGGCGGCTCCAAAGCATTTATCTGATATTTCTCTTGAGTTCACGAAGAATTGTCCCAACTCTGCACTATGTATAAGTCGAAGGCCCCAATCCTCTAATGTGGTAAAACACTTTGAAGTAGGGCGTGGCAGTCATGAGTTTTCAACCCTTGTACCTTGTTTCCATCTGCTGACTCTCCTTTTAGGGTTGGGAAGCAAATCCATGTGGGAATCTCACCGTGAAAGGACCTCGTAGAATTCTTTTCTTTTTACCTTGTCCAAAGGCGTACTGGCAACTGGTGCCATATCCGTGGTTTACCTTCATCTTGCACCACAAATCCTTTACGATACCTAGGTGTGTCAAATCAACCCTAGATTTTAAGGTATCTTTAGTCTTGCCTTCAATGTTAAGAAGTGTGCCGATAATCTTTGTGACATATATTTTTCGATGTGCATCACATCAAGATTATACATGAGATCCAAATCTTTCCAATACTCCAAGTCCCACAAAGTGGACCTGCGGGTAAACAATAATCTCTCTTCTATCGTGCCACGCTTCCTTTTCCCGCTACCATTACCGGGATGGTTTCACAGTGTAATATATGACCTTCTCTAATTCCACTTGCAACTCATCGGCGGTGAGCCTCTTTGGCGCATCCACGGTTTTCATCTTTGTGCATTGAACACATGTCTTGGTATTTTCTAGGATGCGGCTTGTCCTTGGCAAGAAGCAGCGGTGTCAATGTATAGATCTAGCTAAGTGTTGCGTATGGCGTGGATTCTTCTCACAGCGAACACATGCATTGTAACCATGTATCGTTACATACGACATAGTTGCCCAAAGCGAGATAATCATGGATGCAAATTACAACAACCGCATGAGAGAAATCAGCTGGTGGGCTGCTATATAGATCTCGAGATAGAACACCCTTCCATAATTTGTTGAAGTTCCTCCACAGAGGCTCCATGAACAAATCAAAATCCTTTCCGGGACTTTTTGGACTGGGATGAGCAAAGGCCATCATGTAGTTTGATTCTTTGGTGCAGAGAATTTGGAGGCATGTTGCAAGGGATAACAAGCAGCTGCCACATGCTATGTGTGGCTCTCTGGTGGCCAAATGGGTTAAATCCATCTAAAAGCTAAGCCAAGTCTAATGTTTCTCGGGTTAGCACAAACTCTTTGAGTTTATCATTGAAGCTTTTCACTCACTACCATGAGATGGATGGCTCATTACATTCGATCTCTGTACTCCTAGTTCCTAGAATGCCATAGTACATCCTCTCTTGTTTCAACATCATGAAACAACCTCTGCAATCTTGGTGTAATTGGAAAATGTCTCGAGAACATTATGAGGAACCCTCTTCACATGACGCCATCTTTCCATCTTGATGATTTGCATTTCGGGCATTCAATTAAGTTGGCATAATCCTTGGAATAGAACACAATTATTCTTACAAACATGGATCATATCATATCAATTCCAAGCTGCATGAAGGAAATTCTTCATTTCTTGTAGGTGTGTGGAGCTCATACGCATGTCTGGGAAAGATTTGAGAAGCAGCCAACATCGCATCGAATGATTTGTTGGTCATCAGCTCGAGATGTCTTCACGAAGAAAGGTGACCATAGCTGAGAATCTTGACTTGGCTTATTTCCTATGGTGGCAAGCGTTGCATTGTTCCAACATGCGGGCCCACCGTTTTTCTTCTGCGGTGAAACTTCACGGAATGCACGAGCATTTAGTAGCATTATTTCAATGTTGGTCAAACTCACTGCTCGCACCACCACCTCCTCCTCCTCTTCCACGAGCATCGGGTAGATCAAGATGGTGATCTGCTGCTTCCGCGTAGTCAATAACATTGGCGTTCACAGCTTCACCATGATGAACCCACCTAGTATATGTGACCGACATCCCATACAAGTGTAGATGATTTTGCACAGGTTGGTAGGGGTCTTATAACTGAATTCATACAACTGCTACAGGCGAGCACATCGATTTCGGACCACCGTACTCAGCTCGATAAAGTTCATGAAGTTTTCAACCCCTCGACATATGCAGCGGAGAATCTTGACGAAGTTATCCATGTCCTGTCCATCATTAGACATCTGATTAGTTCTTCTATTAGATATTACAGGAAAAACATATATGCCTTTTTATGAAGTCTGAAAAAAATACCTGAGTCGATGTCTAAAGCTATGGCGGATATTTGGACAAGCGAGATCTAAATAACGAAATATATGTAAAGCTAATTCAGCAAACATATTTGAGTGCTAAATTATGGCGAGGCTGTTTCAGCAGTCAATGAGCCCGAGACACGGCCATCCAGAACTCTCGAAGGCCATCGCGGCAACAAAGATCAGTATAAAGCGGTGTAGAGCTATTTCAGCTAACAAATTGGCCACTAGACCATGGCAATCGTCACAATAAATATATGGCAGGATATTTTAGCAACTAATCGGCCTTGGCATGCCATCTCAGCTAAGCGATTGAGTGCGAGCAGGGAGAAGCTTCTTAAGCGAGCATATTGACGATAAACTACTTGACAAACCGTGAGATTAATAAGCGTCTATCGGCTAACATTCAGCGCTTCTACCGACATGAGCAGGGCCTCGGTCTAGAATCGTGTATGCCGTGGGGAGAAGCGACCGCCGTGCGTCTCCACCGACGTCGCCCGGTGGTGGCCCGACCATCATCGCCTCCACAAACGTAGCGAGAGGTGGCGGCGGCTGAAGGGCGGCGATCTGAGGCGTACTATGGGGCGAGAGGATGCGCCGTCGTCCCCTCGGCGAACATGAACGCCCGGCGTATCGGTAGCGGTGAGGGAGGGCGGCTTTGGCGGAAGCGAATGGAGTCTGAGGGGGGGGAGGGGGTTTGGGAATATTTGGCGGCAGGCGGCTGATTCAATTGTGGGGAATTTTGTGTGGGGGAGGATTTTTGCGCCTTTAGGCGGGGGGGGTTTGGCGGATGGTCGGTTTCACCAAGTGCAGGTCCCGTGTCGGTGAAGAAAGCAAGCGAAGCAGCGTTCCGTTCGTGAGCCGTGTCGCGAGACGAACATGTGTGGGGTGCAATCGACGCCATGACAGAGTCTTTGTGAGTACCGCCTTTTTCCTTTTAAACTAGGTGCTTCACCCCTCAAAAATGTTGCTTGCGCGATCCATCGATACTACTACTATGTAATCTGGTAATCCCGACTAATAAAGCAGTAGCGGCGGGTCTTTTCAGCGTGATATGCTGGGAGGTTGGCTTAGTTGGGTTTTTAGATTTGTCTCGGTTCAATAAAGCGAGTTGGTGATGATGGTGTGCACTGTCATCACTGCAATATAGGCGTTCGATCTATATCTTACGGATAGGAAGAAGCGTGACAATTTACGCCTCCTCTCCACATTTGCAGATAAGGCTTTCCCTCGTTCATCCTTTTCTCCCACAAGATCTTGATCTTCGTGCACTAATACTCCTACAATATGTATATTATTGTGAAAGTTCATATACACGGCCGAGATTAATGCAAACACGGCAGATTTTCATTACATTTGAACTTTTTAAGACAGAAAAATAAAAGAAAACGACCTAAACCTATTCTATGGCGACCGGCGTCCTCCATCTGCGATCTCTATGTATGGGGCGGGTTCAAGACCCATGAAGTGAAGGTGCCGTCTCCGCGAGGAAGAGTAGAACAGGATCTGAGACCCGGCCGGTTGGCACACCATGCCCTGCCGCCTTCCATGCCCTACTCATCCTCGGAGAGTCCCATTCTCAGCGGTGCCGGGCGTTGGGCGGTGGCAAGTAGGACATGTGGTTGGCCGGTGCTCCGTCGTGGCGGCCATGGCCCGTGGCCCACGCTTGTCGCGATCGGTGTGTCGAGTTTGGAGTTCAGCAGACCCTTGAGGTTCGAACTGCTGGGGTCTGTGGCGGAAATTTAACCCTCTGCATACTGCTCCTCGCCGGATCGCTAGGATCTAAACTACCAAGCAGAACAACACAAAGACACAAGATTTATCTTTGGTTGAGGCCACCATTGTGGTGTAATACCCTACTCCGGTGTGTGGTGTGGTGGATTGCCTCTTGGGCTGATGATGAATAATACAAGGAAGAACAGCCTCTGTGATGTCATTCTTGGCTGGTCTTGACGAACTGCTGGGAGGGTTCAATCGCTCTATCTACTAGTTTCTTGGTGAGGATCCAGTTGCTAGATCAGGTCGAGATGCCTCTACAGAGGGTGGCTAGTCCTATTTATAGGCAAAGGCCTAGGCCTCTTCCCAAATATTGGCGGGAAGAGCGTGACAATTGGCCATTTGAAGGGAACATCGGTACATTATCTTGACTAAAAATTTGTCCTCGCTTTGTCAAAGGCTCTGGTGGTGGCCTTTGGCTTGGGCTCCTAATGACTTCCTTCTGTCATTGGGCTGGTCTTAGTCTTGTTGCACGAAATGGATGCCTTTGCTTGATGCTCTCACTTGCGCTTGCTCCCTTTGCACCAAAGAGGAAAGGAGGAAGCTTGCATGGCATTTGGCGCCCGTGGCACCCTTGATCGTCATCATGGCTTGCGTCATGGGCACCTCGAGGTACCCTGCCTTGAACTCTCCGCTTCTCATGAGCCCACTGATAAGGCCGTGCAGAGAAGCTCCTGTCGTCCATACGAGGCTTGGCCCCTCGCGAGGTCTTGAGTTTGTGTTGATGAAGATGGGCTGCTGCTGGGCCTCCTTGAGCCACTAGTAGGCGCGAGCAAGCAAGTCACAGGGACCCCGTTCCCGAGCGCCGACGATGGCGTCCGCATCCGGCTACCTCGAGCTTCATCCACGAAGACAAGCTCTCTCACGGGCGTTCGCACTTGCGGTCATGGCGGATGTGGTGTCAGGTAGGAGGACGATGCGCTACGGTGTGGAGGTTAGCTAGGCGTTGCGGCTTTAAGTAGCGCATTCCTTTGAGGCAAGCGTCTGGATGCGTCATTAAGTCGTCGGAGTTGGTTCCTCGGGCACCGAGCCTCTGCCGATGACATCTGAGCGCAACAACATGAATGCGGGCAGGTGGCGGCGGGCTAAGGCAGCAGCTTGGCGGCGGCATGAGGGCGAGTGCTGGTGTGCTAGGGTAGTCGAATTGCGGTCGTAACAGCGTTGGAGATGACCTTTGCTCAATCGATCCCGCATGTCATTGAAAAACAAGAGCGACCCAGCATGCCTTGGCTCGAGTCGAGAGGATGCAGTTGGCGCTACACCACTCATGAATGGCGTCGCGGTGCCGTGCATCCTCGGCGAGTGGGTGTTGTGGTTTGTTTGGATTGTGGCAAAGTGCACCTTATCAAAATTTTGGTCATGACCCAAAGATTGGTCTTTGTTTGGATGGTTGCCATTTCTTGACAAGCCAATGAACTCTAGCCAACTCTAGTTCATTTTCTTGCCAATGTCGGCCAAATCACGGGCGACCAATACCTCAACCATAATTTTGGCTACCCAATGCTTTGATGGGGCAACCTTGGGCACAAACCAAATATAATGTTGGTGGGTGCCACAGCACAAACGCCACCCTCGGCACATTAGAAACCGACCATGTCTATCGGCGATATGAGCATGTAAGCTCACCTTGATCGCCGTGTCGAGGCGATCTGGAGCTCCGCCCGTTGTTGGCCCCAAAGACCCACATGAGCGGTTGCCGGGGTCCGAGGTCGTGGGCCAGCTCCTCCATTGGACTAATCATGCTACATCGTCACGGCAGGTGTGCCCCACATGTCGGTTTCCCTGTTTTCCGGCCATATTGGCGTCGGTGCTCCGCGTTGCGCGTGGGCCTTTCACTATGTAGGAAAGCGAGACAACTTATTGTTTATTTGAGCCGTTCAAGTGTAATCATGTGGCGTTTGCTTATTTCTCATTCCTCTCAACCCTCTTCTCCATCGATCATGTAGCCCTCGAGTCGAGTCCAACCTCCCGCATGCCTCATTTGAACATTCACGAGTATCATTCATGTACCCACCATAGTCCTCTTTCAATAGATCTCCGGACCAGATGAAATCGAGAGAGAGCAGTGAAACACACGTGATACCTAAAGCGGATTCAAAATTTTGAACCGGTGATCATAGCATCCGCAAATCATATATAAAGGTTATTCAATGTTCGTTTCGTTTTGAACGTACAATATACTCCCTCCTATCCTTTCTGCCTTACATATAAGTTTTATGTGTAGTCAAAGTATCTCTACTATGATAAAAAAGGTATCAACATTCAACAACGCCCAATCAATATTGGTAGATTCGTACGTACTCCTAGATTTGTACTCTAGATGGTTTCCAATTTGACTATTGACAAGATTAATAGTACTCCTTTCACATAGGTGAGTAAGTCATCTTAGGCTGTGCACTGTGACCAAGGAGGAGGGGAAAACGAGAGATATTAATGTTTATTTGCTAATTAATAGTATTGCATGCAATGAACTGACCACTGCATGTCATGTTTGATAGTCTCAGGTCATTAAAGCATACACACCCTCATCTCTTATTGGTTCATATGTCAAGAAACAAGAAACGAGGTAGAATTTAATGCACCGCGCCTACGTGTGTTTGGATTATTTGGTTTTCGTAAGATGACTTACACACCTAGACGGAGGGAGTACATGAGATGTATAATGTGAAAATTATATCATTGGAAACTCCTTTCACATACGAAATTGACCATATGCTTTGTGTAAGTTGCATGTCATATATTATTACTCTAACATTTGGTTAAAGTTAGCCTCGAAAAACGCATTAGACCATGTATGCTTTGTGTAAGATGCATGTCATATATTATTACTCTAACATTTGTGTAAGTTGCATGTTTTATATTATTACTCTAACATTTGGTCAAAGTAGTATAGTGGAAGTGGATCCTCTGACATAGGTATCCCTACCTTACCCTCCCTTTCGGTCACTTACTGGCGGACCCCATGCTTGCTAGGCCCCACATGTTAGTTACTCAATGGGTTCGGCCACGTCAGGGGATCCTCATCCGTAGTATACTCCCTGTGTTTTTATTTACTCCGCATAGAACGGAGGGAGTGGTGGCATAATAAATGGCCGAGGCGGGGAGGATGGGCGTCGGTTTGCTCTCAGCTGCGGTCCCCACAAAGCCAACGCTTAAAGGCAAGCGCGTTCCATTCGGTGAAAGCGGCGTGGAGAGTCCAGCTTGCGGCCTTTGGCGCGAGCGCGACAAGCGATGTCTGATCAAAACCGATTGACGGTGCGTCCCCTCGTCTGGCGGAGGCGGAAGTCTGGACTTGAACCGGGCGGCGGAGGCTCGACTCGGCAGGCCGCGGATGCACTGCCGCCGAGGCCCTCCTGCAGGCGGAACGGGCGTCCTTGACTTGAACGGGCTGTGCTCTTGTCCATGCAGGCGCCCGCCGCTCGCTTGAGCAGTAGCTGGAGGCGAGGACAACCACAGTGCGGAGACACACGTCGGCAGCGGCGGCTGGTTAGCGTCGGCAACCAAAGACAACGAGGCCGTCTATTTCATGACGATGATAGTTTTTCTTTATCTTTGTTGTTTATATTATGATGGATCTTTTCTTTGTGTAAAACATACTATTTGTTATGCAAATCGCTTTGAGTCTACCATTTGGCGGTTGGATGAATATCCTATGTCTCCTAACCCTTCTTTCCTTCTTCCTCACCTCTTCTTCTTCCCCAACAGACCACCACTTGCGGGCGTCACGGATACTCGGTTGGATAAACATACTCTATGAACGAAAATTATGTGTCAGCGACAGGATGGCTGAGTTTGGTTTGTTCACATGTGACAGCACGTGTCAGTGAGGGTGCGTTCCCTTGGTTGGGTTTGCGGCGTGCAGGAGCGAAGTGTGAAGTGTGAGGGTGCGTTCCCTTGGTTATCGAAGTCCGCCAAGGCCCTCTGTTTGGCCCCGGTGACCCTTGGCTCCTGTGCCGCCTGCGCCATTTACCTCCATTGCCTTGTTGGCGCCAAGTTCAACTACCTTTGCAAGACCGGGGCTCCTGCTGCCTCCACAACCACCGAACCCGGGAACACCAAGGCCATCTTGAGATTTTACGCCAAGTACCGGGGCGTCAAGTTCCTCGCCGGACCGAACATCTCACAAGCAGCGTACCACTACTTCTAATACCGTCGCCCGAAGGCGTTGGATTAAATCAAGTACCTCTCAAAAGCGAGCAGTACAACTACTTCCACTCGACCGCTGCGAGAATGACTACTTCCATCTACACCGCTTTGAACTTGTTCCGCCCCAAAAACGCACGCTTCAAAGGTATAACCACCGAGATGACCGTCCGTGCCTGAATGCATGTGTTGTATGAGATGCTCGTGTTTGCTTTGTGTCCGAGAGAGGTCTTTGCACATTCCTCGTTTGCCATGCCGCCGTCCCGTGGGAACCGGGTCGGGAGCACCCACCATCCTTGCATGACACGCCGCACACTTCTCGTTTGCATCGGTATCTCAGTCAAGTTATCGGGATCGATATGTTGCCGTGGCATCATTTTTGAATTCGTTGCCGTGGCACCTCTTCTTTCCACCACGGTGACAAATGCTTCATAACATGCTTATGTCAACATTTTCATAAAATTGCATATAACTTGAATATGTCATCTGCATCATGATAACAACAATTTAAAATGTTTATATTTGTTGTTTCCATTAATTTGCTCAATGCACATGAGGATTTTCCGGAACTGTTGTTTGTTATTTCCGGCCTCATTTAAACTTGCCTAAATAGTTAGTTTACTTATGCTTCTCCTCTTGCCATGTTAATAACATTTAATATTGTTGTGTACCTAACCGAGAGTAAACTAAAATAATTCGATGTGGTGTTTCGTCAATATGCAACTCGTTGCATATTGAGCTCCACTTAACTTATAGTATTGTTTGTAGCACTTTGCCATGCCATGCCTTATTAAACCGGACATGCATCATACTTGTTTGTGCATCATGACATGTTTATGCTTGTGTGTTTACCATGTTGCTTGCTTCTTTCGATTAGCTTCTCTCGTTAACCGGTTTCGTTTGGAGTTATGAGGATTCATTCGACTACATCCGTTTGTCTTCTTCATGGACTCGTTCTTCTTCCTTGCGGGATTTTAGGCAAGATCACCATTACCCTCGATATCACTTCTATCTTTGCTTGCTAGTAGCTTCGTTCTATCACTAGGCTGCGCTACCTATCACTTGTTTACCAAGCCTCCCAAATTGCCATGAACCGCTAACCTTTGTCACCCTTCTAGCAAACCGTTGTTTGGCTATATTCTTGCTTTGCTCAGCCCTCTTATAGCATTGTTAGTTGCGGTGAAGTTGAAGATTGCTCCATGGTGGACAGGATTATGTTGGATATCACAATATCTCTTATTTAATTAATGCATCTATATACTTGGTAAAGGGTGGAAGGCTCGGCCTTATGCAGTGTTTTGTTCCCTCTTGCCGCCCTAGTTTCCGTCATACGGTGTTATGTTCCCAGTTTTGCGTTCCTTATGCAGTTGGGTGATTTATGGGACCCCCTTGACGATTCGCTTTGAATAAAACTCCTCCGGCAAGGCCCAACCTTGGTTTTACCATTTGCCTCACCACCACCTATACCTTTCCCTTGGGTCGGCCAACCCGAGGTCATCTTTATTTAGCCCCGGGCAGTCCTTGTCTAAGTGCTGGTCGAACCAGCCCTTCTTGAGGCCCCTCGGGGAAACTTCGAGTCTGGTTTTACTCGTGCTTTGTCTCATCCGGTGTTGCCACGAGCGTGATATGTGCAGCTCCTATCGGGATTGTCGGCGCATCGGGCGGTCTTGCTGGTCTTGTTTTACCATTGTCGAAATATCTTGTAAACCGGGATTCCGAGACTGATCGGGTCTTCATGGGAGAAGGTATATCCATCGTTAATCATGAGAGCTTATCATGGGCTAAGTTGGGACACCCCTGCAGGGTATTATCCTTCGAAAGTCGTGCACGCGGTTATGTGGCAGATGGGAATTTGTTAATGTCCGGTTGTTGATAACTTGACACCAGATCCGAATTAAAACGCATCAACCGCGTGTGTAGCCGTGATGGTCTCTTCTCGGCGGAGTCCAGGAAGTGAACACGGTTTTGGGTTATGTTTGACGTATCGTTCCTTTGCTCCTCTTCTCGCTCTCATTTGCGTATGTTAGCCACCATATTTGCTTAGTGCTTGCCGCAGCTCCACCTCATTACCCCATCCTTCCTATAAGCCTAAATAGTCTTGATCTCGTGGGTTTTGAGATTGCTGAGTCCTCGTGACTCACCAGATCCTAGCACAACAGCTGCAGGTGCCGATGATACCAGTGCAGGTGATGCAACCGAGCTTAGATGGAAGCTCAACGAAGATCTTGGTCATTGCTATGTTTCATAGATCAGTAGTGGAGCCCAGATGGGACGATCGGGGATCTAGCAGTTGGGTTATCTTCTTTTCTTTTGGCTTCGTCAGTAGTCGGACCATGTGTGTACTCTGAATGATGTATGAATTATATGTTCATTGTGTGAAGTGGCGATTGTAAGACAACTCTTTATCCCATTCTTGTTCATTACATGGGATCGTGTGAAGATGACCCTTCTTGCGACTAAACCACCATGCGGTTATGCCTCTAAGTCGTGCTTCGACACGTGGGAGATATAGCCGCATCGTGGGTGTTATAGGGTTTTCCTTTGATACAAATCCTCGTTTCACGTGTCAATTAATGCGTATTTTTTTCTCGAAAGACCAAAGAGCTAACTATCTCACTCCTCATCGCTTGATTAATGCAGCGCCATGCAAACGAAGCTTCTCACTTCCGCATGCATGTAGGGGATATTAATGTCCTTGTTTGCTAACCCCATCAATTTTGCCTCGATTAGTGTTAGTGGCCCTTTTTAAATTGTAATTTTGATATACTGGCCTTGTGTACAAAAAAAATGGAGGTAGAATATCTATTTTAATTCCTTGCCCATTGCGGTGAAGTCGATGACTTTTTTTTTGTGGTTTGGTGAAGTGCGTTCGACGGAGAACACTGTCGGTGTACTAAAGTAGGGGTACCTTAGTACCCCAAACTTGGGCTGCAGGCGATCATGGCGCTTCAGCGGCAAGGCTTGCGGGCGCCCGCCAAGATCTGCGTCATCCCTACTTACGCCATTCAAGAACAAAGTATTAACTAAGAAGACAAGGCCCGGCAAAGGGCTTGCCGGAAGACAAGACCCGGCGAGGGATCTTGCGGGAAGGACAATGACCCGGCAAGAGGAGCTTGGGAAAATAACAACACACTTGAAAACTTGCTAGCGCCCAGCGTCCGGCAAGGCCGGCGGCGGCAAGCTTGCTGGTGCGACAAGACAATGGCGCGGCAAGACACTTGCAGCGGCAAGGCTACTCTGCACCCAAGCTCCAGCGCATCAACGGCGTGTCACCCGGGACCATCCGGGAGCGCGTGGCGGCGTTGTGCAGCCATGCGGTCGCGGTGTAGCGAAGGTGACAAGGAGGCCATCGTGGCGATCGGTGGCGCCCTAACGGTCGCTTCCTCGCCTTTGTTGGGGGCGACGGGCGGGCATTAAATGCCCTTGTCCCTGCCGTCGAGTTAGGTAGGGGACCATTGGTTTCTTGTTGTACCAGCCTCGTTTTACCTTTCTACCCCTCGTTCTCTGCTGCCACTGTCGGTGACCCCTTAGACTATAAAGGGAGGCCCATGCGCGAGTAGAAGAGGGTCGGGGTTCAGCGGTTGAATTTTGGTTCCTTGGTGGCTCAGTTCATCAAGCGCATCCCACACCACAACTCGCTCACACTCTTGGGCAAGAACATAATACCAACACAAAGCAGCAGTAGGGGTTTTATCTCTCCGGAGAGCTCCGAAGCTGGAAAAAATCCACCGCGTGCTCCCGCCTCGATCTGCTCTGCGTGCGCCCTCCGCTCCCTTGCCGGACAAGAAGGGCCCCCATGCCCCATAGGTGCTCGTGTCCGTGAAGCCCACGACATCTTTAGCGCGCCCGGTAGAAGCGTCGAGTCGTCTTGCATCGATCCGGCGTCTGCGCGCTTTACATCAACATCTTCATCGACATGCCACGAAGAAGAAGACTTGAGGTGGCGCTCCATCTGCGGATATCCTGCGCCACCGGAGCAAGCAGGCGATGGGGTGGGCGGCCGGCGGAAGCGGGCGCCGCCGGAGGACTCATATCGTCTCGGGTCAAGGACAAGGCCACCGCAAGCTTCAGCGTCTGGACATCCGCGCCCCTCACGAGGAGGTGCGGGATCGACAACGCCACGGTGCTCTGGGCCGTGCTCGCGTTGGAACAAGGCCAACTGGTGGGTTGCGGGGCGCTCAAGGCCAGCGTCTGGTCAACACGGTGGCACGGCGTAGTCACGGTCTCGGCGACAAGCGAGGCTCCCTCGGCGAGTTACGATTGCAAGGATGAGCCTATGCAACCACAAGAAAAAAAAGTTGGTTCTTGGCGACTACTTTCGGAAAAAGCTCCCGGGCCGCCGCCAAAGAGGCCCCGGGATCAACGAGAAGCGGCGAGGCCGTGCTGCTCGACAAGCCCTAGGGTTTGTTTCGTTGAAGCGAGCGCTCCCGACAAAGCTGTGTCGGAACACGCTTGCGGGGAGCATCACGCTCGGCGGGATCCTAGATTCTTGCCGTGAAGCGAATATTCCGCAGCAGCATTTCGCCTTTAGTCCTCGTTGCCGGAGCTTGATAGCGATGTGGACTAGGTGTCATTCAAAAAGCATAGCCTTGCGGAATCGAGAAGACGAGAAAAGCTAAGTTGCCAAAGTTTGAGCATGATCAAGTTTTAAATTTTAAGTTATATTCCTTGAGCGTTAGGTGCCTTGTATGGAAAACACTGTGCGGCGGAGGAATTGACTCATGACTAGGTTGCGCCCTTGATTTGTTTGAGTCCGCTCAACAATACAAGTGAGCTGCAACTAGCCCGACAAGGTTTCTTGCGGAGGCAGCACGCCCGGTGAACTGCGATGTTCCGCTTTTCGGCAAGTGTGCTTGCACCGGCTAGTTCCCTCGGGCGTGGGGTAAAAGCATGCAAGGGATGTAGCGGAGTAAAGGATATAACATAGCTAGCTTTGCTCGAGAATAAAGTTATATATTACGATAAATAACTTGTCGCTCTAAGAGATTGTTCCTATGACACATCTAGCGGCAAGAACAAGGAAAAAGAAGAAAGGTCTTGCGCGGCTTTGGGTCCCAACAAGCGAGTTGTTGGGGCTGCGAATATCAAGATTCATCCCGGCAAGCGAGTCACGGGGCTGCGATATCGAGATAAGCTTTCCGTCCCTCATCATGCATCCTCTTATGGATTTGGGAAGCAGCGAAGCCGCGTCCTTGAGCGGCCGTGCCTTGTATGAAAAACCTGTGCGGCGGAGGAATCGACTCGTGGCTAATTTAGCCCTTGATTTGTTTTCGAGTCCGCTCGACAATACAAGTGAGCTGCAACTAGCCCGACAAGGTTTCTTGCGGAGGCAGCACGCCAGCCAACTCTGATGTTCGCACTCAGCAAGTGTGCTTGCGTCGGCAAGTTCCCTCGGGCGTAGGGTAAAAACATACAAGGCATAGAGTCAAGTAAAGGATATAGCATAGCGAGCTTCCCTTTTCATTAAAAACATCCCATGCGGTCACAGTCCATAAGGATGAAAAACATGAAAGAGAGGATTACAAGTTTTAAATGCAGCTAAGGCCGAAGGCTTACAAATTGAAAAGATAAGATGCCGTAATCCCTTTCTGTGCCCCTTTTAGGAGGTAGGTCAAAGGCGAAGAGGGCAAAAGAGGCGCCTAGGTGAGCTACGGGTGCGAAGACACCAGAGAGCGTCCGGGGGCTACCGGGGGCTTAGCGGAGGCAGCGGCGCCGAGGCGAGCTCGAGGCAGGCGGCGGGGCGTCGGCCTGCTGTCGAGGCACCACGCCCTCGTACTCCGACAGCGGCCTTGCCGCCACCCCTCTTCCTCTTCCACAGCCTCCCTCGCCCGCCCAAGGAGGCGCCCGGGGAGTTCAAGGGGCGGCGACCGGATGATGGGGTGCCAATGGCGCCTGGCGGCGCCCGGCGCCTAGTCGTGCCCGACACCCTCGTTATTCTTTGTCGCTCTCCTCCTCGTCACTCTCGCTCGAGAGTCTTCGCTGCTCGGAGGAGCTATCCACGCAGCATCTCGCCGGGTGCGAGTCCCGAAGACCTTGGCGGAGAGGTGGTGCGCCCTCGGGTAAACCCGCCGTCAAGCTGTGGATCTTGGTGACGTCTTCCACCCTCGATCAAGATACATCACTCTAGGGGCTGGGGATACAGCGGCTGACTCGCGTGCGCTGATCCCAGCCCCTCATGTGCAATCTCGGCGTCTCGGGCGGGTCCGGCTTCATCGCGCTTCATAAGCGGGCGGAAGCGGAGGCGGCAACGAGTGCCAGCGCGGCAGCGAAGAACTCCCAAGGTGCGTCCCTGTATGGACCGCCCGCAAGGGAGGAGCCACCGGCGGCGGGCGGAGATCTGCGCCGCCCGTCCGCCTCTTGCTCGGCGCCTCGACCTGCGCCCTCGACCTCGCCCACGACCCGCCCCTCCCTCTTCCCCTTGTGGCGGCTCTGCCACCTTGGCCTTGAGGTAGGGAGGGATCTGCTATCTCATGGCGACCCTCGCCGCCATCGATGAAGGACCAGGGTTCCCTTCCTCCATGGCGAATGAGAGGAAGGGGAGCAGAAGTTGAAGAAAGGAGAAGATGAGAGAGTGCGGGCTTCTGCGCTCCCCTCCCGCTCTTCTTAAAGGAGCGGAGTGGGGGCTCGACCGACCCGCTGCCTCCGCCCGTGACGGCTCGGTCTTCCACCTCCACCGTCCTCGACCCCGAGTGCATGGGAGCCGCGTGGCGAGGATGCAGGACTGAGGCGACAGGTGAGGCGACCTCGCCCCACCCCTTGATCACGGGGGTGGGCGCCTTGAAAATCGCGCATGCAACCCACGTCTCCCACGACGCCGCGATTGACGCGTGCGTTCTGAGGGGCCTTGGTAGTCTGAGGCAGATTTTGTGCGGACCGGGCGCGTGTGCCGTGCCTGTTTTGGGCCTGCCCAACGGCGCTTCGGCACCGTGTATGGCCTAGGCCGGGGCTCTGTCGGTGTACTATAGTAGGGTACCTTAGTACCCCGAACTTGAAACTGCAGCGATCGCGGCGCCCAGCGGCAAGGCTTGCTGGTGCCGCCAAGATCCTCCGTCATCCCTACTTACGCCATTCAAGAACAAAGTATTAACTAAGAAGACAAGGCCCGGCAAAAGGCTTGCCGGAAGACAAGACCCGGGGGAGCTTGCCGGGAAGGACAAAGACCCCGGCAAGAGGAGCTTGGCGGGAAAGCCAACCAAGACACTTCAGAAAACTTGCCGCAACGCCCCGCGCGTCCCGGCAAGGCTAGTTGCATCGCGCTTTTATCGTTGAGCGGACTCGAAACAGATCATGGGCGCAACTTAGCCACGATTCGACCCCTTTGCGCACAGGTTTTTCATACAAGGCACGGTCCTTCAAGGAATGTGACTCAAAAGTTTGGAGCTAAGTGCTCTCTTTGCTCTACTGGCCGGTGGAGCTCGATGGCGCGTCCTCGGCGGCGGAGCAGCACTCCGGAGAAGTGCGCTTGCGGAGTAGGCACGAGCTGTTCTTGCGGGCTTAGTCTTTGGTAGAACTGCCTTTGCCTTCTTGCACTTGCGGTGGAGCTCGATGGTGCGTCCTCGATGGCAGCGCAGCACTCGGAGAGTGCGCTTGCGGAGTGGGCATCGAGCTACTCTTGCGGACTTGGCATTCTTCTTCCCAGGGGAGCTTGCGGCAAGTGGCTCGCTTCGGCTGCGGCTGCTGCTTCCGGTAGATCTTGTCGGTGCGAGATAAGTGCATCCTTCTTGTCACCATGGACAGAAATGACCTTATCGGACCGGGCATCTTGAGCACATTGTAGGCGTAGTGAGAGGCTGCCATGAACTTGGCGAGCCTTTGGGCGGCCTAGTATCGCATTGTAGGGCGATGGAAATCAGCAACATCAAGCGTGACCCTCTCGTCACGAAATTCAGCTCGCTGCCAAATGTCCTTGGCGGTGTGATCTTCCCCTTGACTTGCTCCTTCGGTTTATCCTTGAAAGGTACCGGTTTCTTGAGCTCACTATCGGGGATCTGGGCTTCTTGAGCCTTCTGGAGAAATCAGATTCAGGCGGCCCCCGGTCAACCAACATCTTCGTGACCTTGAGGTTGCGGATTGTTGAGTGAGACCAACATGGCAAGCACCCGACCCGCGGTGATGCGATCGGGGTGATCCTCAACCTCGAAGGCGATGGGCGTCTGGACCGCCGGAGGCTTGCTTGGCGACTCGGACGGACGGCTCCGCTGCGTTCACTTCTCACACCACGGCTTGAGTTGGCGGTGCGAGGTGTGCGAGAGGCACCGCCGTCGGCGCCTAACACCTCCGTTGCCTTCGAAACTCTTGGTCATCAGTCTCATCTTCCTCCATCTCATCATCCTCATCTTCATCTTCGTCCTTATCGCGGCCACGCGAGGCATGTCTCCTTGCAGCGGCTTAGCCTTCTGCAGTGCCCTCCCGGGCGGGAAGCTTCTTGTCGGATCCTCCGCCACCTCCTGGGCTCTCTCCTTGTCATGGCGCTTCGTACTCAGCTTTACGTAGCTCGCCATCTGCTCGACTTTCTTGCAGGTTTGGAGATCATGGCCCTTAGTGCGGTGGATCTTGCAATACCGCTTGCGGAGCCATCACCTTGTTGGCGGCTACCATAGCCTCGCCCGGAGTCATCAGCTTTGGCCTTGTCGGGCCGCCTCCGTTGCGGAATGCTCAACAGCTAGCACATCCTTAGCCTTTCTCTTCTGTTGTTCGCATCCGTTTCTTCCTTGCAGGCGGCATCCTCACTCGAGATCATACGCTCCCGCAATCTCTCGAGGATTTTCCTCCTCTCCTCGGCCGGTGCACACTTGTCGGCGAGCATAAAGCTTCGTGACATCTCGATCTTGCACATCGCCTTCTCCTCCCTCATCCTGCGGATTCGCGCGTTACGGTGGAGCAGCGCTAATAACATGGCGGGGTGGATATGCAGGATGTTGCGCTGCACTGGCTGAATCTCTGTATGTACTTGCGAGGCTCTCCCTCATACGGGCGGCGGTCTGAGACCGCTCTCTGGCCATGGGGTTTGTGGGCGCTGTGAAAGCGCCCGCGAGACCGATGACACAGGTCCACCCATGAAGATATGGAGCCGTCCGGCAAGTGCATGAGCCAAGATCGGCGTTGGGCTTGAGCACGGCGGAAGTAGTTGGCGAGGATCTTCTCGTCGCGCCCTCCGGCAGCCTGCTCAGCGATGGTGTAGATCTTGAGAACTCCGGCGGATGTATCCTGCCATCATACTTCTCGAACACGTCGGGCTTGAAGTTCTTGGTCTTGGGCCTTTGGACTTGCCGCAGCTCACGGGTGAGCAGCAGGGCAACCTGCCGCATCTGACAAGTCGCTGGTTCCCCTGGCGCATGCATATCGACGATGGGCCCGGCCGCTGGTCAGTTGACGTCGCGCTTCCTTACGCTCTTGATCACGAGTGCGGCGTCTTCATGCCGTCGTTCTTGGAAGCGTGGCGTTGATCATGGCGGCCAGCGCGGGTCGGCGGCAGCGGTGGAGTCGGCGTCAAAGTTGGCCCGACGGCGGCAACCTCGGCCTTAGGGGCTGGGAGTGCCTGGCGGCACCCAGCGGTCTTGTCGGCGTCGGCTTGCGCCTGGGCGCCTTGGCGGGGTTTCGATGCGCTCGGTTGCGGGGCTTATCGCCTTTAAGCGAAGCTGATGAGGCTGTAAATGGTCATCCTCGATCGTCAATCTGTGTGGCGCGGAGGTAATCTAAAGCGGTGGGCTCGGGCGGCGCTTCCTCTGCTATCTTAGGTGGCGGTGGCGATGGCGGCACGAGGCGGGATGTGCTCGGACTCCCAAGCTGGATTGGGAGGAGCAACACCCGTCCGGCGGCCGTACCTCACTCGCGCCCGGCATCTTTGGCGTGCATGCTGATCTCGAGCGTCCGCGACCCACCAGCTTGGCCTTGCTCCAATGCGAGCGCGGTGCTAGGAGCAAGGCGATGTCGACCTTGCACCTCTGGGAAGGGTGTGGTGTCTGCGATGCGCCCGGCGCTTGCGGGGCCTTGTTTTGGACTGGTGACGGCGTGAGTCCCACCGTCGGCGCCCGCTCCTCCGTCGGCGTCCACTCCACCGCCCGTTTGCCCGGAGGTGGTGGTAGAATCGATGTGAGCGGGCGGCCACCTCGAAGGCTTCTTCTTTGGTGGCATGTTGATGAAAGCGTTGATGTAGCGGAGACGGATCGGATGCTCACGACCTCGGCGCCCCCTACAGCGCGCCAAAGATGTCGGGGCATCTCTGTAGCCCTGAGCACCTATGGGGCAGGGCCCCTTCTAATCCGGCAAGGGAGGCGGGCGTCTTGTGAGCGGATCGAGGCGGGGGGGAGGCAGGTGATTTTACCCAGCCGGAGCTCTTGGAGATAAAACTCCTCTGCTGCCTTGTGTTTTTATTTGTTCTTGCTCGAGGCCTTGGCGTATGGTGGTGTTGGATCTCGAACTACGGAACCCCGGTGTGGAAAAGTTACGAACAGCGAACCCCTTCTCGTCTTGCGGGCCTCCCTTTTATAGTCTAAGGGGTCACCGGCAGGTGCGATGTAGGAAGTGGGGTAGAAAGGTAAAAGCGCAGGTTGGTACTGATGACCAGCAGTGTCCCCTACCTAACTCGGCGGCGGGGACAAGGGCATTTAATGCCGTCCGGTCGCTATGATCTGGCAAGCGACCGTTAGGTGCGCCACCGATCGCCATGATGGCCTCCTTGTCAGCTCCGCTTGCCACCTCGCACCGCTGGCTGCTCGCGATGCCGCCCCGTGCTCTGGGGCGGCCACAGGGGTGACCGTCATTGGATGTCTTTGGAGTGCAGGGTGGCAGCCTTGCGTGACAAGCGCCTTCTGCTGACCCTTCTCTTGTTCTTGCGCGGCAAGCTTGCGGCCGCCGGGCTGCTGCCGGGGCCTTGGGGCATCGCGGCAAGTTCCTCTGGAGCGCCTTGGTTGGCCTTCCCGGCAAGTTCCTCTTGCCGGGGCCTTTGTCTTCTTAGTTGGTAGTTTGTTCTTGAATGGCAGTAATAAGAAATAGCGGAGGGTCTTGGCGGGAGCCGGCAAGCCTTGCTGCATGAAGTAGCTGCTGTTGCCCGTGCACAAGTTCGGGGTACTAAGGTACCCCTACTTTAGTACACCGACAACCAGTAAAGAGACGTTGCCAAGTTTTAGAAAAAAGGAAGACATGCTCCTGTAGCTAGTTTGACTCCAAACCTAGACTATGACTATATATGGTGCTATGCTACTCGCAAGTAATGGCCCGACATATCCAACGTTAAGCTTCTCCTCTTCTCTACTTACTCTGCCTAGCGTCAGAAGCTCTGGCCGCAGCAACCATGTCCGCTGGCTGCTCGTCCACGTTCTCTTCAGCAGGCAACAACCAGATATGCGCCAAGTCGCCACCCGTACCATCGCCTATGGGTCTCATCACACCCCCGCCGGCACGCGCACTGCAGCTGATTGCTCGTCGCAACCCGCTGCCGTTGGTGTGGTGCCACTTCTGCAAATCACGCAGAGTCATCCGTCGTGTCTCAAACACAATCCGCAACCCTGGCCGAGTCTTCTACAAATGCCCGAATCATGGGGTAATAATATGGTTAAGTGTTGTTCTGCTGCTTTCAGTTGCTGATTTTTTTAATAGTTTGGTTGATGATCTTCCAATTTGATTAGATGCGAGAAAAGGGAAGATTCGTGTGATTTGTATTTACGGGAAGTTCTTGATGTGGGGAATGCAACTCGCTGATTATTTGGTTAGCGAGGAATCCCAATACCAGCAGGTTGGGGTGTTGGACAAATGGCGAAGGAGCAGCGAGAAGAGGAAGATCTGAGCGAAGGTTAAAGGCGTAGTTCCTCGATCTGGCCAAAAGCAATTGCTGAATGGCCTTGACGGCAATGAGGAGATGAAAGAGCTTGTGAAGATAATGGGAAAAATCGATGTGCTCTATAGGATGATTGTCTCTTTATTTGCGATGTATGTTGCACTTTCGTGATGTATTCGATTAGCTACGACATGAGCACTTTGTTGAAACTAGTAATGAATGAAACACATGTAGCGAGGCTAGGCGTAGTGTTGTGAACATGTAATGATTTCTATTAGCGGAAATCAGGGGTATCCCTACGCTCATATAAATAAATAGATAGCGAGAGGCCTGTCAGATCAGACTTTGTTCTCATTTGATGACGTCGAGCAAATTGCAGTACAACAGCAAACTATGTCATCAAATTCAAGTTTCATAGCCAAATATGAGTACAACTAAACAACAATGTCACCATGTTTTAGTTGTCCTACAATCACCAAACACAAATCAGCATACATAACAAGTGATGTTCTCACAGCAAAATACTAAACAACATGTTCATCAGGTTTGAGTTGTCATAGCAAACACAATTTCACATAGTATATAAAAAGCGTCTTGACGAGCCAAATCGACAAAAGCAATGTAATCATCATCCATGCAGCAGCGTCAACATCTTTGCCATGTGTATCGGTGTGAATCGTAATTCCCCATGTGTCATCTTCTTCTTCGTCCTCAACGTCCTCGAGCGTTGGCTTCTTCTTGATCAACTCTTGTATGTCCACGGCCACGATAGGTAATCTTTTACGCGGCATCATTGGCGTGATGGTTCTCAAAGATATTAGGAACATCTATGTTATCTTGTACATTAGGAGCGATGTAAGCATCATCTTGTTGTGCAACTTCATTAAGCGAATTCCTCTGCTCAAACCTTTGCAATACTCTCCGAGTCATTGCTACGTGCAAATGTGTCTTCAAGAAAAATATCGTGTTGCTTGATTTGCCAAAATAAAAGGCTCATTGATGCGATGCGCCACCTTGACATTGATGGATTTGAAATAATCATCAGCTCTGGGTTTTGCGATCCTAGAAAATAGGTTATACCAGCGACAGACTGTGAGAACCACACACCAATGATCCTCGGCGGAGATATCTTGCAAGCTGAACAATGTACATTATGTTAGCATACATTTGAGTTGTCTCTTTGTCATCGTATCCGTGCTCATGATGGCACTATTTTGTGTCTCCCTGCCTTCGTCTCGTGCAAGGGTGTTGTAGCGCACATCTCCAACAACATAAGATTCATAATGTCTTACAGATATCGGGACCCATTGCTAGTGAGTAAAGGGCATCATCAACTGCCTGCCCATCTTCCGCATCTTCTTAACCTATGGTTAGAAAATAGACAAGCTGATCATCTTATGTACTCAATATATTAAAAAAGCGGCGGTGCACTTCAAAAGCTTACATGGTTCTTGAACCATTTATAAATCTGCCATAACCGGTTTGTCAATGTTTCTTGGATTTTGCGGCAGTAACTCCTCTTTGTACAAGCTGCACAACATAGTGATCACGTCAAACATCTAAATATATAAGAATGTGCTCCAAGTTTAGTAGATTACGATGTATAAGCTGCAGTACTGCACTTACTTGATATAAGGTAGTATCTCAGGACAGTTATTCAACACATACCAAACCATTTTGTCCAAATCTTTAGGTTTGTCCTCTTGTCGACTCTTCCCTGTAACTCGAACAGAATAATCAAAAACATTGAGCCCGGGATTGTCTTCGCCCACCTCTTTGCTAAGTTGATCAGCTGTTTCAATGTATTTTGAGCAGAATGTCAATGCTTGTGTAGCAATGTAGGCCTCTGCAATGGAACCCTCGGGTCTAGCTCTGTTCCAAACATAGCCCTTGAAAGTGCCTAGCCGCCTTTCAATAGGGTACATCCAGCCATACTGTACTGGACCTCTAAGTAGTGCCTCATCAGGTAGATGAACAGCAAAATGCACCATCACATCAAAGAAAGTTGGAGGATATATCTTCTCAAGGTCGCATAGGATAGTTGGTATCTTGTCTCTAAGACGCTCCAAAGCATTTATCCTGATATTTCTCTGCGAGTTCCTGAAGAATTGTCCCAACTCTTGCAAGCTGCTATGTATAAGTCAGGCGGCCCAATCCTCTAAGGATATGAGTAAAACACTTTGAAGTAGGGCGTGGCAGTCATGAGTTTTCAACCCTTGTACCTTGTTTCCATCTGCATTGACTCTCCTTTTAGGGTTGGAAGCAAATCCATGTGGGAATCTCACACGTGAAAGGACCTCGTAGAATTCTTTTCTTTTTACCTTGTCCAAGGCGTACTGGCTGGTGCCATATCCGTGGTTTACCTTCATCTTGCACTGCAAATCCTTTACGATACCTAGGTGTGTCAAATCAACCCTAGATTTTAAGGTATCTTTCGTCTTGCCTTCAATGTTAAGAAGTGTGCCGATAATCTTTGTCACATATATTTTTCTCGATGTGCATCACATCAAGATTATGCCGCAGATCCAAATCTTTCCAATACTCCAAGTCCCACAAAGTGGACTGCGGGTAAACAATAATCTCTCTTCTATCGTGCCACGCTTCCTTTTCCGCTACCATTACGGGATGGTTTCACGGTGTAATATACTGACCTTCTCTAATTCCACTTGCAACTCATCGGCGGTGAGCCTCTTTGGCGCATCACGGTTTTCATGCTTTGCATTGAACACATGTCTTGGTATTTTCTAGGATGCGGCTTGTCCTTGGCAAGAAGCAGCGGTGTCAATGTAACAGATCTAGCTAAGTGTTGCGTATGACAGCTGATTCTTCTCACAGCGAACACATGCATTGTAACCATGTATCGTTCGCCCTGACATAGTGCCCAAAGCCAGATAATCATGGATGCACCAAATTACAACAGCACACAGAAAGAAATCAGCTGGTGGGCTGCTATATAGATCTCGAGATAGAACACCCTTCCATAGCTGTTGAAGTTCCTCCACAAGAGTCTCCATGAACAAATCAAAATCCTTTCCAGGACTTTTTGGACCTGGGATGAGCAAGGCCATCATGTAGTTTGATTCTTTGGTGCAGAAATTTGGAGGCATGTTGCAAGGGATAACAAGCACTGGCCACATGCTATATGTGGCTCTCTGGTGGCCAAATGGGTTAAATCCATCTGAAGCTAAGCCAAGTCTAATGTTTCTCGGGTTAGCAGCAAACTCTTTGAGTTTATCATTGAAGCTTTTCCACTCACTACCATGAGATGGATGGCTCATTACATTCTGATCTCTGTACTCCTAGTTCCTAGAATGCCATAGTACATCCTCTCTTGTTTCAACATCATGAAACAACCTCTGCAATCTTGGTGTAATTGGAAAATGTCTCAGAACATTATGAGGAACCCTCTTCACAGCATCGCCATCTTTCCATCTTGATGATTTGCATTTCGGACATTCACTTAAGTTGGCATAATCCTTCCGGAATAGAACACAATTATTCTTACAAACATGGATCATATCATATCCAATTCCAACTGCATGAAGGAAATTCTTCATTTTACTGTAGGTGTGTGGAAGCTCATACGCATCTGGGAAAGATTTGCAGAAAGCAGCCAACATCGCATCGAATGATTTGTTGGTCATCCGCTCAGATGTCTTCACCTGAAGAAAGGTGACCATAGCTGAGAATACTGACAGCTTATTTCCTATGGTGACAGCAACGTTGCATTGTTCCAACATGCGGGCCCACCGTTTTTCTTCTGCAGGTGAAACTTCACGGAATGCACGAGCATTTCGTAGCATTGTTTCAATGTTGGTCAAACTCACTGGCTCCGCCACCACCACCTCCTCCTCCTCTTCCACCTGAGCATCAGGTAGATCAAGATGGTGATCTGCTGCTTCCACGTAGTCAATAACATTGACGTTCACAGCTTCACCATGATGAACCCACCTAGTATATGTGACCGACATCCCATACAAGTGTAGATGATTTTGCACAGTTGACTGGGGTCTTATAACTGAATTCATACAAGCTGCTACAGGCGAGCACATCGATTTTGGACCACCGTACTCAGCTCGATAAAGTTCATGAAGTTTTCAACCCCTCGACATATGCAGCGGAGAATCTTCAGCGAAGTTATCCAAGTCTGTCCATCATTAGACATACAAATTAGTTCTTCTACTAGATATTACAGGAAAAACATATATGCCTTTTTATGAAGTCCTGAAAAAAATACCTAGGTCGATGTCTAAAGCTATGGCCAGATATTTGGACGAGCAGATCTAAGTAACGAAATATATGTAAAGCTAATTCAGCAAACATATTTGAGTGCTAAATTATGGCAGGCTATTTCAACAGTCAATGAGCCCGAGGACACGGCCATCGAACTATCGAAGGCCATCGCAGCAACAAAGATCGAGTATAAAACGGTGTAGAGCTATTTCAGCTAACAGATTGGCCACTAGACCATGACAATCTACGTCACAATAAATATATGGCAGGATATTTTAGCAACTAATCGGCCTTGGCATGCCATCTCAGCTAAGCAGATTGAGTGCAGAACAGGGCAAGGAAGCTTCTTAAGCAGAGCATATTGACAGTAAACTACTTCGGCAAACCGTGAGATTAATAGCGTCTATCAGCTAACATTCAGCGCTACACCGACATGAACGGGGCCTCAGTCTAGAATGCGTGTACCGTGGGAGAAGCTGACCGCCGTGCGTCTCCACACGAACGTCGCTAGCGGTGGCGGCGCTGACCGCCATGCGCCTCCACAAGAACGTAGCCAGAGGTGGCGGCGCGGCTGAAGGCGGCGATCTCGAGGCGTACTATGGGGCGAGAGGATCGCCGTCGTCCCCTCGACGAACAGCGAACCCGGCGTGTCGGCCTTGGCGGGGAGGCGGCTTTGGCGGAGCGAATGGAGTGGAGGGGGACGGGGGGGGGGTTTGGGGAATATTTGGCCGACGGGCGGCTGATTCGAATTTGTGGGGAATTTTTGTGTGGGGGGAGGATTTTCGCGCACTGGGCGGGGGGTTGGCGCATGGTCGGTTTCACCAAGTGCAGTCCCACGTGTCAGTGAAGAGGCAAGCCGAAGCGCATTCCGTTTGCGTGAGCCGTGTGCAGGACCGAACGTGTGTGGGGTGCAATGCGACCGCGACAGGAGTGCTGTGAGTGTACCGCCTTTTTCCTTTTAAACTAGGTGCTTCACCCCCTCAAAAAAATGTTGCTTCGCGCGATCCATCGATACTACTACTAGTAATCTGGTAATCCCGACTAATAAAGCGGTAGCGGCGGGTCTTTTCAGCGTGATATTGGGAGGTTGGCTTAGTTGGGTTTTTAGATTTGTCTCGGTTCAATAAAAGCGAGTTGGTGATGATGGTGTACTGTCATCCTGCAATATAGGCCGTTCGATCTATATCTTACGGATAGGAAGGAAACTGTGACAATTTACCCGCACTCCTCTCCACATTTGCAGATAAGGCTTTCCCTCGTTCATCCTTTTCTCCCACAAGATCTTGATCTTCCGTGCACTAGTACTCCTACAATATGTATATTATTGTGAAAGTTCATATACACCGGCCGAGATTAATGCAAACACGGAAGATTTTCATTACATTTGAACTTTTATAAGACGAGAAAAAAAAGAAACCCGACCCTAAACCTATTCTATGGCGGCGACCGACGTCCTCCATCTGCGATCTCTATGTATGGGGGCGGGGTTCAAGACCCATGAAGTGAAGGTGCCGTCTCCGGCGAGGAAGAGTAGAACAGGATCTGAGACCAGCCAGTTGGCACACCATGCCTGCCGCCTCCCATGCCCTACTCATCCTCGGAGGAGTCCCCAACCTCAGCGGTGCGGACGTTGGGCGGCGGCAAGTAGGACATGTGGTTGCGGTGCTCCGTCGTCGGCCGCCCAGCGTGGCCACTTGCTTGTCTTGATCATTTGTCGGATTTTGGGTTCAGCAGACCCTTGAGGTTCGAACTTCTTTGGGGTGTGTGGCGGAAATTTAACCCTCTGCATGCTGCTCCTCGCCCGAATCGCTAGGATCTAAACTACCAAGCAGAACAACACAAGAGACACAAGATTTATCTTGGTTCGAGGCCACCATTGTGGTGTAATACCCTACTCCGGTGTGTGGTGTGGTGGATTGCCTCTTGGGCTGATGATGAATAATACAAGGAAGAACAGCCTCATGAGTGCATTCTTGGCTGGTCTGACGAACTGCTAGGAGGAGTTCAATCGCTCTATCTACTAGTTTCTTGGTGAGGATCCAGATTGCTAGATCAGGTCCAGATGCCTCTACACTGGGGGTGGCTAGTCCTATTTATAGGCAAAGGCCCTAGGCCTCTTCCCAAATATTGAGCGGGAAGGGCGGCAACAATTGGCCATTTTGAAGGGGAACATCGGGTACACTTATCTTGACTAAAGCTGGTCCTCGCCTGTCAAAGGCTCTGGTGGTGACGCCGGCTTGGGCTCCACAATGACTTCCTTCCTGTAATTGGGCTGGTCTTGGTCTTGTTGCACCGAAATGGATGCCTTTGCTTGATGCTCTCACTTGCACTTGCTCCCTTTGCACCAAAGAGGAAAGGAGGAAACTGCGCGGGCTGGCGCCCGACTGGCACCCTTGGTCGTCATGGCTTGCGTCATGGGCACCTCGCGAGGTACCCTGCCTTGAACTCTCCGCTTCCTCGCGAGCCCACCTGATAAGGCCGTGCCTGAGGAAGCTCCCTGTCGTCCGCCCCACGAGGCTTGGCCCCTCGCGAGGGTCTTGAGTTTGTGTTGATGATGATGGGCTGCGCTGGGCCTCCCTTGAGCCACACCGTAGGCCGCAGGCAAGCAAGTCTGGGCACCCCCATTCCCAGAACGCCGACAGTCGCGTCCGCGTCCGGCTACCTCAAGCTTCATCCCTGAAGACAAGCTCTCTCGCAGAGCGTTCGCACTTGCGGTCATGGCGGATGTGGTGTGAGGTAGGAGGACGATGCGCTACGGTGTGGAGGTTAGCTGGGCGTTGCCGCTTTAAGTAGCGCATTCCTTTGAGGCCAAGCGTCCGGGTGCGTCATTAAGTCGTCGGAGTTGGTTCCTCGGGCACCGAGCCTCTTAACGATGAGATACAAACAGACAACATGAATGCGGGCAGCTGGCGCGGGCTAGGAACGCACCGCGCGACGGCATGAGGGACGAGTGCTTTGGTGTGCTAGGGTAGTCAGCTGCGGTCGTGGCAACGTTGGAGATGACCTTTGCTCAAATGCGATCCCCGCATGTCATTGAAAAAGCAAGACGACCCAGCATGCCCTTGGCTCAGGTCCAGAGGATGCAGTTGGCCGCGCTACACCACTCCGCGGACGCGTCGCGGTGCCCCGTGCATCCTCGACGAGCCGGGTGTTGTGGTTTGTTTGGATTGTGGCCAAAGTGCACCTTATCAAAATTTTGGTCATGACCCAAAGATTGGTCTTTGTTTGGATGGTTGCCATTTCTTCGGCAAGCCAATGAACTCTAGCCAACTCTAGTTCATTTTTCTTGCCAAAGTCGGCCAAATCACGGGCAACCAATACCTCAACCATAATTTTGGCTACCCAATGCTTTGATGGGGCAACCTTGGGCACAAACCAAATATAATGTTGGTCGTGCCACAGCACAAACGCCACCCTCGGCACATTGAAACCGACCATGTCTATCGACGATATGAGCATGTAAGCTCACCATGATCGCCGTGTCGAGGCGATCTTTGGAGCTGCGCCCTGTTGTTGGCCCCAAAGACCCACATGAACGGTTGTCGGGGTCCAGGAGGTCGTGGGCCAGCTCCTCCATTGGACTAGTCTGTGCTACATCGTCCTGACGGGTGTGCCCCACATGTCGGTTTCCCTGTTTTCCCGGCCATATTCGAGCGTCAGTGCTCCGCGTTGCACATTAGGCCTTTCACTATGTAGGCCAAGCGAGACAACTTATTGTTTATTTGAGCCGTTCAAGTGTAATCATGTGGCGTTTGCTTATTTCTCATTCCTCTCCAACCCTCTTCTCCATCGATCATGTCGCCCTCCAGTCGAGTCCAACCTCCCGCATGCCTCATTTGAACATTCCACCGAGTATCATTCACATGTACCCACCATAGTCCTCTTTCAATAGATCTCCGGACCTCGAGATGAAATCGAGAGGAGCAGTGAGAACACGTGATACCTAAAGCGGATTCAAAATTTTGAACCGGTGATCATAGCATCCATAAATCATATATAAAGGTTATTCAATGTTCGTTTCGTTTTGAGCGTACAATACACTCCCTCCTATCCTTTACGCCTTACATATAAGTTTTATGTGTAGTCAAAGTATCTCTACTATGATAAAAAGGTATCAACATTCAACAACGCCCAATCAATATTGGTAGATTAAATGCGTACTCCTAGATTTGTACTCTAGATGGTTTCCAATTTGACTATTGACAAGATTAATAGTACTCCTTTCACATAGGTGAGTAAGTCATCTTAGGCTGTGCCTTTGTGACCAAGGAGGAGGGAAAGCGAGAGATATTAATGTTTATTTGCTAATTAATAGTATTGCATGCAATGAACTAACCCTTTGCATGTCATGTTTGATAGTCTCGGTCATTAAAGCATACACACCCTCATCTCTTATTGGTTCATATGTCAAGAAACAAGAAACGAGGTAGAATTTAATGCACCGCGCCTCGTGTGTTTGGATTATTTGGTTTTAAGTAAGATGACTTACACACCTAGGCGGAGGAGTACATGAGATGTATAATGTGAAAATTATATCATTGGAAACTCCTTTCACATACGAAATTGACCATATGCTTTGTGTAAGTTGCATGTCATATATTATTACTCTAACATTTGGTTAAAGTTAGCCTCGAAAAACGCATTAGACCATGTATGCTTTGTGTAAGTTGCATGTCATATATTATTACTCTAACATTTGTGTAAGTTGCATGTCTTATATTATTACTCTAACATTTGGTCAAAGTAGTATAGTGGAAGTGGATCCTCTGACATAGGTATCCCTGCCTTACCCTCCCTTTCGGTCACTTACTGGCGGACCCCATGCTTGCTAGGCCCCACATGTTAGTTACTCAATGGGTTCGGCCACGTCAGGGGATCCTCATCCGTAGTATACTCCTGTGTTTTTATTTACTCCGCATAAAGCGGAGGGTGGTGGCATAATAAATGGCCAGGCGGGGATGGGGATGTCGTCGGTTTGCTCTCAAGCTGCGGTCCCACAAGAAGCAGCATAAGGCAAGCGCGTTCCATTCGGTGGCGGCGTGGAGGTCCAGCTTGCCGGCCTGCCTGCTTGAAGCGACAAGAAGCGATGTCTGATCAAAACCGATTGACGGTCGTCACGGAACCACTATTCACACGGAACCTTATTGCTGCTCGGCCTATGCCAGCCACTTCCTAAAACCACACCAAATCTCAGCCCATTCCCCCACCTTTGATCCCTAGCCGCATCAAGCGTCCTCTAGTTCGCGGAAAGCCATGGAGTGTCGGTGTACTAAAGTAAAGTACCTTAGTACCCCGAACTTGTCTGCAGGCGATTCTGACACCCAGCGGCAAGGCTTGCGGGCACCATAAGACCTTCCGTCATTCCCTAATCTGCCATTCAAGAACAAAGTGACAACCAAATAGACAAGACCCGGCAAAAGGAGCTTGCGGGAAGGACAAAGACCCGGCAAGAGGAGCTTGCGGGAAGGCCAACAAAGCGCCTCTAGAAGACTTGCGCGACGCCCGCATGGCGTCCGGCAAGGCCAGCGACCGACAAGCTTGCCGCCGCGACAAAGAAGGGCAGCGGCAAGGCGCTTTCGCGGCAAGGCTGCCACCATGCACTCGGGCTCGGCGCATCCAACGGCGTGTCACCCGGGGCCATCCGAGAGCCGTGGCGGCGCTGCGCAGCCATCTTGGGCGAGGTGGCGAGTGGAAGTGACAAGGAGGCCATCGTGGCGATCGGTGGCGCCCTAACGGTCGTTCCTCACCTTTGTTGGGCGACAGGCGGGCATTAAATGCCCTTGTCCCCGCCGTCGAGTTAGGTAGGGGACCTTTGTTGGACCTTTGTTGTACCAACCTGCGTTTTACTCTTTTACCCTCTCTTCCCTCGCTGCCACTGTGGGTGCCCCTTGAGACTATAAAGGGAGGCCCATGCTTGCGTAGAAGGGGTTGAACTTTCCACACTAGGGTTCATTCGACACACCACCATCGCTCGCTCTCGAGCAGAACAAATACAAAACACAAAGCAGCGGTAGGAGTTTTATCTCTCCGGAGAGCTCGAAGCTGGGTAAAATCACCCGTCTCCCCCGTGCGCTCGACCTCGATCTGCTCTGCGTGCGCCCTCCGCTCCCTTGCCGGACTAGAAGGGGCCCCCTGCCCCATAGGTGCTCGTGCTCCCTAGAACCCCACGACATGGTGCCCCGCAAGATCACTTACTACAAGATGCTGACGCCGGAGGTCGGCGCCACAGACCTCCGTTCCCAAGCTCGCTTTGCGGCGGGCCAATCCCCGAGTTATCTAGAGCCAAGCTATGAGGAGGAGGAAGCCGATCCAATGTTCACTGCGGAGGTCGCGGCGCAGAAGGCCCCCAATGGGTATGAGACGATGGACGTCGACTTCGTGCCGGCGTCCGAGTCCCCCATGGTGCAGGCGGGCCAGCGGTTCAACATGGCGATACTAAAGGAGGACCGGGAGGTAGAGGCTCAACTCGACGCGGAGCGCGCGCATGCCGCTGCCATCGAGGCTCTCCTGCAGGGTGCAGGCGGACCAGCGGTTCAACATGGCGATACTAAAGGAGGACCGGGAGGCAGAGGCTCAACTTCGGCAGCGAGCGCGCGCATGCCGCTGCCATCGAGGCTCTCTGCGGCGGAACCGGATGTCGTGGATGTGAACCAGGCGGTGGAGGCTCAACTTGAGGCGAGCACGCAGATGCCGCTGCCGCCGAGGCCCTGCCTGCAGCAGGCGGGCGTCTGGACATGAACCGGGTGGCGAGAGGCTCGACTTCGGGCAGAGGCGCGATGCCGCTCTCATTGGCGCCCCTACTGGCGGAACGGAAGTCTGGACTTGAGCAGGCGGCGAGGCTCGACTTCGGCAGCGGGCGTGAGGCGCCGCTCTCATCAGCGCCCTCGTCTGGCGGAACGGAAGTCTGGACTTGAACCAGGCGGTGGAGGCTCGACTCGGCGCGAGGCGCGGATGCCACTGCCATCGAGGCCCTCCTGCAGCGGAACCGGGCGTCCTTGACTTGAACGGGCTGTGCTCTTGTCCATGCAAAGCGCCCCCGACGCTCCGCTTGAGCGAGTAGGCTGGAGGCCGAGGACAACCACGTCGCGGAGACACACGTCGGCGGCGGCGGCTGGTTCGCGTCGGCAGACCAAAGACAACGAGGCCGTCTATTTCATGGCGGTGATAGTTTTTCTTTATGCTGTTGTTTATATTATGATGGATCTTTTCTGTGTAAAACATACTATTTGTTATGCAAATCGCTTTGAGTCTACCATTTGAGCGGTTGGATGAATATCCCTCGTCTCCTAACCCTTCTTTCCTTCTTCCTCACCTCTTCTTCTTCCCCAACAGACCACCTTGCGGGCCGTCACGGATACTCGGTTGGATAAACATACTCTATGAGCGAAAATTATGTGTCGGTGATAGGATGGCTGAGTTTGGTTTGTTCACATGTGACTGACGTGTCGGTGAGGTCGTTCCTTGGTTGGGTTTGCGGCGTGCGAGGCGAAGTGTGAAGGTGCGGTGCGACCATGGCGTCTGAGGAAGCGACCGTGTGCGGTCTTGACCGCGATTGACCGTCTTGCAAGTGTACCTCCTTCTCATTTTGAAAACCTTAGGCAAGCTTGGCAAAAATGTGTGGCGAAGTTTGTCAATGCACTACTAGGAAAAGGGCTATAGATGGAATTGACACTAATGGCGCACCAGACATGTGGTGCGCCATTACTATATACTAATGGTGCACCATGTGTTGGTACGCCATTAGTTTCCAAATACTAATGGCGCACCACATCCCACGGTGCGCCATTAGTAAATTTTTTTTTTAATTTTTTCAAAACTTCTAATGGCGCACCAAGGGTGTGGTGCGCCATTACTAGTTTTGCCATTACTAGTTTTAACTAGTAATGGCGCACCACACCCACCGTGCGCCATTAGAAGTTTTGAAAAAAGAAGTAAAAAAAAACTAAAAAAAATTATAAAATTTTTGTTAGTAATGGCGCACGGTGGACGGTGCGCCATTACTAATTTTAACTAGTAATGGCGCCTTTGTCACGATCTTGCTCATTCTAAAGTTTTTTTTCAAAAATTTCAAACAAAATTGCAAAAAAAATTTTTTTTTTCAAAACTAGTAATGGCGCACCGTGGTTGTGGTGCGCCATTAGTAGTTTAACTACTAATGGCGCACCACCCCAGTGCGCCATTAATAATTCTTGACTTCACGAATGCACCCCGTGGACCGCCTTTTCAGTTTTAAAAAAAATAAAAAAAATGATAAAAATGTCAAAAAATAAAAGAAAATAAGTTTCCCATGTGATATGTGGTCTAGTTGTTGGGAAAATTTACAAATATAAATTTCGACTTTATTTGTAAAATCTCTCTGAAAATTTGTAAAATGGGCATAACTTTTGCATACGAACTCGGATTAAAAAGTTTTATATATGAAAAATCATCTACTCGAAAAGTTACATCCGAATTTAATCGGGGCAACCCCGTTAAACATTTTCAAAAACCCCAAAAACCTAACAGAAAAAAAGCTACGGGGCTTTCAAGATCTAGAGGCAAAAAAATTTCAAAAAAAAATTGGTTTTTTATTTTTTTTCAAAAAATGATATGTAATATGACCCGGAAGTTTGAAATATTTTTCAATATTTTCATCATAGTCATGAACATGAACAAAGTCCTAGACATCAACAAGGTATAATAGGATTGATATGCTAGATATATCAACAAGTGCTTGTGAAGTGAGCTGTTGCTGGGGTTGGATAGAACCCTGAAGTTAAGCGTGCTTGGGCTGGAGTAGTGTGAGGATGGGTGACCTTTCGGGAAGTTTGACCATGGAGTGCGATTTGACCTGAGATTAAGCATATTGACTCGAGATTAAGCCATAGTGACATGAGATTAAGAAAAAAACAAAAAAAATTGGAAATTTTGAAAAAAAATTAAAAAAAAAATTTGCAAAAATTTTTTTCGCCAAGGAACACCAAGGCCATCTTCGAGATTTTCGCCAAGTACCAGGACGTCAAGTTCCTCGCCGGACCCAAACATCTGTAAGCAGCGTACCACTACTTCTAATACCGTCGCCCGAAGGCGTTGGATTAAATCAAGTACCTCTCAAAGCGAGCGAGTACAACTACTTCCACTACGATCCATGGCGAGCGTCTACTTCCATCTACTTTGCTTTGAACTCGTTCCGCCCCGAAAACGCACGCTTCAAAGGTATAACCACCGAGATGACCGTCCGTGCCTGAATGCATGTGTTGTGTGAGATGCTCGTGTTTGCTTTGTGTCCGAGAGAGGTCTTTCACGTTCCTCGTTTGCCATGCCGCTGTCCCGTGGGAACCCGGAATTCGGGAGCACCCCACCATCCTTGCATGACACGCTTCCGCACACTTCTCGTTTGCATCGGTATCTCAATCAAGTTATCGGGATCGATATGTTGCCGTGGCATCATTTTTGAATTTGTTGCCGTGGCACCTCTTCTTTCCACCACGGTGAAAAATGCTTCATAACATGCTTATGTCAACATTTTCATAAAATTGAATATAACTTGAATATGTCATCTGCATCATGATAACAACAATTTAAAATGTTTATATTTGTTGTTTCCATTAATTTGCTCAATGCACATGAGGATTTTCCGGAATTGTTGTTTGTTATTTCCAGCCTCATTTAAACTTGCCTAAATAGTTAGTTTACTTATGCTTCACCTCTTGCCATGTTAATAACATTTAATACTGTTGTGTACCTAACCGAGAGTAAACTAAAATAATTCGATGTGGTGTTTTGTCAATATGCAACTCGTTGCATATTGAGCTCCACTTAACTTATAGTATTGTTTGTTGCACTTTTCCATGCCATACCTTATTAAACCGGACATGCATCATACTTGTTTGTGCATCATGACATGTTTATGCTTGTGTGTTTACCATGTTACTTGCTTCTTTCCGGTTTGCTTCTCTCGTTAGCTTCAGTTTTGTTTCGGAGTTATGAGGATTCATTCGACTACGTCCGTTTGTCTTCTTCATGGACTCGTTCTTCTTCCTTGCGGGATTTGAGGCAAGATGACCATTACCCTCGATATCACTTCTATCATTGCTTGCTAGTAGCTTTGTTCTATCGCTATGCTGCGCTACCTATCACTTGTTTACCAAGCCTCCCAAATTGCCATGAACCTCTAACCTTTGTCACCCTTCCTAGCAAACCGTTGTTTGGCTATGTTACTGCTTTGCTCAGCCCCTCTTATAGCGTTGTTAGTTGCAGGTGAAGTTGAAGATTGCTCCATGGTGGACAGGATTATGTTGGGATATCACAATATCTCTTATTTAATTAATGCATCTATATACTTGGTAAAGGGTGGAAGGCTCGGCCTTATGCCTAGTGTTTTGTTCCACTCTTGCCGCCCTAGTTTCCGTCATACCGGTGTTATGTTCCTGGATTATTGGTTCCTTACACGGTTGGGTGATTTATGGGACCCCCTTGACAGTTCGCTTTGAATAAAACTCCTCCAGCAAGGCCCAACCTTGGTTTTACCATTTGCCTCACCACCACCTATACCTTTCCCTTCGGTCGGCCAACCCGAGGGTCATCTTTATTTTAGCCCCCCTGTGGGGACCCGACTCGCAAGTCGTGATCACCGAATGCACGTGTACAGTGATCCCAGAGATCAATGCTCACTGAACACACGAAGCTGAATAACAAGAGTCTTACATCCATACATACCGTCTTACACAAATAGTGACCAACATGGTCAAGTCTTACATCGATAAAGCCTTAAGGGCTGAACATCAAATGAAACATAGCGGCGGAAATCGTCGTTTGATAAGTAGAACCCATGCCATCTGCCTTAACCCTACGGGCATTACGGTAGGAAGCGTCCTAGTTAGCATGATCGTCTCAAAGAACTCTTCTTGAACTCCGGTTCTTCCATGCAGTCAATTAAATAACCCGTGGCAAGCCAATGAGTACTTTGAATGTACTACTTAAGCAACCCATGATTTGGTTCAAGGTACAGTAATGCATGACATAGGTAAAGTTTTGCATAAAGCTAGTTTTGAGTGCAGGACATGTTCAACTTCCTATAAAGCATGCATCAAAGAATTCAAGTAACCATAAGAACTGGTCACGAGATATCGACATAAATAGAATGGGCACCAACCCATTTATCATAAGCAGTGGGCACCAACCCATCTCAATCGTGTCAAGTCCTTTGACTTGATCCAAGACAACACCATCACCTCACACACACGGGTTTGAAAACAAGTGGGCGTAGCCCAAGGCGGTTACCCAACTGTCCATGACCGTGGACACGGCTATTGAATAGTTTACACTCTGCGAGAGGTTGCACACTTTACCCACTAGATCCGGGAACTTCGTGTCAATCCACGACCAGCGGTACCTCAAGTACCGGGGTAAGCACCGATCACTACCTTTCCCTAGGCGACACTAACATGGAGTCCACTCGATTAGCGATAACCCCGTGCCCAACATCTCACATAACAATTTCGTGGAGCCTTGCTCCCATATCCATCACATATCAGCAGCACGGGTACCAGCGGTGTGTCGGTGCCCCATAAAGATGGTCATGGTCGCCCTACAGCACGACCCGTCCCAAGAGAGAGCACCAACTCTCCCCGTCACTAATGTCACGGGCTCCAAGCTAGTATCCGACTAGGTACTCAATAATGCCCTTTCCCATATAAGGGTAGAGTGGTCGCGCATGTAAGGTTGGAATAGCAGTGCAACCCGACCAATCCGTTTTGAAAACAACACACACCTTCCTTGGCACACCACTTCGTCATCAAGTGGTCACCCATCTCTTCATCTCCCTCGGGCATAAGTGGCACCCGGCGGGGTTTTGAAAATACTTTTGAAATCACTTTGCCTTCTTCACCATGCACAAACCCATCCCATTTGCGTAGCATCTACATTTGCATCCTATCTACTCCCACGGCATAACCCTCATAAGAAGGTAGGGCCATGCACAATGCAAGTATCAGCGAGGAATGTAATCGTGGCAACCACCCGTGGTTCACCATCTCGTCATGACTCGATGCATCATCAATAAAGAACTAAAAATGACATGCATATAAAGGGTATCATAGTCATGGTCAAAGGGCTGCTTGCCTTGGTTGGCTTGATCTTCAAAGTCTTGAGGCCTGCTCCTCCTTCTTCCTCAGCTACCTCGTCAAACCACGGGATCTAACGTCGCAAGAAAACAACGGGAAAATAAGACAATAATAAAAGCAGAAAAATCAAAGTGCTCACAAAATGTCAACTTATTTTTGTAAAATACTAGAAGGAAAGCTAGGAAGGAGGCAACTTTTGGTTTTGGTTACGGAGCAGCAGAATAGGAGTTGTGGGTTTTCAAAGGCTTATTTAAATGCCAAAACCACATTTAAATATTCTGAGAGAAGAAAAGGTGATTGGATTTGAGTGAAAGTTGCACCATTAAATAGGTTACAATATTCTAGGAATTTAGAAATTGGAATCAATGTATTTGGATTAATATTCTGCCTGTGGAATATTTGGAAATATCTGAGAAAAGGAAAAAGGAAGCGGGCTGTGCCCTTTGGGCGAGAGGCCACAAACAGCAGCAGGCCTGGGGGAAAACCCAGCCACGTGGCCGCCACGTCGAAGCGTAAAGGCTGATTCGCCGACCGACGGCGGATCGGTCTTGCGTCTTGTAGCAAGACGTTCAAACTTGACGGTGGAGCCCACCCGTCGAGGCGTGGTGATTGGCCCGCCCCACGGCGGCCGTCGTCTACCTCCGGCCAGAGGCGACGGCGAGCTCGCCGGCAGCGATACAGGGCACGGGAAGAGGCGCGGAGGCTACCGTTGGACTCGAGGAGCGAGTCGCGGTTACGGTGGTGGTGGAGGCGGTCGCGGGGTGGTGCGCCGCCCGGCGGCGAGGTCTGCGGCGGAGGTGCTTGGCGCCGGTGGCTCGGCCGTTCCGGCTGCAAAGCGAGGGGGAAAGAGAGGGAAAGCATCGGTGAGGCGAGGGAGTCGATTCGAGAGAGAAAAGGCGGAGGAGGCTGTACCCGCAGATCGGCGGCGACCAGGCGGCGGAGCTCGAGCTCGATCTCGAGCTCGGCGGCTCTGGAGAGAAGTGGGTGGATCCGGGGTGGATTGGGTGTGTGGAGGCGGCAGGAGGGAGAGAGAGACTGGGGCGCCTTATATAGGCTGGCGCGGTTCACCGTGGGCGTGGCCTCTGGCGCCCATGGGATCAGCTCTGGAGGCCGTGGGAGAGGAGTTGGAGCTGTCCACGGCGCTTGTGGGGATGGAGTAGGCGCCAGGAGAAGGAGAGAGAGCGGGAGAGGTTACGGCGCCGGCGTGTGAGGCCGGCCATTGGCGAGCCGAGGCGGCGTCGAACGCTGCTGCAGGATGGGGAGAGAGGGGAGACAACGGGGACTGCACGGCGGCATGTAGCAGACGTCGAGGCACATCATCTGGCGCGATGGGAAGGCACGAGGCGGTCGGGAGGCGCGGTGTCAACGGTCGGCGCTCTGGCAGGCGCTCCAGAGCGCGACTTTGGCCGGCATCCGCGGTTTTTTTCAGCTGTAGCGTCCTTTCTGTCTGGAAGCTACGATGGCGAGGGACAAGGCGGGGAAGGGCTGGGATGCTCTGGGGTGCGAAGGGAGAGAGTGGGTGAGAGGGGAAGAAGCTGTTGTCGGAGAGGACAAACGTGATTCCCCTTCCTCCACATTGCTTCCTCGGGTAGAAAAGTGTCTAAGTGATGAGGGGAGTGAGGAGGGTTGTGGCAAAAGGTGAACTCAAGGAGATTAGTGAAAGTGGCAAAATAGGCTTTTTAGTATTTTGCGGAAGGTGTTTGATGGAGTTTTGGTTAAGCTAATGATTCCCACTGGCCAAGATACTCCAAGGGGTGAAATGTCACATATATTTAGGGCCTTCCACCCATTTTGAGCTTAATAGGACAAAGTTGCCAATGCAACTCTTGCAAACCCTAGAAATGGGCAGAAATGGATTTGTGTAGATCGATTGGAGTAAATCATTTCTCCTTGATGCACCACTTGGTGTGGTGGCCTCATTTGATCACATGATCAGGCTCACCAAAGTTGGGGTCTTGGAGAAAAAGTTGGTAGTGCAAAGTGATTCAAACTTGATTCTGGTCAGAGAGGGTTTTGAGGCACTTTGACGAAGATTTCCTCTTCTCCAACCTGTGCCATTTGGTCCAGATGCATAATTAGACCAATGAAGCATGTCCACCAAGTTTGAGCACATTTGGACATCCTTGGCAATGTAAAGTTGATCAAACTTTAGAATGGACAGAAATAGTTTTGAGGGGTTTTGATGGTGTTATCTTGTTCTCCAATTCATGGGACTTGGCAAGATCATCTAATATGTCATATGTGACATGATAGAATTTTCCTGGAATTTTTGGAGAATATTTTCTTTGTAAATATTTCAAAAGCTTGAAATATCCAGGAAGGGTTTTAGAGGGATTTGACCAATATTTTGAACATGACCAGGTGTTGAAACTCTTATATATGGACAATATATGTCCTATGAGTTTCCCTAAATTTTGCCAAATATTTTTGAAACAGTAAAGTAATTTTTTCCTATTAAAGACCATTTCTGGCCTTAAGAAAAAGCCTTTAAATAAAATAGAACAGTAACTTTTAAAATTATATTTTTGTGGTTCCTGGGCATCCTATATCTAATAGGAGTCAAATATATTTTTGGAAACATTTTTACTGCCCTTAATTCAAGTATTGCAATTGCAAACCTCAATTCAGGGGTTTTGGAAAACTAATTTTGAAAATACTTTCGGCCAAATTATTTTTGTAAGAAAATTCTATATAGCACTATTCACATGGCATGGTCATTGGTGGGGAGCTTGGGGTAAGGAGATGGAATAAAGAGGGTAGAGTAGTTGACTTCAAGAAGCACTTGAAAAGAAACACGAGAGAAAACCAACTCCAAATAAAAGCCAAATTATGCAAAAAGTTTTGTTGGTCCAAATTTTCATGCTTTATTGATGAAAATGAGATGTTACAAAATGCAGGTGTGACAGACCTACCCCCTTACAAGAATCTAGCCCCGAGATTCCTAAACTAAACTTTAAAGAGATACGGAAATTCGGATCTAAGGTAGTCTTCACGCTCCCAAGTTATACCTTGGTGTGATTGCTCCATTGGACTTTGAAGTACTTGATGATGCGGCTTGAGTCGTCGTTCAGCCTCATCGAGAATGCAGATGGGCCTCTCGATAAGTCAAATCAGGTTGAAGATCAATGGCTTGGTGATTGGCGTCTTTGTAGAGGTCGGGCTTATGCGGAACTTGGAGACACTTCGGAGTTGTGACACGTGGAACACGTTGTGCACATCGAAAGTTCAGGTGGGAGTTCAAGCTGGTAAGCCACTTCTCCTCGTCGCTCGATGATCTTGAAGGGCCAATGTATCTCGGGCGAGCTTTCCTTTGACATGAAAGCTGGGCTCCTTTGAGAGGGGTGACCGGAGATAGACATGGTCTCCAACTCGAAGTTTATGTCTCTGCGGCGTGAGTCCGCATAGCTCTTCTACCTTGACTTGGCGGACTTCAGGCGCTCTCGAATAAGTTGGACTTGCTCTTACGCCCTTGAAGGATATCGAGCCCAAAGACAAGTCCTTCTCCGGTCTCCGACCGGTTGAGGGTGTCTGGCACTTCCGCCCGTATAACACTTCAAATGGTGCCATCGAAGGCTGGCACGATAGCTGTTGTTGTAAGAGAACTTCGGCGAAGGGAGGCAATCTTCCCACTTAGCTCCATAAGCTAAGACACAGGCTCGGAGCATGTCTTGAGTATTTGATTCACTCGCTTCGGTCGACCTCCGGTCTGTGGGTGGAAGCGATCTTTGAAGGACAACTTGGTCCCCATGGCCTCCTGGAATTTCTTCCAAAACCTTGAGGTGAACTGGTTCCTCGATCGACACAATCTCCTTGGGAACACCATGAAGGCTCACAATCCGGTTGATGTAGAGGCGGCTAGCTGGTTCCCCTTGTAGGTTGTCTTGACGGGAATGAAGTGGGCCACCTTGGTCAAATGGTCAACTATGACCCAGATGGAGTCATGTCCCTTGTTTGACCTAGGTAGTCCGATGATGAAATCCATTCGATCTTATCCCATTTCCACTCGGGAACCTTGAGTGGTTGGAGTAATCCGGCAGGTCGTGATGTTCAGCTTTGACCCTCGGCATCGTCACATTTGGCAACATAGGTGGCAATCTCCTTTTCATCCCGTGCCACCAAAATCTTTCCTTGGTCTTGATACATCTTGGTGCCTCCGGGTGGATGGAATATGGGCTGTCATGAGCTTCTTGCAAGATCAGGTTCTTGAGCTCAACCTTGTTGGGCACGCAGATCACGATTCCCAAACCACACAATTCCTTCCTCATCCTCCGAGAATCACGAGGCTTTGCGCCTTGATCTTCCTCTTGATGCCTTCAATACTCTCATGCCCCTTCCGAGCTTTCTTGATATCATCCATCAAGGTAGGCAACTTCGAGGTTGGCCAAGAATCTGGTGCAACCAGTTCCAACCGAAGCTTTCAAGTTCTCCATACAAGACGGGTAGCTTTTGCTTTAGCATAGCATTCAAGGAGCAAGCCTTCCTGCTCAACGCGTCCGCTACCACATTAGCCTTTCCAGGGTGGTATTGAACACTGAGGTCATAATCCTTTATCAAGTCCAGCCATCTTCTTTGCCTCATGTTCAATTCCCTTTGAGTGAAAATATACTTCAGACTTTTGTGATCCGTGTATATCTCACATCGCTTCCCCAAGAGATAATGTCGCCAAGTCTTCAGGGCATGAACCACTGCTGCTAGCTCAAGGTCATGAGTAGCATAGTTCTCCTCGTGAGGTCGTAGTTGCCTTGAAAGGTAGGCCACGACTCTGCCTTCTTGCATCAGAACACCTCCTAGTCCGATTCTTGACGCATCACAATATATCACAAACTCCTTGTGTATATCTGGTGTGGCGAGGCTGGGCGTGGTTAGCCTCTTCTTCAGCTCTGGAAGCTCTCTTCGCGCCGGCGTCCATTCAAACTTCTTGTCCTTCTTCAAGAGCTGAGTCATGGGTGGGCAATGCTCGAAAATCCTTCAACGAACTTGCGGTAATATCCCGCGAGTCCGAGGAAGCTTCTGACTTCCTTCACATTGCTCGGGGATTGCCATTCATCACGGCTTCAATCTTAGCAGGTCGTGACAATCCCTCTTCGTTAGAACATGACCCAGGAATCCAACTTCACGCAGCCAGAATTCACACTTGCTGAACTTGGCATACAGTTGGTGCTCTCGAAGCTTGTCTAGGACCATCCTCAAGTGTTGCTCGTGCTCTTCTACCGACTTCGAGAAGACAAGGATGTCATCAATGAAGACAACGACAAACTTGTCCAAATATTCCATGAAGACCTTATTCATGAGATACATGAAGTAAGCTGTGGCATTGGTCAACCCAAAGGACATGACCGTGCATTCATACAGCCATATCTGATTCTGAATGCCGTCTTGAATATCTTGGGGTCGATCTTGATTGGTAGTACCCAGATCTGAGATCGATCTTGGAGAACACCTTGGCCCCATTGAGTTGATCAAACAAATCTTCAATCTTGGGAAGTGGGTACTTGTTCTTGATTGTAACCTCGTTGAGGGAGCGGTAGTCAATGCATAAGCGGATGGTACCGTCCTTCTTTGCCACAAACAGAACAGGTGATCCCCAAGGGGAGGCACTAGGGCGGATAAATCCCTTCCTCAACTGCTCTTCCAGCTGCTTCTTCAATTCTGCTAACTCCTCCGATCCCATCCTATAAGGCTTCTTATAGATGGGTCCTGCTCCGGGTATGAGCTCGATGATGAACTCAATGTCTCGGTCAGGAGACATTCCTGGTAGCTCATCAGGAAAAACATCGGGATACTCGCATACTACCGGCACTTGTTCCAATCCAACTTCGGTCAGACAGTTGACTTGGTTGGCTTGAGCGAAGAGGGTTGGAGGCAAATTTGACTTGACTCCTCGGTCATTGGTCATAGTGACCGTCCGGTTGGCGCAATCAATCAAGCCTTGGTGCTTGCTGAGCCAATTCATTCCCAAGATCACATCAAGCCTTGTGATTTTAGGATGATAAGGTGCGCTAGGAAGTCTACCCTGTTAATGGTAATCCCGACTCCTTTACATCCTATCTTGGCTCTCATCTCGCCGGGGTTTGTACAACCATAGGGTTATTCAGGTGTAGGGGTCATGCCACTTTTAATGCAAAACTTTGGGTGACAAAAGAATCGTGGCTCCGAATCAAACAAAACGATTCTTGGTGCTGAATTGACAAGGCATTACCCAAGACGACGTCCGGTCTTCTGGGCTTCTTCATGTGACATGATTCACACGACCCTGCCATTGTTGGGCAGGTTGCGGGAGCTTGGTTCCTCGGTGGCATTCCACGGCCTTGTCTGGGTTACGCACATTGGGGCGCGGGCGTCGGGCTTCTTGTTGGGGCAATTCTTGGAGTAATGCCCTGGCTGTCCACATCGAAACAAGTGACTTGATTGGGGACGACCCTTGCCGGCATTGTTATTGGGGTTGTTGTAAGCTGGCACAGGGGTTGGCATCTTCTTGAGGTGGATAGTTGGTGCGGGTGCAGGAGCTCTTGGCTGCGAGATAGGTTGGCTTGACCGGGCTGGCTGCCACGGACGAGGCTTCAGTTCTTTGGAGCTACCCTTGCTGATCATCTTGCGTTCTGAGTGTCATCAAGGCACGTCGCTTGTCCTCAAGCATGAGTGCCTTGTTCACCAGATCGAGGAAAGGTTGGGCAGTCACACACGACAAGCGATCTGCGAGTCTGGTTAAGGCCTTCCATGAAGCGCTCCGCTTGGCAGCATCGATCTTGACATCTTGAGGGCATACCTCGAGAGAACACCGAACTTCGCATGTACTCCTTGACGGTGCTACTACCTTGCTTGAGGCTCGGAATTCACGCTTCTTGATGGCCATGAGCCGGAAGGGATGTGGGCCTTGCGAATTCCGTCTTGAAGGTGTCCCAAGTGATGTCTTGCTCAACATGCATAGCCTTGAATCCATCCCACCAAGCTCTGGCGGTCCCCCGAGGCGATGGGCAGCATCGCCACTTTATCACGGTCCTCAGTGCATCCGACTAGTGCCAGCAGATCCTCGATGGTGCGGACCCAGTCGTCTGCATCCAGGGGTTCAGCAGTCTCGATGAAAGTGGGTGGTGCATGCTTCTTGAATTCCACCAGCGTGGAACGTCCATGGCCGTGCCCCGCCGGCTGGCGGTTGACAGCCTGAGCAATCATCTGGAGGGCTGCAGTGTTGGCTTGGCGCTCCTCTCGAAAGGCTTGGAGAAGCTGAGCCATATCCATGCTTGGAGGAGGTGGTGGTGGTGGAGTCTGTCCTTGGGCTTGGTCCTGGCTGGCTCCGGCCTCAGCAGAACCTCCGGCTTCTTGCGGCTGGGTAGAGGTACCATCGTGTTACAACAGGCATCTGTTGGGCGGTCAAGGTCTCATGATTGGGAACAACAATGAGGAAAGCGGTAGAGATGGAATGCCTAGTAAGGGGTGGTATGACACAATTTAAGTAAAACAAAGGCGGAAGGGCCAAACTCATGCATTAAACCAAATGGGGAATGTAGTAAACACAAGTTCCGAAGGAAAATGCGACTTCATCAAAGCAAGTTGAAAGCAAACACAACATACATGGTTTCATAAGAACCATTACAAGGACTCGACTTACGCAAAGGGGGTACACGACCTATCCTACCATAGGCTACGAGCTAGCCTATCCTAGTCTGAGCGGAGTCTAAGTGGTGGAATGCTCGGTCGGGTATTCGGCTCCTTTGGGTCTTCCTCCTCATCTTCATCTGTCTTGGTCTCCTCATCGCTTGAGGAAGTGGAGGAGTGAAGGAGCTGAACACGGCGCTGCTTTGCTGGTGGCGTCTTGAAGAGGTTCTGGTACTCCTTTGCCGTCATCTGGCGTGGTGAGTGCTCCTCGGCGGAGTGCGACCTGTGGGGGTCGTCGCCTCGATAAGCTCTGCGGGCTGTCCAGGGGTGCTCCATCCTTCTTGATCCTGTCCGCCTTCATCTGAACTATGCGGAGGAGCTCCTTGGTCTCATGGAGTTCCTTCCAAGCTCCGAGACTCCGAGGCAGTCTTGTGCGGGCTGTCGGCACACAAGCTGAAGTAGGTGCAGGCGGAGAAAGTCCCTCGTCAAGGGTGGTGCTGGTGCGCTGCTCTCGTCATCACCTTCCTTACGATAAGGCAGGTAGCAGTGGCTGGCTCTCTCGCCATCTCTGGCAGGAGATCCCGGGCGGGTCGGTGCCTTGAGGCAGCAGATCTCCACGGCGAGAAGGCGTCGCCATCTGGGGTCCCTCAAAGAACCAGCTCGTCGAGGCGTCATTCGCCCTCACGACTACCTCCACGTGATACTCCTTCTTGGTCTTTGTCGACCCGGTGCTCGTGGTAGGTGAAGGTGGGGACTCGAGTGAGCTGGCACTTCTGAGGCTATCCTCAAGAAGCACGGAAACCCAGTGGTCGAAGTCCTCGCATGCAGTGCCATCTACAAAAGTGGAAGGGGAAGGGTCAATAAAGGAATGTGACCTGTGATTGGGATGCTAACATAAAACATAGGTAATCTAGGGGATAGTCTCGCTCTAACTAACGTCCATGCTAACTAAGGCTTCCTACAGTCAGGATGGCTCTGGTACCAGCTCTGTGGGGACCCGACTCGCAAGTCGTGATCACCGAATGCTGCGTGTCTGATGATCCCGAGAGATCAATGCTCACTTGAACACCTGAAGCTGAATAACAAGAGTCTTACATCCATACATACCGTCTTACACAAATAGTGACCAACATGGTCAAGTCTTACATCGATAAAGCCTTAAGGGCTGAACATCAAATGAAACATAGCAGCGAAATAAATCGTTTGATAAGTAGAACCCATGCCATCTGCCTTAACCCTACGGGCATTACGATTGGGAAGCGTCCTAGTTCGCGTGATCGTCTCCAAAGAACTCTTCTTGAACTCCGGTTCTTCCATGCTGGTCAATTAAATAACCGTTGGCAAGCCAATGAGTACTTTGAATGTACTACTTAAGCAACCCATGATTTGGTTCAAGGTACAGTAATGCATGACATAGGTAAAGTTTTGCATAAAGCTAGTTTTGAGTGCAGGACATGTTCAACTTCCTATAAAGCATGCATCAAAGAATTCAAGTAACCATAAGAACTGGTCACAGATATCAACATAAATAGAATGGGCACCAACCCATTTATCATAAACAGAGTGGGCACCAACCCATCTCAATCGTGTCAAGTCCTTTGACTTGATCCAAGACAACACCATCACCTCACACACGGGTTTGAAAACAAGTGGGCGTAGCCCAAGAGCGGTTACCCAAGCTGTCCATGACCGTGGACACGGCTATTGAATAGTTTTACACTCTGCAGAGGTTGCACACTTTACCCACTAGATCCGGGAACTTCGTGTCAATCCACGACCGCGGTACCTCAAGTACCGGGGTAAGCACCGATCACTACCTTTCCTAGGCGACACTAACATGGAGTCTACTCGATTCAAGATAACCCCGTGCCCAACATCTCACATAACAATTTCGTGGAGCCTTGCTCCCATATCCATCACATATCAGCAGCACGGGTACCAGCGGTGTGTCGGTGCCCCATAAAGATGGTCATGGCCGCCCTACAGCACGACCCGTCCCAAGAGAGAGCACCAACTCTCCCCGTCACTAATGTCACGGGCTCCAAGCTAGTATCGACTAGGTACTCAATAATGCCCTTTCCCATATAAGGGTAGAGTGGTCGCGCATGTAAGGTTGGAATAACGGTCGCAACTTCGACCAATCCGTTTTGAAAACAACACACACCTTCCTTGGCACACCACTTCGTCATCAAGTGGTCACCCATCTCTTCATCTCCCTCGGGCATAAGTGGCACCCGACGGGGTTTTCGAAAATACTTTTGAAATCACTTTGCCTTCTTCACCATGCACAAACCCATCCCATTTGCGTAGCATCTACATTTGCATCCTATCTACTCCCACCGGCATAACCCTCATAAGAAGGTAGGGCCATGCACAATGCAAGTATCAACGAGGAATGTAATCGTGGCAACCACCCACGTGGTTCACCATCTCGTCATGACTCCGATGCATCATCAATAAAGAACTAAAAATGACATGCATATAAAGGGGTATCATAGTCATGGTCAAAGGGCTGCTTGCCTTGGTTGGCTTGATCTTCAAAGTCTTCAGGCCCTGCTCCTCCTTCTTCCTCAGCTACCTCGTCAAACACGGGATCTAACGTCGCAAGAAAACAACGGGAAAATAAGACAATAATAAAAACAGAAAAATCAAAGTGCTCACAAAAATGTCAACTTATTTTTGTAAAATACTAGAAGGAAAGCTAGGAAGGAGGCAACTTCTGGTTTTGGTTCTGGAGCAGCAGAATAGGAGTTGTGGGTTTTCAAAGGCTTATTTAAATGCCAAAAACCACATTTAAATATTTACAGAGAAGAAAAGGTGATTGGATTTGAGTGAAAGTTGCACCATTAAATAGGTTACAATATTCTAGGAATTTAGAAATTGGAATCAATGTATTTGGATTAATATTCTGCCCTGTGGAATATTTGGAAATAATTCTGAGAAGGAAAAAAGGAAATGGCGCTGTGCCCTTTGGGCGGAGAGGCCACAAACAGCAGCAGCCTGTGGGGAAAACCCAGCCCACGCGGCCGCCACGTCAAGGCGTAAAGGCTGGTCGCCTTCGGCCGGACGGCGGATCGGTCTTGTGTATACAAGACGTTTCAAACTCGACGGTGGAGCCCACCCGTCGAGCGTGAGGTCGACCGACCGCCCCACGGCGGCCGTCGTCTACCTCCGCCAGAGGCGACAGCGAGCTTCGCCGGCGGCGTCTGAGAACACAGGAAGAAGCGCGGAGGCTACCGTTGGACTCGGGAGCGAGTCGCGGTTACGGTGGTGGTGGAGGCGGTCGGGGGGGTGTGCTTCGCCGGCGGCGAGGTCCCATGGCGGAGGTGCCAGGCGCCGGTGGCTCCGGCCGTTCCGGCTGCAAAACGAGGGGGAAAGAGAGGGAAAGCATCGGTGGCGAGGGAGTCGATTCGAGAGAAAAGGCGGAGGAGGCTGTACCTGCAGATCGATGGCGACCGAGGCGGCGGAGCTCGAGCTCGATCTCGAGCTCGGCGGCTCTGGAGAGAAGTGGGTGGATCCGGGGTGGATTGGGTGTGTGGAGCGGCGAGGAGGAGAGAGAGACTCGGGGCGCCTTATATAGGCTGGCGCGGTTCACCGTGGGCGTGGCCTCTGGCGCCATGAGATCAGCTCTGGAGGCCGTGGGAGAGGAGTTGGAGCTGTCCACGGTGCTTGTGGGGATGGAGTAGGCGCCAGGAGAAGGAGAGAGAGCGGGGGAGGTTACGGCGCCCGCGTGTGAGGCCGGCCATTGGCGAGCCGAGGCGGCGTCGAACGCTGCAGGAGGGGAGAGAGGGGAGACAACGGGACTGCACGGCGGCGTGTAGCAGAGCGTCGAGGCACATCATCTGGCGCGATGGGAAGGCACGAGGCGGTCGGGGGCGCGGTGTCAGCGGTCGGCGCTCTGGCGGCGCTCGAGCGCGACTTTGGCCGGCATCCGCGGTTTTTCATGGCCAAGGCGTCCTTTCTGTCTGGAAGCTACGATGGCAGGGGACAAGGCGGGGAAGGGCACAGGATGCTCTGGGGTGCGAAGGAGAGAGAGTGGGCTGTGAGAGGGGAAGAAACTGTTGTCAGAGAGGACAAACGTGATTCCCCCTTCCTCCACATTGCTTCCTCGGGTAGAAAAGTGTCTAAGTGTGAGGGGAGTGAGGAGGGGTTGTGGCAAAAAGGTGAACTCAAGGAGATTAGTGAAAGTGGCAAAAATAGGCTTTTTAGTATTTTGCCAGAAGGTGATTGATGGAGTTTTGGTTAAGCTAATAATTCCCACTGGCCAAGATACTCCAAGGGGTGAAATGTCACATATATTTAGGGCCTTCCACCCATTTTGAGCTTAATAGGACAAAGTTGCCAATGCAACTCTTGCAAACCCTAGAAATGGGCAGAAATGGATTTGTGTAGATCCAGTGGAGTAAATCATTTCTCCTTGATGCACCACTTGGTGTGGTGGCCTCATTTGATCACATGATCAGGCTCACCAAAGTTGGGGTCTTGGAGAAAAAGTTGGTAGTGCAAAGTGATTCAAACTTGATTCTGGTCAGAGAGGGTTTTGAGGCACTTTGACCAAGATTTCCTCTTCTCCAACCTGTGCCATTTGGTCCAGATGCATCATTAGACCAATGAAGCATGTCCACCAAGTTTGAGCACATTTGGACATACTTGGCAATGTAAAGTTGATCAAACTTTAGAACGGACAGAAATAGTTTTGAGGGGTTTTGATGGTGTTATCTTGTTCTCCAAGTCATGGGACTTGGCAAGATCATCTAATATGTCATATGTGACATGATAGAATTTTCCTGGAATTTTTGGAGAATATTTTCTTTGTAAATATTTCAAAAGCTTGAAATATCCAGGAAGGGTTTTAGAGGGATTTGACCAATATTTTGAACATGACCAGGTGTTGAAACTCTTATATATGGACAATATATGTCCTATGAGTTTCCCTAAATTTTGCCAAATATTTTTGAAACAGTAAAGTAATTTTTTCCTATTAAAGACCATTTCTGGCCTTAAGAAAAAGCCTTTAAATAAAATAGAACTGTAACTTTTGAAATTATATTTTTGTGGTTCCTGGGCATCCTATATCTAATAGGAGTCAAATATATTTTTGGAAAGATTTTTACTGCCCTTAATCAAGTACTTGCAGTGCAAACCTCAATTCAGGGGTTTTTGGAAAACTAATTTTTGAAAATACTTTCTGGCCAAATTATTTTTGTAAGAAAATTCTATATAGCACTATTCACATGGCATGGTCATTGGTCAGGAGCTTGGGGTAAGGAGATGGAATAAAGAGGGTAGAGTAGTTGACTTCAAGAAGCACTTGAAAAGAAACACAGAGAGAAAACCAACTCCAAATAAAAGCCAAATTATGCAAAAAGTTTTTGTTGGTCCAAATTTTCATGCTTTATTGATGAAAATTAGATGTTACAAAATGCAGGGTGTGACACCCCCCGGGCCAGTGCTTGTCTAAGTGCTGGTCCGAACCGAGCCGCCTGCGGGGCCCCCTCGGGGAAACTCGAGATCTGGTTTTACTCGTAGCCTGTCTCATCCGGTGTTGCCCTGAGAACGAGATATGTGCAGCTCCTATTGGGATTGTCGGCGCATCGGACGGTCTTACTGGTCTTGTTTTTCCATTGTCGAAATGTCTTGTAAAATGGGATTCCGAGACTGATCGGGTCTTCCTGCGAGAAGGTATATCCTTCGTTACTCGCGAGAGCTTATCATGGGCTAAGTTGGGACACCCCTGCAGGGTATTATCTTTCGAAAGCCGTGCCCGCGGTTATGTGGCAGATGGGAATTTGTTAATGTCCGGTTGTTGATAACTTGACACCAGATCCGAATTAAAACGCATCAACCGCGTGTGTAGCCGTGATGGTCTCTTCTCGGCGGAGTCCGGGAAGTGAACACGGTTTTGGGTTATGTTTGACGTAAGTAGGAGTTCAGGATCACCTCTTGATCATTTCTAGTTGACGATCGTTCCTTTGCTCCTCTTCTCGCTCTCATTTGCGTATGTTAGCCACCATATTTGCTTAGTGCTTGCTGCAGCTCCACCTCATTACCCCATCCTTCCTATAAGCTTAAATAGTCTTGATCTCGCAGGTTTTGAGATTGTTGAGTCCTCGTGACTCACCAGATCCTATCACAACAGCTGTAGGTGCCGATGATACCAGTGCAGGTGATGCAACCGAGTTTAGATGGGAGCTCAACGAAGATCTTGGTCATTGCTATGTTTCTTTTCATGTTGATTAGTAGTGGAGCCCAGTTGGGACGATCGGGGATGTAGCAGTTGGGTTATCTTCTTTTCTTTTGGCTTCGTCCGTAGTCGGACCATGTGTGTACTCTGAATGGTGTATGAATTATATGTTCATTGTGTGAAGTGGCGATTGTAAGCCAACTCTTTATCCCATTCTTGTTCATTACATGGGATCGTGTGAAGATGACCCTTCTTGCGACTAAACCACCATGCGGTTATGCCACTAAGTCGTGCTTCGACACGTGGGAGATATAGCCGCATTGTGTGTGTTACAAGTTAGTGTCGAGCCATCCCGACTTAGGAGCCCCCGCTTGATCGAATCGTTGGCATTGTTGAGTCTAGAACAAAAATGTTTTGAGTCTTAGGATTATATATATCGGAGTAGGATTCTTTTTACTCCTCGGTCCTTAAATCGCTCTGGTGAGGTCTCTGGCGTAGATGTTTTGACTTTCCTCTCCTCAAATTTCACTAAATTTTTTTAGGATCACGCGGGTTTCTTGGAATCGTTCCGATATTCTTATGACGAGAACATTGTTCTTGGTGCCTCCCAACATTTAGGGGTTGTGGCAGTGTCCCGGGGAGTTGAGCTCCAAGGTGTTGTCGTCATAATTTTATCGTTGCAGTTCTGGAATACCTGAGTTTTGCCGACATCGAAAATCTCTTTTATGCAGTTGTTGGTGAGATAACCTCGACGCCACCCAGTACTGGGGAGTTTGGGAGTATTGCCATAGCTCGTATAACGGATGCTTTTCGAAGGTTGAGGTACACGATTTCCGGAGTTTTCTTGGTTATGTGTTGAAGGATGGATACAGCTGGATGTAGGGATTGTTAGTTTTGGGTGATATATATATTGCTTCCCCTGTATCCCCAACACCAGATTGCATAACCAGAAAGTTTCGGGAGTTTTATAGGTGGGAATTAAGGTAGCTCCTAGAATATCTTTGTGACAGATGCATGATATGAGATTGGGGTTCGACGTCTAGTGGTCCGCCTATCCACGGTCATTTTTTGCAGTGGTCTCGTTGTGTCTTAAAGAACCCTTGGCTATGCTGGTTCGGGGACACTTCGTATGTCATGTGCACTGCCTTGTACATGATGGTCTTTGTCTGATCGAGCCGTGTGGGCCCCACCACGAAAAACTTGACGAAATCTCTATCATATGTTTGTTCCGGCTTATTCTGCAAGCCAAATCCTTTGTTTTGTTTTATTTGTGGTATTCGAGTTGCTTCGAAGTCAAGTGTTGATTCCATACCTTTCCTAAACGGTGTTCTCATATTCCTATGTGAATACTAATCCTTCTTGATCTTCGAGTTTGTCATCTCAATTTCTTCTCAACCAGTGTGCTTCTTTTCAAGTGGATCCAATCATTTCAACATCCGCAAGATCAATTTTAAGTTTTCTCAACGGTGTTTGTTCCATCTTCCCCAAGTTGCCTTTGTTTTCCCGCCCTCCCACCCTTTTCTTCAAGGACTCAGATTTCTTAATCAAGTATCCTTTTATTGATGCGAAGTCTCTACATTCTTTTTCGTCAATGTTCTTATCCGGTTATTCTCAGGAAGATACTAACGGAGCTTCAAGTTTATTATTCCATGTCTCTTTTCTTCTCCGGTGGATTCAATTCAAGCTTTCGGTTTTCATCATATTCCTTTCCTCGTTTCTAATGCTTTCTCATGCCGATGCACCTCTTAATCAGTCACTTCTCGCTATTCATTTGTTCCGGAGTGCTTAAGATTTTCTTAGGAAGATTTGTGTTTCCATTCTCAATCCGTTCAAGTTACTTTGAGGTTGTTATCTCATTTAAGCCATTTATTTCAACCGGTGCAATCTCTCTTGTCAAGCAATCTTTTCAACAGTGTTTTCTTTTGAGTGGGCCATAACCCACATGTCTTTTCCAGGATCTTACCTGACTCTTTTAATTCTTTCTGGAGTTATTCTCAAATTCATTGCAAAGTTTGACGTAAGAATGAATTATCATCAGTCAAATGTCTTTCTCCAAGATCTGTCAAATTCTTTTAATTGTTGGTTCAACCTTTCTAATTGTCATTCCGGAGTGCCTCAACAATTCATGGTGGTGTTTCTCGTCGTCATTCTCGAATTTTGAAGACAGAAGAAGAGTTCATCTTAAATCCTTACCCGTTCTTCCAAAGATTCATGGTTCTAGCTTGATGCCATCCTCTCATAATTGTTTTTGATTGTGACAATTCTTTTCTTACCAGCCGGAGCATTTCATGAGTTGTTTCCATTTTTTTCCTCCGAAGGCAATCATGTCATAATTCTTCATGCTCATTGTGTAGCTATCGTTCTCCAAATCTTATCGGTGCATAGTTTAAATACCCTCTAATCAGTTCATGATCTCTTCGTTCTCATGTATCTAAATCCCCTCAAGTATCTTCATTTGTTTTCCAATTCTTCCCGGTGAATTATGCCTTTGCTACTTTAATTTTCAATTCTTACGGTGGTTCTTTCAACATTCCTCTTCTGTTGTTATCGTATCAATTAATTTGTTCTTTCCGAATCCTACCTGTGGATCGTTGAAGACTTTTCTGAAGTTTACGCTATATCCCTTTTAATCCTTTCTACGAGAATAAGTAGCATGCCTATCTTCTTGTCATCAATTTAATTTTCATGAAAGATAAGCATACAATAAATCTTATTCTTATTCCTCGAGGTGATTCAATTCTTTTCTTCCGAAGATTGTTCATAATGAAGTAATTCTCGGTTCCTAGTTGTTCATCTTTTTTTTCCGGAGTTCCAAGCTTTCTCGGTTATCTCGTTGCGAAGCTCCATCTAAATCATTACAAGGCTTCACCTTGTGTTTTCAACTTCTCCTTCTTTCCACCACCCTTTTAATACCGGAGTTTCTTCATGGTGGTTCTTCAGGGATTCCTTTCATTCTTCAATTGTTCTTCAAGATTTCTCTCAAAGTTAAGATCCGCCAAGCTATACTCTAAGATAAGCATGGTGCTCAACACATGTTTTGTTTTGGGGAGTTAGAGTATTCTTCATCTTGCATTCCAAAGTGCGATTCTTTCTACCTTATCTTCTGAGGTAGTGTTAGGTCATTCTTGATAATTTCCCTTCGCATTTCATGATTCACAAGTTTTCAAGAGTGACATATTTAAATCGGTCATTTTCTCCTTGTTCAAGAGATCTTTTCAACCGTCAATCTCTTCATTGGAGTTATCTTGGTATAGATTTCACCTAAAGCCTTCCCTAAGGAATGTTGCTATTTTGTTGCTTATTTATGACCCAAGTTATCTCTTTTCCATCTTGATGGAACAAGCTTTCATCTTTTCGTTAATCTCAAGCAAGCAATTGTTTCCGTTAGTGGCCGGTTGTCACCTCATAATGTTGAGATGTTTCCATAAGCCCACTACAAACTTATTCTTTTCATTGTTGGTCTTCCAACAACTCTATTCTAACCTTCTTGCAAGGATGCCTTCCAAATTCATTTGTGGTAGAAGTTGTCATTTTCTTCTCCGTCCCTTTGTTCCAATGATCTATCTTCTATTCTTTCTTCCGGGGACATTGTGATGTTGCTCTTTTCACTCATCATCTCGATTGTGAGGATCGTGTTCTTTTCGTGCTTATCCATTTAACCGAAGTGTTGTGTCATCTCTTCAAGTTCTTTCATCTTATCAAGTTTTGCCTCTCTTTTCAACCTTAGTGCTGTCTGAAATCCTTCTTACCCATTGTGCCATTCTTTCAGCAGTTCCGGAGGCAGTGTGTTGTTGATTTCATCAAGTATCATCCCATCTTCTCAAGTTCATGTTCTATTCCTTCCATGTTCAACCGGAGTGCTGCCCGAATTCTTCCTCTCTCATCTTGTATTAACCCGAGTGGTTTCGAATTCTATCTTGTCCATTAAACTCCTTATTCATGTCTTTGCGACCTTCAAGTCCTCGTAATGTTCCTTGTTCCTCTTTTCTAACAGATTGTTTGCAATCTCGTTCATCTCTATTGTACTCTTTCTTTTAAATTGCTCAACCTCTCAAGGTTCGTGGTTTCACTCGTTTGTCAAAGAAGCAACTTAGTTTTACCTCTTCTCTTCCTCTTCCGTTTCTCTCCGGTGCCATCCTAGATCTCGGGACGAGATCCTCTTGTAGTGGTGGAGTGTTGTAACGCCCCGAGACCGACGCTCGAGAAGACTTCCAGCTACTCCAAGTTTCGTCGTGTGATTTGTTTTGTTTGTTGCATCATTTGCATTGCATCATGCCATCATGTCATTTAATTTTTAAAAACTCAACTAAATAAATTGTATGGATCTTTGATCCTTTTTAAATCGAGGGAAGGGTGACTTCACTTTACAACATATCCTCCCAATATTATTAGGGAGCTATAATAAATATTCCATTAACTGGAAATCACCCATAACACATTTGCATTATTCTTCTACTCTTCTTATATCCGACTCAACCTTCTATCCTGCCTTTTCGATCTTTTAGTAAAATTGAGTTGCAATTTTACTTGTCCATAAATGTTCCAAATCTGCCCATAAATCACATCTGGTCTGTAGGGTCACCCCCTATAATTTCAACCCATTTGGAGTTCATTCGAATGGGTTTCGAAATTCGAACTTGTCTGAGTTAAATTCAACAGGTGTGGATTTTACTCCCTCTAAAAGTCCTGAGTCTAATTTTGTCAAATTCCTCACATTTTTGTGAGTCTGGGAAATAATCCCCATGTCCAACCTCTTTCCCAAACCCTCTCTTTCTCTTTCTTCTTTCTAATTCTTTTCTGCATAAGAGAGAGGGAGAAGAGAGCCCAGCAGCCTAGTCAGGCAGGCCCATCTGCGCCTAGGCCCAGCCGCCTCTATAACCCTAGCCCGATCGAACCCTCCTCTCGATCGCTACCTCGTTCCCTCACAGCGTCGCCACCCCTTCGTCTCGATCCCCATCGCATCAGCATCTCTCGCCTGATCCCCTTCACACCCACACCGCCCCGCGCCTCCCCATAGACCATGTCGCCTCCGTGCCACCAGCCAGCCACCGGAGCCCGCCGCCGCCACCGCCGGATCAGGCTGCGCTTCGCCGGGTCCTCCCCTGCCACCGCCACCGGCTTTTGCCTCGCCACGCTGCCCCAGGATCTAGCTCCCTCCTCCTCGCCCCTGCCGTCTTCGGCGTCGTGCTGGCGAGCGCCATCGCCGGAGCAGCTCCTTTTGCCGAGCGCCACCACGAGCCCCAAGCGTCGCCCCTGCTCCCTCCATCGCCAGCACCCTGCCTCCTTCACGCCTCCCCATCAACATCTCCGGCGCCCCTGCCTCCCGTCGGCCCCTGCTGATGCCATGGCCGCCTCGGCAGCAAGCTTGCCTTCGCCTCTCCTGCTGCATCGCCGACCTGCATCGCCTCGGTTTCCCGCGACCTCGCTCCGCGCCATCCTACCCCCTGCCCCAAGTTCCGCCGCCCGTTGCCTCCTCTGCATCGGTGACCGACCATCAGGGGCGGGCCCAGGAATTCAAGACCGTCTATTCAAAATTTGAAAACTTTTTTTTGTATCCTACAACCTTCCTTTTGGTGCGTAAAACTTTTTTTTGGAAGCCTATAGCCTTCCTTTACTTGTACTCATCAAACCAAACCGGTTGGGCGATGCTTACCTCCTTGATTATGTTGTGGAAAATCTTTCTTCTTCATCTTTGGTTTACATCGTCCCAATGCAATAGTGCAGCCTGCATAGTGCACATTCTCATGTCTAAAAATTCATAATTGGCTGCAAACTAGTCTTTACTTAACCAATAATTAAATAAGAAAGTCAAGTGGTGAAAATACTTACTTAGATGCGAACTATGCTCCTGCAATAGTGCAGCTCTTTGGACGATGAGAAGAACCGTGCCTATTGCTTACAAAATCAGATTGGCAGAACCTCTGAAGTAAAAAAGGAGACATAACCTGTAAGATGAATTCAGTGGCACTTCAGGTTCAGAGATGAGGCGATTCGTGAAGTTGGTTGTTGCTTACAAAATCAGTGCTGTGTATTTGAAACTGAATCAATGCGGTCTGTTATCTTTGTTGTCGATGAGAAAATTCAGAACTTTGTGAAGGGATGCAGGCAGGAGAGGAAGCGAGGGTTCGTCGCTGTGGACCGGGCGGCCGTGCACTGCGTCTTGAGGCGACGACGGCAACAGCCTGCCGGCCGCCAGTGATGCGCTGGCGCGATGGTTGTGGCGGCGGACGGCAGTTCCGCCAGTTAGGTGTGCGATCCATGGAGGCGGGTGTGGCGGAGCAGCGGAGGAGAGGTGCGGTTCGTGATCGATCTAGTTTTTTTGGCGGCGATGTATACGTGCGATGCGCTTCGGGCCAAGGTGTGGACTCGAGGAGAGGGTGGGCTCTTGGGCCAGCCTATGTTTTGGGCTTATAAATGCTTAACAAGCACGTTGGCGTATCCGTTTCGTTTTTTCTTGTACTCACACTGTATATATACTATATATACCATATTTTTTGCCGAAAACAATGGGTATTCAGCTGCATACCCTTGAATTGAGGTGGGCCCGCCCCTGCCGACCATGGCCTCTGTTTCACCATATCCTCCTGCCCGCACCGCGCCATGGCCCTCCCGAGGCCATCACCACGCAACACCTTGTTGGCCTCCTCTTTGCCTGCACCACATCGCTCCACCAAGGTCGCCACTCGTTGTCATGATGAGGCCTCCTGCCGTCTTTGCTGTTGGGAGTTTTTCTCTCGAGCTCCACCTTCAAACCCTGCTGCTGCCTTATCGAAGTCCGCCAAGGCCCTCTGTTTGGCCCCGGTGACCCTTGGCTCCTGTGCACGCCCTGCGCCATTTACCTCCATTGCCTTGTTGACGCCAAATTCAACTACACTGCAAGACCCGGGGCTCCGCACTGCCTCCACAACCACCGAACCAGGAACACCAAGGCCATCTTCGAGATTTTCGCCAAGTACCAGGACGTCAAGTTCCTCGCCGGACCCGAACATCTACGAAACGCGTACCACTACTTCTAATACCGTCGCCCCGAAGACGTTGGATTCGTCAAGTACCTCTCCGAAACGAATGAGTACAACTACTTCCACTACGACCGCTGCGAGAACGTCTACTTCCATCTACACCGCATTGAACTTGTTCTTCCCCGAAAACGCACGCTTCAAAGGTATAACCACCGAGATGACCGTCCGTGCCTGAATGCATGTGTTGTATGAGATGCTCGTGTTTGCTTTGTGTCCGAGAGAGGTCTTTGCACGTTCCTCGTTTGCCATGCCGCCGTCCCTTTGAAACCCGGAATTCGGGAGCACCCCACCATCCTTGCATGACACGCTTCCGCACACTTCTCGTTTGCATCGGTATCTCAGTCAAGTTATCGGGATCGATATGTTGCCGTGGCATCATTTTTGAATTCGTTGCCGTGGCACCTCTTCTTTCCACCACGGTGACAAATGCTTCATAACATGCTTATGTCAACATTTTCATAAAATTGCATATAACTTGAATATGTCATCTGCATCATGATAACAACAATTTAAAATGTTTATATTTGTTGTTTCCATTAATTTGCTCAATGCACATGAGGATTTTCCGGAATTGTTGTTTGTTATTTCCGGCCTCATTTAAACTTGCCTAAATAGTTAGTTTACTTATGCTTCACCTCTTGCCATGTTAATAACATTTAATATTGTTGTGTACCTAACCGAGAGTAAACTAAAATAATTGATGTGGTGCCAGTCAATATGCAACTTCGTTGCATATTGAGCTCCACTTAACTTATAGTATTGTTTGTAGCACTTTGCCATGCCATGCCTTATTAAACCGGACATGCATCATACTTGTTTGTGCATCATGACATGTTTATGCTTGTGTGTTTACCTTGTTGCTTGCTTCTTTCCAGTTAGCTTCTCTCGTTAGCTTCGGTTTCGTTTCGGATTTATGAGGATTCATTCGACTACGTCCGTTTGTCTTCTTCATGGACTCATTCTTCTTCCTTGCGAGATTTTAGGCAAGATCACCATTACCCTCGATATCACTTCTATCTTTGCTTGCTAGTAGCTTCGTTCTATCACTAGGCTGCGCTACCTATCACTTGTTTACCAAGCCTCCCAAATTGCCATGAACCTCTAACCTTTGTCACCCTTCCTAGCAAACCGTTGTTTGGCTATGTTACTGCTTTGCTCAGCCCCTCTTATAGCATTGTTAGTTGCAGGTGAAGTTGAAGATTGCTCCATGGTGGACAGGATTATGTTGGATATCACAATATCTCTTATTTAATTAATGCATCTATATACTTGGTAAAGGGTGGAAGGCTCGGCCTTATGCCTGGTGTTTTGTTCCACTCTTGCCGCCCTAGTTTCCGTCATACCGGTGTTATGTTCCCGGATTTTGCGTTCCTTATGCAGTTGGGTGATTTATGGGACCCCCTTGACAGTTCGCTTTGAATAAAACTCCTCTAGCAAGGCCCAACCTTGGTTTTACCATTTGCCTCACCACCACCTATACCTTTCCCTTGGGTCGGCCAACCCGAGGGTCATCTTTATTTTAGTCCCCCCGGGCCAGTGCTTGTCTAAGTGCTGGTCCGAACCGAGCCTCTCTGGGGCCCCTCGGGAAACTTCGAGGTCTGGTTTTACTCGTAGCCTGTCTCATCCGGTGTTGCCCTGAGAACGAGATATGTTCAGCTCCTATTGGGATTGTCGGCGCATCGGGCGGTCTTGCTGGTCTTGTTTTACCATTGTCGAAATGTCTTGTAAACCGGGATTCCGAGACTGATCGGGTCTTCCTGGGAGAAGGTATATCCATCGTTAATCGTGAGAGCTTATCATGGGCTAAGTTGGGACACCCCTGCAGGGTATTATCTTTCGAAAGCCGTGCCCGCGGTTATGTGGCAGATGGGAATTTGTTAATGTCCGGTTGTTGATAACTTGACACCAGATCCGAATTAAAACGCATCAACCGCGTGTGTAGCCGTGATGGTCTCTTCTCGGCGGAGTCCAGGAAGTGAACACGGTTTTGGGTTTTGTTTGACGTAAGTAGGAGTTCTGGATCACCTCTTGATCATTTCTAGTTGACGATCGTTCCTTTGCTCCTCTTCTCGCTCTCATTTGCGTATGTTAGCCACCATATTTGCTTAGTGCTTGCTGCAGCTCCACCTCATTACCCCATCCTTCCTATAAGCTTAAATAGTCTTGATCTCGCGGGTTTTGAGATTGCTGAGTCCTCGTGACTCACCAGATCCTATCACAACAGCTGCAGGTGCCGATGATACCAGTGCAGGTGATGCAACCGAGCTTAGATGGGAGCTCAACGAAGATCTTGGCCATTGCTATGTTTCGTTTCTGTTGATCGATAGTGGAGCCAGATGGGACGATCGGGGATCTAGCAGATTGGGTTATCTTCTTTTCTTTTGGCTTCGTCGAGAGTCGGACCATGTGTGTACTCTGAATGATGTATGAATTATATGTTCATTGTGTGAAGTGGCGATTGTAAGCCAACTCTTTATCCCATTCTTGTTCATTACATGGGATCGTGTGAAGATGACCCTTCTTGCGACTAAACCACCATGCGGTTATGCCTCTAAGTCGTGCTTCAACACGTGGGAGATATAGCCGCATCGTGGGTGTTATAGGGTTTTCCTTCGATACAAATCCTCGTTTCATGTGTCAATTAATGCGTATTTTTTTCTCGAAAGACCAAAGAGCTAACTATCTCACTCCTCATCGCTTGATTAATGCAGCGCCATGCAAACGAACCTTCTCACTTCCGCATGCATGTAGGGGATATTAATGTCCTTGTTTGCTAACCCCATCAATTTTGCCTCGATTAGTGTTAGTGGCCCTTTTTAAATTGTAATTTTGATATACTGGCCTTGTGTACAAAAAAATGGAGGTAGTAACTATATTTGAATTCCTTGCCCATTGCGGTGACGTCGACAACTTTTTTTTGTGGTTTGGTGAAGTGCGTTCGACGGAAAACACTGTCAGTGTACTAAAGTAGGGGCACCTTAGTACCCCGAACTTGGGCACGGGAAGTCGCAGCGCCCCGCGGCAAGGCTTGCCGGGCGCCCGCCAAGATCCTCCATCATCCCTAGTTACTGCCATTCAAGAACAAAGTATTAACTAAGAAGACAAGGCCCCGGCAAAAGGAGCTTGCCGGGAAGACAAGACCCCGGCGAGGGGAGCTTGCCGGGAAGGACAAAGACCCCGGCAAGAGGAGCTTGCCGGGAAAGCCAACCAACACACTTCAGAAAACTTGCCGCAACGCCCCGCGCGTCCCGGCAAGGCCCGGCGAGCGGCAAGCTTGCTGGTGCGACAAGACAACGGCCGCGGCAAGACACTTGCCGCGGCAAGGCTACCACTCTGCACCCAAGCTCCAGCGCATCCAACGACGTGTCACCCCAGGACCATCCCAGGAGCACGTGGCGAGGCGTTGTGCAGCCATGCGGTGCGAGGTGGCAAGCGAAGCTGACAAGGAGGCCATCGTGGCGATCGGTGGCGCCCCTAACGGTCGCTTCCTTTCACTGTTTGGGCGACCAGACGGGCATTAAATGCCCTTGTCCCCTGCCGTCAGAGTTAGGTAGGGGACACTTTGGACACCTTGTTGTACCAACCTGCGTTTTCCCTTCGACCCCTCTTTCTCGCTGCCACACGGCCGACCCCTTAGACTATAAAAGGGAGGCCCATGCGCACGTAGAAGAGGGGTCGGGGTTCGGCGGTTCGGAATTTTGGTTCCGCAGCTGGCTCGGTTCATCCGACGCATCCCACACCACAACTCGCTCACACTCTTGGGCAAGAACATAATACCAACACAAAGCAGCAGTAGGGGTTTTATCTCTCCGGAGAGCTCCGAAGCTGGGTAAAATCCCCCGTGTGCTCCCGCCTCGATCTGCTCTGCGTGCGCCCTCCGCTCCCTTGCCGGACAAGAAGGGGCCCCCTGTGCCCCATAGGTGCTCGTGTCCCGTAGAAGCCCACGACATCTTTGGCGCGCCAGGTAGGGGGGCGTCAAGGTCATGCGCATCTGATCCGGCGTCTGCGCACACTACATCAACATCTTCATTGGATATCGTGCCGCCACCGGAGCAAACGGGCGGTGTGGTGGACGCCGGCGGAAGAGCGGGCGCCGCCGGAGGGACTCATATCGCCACCAGGTCCAAGGACAAGGCCCCGCAAGCTTCAGCGTCTAGACATCCATCGCGCCCCTCTCAGGAGGTGCAGGATCGACAATGCCACGGTGCTCCTGGCGCCGTGCTCGCGTTGGAACAAGGCCAAGCTGGTGGGTCGCGGGACGCTCAAGGCCAACGTACGCGTCAACACGCTGGCACGAGCACAGTGCGGTCTCCAGCGACAAGCAGGGGGCTCCCTCGACGAGTTCTGATTCCGGCAAGGATGAGCCTATGCAACCACAAGAAAAAAAGTTGGTTATTGGCGACTACTTTCCGGCAGAGCTCCCCGGAGCCGCCGCCAAGGAGGCCCCCAGGATCAACACAGAAAGCGTTGAGGAGCCGTCTGCTCCGACAAGCCCTAGGGTTTGTTTCGTTGAAGCAGACGCTCCCGACAAGCTGCGTCCAGACACGCTTGCCGGGGAGCATCACGCTCCTGCGGGATCCCAAATTCTTGCCGTAGAAGCGAATGTTCCCGCAGCAGCATTTACGCCTTTAGTCCTCGTTGTCGGAGCTTGATAACGATGTGGACTAGGTGTCATTCAAAGAAGCATAGCCTTGCCGGAATGCAGATGACAGAAAAGCTAAGTTGCCAAAGTTTGAGCATGATCAAGTTTTAAATTTTTAAGTTATATTCCTTGAACGTCTGTGCCTTGTATGGAAAACCTGTGCGCGGAGGAATCGACTCGCGGCTAGGTCGCGCCCTTGATTTGTTTCGAGTCCGCTCAACAATACAAGTGAGCTGCAACTAGCCCCGACAAGGTTTCTTGCCGGAGGCAGCACCGCCAGCGGGCTGCTGATGTTCCGCACTCAGCAAGTGTGCTTGCGCCGGCAAGTTCCCTCAGAGCGTAGGGTAAAAGCATGCAAGGGATGTAACGGAGTAAAGGATATAACATAGCTAGCTTTGCTCAGAATAAAGTTATATATTACAGTAAATAACTTGCCGTGCTCTAAGAGATAGTTCCTATGACACATCTAGCAGCGGCAAGAACAAGGAAAGAGAAGAAAGGTGCGCCGGCACCTGGGTCCCAGCAAGCCAGCTGTCAGGACCCCGACTCAATGTCACATCGATCTAGCCTGTAACACCTCATATCACTTTGCGGCCTCACGCACGGTATCCCCACGGGTGTCGCCTTACCTTTGCCCGGGACCGTTTGCGCCTTTTGGCACACGTATATGATAGTGTCGCTAGCATCCATATGATAAGGAGCCCGGGCTGACATGGCTAGTCGTAAACCAAAAGTGGCACAAACTTACAGGGACAGGCATCCATGACCCAGCATCGAACGTGTCGGTCATCAGCGAGTAAGTTCCGAGCTGTAGCACTGGGCTAGCAGGACTCCGGCAAACCGGGCTGTAGCGGGCTAACAGGACTCCGGTATCCATCGCGTGACATTTCCCCGAAGGGACAGACACAGGAACGAGGAAGGACACATGCCGGCCAGCCTAAGTGTTCCGGAGCAGTAGCAAGCTACCATGGCTCGGTGGAAACACTAGGAGACATTTTCCGGTAAGAGAGGCTACTAAAGATAAACAACTAGATAGTCAGATCCCACACATACCAAGCATTTCAATAACATACACACAATATGCTCGATATGTGCAAATACAACATGGCATCACAACATGACTCTACGACTCAAATACTTATTCACTAGGCCCGAGGGCGAGATATTACAAGCAGGGGTCTCATGACCCAACATTGAGAGCATACAAGTCAAAGCACAAGCGGAAGCTTAACATGTCCGATCTACGACATCTACAAATGAAAAAGGCTTGAAAGCGACTATCTACCAGATCTGCCGAGGGCACAAGATCGTAGCTGAGGTAACAAGCTAAGCGTCGAAGTCCACGTGGAACTACTAGCGAGACTGAAGTCTCTGCAAAAACATAAAATAGGCAAGCGTGAGTACAAATGTACCCAGCAAGACTTACATCGAACTAACTACATATGCATCATTATCAATAAAGGGGATGGTGGAGTTTAACAGCTGACAAGCCAGCTTTGACTCGGTGGCTATCCTAAGCTACATTGCAAGTAACTCTTTTGAGGTGGCGCACGAGTCCACATATTCACCATATCAATACACCACTATGGATCCGCTCCGTCTCCCACGAGAACGCCATCCATAGCACTCACGCTTATCTTGCGTATTTTAGGGTATCCACTTTCACTTGTCTATGAACTGTTATAGGCAACCCGAAGTCCTTTACCGCGGACACGGCTATTGAATAGATAATGTTAACCCTGCGGGGTGTACTTCTTCATACATGTTTCCACCACTTAGCGTCGCACACGACATGTGCTCGGCGGACTTCAGCGCCGGCGTGGGTGTAGACCACGACCTACCTGAACACTCAAGTCTCTAGTCCAGGTTTATCGCCTATTTGGGTTCCATCTATGAGGAGTTCGGCGAAGTTTCGCTCACAGCCCCAAGCGATGTGAGCAGGGTTCCGTGACACCAAGCAGGCGCCCGGTTTACATCTGCCACGTGCCTACCGCATCACAGCCCACCCCTACGGTCGAGATGCGCCTGGCCTCCAAACATACTACAAACACCAGAAACTACTTGCAACTCCTGGACAGAGGACAAGGGTGAATAAGAAGTCGAGCGGGGTCATATTTCAGGGCCCAATGCATGGTAGTAGCTGAATCATGGATCACAAACACAGAACTCAGTTCCTAAGGACGGCTTCAATGAGACAACCCACCATGTACTCCTACATGGCCTCTCACCGATACCTTTACCAAATCGTGTTCACACACTTAGCTCACACGCAATAGGACATGTTCACACACCTCTGACTCATCCTCGATGAATCAGACCGACTCAACTCTAAGCAATAGCAGGCATGACAAACAAGCATGTATGAGTAGGCACAACAGGGTTCAAACAACTCCTACTCATGCTAGTGGGTTTCATCTATTCTTGTGGAATGACAGGTCATGCAATGGATAAGGGGTTCAGCTACGCAGCAAGTAACAAATGATTCGTTGTTGTCCTAATGCAGTAAAAGAGAGCAGGAGCGAGAGAGTGGGATTATATCGGAATGAACAAGGGGGTTTTGCTTGCCTGGCACTTCTGAAGATAATATAGTTCTTCATTGGTGTCATCGAACTCATCGTCGGGACCACGTCTATCGAGAGGGGACAAATACCGGCAACTGAGAAAGAACACAATCAATGCAATGCTACAATATGATGCATGATCATGACATGGCAATATGCTGTGATTTGAGCTAATGCATCTCGCTATGATTTAAATGAAGTTGGTTTGAATACATGATCCAAATTCAAACTCCATATATGATTATTTAAATGCCCTTTATTTGTTTTGTCCAAAACAGAGGACAAACATTGTTCAAACATGCATGAAAATGGTACAGATGGATTCCTTGAATTTTTCTGATAATTTTTCATATATGACTTGTTTGATTTGGAGCTACGGTTGAATTTCTATGAATTTTAGAAATTTGTCCTATTTTCTGGAATTTCCTGGATTTATTTTAAATCCAGAAAATGGTTAACTGCGTCAGCATGACGTCAGGGTGACGTCAGTAGGTCAAAGGCGCCAGCCCAGGTCAAACCTGACGGCTGGGACCCACAAGTCAGTGACTGTGGCTAATCCTAATATAACTTAAACCTAACCTAGTTTAATTAGTCGGGCCGGGCCCGCATGTCAGTGAGTCAGTGGCTTAACTAAAATTAGCTATTAAATTAACCAAAAGTTAGCAGGGCGGGCCCACTGCCGCTGACCCAGGGAAGTCAAGCAGGTCAAACCCGCCGGTCAAAGTGGTCAAGACGCCGGCGTTTAGCCGCCAGCGAGGCTAGATCTGCGGCGGGCTTGATTTGGTCCTCCGTCGACCAAATCGGCGGCGGAGATCTTCTGGCGTGGTGTCGGGAGCTACCGCATCCACTTGGTGTGAGTGCTTGGACAGGGACGCCGGAAAGCAGCGGCGAAGCTCGGGCGGCCGGAGTTGAGGCGAACTCGAAGCCGTTGCTACGGTGCGGCGTGGAGGCTCGGGTCAACTCCTACAATACCTAAGAGGTGCGGGAGGTCGAAGGACGAGCGGAGAGGCCGTTGCGTGGCGGAGCCACGTCGGCGGCGAAGCTCAGCGGTGGCGCCAGGTGTGCTCGGTGCGGTTGCTATGGCGGCAGCAGAACGGAGAGGGAGGAGAGGCGAAGCTCACGCCGGTCACGGCGGAGCAGACGGCGAGGTCGGGCGGAACCGAGCGAGCGGGCGGCGAGGATCTCCGGCGGCCGGCAGCGAGATGAGGATGATGGCGTCGCTTAAGGCGTTCAGCGGCGCGTGTGCCGTCTTGGGGCTCCGTGGCGTCGGCGGAGCCTCTGGACAGCACGGAGAGGCGAGGGAAGGCGAGGCTGCGGTTGCGCTCGTCGGGCGGCGACAAGGGCGTTCGGGCGAGAGAGAGGAAGCAGAGGAGAGAGGGCCGTGGGGAGAGTGGCGAGAGAGACCCGGGGCTGCAGGCGTCTCTGAGCGGATCGAGGCGAAGGAGCGGCCGCCAAGTAGCAAGGAGGTGGCTGAGGCGAAGGCTGGCTGCGCCTCTCGCCTCTTGGCGAGAGGTTGAAGGCGACCGCCATGCACAGTGGGCTGGGCCTCGGCCTCTGAGCTAGGCCACTGGGCTGCCAGTGGCGCCTGTAAGCTTCGCTCTTTTTTAATTTCCTTCTGTTTTGTTTAATTTACTTCCTTTTTCCACTATTTCTAAATAAAACAAATTCAAGATCAGTGACAAAATTCCCCTGAACATTTTATTTAGCACAATGGAGTTATACCAAAGCACATAAAATTGTTTGATTATTTGAACATATATTCAGTATATATTTGAATATAAATTCAAATTCAAAATAGTATTGATTTAAATTCAAAGTCCAAAATAATTCCTTCAAAATGTTCCTAAATTTTGGTTTGATATATAGCTCTTGCCAAAATTCTCAAACATTGCAAAAGGACATCTTGGAACAAAGAATGAGATTTCCAGGGTTCTTTGCCCTACTTTTAATTAGGTTTTTGAGGCTTTCAAAATTCCTCAATTCAAGTTTCAGAAATCTAGACATGATGCATGGGTGGCAAGGCCACTATTTACAAACATTATTCTAGGGCTGTGACAACTCACCCCCACTAAAACAAGAATCTCGTCCCGAGATTCAAGCGTAGGGTAAGGTGAAGGGGGAACGCAAACTAGCATAGTCTTCACGATCCGGGTTGCACTTCAAATGAACGTTGATTCGATCACCATCATTGTCTCGAGGTTTTGCTCTGATAACACCATCCCACATGGCAACAAGTAGAAAGGGAAAACTCTAGTAGGATCGATCTTCTCGAAGATCAAACAACTTAAGATCAGCTCACGGAGTGAGTCACAAAAACATCTCGCAAGACGAGATACAAGGCACACATCTAGAGGAATGGAGTGGAATAGATGACGAGGGTTCACTAGGTAGACAACAATTCCACACCTAAGACGGTGGCGAACGGTTGTCAACGTAGCGAGAGTTTGATTTGCCATGATACCACAGCGAGACATTTTAGAGGAAGGCAATTCGTGGATATATCCCCTTAAGTGGCAAAAAGAATTACATTTGATTCAAAGATCATTGAAACTCTTTACACCAGCCTAAGGCAATTCACAACTGATCATTTGAAGGAATCCGAAAGAATAACATATCCGGAATCGAATGGATGATGTGGATTACCTTGTTGAAAACAACACAAGGGATGATTTTAGTAGCTAGGGAGAAGCTCAGCAGTAGAGAGTGAATCTACTGTTGGAATGGTTATAGCATAACCGAGGGAATTGAGAGCAATCCCGGTTAGTAACTACGATTGCACCTAATGCTTGTGCGTGCTCTCAAGAACTTGAGCATTTCCATAATCATCAAGGTCCTACCAACATCCGCGTCAAGGGTGCTGACAACACAACATACTACCATGATGAATAGCGATGGACAATGCAGATGCAAAGGAAGATAACACCTTCTCAGATTTCACCTTAGCGAGTCTAAGAAAACAAAATCTGGATGATCGACCGAGAGACATTTAGCACTCCGCTTCTAATGTTCTCCTTGATGTACTAACGTATCCCATTCATTGAGATGGTCTGGCATCTAGAGCATCAAGTAAAGGTCGGACTTCGGGAACACAAAAATCATAAGGCACAACTAGGGAGTAAATCCTACGAAGTCCTTATGGGGAGGTGGCCAACTTTCTCAATCAAGATACTACAATAACAGGTCTTTCGGCGGGGTGTGTTGGCCACAACATCCACTTTACCAATTATCGAGACCAGTATTATAGTTCTTGGGAAATGTTCCAACCATCATATCTGCCTGAGATTCAGATCTGGTTGGTGTCAGAATAATCCAGACTCATCGAGTCTGGAAAGAAAAATGAAAGTTTGCAACACAAATCGACGAGATGATGTTGCGAGATTCTCGGGAAATGAACTACGATAGCAAGCTCCAAAACATGAGCTGGTTCTGCTACAAACCTGTGAACACGCTGTCTCAGGCAAGCATGACCAAGTAGTAGTCTTATAATAAAACACTAACGAGTTCAGGAGGGAAAACATCATCGAGGATATCGAAGTCCTTGCATAAGTCATGAGCCTACGAAGGAACTTCTTCTCCTCGAACAAATCAATCAGTGGCTTGGTGTGCTACGGAATACATATAGAATGAAGGTTGCAAGTCTTCGAACCACAGAATACTTCGCACGTATGCCTGACTGATTTGGGACGAATCCAAAGGAAGCAACTTTGACTTTCTCAAATTCACTGCGGCAACTTGCATCAAATGCACATGAATCAGAGGAAGTCACTTCTTACATCCGAACATATGCTTCATGACGTAGCATGAACAAATGTTTTAAAAAGTTTCCAACACTAGCTTAATGTTCAACAAAATTATGGAGAAGACGAGGATGTTGTCGATGGGCTCAACAACAATTCATCTAGATTCCCATGGATATGGAATTCCATAACTATGTGAACAAGGTGATAGTATTGGTCAGAACTAAAAGATATAATGGGGTATGCTCGAGGAAAATCCACGAATAAGACGACATTACGAACATCGTTGGTTCTGATTTGATTTGGGGATAGCCCATACTAAAATCAAAGTTTTGGCAAGACAATAGCTCCAACAACTGGTCTCGAGGATCAATTGATGAAGATATCATCTTTCTTCAACACACATACAAGATAACCCTTAAGATGAACTAAATCGGACAAGCTTCCATCTTCCAACTCTCCAAGTTGTTGTTTAGCTTGACCAAACAGCTCAGGGTATGCAACACAGATTCTTGGAGAAGGGGTGGTTTATATGAAACCAACTTGATCACGAGCTCAACATAACAGTCAGGTGACAACCTGGTAATACATCCGAGAAGATATTCGGAAAATCACGAACCACCGATATGTTACTAAGCTCGAGAACAATCTTGCTTCTCAGGGCAAGATGATATGATCAAAAGAGCGAGGGTTTGACAAAATCCTAACTCGTTGATCGAGGAGTGCACCAGAAATACGGACTAGGTAGCACGATCATACTTAGGGTGACGATTCAATAATCAGCACGCTATGAATGAGGTTAACGTCCATTTAACTACCAAGCAACGGAGTTGCCAGCAGTATTGGTTTCACACACCACGATTCACTTGTCGGTATTCCGGTTGCAACAACACGGAACCGAGGAATGAATAATGATGGCGAGAAGTATCACTACGTCAAGAATTCATAAGAGGTAGTGCAATTCTCATGATATTCTTAATGTCAAGATGGTAATACTCAAGGTAGAAACGAGCAAAAGCTAAATTAGCAATTTGATCTGCGAATTACAATTGCTTTGACCCAATCCTAGAAATGGATGAGATACTGGAGTTTGTTTCTCCTAGTCATCCTGAATAGAATGGCTTGACGGACCACAAGAATAATAGGCACCGATAAACGAATGCACACATACTCTTGACTATCAATTGATGATCGAAAATCAGGATACAACTAAAGGAGGACAACTCAAAGGACATACGATTTCTGAGTTGTGGATGCATAGATTAGTATGTCGAACCAAGTTCAACATATTTCTTCCGGATAACCCATGCGAGAAAGTAGAACCGGCGAGTCACAATATAGCATGGAGAACTCTTCGAGAGCACTCTTGTTGTGATCTTTTGGTTCAAAAGAACTCCCTTGAGAATGGTTCATGGTATTTGGAAGAGCGATATACCACGTACCTCGAGGACTAATGCAAAGTTTACTAATAACCTAAAGGAACTAGCAACACTATCAACATGAAGTAAGTAGGGTGAGTCTCGGGTTCAAAACCGGGAGTAGAATACCTACTAACTAATAACATCACGAGATGCTTTCGAGAATGATGGCGAGAATCATCTGCTCGGGAACACATAACATAGCTAAATTACTAGGTGACTCCCTAAATACCCAGGGTCATAATAATAATTCCAACATATATGTCGAGGCAATAGAATACCTCAACTCAGCATTTAGTGTGATTAACCTGGTCCAAAGGAACATCAAAACCGGAGGAAAAGGATTTGCAAGTGCATCAGATTGTTTAGAAACCTGGGATGACTCGGACAGCATAACGGCTGTAAATGCTCAAAATGATTGGAGACATGTTACAAAAATGGTGGCATAACCACTTAATATCACAATATCAAGGTTCTGAGACCAGCTATGAACATACGGAAGTAGTAACAATTGAACTGAGATTTGAAACTAACAATTCTACAAGTCTATGGATTAGTAACACGTCATCCTGATAGATAGATGAGAAGACCTAGTTCTTAATCCCCGTAGAAGAGAAGAGGATGACTCAGATCAGAAGGCCATGAGGTATAAGAAGTAAAAAGAGCCTTACGTTCCATCCCACAATCAATTCCCTTACATAACTAAAGCATTTCTAGACACAACTTCGACCAGTTTGGCTTGGTAATCCTACAGGCAGTCAAGCTCTGATACCAAAGCTGTCAGGACCCCGAATCAATGTCACATCGATCTAGCCTGTAACACCTCATATCACTTTGCGGCCTCACGCACGGTATCCCCACAGGTGTCGCCTTACCTTTGCCCGGGACCGTTTAGCCTTTTGGCACTGCGTATATGATAGTGTCGCTAGCATCCATATGATAAGGAGCCGGGCTGACATGGCTAGTCGTAAACCAAAAGTGGCACAAACTTACAGGACAGCATCCATGACCCGACATCGAGCGTGTCGGTCATCACGTGAGTAAGTTCGGGCTGTAGCTTTGGGCTAGCAGGACTCGGCAAACCGGGCTGAAGCGGGCTAACGGGACTCCGGTATCCATCGCGTGACATTTCCCGAAGGACAGATACGAGAGCGAGGAAGGACACATGCCGGCCAGCCTAAGTGTTCGGAGCGGTAGCAAGCTACCATGGCTCGGTGGAAACACTAGGAGACATTTTCCGTAAGAGAGGCTACTAAAGATAAACAACTAGATAGTCGGATCCCACACATACCAAGCATTTCAATAACATACACACAATATGCTCGATATGTGCAAATACAACATGGCATCACAACATGACTCTCGACTCAAATACTTATTCATTAGGCTCGAGGGGCGAGATATTACAAACAGGGTCTCATGACCCAACATTGAAGCATACAAGTCAAAGCACAAGCGGAAGCTTAACATGTCCGAGTCTGAGACATCTACAAATGAAAAAGGCTTGAAAGCGACTATCTACCGAGATCTGCCGAGGGCACAAGATCGTAGCTGAGGTAACAAGCTAAACGTCGAAGTCCACGTGGAACTACTAGCGAGACTGAAGTCTCTCTGCAAAAACATAAAATAGGCAAACGTGAGTACAAATGTACCCAGCAAGACTTACATCAGAACTAACTACATATGCATCATTATCAATAAAGGGATGGTGGAGTTTAAAATGACAAGCCAGCTTTGACTCGGTGGCTATCCTAAGCTACATTGTAGTAACTCTTTTGAGGTGGCGCACACGAGTCCACATATTCACCATATCAATACACCACTATGGATCCGCTCCGTCTCCCTACGAGAACGCCATCCATAGCACTCACGCTTATCTTGCGTATTTTAGGGTATCCACTTTCACTTGTCTATGAACTGTTATAGGCAACCCGAAGTCCTTTACGCGGACACGGCTATTGAATAGATAATGTTAACCTGCAGGGTGTACTTCTTCATACATGTTTCCACCACTTAGCGTCGCACACGACATGTGCTCGGCGGACTTCAGCTTAAAGCCGGCGTGGGTGTAGACCACGACCTACCTAGACACTCAAGTCTCTAGTCCAGGTTTATCGCCTATTTGGGTTCCATCTATGAGGAGTTCGGCCAAGTTTCGCTCACAGCCCCAAGCGATGTGAGCAGGGTTCCGTGACACCAAGCAGGCGCCGGTTTACTCCGCCACGTGCCTACCGCATCACAGCCCACCCCTACGGTCAGCACTGCGCACGGCCTCCAGCATACTACAAACACCAGAAACTACTTGCAACTCCTGGACAGAGGACAAGGGTGAATAAGAAGTCGAGCGGGGTCATATTTCAGGGCCCAATGCATGGTAGTAGCTGAATCATGGATCACAAACACATAACTCAGTTCCTAAGGACGGCTTCAATGAGACAACCCACCATGTACTCCTACATGGCCTCTCACCGATACCTTTACCAAATCGTGTTCACACACTTAGCTCACACGCAATAGGACATGTTCACACACCTCTGACTCATCCTCGATGAATCAGACCGACTCAACTCTAAGCAATAGCAGGCATGACAAACAAGCATGTATGAGTAGGCACAACAGGGTTCAAACAACTCCTACTCATGCTAGTGGGTTTCATCTATTTACTGTGGAATGACAGGTCATGCAATGGATAAGGGGTTCAGCTACCGCAGCAAGTAACAAATGATTCGTTGTTGTCCTAATGCAGTAAAAGAGAGCAGGATGCGAGAGAGTGGGATTATATCGGAATGAACAAGGGGGTTTTGCTTGCCTGGCACTTCTGAAGATAATATAGTTCTTCATTGGTGTCATCGAACTCATCGTCGGGACCACGTCTATCGAGAGGGGACAAATACCGGCAACTGAGAAAGAACACAATCAATGCAATGCTACAATATGATGCATGATCATGACATGGCAATATGCTGTGATTTGAGCTAATGCATCTCGCTATGATTTAAATGAAGTTGGTTTGAATACATGATCCAAATTCAAACTCCATATATGATTATTTAAATGCCCTTTATTTGTTTTGTCCAAAACAGAGGACAAACATTGTTCAAACATGCATGAAAATGGTACAGATGGATTCCTTGAATTTTTCTGATAATTTTCATATATGACTTGTTTGATTTGGAGCTACGGTTGAATTTCTATGAATTTTAGAAATTTGTCCTATTTTTGGAATTTCCGGATTTATTTTAAATCGAGAAAATGGTTTTCTTCGTCGACATGACGTCGAGGTGACGTCGATGAGGTCAAAGCGCCAGCCAGGTCAAACTTGACGGCTGGGACCCACAAGTCGATGTTGTGGCTAATCCTAATATAACTTAAACCTAACCTAGTTTAATTAGTGGCCGGGCCCGCATGTCGATGGTCGGTGGCTTAACTAAAATTAGCTATTAAATTAACCAAAAGTTAGCGGCCGGGCCCACTGTCGGTGACCCGGGGGGAAGTCAAGCAGGTCAAACCCGCCGGTCAAAGTGGTCAAGACGCGGCGTTTAGCCGCCGGCGAGGCTAGATCGGCGGCGGGCTTGATTTGGTCCTCCGTCGACCAAATCGGCGTGGAGATCTTCTGGCGTGGTGAGAGCTACCGCATCCTTGGTGTGAGTGCTTGGACACGGGGGCCGGAACGAGCGCCGCGAGCTCGACAGCGGCGGCGGAGTTCGGGCGAACTTCGAAGCCGTTGCTACGGTGCGCGTGGAGGCTCGGGGTCAACTCCTACAAGACCTAAGAGGTGCGGGGAGGTCGAAGGACAGAGCAGAGAGGCCGTTGCGTGGCCGGAGCCACGTCGGCGGCGAGCTCAGGTGGTGGTGCAAGCGGGTGTGCTCGGTGCGGTTGCTATGGCGTGCGGCAGCGAGAACGGAGAGGGGGAGGAGAGGCAGAAGCTCACATCGGTCACGGCGGAGCAGACGGCGAGGTCGGGCGGAACCGAGCGAAGCGGGCGGCGAGGGGATCTCCGCGGCCGGCAGCGAGGATGAGGATGATGGCGTCGCTTAAGGCGTTCATGGGCGCGTGCCGTCTTGGGGCTCCGTGGCGTCGGCGAGCCTCTGGACAACGGAGAGGCGAGGGGAAGGCGAGGCTGCGGTTGCGCTTCGTCGGCGGCGACGGGCGTTCGGGCCAGGCGAGAGAGGAAGCAGAGGAGAGAGGGCCGTGGGGAGAGTGGCGAGAGAGACCAGGGGGGCTGCGGGCGTCTCGAGCGCGGATTAGAGCGAAGGCGGCCGCCGCCCTTGGCAAGGAGGAGGTGGCTGTGGGCGGCCTGGCGACACGCCCGCTCTTGGCAGAGGTTGAAGGCGATCACTGCCCTGGTGGGCTGGGCCTCGGCTCTGAGCTGGGCCGGTGGGCTGCTGTGTGGCGCCTGTAAGCTTCTGCTCTTTTTTAATTTCCTTCTGTTTTGTTTAATTTACTTCCTTTTTCCACTGTTTCTAAATAAAACAAATTCAAGATCAAGTGACAAAATTCCCTAACATTTTATTTAGCACAATGGAGTTATACCAAAGCACATAAAATTGTTTGAGTTATTTGAACATATATTCAGTATATATTTGAATATAAATTCAAATTCAAAATAGTATTGATTTAAATTCAAAGTCCAAAATAATTCCTTCAAAATGTTCCTAAATTTTGGTTTGATATATAGCTCTTGCCAAAATTCTCAAACATTGCAAAAGGACATCTTGGAACAAAGAATGAGATTTCCAGGGTTCTTTGCCCTACTTTTAATTAGGTTTTTGAGGCTTTCAAAATTCCTCAATTCAAGTTTCAGAAATCTAGACATGATGCATGGGTGGCAAGGCCACTATTTACAAACATTATTCTAGGGCTGTGACACCAGAGTTGCTGGGGGCTGCGAATATCAAGATTCATCCCCGGCAAGCCAGAGTCACCAGGGGCTGCGATATCAGATAAGCTTTCCGTCCCTCATCATGCATCCTCTTATGGACTGGGAAACGCGAAGCCGCGTCCTTGAACGGCCGTGCCTTGTATGAAAAACCTGTGCTTGGAGGAATCTACTCGTGGCTAAGTTGCGCCCTTGATTTGTTTTCGAGTCCGCTCAACAATACAAGTGAGCTGCAACTAGCCCCGACAAGGTTTCTTGCCGGAGGCAGCACCGCCAGCGGGCTGCTGATGTTCCGCACTCAGCAAGTGTGCTTGCGCCGGCAAGTTCCCTCAGAGCGTAGGATAAAAACATACAAGGCATAGAGTCAAGTAAAGGATATAGCATAGCGAGCTTCCCCTTTTTCATTGAAAAACATCCCATGCGGGTACAGTCCATAAAGGATGAAAAACATGAAAGAGAGGATTACAAGTTTTAAATGCAGCTAAGGCCCGAAGGCTTACAAATTGAAAAGATAAGATGCCCGTAATCCCTTTCCTGTCCCCCTTTTCAGGAGGTAGGTCAAGGAGCCGAAGAGGGCAAAAGAGGCGCCTACGTGAGCTACTGGTGCGAAGACACCAAGAGAGCGTCCGGGGGCTACCGGGGGCTTAGGAGACGCAGCGGCGCCGGAGCGAGCTCGAAGATGGGGCGGCAGGACGTCAGCACGCTGTCGAGGGCACCACGCCCTCGTACTCCGACTTGACGGCCTTGCCGCCAGCCCTCTTCCTCTTCCGCAGCCTCCCTACGCCAGCCGCCCAAGGAGACGCCCCCGGGGAGTTCAAGGGGTCGGCGACCCGGATGATGGGGTCGCCGGTGATGCACGAGGCGACGCCCGACGCCTAGTCGGGCCCGATGCCCTCGTCGTCGCTGTCGCTCTCCTCCTCGTCACTCTCGCTCGAGGGGGAGTCTTCGCTATCGGAGGAGCTGTCCACGCAGCATCTCGCCCTGGTGCCGGAGTCCCCGAAGACCTTGACGGAAAGGAGGTCGCCCCCCATTAACTTAAAATGGAGGGTAAACCCCGCCGTCAAGCTGTGGATGCGGGCGAACGTCTTCCACCCTCGATCAAGATACATCACACTAGGGGCTGGGGATACAACGCTGACTCGCGTGCCGCTGATCCCACAGCCCCTCATGTGCAATCTCAGCGTCTTGGGCGGGTCCTGCTCCATCGCGCTCGCAAACGGAGCCGGAAGCCGGAGGCGACGACGAGGTGCCCGACGCAGCTTGACGAAGAACTCCCAAGGGTCGTCCCCTGTATGGACCGCCGCGAGGGGAGGAGCCGCCGGCGGAGGCGGAGATGCTGCGCCGCCCCGTCCGCCTCTTCCTCGAGCGCCTCGACCTCGCCCACGACCACGCCCCCTCCCTCTTCCCCTTGTGGCCGGCTCTGCCACCACTGGCGCGGGGTAGGGAGGGATGCGCTGTCTCGCGGAGACCCTCGCCGCCACCGATGAAGGACCAGGGTTCCCTTCCTCCATGGCGAATGAGAGGAAGGGGAGCAGAAGTTGAAGAAAGGAGAAGATGAGAGAGTGCGGGCTTCTGCGCTCCCCTCCCGCTCTTCTTAAAGGAGCGGAGTGGGGGCTCGACCGACCCGCTGCCTCCGCCCGTGACAGCTCGGTCTCCCACCTCCACCGTCCGCGACCCCGAGTGCATGGGAGCCGCGTGGCGAGGATGCAGGACTGAGGCGACAGGTGAGGTGACCTCGCCCCGCCCCGTGATCACGGGGGTGGGCGCCTCGAAAATCGCGCACGCCACCCACGTCTCCCACGACGCCGCGATTGACGCGTGCCGTTGCGAGGGGACGCGGCGGGTACGGGGCCAGATTTTGTGCGGACCCGGGCCGCGTGTGCCCGTGCCCTGTTTTGGGCCTGGCCCAACAGCGCTCGGCACCGTGTATGGCCCAGGCCCAGGGGCTCATGTCGGTGTACTAAAGTAGGGGTACCTTAGTACCCCGAACTTGGGCACGGCCAGTCGCAGTGCCCCGCGGCAAGGCTTGCCGGGCGCCCGCCAAGATCCTCCGTCATCCCTACTTTCTGCCATTCAAGAACAAAGTATTAACTAAGAAGACAAGGCCCCGGCAAAAGGAGCTTGCCGGGAAGACAAGACCCCGGCGAGGGGAGCTTGCCGGGAAGGACAAAGACCCCGGCAAGAGGAGCTTGCTGGGAAAGCCAACCAAGACACTTCAGAAAAATTGCCGCAACGCCCCGCGCGTCCGGCAAGGCTAGTTGCAGCGCGCTTTTATCGTTGAGCGGACTCGAAACAGATCAAGGGCGCAACTTAGCCACGATTCGACCCCTTTGCGCACAGGTTTTTCATACAAGGCACGGTCCTTCAAGGAATGTGACTCAAAAGTTTGGAGCTGAGTGCTCTCTTT